>OY998268.1:41149501-43584255 GCA_963922045.1 Persicaria maculosa | reverse complement strand
AATCCTTCTTGATCATGGTCGACGATGGGGGTCGGCGATGGCGGAGCCGTGCGGTGCGGGCGACAGTGAAGATTTGGAACGACGGTGATGAATTTTGTTTTGAATCGACATTGTTTCTTAAATCTCAAGAGGTAATCGACCTTCTCCCTTTTGCTATTTTTTTTTGTTTTGAATTACCATTTCTGGGTACGTCGTGTCTTTACATTTCTTTTTTCCCTGACTTTCGATCCCAGGAGCTAATTTGGTCGGGAATAGTGGTTGCTTGTGTGCTTCCTGTGATTATTCATGCGATGGAAATTAGGAATTATTCAAATATAAGTGGGCAATTAGACGTAGGTTTCTTGAAATTCAAATTATGTCTAAAATTGTTTATGAATTCATCGCTTATTCGGCAAGTTCAGAGTCACTATTCTTTGATAATAAAGAATTATTGATATGTATGTGAGTAATTAGATGTGGGTTTCTTAAAATTCAAACTTCTTTTAAAATTATTCATGAATTTGTCGAATATTTGACAAATTCAGAGTCAACATTCGTTGGTAATCACGAATTATTCATATATATATATATATATATATATATAGAATACGGATCAAATGTTAACAACTCTTACGGTGTTAAATGTTAACAAATCAATATTCGGCAAAATTTATCAAATATTCATCACAGTCACTCAATTATTCATCAAAGTTTTTCGACAACATTTAAGAGATTCATTTCAATTAATAATTATTGCCAATTAAAAAAAATTATCACCCCAAAAACTCAAACCCTTGCGCGTGTATCCACCCCAATCTCGTAATTGTGTTACTGTGATGAATATTTCTTAAATGTTGCCGAATATTGATGAATATTTGGGAAATTGTGAATAATTGAGTGACTGTGAAGAATATTTGATAAATTTTGCCGAATATTGATTTGTTAACATTTAACACCGTAAGAGTTGTTACATGACCCAACCTCTATATATATATATAAATAAGGGCAATTAGATATAGGTTTTTTGAAATGCAAGCTCATGGATTTATCGACTATTCGGCAAATTCAGAGTCACTATTCGTTGATAATTAGAAATTATTCGGTAATTTGTTCGTCATTATTTATCGAAATCTAGCTAATTGGAAATAACGACGAATAAACCTTAGTAACCGGATGAATAATACATTATTTATAGAAAATTACTTTAAAAAACTATAAATTGAAAAAACCCGTTGAAATTTAAAAAAAATATGCAAAGGGATCACAATGTGAAAGAGAGTGAAACTCACTTTCTCTGCGAGGAGAGTGAATTAGAATTGTAGAGTGGGTCTCATTGAATTTAATTAAAAATTAATTTTCTTTTAGGATTAATTACAAGCATCTATTTTCATCAATCAATTACCCAGATTTGTTAACATTTAACACACTAAGGGGTGAGTACAGCCGAACCACCCTAAAAAATAATATACATATAAATAAAATTAATTGGACAGATTATATATAATCTAAATATGTTTTATTTAGATTCTCTGAAAATATAAATAAAATTCACATTTATAAGGTAAAATATTTTTTTAATCTACCATTAATTGAATCACATGTAATTTAATAAATAACTAATTTTTTAAAATATTTTAATATTCTTTTTTATTAAATATATAGTATATATTTATTATATTAGTTTACTTAAATATCTATGCATGGATGAATTGTGGCTACATATTATGACTACATAATATTTTAATAAATTATTTTGGCCTCAAAAAATAATATAGAAATAAATAAAATAACAATTATTAAATAATTAATTTTGATATAAACAATTTTTTTTCACTAAAAATAAGATAGATATAAATAAAATAGCACTTATCAAATATTACTTATTTATACTATCTATTAATATTTTTGGTACATAAGTATGATTATCAAATACTTTTTATTTAAAAGAATTTTTGTCAATTAACTAAAACATATATTTGTAGATAGATTGTGACTTATATAACTTTCTATAAAATATGACAACATATTATTTTATTAATTGTTTTCCTAGAATCAACCACAACGCACCACATAGGATGTTATGCATCAATTTTAGTATATATATAGATAATCAATATAACAGTGTGGGTTTTCCACCAAAATCAATATGGTATCTGAGTTCTTAGTTTAACGGATTCGATTCTCTAAACTAGCTCATGTGTCTTTTAGGATCACCCCACTCCAAACTGCCTCGGGCAATCAAATTTTGGCTCCGTCCAACCCACATGCTTATGAGCAATCTATTTTCGGCTTCGACCTCCACAAAATTGCCTTCAGACAACCCAAACTTGGTTTCGACCACCACAAAACTATCTCTGAACAACTCAGATTTTGCTTATTCCATAACGAAACTGCCTTCGGGCACCCTAAACTTGACTTCGTTCAAACAATTTCAACTCAACTCAAACTATCGGCGTAGTCAAAGGTCTCGCCAACCAAATTTCATGGCTAAAATTTTGTCAGACTTAAATATTCCTTCCAAAAAAAATGCACCATCTTCCTTCACCAACAATGGCCTCCACTGGTTGCCTCTTCACCATCACAACCACCATGGCTCCACTTTGCTCCTTGCTGCCCTTCATCACATATTTGTCCTTTCTCACTTGTCCCCGATGTTATCGACTAACACCACATGGTCCTCTTTGCTAGAAACCACCATGAAACAACCCTAACATACTTGATATCTATCTTTACCCATGGGGGAGCTTCTGCTGCTAATCGTGACCTTCTGGTCCATGCATACAATGACTTTACTACAATCTGCTAATTTACAGCAAGCTTAGAAGCAGCCAACCGAGATGGATTTTGTCGGTTTCTTAGGTAACATTCTCTCTGAATAGGTGTTAAATGAAGTGAGTTGGATTGCTGACAGTGGGGCAAGTAGCCATATGTGCAGTGACTTGACACTTTATAGAAGCACATATGCCTTGTCTAAGCCATTAGTGATGACTCTACCCACTAGACAAACAAAAGATGTGAGGACTGCTGGCTTAGTGGAAGTTAAAAGAGGTTTGATGTTACACAAATTAATGTAGTGCTGATGTCTCATTTGATATGCAATCGGATGTCAATAGGGAGGATCGTGAAGGATCTTGTATGTTTTGTCTTGTTTAGACTAGGTAGTTGTTATATGCAGGCACAACATATGACACGACCTTTGAAGAGTAGTAAGCTTGTGAAGGATTTGTTCATTTTTAAAGGTAAACGGAGACAGTCTTCACACACGACAAGAGAAGCAGTAATAGCAGGGAGTGTATCCAGCACTGTTGGTACTGGTGTTTGACATGAGAGGTTTATGGAATCTACCGCATTACAAACTTCATTCTTTTTCATTTGTTCACTTTGATGAGACGTATGACTTTATTTTGGGCTCTTGTGATATCTGTGAGCATGCTAGACAAGCAAGGATCCCGTTTTCTTTGAGTTCAATAAAAACCAAAGTTGTCTTGTTGCATATTGATGTGTGGGGGATTAATCGAGTGCCCACATTTGATGGTTTTAAATATTTTCTAACGATCATTGATGATTTTTAAGACACATTTGGGTGTATTTGTTGCCCTCAAAGAACGTGGCCTTTATGATTGTGTAGTAATTTTTGCCATGGAATGCGTTAAAACTGGGGTAAGGAAAGCAAGTAGCTCATTTCCTTGCATATCTTGTTGTTCTTCACCAAACTTCCTGTGTTGCCACACCTCATTAGAATGGTGTGGTTGAACAAAAACATAGGCACCTCTTGGAGGTTGCCTAAGCCTTGATGTTTGAGTCCAAACTCCCAATTATGTTTTGGTTAAGAGCATCCTTACTATTGCTCACATTCTCAATCGCCTTCTTAGCAAGTTGCTTAAATCCAAAACATCTTACAAGTTGTTGCATAATCAACCAACTTCTTATGAGCATCTGAGAGTGCTTGGCGGTCCCTGTTTTGCTTCCACCTTGCAGCATGGTGGTGAAATTTGATGATAGAGAAGTTGTTTATATGATGTTAGGTTGTCTTATGGGTAAGAAAGCTTACACACTCCTGGTTTTGGCTACTGGACAAGTGTTGGTGTTGATGGATATTGCTTTAATTTCATAAGTTTGTGTTTTCTTTCAAGGAGTCTTTCAAGCCTTCTGGTTACAATATCTAGTCTGCTTCTTTGTCACAGGGTTATGTTCCGCTTATTGATGATGTTCCTTGTGACTCTACTTCAAACCTTCGGTGTCTACTTCAATCTTTATTCCTTTTAAGTTGCCTAAACCTGTGGTTTCCTTGCTTTAAGAGACTGAAGGTGGCCATGATGAGGCTATGATGCGTCGCTCAGAATGGATCACGCATCCCCTGCTTATCTTTTCGATTATGTGTGTTCGATGGCTTATGGCTTGCCTTTGTTTTGTTGTCAAACTTTGACTTCTACACTCTTCTTTCCTTCCTTGTTCGTTCCTTCTAATTCTTGTCCTGATCACGAACCTCTTACTTACATGGAGGCTTGTCATGTTTTGGTCTAGCAACGACCGATGTAGGACGAGTTATGTTCTCTTGATAGTAATGACACTTGGGAGATTTCCACCCTACTTCCTAGCAAGCGTGCTATAGGGTGTAGTTGGGTTTATAAAGTAAAGAGGAAGGTTGATGGATCAATTGAGTGATATAAAGCTCGAATAGTGACCAAGGGATTTACTCAGCATAAGGGCATTGATTACCACGAAACGTTTTCCCTTGTTATCAGAATGATTACTGTCAAGTCTCTAGTGTGTCTTTCTTTGTCGAAGAGGTGGTCTTTGTTCCAACTCAACATAAACAATTCCTTTCTCCAAGACAATTTGAAAGAAGAGGTGTTGATGAAGTTTCCTCTAGGCCTAGTCGTCTTAGATCTTTCTCGTGTATATTCACTTAAGAGGTCACTCTATGGACTCAAACAAGCATCTCGTCAGTGGTATGCTCGCTTGTCCGAGGCCTTGGGTTACCATGGGTATACTCAGTCTTTAAATGATTACTCTCTATTCTCTCGAATTGAGAATGGTCAAGTTGTTTTTGTCGATGTCTATGTCGCCGACATATTGGTCATTGGGTTTGGGGATGATTTGGCTGAGATTGCTGCTCTTAAAGCCTTCCTAGAAATGGAATTTCGGATTAAGGATTTGGGGTTTCTGTATTTCTTCCTGGGCATTGAATTCATTCCAACTGTTGATGGCCTGGTTCTTTGCCAACAAGAGTTTAGTGATGAGATCTTGTCAATCATTGAGTGGTTATGTGGTCATACTGGGCACCAATCTTCTCTCTTGGAAATCCAAGAAGCAGAAAAACATCTCCATTTCCACTACTGAATTAGCTAAATATCGATCGGTCCCTACACCAAGTTTATTCTGAATTGGCTTGGCTTAGTCGTTTGTTGTGCGAGCTTTAGGTTCCTGATGTTGTATCGTCCCGGTTAAGTGTGATAACTTGGCTACAATTTACATTGCATGCAACCCTATTTTCCACGAGAAGCCGAAGCACATCGACCTAGATTGCCACTTTGCTCGTGAAAAATTGGTTGAAGGGTTTACCATTTTGTCACATATTCCCACTAGAGAACAATTGGTTGATTTCTTGATAAATAGTATCCCAAGTGTTCATCTGAAGAAGATTCTTCAAAAGCTCGTCCTGGTAGATCATCACCTACATCGAGCTTGAGGGGGGAGGGAGGGGGTGGAGGATGGAGGGGTGTTGCCATATTACACATAAAACAATGCGTTTACTTTAGTGCTGAGGTTTGTATGAGCTGGACCTTAGTTTAGTTTAGTCATCTAGTTTACAAATAAACACAATGAAATATCTGTTTTTCTCTCCAAACTCGTTTTCGTGTTCATATTTTTTTCATTACGGAGCTTCAAGCTCAATTCTCAGATATGTCAATTGATTCACTTCTCTTAAATAAGACGCTATGCATCGGTTTTAGTATATGTATATAGATATATAGATTATTAATATCACAGTGACTTTAATTCTTTCACCAAACTCAACAAAACAAAATTAGGGCCTTGATGCTACATGTAAGAGCCTCACCTATATCAGAGTCATCATCGTTAGAGATGTCCTGCATCATATCTGGTTCCCTAACATCATTAGATTCTGATTCACCTAATGCATCCGCAAAATCTGACGTTGCATCAAAAACATTGATTTTGATATTTCAAATGTAAGTCCATTTCTATCAACAATGTATTCCTTTAATGCAATTTTATGAATGTCAAATGAATGATTTATAAATAAACTATAATTACGACATTGTACATTTTTATTTCAAATATTCGCATCCTAATTCCAAACACAAACCAGATGTAAAAATGTTGCCCGTGAGGCAAAATTAAAAACACATATTTTGCTTCACATCCTTGGATAAATTACTATTAAAACACCAAGACCAAGGGGTAAAATAGTCGCCCTTTCGATGAGGGATTATACTCGCGAACACACTGAACAAGCCCACAATCCATCATATAGCCTAACAGTGAACCCCTACCACTCAAGATGGAAGTCTTGCTCCCCGACACTGCTAAAGCTTATGAAACTTCATGTAACTAAGCAAATCACTTGTTTTGTCTTTACATTTACAAAATTTGTAAATTTGTTTTAAATCAATTAAATAGTACCAAGACAACCACCAATAATGAATATCCTTGATATTCAGTATGGTATCAAAGATTAAAGATGACAAACGTCGCAACTACCCCTCAAAACGCAATGGCAGATCCCATTGTAGCTAATGCCATCGCTCAAATCCAATCTTCTATGGCACACACCTCTATTTCGTCTTCCACCTCTCCCCTTATCTGTTGTTTTTGTGATTCTAAGACGGAATTGCAGTCGAGCTTCGTAGAATCGAAAGCAGGAAGAAGTTGGATTTGGAGGGAAAGTCGTTTTGAGAAGCAGTTCTAATTTCTTGTGTTCAGTTTAACATAATACATCTACATAAGTATACGTGTGGGCTTTAGCCCTTACAGAAACCAAACCAAACCTGGAGACTCAGCCCAACACCACCCCTCAAGATGGAGGTGGAAGAACAACAACTCCAATCTTGCTCGTCAGCTAGTGGAGCAAAACACTTGAAACTGGCTTTGTAAAAAAGTCGACAATTTGATTCTGAGTGCCAATGTGAGAAATGGAGATCAAAGCTTCCAATAGCTTCTCACGAACAAAATGACAGTCTAGTTCAATATGCTTGGTGCGCTCATGAAAGACCGGATTCTTTGCGATGTAAATGGCGACCTGATTGTCACAATGGAGTTGAATAGGTGTGAAAAAAGGAACATCCAGTTCATGAAGAAGATGGTTGAACCAGGCAAGCTCAGTGCATACTCTTATCATGGAGCGGTAATCAGCTTCAGAAGCGAGGGAATTGCTTTGATGTTTTTTCGATTTCCATGACAGCAAATTGCCACCAAACAAGATGAGAAATCCATTGATTGAATGTCTAGAAAAAGGGCATGTTGCCCAGTTTGCATCACAAAAGGCAATAAGTTGTGGAGAAACAATGCCCTATAGAAGCAAACCCCTATCAGAAGTCCCTTTCAAATATCGAAGAACATGAAGTGCGGCATCAAAGTGAGGTTGGTGAGGCTGTTGCATGAATTGACTTGGGAATTGGACTATAAAAGAGAGATCAGGGTGAGTGTTTGTGAGGAAATTTAACTTTCCAATGAGGCGTCTGTAAAGGGAGGCATCAGGAAGTAAAGGCCCAACATTAGGCAGAAGCTTGAACCTTGGATCAAGAGGACTAGTAGCTGACTTCCTTATACAATTGAACTCCTCTAAAATCTCCTGCATAAACTTCTTCTGACTGAGCAAAAATCTTGAATTAACAAGGATGAATTCCACTCCCAGGAAGTAATGAAGTTTTCCAATATCCTTAATTCTGAACTGAAGATCTAGAAATCGCTTGAGAGCTGTAATCCAGTGTGATCATTGCCAGTGACTAAAATGTCATCAACATAGACACTGATAAAGACTATTGAATCAGCAACCTTTTTATAAAATAATGAATGATCATTTTTGGATTGAATATATTGTCTCTTCTTCAAAGCACCAGACAATTTGGCATATCATTGTCTATAAGCCTGTTTCAATCCATAGAAGGACTTTCTAAGTCTGCAAACTTGATTAGGCATAGATGTAACAAGGCCTTGTGGCAGCTTCATATAAACCTCCTCATCAAGATCCCTATGAAGAAACGCATTATTCACATCCAGCTGAAAAATATCCCACTTCCTTCCTAGAGCAACAAAAACAAGAGTTCGGACAGTAGTCATCTTTATGACCGGAGAAAAATCTAATTAAAATCTAACCCTTCCTTTTGCGTGAACTCATTCACTACCAACATTGCTTTGTTTCTACCTATAGTCCCATCAGACTTTTTTTTTACCTTAAAAACCCATATGTATCCTATGCTAGCTCTTCTTTCCTTTGGGGAGCTCTACCAAATCCCAAGTATGATTCATATCCAGTGTAGCAAACTCACTTTGCATTACTTGCTACCAGACTTGGTGCTTGAAGGCTTCAGAGTAAGTAAAGGGTTCATGGTCAGGAATGAATAGTGAAGGAGAATCAACTGTGGGAAAAGAAATGGTAGAAGTCAAAGTATGACAACATAAACATTCTTCACTGCAAACCCCATGACAAACATAATCTGTGAGGTAAGAAGGAGCCTGAATTATCCTGCTTGATCTCCGAGGTTGATCAAAAGTTACAGCTAGTGTATCACGAACAGAAGGACGAGAAGCAAGAGTGACTGAAGGAGTTGTGACTGTTTGATGAATTTTGACCGTGTCAATGGTGGCATCAATCTCATTAGCCTTTGGAAAATGAAATGAATTAGAAGAGTGAGGCAATGTGGCAATAGAGTGATTGTATGGGAATACACTCTCATGGAAAACCACATCTTTAGAATACGACACTTGTTTGGTCTTGGTATTCATGACTTTTTAAGCTTTCTTCCCTGTGAGAAAGCCCAAGAAAATGCAAGCCTCGGCTCTTGCATCTAGCTTGTCTCTCCTATGTTGCAGAGTTGAGACAAATCATAGGCATCTGAAACATCTTATGTGAGAATAAGTTGGTGATTTGTTGTAGAGCCTCTCATAAGGTGTTTTATGTTGAAGTAGTTTGGTGGGGAACCTATTGATCAAATAGGTTGAATACAATACATTGTCACCCCAAAATCTGATAGGCAATTTCAACTAAAAAAGCAAGGCTCTAGCAACCTCTAATAAATATCTATGCTTTCTATCAACAACACCATTTTGTTGAGGTGTCTGTACACAAGAAGTCTGGTGTTGTATTCCATTGTTCAGCAAGTAAACAATATTCTCTTTGCTCGAACCTAGCTCAAGAGCATTATCGGAGCTTATAATTTTAACTTTCTTTCCAAACTGCCTATTATCCATTGCTATAAATCATTTGACAATAAAAAAATCATTGCTTTTAGCACTCAATGGATGCACCCAAGTAGCTCTAGAGTAGTCATCTACTATGGTTAAAAAATATTGAAAACCAATATAAGTGTTGGTATGATACGGACCCCATATATCCACATGTATCATCTCAAAAGCATACTCAGTTTTGATAGAGCTCAAGGGAAAAGATTGTCTAGGTTGTCTAGCCTTTGCACAAATTTCACAGCCGAGCAATTCTGCATTGTCACAACTGGTTGAATGCAGGAAATGTAAATGTTTGAGTTTATAGGCAGACAAGTGGCCTAACCTTTTATGCCAAATATCTATATCTTTATCTACTGTTGTACTGTGAACTGGGAACTTTCCCTTATATTTGAAAGCATCTTTTTCTGTCAACCTTTGTCTTTAGAAAGAACAAGTCTTTCTCTGCTTCCCCAATCTTCAGAAGAGTCTTCATAGTAGGCCCTTGAATGAAGCAACCAGCAGAACAAAACAGTACAAGGCAATCAAAATCTTTGATCAACTTTCCCACTGATAGAAGATTACATTTGAAGTCTGTAACAAGCAAGACATTACAAACACTCAAACCCATCATGATGTCCACCACACCAGCAGTCTTAACCAAGGTGGTTTTTCCTACTGGGAGGGTGACCATAAACGACTTTGACAATTCATAAGTTGCTCGAAACAGTTTAGGTTCACTGCACATGTGCCCACTGGCACCTATATCAATGATCCATGTCAAACCATCAAACACCTATTCAGTCAAAGATGTACCTGAAAAGCTAGAGAACCCAACAAAGTCATCTTCAACGGGTTCCTTTTCTTGTTGAGAGATGTTCATGCTCTTCATCATGCTCATGAACTTGGCAATTTGTTCTAAAGGGAATTCTGATTTGGTTCTCTCCACAGTGCTTGCAAACTTGCCATCTCCCTGCTTTTTGTTCTTCCCTTTTGTATAACCTGGTGGAAATCCAATGAGGAAGAAACATTTCTCATCATTTGGTTAGTCTTTTTGCAATCGGTGCAAAAAAAGTGGTCTCTTCTCAGATCCCTTGTCATTGTTCTTATTCGAGCCTGATTGCATCAGTGTGCATAGAGATTGCATCAACCGGTGTCCCAGAAGTACCCGATTTGGCCTCTCTCTGATCTTCTTCTCGAAGAAGCATAGAATAGACATGATTAACGTCTAGTAGGGGCTGCATAATCAAAATTGCACTCCTTTCCACTTTGTAGCTATCATTCAACCCCATGAGCAGTTGAACGATTATCTGATCTTGTTCTTATTGCAATAATTCCTTCACAGCTCCACAGGTATAATTCGGTATCTTCTTAATACTATCCGATTCATCCCATTTTCTTCATCGCCGTGAAATAGTCTGGAAAAGAATCAGTACCTTGTTTGAGATTCCCAAGTTCCTTCTGGACTATATAAAGTTGTGCGGCTCCGATCTTCCCATACCTAGCCTCAAGTTCATCCCAGATGCCCTTCGTTGTGTTTGTGTAAAGGACATTGCGTCAAATTTGAGGGCTCATGACATTGATTAGCCAAGAAAAGATCATATCGTTGCATCTCTCCCAAAGATGGAGCCTCATAGATCCGGATGGTGGCTTCGCAAGTGATCCAGTAATGAAGTCGGACTTATTCTTTGCGGATAAAGCAATTCTCATGGAACGCCTTCATTCTCCGAAGTTCTTGTCGTGCAACAAGGACGAGACTTGGATTATCACTTGGATGGAGGTAGTACGGGTTGAAGGTGTCAATTCGGATTTCCTCGTTTGCCATTTTCTTGATCCTTGTCTGCTTCTTTTTTTCTTTTCTTTTTTTTTCAAATTCGCAAATCCACAAGATCTCCAAATGATTTCAAGCTTAGATCGGCTAAGACAGCTCTGATACTATGTTGTTTTTGTGATTCTGAGACGGAATTGCAGTCGAACTTCGTAGAATCGAGAGGAGTAAGAAGTTGGATTTGGAGGGAAAATCGCGTATTGATAAGTAGTTCTATTTTCTTGTGTTCAGTTTAACATAATACATATATATATATATATATATATATATATATATATATATATATATATATATATATATATATATATATATATAAGTACACGTGTGGGATTTAGCCCTTACAGAAACGAAACCAAACCCGGAGACTCAGCCCAACACCATCAAGCTTACCTCCATAAATTCCCCCTAGATTCGGTAGAAATCCATTGCGGCAGAGGTCAAGGTCAAAATGACTTCGTTCTCTACAGGACGAGGTATTAGATATAATGCAATAGGTCTTAGGGCTTGTTTGGGATGGGTATATAAATATAGGCTATGGGTATAGAAGGCATAATATCTATATATCCTGTTTGGTATATTTATCTAAATCAGTATATAGATATCAATCCTATATCTCCCATCTACTAATTCTAGGGTATTCTTCCCTTTTGGATATCTGACAAAATTGGGGGCTATAGGAACAGAGGGACGAACAAGCGGCTGAGCAACGAGCGACTGAGCATATACGATTTCTCCTTCTTCTCCTTCTTCTCCTGCTCCTCCTTCTCTATAGATCTACTCACCATTGCATCTGTTCAAACTTTATGCTGTTCAAAATTGAGGGTTCGAATTTTATGTTGTTCGAAATTCCTTTCATCTGCCCAGAAATTGTTGTTCAAAACAATTCCTTGCATCTGCCTAGAAATTGCTGTTCGAAATTCCTTGCATTTGCCCCGAAATTGTTGTTCAAAATTTCTTGCATATGCCCAGAAATTGTAGTTTGAAATTCCTTTTTGAATGTCACGAAATTGCATCTGTTCGATTAGAAAATTAGGGTTCGATCATCAGGGTTCCCTAATTTGTTCGAAAATTAGCCTATATCCTATATCAATCCTATATACCCTTTCCAAACAGCAGATATAAGATATAGATATCAATCGTATACCCATACCCAATACCCATAGCTTGATATCTATATCTCATACCCATAGCCTATATCGTATATCTATGTACCCTTTTCAAACGGGTCCTTAATTAACTCCCTTCATGGAAGAGAAGGCTACTAGCCACTAGGCGTTCACCGACAATAGCACCATGTAAACGCCATATAGCTATATAGACATCAAATTGACCCCGGTCCACACAAATTCATCATGCATTGTGTTCGTTAAGGTCACTAATAAGTTAAATGTATATATTTTATAATTGTAATATGTTTAGAACACTTATTTGTATAAATATGATTTTTTTATGCTTAAATTATTTATATAATATTATTATTATTATAATATTTATAAATTTAATTATAATATTATTATTTATTTTAATTTGACATATTTATATTACAATTTAATTTTGGTAATATTTTTAAATATTCTTTAAAAAGTTTGAGATTTTTAACCATGTGGATCCAACCGAACCTGGGACAAACCCAGTTTGACTCGATCCGAAACGACCCGTAACCCGATTGATCCAAAACTCGATTTACCCGAAACCAATCGAAATAATCTAATTGACAGGTCTAATTATATCTAATGATAAGATTTTATTATTAATTAATTAGCTACTGAACAATTAAATCTTATCATCAAAATATTTGTATAATTAATTATCACCCTTATATTTTATATATCTTAAATCGATAGAAAACATATTATTTTTTTTTATCGTTGTTAGAAATTTTCTTATTAAAAAACTTCAAATAAACTATTTTAATCTTCGCATAAATTTTAATAAAAAAATAATAATTTTAATATAATAAAATATAAGGAGTAATTTATTACAGTAATAAAATGCGAATACCTGAAAGATGTGCACTAGGAAATGCTGTCTTCTTAAACAGCTCCCTGCTGTTGGGTTCATCTAAAGCATCAATTCGGTGAAGTAGAAACCTAGTTGAATTCAATCCAGAGTTGTTAAATATGTCATGCCTGCGTGTTGTCAACAGTACCCTACTGTGACAACCTTGATCACCTAGAAGAAAGGCATGTTGTAGGGTCGCCCAGTCAGCTGGATCCCAAATGTCATCAACCACAACCAGGCACTTGACGCTTTTCATACATTTATGGAGCGCTGCGTGGCCTTGACCAGCATTCAGATCCTTGTCGATTCTGGACCACGCGTTGACATCATTCTCTGGAACTAACGAGTACAGGAGGGTTCGAATAACTAGGTCTGGTTGGAACTGTCTAGACGCGACAGCCCAGCCAAAGGCCTTAAACCCGTCTTCTGAATCTGATGATGATTGAGCACTACTGTATAGCGCTTTGGCAAGGGTGCTTTTGCCGATACCGCCCATCCCCCATATGCTTATCACTCTACGGTGGTCTTTTGGATCCATCAGAGTTGGCATCAACACCGCCAAATGTGGGCCAACTACCACGTCGCTCACTTCATGGGGATACACCAGCCTTGGAGGCTCGGTTTGATAGAGAAAGGGGTTGATTTCGGAAGCAACAATCCGATCTGAGACACCATAGCTTGTGATCCAGCTCTTAAAGCTGGTGAATCTTGCGTTGAGTTCCTCGATCTGCGAGTGTATTCCGTGGACAACAACTGATTTCCTGAGTAGGCAAGCACAACGAATGAAAGAGCCCAGCTGGCGGAAGCCCTCGTAATCCTCGTACCCATGACGAGCCACCTGGAGGATGTACGTCTCAATCACATCCTCGCAATCATAGGCGATGTTTCTGGCTTCGAGGAGCGTGGCCCGCACAACATTGTTCAGCTGGTGACGGTTCCTTACTGCGGCATCGATTAGGAATGCTGCCATGGTGTTGAGTTCAGTCTGGAGGTTCTCCACCTTGCCTGTCACTGCATCCAAGTACTTCATTTCTTCCACCAACAGTTTTCCCAGCCATAGAGCTACTAATTTCACCTCTGATTCTACCATTTTTTTTCTACTTGAATCGATCTGCGGGGAAGAATGAGGTGGAAGAGGTTAGTTCTTCGTTAATAAGACAACCGTTTCTATAAGATAAAAGGATTACTGATCAACAACCTAATTAACCTTGAAAAAAAAAATGTTGTTAGTTTAACATTTATTAATTAGATCTAATAGAGTACTTGAAAATATGTATCAATTTCATCTAACAATTAATATATATATCACACGTACAGATCGAAAACATACCTCAGGTATGATTTAGGGGTAGATAGGAAGAGAGCACCAATCTCAGAACGAGAAATGTAAGGGACGAGCGCTTGTTGAATGTCAGAGGCGACTTCCCTTTGACATCCACCCTATGTACTAATGTACACCATTTGTAGTGACATCTTTTTTTAATTTTTGAAAACTTCTTAGAACTATTTTTACGAGGGGGAAAACAAACTGTCAGAAGAATCTTTCATAAAAAAAAATAAAGTAGAATGATATACATACACCTAGAGAGGAGATAGAGTTCGCCTACACCCCAAATATACCATTAGATGTGACACAAAAATAATAGGGTGATTTTGCTAACTACCACATTATAAAATATCTAATTAACTAACTAACATCCAAGCAAAATTAATTAACTAACCTACCACCCTTCCCAAATTGACTATTAAGGTCAACGGTCAACATGTTTGACCGTTGACCGGTCAGCGTTGACCGACTATTTCAGTTTTTTTTTTTTCTTTTTTTTTTTACCAATGATTCCACTTTTTTGATGCCCTTTTTTACATGATGCCATTTTTTGCCCTTTTGATGCCATTTTTTATTACATTTTATTTTCGCTTTGATGATACTTTTCTAATAAAATGGATTGATGACACTTTTTTAATGCCATTTTTTACAAACCTTGATGACATTTTTGTTTACTTTGATGTCACGTTAACCATTGATGCCATTTTTTTTACTGTTGACTACTGATGACACTTTTTTTGTGTCAATTTTTTGATGATATTTTTACCGTGATGCCATATTTTTTCAAAGAAGTGTTTTGATGACATTTTTTTTCTTTAATGTGATGCAACTTTTTCAAAGTAATGTTTTGATGCCATTTTTCTAATGTAATTATTTGATGCCATTTTTTTTAATCAAATCGTTTGATGCCACTTTTTTTTTAATTTAATCAATTGTATATCGATATAATTTCATCGATTCTACGTTTATTCACTGATGACACGTTTGTGATTACACTTCATTGATGCAATCACTTGTGGTGACATGCTCATTACATTTTTATTCAAGTGATGACACAAGAGCGTAAAACAGCTCCAAAGGCAACTAAAAAATGCAGCAACATCAGCATGTCTCAATTGAACTTAATCAACCGCAATAAACAAAGTTGTGGGATGAATAAAAGAAAAATCAATTCATTGTAAAAACATGAAGCTAATCGAGATGATATTAATCTGGATTTGGAACATACGATGAATTGATAGTTAAGCAAGCATACATGTAGAAGACAAGTTTCCTCTATGGAGTATATGAAATTGGCATCACAAACTAATCTAATGAAACTAATCTTACCATGGTGCATAGAACTCGACTAGAACATTCTTTGATTTATCAAGAACAACCTCAGTCCAGCAACGTGCTGATATCTATTAATTAGAATAGAAAGCGAATGGACTCAACAAAAGGGGAAGGAGGAGGGAGAGGGAGAGACTAGCTAATCACAAATAACAATTTCAGCCACACATACGTATGATGCCAGATGTTTTATACCTACTTAGCTTAAGCTTCAAAAGCTGCAATTAATGGCATCAAATGCTCCACTATTAACATGTATCTAGACTAATATTATTGCCTTGCTTTAATCAGGGAAATTTGCATACATTATTCACTCATCTCCAAGCAAAAGGGGCACATCATTTCCAACACCAAGAAAACACCGAGGACAAATAGTAAGTGCAACGAGACTAACCTTGTCATCTGTGTGATCGGTCACATGGTGGAGCTAGCCATGCCATTCTGCTGGCACCTAGGAAGCATTGTAGCGACTTTTAATTAAGATGGTGTTACCATAACATGAAGAGTTTCCATTCAAAGAACCACTTTTAATTAAGCAAGCTCATCTTGTTTGAGGACGGAACGCCAAATAAAAGATCAAAATCAACAGTCAAGGATCAAAATTCATATAACCCGAAATACAAAATCACAATACAGAGCAATTACACATAACCCGAATAGTATATTCAGTGTCATTACAGAATTGAAATTCAAGATATCATGACTTCTTAATCCATATAGAAGAAAGAATAATCACATAACTGTAAGGCAGAAATAAACTGTTGAATGTAACACCAGTTACCTAGATCTGATCCCTCTCTTCTTTTTTTTTATATCTTTTTTTTAGGGGGATAAAAAGAAATACTGATGTTCAGGCAAGTCTTTGAACTCAGTCTATTAAAAGAAAGAAAAGAACATACGAACTTTATCTAGATTCTCCAGCATTCAATTATGCAACACATTTCATGGAAGCAAAGAACATAGAGCAAAGTTTATAAACCCAATTGAATACTAATATACCATACACAAAGAAAACCACAGTAGGTCTCAAGTTGCAATGAATACTATCAGTATCAATCTCAAATACTAGGAAAAATTAACCAATTTAATATAAAATTCCAAAAAGGGGGATGTATTTATGTTGCTTTATAACTCTATTGCCAACAGGAAGAATTCATTTACAAAAACACCAAGCAAATGTATTGAAGGAATCAAATCAGACTACCTCCCTTAATTCAGAAATTTAAAAACACAATAACAATCCAATCCCAGCGAAATTCCAACTTGAAGGCAGTTGTTCCCTTTATAGTTCACAATTTCATCAAAATCAACTCTGAGCAGTTCAAATACACAATCTAAAACTTGAATAAAGTAATTTCCGTTTGAGACCATATCCATCATAACTTCATAATCCTAAACCAAAGGAAACAAAAACAACCTAAAATCCCTCCCCTACTCAGTTGTCATCAATCGCAGAAAAAACCCCTAAAATTTCAGTGGTGATCAACTTCATTGATACACAGAGCCTGAACACCTTGTAAGCCGTATCTCAGAAATCCGAATTCTTCATACTGTGCAAAGTTGATTCGCTCCACCAATTGAGAAATGAGAACTGATTCTAAAGGTCCACAACTCAAAAATAAAAGAATTAAACTGCAAGGAGGAATGGAGAAGTAGAAAACCTCGAGAGAAGCAAGAGAGAGGTGGTGAAGAGAAGGCCATTTCTCCATCCATCGGTTGTAGTAGTCAATCACAGTGGCCACCCTCGTCTGCTGCAACATCACCTCGGAAACCCAAACGCCAACGCCCTTCTTCCTCCATCTTCGTCGTCTCCTCCTCCAAGTTTTCACCTGGAAGGTAGTAACTGGAGGCCCAATCGCAGGAGTGGGGCGGCGCCTTATGCAATTGGCGGCCGGAGAAGTCGAATCTGGGGGCTTGCCCCTAAAATCCCTAAAATTGGAACCTGGGAGGTAGTAATTGGAGGCCAAATCGCAGGAGTGGAGCGGCGCCTTGTGCAATTGGCGGCCGGAGAAGTCGAATCTGGGGGGTTGGAGCGGCCGTAGAGGCCGGCGCCGAAGTAGGGGTCGACGGCAGCGGGGGAGGTGGGGGGAGGGTAGACGAAGTTGCTCATCCTCTTCTAGGTGCCGCAAATGGCCATCGGAGCGCGAGAGATGGAGATTGGAGAGAATGAACGGGAAAGAGGAAGGGGGCTAATTAATTTTCAATGGGTGTTAGAACGGCTCATTTAATAAGTTAGGATGCTAATAACCTAATTAAATTAGCAAAAGGTGATATTTCACCAAAATTTCTCAAAATAATAAGGGTAGATATATATTAATAATAATAAAATTTTAAAAAATTATATTTGTGTTATAAATAACCAATTTTATATATGTATATAATTTTCTCATGAAAAAAGAATATTTTAAAAAATATTAAAATTATTATCATCAAATAATCATCTTTTCAATTTTAATATTTTTTCAAAATATGTTTTTTCATGAAAAAAAATGATATAAATATTGAAATCCCGCAAATCCCGGTCCCGGTGGGATTTAAGGAAAAAAAGTGAATCCCATCCCGGTCTCGTCCCGCAAAAATTATGCGGGACGGGATGAGGGACAAGAGTATGGGATCCCGCAAATCCCGGTCCCGTCCCGCATATACTCCCTCCGTTCCAAATTAAAAGTCGTTTGTCTTTTAGTGCACGCTTTTTAAGGAGGTAAAAACACTATAAAATATTATTTTTTAATCAATTTTTTTAATAATTTCATACTTGTTAGTCATAAGTATGAACTTATAAAAACAAATTCGTTAAAAAAATAATATTTTATAGAGTTTTTACCTCTTTAAAATACATGAAAAAAAGTCAAACAACTTTTATTATGAAACAGAGGGAGTATATATTATATAATTTATATATATAAATAAAAATATATATTTATATTTATATTTATATTTATATTTATATTTATATTTATATTTATATTTATATTTATATTTATATTTATATTTATATTTATATTTATATTTATATTTATATTTATATTTATATTTATATTTATATTTATATTTATATTTATATTTATATTTATATTTATATTTATATTTATATTTATATTTATATTTATATTTATATTTATATTTATATTTATATTTATATTTATATTTATATTTATATTTATATTTATACGGGACAAGAGTTTTAATTTTGGTAGTACTAAAATTTTTAATAATTTAGTGATTTATATGATATATTTAGTTATTTTAAACACAAGTTACAATAATACTGTAAGACTTGTAAGCAATTTGAAAATAAAAAATTACTATGGGCTTGGGGGTTAGGGATTTGGGCTCTAGGAGGCAAACAAAATAATTTATTCTCCATTTTGAAATAGTGAAATCTATATTCAATTCTAATCGGTTAGGGTTACAGAAGGCTTATGCTGCTGGCAATTTTCTTTGTATGAAATTATGCTGCTGGGAGTGTTAACATTATGGTGATATCATTCTATGAAGCATGAACTATGAAAACATTTTTTTATTTTTCAAGTTTTTTAATATTTTATTATTTTTATTTGAGGGACAAGTCCAGTCTCGTCCCGGTCCCGTGTGGGATAAGACCCGTGTGGGATTCAAAAAAAAAGGTGAATCTCGTCCCGGTCCCGTCCCGGAAATATTAAAGCGGGACGGGCCTCATCCCGGTCCCGTCCCGTTCCATCCCGTCACACACCCACCCCTATGATTGGTTATTTATACCATAAATATAATTTAATTTTTTTATTATAAATATCTCCTAGTACATTTAAATTTATACACCACCAATCATATTTGAACATGTGCTTTTATGGGAAAAAGGAAAAAAAAACCCAAAAAAAATTAAAATTAATTTCAAATAAGTAGGTGGGTGAGTGGAATTGAAATTTATTTGATTTAATTTATACACCACCAATGATAATTCAACATGTGTTTTAATTTTATGGGGAAAAAGGAAAAAAACAAATAAAACTTTTTAAAATTAATTTCAAATATGTAGTACGTGGGTGAGTGTGGAATTGAAATTTATTTGATTTGATTTGATTCCCCTGATTAATGTTATATTTTTTGTTTATATAATGTTTGTTCGATTGATTAATTTTCAAAGCATAAAACTTTCAATATTTTATAATTTAGAATTCCTGTGATATACCACTCTTTAATTAGGGAAATTTTCACTTAACCACCCCTTAAATTCAAAATTACAGAAAACCACCCTTTAAATAGTCTTTATTTACAACTTATCACTCATTCATCTATTTTTATCAATTTATCATTAAATATATTATACTTAATATTTTTAAATTCAAACTTGATTATAAATATATTCAAATTTTGAATTTAAGGGCTCAATTATAGTTTAGAAATCATTTTATTTATTTTTATGAAATAATAATAAATATAAGCTAGAATTATTATCTTAATTTATGTTTGAAAATATTTAAATTCTAAAATATTATGTAAATTACTATTTTATTTATAATATGATTAGAAATTATAAACCTATTTATAAAGTTAAAAATAACCTTAAAATATCTAAAGATGAAAATCTTTGTCTTTCTCCTCCATCGGTCAACTTCATCCTACTGGATCATGAAGGCAATGACTTATTTATATTTTAAATATTTTCTTTCAATAATCAAACTTTGTTAAATATCAAAAAAAATTCTATAATTATATTTAAGTTATACAATTAATCAATAACCAAATTTTTTTTTATTTTATGGAAATATAAAGAAAAAGATTATCTATAACAAATAAAATGGAGCAAACTCACATTTTAAGTTGAAAAATATTAACTTTTTTTATAGATAAATTTATTTTTTTATATAAAAAACTTTATATATATGGAGAAATTCACATGTCCTTTACCTCAATTTTTTTTAAAAAAATATTTTATCGATTAATCATATAACTTAAATATAATTATAAACCTTTTTATTTTTATCAAAATAATTATTGAAAAAAATATTTAAAGTATAATAAATAATCATATTTTTAAAATATTTAAAATATAAATAAATAAGAGTAATTTACATAATATTTTAAAATTTTATAAGCATTTTCAAACCTAAATTAAGATAATAATTATAGGCTATAGTTATTATTATTTTTTAAAATAAATACATTCCTAAAATATAATCAAGCCCTTAAATTCAAATTTTGAATATATTTATAATCTAAAATATAATATATTTTGATGATCAATTAACGAAAATAGATGAATGGGTGGTGAGTTGTAAACAAATATGGAGTATCATTTAAAGGTTGGTTTTCTATAATTTTGAATTTAATGGGTGGTTAAATAAAAATGAATTTTTTTTCAAAATATTCACAAAAAAAAATAATTATTTACAATAATATTCACACATTCAAAATATTTACGAAAATATTCATTTTTTTCAGGGTAAACAGAGAAACTCGGTTTTAAACTGCGTTTCATTAAGAAGCATTAAGATCTGAAACTTGGTTAAAAAAATATATGAAAGAAATGCAGATTGAAACCGCGTTTTATAATCAATTTTAGGTAAAACGAGGTTAAACCCACGTTTATATAGTTTTTATATAGCTGTATTTTTTAATTTAAAAAAAATAAAAAATAAATTAATATAAACCGCGTTTTACCAAAAATTTATTATAAAACACGGTTTCCACCCGTGCTTTTCTATCTTTTTTTTTCAACCTCACTTCAATTTCAGATCTTAATGCTTGTGAAAGAAACGCGGTCGCAACCCGCGTTTCTCTGTATACTCTGCAAAAAATGAATATTTCTGTAAATATTTTGAATGTGTGAACATTATCATAAATAAATATTTTTTTGTGAATAGTTTGAAAAAAAATTCAATAAAAACCCCTATTTAAATGGTGGGTTTATGTAAATTTCCCCATTATTAAATCAAGATCTTATACTACTCCGTATTTTGTTCATAATGAAAATATAGATCATAATGAAAATATACTAGTCCGTATTTTAGGGTTGATGGGGGATGGAGTACGTGTGAAGATGATGGATGATGGCGTTGGGTTTGAAGGAGATCAGGGAGGTTGAAGAAGATGGATGGGGAAGGAGGTTTGTGTGTATATATGGGTCGACGGTTGAAGGTTAAGGATAGGGGGAGGTGGGATAGTTTTTAGGTGTTAAATAAGAAAAGGTGGGTCGGGTCATGAACAGGGCTACGGTCGTGGCAATGAATCTTATGAACGACAGCAAGCATGACAGCAACAGCTTATGACAACAACAACTTCTCTTCTATGACAGTAAAAGTATGACAGCAAGTTGTATGACAGTAAATGTATGACAGTATGACAGTAAACGTTTGAACCGGTTTGTGTATAGGTTAGAACCGGGTTTAATTTAAATGTAAACCGAGGTCACGTGGTTAGCACGTGTCATCGTCTTCTTGCTCTATTTAAACTGATCACCAACAGATTGTAACCACAACTTTTCTTTCTAACATATTGAAGCTCTCTTTTCTTCAATTCTCTCTCTGTTTTCTATCTTTGGTTCTAAATCTAAAGCTTCAATCGAATCTGAAATGGTATCAGAGCTTGTGTAAGTTTGTCGAATATAATCACACGATTATAGAGGAATCGTGCTAAACTCGGAAATTCAAAGTTTCTTTCCGCACTAAAAGTTCTTTCTGACAATGGAGGGTGAAAATACAGTGGATTCCAACGATGTGTTGTTCCTTCATCATAGCCATCATCCAAGCTACAATTTGGCTACTCAACTGCTAAACACCAACAACTACAATCATTGGAGGCATTCGGTAGAGATTTCGTTAATTGCAAAGAACAAAATCGCACTGGTTGATGGGAGTTTTCAGATACCATCTAAAGATTCTCCAAGATTTGCAATTTGGAAAAGGTGCAATGGGATGGTCATTTCTTGGTTGATGCATCCTGTAGAAAAAGATATAGCAGAGACGTTGATTTACTATAGAACAGCGCAAGAAGTGTGGCAGGAGTTGAAATTGCGATTTGGGTCTCCAAAGAGCACGCGATTGTATCTAAGTTCAGAAGGAGATGTTCAACATCTCACTTGGAGGTCTGTCTATTTCATCATACTTTACAAAATTCAAGAAATTATGGGGTGAATATATGGAATTAGTAGAAGTTCCAACCTGCAGTGCCAGTGGATCTATGAATACCTTGCATAAGGTTTTGTCAAATCAACAAGTTATACAATTCTTGGTGGGGCTTCCAGATTCATACAATGGAATTAGAACCAGTATATTGTTGATAAAGCCTACCCCAACGATTTCTGATGTGTACAGAATGTTGTTGGATGAAGAAAGTCAAAGGGGATTAAATAATCCTGCATCTGTGAATGGTGATACAGTTGCCTTCAATGTTCAGAGGAACAATTATCAAAATGGGAATCAGAATTATGGAAATCAAAATGGGAAATATGGCAACAAGAACAACAATTATGGAGGTCAGAATTGTGGAAATCAGAATTATGGCAATCAGAATGTAAAGAATGGGAATCAGAGTACCTCAAGAAATACAAAAGGGAAAGGAAATTATTACTGTGATCATTGCAACGTCTCAGGGCATTCCATCAGTAGATGTTTCAAGATTCATGGGTATCCTCCTAATTTTAAGGGAGATAAGCAGAGAAAGTTTGCTGCAAATGCATCAGTGGAAGGAGATTGTCAAGATCCTGCTCCAACAATAACCAAAGGGAAGTATGATCAAATAGTGGCATTTCTGAGCAAGCAAGGTTCAAATGAGGATACAAATGTGGTTGCAGGTATCAAATTTTGTTTGTCAATTCAAGGAAATATGCAAGATTGGGTGATAGATAGTGGGGCAACACATCACATCTGTCCTAATCTTGATTTATTTCATACTTATAAATTTTTAAGATGCCAAGTTATATCACTATACCAAATGGTGATAAATCAAAGATATTGCATTATGGAACAGTTAAATTGCATAATAATATTTTTATTCACAATGTGCTTCATGTGCCAGATTTTGCTTACAACCTTTTATCTGTAAGAAGGTTTGTAACATATTTGAACTTATATATGCTTTTTACCCCTTTTCAATGTCTTGTACAGGGCCCTTTAATGAGCAAGCCTCGGGTGCTTGGTAGCATGACAAAGGGTCTCTATTATACATCTGATGTTGTTGAAGAAACAAATGATAATATGGTTGTGCAGATATTATCCCAAGCTGTCAACTATAGTCCTGTTAATGACAATGATAGTATTGCTGTGACTAAGATTGATGATCATGTTTCTGTTGATAAGTGTAGTAAGGCTTTCAATGTTTTCTTAGAAATGTGGCATTGCAGACTAGGTCATGTGCCTTTTGATCAGTTGCATCATTTTACATTTCTTAAGGATAGTATGGGGAAGATTAAGCCTCATTTGTGTACTGTGTGTCCAAGGGCAAGACAACACAGAAGTTCATTTCCTGATAGTTCAATAAAATCTACCTTCTGTTTTCAGTTGTTACATGTTGATATATGGGGTCCTTACAAGGAGTCCACTCACAATGGTTATAAGTATTTTATCACTATTGTTGATGATTTTTCTCGTGCTACTTGGACTCATTTGATTGCTGCTAAGAGTAATGCATTCTCTGTGTTGAGTTCATTTATTAAATTTGTTAATGTTCAATTTAACACAAAAGTTATGACAGTAAGGACTGATAATGGGTCTGAGTTTTGCAGCAAAGAGGCAGATGTATTCTATAAAGATAAAGGTATAGTTCATCAAAATACTTGTGTTTACACTCCACAACAAAATGGAATTGTGGAGAGGAAGCATAAGCATTTGTTAGAAACTGCTCGTGCCCTTTTATTTTAATCTAAATTGCCTATTGCATATTGGGGAGAATGCTTGCTCACCGCAACATTTCTCACTAATAGATTTCCTTTGTCATCTATTGGGTTTAAGTGTCCTTATGAAATTTTGTTTGGTCATTTGCCTGATTATAGTATGTATAGATCTTTTGGTTGCCTTTGCTTTGTTAGCACTATTAAGCAATATAGATCTAAGTTGGATTCAAGGAGTACACCATGCATATTTGTGGGATATCCACATGGGCAGAAGGGTTATAAGGTTCTGGATTTGAAATCACATAAGATTTTTGTGTCAAAAGATGTAAAGTTTCATGAAATGCAGTTTCCCTTACATAAGGTTTCTTTTGATTTTGGTCTACCTCTTCCTAATGTAATGGATAGTGATATATTTGATTCTGTGTTTTTACCTCAAAGTGATGTAATCTTTAGTAATGATGAGTCAGGTTCACCAGGAAATGTTACAGATGATGTTCAGGTTATGACAGATAGTGGTAATGATTCTTTAGTTCATGACAGCAACCAGTCTATGGATCCTATGACAGAAAATGTTCCAGTTCTTAGAAGATCTTCAAGGACTGTAAGACAAACTACACATCTCAGGGTCCTAAATGGATTATAACTACACATCTCAGGGTTCTTAGAAGATCCTATGATTCTTTGTATGTAATTTTTGAGCTAATACTGAGCAATTTCCACGTATTGATGGTTTTACTGAGTCATTCTATCCTATGTTTTCATGTCATTCAGCATCTGTATCAAATATAGAGGTTTTTTCAGAACCTAAATCTTATTCTCAAGCTTTAAAGGATCCTAAATGGATTATAGCTATAAATAAGGAAATAAGTGCATTACAATCTAACAACACTTGGTCCTTAGTTGATTTACCAGCAGGAAAAACTCCAATTGGATGCAAGTGGGTGTATAAAGTCAAGCTAAAGTCTGATGGTTCATTAGAAAGATTCAAAGCAAGGTTAGTTGCAAAAGGATACAACCAACAGCATGGGATAGATTATGATGAAACATTTTCACCAGTAGTGAAAATGTCGACAGTAAGAGCACTCATTTCTGTAGCTCTAAATAAAGGTTGGAAATTTTTCCAATTGGATGTCAATAATGCATTGTTGCATGGGGATTTACCTGAAGAGGTATATATGACAGTACCTCCTGGTGTTCCTAATGCAGAAAACAAGGTATGTCTTCTTACTAAATCTCTTTATGGGTTAAAGCAAGCATCTAGGCAATGGTTTAGTAAACTGTATACCACTTTAATTGACTTCAAGTTTGTGTAATCTAAGTATGACCCTTCATTATTTTTATCTAAAGCAGATGGTCATATGACTATTGTGGCAGTTTATGTAGATGATATAATCATAACTAGATCTGACAGCAAGCATGTAAATAATTTGAAATCTCATTTACATGATTTGTTTACTATAAAAGATCTTGGACAGTTGAACTATTTTTTAGGAATTCAGGTGATTCATGAGAAGAACTTAATGATCTTGAGTCAAAGGAAGTTCTGTCATGAGATCATTAAGGAAGCAGGGATTGAAGATTTGAAACCATTTTTTACTCCTTTACCACTGAATTTTAAGTTGGTTTCTTCATATTTGAATAATTTGATTTCTGATCCTACAATGTATAGAAGTCTTATTGGTAAATTGTCTTACTTAACAAATACACGACCAGATATCTCTTTTTCAGTACAGGTGCTTAGTCAGTTTTTGCAAAAGCCTGACAAGTCACACCAAGAAGCTTTATAACACCTTTTTAGATATGTAAAAGGGACTTCACATTATGGGATCAAACTTCAACAAAGGTTCTCAAATCAAGCTACAAGCATTCACTAATTCAGATTGGGCATCATGTCCAATCTCTAGGAGAAGTGTTACTGGATATGTTGTTCTTCATGTGATGAATCCTATTAGTTGGAAGAGCAAGAAGCAAGCAACAGTTTCTCGCAGCTCTTCAGAAGCAGAATACAGGGATATGAGTCAAGCAGCATCTGAGGTGACTTGGCTAGTCAACATGTTGCAGGAGCTTGGTGAAACATATATGAAGCCTGTCAAGTTGCATAGTGACAACAAATCAGCTCTACAAATTACACGAAATCCAGTATCTCATTAGAGGACTAAGCATATAGAGATTGATTGCCATTTTACAAGGGAGAAAGTCATGGAGGGGCTTCTGCAGCTCACATATTTGCCCATAGAAAATAAACTGGCTGATGTTCTTACTAAGATCCTACCAGCTTCTCATCATCGAGAGTTGATTTCCAAACTGGGTATGTATATTGATCATCAACATACTCCAGTTTGAGGGGGCATCTTATGATATGTGTGATAGAACGACAGCAAGCATGACAGCAACAGCTTATGACAGCAATAGCTTCTCTTATATGACAGTAAAAGTCTGACAGCAAGTTGTATGACAGTAAATGTATGACAGTATTACAGTAAACGTTTGAACCGGTTTATGTATAGGTTAGAACCGGGTTTAATTTAAATGTAAACCGAGGTCACGTGGTTAGCACGTGTCATCATCTTCTTCCTCTATTTAAACTGATCACCAACAGATTGTACCAACAACTTTTCTTTCTAACAGATTGAAGCTCTCTTTTCTTCAATTCTCTCTCTTTGTTTTCTATCTTTGGTTCTAAATCTAAAGCTTCAATCGAATCTGAAAATGAATATATTTTTTTTCTTTTTCTGGTCATTTTCGCAGCCGCGACAATGCTTGTCTGTTGTTCCTTGTTCCCTAACAGTGTCACGATCGAGTGCAGTCAGGTGGTCGTGGCTGCGGAAGGCCTTCTAGTAGCCCATTTATGTACTTCCCTTAAATGTTAGTCCATTCAATCCAAAACAAAAATGCTTATCTAAGAAATATTGAAATAAATTGAAAACTAAAAGATGAAAAAACTACTTACCTCGGATTGCCTCCTGAGCAACACCTTTGTTTTATGTCGTTAGCTCGACATTATGGCCCGTAATTAGCCTCATTCGTTGACTCAATAAGCAACAATTCTTCTATTTCTCTCTTGAGTATGACTTTATGATAAGGCTTGACTCTCTAACCGTACCATTCACCTTAAATATCTCATGGGATCTGGCGTCGAATAGTTCCATAGCGCCATGGGGAAGACTTTTGTAATCACAAATGGTCCGCTCCAGTGCAACCTGAGCTTACTTGGGAAGAGTTTTATGCGAGACTGGAATAGAAGGACCTTATCCCCCCACCTTAAGTTCCTTCTTTAATATGTGTTTGTCATGTCGTGCCTTAGTCTTTGCTTTATCTTATGCATCCATGCAAAACTCTTCTAGCTCATGCAGTTGGAGCTTTATGAAGTCTCTCACTTCATCCATCCATATGTTGCAATTTCTCACTACCCAATATGCTTTGTTTTGTAGCTCGACATGCTTCTCCATATACCAATCGGTAAGAAGACATCCTAGTGGGTGTCTTATAAGCTATCTAATAGGCCCACAGAGCATCATTAAGTCTCAGGCTCCAATCCTTCCTATCGACGGACACAATCTTCTCCAAAATGGTCTTATTCTCACGATTAGACACTTCATCTGGACCATTGGTTTGGGGTGATATATTGTAGTTTGTAAAGACATCCTCGACGTGACATTTGGTCCGTATGAGACAGGGTTAATAAACTGACTAAAATTATAAACAGAGTAAAATTTATAAACTGATAGAAAAAGTAGTTAAAAATTTAAACAACAAGATAATCTGCGTATGGGGTACAAAGGTATTTTAATTGTGATAAATAAATTAACAATGCTAAAAGAGGGAAGGGGTATGCCTAGGCGGGTTGTAATTTTGATAAAAAGGAATGGGTGAAACAGACCTTTTGATAAATAAACACCAAAAAAGTTTCATCCAGTATCTTTTTTTAACTCATAATTTTAACCATTTTTATGAGTTTTTGGGTGTCCATACACCTTTTTAACTGGTTAAAAAAATAAACATCCCATTCTACTTATTTTTTAACTGTTTTTTAGTGCAACGATACATACCCATTATACTTTCTCAATAGAGCGATCACGGTTCTATTGCAGAAATGTGTCCCCGTGAAACACCAGTAAGTTACTTCTCTACTTCAATGCCTCAATGTTGTCTCTTGAAGATAGTTGCAAAAGTTTTACCCATACAAAGTACTTGTCAGTTTTCATCCATACAAAACCCGACAGAAGAATTAATTAAACAAAGGAAATAATTTTTTTCGGTAAATTGTAACTATGATATTAACCTTTGGAGATAGTTGCTTTTAATAGGTACCCTGACAATCTAAAATTTCACAGAATATCACAAACTTAGAATTAGTTGAGATTAATTAAAACCCTAGGTGTCACTGCTGGCAAGCAGATCTGGTCAATCCTCATGACATGTCAAACTGATATCGAAGTGGCATATATATGTATATGATGACATGGCATTTAAATTTTGACACATCACAAACTAATTTTTTTTAAAAAAATCCTAAAATCATAAGTAAAGATTAACAATATAATGCATCTATAATTAAAAAAATATATCAAATCATGCTGCTAGTGTGTTTGCAGATTTGACTAAAAAGAACAAATCTTTTCAACCTTTCTACCACCGTTTCTACGAACAAGCCCTCAAACCCTTGAAGCACCAGTAAGTTCTTTACTTCTCTACTTCAATACCTCAATGTTATCTCTTGAAGATAATTGCAATATATCCTAATAATGAATGAGTTATGATTGTGAGATGTAACAACAAACAACTTACCCTCACTATGCTAGTTAACGGTTCAGGCGACGGACACAGTTCGTCGCCTGAGGGGGGTTTTTCGTCGCTTGACAACTCAGGCGACGAACATCCGTACAGGGTCTTGAAACCAGGGTGCGAGCTGAGGACACGGAAGTTGATCATGTTGCAACAGATACGAGAGTAGTATAATGAGATGACAGGTGTATAATTTTCAGGGAAAGCGAAGAAGGAAGAGTGTATATATATATATATATATATATATATATATATATATATATATATATATATATATATATATAACAATCTCTTACCGAGATCGATTTGTGATAGAATTTGCTCCCCGGTCCAAGAATGAGGTCGTCCTCTTTCCTCGCATCACCCTTTGAATGCCATAGTGGTGGATCTCCAAGGGTGGTTTTGCGAAAGCCATCTTCGGTGCCCATCATAAACCATTATGCCTTGTTCATGCGTTGCAGCCATGTTGTCCAAGCAAGCAGGGCACGCCAAAATACATTCTCATTCTCATTCTCATCATCAATTTCAAACCCCATTCTCAATCTAGAACATATTCTCAATCCATATTTTCAATGTAAAACACATTCTCATCATCAATTTCAACCCAAACATCAAATATACGTAATCAACACAAAAAACCGATATAAATAATCCATATTCCCATTATCTATCTTACTTAAAAAACATATTCTCATTATCACCTCATTCTCATCATCAATTTCAATCACCAACCAAATTTATACACATATATTCAACAAATCCAGACAAAGCTTAAGATATTTGAACATACATTAGTTAAAAATGGTGGAATGAAGTTGATAAATGCCAAAGACTTGCTTAAAAGGTGATTATGGGAGAAAAATGGCAAAGAGATGGATATGGAAGACATAAATGGAGAAATTGTGAGGTTTTATAACTCCGATTCAAAAAAAAAAACGTTCAGGCGACGGACATACCCTAAGTTCCTCTCCTTAATGAGCAGGATTAAATGTACTTTAACTACCTTACTTTTTTGGCCTACCTAAGGCGACGAGTATAGTCCTATGTTCGTCACCTGAATTAATAGTATTAAATGTGGCCAAACAGGCTTACTTTTTGCCTACCTCGGGAGACGAACCTAACTCTAGGTTCGTCGCCTGATTGAATAGTATTATAGGTTCGTCGCCTGATTGAATAGTATTATAGTTGGAAAGTGCCTTTTTCTCACTATCTCAGGCGACAAATATAGTTCTATGCTCGTCGCTTGCATGGTGATTCTGACAGAGGTGATTGGGCCCTATGCTCAAGCAATCATCCTTCCTTTCTTTGTTCGTTACATAGATATGTTCGTCGCCTGAACGTAGGTTCAGGTAACAGACTTTGATGATATTGCTCGCCCAAATATGGGATTGAGATGTGTTCAAAAGCCTCGTTCGTCAGGTGACCAACATAATAAAGTCCGTCGCCTGAGCTCAATTCAGGCGACGGACTCTCCAATGTCCGTCGCATGGCATGTAAACTGGCATAGTGCCTAAATCAAAACCATCTATTAAAATCTAGAATTTCATCCCTAGATCCCCAAATCACCAAATCTAATCCTTAAGCCAGATGAGAAAAGTAGTCAATTAATCCTCAATTTCCATCCCTAAACCCTAAAATTCGAAAAATCACAAAATTGAACTGGCACCGGGCAGTGGCGATGATTGAGGCAACATCTTCGCGCCACTATAGTCATTAGTGGTCTTCATCGTCTTCGTGAGCTCCTTTTGTTTTTTTAGTCCCAATCCTACCGTCAAATGCACTGAGCCACTGAGTCCCTTTATTTTATTTTATTATTAGGGATATGTATGGCTTAGTTACGATTTTAAGGGTTTTTAAAAAAAATTAGTGTGTGATGTGTTAAAATTAAAATGTCATGTAATCCCACTTCAACATCCATTTGACATGTCGAGGGTTGGCCGGATTTGCTTGACGGCGGTGAGACCTGGGATAGTAACTGCAACTAATTTAAAGATTATGGTATTTTGTGAAATTTTACAACGTGAGGGGACTAAAATCAACTAACATCAAAGGTTAGGATATTAACCGTAATTTGCTCTTTTAAAAAAAAAACAGAAAGCTTTAATTTCCTTACAAGGGTGATTCCTTACCATAAATATTAACACCGAATCTTTCACCACTGAATTATCCTTTCTTGTCTAATTATTTTTTAAAAAAAATGGAAGTTAAAAAACACTAGTTGATTATCTTACAGGGCTTTATTCCTGGACTTATCCAAACTCCAAGCTCAAACCCCTTTTGACTCAATCATGTGTGTTCTCTCCATTTTCGTAGTTTATGCGTTTTGATTTTACTTCTTCTCTTTAATTAGGGTTTTGTTTATGCCTTCCTGATGCATATTCAATTTACATATATATATATATATATATATATATATATATATATATATATATATATATATACAGTACTGTGTGTTAATATATACATAATGGATGGTAAAGGGGACAGATTTCCAGTGGGGATGAGTGTCCTTGTTGTCGATGATAATCCTGCTTGTCTTCGGATCTTGGAGCGACTTCTTCTCAATTGCAACTTCAATGGTTTGCGTTTTCTTCTTCTCCAAAATTTATTTTATTTATCTATTATATATTTAGTGTTTTAATTTTATTTATAGTGAATGGCGTGGCCGGCTTTAATTTAATGTTTTATTATATTTTCCCCTTTAATTTCTCTTTACAAAGTTTGATGAGAATTTCTTTCATGTTTTAAATTGCAATGTATGGGGTATTAGTAACAGTGACAAACCAAGCAGTGAGGGCTCTACAAATGTTGAGGGAAAACAAGGACAAGTTTGACATTGTGATAAGTGATGTGCATATGCCTGACATGGATGGCTTCAAGCTTCTTCAGCTTATTGGCCTTGAGCTTGACCTTCCTGTTATCAGTAAGCTCTATCTATGCTTCCCCTCTTTTTTCTCATCATTTTCGACATTGATCGGAACCTAGCTTGCATTGCTCGTATTCCTAGTGCTATCGGCGAATGATGATCCGAAGCTTGTGATGAAGGGAGTAAGGCATGGGGCTGTCGACTATCTTCTGAAGCCGGTTAGAATCCAAGACGTCAAGAACATATGGCAACATGTTGTGAGGAAAAACCGGTTCAGCCAAGAAAAGGGTAAGGCCATCTCTGAGTTTGAAACCGGTGATGATGAGCAAGTCACGCTTTTGGCTGATGGAAATGGAAATTTGGAGCGAGAGGAGATGATGGTAGCGAGAAAGAGAAAGGAGCGTGATAGTACTATCGAGGATGGTGGAGGTGAAGGCGATGAAGAGGATGAATGTAACGCCGATGCTTCCACTCAGAAGAAGACGCGATTGCACTGGACTGCTGAGCTTCATAAGAAGTTTGTTGCTGCTGTTGATGAATTGGGGCCTGAAAGTAATATATTCTCCATCTCCTACTTAAAATGTTCCGCGTTTATCCTCACATGGACCCTGAAAAGTAAGAGCTCTTATTGTTGCATTTTCTCCTTTACAGAGGCTTTTCCGAAAAAGATTCTTGATGTGATGAACGTCGATGGACTCACCAGAGAAAACGTAGCGAGCCACCTGCAGGTAAACTTTTCAGGATGTCAATCCTTACTAACATACACGACCAACTCCGAAAAAGGAATACTTTTAGCCTCCAAAATATTTTTTGTGGATGCAGAAATACAGGCTTTACCTAAAAAGGATGAGTGTATCATCAAGCGAGTCCTCAGATGCATTCGTCAATCCTTTTCGCCTCTATGACTCGTCTATTTACCCTAGTGGAAGGACTCCGCTGAACCCATACAGCGCGCTTTGTAGCATGAACGGTGGATTAGGGAAGTCCTCGATTGCTTCGACACCAGCACCATGTCATGCCGGTTTCCAACCTGGCTTGTCACACTCTCATAGCAATCTTGGGGGACTCATGATTCCAAAACAAAACGTGGATGTTCCAAGACTGATGGGCATGGACCAGTTCCGACACCACAACAGCAGGGCAATCCTAGGCCGATCACCACGTGTTGCAGCCCCTTCAGGTCCCGTTGTCCTTGTCCCTACCCTTATGGATTACACCAAGCACATGGAGAAGTGGCAGGGTGGAATCAGTTGTCGTTACCCGCCTCAAAATGATCTGCTAACCTCCTTCAACGCTTGCAATGTCGGTTACAGCACGGTGGAGCTCCAAGCTTTACAAGAACTCAAAAATGGCTCTAGTAACATCTCAACCGCCTCTAACAAGCCATTGGTTTCGGTCATTGATCCATCACGCCAGGGCTTCGGACAAAACTATCCGCTGCAATGCAACAGTTTCGCTGATTCGTCCTTTGGTGCTCCGAGCTTAGTGCAGAATACTGAAGTTCACGAAAGCGATGCCGATGCACTGATGAGATTGGATGACCACTACTTACTCGAGGACACTGAATTACTAGCCGACTTCAATCAAGATATCAGCGGAACCCTCGATGACATTGTTAATGGATTTTTAAAGTAGCTGCCTATATCCACATTGTGTATCTGATCGATCCAATTCGATTCGTTTTGTTTTCGTGGATTGAGATTTAAACTGTGACGACTTATTTTGCTCGACTCCATCTCTCTATCGAGTTCGTTTATCTAGTTTGTTCATATATTCTGTGTGCTTGAGTTTGAGTTCGTTGAACTTCCAAGGGAGAGCATGAGAAATTTGTTTAACACATCCTTTATACACTTGAATCGTATATTTATATAAACCATTGAGTTTTCATGACAATTTTTACTTCATTTTTCTAAAAAATGACAATCTAGATAAACCCGACTTAATCGACCCAATAATCGAATTGGCCCGACCATGACACGGTCCCAAGTCCTAACCCGAAATAAACCAGACTCGAAATTGACCCGACTCGAAATTGATCCGACCTGAACTCTATTGATCAGACCCGACTAACCCGATTGCAACCTCACTAGCTCAATACTACAAATACCATAACTACTTTCCATTTTAGGCATTGATTTGGACAAGATGAAGCTGATTAAGAGGCCCAAATATGCAATTTAATTGCAAGGCCATTCATTGAATTGAATCTTGTAAAACGCAACTTCTTTTATTAGTAAATGAATGTTGACCACCTAAAAACATCCTCTTCCCATCTACAATTTCTTCTCTTTTGTTTCCTCCTCTCTCTCTCCTCTTGCCTCTTTCCCCATTCTCATTTTCAAACTTCACTCATCTCAATTCCAGTTCTTCAACATAACCTATATTTTACACCCCAAAACACCTCACATTTCACCTGGATTTGTTTTACCCCTTGTTTACCTTGTCCTTCCTTGAGGGACTTGACAGGGAATGTTCATCCATCGGTTGAAATATCCGCCTTCCTCTCTCTCGTGCATCTCTCATTTCTCCAAGAGATCACGAGACCGAATCCAAATCTGTTCTTCGTCTCCCTTCCAGGTTTCATCTACATTCCTATCATTTTATGCGGTATATTCGTTAGGTAGTGCGTATGTAACGAAAATCGTACATTATATGTTGTTGGCATACATAATATATGATTCTTATGAACACATTATTTATCATCAACACATTTCACGAAACGAACGCCTAAATCTTCAATCAACATGCTTGATCATTTGCCTTGTTTGTGCAGGAAGAGTAGGAGAAGAAACATGATAAGCTATTTAGTATTCGTATCGTCTCTAATAGTCCACATCGCTCAGGCGCAACCTCCTGATCCGCAGCCACAGCCAGGCACATCCCAACAATGGAAAACCCTATCCGGTAATGACAATTCCAATCCTCTTGTACAATATGGTCTTACTTCGATAAACGCAACCATAAATGAACGTACATTACGCTTATCTTGCAGGGAAGCGGCCTCTAGTGATTGCGAGAGGAGGGATGTCAGGGGTGTTACCGGATTCTAGTGATCTCGCGTACATGATGGCCACAGGGATGGGCTTAAAGGACATGGTCATGTTTTGTGACCTTCAATTGACCAAGGATAGCAAAGGCTTCTGCCTGTCTGAGATAAGGCTCGATAACACGACCAACATTGCTGCTGTACATCCGAATGCCCAGAAGACCTACGACATCGATGGGAAGAGCGTCACCAGCTGGTTTGCGTTGGATTACACGGCTGAGGATCTTTTTGCTCATGTTTTATGTAAGACAAAGCAAACGCAAACACGAACGAATCGAATGACCATTAAGCATATTAGCTTAGTGCATCTTTATGTTTGTGTTACAGTGATCCAGAGTTCGCTTTCAAGGACGGATATGTTCGATGCACTCTCTCCGATAATATCACTTGATGATTTATTCAAGAACAATCCTGCAAGTGTATGGGTGAATGTAGAGGTAATAGCTCTAGAAGTACTCGGCTTCGTTTTTCGTTTATCATTTGCCGTAAACTTATGTATTTGGGATCATTCAGTATGACACATTCTACAACCAGCATCAGTTAAGTACAGCAAACTTCATCGAAAACTATCCGAACCTGACCAACATAAATTACATCTCATCACCTGAGATCGGCTTCTTGAAGGCCATCAAGCCGAAACTCGATAAGGCCAAAGCAAAGCTCATACTCAGGTTCCTCCAGCCTGATGCAACAGAACCCACCACCAAGAAGCCCTACTCTTCCATCCTGAAAGACCTTGCCTCCGTCAAGGAATTCGCTTCGGGCATTCTTGTTCCGAAAGAGGCTATAGTCCCGGTTGGAAAGGACTTATACCTGCAGCCGCCTACACAGCTCGTAAAAGAAGCACATGATTTGGGGCTCGAAGTTTACGCCTCTGGATTCGCCAATGACGCGCAATTGCCCTATAACTACAGCTATGATCCTAGCCTCGAGTACCTACAGTTCGTCGACAACTCTCAGTTCTCTGTTGATGGTGTGCTGACTGACTTTGCTAACACTGCATCCGAAGCCATTGGTGAGTTCGGATAAGCTCTTTGCATCGTCTCGTTTGATCACATTCTTGCTCACTCACCCGAGATTCAATGCTTTGAATGCAGCCTGCATAGCACACAACAAGAACGCTACCCAGCCGCGACAAGGTACATAAGAACATCACAACCATTTAGGCCAAAAATGTCGAAATCATACATCAATCTTGCCCAATTCACCATAAACTGTTCTCATCACAGGCAAGGCTTTGGTGATTTCTCACAATGGGGCCAGTGGAGACTATGCAGCATGTACAGATCTTGCATATGAGAAAGCAGTCAACGACGGGGCAGACATAATCGACTGCTCAGTACAGATGTCGAAAGATGGAATCGCATTTTGCTCGTCGTCAGCTGACCTCACAAAATCAACTACTGCCATCACTACATTCATGTCTCAGTCTACCTCCATCCCAGAAGTCCAACAGCAGCCCGGGATTTTCTCGTTTAATCTCGCTTGGAGTGAGATACAGTCGCTAAAGCGTAAGCCTAGCTCCTTGTAAACTTGTCTATAATTTCTATATGGTGTTCTTTGGCTTACAAACAAAGATCTTATAAGTTGATGGATCCATTTCAGCACAAATCGCGAGTTTTCAGCCACAACAAGGCATGCCTAGAAACCCAGCAGCCAAGAACAAGGGCAAACTTATCACCTTAGCAAACTTCCTTGAATTTGCCAAGACAAAAGGAGTCACTGGAATTTTGATCAACATAAAGGTTTCCATCCCCTCCACATCTTTCATTCAATCCACAGTTAAAATAAAGAGTAAATTATAACTTCGCTATTCGTTCTATGATAGTCCTCAACCTTTTAAACGTTCCAGTCGAGTCACAAACCTTACCCAAAATGTTACTACTTTTGTTAAATTGGCATTCATGTGTCCTACAACTATATGATATGGCTAACTAACTGTACCATAAATATCAATTGTGATACAATTTAACAAAATGGCTTTAAAATTGGGGACTAAACTAAAATGTTTAAAAGGTTCGAGATCTAGCATAGAATGTATAGCAAATTAAGTTTGGCAATATTTTTGTAACTTCATGTAGTTTGGCAATATCCTTAAAACTTCAAGTTCAGTCCTCCTAAGAAGAATATTTGTTAAAACCAGAATGCAGCATACCTTGCGTCGAAGAAAGGCCTGGACATAACGAAAGCAGTGAGCACAGCACTGAAGAAGGCTGCATTCGACAGCCAATCCACCCAAATGGTTTTCATCCAATCCGATGACAGCTCTGTGCTTTCTGTGTTTAAGGACACCAAATCCTATCGAAAAGTATATGCTGTCACAAAGGAAGTAACATCAATGGATAACCAAGCAGTGGAGGAGATCAAGAAGGTTGCTGATACAGTAGACCTATCAAAGAACGATCTCATCATACTCAACGCCTTCTTCACCTCAAATGATACGAAGCTTGTCAAACGGATGCATGATGCCAACATCTCCGTGCACGTCTCTGTGCTCTACAACGAATTCATGACTATTCCATTGGATATGTGTGCTGATCCAATACTCAATATAGCAACATTCGTCGCTGGGCTTGGGGTTGATGGGGTCGTCACTGACTATCCTGCAACAGCGGTAAATTATATGAGTAAGTATGCAAGGAAAATTTTCATTTTGGTGTCATGAGGTAACAAATTATGTTTATAGTCAAATGAAGTAGATTTAACACTTCAATGAAATTCCCAAGTGTCAAATCTACTTTACTTGATTTTATGCTTCAAGTTTATGCCTCTTGAACGAAAATCTAAACCTCATGTCACCTAAATGACATGTCTTGAACCATATACCACCTATGGCCAAATCTCCTATCCCCAGGACTCAGCAACCCCCCTCATTTTTACAAAAATAAAATAATAGATAAAAAAAATAAGGAAAATTAATTAAAAAAATATTTATGTATTTATTAAATTAAGAGTTTTGTTAATAAAATTAGCGTATGAGAAAAATTTAGCCTACCCAGCCTACCCAAATTTTAATTTTTGGTTATGTGCTTGTCTATCCCCTAAATGAAACATTTCAATTGTGAATAGATAGCATGTATGTTTGAAGCTCTCATCTAACCACTAGTGTGTGTATTTATGCCACAGAGAGCCCATGCTTGGATGAAAAGGCTGAATACAAAATTCAACCAATAACCATCGGCAGCTTGCTCGGGATGGTAGGGGGGCCTATGGCGCCGCAAGCAGCACCAGCACCACTTGAGGCTACTGATGTCGTCGATCCACCATTGCCTCCGGTGACTACTAGTAGTCAATCTTCATCCACACCTTCAAAGCCAAACCCGAAGAAAAGCGCAGGCGTTAGGACGAGTGATGCTAGCTTGACTATGTGCATTCTCTTAACTCTGATCTACTCTAGTTTACTCTATGGATGCACATAACATAACTAACTAGTTGATCTCTCAAGTGGGATGTTTGTAACATTTTCTTTGATTTAATTGAAATGTGGAGAGAGAAGGGAGTGTTGGAAGGATGAGAGAGTGGAATTTTAGAGGTTTGAAAGGAATCTTTTTTTATCAATCTGTGATCATAGCAGCAATTTACCATTAACATTGTTGATATAATAGGGTAAATGTTCATATATCCATCAACATTCTGTAGATAATGATGATAAAGACATAGATACTGAGAATTTGATTTTCCACTCACAAATTACGGTGACAATATCTATCAATTAGGGTGGTTATATGAGCCGGTTGACTCAAACTCGGTTCCAAATAAGTTCGGTTTGGGCTTGTTCATTTACTTGACGATCATTGGCACATTTTAAGTCCAATCCAAAATGAGGCTCAGTTCGAACTGAGCTTGAATTTTGTGAAATTTATAAAATTTGTCATATTAATATGTCATAACTTATTGGAATTCTACGTTGATTGTGGAGTGAAAATAATAAATACCCAAATATAAGGAAGGGTAAAAACCTTATACAATGACTTAATTTATTTTATTTTTTTGTTAGAATGTCGAATTCCGACCTGATAATCGAAACATCTCTCATTTCACTGCCAGATTGGGATTTTCAGGAATCTAACATAAACTCATAAGCAAATAGGAATGGTCCATGAGTCAAATAACTCGAGTTGGACTAAAAAAAACTCGAGTCAAATTTATTCATTTATTAAATGTAACAAGTATGATCATATTTTAAACTTGAGTAGTTTATACCCATGGAACTAACTTGTTTCTAATTTGCTTGTCAAGCAAGTTGAGTCAACTAAACAAATTCAACATAAGTTGTGGATCAATCCAACTCATCACCCCAAGCCCAACCCAATGCGACTTATATTCTTGGAGTTGGTCATATTCGGACCAGTTGGGTTTGGCCAAATTTAGTGATTATACCATTTTCACTTTCTTTTTTGGTAAATATAACTATTGAGTTTTGTTTTTGTTTGGTTGTTGCTATATACACCGCAAATTCGGATTAAGGATTTGCACGTCCTTAAGGACGTGCAAGCCTTTTGACTAATTAACATTTTAAAAAAATTAATTAACCCTTTTTAATCATGCACGTCCTTAGATTTGGGGTGTATATAGCCACACCGTTTTGTTTTGGACGAAGCTATTAACAAGACTAATTGACGGTTCAATCTCGATTTTGTATCATAATTAAATTGTAATAGAAAAATGGTTAACTTTGGATTGATCCATAACTACTACAATCTGATTTAAGACCGTAATTTATAGTCCAATTCGTTCTATAATATCGGTACATGTTTGGATAATCCTAAATATTAGGGGTGGCGATCGGGTTATTCGAGTATACCCATTCTGGTTCGGTCATGTATTGGATCAGGTCATATAGCGGGTATATTGTATAATCGGGCTGGTTCAGATCAGGTCGGATAAGTTTTTGGGTTGGGTAAGTTCGAAGCAAATGGATTTCGGGTTTGGGTTGGATCAAGTCGGGTCACGTTTAGTTTTATTATATTTTATTTATTTATCTTAATTATTAACTATTAAACTTCATTTATTTAGTTACATTAGGTCTCATTATATGTAATACATATTATTTGAGTGTTTAAAAATAAGAAAATCAAAGTAATTGTAAAGATGAGTCTGGTCTTGTTTAGGTTGGGTCAATAACGGGTCGGGTATGAGTTGGGTTCGGGTTTCTCTATGTTCATATCAATTCAACTATCGGGTCAAAATGGATCGGGTTCAAGTTCGGGTTGTAAATAATATTAGATTTTCGGATTTCGATTGGGTTTGAATTGAGAGTGAATCGAATTGGGCTCTCAGATCTAGTTAGATTTTGTAAGTTCTACTAACTATAGAGTCTACTTTAACTTGTGTACGCATTAGCAAGACTTCCTTATTTACAGACACGTTTTTTTATATGTATAAAAAAAAATCAAGAACTCTACACAGATGCATGTTGTGACACTAGGAAATTGGGACCACTGGAAAATGAGCTGAAAATTCAACCAACTTTATTCCTCAACTAATGCAAAACTACCTAACATTTTGATTTTTCATGCCTTTATAGAGCGAAAATTGCCCATATTTATTGCTCCATCAAATTAAAAAGTGATGGAACACCAAATGGATTACAAATACCTTTTTAACTTTTATAGCTTTCATGGCTATAAAAGTTAAATAAAAGAATCTCTCTTAGTTTATAGCTTTAAAGGTATTAAAAAAAAGTGTGGAATATTGTTTTAGTGTTTCCTTTGTAGTTATTGTCGGTATATCGTCTTAAATAATAAGTAGTATAATACTCCGTAGAATCTCTCTTAGTTTTAGTTTAACTTGACCGTTTCTACTGACTAGTTGACACCCACTCTTAGTATTTTACTCATTTTGATTAACAATCTCTATCGTACATTTTATATACAATCTACTAATCATTAAAATGATATTTTTATTTTTAGTTCAAAATATCAATAATGACACCTTTATAGTACAAAATTAACCCTCTAATAAGATCACATATTTTGCTAAACAGAGGGAGTAGGATGCTCTTGATGTTTAATTAGATTGGTTTTTTTTATTAAAAATAATAAATGTTTTAACTTTTTTACATGCTTAAGTTTAAAACTCTATTAAACATATATATAAAAAAAATTGATGTTAAAATGGATATTTTATTTATAATTCTCAGAAAACATGTTGAATATTTAAAATTTATTATTTTAGATGAAAAAGAGTACTATTTTTATTTATAAATGAAATAAATTTTTGATATTTAGGTTAAATTTTTTTAGATCGAAAAGATTCTACTTATGTCTCCTGGTACATTTTTGAAAATCAACCTTTTTACAGTATGTAACAGAAATAAACTTGGATTAATTTTCATATTGATACTTATAGGAAAACGAAGACACTTTAAAAACAAGAACTCAAGAATCCTAAACTATGCCAATTGAGATTTATTGACCGCACATTGACCTAAGTTCATGTACTCTATTTATCAAGCCCAACACTTTAAATAGTTGCTACTAATGGGTAATCTCTATACACAAAAATACTAATCAATTTCAACTACTTAATTCCTGATTTTTTTTTGACATACCAGAATCCCTAATTGGTCATCCTCCTTCAAAGGCCAGCGGAATCTAGAATTTCATATGTATATAAGGTCTTAATTAAAAAAAAAAGAACGTCTATTTTAATAGTATAAAATCATGTAATAAAATAATTAAAAATTAATATTTTATATAATTTTTTTACTCCTCAAAAAGCATATCAAAAAATAAAAGAACATTTATTTTTAAATATAGGTAATACAATTTCCTTGTTTCAATACGTACCCGCATAACATTCATCATATTATATATATATATATATATATATATATGTATATATATATAATTCCATAATTTCGAAACCCCACTTAAAAAATAATAAAAGTAATAATAATTATTTAAACTGCATGCTTTCCTTTTTCTTTTTCTTTTTTTGTTTTTGTCTTTGTTGTATATTTATTCTCATTTGGGCCTAAATAGTGTAATTGGGCTGATTGTTTAGTTTGGGTTGAAATATAAAGAGCCTTACTTATTTTTGTAATTTACACATAAAAGTAGGGGCAATAACGTCATATTACTGTTCATTTGGGCAACTCACGCTTTTTATATAGAAGAAGAAAAATATCAATAATGACACCTTTATAGTACAAAATTAACCCTCTAAGATCACATATTTTGCTAAACAGAGGGAGTAGGATGCTCTTGATGTTTAATTAGATTGGTTATTTTATTAAAAATAATAAATGTTTAACTTTTTTACATGCTTAAGTTTAAAACTCTATTAAACATATATATAAAAAAATTGATGTTAAAATGGATATTTTATTTATAATTCTCAGAAAACATGTTGAATATTTAAAATTTATTATTTTAGATGAAAAAGAGTACTATTTTTATTTATAAATGAAATAAATTTTTGATATTTAGGTTAAATTTTTTTAGATCGAAAAGATTCTACTTATGTCTCCTGGTACATTTTTGAAAATCAACCTTTTTACAGTATGTAACAGAAATAAACTTGGATTAATTTTCATATTGATACTTATAGGAAAACGAAGACACTTTAAAAACAAGAACTCAAGAATCCTAAACTATGCCGATTGAGATTTATTGACCGCACATTGACTTAAGTTCATGTACTCTATTTATCAAGCCCAACACTTTAAATAGTTGCTACTAATGGGTAATCTCTATACACAAAAATACTAATCAATTTCAACTACATAATTCCTGATTTTTTTTTGACATACCAGAATCCCTAATTGGTCATCCTCCTTCAAAGGCCAGCGGAATCTAGAATTTCATATGTATATAAGGTCTTAATTAAAAAAAAAAGAACGTCTATTTTAATAGTATAAAATCATGTAATAAAATAATTAAAAATTAATATTTTATATAATTTTTTTACTCCTCAAAAAGCATATCAAAAAATAAAAGAACATTTATTTTTAAATATAGGTAATACAATTTCCTTGTTTCAATACGTACCCGCATAACATTCATCATATTATATATACATATATATATATATATATATATATATATATATATATATATATATGTATATATATATAATTCCATAATTTCGAAACCCCACTTAAAAAATAATAAAAGTAATAATAATTATTTAAACTGCATGCTTTCCTTTTTCTTTTTCTTTTTTTGTTTTTGTCTTTGTTGTATATTTATTCTCATTTGGGCCTAAATAGTGTAATTGGGCTGATTGTTTAGTTTGGGTTGAAATATAAAGAGCCTTACTTATTTTTGTAATTTACACATAAAAGTAGGGGCAATAACGTCATATTACTGTTCATTTGGGCAACTCACGCTTTTTATATAGAAGAAGAAAAATATCAATAATGACACCTTTATAGTACAAAATTAACCCTCTAAGATCACATATTTTGCTAAACAGAGGGAGTAGGATGCTCTTGATGTTTAATTAGATTGGTTATTTTATTAAAAATAATAAATGTTTAACTTTTTTACATGCTTAAGTTTAAAACTCTATTAAACATATATATAAAAAAATTGATGTTAAAATGGATATTTTATTTATAATTCTCAGAAAACATGTTGAATATTTAAAATTTATTATTTTAGATGAAAAAGAGTACTATTTTTATTTATAAATGAAATAAATTTTTGATGTTTAGGTTAAATTTTTTTAGATCGAAAAGAGTCTACTTATGTCTCCTGATACATTTTTGAAAATCAACCTTTTTACAGTATGTAACAGAAATAAACTTGGATTAATTTTCAAATTGATACTTATAGGAAAACGAAGACACTTTAAAAACAAGAACTCAAGAATCCTAAACTATGCCGATTGAGATTTATTGACCGCACATTGACTTAAGTTCATGTACTCTATTTATCAAGCCCAACACTTTAAATAGTTGCTACTAATGGGTAATCTCTATACACAAAAATACTAATCAATTTCAACTACATAATTCCTGATTTTTTTTTGACATACCAGAATCCCTAATTGGTCATCCTCCTTCAAAGGCCAGCGGAATCTAGAATTTCATATGTATATAAGGTCTTAATTAAAAAAAAGAACGTCTATTTTAATAGTATAAAATCATGTAATAAAATAATTAAAAATTAATATTTTATATAATTTTTTTACTCCTCAAAAAGCATATCAAAAAATAAAAGAACATTTATTTTTAAATATAGGTAATACAATTTCCTTGTTTCAATACGTACCCGTATAACATTCATCATATTATATATATATATAATTCCATAATTTCGAAACCCCACTTAAAAAATAATAAAAGTAATAATAATTATTTAAACCGCATGCTTTCCTTCTTTTTTTTTTGTCTTTGCTGTATATTTATTCTCATTTGGGCCTAAATAGTATAATTGGGCTGATTGTTTAGTTTGGGCTGAAATATAAAGAGCCTTATTTATTTTTGTAATTTACACATAAAAGTAGGGGCAATAACGTCATATTACTGTTCATTTGGGTAACTCACGCTTTTTATATAGATATAGATTTGATCAATTGGATAGAATATTTTAGGTTTGAGAGATTTGATTTGTCGTCGTGTAGACTAGAAATCTCAACCAAATCGATCTGGACCCAGTTTTTTTTTTAAATGTTGTTTGGATTGGAATTTTTTTGAGAAAGAAGAATATGTCGATCAATGGAGACGGTGGTAAGAACGTACTAAGAAGTCGATAGAAACAATGGAGACGGTGGTAAGAACGTACTAAGAAGTCGATAGAAACAATGGAGCGGTTAAGGATGAAGGAATAGTCGAGAAAGGCAGAATTGAAGAGAAACTAATACAATCCCCGCGACACGATGCGTTGTTTCATAAATAAATTTTTATTAACATAACAAACTAATATTATAAAATATTGATGAAAATTAGGATAAAATAATGAAGGTAGACTTGAAATCTTTAAGAAAATGGTAAAAAATGTTTACCATTAGGCTTCATCAAAAAGGTTTTTAAATTAAGATATTGTATTATATTCATAAAGAATATTATTATAATATATAAAATATATTTATATATTAATAGTAGACATTAAATTTAATTCAATGTTTTGAATTAAACCCAATGGTTAGTAAATGGGTAAAAAATAAAAGGGAAAAAATGTAAATGTATGAAAGATATGAAGAGAAAAAAAAGAAATAATAAGAGAAAATTGTGATTAGTTGAAAAACCTTAAATTAATGAGGTTTTGACACATCATCAAAAAGTTTTCTAAATTAATATATTACTAGTATAATCCCACTCCATGACGTGTGCGCGAGGGAAAAAATATAAAATATCTATTACGAGGATGAACAAAAAAATATTATAAAAAAATTAACAAATAGTGAATTATATTAACAAATACTCCGTATATGAATAAATACATGAATAGCGGAGTTATACTAAACAACAACTACATAACTGGGCGGCTTCTAAATTGAACCTTGATGAGGAACCCCCATACCACCCCCAGAAAACTCGAACAAGGCATCCAAGGAAGAGAAGAAACTTGAGGTGGAGTAAACCAGAAGAGGGATCTTACAAAATAAATTTTGACAGATCCAAACTGAATTCGGGAGAAGCCTCTACGGGCTACATTATTAGGGACCACATCGGGGCAGTTATCGACTGCGGCGGTTTTAAATGCGAACACATCTCAGCAATGGCTGCAGAGGCCTTGGCAGTTAAAGGAGGTATTGCAAAGGCAAAGGAACTTCAGCTACCAAACATCATGATCGAGGGCGACAGTCTGACCGTCATCAACTGCTTGCAAGGTCTGTGGTGCTGCCCATGGGAGATCGAGATGTTGATTTCCAATACCCTGGCCCTACTCCAACAATTTACTAGGGGCAATTCGGACATGTCTTTCGGGAGGTCAATGCGACTGCGGACAGGATCGCACAACTCATCCACACTACGTCCCCGCCGGACCTCATCACGGATTTTGCTCTGAACATTCTCATCCGTAAGGATGCACTTGAGTGGTGGTCTAGCAGGGCCTAACCCCACCCAAAATTTTACCTTATCAACAAAAAAATACATGAATGGATGAAATCGTTACGTTAGACTTCGTCCATAGGATTCCTGAAAAAAATAATTTGGTTATATGAATGGATGAAATTGTATATATAAAAAAAAGTTTTGTCATCTGATTTTTTGTTGATCTTCAAATGAGTTTGGATTGTTCTCTTAGGATTGCTCGGGGAGTTGGGAACCCTAGCGGCTGAGTCTAGATTGGCAGGAATTGAAAAGAGAATATAGGAGAAGAAAAAAATAAAAGAGTTAAAAAATAAGAGATTGATTAAATTAACTAAAATTAAAGAGTAAATGACATGTCACCAAAGTTTATGAATTAAGCTAGTTAGTATATAGGTAAGGAACCAAACATATTCTATGAGAGCATTACATTTTGAATATTCTTGAAAATTAAGCAATGTCGTCATTTCAAGAATTAGTGAACGATCAAATGTTTTTTTTTTTATGGTTTAAATATGACCGAGATACCAATACACTAGACAAAGCATTTTGGACGTCAAAATAATACATCATCCTAATAAGGTCCTTTTTCATTGTCAATATTTATTAGTGGTGAAAGGTGGTGTTGGTATCTAATCAATGGCGGAGGCGCGAAGCCAGGGGTCTAGAGGGTCATGTGTCCCTTTTCTCGTTTGATATATAATTCGTCATAATTTGATATTTGAATAAAATATATTGTTCTAAAAATTTCAAGTCTAGGCGCCTAGGCACATTTAGGCACCCCTTGATAGTCTAGGTCCTGCCTAGGTGTCGCATAGGTGTTAGGCGGTGAGGCTGCCTAGGATCTGCCTAGCATTTTTTAGAACACTGTTGGTACGTAATAACATAATTATTCATGTGACGTAATGTAATTATTCATATGTATTAAAAAAATTCATATAAAAATTATTCGTATATATATTGTAACATGATTATTTGTATGAATTATGTACGAATAATCATGTTGTTTCAAAAGAATAAATTTTTCTTTAAATCTTAGTCGTTGATCTTTCTAATCCAACACTCTAGATTTTTTTACAAATTATATCATAAGAGGTGTTTACAAGAGGGGCTCAAGCCACCCCATGCCCCCGGCTCCGCCCCTGGGCACAAATATATTAATATCAATTTCTAAATTATAATTCCAAAAAAATGATAATGAAATTCAAGACTTGAATGTTGATGGAAATTGGTGGAAAACTCTCATTAATTTAAAAGGTTAAATTTTTAAAAAAAAAATATAGAAAAACAAATAGAAGATGACATGCAACAAAGAAAATCGGTTATATACTCTTTGAGTCTTGACCAATGTTAAGTGAAGACATGGCAGAGATAAATTGAAAGGTTGAATTTATAAAAAGTCGATTTGTAGTATACTTGTAAAATTAGAATTTATCGTAAAATGAAATTTAACCATTTATGTAGTATATAAAATATTTATTTATAGAATTTTTCATTTATATTTATTTATAGAATTTTATATAGAATGATATCAAGACATTTTAAGAAGAAAACTTTAACATGTATTATTAAATCGAAAAGATATTTGTTGAATAATATGGAGTAAAAATGATGATGATGATGTATCATTTTAGTTATTAGTATTTAATAATTAGAGAATTATTTTGATTATTATTTATAATTGAGAGAATTAAGGAGAGATTCGACAATTAGAAACTTTTGCTTTAATGTATAAGTATAGAAGTATAAATATCGATTGATTGACAATTGGTCATAATACTGACCATGACTTGTAAACAACCCATCTTAGAGCATGTTTATTGACATGGGAGAAACATCGATATTACAACAAAAATTAATGAAATAAGTAAAATCGGTGAAGTATATCAGTTTGGGATGCTAGGGGTAGTATCGCTGCTTCGGATGAATGTAAAAAATGTTGCGTTGTATTTGTTTCACTTTTTTTTCCGAAATAACTGACTAAAACGACGTCGTATAAGGGGGTTTGAGATCAAAACACTGCGTTTGAGAATGCAGGGTCTGAAGCAAAAAGTCTGACACCATGAGACAAGTGTTGATTAGATTGGTTGAAGAGGAAAGTTGGTGGATGGCCTACACTTGGATGGTTGCATTGTGATTTTTCTAGACTAATTCAATTTACACATATAAAATATATAATTTTCTATATTAAAAATGTAAAATAAAAAAATAAAATTTTACCATTATACTAGATTCATTTTTCTGTACTTATAGATATCAATTTTGAATATCTTTGACCATATTTCAAAAAATATATTTTTTTTAAATACAGTTATGTATAATAATACCTATAAAAATCAATTATTTATACAAAATATTAATTTAATAATAATATTTTAATTCAAAAAATGAATATAATAATATATTTAGAATGAAAATAATTATTGGAGAGAGATATATTTGTAAATTGAATTGGTAGAAAAGGATGAGTTTTGAGATTCTATGGATGCTATTGATATAGTGGTAAAAGTGAGAATGAGATATTAGGATGATGTGGCGGAAAGAGAATAATATAATATTAGTATTTCTAGTATCTCTAATATCCCTCAAGAAACACGGCCTTATATATTTGAACATTTTTTCCATAACAAATCATGTTGTGACTAGGATGAGGTATAGCATTCTTATATAAGCATAAATATTGATTGATTGATGATTGGTCATAACATTTTTTCAATCTTATATATTGATTGATGGATGATTGGTCATAAGTAAGAAATTATATTAAAAATAAAATAAAATATTTTATATATTATAATGTTTTTTTCATCCTTAAAAAGCATGCCAAAATTTAAAAAAAATCAACTATTTTGAAATGAAGAGGTATATTGTTTTAAAAACAACCACTTTTTAATTCTAGTTTTTAGTTTTTTTTTTCTAAAACACACCTTATATACTAGTGTTTTTTAACAAAATTCCTTTTAATGTTTTTAAAATAAGACACCTTATATAATATAATTCTTTGAATTGAAATATCAACCTTTATTTTTGGTCAAATATTTCAATTTTTGGTGAAATTTTATATTTATTATCGAAATGCCCTTGTTTTACTACTCCCTCCGTTTCAAAATAAATGTCGTTTGACTTTTTGCATGTTTTTTAAGGAGCTAAAAACTCTATAAAATATTTTTTTAATCAATTTTTTTTTACAAATTGATACTTATTAGTATGTGACATTTTATAAATTTTTTTATGACATTTTATTTTAGTATGTGACAAAAAATTCCCTTATTTAATTAATTAGTTTGTTTTAAAAAATAAAAAAAATATAAAAGAAATATTATAATATTATTTTTATACCAACCACATTTTTTTATCTTTTGATTTATTATTTAGGATTTAAAAGGAGTTAAAACATATAAAATATAACCTTTGAATTTTTTTAAAAATAAATTAAAATACGTCCATAAAATGTCACCTTTATTTTTTTTAACAAATATTATAAGCTTATATTTTGATTTGTTAAAAAATAAAATTTAAAGGTCTTTAGTTCAAAAAATATATATTATATTTAAACAAGGGCATTTTGGTCATAGACATAAAAAAATCACCAAAAAAAAACATGTGATCGAATAATAGAAATTAGTGTTTTAATTAAATGAATTATATTATATAAGGCTTAGATGAAAAAAGACCTAATTTTTTAAAAGAGTAATTATTTTATAATAAATGTGTACAAATATATAAAAATTATTTTAGATGTAGTAGTATAATTAATGTAAGTGATAGATTAGCATATATAAAGATCTTGAAGCCACCTCAGCTTTGAAATTTCCTTGTACAGAAACTTTATAATGAAGGGTATGTTTGGTATAAAGGGCAAAAGAAAGCGGGAAAAAGGAGGAGCAATAACTAACAAGCTACTGTAGTGAAGTAGAACATCTGTTTCACGTTGTGCAAATTTGATGGTGAATGGTCCTCTCCACTTGTCATCCTCTACTTTATACATATTTTTGATATTTCTCCTCCTAAGTCCTAACTCTCTCTGCACGTGATCATGTTGAATCACTTATCTCCTTAATTAAATTTTTTTTTATAGGACACGTGAATCCACAATTTGTAAAAGCATTTACCACGTGTTCGTCCTACTCAAACGTTTTGATTTTTTCATTGATTGAGACTGGTCACCCTAGCTACGTTATACAACATGATATTAACAGTATATATTTTATAGATACAGTTGTACATATTTACGATTGTACCTTCAGGATTTTCATCCAATGATATATATACAGGAGTAGGCTCCTCTGAGATCCTTCAATGTCTCAATTATCTAAACACTTACATGGTATCACAGCCTTTTGTGAAACCCTAAATTTTTTTTTTCGTTTCACAAACTCAATCGATCTAGCCGCCGCCGCTCCACATCCGCTGCCCTACACAGCCGTCGCCGCCGCATTCCCTGCCGCCACCGCCGCCTCTTTTGTTGCCGCCGCCGCTACCTACCTTCCTTTCCCGATGGCTGACGTTGTCAACCCCCCACCCCCACCGTAGCCACAAAACCTTTACCCACGAAACCTACCAACAAACCAGCCCAGGCCGACCAACCAACGCGGAGGCCATGACCAAGGGAGGAATACCCGTCGGGGCCACAGCGGCGGACACAGCAAAATGCCGCGGCCACCGCACAGTCCGCCGCAGCCCCCGCCGCCCTACCCGCAGCATCAGTCGTATGTCCCCCCGCCGCCCTCCCCCTATCCGACGTGGGCGGGCTACCCACCGCCGCTGATACTCTCCGCCGCTTTCTCCACCATGGGACTTCAGCAGCCGGACAACAACTGGTATATGGATACCGGGGCCTCCTCTCACATGACGAACGCGTCAGGTAACCTACAAACTGTTTTTAATTCTAGCACTCTACCATCCATCTATGTCGGAAATGGCGCCCCACTATCCATTGTCGGTTCAGGTCAAGCAACCCTCCCCACTGGCCCACCCCTCCGCCTTAACAACGTCCTACTTGCCCCTGACATAGTCAAAAACCTCATCTTTGTTCGTCAATTTACCATTGATAATCACGTGGCTGTCCAATTTGACCCTTTTGGTTTCCTTGTGAGGGATCTTCGCACGGGGACCCCAATCATGCGGTGCAATAGTTCCGGCGACCTTTATCCACTCGCCCCAGCGGACAATTTCGCCCCTGCCGCCCCCACCGCCCTAGTCACCCTTAGTTCCGACTTGTGGCATGCTCGTCTTGGCCACCCTGGCGATCACGTGCTTCAAAGTCTTCGCTCTAGCAATTTCATTTCTTGTAATAAATCCTCGGGCGTTTGCACTTCATGTGAGATCGCCAAGAGCAAAAGACTTCCTTTTAGCACTTCCAATTCTCACACATTTGCACCGTTTGACATTATTCATTGCGATTTGTGGACATCGCCTATTCCTAGTGCTAGTGGTTTTCGTTATTATTTGGTTGTGCTTGATGACTTCACCAATTTTGTTTGGGTCTTTCCACTGCGCCATAAATCGGAAACACAGGGCCACCTTGTTAGCTTCCACAGCTTTGTCCACACCCAGTTTGGTTTGCCTATCAAGGCCATTCAATGTGACATGGGAGGCGAGTTCGACAACAACATTGTCCGCTCTTTTTGTCAACAACAAGGGATAGCCCTCCGCTTCTCTTGTCCACAAACGTCACCTCAAAATGGCAAAGCGGAACGCATTCTCCGCACGCTCAATGACAAAACCCGAACTCTCCTTCAACATGCCTCTTTACCCCCCCTCCTTTTGGGTTGAAGCTCTTCACATGGCCACTTACCTCCACAATATCCTACCATCAAAGGTCATTGGCAACTCTAACCCAACCTTGGCACTCTACCATCGCTACCCATCCTACGATCATATTCGAGTGTTTGGATGCCTTTGCTTTCCCAATATGAGTGCCACCTCTCCTCATAAGCTCTCTCCACGGTCCACAAAATGTGTCTTCTTAGGAATTTTCCCACACCATCGAGGCTACCGGTGTCTTCGCTTGGATACCAATCGGGTTATGACATCTCGCCACGTGATTTTCGACAAACATACCTTCCCCTTTGCCCCCCACCATCAACCCACTGTCCCCACACCCCAAGAATCCAGCAACTCGGCCTCATTCCCACCCCTCCTACGTCTCCTACTTGGCAGCAAACCACCGATGTCGCGGCCGCCGCCTCAAGCTGCGGCCGCCGCCCCACCCGCCGCAGCTATGCACCATGCCGCGGCCGCCGCCCACATGCCGTGGCCGCCGCATCCTGATGCGCCCGCCGCTGCCCCCGCCGCACCCACCCCTGCTGCACCTGCCCCTGCTGCGGCCGCCGCCCCAGTGTTGCAGAAGCCGCCACCCGCAGCGCCCGCCCCAACCATGACTACGCGATCTCAAGCTGGGATCGTCAAACCCAACCCCAAATACAACCTCCTCACCCCATCCACTCCCATATCACCTATACCTAAGTCACCACAAAAGGCCTTACAGGATCCAAATTGGCATGCCGCCATGTAGGGCTGGGCAAAAAATGGATCTGACCGGGATCGGACCGGGACCAGACCGGAATTTACGGTCTTTGGATCGGACCGGAATATTACGGTCTGGTCCACGGTCCAAGATATTTTAATTTCCGGGTTCCGGTCCAAACCCGGGACCAGACCGGAATTTCAGGCCTGGACCGGAATTAGACCGGAACCCATGTTATTAAAAAAAACTAAAGAAGAGACTAGAGAGGCAGGCAGCCGTACACGTTTCACCTTCACTTTCACAATTTCATTTCTAATATTCTATTGACTTCACCCGCAGCCTTAGTCGGCATCCTCAGTCCTCACTCCTCCTCAAGCTTCTCCTCGGCGGCTCGGTTCTCGAATCTCGACTTCACTAGGCACCAGCCCTCTAGTCTCGGTCTCGACTCTCTACTTCTCTAGCCACCAGCGCTCTCGGTTCTCGGCTCTCTGTCAATCTCGACGGCTCTCAGTGAATCACTCCCTCTCTCAATTTCAATTTTAGATCTAGGTTTTTATGTATATTTTGACAAATAAATATTGATTTTAGTATAGATTTGGAGAAATTATACATATTCTAGACTAAGATTGAAAAATCTTGTTGCAATTTTAAATCTAGGTTAAGAAATATTAAGTCTAATGACTTGACTTTCTCGATTCGATCTGTCAGTAGGATTTCTGAATGTAGTTGTATTGATTTCCTGCATCATGTAAAGCATTGGAATTGATTTCTTTTATGGTGATTTTTTTTCCTTATTTCTTAAACTTTCATATCCTAAACAGGGGTTGCATTCTAATTCATTATTTCTTAAACTTTCATATCTTGTTGCAATTTTTGCTGCAGCCTACTGTCAATGTCCTTACCAAAAAAAAAAAAGAGAAATGTCAATATTGATTTTAGTCTAGGCTTTGTACTTGAAAAAATTAAGAAACTACATAAAGTGAGGCTAGATTGAGTAGATTCAATTTGGCCAACACTACTTGCAATTGCTAGGCTAGGAGTGCATTCAAGGGTTTTCAATTCAATTTAACAAGAAACTTTGTTAATTAAAAAGACTAAGAGTGTATTCAATTTAGCTAATGTAACTATGAATAAGCACTTGTTTTTTGTGTTTTTAACAGAATTATGAGTAATTCGATATCCATGGAAATTTCTTCAAAACATTCGTGCAATGTAAGTGAGAGGGATTATTTTTGTTTTGAATGAATTATTTGTGGCGTAGAATGATTTCATCGTAAATCTCTTATTTGTTTAAATAGATACGTATGGACCAAACGGAGACTACGGAGTTGTCTGATGATACTGGAGCTCCTTCCGAGGTGCAACCACAAACGGAAGGGGCATCATCATCAAAAAGTAGTAGGCAACCAGCTCAATCATCAAGAAAGCGAAGAGAGTATTGGGATCACTTCACGGTCTACTTTGATGAGGCGGGAAAGAAGAGAGCTAGGTGCAACTATTGTCCGAAGATATCCTATGCTTGTGATTCAAACACAAATGGCAACAAAAATATAGGGAGACATTTTGAGGCATGTCCAAACAACCCGAACAATCAAGGCAAAGGTACTCAATCTAAACTCACTTTTCAGAATATTGGAGATGGGGGGTCGAAGATGAAAAATTGGACATTTGATGAGAAGTTTACTAGGGAGTATGTGTCTCGAATGACTATTAGAGATGAATTGCCTTTTGCATGCGTTGAGAAGGATGGTATGGTCGATGCATTTTATGCTGCACAACCTTTATTTAACATGCCATCGCGTTATTCGGTTAAACGAGATTGTAAATCTCTTTATGTGAGAGAACGAGAGAAGTTGAAGAAACACTTGAAGGAGTCTTGTCAAAGTGTGTGTTTAACTACGGACACTTGGACATCGGTGGCAACCGATAATTATACATGTGTAACTGCGCATTGGATTGATAATGATTGGAAGTTACAAAAGAGAATTATGAACTTTATGTTTACCACTTGCCATAAGGGGGAATCAATTGGGAGAACACTAGAAGATTGCTTGAGGTTTCGGGATTTGTCTAGTAAGTTCTTGACTGTTACTGTTGACAATGCATCGGCTAATGATGTTGCTTGCAACTATATGACAGAAGTGGCTAAGGATAATAGTTGCATTGGGAAGGGTGAGTATGTGAAAGTGAGATGCATTGCACACATTATAAATCTGATTGTGCAGGATAGTCTCAAGGTTGGTGGTGATCTTCTGAAAAAAGTTCGAGCTCTTGTGAGGTGGTGTAGGGGTTCTCCTGCTAGGAAGGAAGCTTTTCGACAACATGCAGAAAGACTTAACATTGAGTTCAAGGGAGTGTTGATTAATGACGTGGCTACTCGATGGAATTCCACGTATCTTATGTTGAGTAAAGTGTTGAAATATAAACCTATCTATGCCCGAATGCATATTCCTGTGGATGATGAAGTAGGACCTTTGACTAATTCTGATTGGATTAGAGTAGAAAAACTTTGTCATTTCTTGAAGGGATTTTATGATTTGAGAAAACGGGTTTCAGGATCTTTGTATGTCACTAGCAATTGGTGGGCATTCCATGTTGCAGTTATTTCTAAGTTATTGAATGAGCTGCTTGTTAGTGGTGGGCATTCCAACGTTTGTGCCCGCCCTTCTTGACCCTCAACGCAAGATTCGTGGGGTGACTGGTGTTTTGACTCGCTTGTTTCCTAATGAAGATGTGGACTTTATGGTGAAGAAAGTGAAGGATATTGCTTATGAACTCTTTGATGAATTTAGAAGTCTCCAGTATCCACCCGATGAAGGAGGGTCACAATCACGCCAATCTGTAATGGTGGATGCAGATGAATCAAGCTGGATAGATGAGTTCACCGAGGAAGGAAATGATTGCATCGATACGAACTTGAGGTCCGAATTCGATCAGTATCTTGTTGAAACCGAAAGGCCAGAAGTTGGAAAGAAGAGTGTCCTTGAGTGGTGGAATGCTAATAAGAATAGATATCATGTACTTGCACGCATGGCACGAGCTTTATTAGCCATTCCTATCTCTACCGTTCCGTCTGAATCTGCTTTTAGCACCGGTGCGCGGACTATTACGGACTTCAGAAACAGCTTAGCTCCTGATGTAAGTATTTGTTTCTTGCATATTTATGCAATCATTCCTCTTGAATATATTTGTTTCTACTGTTGTATATACTGTTTCAAATTTATTATTAGCTTTGCGTCTAACTAGTTATATACTAATAATCTCATCTATTAATTAGACGGTGCAAGCACTTGTTTGTACTCAAGATTGGCTACGTGGGACAAACCTCAAAAATGCTAAACCTCGTGAAGAAAGCATACATGAAGAAGATGAAGACTATACCATCGAAGAAGGTAATCTTATATTCATTTTGTATACTTGTACTTACATTAATAAAAATGTGAAATTTGACTTTAAACGTTGTGTTCAATCATGTTATTTAGATTCGGCAGAGAAAGATATAGATCTCACTGAAGGAACTTTTTACATTTGTATGGAGTAAAGGTCTTGACGAGAAGGTAACAAACTTTAATTACTTTACATTTGTGCAATTGTGCTTAATTGAATAATTGTTATAATAATTTCCTTAGCTTTTCTTTGTTTTACATTCTAGGTGCTCTCACACAAGAACTCAAGACGAGCTTGCAAGATAATGAAATCAGTTGATTACAAATTTCAACATTTGCTATTTATTATTTCCAAACCTTTTTTTATGGATGTGTTTGTTTTAAGTTTAAACTAGAATCATTTTGTATGTTGAATTCGGGTTGGATTTGTCATTGTGTTTAACTTTTAAACGTTCTACTTTTGTGGATTTGATGATGCATGAAGTACGAATGAATGAAATCATTAATGAATGAATTTTCAATTTATAGGTGTTTGATTTAACGCAACATGCGAATAGGGGCTTCCGTAAAACGGTGAAGAAGGGTTGCTGTAAAGTTCCGGTCCAATCGGTCTTTACGGTCCACGGACCGGAAAGACCGGGACCATAAGTTCCGGTCCCGGTCCGATCCGCGGTCCAAGTTCTTGGAGATTACGGTCCACCGGTCTTGGATCGGACCGGAATCTCCGGTCCGGTCCGGTCCGGTCCAGACCGGATGCCCAGCCCTATCGCCATGGTCGATGAGTTTAGTGCTTTAATTAAAAATGGCACGTGGGACCTCGTTCCTAGGCCTCGAGACTCTAATATCATTAACTGCATGTGGTTATTCAAACATAAGTACAGGTCTGATGGGTCACTTGAACGACACAAGGCTCGCTTCGTTGTCAATGGCAAGTCTCAGAAGGTTGGTGTGGACTGCGACGAAACGTTTAGCCCGGTCGTCAAACCCGCTACCATACGCACTGTGTTGAGCATCGCTCTCTCTAAGGACTGGCCTATTCACCAGTTGGACGTTAAGAACGCTTTTCTACACGGTAACCTTCAGGAAACTGTGTATATGCATCAGCCTCCAGGCTTCTATGATCGCTCGCGACCCTCTCACGTCTGCCTTCTCCGGAAGTCTCTCTATGGGTTGAAACAGGCGCCCCGCGCCTGGTATCAGCGTTTCGCCACGTACCTCAGTGCAATTGGTTTTCGGAGCAGTCAGTCAGATCACTCCCTATTTGTCTTCCATTCAGGGTCTGACACGGCGTATCTATTGCTGTATGTTGATGACATTGTGCTTACTGCATCTTCTCCATCGTTATTGTCTCGCCTGATGGGACTTCTGCGTTCAGAGTTTGCCATGACGGATCTTGGTCCCCTGAGCTATTTTCTCGGCATCTCTGTGACTCGCACTCGGGATACATTGTTTCTTCATCAGAAGAAATATGCCCTTGAGATTGTCGACAAGGCTAGGATGACATCTTGCAAGCCCGCTACCACTCCTGTCGACTGCAAGTCCAAGCTCGATGTTGCCTCCAGTCCCAAGGTTGATGACCCTACCGCATATCGCAGTCTGGCAGGTGCCCTCCAGTATCTGACGTTCACTAGGCCAGACATTGCTTTTGCCGTCCAACAGGTTTGCTTATACATGCATGATCCCCATGAGCATCATCTACAGGCACTCAAGCGGATCATCCGGTACATCAAAGGCACCAGTGACCTGGGATTGCACCTATGTCACGGCCGCTTCGACACTCTCACAGCCTACTCAGACGTTGACTGGGCAGGTTGTCCGGAAACCCGCCGTTCCACCTCTGGCTTCGCCGTCTACCTTGGTGACAATCTGGTATCGTGGTCCTCCAAGCGTCAGGCAACCATATCTCGCTCCAGTGCCGAGGCTGAGTATAGAGGTGTCGCCAACGCCGTGGCGGAAACATGTTGGCTACGCAACCTCCTCTGCGAGCTTCGCGTTCCACTTCGTGCCGCTACATTGGTCTACTGCGACAATGTCTCCGCAGTTTACCTCGCATCGAACCCGGTTCAGCACCAGCGGACCAAGCACATCGCGATTGATATACATTTCGTCAGAGAGAAGGTCGCTCTAGGCCAGGTTCGAGTGTTACATGTCCCTTCTGCCTATCAGTATGCAGACATCTTCACAAAAGGATTACCTACTCCTCTTTTTACTTCTTTTCGTTCCAGTCTTGCTATTCGCTCACCTCTAGCTGCGACTGAGGGAGGATGTTAGCAGTATATATTTTATAGATAGAGTTGTACATATTTACGATTGTACCCTCAGGGTTTTCACCCAATGATATATATACAGGAGTAGGCTCCTCTGAGATCCTTCAAGGACTCAGTTATCTAAACACTTACACATGACACCTCCATCGTTTCGGCATTAATTAATTAATTCACTTAATTTTTATTTGAATTGCGTTAAAGACACGGTTGTTGTTAGATTTTCTCATGGTTTTAAAAATCTTGAGAAATAGTTAAGTTATGACTCTTAAAATTGTGAGAGGCTAGCATAGGGAGAGCAGGTCTACGACATTGGAAAGGGGTAGGCCTCCCACTGTTTTTAAAATCATGGTCGGCTGAAGTGTTGGGCTGATTGGATAGGATATTCGCATTCTCAGGGACGTAGGCCCAGTGTATTGGAGTAGACTAAGCTTCTAATAGTTTACAAAAACATAACCACCTAAAGTTCAACGATTTTCAAAACCGTAGTATGTGGCATTATTACGATTTTATAAACTGTGATCATCTAGCTAGCTAGGTAGGATTCTAGCTGCTTTTGAAATTTTGATCACTACCATGCATATGACGAGATTGTTTATCTATATCTGAGATTATTTATCTATAGCTAATAGCATTCAACTAACATGTACCTAACCACTTGCAGTTAGCTTTCTAACTACCTAACAATGTGATATTTATCAACAAATCTCAATTGGGTGCTTGAGATTTTATTTGATGGTAAATTCATAGTAGTGATTCCCCTTGAAGAAGAATTCGAGTCTAATTACCCTCATTGGGTACTTAAACAATTACAGCTAAATAACTTTGAACCCATTCTGGGGTAACTGGACTTCAAAAAGCTTCTAGGGAAATTTCGGAAACATTTGTGGCTAATAGATCACGGAAGAAGTCACTGCTATATTCTTCGCCAGTTTTGAGGGCACGCGTGATTGAAGAAATTTTGCAAGACCATATTCAAAGCTATAATCATTTAACATATTTCGAGGCTAATTTTGAGGGTAAATGATTTTAAATTTTATTTTGATACTAATAACTGTGAGTAATTTGTCTCGAATATTATTATTGAAGGCCGAGCATATTGGTGGGCAAATTACCTCAAAATATTTGAAGCACGCTTTTTTTATGGCGAATTGAGCATCAAATAGTAATGAATCAGAGGGCGAGTTCGTTACTATTTTGCTTCAAGGCTTTCGATGCTGATTTTCAAGATGTAACTAAAGGGCACTATTTAATTAGCTTCAAAATGGTCCCCGACGTTTTTATTTCGAACCTAAAGTAGTGTAGTCAGAGACTTGTTGTGAAAGCATTGAAATGGCCTTTTTAAGGTAATTTCAAGCCCATTTAACCATATATTTCGAGCCCGTGCGAAATTGGAATCTGCTTTTGAAAAGATCAAGCAGCTAGAATCTGCTTTTGACCTTGTTCAATACAGACACTGCTATCGAGAAGCGAATCAAGTAGCTGACTTTATATCTCGGAAGGGTATCATTAGTAATAGATCTACTATCCCTTTTAATAGGGAACTTTGTACCATCATCCTCAAGGATGATCAATGAGCCAGATTACAGCTTGTGCAATTGCTCCTACTTCTTGTCTACTGTAAAAAAAAAAACCATATATTTCAAGCCCATTATTTTTAAATTTTGCTCCCTCAAACATATTAATTACCGATGTAAGAGAATCTCCAATAGCATTGCTATTATAGAGAAAAGAAAGATTTTAACAAAATATTGGTGTTTTTTCTAGGGGTTGGTGTGGGACGGGACAAGACGGGATGACCGTCGTCCCGCGTAATTTTTGTAGGACGGGATTGAGACGGAATCCACTACTTTTTTTCAATTTCGCACGGGCCTTGTACCTTGTGGGACGGGACGGGTCCAAGACGGGACATGCCCTATCCCTCAAATAAAAAAAATTATAAAAATAAAATAAATTTTTTATATATACAATATATATTTTACAGTGTGTGTGTCTATATATATATATAACAGTGTATATATACATGTATACTTTGTATACAGTAGTATTCTTTGCGTGTATATATACATAACGTACAGTGTATGCTTTGTGTATAAATAAATAAATATATTTATATATATGCGGGACGGGATTTGCGGAATAAGGAAACATCGCCCCACGTCCCGTCTCGTATAATTTTTGCGGAATGGGATTCATTATTTTTTTTTTCAACTCCCACCGGGACCGGGATCGGGACGGGCCCGAGATTTGCGGGATTTGTGCCCACCCCTAGTTTTTCCAATCTAATAGTTCCTCTATTTCTTTCTCTAAAATAGAGAATAGAATTAGATAATGAAAAAATCTCCAAATTTATAGCATTTCATAGAACCTATAAAATTAAATTTTCACTAGTTGGTTGCAATTCTTAACATATGCTCTTAAGATATAGGCAAAATGGCAGAAAACCACCAATTAAAAAGGGTGTTTTGTGAAAACCCACCCTTTAAAATGAAAATTGTAGAAAAACACTCGTTAAAAGTATTTTCTTTGCAAAGTCACACGCATCACCCAATTTTCGTGAATTGAATGTTAAAGTGTATGAAAATTCAATTATACCCCTAACTTTATTATCAGTTTACTCCATTCAATTGGTATTAGTTGATATTTAACTTTTTGACATATTTTTCAATAGTAAAAAACTCTATAAAATATCAAAAAATATTATTTTTTAAAAAATAATTTCATACTTATAAAAAAAACTCTATAATACGTTTAAAAAATGTGTATTGCTAAAGGGCAATTTGAAGAAAATAAAAAATTTAAAAAAAGCTTCATATAGTTTTCATTATTCTAAAATGTTTGTAGAATGGTGAGCATATTTTTAGAATAATAAAACTATATGAAATATCATTTTTAAAAAATTATTTTCTTCAAGTAGCCCTTTAGTAATATACATTTTTTTAAAATATATAAAAACATCAATTATATCTACTTTATATAGAGTTTTTTTACTAATAAATATGAAATTATATAAAAATGATATTTTAAAGAATTTTTTACTTTTGAAAAAATGTTAAAAAGGTAAAAATTAATTAATATCAACTGGATGAAGTAAAATAATAACTAAAACAAGGGATATAATCGTCTTTTCATGCACTTTATCATTCAATTAACGGAAATTTGATGATGAGTGTGACTTTGCAAAGAAAATGATTTTAACGGTACTTTTCTGCAATTTTAGTTTTAAGAGCAAGCCCAACAGATTTGGTAAAAAAATCTCTAAAATAGAGATTAAAATATCAAAATATCTAAAAAAAATTCACTCCAACTCTAACAGTTTCTCTATTTTACAGATTTTTACATTTATTATAGACTATAATAAATAAATGCATTTATTAAAGATGTTTAATTCTACATTTCTAAAAACTTTATTAAAACTTAATTATAATATTTAGCCTCATATTTGTTGGCGAACTAGTATATGTTACCCATCCTCTTGCACGGCATATTAATTATTATTATTATTATTATTATATTCTCACATGATATTTTCTTAAACAAAATCTAATGATAAATTTGATATTTATTTTTAAATGGTATTAACATTAAATTTAGATTGTTACTATAAAAGTTATCATGAAAGTGGATAAAATATTACTCAAATTTAATCTTTTCAATTGGTTAATATATATTTTATTATAAATTAGATTGGTGATTGATGATATATGATTAATTAATTAAATTAATTAACTAAGAAGGCTTACTTTATAATTTATAAAAATAAATCATTCCAATATGAGTTATGAGTTCAAGTGAATATTTTTTGAAGTGGAAATTTTATAGACTAATTTTTTAATGTGAATTTTATAGCATTAAATTGGATGAAATTAATTATCCTATTTTATTTATAAAAGTTAACATAGAATTATGATGTTTGATTTATCTATCTATATTGATCTAACATAATTCATTTATATATTATATCAAATCATATCAATCTTTTTTATTAATTTTTAAAAATAATTATATTTTTATTACTATTAAGTATGAAATTATATTTTTTTCTATATTATGGGTGAAAATGTGGGGTTGTATCATTAAATTCTATCTAGGGACAAGTGAACATTAAATTATAGAGATCAACTTCTTTTCCTACAAATTTAGAGATTTTTTCACTTTCTCCATCCATTTCTCTATTTTAGAGATGAGTTTAGAGAAGCTTTTGGGGAGAAAAAAAATGGTTTTTTCCTCTAAAATTTCTCATTTTCTCTATTTTAGCAAAGCTGTTGGGCTTGCCCTAAGAGGTGGTTTTCCAACGTCCTATTTAGGCCTCATTTGGTTAGTCAGTTAAAAACACAGGAAGTTAAAAAACCCAGGAAGTAGGATATAATCCTGTGTTTGGTTGACAGAATGATACATGAATTTAACTTCCCAGGAATTTCAATTCCTCCAAATCGTAGGAAGTTCACTTACCTAGGGGGACTATGTAAGTTCAACTTCCACCCTTTTTTAATGTGAATTTATTTATTTTCCTATTTATATTACTAAAAACTAAAATTCAACCAAACAACTTTTTTCAATTCATGGGAAGTGGATTTTACGGGAATTCAATTCATGGGAAGTAAGTTCCCGGGAATTGGACTTCCCATATTCAACCAAACGAGCCCTTAAAAGGTGGTTTTCTGCAGTTCTGCCTAAGATATATATTAGCAAGACAAGATCAACGTTTTTTTACATAACATGCTAAAAACAAGATCGACTTTAAATTAATTATATATAAGACGCAAATATGCTAACATAGAGTAATAATATTTAAAAATAATAATAATTTTTCTTTTTGTAAAATATCCCCCAATATTTTTTATTCTTTTCGTAAAAAAGTTAGGTAAAACAAGATTGGTCCAAAGCCCGACAATTTAATCTTGAATCGGATGACTTACTAGGAATTTCGACCACCAAAGATTGAAATATCACCAAGGAACGTTCGCTTCTTACTAAACGTCTTCTAAAATCTATTATGTGGGAATGCCCATTAATGAATTGATGTAACCTAAATTTTGATGGGTCTAAATTGGCCAACAGTTTGGCATCCTTTCCGTGATGCGTTTGCATTTGCAAACCATATCAATATGGCGGTGGAATATATCCCGGTATGCCTATCGTTTATGCAGAGGCCTTAGGGCTTTAGAATGGTCTCATCAGAGCAAAGCAGCTTGGAGTGGGTAACATCCTTATAGAAGGAGACAATCTGATTGTTGTAAAGGCTTTACTGGATGATTGGAGTTGTCCTTGGGTCATCGATATGTTGGTGATAGATATTAAAGTTTTAATGAGTTCTTTGAATTCAATTTCTATTCGTCATATTTTCAAAGAAGCTAATGCATTTGCTGATAGGATTGCTCATCTAACCTATTGCATCCCTGCCGACGAAGATTTGCAACACGATTCAGAACGTCGGGTTCCCATCCAAAAGAACGCTCTAGGATGGGATTAGGCCGTCTGTTTTTTTTTAGGTAAAAATTCGAGGTCAAACATACCTGAACATCGAAGGCTGACAAGTTGGTAGACGAAAACCGTCTAAACAAACACAAAAACAAAGATGATGAAAAAAACAGGCAATAACACTCTACAAGCGAAACTAAACACAACAAGCCAACGCGATGAGGACGTAGACAACGAACGAAAGCAAGCACTACCCAGAAGCAACAATATTCCAAAAAACAGTATTCCAAAAAAATGAGACGTCTCGATATACCCCGTCTGTAGTCGTCATGTTCTAATTTTTTTCCTTGTAATAAAAAAATATATAACATTTGCATCGTGAAATACTTTAAAACATCTTCCTCTTATTTTTTTCAAAAGGTTAAAATAAAATCATTTTAAATTTCCACCAAAGCTAAAAATATCAACCAATTTGGACCCCCCGAAGAAGATATTTTAAGCAGTAATTAGAGTCGCCAGTTATACAGTACCGCCGTAGCTTTTATAGAATTAAAGATTGAATATGGTGGGGGCCAAGAAATGTTACTCCCACCATCTTATATTAAATGTTGTACGGAGTATTTCACTTTGAACATGCTTTTTTCGTTTTTCTTTTTTTTCTTTTTTAAAAAAAAAGTACTACTCTGTACTCCCTCCGTTTCCTTTTAAGTGACTTTTTCAAGTCATGCACGTGGTTTTAGAACGATCAAAACTATATTAAATATTAATATTTTAATAATATTTTTTTAATAATATTATACTTATCACCAATAAATATGAGATTATCGAAAAAATATTTTAAAAAATTATTATTTCATATAATTTTTCACACCTTAAAAAACGTGCCTAAATAGTAAAAAGTCAATTAAAAGGAAACGGATGTAGTAATATTTTGTGTGGTTTCAGACTCTGTTCATCCATCACTCAAGAACGTCTCTGAAAACTAATTTTTTTATAGAGTATTTAGTTTTTAGAAAAATATAAAAATAAATAGTCTTTTTATTTAACTTTTTTCATAGCTTTATATTTTTCTTTTATAGTAATAAGTATGAAATTATGAAGAAAAAAATTAATTAAAAATGATATTTTTATAAAGTTTTAAGTTTTTTAAAAAATATGTTGAAAAGTCAAACAATATTTAATATGAGACAGAGGGAGCATCAATAAGTTCTCTCTAATCGTCCCTTCGATACTTACTATTTAGCGCATGTTTTAATAAATTAAAAACTATATAAAATATTAATTTTTTATAATTTTTTTATAATTACGATACTTAATAATAATAATAATAATTATTATATTATAAAAATAATTAATGAAAAAATAATTAATAAAAAAATAATAATTTATATACTCCGTAGTTTTTAACTCCTTAAAATACGTGCATAATAGTAAAATGTCTTATATTGTTGATCGGAGAGAGTATCATTTATTATTGAAAGAATTTGCCAAACATGCCATTTTTTGGGCCCAAATTGAAAAATTGTTCACAGATTGGTTTTATTGGTAAAAAGTCCAACCTAATTTTAACCTAATTTCCTCTTCAACGGACGGAGTCCTACTCCTCCATCCTATTCCTTCTTCAACCTCCGCGCAGATCAAGACTTTGTTTATCCCTCCGCGGCGCAGGTCAAGCCTCCGCGCATATCTGCTTCCACCACAAATCAAGCCTCCGTCGATCCCTCCCGCATCGTCGCTCAGATCCGACGGCGATGGTGGTCCCCCGACTAGATCTCGCCCACAGCCGCGCAGATCTCTTATTCTTCCGCCAGATCTAGGTCGTTGCTTCTCCCGCTCACTGGCTAATCGTGCATGACCAGAGTTCCTCCACGACGGTGGTGGCATCATCGAGGCGCAGGTGGTGCAATGGTGGCCTCTCCGTACGCCGGTGGCGACGGACGAATCGGAGATCAAAGAATGAAATTGAGGAGCTCGTCTCCACGCTGCTTTTCCTCGCTCGTCTCCATGTTGCTCTTCCGCGTTCAACGTCCCTCGTAGAATGGACTTGAAGATGTGTGAGAAAGGGGCAGCCCCATGCGGAAGAACAAGGCTGATGCTTTGTTGAGAGCTTTGGATATTGACAATTTCAGCAATTTTTTTTGCCTTGCTGAAATGCAGACTGTCGTTTAGATTGTCGTTTGCCTTGCTGTCCGCAATTTTTTTTGTTCTTATTTTTTTTATGATAATGGATTAACACATGTTTTTTTTATGTAAGAACACTGTAGCTAGATGTATTATTAATGTCAGCAACACATTTCAGCAACTGGATTAACACATGTTTTTGATGTAAGAACAATCATAGATGTTGTCACGTTGCTGTGATGAAAACTGGTGGACATTTCAACAACACATTTCAGCAACTCCGGTTTCAGTAACACATTTCAGCATCTCCGGTTTGAGCAACACGGTGGACAGTTAACTAATATGGATAGGTTGGTGGACAAAATGCTAATAAAGGCGAAAAATATGGACATTATAGTAAATGCCCCTTTATTATTTACATATATTTTTAACATAATAAACCTATCTAAAATATGCAATTTTTATTTTTTTTTAACAATTTCATACTTATTAGTGGTAAGTACAAAATTATTAAAAAGTTTATATTTTTATATAATTTTTATCATCTTAAAAAATATGTATAAATAGTTAATGATAAGTTTTGTCAAACAAAGCAAGTATTATATTTCATTTTTATGAGTTTTTTATTAGTAATCATTTGATTATAAACATAAGATATTTTATAATTAGCAAGTTTTTTTCCAATGAATAAAATAGATAAAATATTAACTATTTTTTAAAATGTCACACTTATTATTAATAAGTACTAGGAGATTTTTTTAAAAAATAATTAAAAAATAATATTTTATTATTCTTAATAAGTGTGTCAAATAGTAAAGAATCTTACATTTTTTATTGGATAAAGTATTATTTAATTATTTAAATAGTTATGATCTTTTTAACATATGCCTTAAATTATAAGATAAGAAATTATGTTAGAAACGATTCTCTGAATAATTGATAAGAAATACATTTAAATGGTTAAAATAATTAATATTTGAATAAAAATTCACAATGTAGATTTTTAGCCTATACTATTGGGACATTTTAGAGGAATGAAATAGAGTGGAACTCTATTCCATTGACTAAGCAAACACTATTACCCTTAGCCAATCCTACAATTGGCAAAGCAACTATTTCCAATGATCCTTAACTTTATATCTTCCCTAAGCCTCACTTTCACATGACCAACAATCCACCCACATCCATGCCTACTCCTCCACCCCAATCCATGATCCACATTATATATCCACATTCACACAACCCTAGCCTCTTCTCCGACCTCCATTCACAAACCTACTCCTCCACCCCAATCCATGATCCACATTATATATCCACATTATCACTTTCTTTCTTGACTTTTCATCCACCTTGGAGGTTTGAAGAGTTTGATTGCTCCCTTTTGCCCTCCAATCAATGATTCTTTCTTGGCTTTTCGTTCATTTAACTTGACCCAATACATAAACCTCTTATTTCATTCATTCTCTAGCCAATGTCATGACCATCAAAGAACCTACCACTTATTCATAAACCAAGCTACATCCCCTTTTGACCTAGGCCATTAATAAGGAACTATAAGCTCTCGAGGCAAATGACACTTGTGTTCTAACTAAGATTCTACCAGAAGAAAAGGCAATAGGAAGTAAATGGGTTTATAAGGTGAAGTTTCATCCTAATGGGATTGTTGAACACTACAAAACATGATTAGTAGCAAAAGGGTTCAACCAGGTCAAAGGAAAAGATTGTAAACACATCTTTTCTCTACTGGTCATATTTACTACTTTAAGGTTGTCGTTGGCAGTAGCAACAATGAGGTCTTGGCCTCTTCATCAGCTTGACATCAATAATGAGTTTCTACATGGTTATTTAGATGAAATTGTCACTATGCCAGATTACACCTCAGGTGACGGACCCTTGAGCTTCCGTCGCCTGAATCTCCCAAGACAAAAACCCATCTCAGATTAAGTTTAGGCGACGAATTAGTTTCAAAGTTCGTCGCTTGAACATAATTTAGGCGACAAAGTTATTTCAGGCGACGAACATTTATATAAATACGGTCGCCTGAACATAAGAGCGCAATTATGTTTGTCAGAAATAACCCATTTAGGCGGCGAACATATAAATTCCGTCGCTTGAATGATATGTCAGGCGACGAACATATAAATTCCGTTGCATGAATGATATGTCAGACGACGAACATATAAATTCCGTCGCCTGAATGATATTTCAGGTGACGAACATAGATTTCCGTCGCTATAATGATTTTTCAAGCGCCGAGATTTTCCGCCTATATTTTTGTGAAAATTTGAAATACATTCAGGTGACCAATATTTATTTCTATGTCCGTCACTTGAGAACTTATAATCTTATTATATTTATAATTTTTTTACATTTATAATCTTATTATATTTATAATTTTTTTACATTTATAATCTTATTATATTTATAATTTTTTTACATTTATAATATTTTAATACAACCATATTCATTAGGTAATATTCATAATAATTTTATAAAATAATACTAAACTATTTAACTAGAGATATATTTATAATGTTTTTATACGAGTTCATGTATTTGTATTTGTTAATATTATATTCATATATGTTATGAATATAATGTGAGTTATTACTAATAACTCATAAGTTATAAAACATTCAAATATATCTTGTTATAATCAATAAATTTGTAATGTTATAATCATATTGTTATAAAATCATAACTTATAATGTCATAAATTATAAATTAATTATGTAATATAGTTATAATTTATAATGTCATATAGTTATATTTGTGATTATTTATTTATAAAATCCTATTGCTATATTTGTATAAAACCATATGTTATATTTATATATTTTATATGAGTATCCCATTTCTATTTGAGATCAAGATTGAAATTGAGGCCGAGATCGAGATTATGGTTGTTATATACTCCCTCCATTTGCGAAATCTTGTCATTTACTATTCATGTAAGTTTTTTTAGAATGATAAAAAACTATATAAAATATCCATTTAAAAAATTCATAAAGTCATAAAATAAGAATTTCCAATTTACTAAAGTCATAAAATAAGAATTGAAGGCCCTAAGATGTTAAATTTTATAATATTGACTTATAGGATGTATAAAATCTATATAGATGTAAATTAAATTTCCAAATGATCATTTATTCTTGATTTTTTTTTGCTCTTAGCTCCTAAAATGTTAATTATTTTTAAGAAGTCTAAAATAAATGTAAATTTAAAAAAGCCTACCTTTGTAACAAATCTAATGAATTTTGATAAACTACAAAATCTTGAATCCACTATAGTAAGATTGTGATTGTGATTGAGATTGAGATCGAAATCTATATAGATTGTGATTGTGATTGAGACTGAGATCGAAATCGAGATTGATATTGAGATCAATATTGAGATTGATATTAAGATCAATATCGAGATTGATATTAAGATTGAGATTGACATTGTGATTGATATTGATATTGAGATCGAGATCAAGACTGAGATTTTGGTTGATAAATATATATTTCGTGATATATGTTATATATGAATTTTTTATTTTCATTTGAGATTGAGACTAAGATTGATATTGAGAGTTTGAATGTTAAATATAGATTTTATGATAGATCTTACATATAGATTTTGAGATTGAGATCAATTTCGAGATTGGTAATGAGATTGACATAGTGATTGATATTGAGATTGAGATCAAGACTGAGATTGAGATTTTTGTTGATAAATATAGATTTTGTGATAGATGTTATATATGAATTTCTAATTTCCATTTGAGTTTGAGAATGAGACTGCAATTGATATGAAGAGTTTGATTTTTAAATATAGATTTTATGATAAAGATATTATATATAAATTTCCAATTTCCGTTTGAGATTGATATTTAGATCAATATCGAGATTGCTATTGAGATTGACATTGTGATTGATATTGAGATCGAGATTAAGATTGAAATTGAGATTGAGATTGAGATTTTGGTTGATAAATATAGATTTTGTGATAGATGTTATACATGAATTTCTAATTTCCATTTGAGCTTGATATTGAGACTAAGATTTATATTGAGAATTTGATTGTTAAATATAGATTTTGTGATATATTTTATATATGAATTTCCAATTTCCGTTTGAGATTGAGACAAAGCTATTGTTGCCTCTCTCAGTGAGTTTGTTCATCGGTTAATCATCCAACCCCAATTTTGTCTCTCAAGGTACCATCTTTTTCTTTTCATTTCGATCCCGTTATGTTTTGTTCATCATTTTCTAATTATGTTGAGATTGCAATTGAGATTAAAATTTTAGTTGCTATATATGAATTTCCAATTGAAAATTCATATGTAACAACCTCTAATGTAACATTTTAAAATATTGATGTGTTTTTTATACACACTACTATGTAACACTTTATTTTTTTTAGGATTTGTAATTAATTTATTAAATTTATTTTAAATAAATTTAATTTGAAGATCATATATAGCCACATTTATTATATTTGAATGTTTTTTCAATTACATTATGTATAAAACATTTAAAGATATTTTCAGAAAATAATAATTTGGGATGTATTTTTTTTGAAAATATTTGGGATATTTTTTAGTAATATAATTGGCGGATTTTCTTGGGATTTTTTTAATTGCCTATGTAAATGTGATAATTTTATTTGGCGCAATTTTTTCCGCCCAAAATTTGGGCCCAAAATTTGTAAACCCCTCCATACAACTAAATCTAGGGCTCGGACGGGCGCCGCTCTCCCATCTCTTCATCTCTCCAGATCTATGAGAGCTCCCTCGCTCTCCACGCTCCTCCGTTCTCCCATCTCTCCAGATCTGGGAGCTCCCTCTCTCTCTCTCCACCATCCACCTCCTATTCTCTGATATCCCTCGTTTGCCCTCTCTTTGCTCGATCTTCCATGGGAGTCCTATCCCGAGCGCCGCCCTGCATCCCTTGACCTCCCTCCCTCACTATCTCGATCGCCATTGAAGGCTCGGTCCGAGCTCCCATGGCTCTTGTCCTCCCCGCCATTGAAGGCTCAGTGCCGCCGCTAGCCCCTCCTCGCCTCGTCGAACCTCCCGTGCTGCTACCAACCACGAACCTGACGCCAATACAGGAGCCAACGCCGGAGTCGAGGTCGAGTCCCTGGGCTTCGAAAAGCCAGCACTTGAGCCCAAGTCGTGAGCACGGGTGCTCTTCCTAGTCCAACCGTGAGACATCGAGCAAGCCGAATCAACCTTCATCGACCCTCACTCGCTAGATCTGACACGAATGGGCTGAGGACATTCAAACTGGTTGAGTCTTTCTTATTGAATTTGATTTACAATTATCTCATAGTTAGTGTTCATACTATCATTAAATCTGTCGAATCCCAAACCTAATTTCAATATCTCTACTCTAATTTATGTTCTTTGTTTTATTACTAATTATTTCAGGGATTCTGATCTTGGTTTTATCACTTAGATGTTTTAGTACTTAGATTTGTCAATAGGAAATCAGATTTTAGGTTATTAGTGTTGAGATGTTAGATTAGAATATCAGATTTTAGGCAAGACTTCTGAATGAGTTGAATGAGATTTTAGGTTATCAAGGACAAATTTATTACTAAGATTTTAGGCATGAATTCTAAATGATTTTAGGTTGGATGCTTGAGACTGTAATATGTTAAATTGTCTTACTGTTCCTTTTATCGTATGAATTCTAAATAATTCTTATGTTTATTCTCTACAACTCCTTATGTTTATGCTTCATCTTTGATTCTTATGCTGGACAATTCTGCTTGCTGCTAGGGCTAGGTAATGTATGCAAACTTTGGTTACTAATAGAGTAATAGTCTTACTGTTCCTTTTATCGCAGTTTGGAAACCACTAGGCATGTTTCAATGATTACAATAACCCTTTCAAAGGAGGAGCTGAACACATTAGCTATTGGGTAAGTGGCCAATTGTTCAAATTAATTGTTTTAAAGTAAGTGTTATGTGAGTATTAGTGGCTTATTGCTTTTTAGTTATTTCTATGCTTGATGATTATCTAGGTGTTTATGTTGTTTTGGACAACTTACCTTGTAATGAGAAGAACCTTAATATTCCTGCCATGTATACTAGCCTAGATTGTTGTCCTTTGTCCGAATATGTATGCAAATGCATCCTTTGTTAATCCATTTTGTACCTTTATACCATGTTCTGGATAGGAAGTATATTTCTCCAGTTTTGGGTGTTTTGGAAATGAAACATTTACATACTCTAGCTTGGACATGATCTTCTCTCAATTGATTCATTTTGCTTTATATTGTCTGAATGTCCAACTGTCCGTGTTTCTGCAGGTACCAGCCTCCTCTACCAGCTGACCAAGTGAAGCCATCTTTTGAGTATGAGTATGATGGAGGTAGCTCATTTGCTGATACATAAGGTAATTACTTTTTTCAAATTCATAAGTGTTATAAAAGAGCATTAAAATCTAGAATATGTGTTTCATTCAAAAGTGCTAAAAGGTGATTACTTTGTTCAAATTCATTAACTTCTAATCATTTAACTTCTATTTTGTTTCATTTAACTCTCTCTCTTAATGTATCTATAATATGTGTTTCATTTAACTCTCTCTTCTCTATATAGGTTTGTGTGGTGGCATTAGAGATGCTCATGAACGAGTTTGACAAGTCAGAAAGAAGCTATCAGGTTACTTGACTATTGAACACTATCCTTTGAACTATTTTGCAAACTGTGTAAATTTTTTTGCTCCAATTTGAATAGGAAATGGTTGTGAACTCTTAGATTGTGGTTTGGTTGCAAATGGTTGTGAACTGTGAATGTGTAAACTTAATAGTCTGTGCTTGTAAATGAATGGGCTTGTCCATATTTTTGGCTAAGTGTTAAGATTCAGGTAGATTGTGTATTGTATGTGTGCATGTTTGGTATGAGTATCTCATGTGGTAAATACAGCAAGATCATTCAAAATGTATTTTTTTTAAAAATCAAATTATTCTCAGGCGACGAACATGGCATATAAGTGGTCGCTTGAATGGAGAAAAAATAATTCACGTTTTATTTAAGGCGACCGATAATAGTATTCAGGCGACGGACATAATTCGTCGCTTGAATGCTAATGGGCGGGCTCAACTGGCCCTAAAAGTCTGACAATGTTCTCAGGCGACGAACGTTTTTTTGGTCGCCCAAGACTCATCAGGCGACGAACGTCATTATTACCGTCGCCTGAATGCTCTAGGGATGACGTTGAAAGGACGACACTTCAGGCGACGGAATACCGTCACCTGAATGCTCTAGCGACGAAAATCCCTTTCAGGCGACGACTTTGGTCCGTAGCCTGAGATGTGATTTGGCATAGTGTGTGCACTTGAAACCTTCAAATGGTTACTCCCACGCTTCACCTAATCAAGTTTGTCAACTAAAATGCTTCTTATATAGGTTGAAGCAAACCTTTTGGCAGTGGAATCAAAAGTTAACTCATAGCCTAATTTCCCTTGGCTTTCAACAATGAACATATGATCACAACTTGTTCATCATACATGTTACAAGCAATATTGTGGTAGCCCTTGTCTATGTTGACAATTTCATCGTGATGAGAGTGTTATTTAGATGGCCAAAGACACTCTACATTGTGTGTTCACCATCAAAGATCTAGGCCTTATTCTATACTTCTTTAGCATGGATATTTGCAATACTTTTCAAGGCATGTTGATCAATCAATATAAATACTCCCTCCGTTCGACAAAACATGTAACTTTACTATTCACGCACGTTTTTTTAGGGGATAAAAACTATATGAAATATCTAGTTTTTTAATAATTTTTTTAACAGTTTTGTAATTATTATTAATAACTTCAAACTTGTTAAAAAAATTTATAAAAAAAAATGAATATTTTATATAGTTTTTATCATTCTAAAAAAACGTGCATAAATAGTAAACGACATGTTTTGTCGAACGAGGGAGTATGTGCCAGATATCATCAAAGATACAAAAATCATGATTGGGCTTCTATTGTTTCTTAGGCTCTCTCTCTCCATCTTCGACCTTATCCACTCCTTTCACCATGATTCACAACATGTAATTTCAATTAAGTTTGATCATTTCTCATCTCAACAGAACATAGCTTTTTTTTTATCTTAGTCCAGTTCGATCGATTCAGTTACTCTATATCTAGATCAGGTACTATGTGACCCATTTAAGAAGTTAGCCCTCCCACTCACAAGTGACTCTATATTTTCAAGAGTATTCGAACTTCGAACCTCAACAGAACTTAGATGATAATGACCTGATCGCAAATTGATGTAATGTGAAGTTGTGGAAAATTCTAATTCGAACCAAGAAAACTAATCCCAACCCATTTGACAAATCCAACCGAAACATAAGAAAAATGTAAACCAATTTAAATCTTACCCAAACTCAATCTAGCAAAAAAAAACTCGGAACCCTATAAACAATCTAATCTCCACCTAATTGTCTTGGAATTGACACTATACATTATAATATATCATAAACTCAAATCACACGACCTTGAATTTATTAGGAATACGAAATCACTCAAACTCAACTACTCAAGCATATCCGAAAATCAAAATCAAGCATATACCCAGACATGTGTGTAGCTACAGTTCTCTAGTGTGACTATTATTCCGCCGTATTAAGAGGAAATAACATCCCTTTCACCAATCCAAATTCTCTACATCATATCCTACTTCACTCCATACAACACTAAATTATTTTTACATTTATTTAATTTTTTAAAAATAAAAATTTTTATATTTATATTACTAACATCTATTTTTATATATTTATAAAATTTTAATTTAAAAAATTATATTTTGTAATTTTTTTAAAAAATTAAAAAGATAATATTTTATAAAATATACTCCATCCGTCTCACAATAGTTGTTGTTTTAAAATAGTAAACTTGTATCAAAAAATCTTTATCTTTTTATAGGTAATAATTAATGATTTTAGGTATTTTATCCTATAAATGTAAAGAAAACATAGGTTTTAATAATAAGTGTGCATAAAGCTAAAACAACAGGTTTTAATAATAAGTGTGCATAAAGCTAAAACAACAAGTTTTGTGAGACAGATGGAGTAATTATTAAAAATTTAAAAACATGATTTTTTAAAATAAAATTTTTATAAATATATAAAATTAGATGTTAGAAATATAAATAATGTATAATTTTTATAAATTAAATAAATATAAAAATAATTTAATGTGGTAGGTGTAGGCCTGTCCACGAGTCGGACCCGACGGGTCACGGGTCAGGAAGCCACGACCCGAACCTGAACCCGTGGGATAGGCAGGTCGATGGGTCCACTGACCCAGCAAGTCACGGGTCGACCCACTTTTTTAAAAAAATCGAATTTTTTTTAAATTTTACCCTAAAAACACCGTTTTTTTTATAAAAAAAATTGTCAATCCAACGAGTCAACCTGGCGGGTCATTTTCACAAACTCTTGATCTGAACCTGAACTCGTGATCCACCACGACCCTTGACCCGTCTGACCCAGACCCGCCGAGTTAATGACCCGCTAAACCCGACCCGTGACCCGAGTATAGGCCTAGGTAGGGGATGGAGTAGGAAAGTGTTGTAAACCAAACAAATAGGAAAAAAAACCAATACAAGATGGGCACGAAGAAAGAGACGAGTCAGAGAAAATAGACAAACACGTGGGACACGGCCGACTTTAAATGAAAGCACGTGCCCCAAAAAGCACAAACGTGAATTCGGGCAGCATTACAACTCCCATCACATCACGTTTCCAACCCCCCACCCAATTAAAATATCATTTTCCACGTGCTTTAATTCACCCCCTCATTCTCTGCAGCTCCTGTCAATTTACTCCCCCCACAAAAACATGCTCAATTCAATTCAATTCAATTGCTAAACGCTATAAAATCACATCTCCCGATAAACCCCCACCCTATTTGGCATCCCATCCCATCCCATTCAATTCAATTCGGATCGGATCGGATCGTATCAGATCGGATCAGAATGAAGAGGAACTGCAATCTGGAGCTCCGACTCTCCCAACCGCCTCCGCCGCAGCAGCTCACCATCTTCTACCATGGCCAAATCGCCGTCTGCGACGTCACCGAGCTTCAGGTACGGATTCAATATATTAAGCTCCGTTCAATTCGTCGATTTTGATTTACCAATTTGGCTGATTTCGTGAATTGATGAATTCTTAGGCGAGGGCGATAATATCGGAAGCGAGTAAGCGAATGGATCAGGAGAGGTACAAGCGGGGGAATGGCGGGCAGGAGGAAAAGGCGTATGCTACGGCGTCGTCGTGGGACCCGATATCGCCGACGTCGACGTTGGAGTCTCCATCGTCGAGTTCGGGGATGTCGATGAAGAAGTCGCTGGAGCGGTTTCTGCAGAAGAGGAAGCACAGGCAGCTAGCGAATTCGCCTTATGGCGGAAACGGCCGTTGAGAATGATCGAGCTAGATGAGTTGGGGGTCTAATTAGTAGCAATTAAGGACATGTTGTTAATTACTTAATTACTTAATTAGTTTTTAATTAAGTGGGGTTATGTGTAAATCCTGCTTGTATGATGTGAATCAAGGTAGAAGGTGGCAGTTTATGGTTTGTAAGATGGATCATCGATCGAGAGGAATTGCTTACCGGACATGACACTTACACGTTCGGTTGAATATCTACACCACCAACTATATATATAGCTAGATTTAGTATTAACTTTAACGGTTTTTCTAAACTATGATTGAGAAGCTAATTAGGGGAAATTTTTTTTTTAATCGCTCTACATTTAGATCGGGAATATTCGAATTTCGAACCTATTGGCATTAGAATTTTTTCCAATTGAGCTTCTTAGTTAAAAAGACCAATAGCTTAATCAGGTGTTCACTATTTAGTGAAATCTTTGCAATTTGATGGATAGTGTAAAGCAATTGATGAAATTTTGGTGCTCATTTGGTTGAATGTTACAAGTACAACAAGTACACTTTCAATGAATTTAAGGGATAGGAAGTACATTTCCACTTCGGATCAAATTCAGAAAATGTGGTTGATTAAAATTTGGAAATAAATGAGATATTTATGTGATAAACCGAAAATAAGAGAAGAGAGGTAGAGAGAAGAGAGGAGGAATTGATGTGTTATTGGGGGGTCTTCAAGACCCTTTATATAGGAGTTTACATAGGGAAATGGGGTTTACTAGTGTTTATCTATCCCAATATAATAATATTATAACACTCCCCCTTGGATAAACATCCCTAAATATTACAAAACTGTCATATTAAAAACCTCGCCTAGAAAACTCAATGGGATCAAAACTAGGAACAAGGAAAAATACAAATGACATGTGATACGCTTTAGTGATACTGTCTCATTAAAAACCTTGTCAGAAAACCCAGTGGGACAAACCCTGATGGAAGGGAAAAAGAGTGCAGTACGTGCGTATATACTCCCCTTGAATTCAACGTCGTTCTTGCAGTCTTCTCATTCGGGTAAGCTCTTTGAACTTCTTGATGATGCTGGCTGTATGAGCTGCATAGTCGAGTCTCAACATTGCCTTTGACATGTATAAGTTGAGATGTCTTCATACATTACAATTGACTTCGAATGCTTGACTTTCATTTGCTGACGTTGAGCTGCTTTCAATGCACAAACATAAGGTACTTCTGGACCTAGTATGCCATTTGATCATGGGGGATCTGGTGTATTAAATGGTGCCTAAGTTGCCTCGTTAAAAACCTTAACTTGGAAAAACCCAATGGGATAAAAACCAAGATCAAGGAAAAGAGTACAACATTGTATGGTACTTCGGGACCTAATGCAATGTCACCATTTTCACAATTATAGGTACTTCTTGTACTCTTATAAGGATCTTTAATCAATTGTATGTGACATGGCTTTGACATTAATGCTTCAGGCATTTCCAGTCGATCTTTTTCATTTATACGTGTATGCAAGTAACACGTCCGTCATTTACATTTAGATCCAAAATTATATTCACTTCTGGTGAATACATTCTCCATGTAACCTTTGATAGGTTTTTGTGCAATCAACTTGGCTTTATATTTTATTTTGTACGAACACCCACTTAAAACCAAATGATGTTACACTTTCCGGTGTTGGAACTACAGGTCCAATGCCATAATGTTTAAAGAACTCATTCTTGCATGAATTTCCCTTTTCTAACTCTTTACTATCATTTCGATGTCGACATCCATTTGTTTGATGATCATCATATTCTCATAGGCTCTTTCCACTTCTAGGGAATCATATACAAAAAGCCTAGGGATCTCCAACACTTCTGGTGTACTTGAGAATCACTTGATATTCATTGAGTTGGAGTTACTTCTGGAACATCCACATGAGCTAGTATGATTTGTGATTTTAATTATCACTTTCTTGGCATTTAGTAAATGCTTGCAATGACATATTTTCTAAACCTTATAATCATTTCATTTATTGAACTTCTGGTTCACTTGTATTTATCCGCGGATATGAAATGATAGAGAAGTTGCTTCCGTGCAATCTATTTCTTAATATTTAGTCTCATTTCCTCTCCCCCTAAATACCGAGCATTTTATCACCATTATAAAGCTCTAGGTATTTGATATCAATAGGGACTCAAACCCCATGTATCATCCAACTTCTTTGTGGTCTCATTGTAATTCATTTGGAGGAGGTACGTCTCGGAACATATGCTGCTTATTCAAAACCTTTTGAATGACATGCTCTCTTCTGAAGATAATTAGAGAGATGTTATTGTGTCAAATTCGAAATGCAAACTAGCTTGCATGGGCCCATTTGACTAACGACTCTTCTGGGTCGTCGTGATAACATTCTTTACCTGTTTGTTTCATATGACCAAGTGTCGAGGCATCTATAATATTGGAATTACACTGGTCTATATGGTAGTGTTCCGTAGGTGTCTCATTGCATCCAATCAAGAGACATTAGAGACTTTGCATTTACTCTCAATATAGATGGTCTTATTGTTGATTTTGCCAAGATGATATACCATATACGTTCGGTCACCTTATTGAAGATCTACAGGTCCTAGGATCTTCTAGTCCTTCTTAGTGGGTGTTTATGTGCAATTTCAATGATCCCACACATCATCAATTCACATGAGTGACCGGATGCCACAAAGAAAAAATATTTTATCATTAACTAACTTCTGGTTAGTGATGAGTTTCAATGGGATAGATGAGTGTAAAATAAACCAAATACATTCTCATTTCTGTAAGACTTGCTTCTGACTATTCATATGAGATATTGGTGTTCAATACCATGTCAATTCATACATATGTGTCATTGTTACTTCAGGTAACAAGATCAATGCTCTTCTGGAGCTATATGGTATTCATCTTGGTTTTTCCATTCATAATTGGTTGCGAAAACTTCAAGTTTCTAAATTGTGTGACACTACATAGACTCACAATTAGCCCATTGAAATTATATGGTGATCCATTCATTTTATTTAGATGCCATTAAATGGGTATTTTCAGAACTTTCGTTGGTGTCATACTACAGGTATGAGTCTATCATCCAACTATGTGTATTTATTAAACACATTTTATCATTATTCATAATGTTCTTCAGGACATTAGAATTAACCGTATAACAACTACCAAGCTATAAGCCACAACAATAACTTTGGTCAAGCGCTTAACCATAACCTCTTTCACACCCTCTACTAGAGGGGCATGCTTCTGGCAATGATTAGAGGATAGTCAGGAAGTGGCCTTCTTAACCGGATCGTGTTATGTGGTTACTTCTATTGGTTTTACCGACCAAATAAAAATAGTTTCTGAATATTTCATAACTCACATTCCATGTACTTCTTCAAGAGTACAAATGATAAAATTAGGATCATATACTCTTCTGGAGTTTGAAAAATCCTTTACTCTTCTAGAGTTCATCAGATTCTTTACTCTTCGGGAGTTAATGAAAATCCGTCAATAGAGTCTACGGGCTCTCTTATCGAGATGACTAATCTCACAATTTGTTTGATTATTTAACCATTATATTTAGAGTCTTCGGGCTCTTATATATGTGTTAAAAATCATCATAATCTACTGGAATATGATAATCCTTCCTCCCAAATTGTCCATTTGTCAAACAAAACTTCGTATTAGACACTCATGATAAGTTGTTTCTCCGGGAAACACTTTGAGCTTTGAATTACAATAAGAAAAATCATAATAATTGTATTCAATATAAAGCAATGAATAAAAAGACAAATAAATAAAAAAAATTTGTATTTGTCCACTTCAGGTGGAGCCATGGAGAAACTTTTCAATTTATCATTTTCTTCAAGAAATGATTTCATTCATAAGATGATTCATCTGTCAACTTCGAGTGACAATTAGTCTCTATTATGTATAATTTGATCATATACTCCAAAGATGATAAGTTACATTAAAAAAAAATATAGTAAGTTGTCATATAAACATTGACCATATTCTTCAAGAAACGGTATGATCGATTATTGCTCACTTCAGGGAGATGACAACTTGTATACATTCACTTTAATTTTTTACACTTCTAGGTATTTGTGCAATTTTAAAATAAAAGTCATACACTTCTGGGTATGATTTTAAATAATCTTTAGAAGGATATACAATATATCTCTTATCATTCCTTTACTTCAGGAAATGAATATTGTCACTTCAGGGACAATGTATTGATAAGAGAGTGAGACATTATATGAATTTTTTTTTCATATACAACTCTTCATGAGATTGTTGTCGTTACTGCATGAACGATTTAGGATTATTTGTGTTCATCCTCTTCAGGGGATGAGTTTATTTATTTTGAGAGATAATGATAAATAAATAAATAGTTGATATAAGTAATAAAACATAAATACATGAAATAAAATTAGCATATTGTCAACTTCTGGTGACAAGAAATTGAACATCCCCACAAATACATGTTAGTCTACTTCCGGTGACAGTTAGAGATCGAAATCATCTACTACAGGAGATAAATTTCATCATGATATATAAGCTAAAACATTTTATCTTCTTCAGGAGATAAATAAGAATTTCATCTTCTTCAAGAGATGTGATAATTGTGTTCATGAGATAAACTACCACTTTTGGGGATGATATACAAATTTAATAATTTATATCTACTTCGGGAGATAATGTTTGTCTACTTCTGGAGACAAAAAAACAATATAAAATTGAAATGAATAATAAAACTAAAATAAATAATAATTTCATCACTACGGGGGATTTTCAATTGTTCACATTTACTTCAGGAGATGATCCGTTCATCTACTTCGGGAGATGAAGATTAAACAAATATAATTTAAATAAATTAAATTAAATAACATACATATAAATTAAAAAATATAAATAATAAAAATAATTTCATCACTACGAGGATGAAATTTATCGGCTAAATCATCTCAGCGGGATTCACATCTACTTCAGGAGATGGTTTGTTCATCTACTTCGGGAGATGAAGATTAAACAAATATAATTTAAATAAATTAAATTAAATAACATACATATAAAATAAATAAACATAAATAATAAATATAATTTCATCACTACATGGATGAAATTTATCGGCTCGATCATCTCTGCGGGGATGAGATTTATCGTTTCATCACTTCGGGGATGAGATTTATCATTTCATCACTTCGGGGATGAGATTTATCATTTCATCACTTCGTGGATGAGATCAATTTATCGTTCATCGCTACGGGGATGATATTCAACCATTCATTGGTTCATCTACTTTGGGAGATGTGATGGTTTTGTTCATCTACTTCGGGAGATGAGGGAAAACAAATATATTTTTAAATAAATTAAATAAAATAACATACATATATATATATATATAAAAACATAAATAATAAATAATAAAAATAATTTCGTCACTACGGGGATGAAATTTATCAGCTCAATCATCTCTGCGGAGATGATTTTCAATCGTTTATCACTTCAGGGATATAATAAAATAACATTCACTTCAGGGGATACGACCGATTGATCCAATCGCTTCAGGGATTGAAAGGGGATTTTACAAATATGATTGATTCAATCACTTCGGGAATTGAAATTATTTTTAATTTATCCGTTTCAGGGATATTACATTAAATTTGATTCATTCAATCACTCCAGGATTGATATTGAGATATTACTCACCACTTCGAGGGTGATATAATTTATATCCACATGTCATCTTCAGGATGTGTTCATGTGTTCATGTACTTCACGGGCTAAAGTTTGAGCCTTTTTCTGTAGATATATGAAAAGTACAGGCCAATTTGTGATTTTAAGAAATTCCGGGCCGGTTTTGTAATTTATAAAAAAAATTGCAGACCTTTCTTCTTCTTCGTTTTGAATTCACAGTGGCGGCGCCGACGTAGGTTTTGGGCTCGGCGACGACATACTTGCGTCAGGGATCCAACCCGACACCAAGCAGATCGTGAGGCAGGATGCGAAGACGAAGTCGATTGACTCGTCCTTTGCGCGATCGACTCTCATCTGCGAGGCTATCGCCAGGAAGGTGTTTTCGATCGCCTCCGCAGGGAAGTCCTCGTCCCTCTGCACAAGGGTGATCAATTCTCTCATCGGGCAGCGGAAGGTTTGCGGCTTCGATGTCAGCCGCACTGCCGAGTCCCGTGACGTCCATGACGGCCAAGATTGATTAACTGGAAAGAATCATTAATCAATTGTTATTTGTTAATAGTTGTTCTAATTAAACCTAGATTCAAGATATATGAAACTAACCAATTGATAAGCAAGTATTATAAAGAAGAAGAAAATAAAATAAATTATAACCGACTAAAACTTATCTTTCAAATTGAACAGAAAAAATGAGAACATGCTACAATCTTAAAATCTAGTAAGAGCAAACTCGTGCTAATAACGTGTGATTAACCGAAAATAAGAGAAGAGAGCAAATCCTTTATATAGGAGTTTACATAGAAAACTAGGGTTTACTAGTGTTTATCCATCCCAATATAATAATATTATAATAAAAATCGGTTTATCTTAACCTTTCTTGATTCCAAAAAGGAAATGGACAAACTCTAAAAAAATTTAAATCAAAATAAACAAAATCTATCTGATAATTTGTATTGTGGAGAAAATTTGATAATGAAGAGAATGTTAATAGAATAAAAAAAGAAAAAGAAAAAAGGTTGCAACATCTCTTACCTAGTCTTATACTGTATGTAACACTACCTTTTTTGGATGAAAATTGGTTGGACGATGGGTGGTTGGTCCTAGTCCATCACCCAATCAATGAAGAAAAAATGTCGAGAAATCCATCCATCACTTACAATGATAGATCTATGATTTTTTGGGTGTTTAAAAAATGTCGAGAAATATTTTTTTTCATGTATATAAGAAAAATATATATTTTTTTAAATATATTGAAAAAATCTTATATTATTAGTTATTTTTAGGAGAAGAAAAAAAACAAAAATAAAAATTACATAATTTTCGCCTGGTGCCCTTCAGGTAAGGCCAAATTCATCGGGTGTATGAAACTTTTGAATAATTCACCAAATACCCCCTGAGTTTTGCAATTTTTTTTGCCAAATACTCCTTCGTCTAGTCTATCTGCATTTTTATTTAAAATAAAACAAAATTAAAATTAAAATTGAAATAGCTTACCTCCATTGGCGAGAAAAGACCGAACACCTCCCCACCCAAAGAGTGGAGAGAGAGAGACTTTCACCAGTTTGACCGCACACCTTAATGGCGCGCGCAAACTAGTTAAACCACCGTGGATCATTTTGCTTCTTCTATCCGCGTCTAGATCCTAACAAGAGACCTCCAAAGGCCATCCGTCCAAGTTTGGTACCCTGTGTCCGCGAATCATCAAGCAATTGTCCGCGTGACACAAGTAAACCAATGATTTCTACTCCATTTGGGCGGGACGATACCTCCAAGGTAAGGACCCGAAATATTTAATACTAGTAGCTTGGCTCAGGTAGTGACTCTCAGATCTGTCGATCCCAACGTCTTAGGTAAGCCCGATCAATAAGTCAATCTTAGGAATAGATCTCGCCCGTATTTGGGCTCTAGTAAAATGAGACTTTTTCAAGAAGGAACTCATCAACGTCATGGGTAGTCGACCATTGGCAAAGGATTGTCCTCATCAAATTTCGATTATGAGTTACTCTTTCATTCACAATTTATTTTCAACTATGATCTGGCCAAGTTAGTTCGTTTTAGTTGGGGGGTTTTCATTGCATTAAATGAAATTATATATATATATAGAGAGAGATTAAATTATGCTAGTTTTTTCCAAAAATTTTAACCAACCATCTATCTATATCTATACATTATTTAAAACTATTACACTTACCGTCACATGTCATCATATTATGCTTAGATATTTAGATATTTTTTTTCCAATTTTTCAATCTATATATATCACATGACCTTAGCACATGCAAATATATTTTTAGTTAATTTTTTTCAATTCATTTCATACTATATTTTTTTTATTAACATGAGTTCAATTCAAAATAGTGAATTAATTTTAATATTAAAATTAATATATAATTTAAATAAAAGGTAATATTTTTTCTTTCCAATGAGATCATTTTATAATATCTATATATATACTTCTTTAAACGAGAACCATTTTTATTAGGTATTATCACAAAATTAATTTTACATTTTTCTACCACTCAAATTATACCTTTCTAATCTTATACTAACTTTTATTAATATTTTATTTGATTTTATAGTATTAATTTGTTATTTTATTAAAAATCGCGCAATGGCGTGGGGACTATACTCGTTAATAATTATGAGAGTAATTATGTAGAGTAAGTATCAAAATATCTATGTAGTACATTTTACTTAACAAAAATTACACCATAAAATGATATATGTTGATTAATCCTCTTTGAGATTTGTAATAGAATGGACCTTAGCAGCGCTTGAGATTTGTAATAGCCAATGACCCATCCAATAAACTTTGGCCCATTATCTAAAAAGACTGGCCCAACGATCCATCTAATAAACTTAGGCCCACATTACTTTGGTCCATGAATGTTTTTTTTTTTTTGGTAAAATTGGTCCATGAATTTATCATCACCTTGATTTTTTTTTTTGGATGTCTTTAGACCTTAGAGTAAGGTTCGTACCTTATATGATCATGCATTTAACGTATCACCATGTTTACAATTATAAGTTAATCTACACTATCATATAATATAAAAAAAATAACATATAAGAATGATGTGCCGAACAAGGGTTGAACAATAGGGGAAGGGTTAAAAATGCTCTTTGCTCTTTGTTTACATTTTTGGCACCGAAAGTTGAAAACTTAACGTTTTGTCAAAAAGTAAAATGAAATGGTGTAAAAATTTGTAAAAATTCAAATACAAAATACTAAAATTGTATTTACCATACATACATAGTATGTACAATTCAACTGAATCAGAAAATATGCAAAATTCAAGATTACTATGCATAATTAAGGTTCCTTTGTGAAATTTTCAAAGTTTGAGTAAAATGAACAAAATTACCTTAAAAGTAGAATCAATAATTAAAAGTGTGATATATGCAAGAGAAGTTTTTAAAGGGTGAATGTAAGAGCATGTCCAACAACTTCTCTAAAATAATCTCCAAAATAGAGAATTATAAGTCAGATATTCTGAATATGTTTTGGCCTCATTCCAACAGCTTCCCTATTATAGAGTTTACTCAAAAATACATAGAGTTTTCTCCAAATTTAGGGAATGATCTCCATATTTTCTCTCTATTATCTATTTTGGAGAATGTAATGAGGAAGCTTTTTGACCAAAAATCACCTCAATATTATCTAAAAAATCAAGATGGGAAATCTTTTGGATTTGCTCTGAATATCCAACGGATTCCTTTTTTTGAGGGGGAGGAGACATGGTTGAAACATGCTTAATTATTTGCTTCATCATCATTTTATTCTTTTTTTTTGCGTAATAAATGGCTTTTCTCTAATTATTAGTAATAAATAATTACTTGGATTTTGTTGCGATACAATAAGATGCCTAGCTACTTAGTAATTTGTTTGATTTTTATTAATGTAGGCATGGTCCAGACATTTTCTTCGAAGACTTGGCTGGATTGTCTATCGTTTTTCTACAAGTGTCATTCGTTTTTAGTTTGTAAAGAATAATAATATATTAACAAACAATAATGACAAATAATAAGATAAAAATATTATTATTTTATTATAAAGAAAAAGAAGATAGATTATCCTGTTGGATGGAATTGTAGGAGTTTCGTGTTTTTGAGGTTATCCACATTGAACCAAATATTTTGAACTTTCAACTTACTTTAATTTATTGTGAAACAAACTTTTTATTTTTTTAACAAGAATATATGCACCGAAAACAGGTGTTATATATACTCACACAAATGAATTTTAGATCCGTTTGAAACTCTATCTGACACATATCCAATATTAAATGTGTTTGACGGTAAAAAAGTACCGAACATATCCTTAATTCGTTCAATATAAGTAATGGATCATATCCGTTCATATGTTTTTTTATAAAACCAAGTTTAAAAATTTTGAAAAAAAAATAAAAAAATATGTATACACGGACGAATTTTAGATCAGTCTCTTGTTTTTTAAAATTTTTGTAATGATTATTTAACACATGTCAAATAGTGGGACAAATAGAACGGAGATCCGTTCTATTTGAGTGCATATAACACTAGATCTGGGTGCATATAACAACAATCTTATTTTTCACACCAATCTTCAACACAACCATTTGGCTCATAATTTACTTTTTATATTTTCTTTCTATTAAATTAATTCTTTACATTTTGTAAACCAATATTATTATTATTGCTATTATTATTATTATTAAAAATAATAAAATATAAATATAAATATTGAGATTTTTAAATAAATAGATAGTAGAATATGGATCGTATTATACTTAGATATCTTAGGTATTTTTTTTTTCAAATTTTCAATCTATATACATCACATAACCTTACCATATGTAAATATATTCTTAGCCAATTTTTTCAATTCATTACTAATGTAACCCTCTTTCATATACAAGGCAGTGCCCGTGGACAAAAGAAGGGCGGCCCGAGTACCCTCTCGTCCGCGGTTGGACGGAATTCATCCTGGCCAACTAAACACCATGTGGCTTTCATGCCCACAACCCACGGGTCTTCAAGAGCCACTTGGCTACCCTATCCGGACATTTGTCATCCGAATGGACATACGTGTATCACCCTATAAAAGCAACATCAAGGACAGAAAGATGGGGCTTTTTGGGAAAGAGGACTTTTTTTGTCTAAGATTTACAGTTATCGACCATCCGCGTCTAGAAATTAGCCTTGGAAGATACTTCTTGTCCGTTGTACGGGTGTAAGTTCTGCTTATGCTTCTGAGAGATAGGAGTAAAGGGCAGGTAAAACGTCGGGGGATTCTGGACAAAGGGCCGTGAGTATGATCATTTCCTTCTTTTCATCTAGCCATGGTGAATCCCTGTTAAGAAGAGGAAAGAATCGTGTTGTGTTTTCTATGGTTCAACGACTCAAGTTAGGACAGGTGGGTCAGAAATTGACCTTGTGTCTCAGGTAAGTCCATTGACTCAACCTGCGCGATCTGGACGGATTTGAGGCCCTCCAAATGATGGACCCTTATTTTTGGGATCTTATCATTAGCGTCGATTGTGGGAACCTTTTCACGCTAAGAGTTTCCTTAGTGGGCTATAATGACCCTCATTAAATAGCATAAAAATCCACATGCAATCTCTCTCATGGAAAATATCGTGACAGGGTCGAAAATAATGGGTATTGAAAGTTTTGTGCATGATCAACATCATGAATTTCAACCTGTTTGATGATACCGAGGAAGTAAGCGTCCACTCTAGTGCAGCTAACTCTATGGGCAAGTCGTCATCAGCTACATCGACCACAATAGTGTTCGACCCATACTATATGCCATTTAATCCAATGGGATACGGCTACCCTGGATGGTCGTATGATTCTTACTTCCAGATGCCATTCGGAAATATGAGACCTTATTGCTCGATTGTCTACGAACCTTTTCCACGACCGCACGGGCAATCGGTGCCACCGTACCATCAATTATTCCCAACCAGAGCGGTGCAGCAGGCAACAAAGTTGAGAAAGATAAAAATCCGCCTACCAAACACTAGAGGGGGGGGGGGGGGAATGTTCACTGATGTATCCTCCTCCACACGGACCAGCTTTGTGCACATGAAAATTGATCAGGATGAAGAATCCATACCATTTGCTTTTATGGTTTAAGTGTGTAAAACACTTATACCAAATAGATGAAGGGACTTAGGGCTGATGAAGTACAATGGTACCACTGACCCGAATGATTACTTGTGTCATTTCGTGACCTTTATGGGGATCAACGAATATAATGATGCAATGATATGCCAAACTTTTCCAGGCACGTTGACGAAGATAGCTCCCACTTGGTGCACCAACCCGTCGAGAAACTCAATCAACAATTTTTCTCAACTAAGTTAAGTTTTCAAGTCTCATTTTGGAAGCACGTGCTCCAGGAAAAGACCATGCTAGACCTTAACCCTATAAAGCAGGGGTGGGAGGAGTCACTAGGGTAGTTCTTCGCATGATTTACTAGTATTATTGTTCATATTCTTGATTTTAATCAGCAGTCTACTACCATAATCCTGATGAGAAACTTAGCGGAGGGTAACTTCAAAACATAGCTCTTTAGAAAATGGCCATAATCCTACGACAAGCTCAGGGATCTAGTGTCTCAGCAAATTCATACCGAAGAAGCAGCTGCATCCAGCTCGCAGGTCAATATAAATAAATCTTTTTTTGGCTCATGGCTCATTTTGCTCAGTATGATGGAGTTGTTGACTTCGGTATGCTTGTGTTTAGTTTCGCTTGAGGTTACAGTCTCGTGTGTCCTGTTGATCGAGGGGATCATGGTAGTGTTCATGACTTCTGAAGATCCCCCATCTAGGTGGGGGGAACGTCGTTGGACCATACTTCCCCATGAGACGTCACTTTGCCATTAATGGGTTTTTGCTCTCGTCTCCCCTGCGGCAAGATGTCGTGGAAGTTTCATTGACTTCTCCATGTTCTTGCTATTCACATTTCCATCTCAAAGTCTTCCTCGATTTTTTGTGTGCTTAGCTTTGTGCAGTGATGTTTTGACTAGGATCTAGATCCTCTCTTTCTCTTTTATGCCTTTGTTTTACTTGTACTAGGGGTGGGCACAAATCCCGCAAATCCTGTCCCGTTTCGCATCTCGTCCCGATCCCGGTGGGGTTTAGAAAAAAAGTTTCAATCCCGTCCCGCAAAAATTATGCGGGACGGGACACGGGACGGAGAGTTCGCATCCCGCAAATCTTGTCTCGTCCCGCATATATATATATATATGTAATTAAAATTAATAAAAACATTTAAGAATATATTTATACTATACCTTAACATTTATTGAAACCCAAAATTTAAAATAATAATAAACATTAAAACATATAAGAAATAAAAAATTTCATAAAAAGAAGCAGTAACTTTCTACTTGTTGTTGGCATTTTTTTTGAGTTATTGTTGGTGTTGGCAGCTCCAGGAGGAACTTGCTAGTTGCTACTGCCTATTTGGAAAAGGATTATTATGTAATACTTCATTTTGCACCTTTCTACTTGCTATTTTTTTTTTAGTTAATTGAATTATTTTTTAACCTTTTTTACGAGGAACAAATCCTGCCCTGTCCTGATTCCGCCCCGTCCCATGAGGGATAAGACCCGGTGGGATTTAAAAAAAAATTTAATCCCGTCTTGTAAAAAATACGCGGGATGGAACGCGGGATTACCCCAATCTCGTCCCGTCCCATGTTCACCCCTAACTTGTACCATGATGGTTAGTCCGTCTTCCGATTTTTTCGGCCTCTCAACTTACATGAGATGGGTGATGTCTGGTATTTCGAATCCTTGTCTTGTATAAAAAAAAGATAGGGTCATTACTCTCATATCTGTAGTATGAAATCAAAAAAAAGTTTTAGAAATATCCATTTAATGACATCTAAATTAAATAAATGCATAACTATATACAAATTTTAATGGATTAGAATCATGGGCCTTTGTAGGGTCATATCATTTTGAAAATCCGAAGTTTTCTCAAACAATCCTGCAAATGGAAGAACCAAGGTGAATACCGCATTCTATATGGCTCCAGAAGAGCATTAATATAAATTAATATTGTTAATGAAGTAACAATGACACAAATATGTGACTGAGCATGATATTAAGTACCAATTTCTTATGTCTAACATGACTATCCAAAAGCAAGTGATCATAAAGAAATGAGAATGTATACGTCTGGTTTATTTGACATTTATTACTTTATCCCATTGAAACTTATGATATTGCTAACCAGGAGTTAGTTGATGATAAAAAACATATATTTTTTTCTGGCATTCAGTCACTCAGGTGAAACAATGATGGATGAGGTAATTGATCGAAATTCATATGAACACCCACTAAATAGGACTAGAAAAACATAGGACCCAAAGATCGTCAATAAGTTGTATGGTTTGTTTTCTTGACAAATTAACAACAAGACCATTTATATTTAGAACAAATGCAAACTCTATAATGTCTCTTGAATGGATTCAATTAGCTGACATCTACGGACATACAACGTCGTCATATGGATCAATGTAATCAAATGGCTCAACACTTTGGTTATATGTAATTAAAGGTAGAGAATGTTATCAAATACATTCTTAGACATAAAGTAGTTCACAATGACCTGGAAGTGCGTCAGTCAAATGGGTCAATGATTTTGCATTTCGAATTTGACACACTAACTTCTCTCAAATTATCTCTAGACAAGAGCACATTCTTCAACTGTTTTGAATAAGCGATATATGTTACAAGACCTCCTCGATAAAATGAACTAAAATAAAACCATAAAGAAGTGAATGATACATGAGGTTTGAGTCCCTATTGATATCAAATACCTAGGGCTGGGCAAAACGTACCACGACAAACCGAGCCAACGCGTACCAACCGAACCAATTAAATTGGTAACCACTATAATTGGTTACCAAAATAATTAGTTTAGTATACCGAACCAAGTTCTCAATCTTGGTACGGTAATGGTAATGGAAACTGAAAAGTTAGTATTATCATTACCATCCGATTTGAAATTGGTTGGTAAAATATATATATTTAGTTTTTTTTTTTTACTTTTTTAAATGTATTTTTTAATTCTTTTGAGTTTTTAAGTTTTTAGCTTTTGTGTAAAACACAAATCCAATTAGGTAAATCAAGAAAAAAAAGCTCTGCCTCGAGAGTTCAGATTCAACCATTCTAGATTTTTCTTCGACTTCAAAACCTAAGCGTTGTTTGGAAGTTCTCATGTTATTTTGAATATTATCGGGCCTATTTATGTTGCTTATAGCTTTAAAATTTGTACTTTAGTTCGTAAATGCATGAAATATTTAAGTACTCCTATGTTGCTACTTGAATTTTATTAATTTTTAAGGTTTAATATTAAGTTGTATATTTTTTTCTCAACACTAAAAAAACGGTATAATACCATTACTAACATGTACCAACCAACTTAATTGGTAACCAATTAAGTTGGTACAACCCCTTTGGTAGTTGGTAGGGGTGATATACGAGCTCGAATACTTGATGTTCAAGCTCGGCTCGTTTGTGAACGAGCCGAGCTCGAGCTTCATGTGAAAATGAGCTCAAGCCTGCACTCGAGCTCGGCTCACGAGCTGAGGGAGGTACTCGAGCTCGCGAGCTCACTTCCCCTCGAGCCAAGCTCGAGCTCGTGAGCTCGTTTACAGTATTCGAATTGCAAGGTAGGCTGCATTTTGAAACATCATTATTAAATAGCAAATTCAGCATGAAAACACTCAAAAGTTAGGTGGCATCAAATGAAATGCAAATGTTTGGTTTGGTTGTTATGAGAATGCCAATGTCAAATTTTTTTGACAAACAACATATCATTCATAAATCAAAAGAAAATCTGTAATAATCAGTAATCACAACACAATAGAATCAAAGCTTTTGACAAATAAAAATCATTCAGGAGGGAGGAGACGACTCATACCTGACAGACGTTCGAGCACGAGATCTACCCACAGCAACGGAGATTTTCGCGGCGAGGGCCAGAAAAGAAGGCCGAGAATGCGAGGGCCGCCGGCTGCCGGACTGAGAATGACAGAGGAGGGCGCGCCTGAGAACAAGTGATGAAGGTCGGCCTGAGAACGAGTGAGCAGCTGCGGCGGAGCCTTAGACTTGAGATCTCAGATTGCAATTGGAGAATGGAGGTAATTGGAGAATGGGGAAGGAACGGACACGGGACACATGTTAGAGGTAATTTTAACCTAGGGGTAAATATGTAATTTTACCTACAAACGAGCAACCGAGCTTACTCGAGCTCGGCTCGATCGAGGTCGTTACGAGCTCGGCTGGGAGCTTGAGCTCGACTCATTTTATAATTCGAACGAGCCCAAGCCGAGCTTTTCCCGAGCCGAGCCCGAGCCGAGCTCGAGTTACTCGGCTTGGATATCAACCATAGTGGTTGGTAATGGCAGGAGTTTTACGATTATCAATTCAAATTGGTTTGTACACGGTAAAGAAAAAAAAGAATTGGTAATGTACCAATTCCACCCCTATAAATACCTAGAGTTTTGTAATGGTAATCAAATACTCGGTACTTAAGGGGAGAGGAAATGAGACTATTAAGAAAGAGATTGATTGTATGGAAGCAACTTCTCTATTTTCTTTGATCTACAGATGAATATAACTGAACCAGAATTTCGATAGATGAAATGAATATACGATTTAACAAATAAGCATTTACTAAGCCAAGAAGTGACAAAGTTACATAAATTGCACTAGCTCATTTAGAAGTTTCAGAAGTAACTCAAACTCAGTGAATATCAAGTGATTCTCAAATACACCGAAAGTGTTGAAGATCACTAGGCTTTTAGCATATAATTCCCTAAAAGTAGAATGAGCCCATGAGAATAATAATGATCATTAAATAAATAAAGGATGTTCACATGAAAAATGATGGTAAAGAGTTAGAAAGAAGCAATTCATGCAAAGATGGATTATTTAAGCATGATGTTTTTTGATCCGTAGTTCTAACACCGAAAAGTGTAACATTAGTTGGGTTTAAGTGGGTGTTCATACAAAAACAAATATAAAGTCAAGTTGATTGTACAAAAGCCTATCATATGTTATATGAGAATGTATTCACTAAAAGTTGATATAATTTTAGTTCCAAATATAATTTATAGGCGTAGTATTTGCATACCTATATATTGATCATTAAATATTAATTAAAAGGATCGAATGATTTAAAATGTCTAAAGCATTAATGTCTGCAAACCCCGTCAACATGTAGTTGATTACTCCTTCTGTTTCAAAATAAATGTCACTTTACTATTCCGCACACATTTTAATGAGGTAAAAACTCTATAAATATTATTCTTTTAATCAATTTTTTTCATAATTTCATACTTATTACAAACAAGTATGAAATTATTGAAAAAATTTGATTAAAAAAATAATATTTTATAGAGTTTTTACCTCCTTAAAAAACGTGCACTAAAGTCCAAACGACTTTTATTTTGAAACGGAAGGAGTAAAAATTGTTACAAGAGTATTTAAAGTACCGATAATTATGAAAATGGTGACACTGTATTAGGTCCCTAAGTAATATACAAAGTTGTAATCTTTTTTTTTTAACCCACTGGTCGAATACTCAAAACTGTTTATGGTGAAATTCCCAAACCAGACACGACACGACTAAAATCGAGTATCCTACACGGATACACCAATTGGATCCGTGTCGGATATCTGATTACCCAACACGAACCGTTTGAGTTTCTTCACCCCCAAAAGCTCCAAACCCTCTCCCATATGAAGCTCACTAGGTTCATCACCGGACCCTTCTCACCTACCTCCTCCTCACCACCACCAACGGACCCATCTCCTTCCCTGTTTTTGCATCTGCTTTCCTTTTCTTCGCTGGAGCCCGATTCTCATAGGCGTCGATGATTTCCTCGATTGATTGGCGGTTTAGGGAGGAGTCCCATCTCGCCAAGTAGCTCATGTAACAGCCGAAACAACCGTAAATGAACAACGAATCCAGCTAGTGGAGAGCGGAGAAAGAACTAAGGACTCCAGATCTATAGAGCGGAGAGCATAGAGATCGAGAACGGAGGATGATTAGAAGGAGATTGGTCAGATTTGATGGATTAGAAGGGTTTCGAAGATGGAGAATGGGAGGATTTCATGAATTTCGGTGGATTAGAAGGGTCTTAAAGATGGAGAACGGGACAATTAGAAGAAGGTTGGTCGGATTTGGTAGATTAAGATGGAGAATGGAAGGATTTCATGGATTTTGGATCTGAAGTGCAGATGACGAAGATGATTAGAATTCAAAAGGGTCTAGAAGAGTGAGAGGCGGAGGATTTAATGGGTTTAGTTAAAAAAATGTAAATAATAAATAGGGGAACCTGGGAGTCGATACTTACCATCTTAGCTAATTCAACACATTGTTCTTTTAGAAAATCATAATAGTAATATTACCTCTATTTTTTTTTTAAAAAACTAATCGTGTAGTGTCAGATATATGACAAGGGAAAATGCCCAATCCGAACACGACACATTGTCGTGTTTTACCGGTTCTTGTCATTTTCGGTTCGCGTTTTTTTCGTGTCATATTGTCGTGTTTTCGTGTCGGATCAACCGTGTTGGATTTTTTCTGCACACCCCTACCTTTTAATACAGCAGATCTCCTAGATCAAATAATGAAGAGCACATTAGGCCTTGATGTACCTTATGCTTGTGCAAAAAAGCACCCCTACCTTTTAATACCTAATGTTCCCTTGTAAACTCATATGTAAAGAGTTCTTTGAAACTCTAATAAACATATCAATTCATCCTCTCTTCTCTATTCTCTTATTCTTCCGGTTTATCAAAAAGGGGTTCATTTGTCCCATAGAGAGCCTTAATTAAAAGGCAAAAAAGAAGAAGTGAATAACCCACTAGGGTGTGTTTGGATTCCAATGCATTATATTTATAATACAATTACAGTTATAAGCACTTGCTCTACCCAAAAGAATTAAAAATAATTATAAGTACTTAAATAATGTTTGGTTAGGCATTTTACAATGTGTTTAAAATAACGTAAATTTTAAATAAAATACCTTATAAATATTTCTATTAATCAAATTAAGTTTACAATATAATTATAAATTTTATGTAATAATGAGTGTTTAATTTACACAATTCGTAAGATATTTTATTTAAAATTTATGTTATTTTAAACACATTATAAAAGATTTAACCAAACACTATTCAAATGCCTATAATAATACATAATACACACCATAGAAAATATTCTCATATTTTTATTTTTGCCGGCAATCCAAACGACTCCTAAAGATATGCAGGCTGGCTGGAGTGGAGGATGGGATGGATGGAATATACATCACTCGTTTCGTTGCATCTGAAAGCCTCTTCTGCCAAAACTCCACTCTCTCTCTCTCTCTCTCTCCAAAAGACGTTCCGCGGATCTATCTTCTTCCGCTACCAACGGCGCAGAGCTCCTCCCTCCGATCTCCCCCCTATATCTCCAATTCCGCCATGTTCGTTCCTCAATTTTGACCTTCCTTCCATTTTCCCCCTCCTCTTGATTTTCCGCTTTCTCTCAATTTCTTCTCCACTTCCACCTAGGGTTTACAATCGTTGCCCTAACGTCCGATTCAGGGATTCTGCATCTCCGATTCAAATTCGACTCCACAAAACCACTCTGCCACTCTCACAAGCCCAAATCCGATGTCAATTTGCGGAGATCTGGCCGCCAGAATCCACCCCGAGCCTCACGCGGCTTCCGGAACCACCGCCGATGTCGCCGGCTTTGATTTCTTCGACCGCTTGCCGGACTCTCTCCTCCTCATCGTCTTCAACAGGATCGGCGACGTGAAGTCGCTCGGGCGGTGCTGCGTCGTATCCAGGAGGTTCCACTCTCTCGTCGCCCAGGTTGAAAACGTCGTCGTTCGTGTTGACTGCGTCATCTCCGATGATGACTCTTCTTCTACGTCTTCTGCCTCCGACAAGTCCTGTTCACCCATCGCCAACCTCTTCCGCGTCGTCTTCTCCAGCGTCGTCAAGCCCCTTCAGGCCCTCGGTCAATTCTTCGGCCCCAAGCGAACATCTACCTCCTCCTTTTCTCCGTCTCCGGCCACGTCCTCCGCCTTGTCTGTGGCAAGCGGTGGAGGAGAGCGGGAAGCAGAACAAGGTGGAGTCACTCACCATTCTCCCACTCAGGTTCTTAAGAATTTCAGCGAGATCAGATTCCTAAAAATTGAGCTTCCTAGCGGCGAATTGGGGATCGATGACGGTGTTTTGCTAAAGTGGAAGGCCAATTTCGGCTCCACACTCGATAATTGTGTGATCCTCGGCGCCTCTTCAGTTACTCACTTGTCCAAACCCCCACAAATTGACGAAACTGGGGTCATCAGCGACTCAAATCATCTGAACAGTGGCGTTGACGACAATGGTAGCATCCCGGAGTCGTTTTACACCAATGGGGGCTTGAAGCTGAGGGTTGTCTGGACTATTAGCTCCTTGATTGCAGCCTCCGCAAGGCACTACTTGTTACAGCCTATAATTGCGGAGCATCAGACCTTGGACAACCTCTTTCTGACGGATGCTGATGGACAGGGGGTGTTGTGTATGAACAGGGATCAGTTAGAGGAGCTGAGAGTGAAGCCATTGTCAGCTTCTTCGGCATCCAAGAGGACTATGGTGCCTGCTTTGAATATGAGACTGTGGTATGCTCCCCACCTGGAGTTGCCGGGTGGGATTGTGTTGAAAGGAGCGACCTTGGTTGCAATTCGGCCTAGTGAGCAGGCGGGTATGGCTCCTTCTAAGAAGGAGATGTCAGATTTGTCATGGGCTGCTAATGCATTTGAAGAGCCTTATGGGATGGCAGCAAAGATGCTGGTCAAGAGGAGGACCTATTGTCTTGAGATGAACTCTTTTTAGGAGGCAGCTGGTTTGGGGAATCAGGTAATGTGTCTATGCTACTGCTTTTTGGTTGATGCTTGGTGTGGACTAGGTAGATGTGATTTTTGTCTTAGATAATCCATTTGTTTGATTGTCTGCTGATCTAACTACTAACTCTTTTAGTGAATTCTTCAGCTAACATTGTGTTTTAGCATGTTGCTTCCAATGTTTGGTGTGATTGTAGAGATGTCTGTGTGCTGGGTTACCTTTATAGGTGTGTCTTGGTGTTTTAAGTGAACTTGATTCTGTCATGGGCGTAGAGTGCTAGCCATTGCTTATGTGTTGTGACATGTTAGCAGGGAATGTTTGTTTAGTTACTTGTCTGGTAATCTTTGATTCTTATTTTCGTTTTCTATACCAATTTTCTGGGAACTGATTGTTTCTTGTTGGGACAATCTCTGATGGAATAGTCCAAAGGAGTTATTATCAACCAAGTGAAGTTGATATTGGGGAGTGTCTCTCCTCTCTTGGATGATTATTGAACTTAAAAACGTGTTTGATGATCACAACAGCAACAACTGTACCCTGATAGCAGAATTAAACATCAATGGCCTGATCCATGGCCATATCTTCTGAGAGAACCAAATGTTTGATAATCATGACTTTTTTTTATACCAGCAAATTGAGATATGGGGCGACCAATTTGCACAGTCAAGAAAAAACGTTCTAGCTTAATTCCATCGCGCCCTTTACTTTTGCTCTCTGTGGTATAAAGATGATGCAGTGTGATTATTATGATATTTCTTCATCCCAGGTCGTCTTTGTTTGACCTGAATCAGAGGTGGTTTAAAATCCATAATTGTGCATGAAAAATTAACCTGAATGTGGAGTCACTGATTGTTCTTTTTTTTTATTGAATGTGGAGTCACTGATTGTTCTTTTTTTTATTGCATTTTGATTTTTCAGATGACTGGGAGTGAGGAGGGATTGGCATGCTGTTGAATAGAGTATACAATTTTGGTTGCCTATGAGTCATGACAGGTGTTGGATGGATTCACTTCACATTAGCTCACCAATCCAACAAAGACTTGTAAAACATTACCCTTTGCCGTGGATATATAGTAGACCTTGTTAGTTTTTGCTTTCTGGCTGTGATAATCGAGTTCATGAATTGAAGCCTTCAAGGTGTGTCTGTGTAAGAGTTCGTTAACGCAAAAAGGAGGAGAGAAATGAACTTGTTAGATCCTGATTGCATTTGGAGTAATTTCTAGAGACATATCGTAATGTATGTTGAATAATCATCTACATATTGTGAATATTCATAGGCATGATAATGATTTATGAAGATGCTACTCTTATTTTCATCCTTTATTAAAGTGGGTGCATTTTTTTTTTTTTTACTGAATTATTCTATTTGCAATGAGAGCTGATTCAGTTCTTTTGTGCAAAGGAAAAATGACCCGTTCCTTTGATTGAGGAAAGATATATTGGTAATATTTAAATTATTTAATACAAGCAAAATTAGTTGTTTTCAGGACGGATGATGAATAGCTGGGAATGGGATGTCTTTTGAATGGACTAATACTCTTAATTTGCATGACAACGGTGATTCAACTTGTGCTTGAGTCTGATGCTTCCGTGGTTTGTAAGTTGTGGCCGCCCGAGGTACATGATAATTTCAAATTGGTGTTGCAATGTCGACATCTGTTGTCTGATACAAGTTTGGTGTTGCAATTTAGGAATGTTAAACGCGGTGGCAGATGTTTTGGTCAACTTGGCAAAATATTTGTTATCAAGCATTATTTTTTAAGTTTGTTCGTGTATTTCTTGTTTCTGATACCAACTCTAATTTCGTTACTTCATTGGAATAATAATAAAACTATGGGATGGGGCTCTAGACCAAAAAAAAAAGTCAAATCTGTATTATGCACAACTTGTATTCCTACGATTACCAGGACCGTCAAATGATTTTCAAATGCCCTGTGCATGTATCAAAATGGAGCCCTAATAAAAAAAGGGTTTTGTTGCCATTGGGAAAAAAAAAAAATTGCATCATAAACCTAATAAGAAGGGTTTTGTTGCCATAAGAAAGGGTTTTGCTAACACACGTTTTTGGTCAGGAAACCAGTGCAAAATTGCATCCTTATCAATGAACAACAAAATTGATGTCTATCTGAAAAAGGAACATCTGTAGATGATAAACACAATACCAAAAATCTTAACTCAAAAACAGGATTGAGCATTTTTACCACAAAATCATTTATTCCAGGTTCGAATGAGGCCGCAACATTTCATTGCACAGATAACACACGAACTAAGAAATTCATTCATTTTTTTTTGGTCGAAAGAAATTCATTCATTAATCCACTGGAATTTATACCCTAAGAACACAAACTAAGAAATTAAAGTGTCTTTCCCACAGTTTTTCAAATTAGAAAATTGAAGGTTGGAAATACAATAAAATGAAATTAGTAAATTAACAATAAAATTAGCAAATTGAAGCTCGGAGAGGCATGACGACTCAATACAATGAAATTAGCAAATTAGCCACTTAGAAAAACAGGGAATTGAAACAGTGAAAGGCCTATAGTAGATCTGCAGATTGAAGCTCTGAAATCGGAGATCGAAAATTTTCGATGATGGAGATGAGGAGGCACACGAAGGCGAAGGGGAGGTCGAGGAGGGAGCCTGCGACCCCGGTGAGGAAGCATCATAGACGACGGCGAGTCTACGACACCGACAAAGGCGAGTCTTCGACACTGGCAAAGGTGGCGATGCGACGACAAGGAGAAACAAGTGTGAAGGAAGGATGAGCCGAGCCGGTGAAGTTTGAAAGAAATGCATACAGAGAGGCTGAGATTCTTGAGAAGGGTGGAGCATGAATTTTATGGGGAAGACGAAGAGTTGCCATTAATCCGTCGGCATGACTTTTCGGGAGAAAGGCCTGCAATTATTACGCGTGTTTCTCTTGAGCTTTTACTGCTAAATTCTAAAACAATTAAAAAAATTAATATATATATATATACCCAATACTAGTACGTATAATGAAAAATGGGGCCCCTTACAAATTGGGTGCCCTGTTCCATTGGGCTTTTTGAACAGCCCAATGGACGGGCCTGACGATTACAAGAATTACGATTTGTGGCAGTGGGTTGCTATTGATACGATGAAAATCTCATTCGGTACTTGATTTTCGTGACTATGAAAATCCTATGATGAAATCTCGTTCAGTACTCGATTTTCGTGCCTATGAAAATTCTAGACGTGCATAGTATGACAAATCAAATTAAGTGGTTTTCAATAATTATATTTTAAAATTATAGTAGACACACATAGATAGATACATAGATAGATAGAGAGCTTAGTGAAAACCTTAGGTAGTTGGGTAGTTGGGTAGTGTACTATGAATGTGTCAATGTATGTGTTACCTTTAGTAATATGTCGTGATGTATGTTTAAATATAAGTATTATAGTAGTTCATATGTTAAACTTGAAAATTATTTTGTGATATATGTGTGAGTAAGGTTTTATACTTTAAGCTATTATATAATGTTAGAAGATTAGAGGTCGAAGAAATTCAGGTGTTCATTTGAGTTTGAAGCTTGTCAAGAAGAGCACGAGAAATGGAGATTCACGAGATCTTAAAACTTGTTGCACAACCTTAATTAAAAGCAACGATCCACTATACGTATTCAATATTCGACAATATAAAGTGTTTTAAGTAATCAAAATATTTTAATTGATTAATTCATTTCTCAAATCACTTATTTGTTAATCTTTTATTACCATACTTTTTAATTCCTAAAAAATCATACAATTTTCTAATATATCTTATATGGGCTATATATGTTTGACACCATTAGCTATTTTGGTTTAAAATATTATAGTTTCTAATGAAATAAATATAAGATTTTAGTTTAATTAGTTTTTGAAATCGAAGTTTTACAACAATTACTCATCCAAACTTTTTAGAGTGTTTTTTATTTCTATTCACAAGTTTTTATCAACTATCATAACAACTAGGTTTACCAAACACTGTAAAACTTTATTAATATATACTCCCTCTACCAATCATAAGTTGGTGTAGTGGTTGTGGAGCTACATCTCATGCCAAGAGGTTTGAAATTCGAATCCCCTTGGAAACATGGAGTCGCTTGTGAGTGGGAGGGTCAACCCCTTAAATGGTGGGCCACACAGTACCCGATCCAGATGTAAACCGACTGAGTCGATCGAACTGGACTAAGATCAAAAAATATATACTCCCTCTATTCTAAAGTAGATGGACTTTTATGTTTTCTAGAATTCTAGGTAGGAATTTGTATTGATTTGTGTGTTATTGATATTTTTAAAGATTTTAATTGATTAAAATGTGTAGTAGGTGTTAAAAAAATAATTAAATTTATGAAAAAATTAGTGGAATGATGATGTTTTTTTTGAAGTAAAGTGTTTTATTGTGCAAAATTTTTAAAACACGTGTACTTTAGAACAAAGATAGTATTTCTAATTAACTTAATCTACTCCCATTAGTTATCTTTTTACCAAACATAAATATTCTTAATCGAGTGAAAATTTTTGGCAGACTTTACATGATTATCCATAGTTCGGATCCGGATCCCGTGAAGTTGTATATGAACTCCATCGGTGGAGTTGGAGCATTAACAACCGTCCAAGTTAATGAATGGCTTGGATTTGCCAATTTTTTAAATAATTAAAAAAGGAAATAAATATTTGTTGAAATTAAAAAGGTCAATCTCAATATCACGTTCCCGCTAATCTCTCCATTTGAAGTTTTCCCACCAATTAATTATCACATAAGATTTTCAATTATCCTTTCCATTTCAGTTTGTATACAATCGTTCCAAATAGTTCATCTGTTCATGGTATTAATCTCATTGTTCCCAACTAAACCAATGTTCTGTAAAATCAATTGTATTTTTGCAATCGTAGATTGCAAATTAAAAGGGTAACTTGGCGCATCACTTGATCGATAACATTATGGAGGTATCCGAACCTTGGATCCCTCGAGAAAGTATGGAGTTTGAATCGGCAGAAGACGCTTGGAGATTTTGGCTAGCATATGGAGGAAAGATGGGCTTTAATGTTCGCAAACAATATGAGAACAAGAATAAGGATGGGGAAGTAACTTCAAGAAGATTTGTATGTGCAAATGAAGGGCATCGTGACAAGAAAGGCAATGCATCGATTCGTCCTCGGGCTAAAACTAGAACAGGTTGCAAAGCTCGGATTGGGATTCAATTGATAAAGAATGCAGGCAAATGCTCGGGTTAGGGGTAATGAAGAACACTTGCTGATAGGTTGTTTATGTCTTTTTCATGACCTTTGTTTTTTGGTTTTGTTTGCTATTTTGGGTCTCATCTTTTTATTATGTTAATCTTTTTTTAAAAATGGATTTACTGGATCTTGGGTAACCTTGTTCTGTCATTAAAATCTACCTTGAATGCCAAATGTTATGAACAGAGAAATGCTTTGAATTTGAGAAGTTTGAGAAGTTTTTTTTAATCCGCAATCAATTAAAGATAAAACCAACTAAAAATCAGCTTACAAAGAAGAATTTTAACATAATTCTATATTAGCCTATGCGGGATTTGAACCCGCATCTTTGTGCATAAACACATCGCTCTTCCATTTGAGCTAATAGGCTAACATTATGATCCTATATACTGCTGCTTACTAATACTTTACATCTTCTTTCACACAACTACCAAACACATGCATATAACCTGGCCTAAATTCTACATGTCGATAGCAATTCTGAATAATATAACTAAACATAAATTATACATGACAATAATAATAATTTCATCTATATATAACTTATCCTGTCAGTCATCAACATGATGAAAAAAAAATACAAGGAAGCTTTTCTATCATAACTCAAGTAAGTCATTAGCATGATCAAAATGAAGCTCTTATAGCACAATTGCTTCCTTCAATATTGTCAGACTAGATAATAAATTAGTAGGTGATGCATGTATATGATGTATACCACTATTGCTTCCTTCAATATTGTCAGACAACACCTCAACAAGGGTCAAACCTTGATTGAATACAGTTCAAGATGCATAAGGATGCATCCCGATAATCTTATAGGATGAATTGGCAAGATTTCTAAGAGCAAATCTGAGCACAATAAGTACACGAAGTCCATGAATCAGACAGATTTGAGCACAATAAGTACACGAAGTCCATGAATCAGACAGAGGAGAAACGAAAAGTCCATGAATCAGACAGATCGAGGAGAAACGAAAAGTCCATGAAAAAGATATAGGAGAATAGAAAATTGAAGATAACAAGGTTTTGATTTCCAACTAACACTAATAAAAAGAAAATCTGAAGGAATTAACAACTAATTGATTCAAACATATAAATATCCAAAAAAGCAGGGAATTCTAAGCCAAAACTCAGACCGGACCCCTTTTTCATGAAGATAAAAATTCATACTAATCACTTTCATTGGAAATGTGCCTTATGTATAGAATAACTATCAGTAGTAAAAGCTCCAGGAACACAGACTCGTAGTAGTTTCTATAATACAAACCAAAAATCATATGAACACTTGAGGAACTATTATTCCTCCCCAATTTGAGCACGTTTATTTTTTCAGGAATCCTTCATTCCAATAACGAGGATTTGCTGCTCAGTTCAGACAGATGAGAAACGAAAATTGAAGATTAAAACAAGGTTTTGATTTCCAATTGACATGAATAAAAGGAAAATCTGAAGGAATTAAGAACTAATTGATTCAAACGTATAAATATTTAAAAACACCAGAAATTCTATGCCAAAACTCATTTCTTCATTCCTTTCGGATTGAAAAATTCCAAAACCCCCAAATTCATTTACCCTAATTCACAAGTCCTGAATCAAATAGAGGAGAAAGGGAAATCGAAGATATATGGGGAGGAAGATTTGTTCAATTGAAGATAAATAGGAGCAAGCGTGTACCTGGTATTCTCTTATCATCGATGTGAGGTAGGAGCCATAGATTTGTCCAATGAACTCTCCACATGGAGGCGATCTCTGTTTGCCGAATGCTTCGGAGGAGAGGTAATTTCTTTTTCCCTTTTCCTCATTAAAATTCCATATTTTATTTTTTTTCAACTATTTAAAACATTGGCAAATCTTAGCCATTCGTTAAATTGGACGGCTGATAGTCCTCCAACTTCATCTGTGGAGTTATTACGAAACTTCACGGGTATATGCCAATCCACTTCATCATTCATTAACTTTGAGACGTTAATCGAGTACAAATTCAACTGGCCTATGTATATATTCTTTTCATATAGGACATCTTAGGTTGGAGTGTCAAGCAATTATTATGGAGTATCAAGTTTTAAACTCGCGGCTGGGTCTGCCGGTCTGGTGGAGATTAAGACGCGTTGGTTGCGGACTAGGAATGACAATGGGTCGGATGGTGGGTGGATGAATCCCTATTTCCCCCGACCCATCATAGATAGCCAATCACCTCATCCGACTCACCACTCATATCCACTTCACCCATATCCACTTTTACTCATATCCACCGGGTGAGCAGGTGATCGAAATGGGTGAAATGTAGATGACATATGGGTGATTTTTGTTAAATACACATTATTGAATTCCAATAAAACATGTAGGCAAAACAGTGGCTAAAATAACATCATCTTACACATATATTAGTAAATCTTAAATAAGTTATTATACGTTTAAATAACATTGTCTTAAACACATGACCATAAGTCTTGAACACAAACGAGAGTTTGTCTGAAGGAAAATAAGCCACCTAACAACAACAAGACAAGAGTGGTAGAGGACGAAGAGGGTAAGAGGTTTGTAGAACGAAGTGCCGATTACGAAGTTAGGGTTTAGGAAATTAGAAAGTTTATATATTTTTTATACTATGTATAAAATATATAAATAATATTTTATAATGTAGATGGATGGTGGATCGGGTCGGGTGGTGGATGATGGGTTGTGTGGTGGATCGGCTGCGGGTGAAAAAAATATCACCCTACTCAACCCACCACGGGTTTTCACCCACTTTTTCAGGTTGGATGATTCGGGTTCGGTTCAGGCGCGAGGAAATTGCCATCCCTATTGAGAACTCACATACACAAGACATGAAGAACACATAAATCCAATGAGATTCCATCTCAAAATCAATTGACAATTAGAAAATTATCCCGCTAAGCTGATATGTTGTTTAAAATTATCTCAATATTTTCGATGTGAGATAACCACAGTCCAACATCATGTAACGGCCCGAATATAATATTCGGATTACGTTTCGAAGGTTAGATACCTTCGTTCGGATCTTGCAATCTAACTACGGGTCGAGGTTTCAAACCCAAAGAGTTAAGTTTTAAAAGAGGGGATCTTGAACCCCAAAATACGAGATAGGGCCGTTGGGTACCCCGAAACTATCCTACTTTCTAACTTGCTCAAAGCCATTTAAGTTCAAAACACATAATGAAAGGAAGTCGAAGGTACAACTTGCCTCGGCAGAGGTGGGTCAAAACAAAATACGAGGGAAAACAAGTAAAGTATCATACAAAATATGTAAGTCAGATGATAAGTCAGCCTCTCGGATCAACGACCCAAAGGAAACTCTCGTCATGGAAGCAAGTAACAAGCAAGGATCATATACCTGAAACTATACCACGAAATCAGGTCGAGCCACTCATGCGGGCCCTAAAGACCTCACTAAGGACATATAATACGCATATACCTAGAATACAGGATGCTCTAATGCAGTACTGGAATTTAAATCACACAAGCATGCTGACAATTTATATATAATGCAGAAAGCGATTAAATGGATTCACACAGAATGACAAGTGACATATCCCTTTCCTACCTCTACACCCATTCCCGTTAGTGTAGACACTGGTCAGTTTGATACTATAGCATATCATATCTCATCATAGCATATCATATCATCATATCTCATGCTCACATTGTATCTCGTGATATATATAAATGACCCGAGGAGGACAACACCTGATGAAGCTGGGATGTCCCGTTAGTGCAGACACTGGCCAGTTCTTTAAATACAACTATGTATAATAATACCCAAAAAATAATTTTAATTATTTTTAAATAGTAAGAAAAAATAATGTAATAAGTTATTTTATTTTTTAGAATAAAATATTACTCCATCCGTTCGGCAAAACTTGACGTTTTACTATTCACGCACGCTTTTTTAGGAGCTAAAAACTATATAAAATATCTAGTTTTTTTAATAATTTTTTTAACAATTTTATAGTTATTATTAATAAGTACAAACTTGTTAAAAAAAATAAATATTTTATATAGTTTTTATCATTTTAAAAAAGCGTGCGTGAATAGTAAACGACAAGTTTTGCCGAACGGAGGGAGTATTTAATATTTAAAAACTGTTAATGACGTGTATCATTCGTTTGCAAACATGATAGAAATGGTTTGTAGAATTGTCGATCACTCAGTTGTCTTGTTTGAGTGTTATGTTTGAAGTATCTTTCATTTCGCATCGTATATCATCTGTTGTTTCATTTTGTAATATATTTTTTAAGTTGTAATTTAAGTTTATGAGTCATCTTTGTTGTAATGTCATTTTAATTAATCGATGAAGTTTGATTTATTTTAAAAAATTAATAATTGGGTTATATATATATATTTAGCCTTATTTAGTTTATAAAAATATTATTTTAATAATAAAAAATAAATATAATAATATAATCGATAATGAAAATAATTATTAAAGAGGGATATATTTGTAAATTGAATTGGTAGGAAATTATGGGTTTGGCAATGCTAGGGATGCTATTGATAAAGTTGAAAAAGAGAGAATGAGATGCTAGGTTGATGTGGTGGAAAACGAAGAATAAAATATTAGTATTTCTAGTAACTCTAGTATCTCTTGATAAACATGGTCTGAAGTAAATGATGATGGATATATATATATATATATATATATATATATATATATATATAGTATGGATCTTTTGTGCACAAGCCTTAGGATGTACCTTGTGCACAATTGTGGACCCTTGATCTGATTGTGATGGATGACTAAGATTATGCCACGTTAATATTTTTTTGTTAAAACGAAAATGGAAAATAAGGCCCAATTGATCCATAAGCGCGTGATTAACACATTGAAATAAAACCCTAACACACGGCTTCCTCTTTCTTATTGTGAGACGGAGGAGCACTGAGCGTCTGAGGGTGTGGGTGGCGCTTTCTATTCGACATCGAAGGCGGGGTGCGATTCGGGAGGCCGGCGAGTTGAAAGGCGGCGAGTTGACGGTGGGAAGTTGATTTGAAGAGGCTGAATCGCTTTGGAGAAGAGCCATAGGCGATTTGCTGGCGGCATCGGCGACATGGATTCCGACGTCTCGCCTCCTACTCAATCTTCTACTTTCGCAACCTCCTTCTCAATCTGCGTCTCCTCGTCGGCATCGGCGGCATCTGTGTGGTGACATCGGCGGCGGCTTTACCCTCTCTCTCCTCCTCGCCCCCCCTCCTCAATCTTCTACTTTCGCAGGCTCGTCTGCATCTCCTTGTCGCCGGCCGCTCGCCCAAGAATCGGATTTTGTGGCTTACACGGCATGGATTCCGACTTCGGCTATCCCGACATTCCTTGGTGTATGCTTCTTTTCTTCAATCTCTCTTTCTTTCTTTGGTGATTTGATTTATGTTTTAGTGTTTAGAATCAAATCAGATCTCAATTGATTGGTTTCTTAACGATTCTATTTCTCGATCGACATTTGTGAATCTAGAGCTTTCGATTGGTATCAGACTTCCGATTTCATATTCCGATTTCGCAGGAAGGAAAGGGGTGGCAGAAAGAGGCGGTGGTTGCAGGTGTGGTGGCGATGGTTTGGCCATCCACTGTTGATTTTCTTATGTTATTATTCGGTGAATCTTAGATAATTATTCAATGGAATGAGTGGAATATCTAATTGTCAATATTATTCGTTGAATTATGAACAATTATTCAACGTAATGTGTGTATTTTGTAATTCGAAATAAATGTGTGATTGAGATCTGAGATTGTCGGTCGATATTATTCGTTCAATTCTGAATAATTATTCAATAGAATGTGTATATTTTGTAATTCGAAATAAATGTCATTAGGATATTCGATCAATATTATTCGTTGAATTCTGAATAATTATTCAATAGAATCTGTGTATTTTGTGATTCGATATCAATGTGTGATTGAGTTTTGAGGGTTTTGATATTATTCGTTGAATTCTGAATAATTATTCAATGGAATATGTGTATTTTGTAATTAGAAATTGATGTTTAGGAACACCATCTCCAACATTATTCATTAAAATATGAAAGATAATTCAAAACTTTGATTATTTTGTAATTCGAAATCAATTGAGATATGAGGTTTTCGATATTATTCGGTGAATTCGGAATATTTATTCAATGGAATATCTTTGTTGGAAAAGGGAAATAAATAAAATTAAAAATTACAAAATCACGCACACAATGACACAAGAGGGAAAAAACAAAAAAAATAAAAAAAAATAAAAAATTGGAACTCACGCACATAAGAGGGAAAAGAGGGAGAGTGGAGGTGAGATTTATGTAGGACCCACTCTTTTCTAATTAAAAATAAAAAAAAGCTGGATTAATCTCCACCTTCCATTTGTTTCAATCAATGGTCAATAATTGTGCACAAGGTACATTCTAAGAGGGGTGTACACTTGAACCACACCCTATATATATATATGTTGGGCAAATGAGACACACACAAAAAAGCTTATTAGAACATAAAAAAAACCTTAGGCGAAAATGCATAAAACCACCCTTTATTCAAGGTTGTTTGCAAATAATCACCCCTTATTCTAAAATTTGCAAATAACCACCCATTATATACAAATTGGTTGCAACTAACCACCCATACCCACTTTTCTTGTTAAATCTAATTAAGTTTTCTCCAATTCTAAAGTCTCCTACTGTTCATCGCCTCCAGCAATGACGACCTTTGGTGGAACCTCCTGGTGGTCATCGGGTCGTGTTCGTGGACCTCTATTTGGCTAATTAGATTGGAAGTTTGATTTAGTTGAGACTAATATCAAGAAATATATGTACAACATTAAAAAGTTATGGGTATAATTTAGATCTGTCAAAACACGACCCGACACGAACGCCCGGAAAATTTTAGATCTGTCAAAACACGACTCAACACGAACGCCCGAAATTTTTTTCCAACCCGAACCCGAAAACCCGGTAATTTTCTGGGTCATCTGGGTTTGGACCCGTACCTTATTGACCTGGTGACCAGATTGATTTATAATTATATATGATTAAATTTTTTTATGGAGATTCCAATTTATTACTTTTGATAATTACAATCACTTGATCTTTCATTTTCAAATCAACTTTTTTATTTTTTTTTTGTATTGTGTAATATTCCTTCCAATCGATAGTATTTGATAGGGGTGGGCATGTGACGGGACGGGACGGGATTAGGGTAATCCCGCGTCCCGTCCCGCGTATTTTTTGCGGGACGGGATTGAATAATTTTTCTATCAAATCCCGCCGGGTCTTATCCCTCTCAGGACGGGACGGGATTTGTCCCTCGTAAACAAAGATTAAAATATAATCCAAAAATAACAAGTATAAAGTTGCAAATAGGGTAAATATTAAAGTCATAACATTACAAAAAAAAAAACAGTAGGCAAATGTGCTAAATTAAAGCATTGCATTGAAGACAAAAGTGAAATAGGCAAATGTGCTAAATTAAAGCATTGCATTGAAGGCAAAAGTGAAATAGGCAAATTACAGTAGCATGTTAACGTGGAATCCCATTAGAAATTGAAGGCAAAGAGTGAAATAGTCTCAAAAATCAAAATACAGTAGCACTAGAACAGTAACTCTTTTTTCCTTAAAAGGCCAAGCCCAATAACTAATAAGTTACAGTAGGTACGTGAACTCCAAACCAAATTACTTATATAGTTATTTCTTATATAATTTTATGTATTATTATTTTAATTTTATATTTTTAATGTTAAGGTATAATATAAATTTATCTTATATATTTTTATTAATTTTAATTAAATATATAAAATATATATAATTTTATATATATGCGGGACGGGACGGGATTTGCAGGATTCGAAACCTTCGTCCCGCGTCCCGTCCCGCGTAATTTTTGCGGGACGGGATCGAGACGGGATTGAATATTTTTTTTCGAAATCCCACCGGGATCGGGACGGGATCGGGACGGGATGCGGGATGAGACGGGATTTGCGGGATTTGTGCCCACCCCTAGTATTTGATTTTTTTATTTTTCATCACATTTTTTAAGAAGATGAAAACTCTAAAAAATATTAAAATAATTATATTCTTATTACTAATTGCATGAAATTATATTTTTAAAAAATTATTTAAATTTTTGATATTTTATATATTTTAAAATTTTTTTAAAAATTACGAGCAATAATAAAAATAAAATATTTTAGATCAATATATTATATAATTACAAGCTCTAGAACTTATGAACCACGTCTTTAATTTTAACATTTTAAAATTATCGCAAAATTACCAAATCATGATTTTTTTAATTTAAAAAGGAAAAAAATTGACAAACCTAAAATCGACCCGATTTGACCCGATTTAATTTTAGCTTTAGCCTGAAGAACAATACCTTTACATGTCTCATGATAAAATGTCTCTATTACATGGCCCTTGGAGCTTAGTTTTAAAAAGCGCGCCTAGGCGCAGGGCTTAGCCCTTGGGGCTTTTCCTAGCCCAGGCGAAACTCATTACGGCAGGCGCGCGGCTCTAAGCGCCTTGGTGTGCTTTTCTCCAGGCGTAAAGCCTTGGGCTTTTAGAGCTTTTAGTTTTGCTCTGTTTTTTTTAAATCTAATTTATAATATTAACTTAATGGGCTCACTTTTGGGCTTTTTAATACAAAAAACTGTTTTTACTAACCCTAATTTGTCTCTTCTTCCGCCTATGAATCATCAATCTTCCCAAATCATGTACACGCGTTCTTCTTCTAGTCTTCTCTTCTGCTGCAGTTCTTTTCCTCCTCCCTTCCTTCTATTATCTTGGGTTCTTGAGACTCATAGAGATATGCATTTCTTCCCCTAATCCACTTCAATTCTCCTCTCATATATTATATGATTTTCATTTTATTTTAAGTATAAATATAAGTTTTAAACAATTTTAAGTAAAAACTAAGCCTCTCCTACGCCGGGCCCTGCGCCTAGGCTCCAAGGACCCTTTGCGCCTCAGTGTGACTTGCGCCTTTTAAAACTAAGCCTCGGAGTCTCTAATGACCCCCCCGACAAATGCCCGCGGATTTGACTGAGTCATCCGCATTAATTTTGTTGGTAACCCCTTGTGGTTTGTTCCATTTAGCTTTGTTCCTTCTATTTTTATTCAACTCCCTAGTCTGAGTGTTCTCCATATGCTTCCAAGTGGCCAAATTCGTAATAATTCGTTGTACTGTACTTTGCGTTGGATCTGGATTTTTATTTTTGAAGATGCTATTGTTTCTTATTTCCCATATAGTTTGCCATATGAAACATAAATCTTCAAAATGTGGGTTATTTTCTTTGATTGTCGTTAAATCCTCTAGGGTCGCATGATTTCCTCTTAGATTTTTGAAGTACCTACCAGCAATTTGTTCGTAGTTGTCAATTATTGTTCTAGCATAAGAACAATTAATGAATAAATGTGTTGCATCATCCTTTTCAAGTTGCAAAGGCAATATTGTGATGATACTCTATTAATGTACTTTGTATTTATTTAGTCTTAGTTTAGTTGGAGTGCCTTCTATAGTTATTTTCCATATTAGATTTTTAATTCTCGGAGGAAGATTTAGTTTCCATATCCACTTGTAGTCATTAGCACATTGTTGCCTATTATTAATTAACTTTTTTATAGACTTTGTTGAAAAATTACCACTAGGTTCTGGTTTCCAAATAAGTCTATCTTATTAACATTTTAGCAAACAGAGACCGTTTGCTAATAGATTAATATATATTTAACACAAATAATTCATCAATTGCAGTTATCTAACTACCATTTTAGCAAATGACTAAATCTAAATAAAAGTATGGGGCTTTAGCCCCCATTTCAAACCAAAAAAAAAAAGCAAATAGAGCCTTAAACAAAGTTCAAAGTTTAAAGATAATAAGACAATTTTTTTATTAAGAAATAATTCGAGGGCTGGATAGATCCGACACCTCGAGAGGCCGATAAATCCAGCAGACGACTAACCATAAAAACATACAACATAAGAAACATAAAAAAAAGGTGCATTACAAACGGTAAAAAGCACACAAATGCAGTCAAACAAGCGAATCCAACCCAAACATAATGGGGACAACATAGACTAAGAGCCGACGCCAATCACACCACCATCACTGACACTGTGGGCATTGAAGACGATTCTCTGAGAAAATTTCTATACGCGGAGTCGTCCCGATACACACTGTCTCGATCCCAGCCAGACCCAACATTAGACATCAGAGTCCCAACTCATAAGAGAAACGCCAAGAACAACCAGACTCGTAACCAATAAACACCCTGATAAGATATCGAGGCAAATGGAATTTCCTAAAAACGGCTACACTTTTTACACAAATTACTGTATTTCTTTCCTGGAAAAATAAAAAATCCACACGTTTGCAAATCATTTACTCCGTAGGTACATTTAAATCATTTTCAGATGTAAGAAATTACGGAGTACTACTATTGATTAATCTGGTACAAGTTTCCTTAAAACATTAATACCGGAGTATTACCGTTAATGTGGGCCGGAGCGACCCATTAACAAGATACTACTGCGTATTACCGTTGGAATCCTCATCCCACTAAACCTTGATTAATGAACTTCGATTCAAGTGCCCGTTGTGTTCCTCCCCCATTCAAATTTTCAAATTTTGAAATCACACCTTCAACTAAAAGGTAAGGAGCTCCCATGTCAGAACATCTCAGTTTTATCATTCCTTCCCCTTTCACCTCCATAGCCTCTCATCGTCTCATCTTCCTCATATTTCTAGCAAGGTGAGAGGATATAGAGAGAGAATGAAAGAGGAAAATCCGGCCGATAAGAGGCCGAAATCCTCCAAGTTCGCCGATCAGAACCAGCCACCAAAGGCGAGGAATGTCAAGAGCAACGCCAGCGTTACTGGCAATTCCTCGTCGAAGCTTCGATCAGCTTCTACCTGGGGATCGAACATTGTTAAAGGCCTCTCCGGTGGAGAGAGAAAAGCCAGCAGGCTTCAAGCTCCACCGCCAAGCAAAAAGGTATGACACAACACAACAATTTATACAAACCCTAGAAATTAAATTTCTGCGAAAAAAGCTATCTTGTGATGCTCACATTAGGGTCTATTTTGTTTACCAGGTGCATCCGCAGGGCCATGGGAGTTCCGGATCGCAAGATTTGTACCAGGAGATTGAGAATTTGAGGGATTTAGTCAAGGCGTCCAAGCAGAGGGAGCTCAAGCTACAAGCGGAGCTGTCGGAGTGTAAACGCTCGCAATCGGAGGTTCAGAGGGAGCTCGAAGAGAAGAAATGTGAGCTGGATGAGATAGCTAGGAAGCTTGAAGTGATTGAGCTGGAGAAGAGGAACCAAAATGATCAAGCTTCATCTTTGAGGTCCGGTTCAGAAGACGGAAATTCGATCAAAGAGCCACAGGGGCTTGAGATGGAAGTTGTCGAATTAAGGCGTCTCAATAAGGAGCTTCAGCTACAGAAGAGGGATCTCGCTTACAGAGTTGCTTCCATGGAGTCTCACACAGGAAGCCAATCAAAAGCCTCCGAGGTATGGTTTTATCTTATGCTTTAAAAATAAAAATCTCCTATTAAATAATCACCTGACTTTTGGCAATTGTTTAATCAAATAGAGCGATGTGATTGCCAAGATTAAAGCTGAAGCCTCCATGTTAAGGCACACAAATGAGGATTTGTGTAAGCAAGTGGAGGGTTTACAGTTAAATAGATTGAATGAGGTTGAGGAGCTAGCTTATCTTAGGTGGGTCAATTCATGTTTAAGAAATGAGCTATCTAGAGCTTCAGAGAATCAATCAGGCATTGAATTTGTTGAGAACAGTTCAATGCCCTTTACACCCGATAAGAATGAGGATTTCATCGGCGCCAAGAGATTAAGTGCAATAAAGATGCTTAAGAAATGGCCTGTGACAGATGAGGATATAACAAGCTTGGAAGGGAAAGGTACTGGAAGTAGTGGTAGAAGACACTCTACTTGTGGATTAGCATATAGTGATGATGAGCAACAGGTTGGTCTAAATGATAGGAGGCAATCCGATGGGTTTATGGGCTTCAAGGAAATCGACAAAGAAACAGCCCGATCGAATTCGTTTAACTCTGAGATGGGAGTTGCTTCAAAGTCACAGTTCTGCACCTCTAATGATAGTGGTTATAGTAGGTTTTCAGCTTCTAGAGAGGTTGAGAAGAGGGCATTGAGAACCCCCAATCCCCCTCCTAGGCCTACCTGTTGTGCTAGCAGTAATGGGTCTAAAGAAGTTGGTCCGGGTCAAGGTTTGGTCCCACCTCCTCCGCCGCCTCCCCCTCCTCCACCGCCTCCTTCATTGAGGTTAGCTGCTGGAATTGGTAGCAACACGACTACAGTGAAGCGAGCGCCACAAGTGGTTGAGCTCTACCATTCATTAATGAAGAGGGATTTGAGAAAGGAATCTGCTAGCAGTGCTGTTTGTGATGCTTCTGCTAGCTCTTCAAACGTCAGAAGCACCATGATTGATGAAATCGAGAACCGGTCTACTCATCTGCTTGCTGTAAGTTTTCAACCTGCTCCTGTCTAATTCCCTCCCTACTGATGACATTTATGAAGGGTGTTGGGTTTCCAATTGATTGTTTACTTGAGTGTTCTCCAGATAAAGGCAGATGTTGAGACTCAAGGAGATTTTGTGAGGTCTTTGATAAGAGAAGTCAATGATGCTGTTTATACAGATGTAGAAGACGTCGTAGCCTTCGTGAAGTGGCTTGATGATGAACTCTGCTTTCTTGTGAGTCCCTTTTCTCTTATACCAGGTTCTTGATTACGATGCTATCGCTGGAGTTGTTTAGGGACTTCCGGAAGACCTAATAGTTGCAATCATTCATTTTTGTTTATAAGAAAGGAGATGTTTGTTTCCTTGTAAGTTTCACCTTTTTGATCATCTTTCAAGGTGGACGAAAGAGCTGTGTTAAAGCACTTCGAATGGCCAGAGAAGAAAGCAGATACTCTAAGGGAAGCAGCATTTGGATATCAAGACCTGAAGAAGCTAGAATCTGAAGTCACTTGTTACATTGATGATCCTCGGGCACCATGTGATATGGCATTGAAGAAGATGGTGGCTTTGTCTGAAAAGTATAAACAATGTTCATTGATATTCGACTCCTGATTCTTTCTTACCTTCTCCTGAAAGGCTTTAAAGCTAAATTGAGCCTGAGCTTTAAACTTGATTGCATTTGCACAGGATGGAGCGCACAATATATAATCTTTTGAGGACAAGGGAGTCGTTGATGCACAATTGCAAGGAGTTCCGAATTCCTACCAATTGGATGCATGACAATGGCATCATTAGCAAGGTACTTTCAACAACATTCTTGAAAAATTCATCATCCATTCATTCTAATACTATATGCTATAGGCAAATCAGTACATGAAGTTTAAATTAATCTTGTATACCGGTGATATCATACTGAAGTCCGAAGTTTGTTGGGACTTATGATATCGTATGCACTTGCCCACAAGCATTAATAGTTTAGCACATAAGTCGAGTGAGATTTCATACTAAAACCAATTGACAATACAAAAGTAGCCCACATGCTTATATATTAAGGGTTGTTTTCAATACTTTGGAAGGTGAAACTTTTTGATCTTTTCACATCTCTCAACATTGTAATACATACCATGAACTAGCTGAAGAAACTGGATTAGCCGACATGCTTAGAGAAATGAAATTGGATTTGCATTTATTTTTCTAGTTTAATGTTAGTATTAGAAGCTTACGAATTGTAAGTTATCATCAGGTAAAGCTTGGTTCAGTCAAACTAGCGAAGAAATACATGAACAGAGTGGCTTCAGAGCTTCAATCCAAGGCATCCTTAGAGAAAGATCCTGCAATGGACTACATGCTACTCCAAGGAGTCAGATTTGCTTTTAGAATTCATCAGGTTTGTGTTATAAGTTATAACTAACCACAACCCATCACTTTGGGCAATTTCTGTAAATCTAAGCTACCGGTATGAAGGTAGTAATCCCCTTTGTACTTTGCAGTTTGCAGGAGGATTTGATGCAGAAACAATGCAAGCGTTTGAGGAGCTCCGAAGACTTGCACATGTCCTAAACCAAAGATAGGCAAGGAAGTGAAAGGGAGAGAGGAATCATCATCATGTACAAAAACTTGACTTTTTTATTTTTATTTTTATTTTACAAAAATATTTTTGTATAATGAGTGAGTGATTAGTGTGTTTAGAATTAATGTGTAGCATCATTTCTGGTGTGAAATTTTGGTGTTTATTTTTTATAGTCGCGTACAACATTGGTCATTTGAGTCATTTGACCACCATTATGAATTATGTCATGATTTTTTATCTTGGCTATGATAAAAAAAATTAAAAACACGATTGCCTCCGCTCATTTTTGAGTCCTTTATACTAACTCCAATGGTATGATACAAATACTTAAATATACACATTTTGGTATAAATTGTGCTCCAATGGTTACTTTTGAATGTGTAAAATATGCACATTTGCACACAAAGTGTTCAAATATAAGCACATCACCTCCCCATGTGCAAAAACTTTTATCACTTTTCAATAAAGTTGAGATCATTTCTATTGGTTGTTTTTAGGTTTTTCTTTTTTCTTTTTAATTTAATTATATTTATTTAGAGATGGATGTGTATAAAATACACATCTAACAAATGGAGTAAAATATCAAAAAATGATGTGTATTTTTGAACACTTTGTGCAAATATGTACATTTGCACACTTAACCATTGGAGTTAGTCTTACAATGCTTAATGACTTTTTTAGTTAATAATTTGAGATAAATAGTCGCTAACATTTAAATATACCCATTTGTCTTTATTAAACCAGTAGTTTTTTGATGCTACTATTAAATCAGTAGTTAAAAGTAGACTTGTCAAAACACAACCCGACTCGGTCGACCCGACCCGAACGCCTGAGAAAATTTCGACCCGAACCCGGGAATTTTGACCTGGAAATTTTTTCCGACCCGAACCCGAAAACCCGAAAATTTTCTAGGTAATCTGGGTTTCGACCCGGTGACCCGATTGACCCGGTAATTTTGACCCGATTTACCCATTTGACCCGGTGACCCGATTGATTTATAATTATATATGATTAAATTTTTTTATGGAGATTCTAATTTATTACATTTTATAATTACAATCACTTGATATTTCATTTTCAAATCAACTTTTTATATTTATTTGTATTGTGTAATACTCCGTCCGATCGATAGTATTTGATTTTTTATTTTTCAACGGACTTTTTTAAGAAGATAAAAATTCTAAAAAATATTAAAACATTAAAACAATTCTATGCTTATTACTAATTGCATGAAATTATTTTTAAAAAATTATATGAAAATTTGATATTTTATATATTATTACATTTTATTAAAAATTACGAGAAATAATAAAAATCAAATATTTTAGATCAAATATAGTATATAATTACAAGCACCAGAACTTATGAACAACATCTTTAACTTTATAATTTTAAATTTATCGCAAAATTATCAAATCGTGATTTTTTTAAATTTAAAAAAGAAAAAATTGACCAACCCGAAATCTACCCGAAATGACCCGAAAACCCGGTCAAATCCGTATTACCCGGGACCCGAAAATACCCGAAACCCGTATTACCCGGGACCCGAAGTGACCCGACCCGAACCCGACCCAAATGACCCGTTTGACAGGTCTAGTTAAAAGCCTTGGGAGTTAATGGTGGGAGGTGGGAGAATGGTAAGAGGGTTTAGTTTCATTTACTACGGGTTTAGATGGTTTGGTAATAAAACCGGTTGAAAAAAAAAACAATCTGATTATAGTAGGTGAACTCAAGTTCGACGAGGGAAAAAGGTTATTTGTTTCCAGAACAATTTTATTATACCAATTTATCCCTCTCATCTTTAAATATATCAATCTGTCTCAAGGGTATTTAAATATACCAATTTGTTTTTATGGTCATATAAAAAAAGTCATATTTGTAGTTTATGCACTTGTTATTTGTAAATCATATGCATGCTATATTTTGTAACTAAGAGTGAGGAACAATAGTAAATCCAGACCTTTGACAGACCTTGGACTCACAACTTATATTTTCAGTGTCACGTCAACTTATAAGCTTCATTTCAATGTCAAACCTCCAACTCATGCCTTTTTCCCTATTTTATTTCAACATAGTTGGTCAAATGAACCCCTAGATTCACAAATGAACTTGACCTAATAAAATGTTCAAATTTATAAATATGCTTGCTATTCATAAATTATATTGTTCATATAAATCATATATTTAATATTCATAATGCATAAAATATGCACATTTATGAATTTAACTACTTATCGTAAATTGTATTCCCTCTGTTTTGTTTTAAATGTCGTTTTGAATTTTTTTCATATTGTCAAATTATATTTAGTTCGTACAATTACTAATTACTCACCTGCATTTTCACCCCCTCTTCCTACTAATTTTTGTACTCGTCATAATTACTTTATAAGGTGTACCGCCTAATTTGTGTACTAAGACATTAATTAGTTTTGATTTGCATCTTCTCCTCCAATTATTCAAAGGGGGAATTGTGCTATATGCCATAATTAAGACCTTTATTAGGAAAATGTCCACCCTTCCCCCCAAATTGGCAAAATGTCCACCTTCCTTCCCTTGCCCCCTTTGCCCCCCCACGCGCGCCCCCTGTGCCCCCCTCCTGTTTCAGCACATTTGGTTTCAGCAAACCTTATTTCAGCGGTTTTTTTTCGCGCATTGCTGAAACCGAAGTTGCTGAAACCGAAGTTGCTGAAATTGTTGAAATTAGTTTTTTTTTTGCGCGCGTTGCTGAAACCTAAGTTGCTGAAATCGGAGTTGCCGAAACCAGGGTTGCTGAAACCGGAGTTACTTAAATTGTTGTTGCAATTGCTGAAATTAGTTTTTTTTTTTCGCGCGTTGCTGAAACCGAAGTTGCTGAAATTGTTGAAATTAGTTTTTTTTTCGCGCGTTGCTGAAACCTAAGTTGTTGAAATCGGAGTTGTTTTTTTCTTTTTTTTTTCGTGTCACCACTTCGACACCGGAGTTGCTGAAATCGGAGATGCTGAAACCGAAGTTGCTTTTTTTTCTTTTTCCTCTTTTTTTCGCGTCACCACTTCGATACCGGAGTTGCTGAAACCAGAATTTTTTTTCAAAAAATGCTGAAATGCTAAAAAATGTCGAAGTGGTGACGCGAAAAAAAAAAGAAATTAGTTTTTTTTTTTCGCGCGTTGCTGAAACCTAAGTTGCTGAAATCGGAGTTGCTGAAACCGGAGTTGCTTAAATTTTTGTTGCAATTGCTGAAATTAGTTTTTTATTTTTTCGCGTCAGCGCTTCGACATCGGAGTTGCTGAAACCGTGTTGCTGAAACCGGAGTTGCTTTTTTTTCTTCTTTTTTTTTCGCGTCACCACTTCGACACCGGGGGGTTGCTGAAATCAGAGTTGCTGAAAGCGTGTTGCGGGATATAAAATTTAGCATATGCGGGATTCGAACCCACGTATTTGCGCATAAGCACATTGCTCTACCATTGAGCTAAGAGGCTTTTAAAGGAGATTTAAAGTAAGGAACATAAAAATTTATGTTGAAACTATGTTGCTGAACATGCTTGTGTGTAAGATATAGTAGCTCATACAATTGTATAATAAATAATTTCAGCATAACGAATTTTGCTAATAAGAATTAATTTCAGCATTTTCAGATCACACAAAAAAACACAAGAAGCTAATAAGCTCTCTAAGAGTCCGCATTTCAGCATAACGAATTTTGCTGAAATAGGGACACCCACTAACGCTCAAAATACCTCTGACGATAAAAAAATTGGATACAAATCGCATTACTCACAAAAAAAAAAATCAACAACCTAAGAAAATCAGTAGCTAAAAATCATTAACTTAAAAACATAACTTATGCTTTCATACACCCTAAAACGTGTAAAATATCTAAACAAATATGCATTCATAAAAAATAAATTAAGACCAAACCTAACCCACTATCAAGAAACTAAAAAATAAAGAAAAAAAAACACAAAGCCTACTTAAGCTAAAGCCACTACCAAATGAATTGACTATTTGACAAATCATTTGACAAAGAGCTACTGTAAATTAGAAGTGGAAGGCATCATCACAATTTCATCACTACAAGCTTTGTCAAATTATCAAAGAGAGAGAGAAAGATGACCTACTCCTTGTCTTCAGTATAGCTATTTCAGCACTTGCTCGATTAACTTTGTCAAATTAACAATTAAATTTGCAGAATGAATTGAAAAGATCAACAAAACAAGCTACCGACAACAGAGCATTGAAATATGATTTCCATATTTCATATCAATGTTTGTGAATCTAGCACTGCAGAGGCGTACAAGGACCTAACTACGAGCCATTATACTGACTTCCTTAGCAGAGGCGTACCACCTCCCATCAAAGGAAATTGAACTCGCCCACAAGAAATGATCAAATGCAATATCAATCATGAAAAAAGCAATAGCTTCGGATATACTTCACTATGAATTTAGGCCATCAAGTCAAGAACCCAATAGAATTGAGCAATTTTTAGACTACTATAAACTTTAATACTCAAATTCACAACGGTAAATCAGCATTTATGTCTAAGAATCAACGGGATCACTAAAAGAAGTATGGATATAATTCGAACAAGCTTACAAGCATTTCCAGTAGCTTAAAGAAGTGAAATTTAACATAAGAAAATTCAGGAATCAAGTATATACTGATTTGCAGATCCACCTTGATAACGCCTGATTTGTAGATCATCAGACACCGTTCTGACTTTGGAGACGGAGGAGGCCGGAACCGCAGCCGCTACTTCATCGGACATCCACTAGAACAAAAAACCCCTTTTATCTCGCATTATATATCACGGTTCCGTTAATAAGTGTCTTAAAATGTTTTTTTAATGTTTTTATCACAGTTTTCGGACGGATCCGAGATAATTAGGGTAGCTCACGTCCTACTCACATATATAATTTATCACGCTTATAAGTAAACCGTGATATATTTTTTTAGATTTTATTTCCTCGCTTTTTTTTACAAAGGCCCGCTTTTTTTTCCTCCCATAACCCAATTAATGACTTAAAAAAATATATATAATTAAAAAACATGTAAACCTAAAGAGAACCGATTCTATCTTTGATTGAAAATCGAATGAAGCTCGACAAAGCGGAAAGAAGGAAAGGCTGAAGTACAAAAGCAGTGTTAAAGGCGAATTCCATCCCCTACCTTTGATCATCAATGAATTCCATCGTTTAGCAAGGAAAGCTTCTTCTTAAGGACCAAAAAAAGCAAGGAAAGCTTCAATAAAGTGGCATGGCGGTTGACCTAAGTTCGACCGGGGCTACACTAACGACCGCTAATTTTGATCGACGACTAATTTCAGTACACCGGTTAGTTTCTGCAACCATCAACGACAACTATCTTGCGATTGCGAGGTAATTTGAAGATTCAATTTTTGTTCTATTTCTTGGTGAAATTTGTGATTCTGCACAATTCGCAATTTTCAGCCTGATTATGCAAGTTTTTGGTACATGGATAATTGTTTAAGGGTGTTGCTTTATTGATCTGTAATTTGAGTCAAATTGGCTTTCTATTAGCTTCAGTCTGCAATTTCTAGAATAGTTTCTAGAATTGTTCGGGTTGACCGAGTTATGTGGGTTATGAAACCCTTAACTTGTTCCCACTATAGGACTTGAATTAATATAGTGCCATTAATATCTATAGACTCATATTAGTTATATTTCATTTTGATTTTCAATTTTTCAAGAGGAAAAAATTAGGAAGATAGTGACATCTCTGTTGTTCGGACTTTGGTGTTAAAAATTCAATATTTTAGGAGATGTGGGATTAAGGTATGGCAGATTCGAATGTATTTGTAAATACTACAATATAGATACCGAAAGATCAAAATTTTAACTCGTTGCAGAGGTCTAGCTCAATTCTCTTAAATTAAAATTCAAATTCAAATGAGTGCAATATTAGTAATTTTTATTTGGAATTTTTGTTTACATAAGTATTTTGAGTTTGGGTTGGGATGATCATTTCATGTTTGGATTCAGTTACTGAGTGCGATCGAGTCTATTGCTTAGTTCATGGATTACGCTGAATTTAAGACATAGATTGGATTCATATTTGGATGGATTGGTCAAATATCGTCAATTGTGTATGCAATTGAGTTATAATCCTGAACGATTAAGCTTTAGCCTCACAATTGTATACGCTAAATGAATTGCAAAAATTACTAACTTTTATGCATAAAATTTACCAAAATCTGAGTTACTGGCTGTCATTCCTACTGATTTTTCTTAATTTTATGTATTGTTGTTTCTATTGGTTTCTTGTTTTTACTAGGCAATTTATAGTTATGTCATATTTGTTCCATTATTAGGTGGGTCTGCAATTTTATTCTATTATTAGGTGGGTTCTGCAATTTTGTTCCATTATGCCCCTTCACTTACCTTTCTTCTATCTCTTTCAATAATGATACATGTAACTCAGTGACTTCACGTCTACACTCCTAGATGTACCCTTACCTGCTGCAGAACACCAATCATTCTCCTTTGCTTTGCCCTTCCCTTTGTAATCTTCAACCGTATGCTACAAACAGGTTGTATATCCTTTAGCATGTAACTCAACTCTTTTGCTTTACTGTTTAGCTACTACCCATTTGGTAGTATGGTCGAATACTAGTGCATAGCTTGGCAGCTGATAATATTTGGTGTGGAAAACTGATGGAAAGTTAACTAGTCTCATGCTTCTTTAGCAGGGATATTTTGAATTTGATACTGAGGCTGATGTCGTACCAAATGTCTGCTCTGTCCTGTGTTATGTTTAGCAAATCTGATATCAATAGGTCCATTAATAAGGGAATTCTGTAATATATTGATATAGCTCCAAATATTTTTCTGTTCCATAGTGTAGAAATAAAAAGGTAGCTTGCCATTATTGAAAGATTTTATGTCACTTAATTGGTTGTTGAAGGAAGCATCAAGGGAGCTCAGATTTGTTTTGCATTCGTATTTGTTCCTTTCTTTATCTGTGCTTTGTTCTTGTTCTTGTTTACTTGGAACTTGGAAGGATGGCCCTTTACAAAATTAACACCTGATTGGAGTTTGGAGAGGATGTTGGTCTGAATTGAGATTCACTAAAAAATATTTTTCAGATATTAAAAATAAGAAAGGATTAGATAATCCGTACATCACATTATTTTATTAATGGCTAAGCATAGCTTGTTAAGATTCTATTAACTGCACTATGAATTGATGAAATTACGTGAATTTTGATGCTCTGTTACTGCCTGAATACTTGCCAGCAATGTCTTAACTTTAGTTTGTTTGGGTAAATATGAAATCTTGCAATCTGCAATTTCTCGTTTACTTCATAGACCTGTTACTACCTAATACCTGCCCCTTCCTGCCTCTTACTCCTTTCTATCTCTTTTACCTTCCTGTCTCTTACTCCTTTTTGTCTACTATACCTTATGTGAATCCTAATACTATGTGGTTCTATTGTCTTTTACTCTGGGTCTATCGGAAACACTCTCTCGACTTGTTCGGGGTAAGAGTGCGTACATCATGACCCTCCAAACCCCGCATACTCGGGATAAAACTGGGCTGTTGTTGTTGTCTTTGGTTGGGCAGTCCCGATAACACCCTCATCATCTTTCCTCCTTTTCTTTCATTCCCTCTTTGAACTAATAACATGCATCCAACCCTGCATTTGGCTTCCGTCCAACACCATTTGACACTGATTTAACTCCATTTGCTGTCATTTTTATTGACCCTGTGGCACTCCAACAGAACCACCAACAGTAGCTGCCACTTCCATCATGCCATTAGGACATCTTGCCATTTTCTCACTCTTAACTATAGAAATAAAGTGAGTTTGTTTGATAAAAACTAAAAATGCTATTTTTAAAAAATCTTGATCAGGTTTATAGAATAGTCCATGATTGAGAGTAAGGCAAGTTGATGCAATTTGTGATGGATTACGAAATGCTATTTTATTTTATCTCGATTAATTACAAGCACATATGTTCTTGCCATGGTTACTTCCCTAATCTGTTTGGATCATCTTGTTATATGTTCCCCCTTTTCTTTCAACATTTTCTTTACGCTCTATTTTGATATCCGATTCTGCTAGCAAAAGTCACCCAAACTGAAGTAACTCTCTTAGTTTGTTGTAAGAATTTATGTATTATGGAAATCTAACCTTGTTTTGATGATTTCCAATCACTTCATAACCTTAGTGAAACACCTTGTTAGATTATGCTGACATATATATTGCCATATTTTTCTTTAGAACAATGAATAAAGAATGGATGAAAAAAAGTCGGTTGTCCCAAGAATATTCCGATGGTGTGGAGGAATTCATAAAGTTTGCCCTTGACCATGGGGTTGATCCTAATAAAATACGTTGTCCGTGTGTGAAGTGTTGTCATGTGAAGTGGATTAGTGTCGACCTTATTAGGGACCATCTCATTACTAAGGGCATCTCTCAAGGTTACACACAATGGAAATGGCATGGAGAGGAAACTCGTGATAGTTCAACACATCCTGATGGCATAGAAGAATTTCATACGGATAATGCAAGTGAAGCTGATCGGATTGCTGATATGATTCATGATTTGTCTACTAATTTGCTAGATCATCCTCATATAGTTGAAAACTTGACAGACGATGCTAATAAGCCTTTGTACCCTGATTGGACAAAGTTTACAAGATTGTCTGCCTTGTTGAAATTGTACAACTTGAAGACTACTCATGGATGGACTGATAAGAGTTTTACTGCCCTACTCGAACTTCTAAAGGACATGCTTCCAGAGGATAATTGTCTTCCTCAACGTACATATGAGGCAAAGAAGATTTTGCGCTCTATGGGAACGAATTATGAGAAGATACATGCATGTCCTAATGATTGTATACTTTATCGAAAGGAATACAATACCTTGGATAAATGCCTAAATTCAAGAAATGCAAGAAGTGCCTCAAGCACAATCTCAAGCACAAATTCAAGAAATGCAAGAATTCATTATGGTGTTAATTGACAAAATGAGAAAGGATCATCCAGGTTTGCCAACCCCTCAGTTTACACTTCATACTCCTCCTGGAGATCCTGAAGCGCCTAAAGTGCCTGAAGTGCCTAAAGTGTCTGAAGCGCCTAAAGCGCCTAAAGCGTCCGAAGTGGCTAAAGGGCCTGAAGTGCTTGAAGTGACTGAAGTGTCTGATATTGTTAACATGCATGCAAATTGCCCGGTCATTAAGCCCTCACTTGTACCCTCTTCAGCCATCCAATCTACTTCAGATCACTTATTTGAAGAGGTATGTATTCATAAGCTTTCTTATAAGTTGATGTTTAATATCAATTCATGCATTAGAAGTACTAGTTTATTGTGCTTTATTTATGCAATATAGGAGTTTGTGCCTTGTCATCTATTTTCACCGAGTATGAATGAGAATGATAAAGTGGCGATAGGAAGTGTTTGTCTTTCCACCTCAGGTGTTATATTGCATCATCGCCCGTTAGAGCCTGGTTATGTTAAAGTTCAAGTAATCACCCCTCTACAGTGTGAAAAATCTATTCCATAACCGACTAGTGAAGCTCGTACAGTGTTTGAAGCCTTTGGTCAATTTGTTGCATGGCCAGCTGCACTTGTTTCAACAAACATGGTATATTAATTTGAGATCATTGCTTATGTGTATATAAATACTTTCCATTTTATCTATATGGTGAAGCAATATTTTTTGTATCTAACTACCAGGCATCCACCCACAAGGAGACACAAAATCTCAAGACAAAAAGGAAATTTGCATCAAATGGGACTAACATCCAATTTACATAAAAAGGACAGTTAAATCCTACACAGAGAGGATGATTAACTTTAAATGGTATCATCGTTCCATGGTTAAAACACCGCAACACATCACTCTCTCCGAGTCAATCATGGGGTATGAACCAACAATTATGGTTGGTAAGTCAAAAGTCGGGCAATTGTTGAACCAAGAAGAAATGGGTGCAGCTCATGTGTCATTTTATATCAAGTAAATTTACTTAATTCTTTTTGTGAATTATATGACATTATATCATCCTCAAGTGTGCATTTAATATATTAGTAACTTATCTTTTGCAAATGTTCAATTTTGGTGTGATTATAGATACTTGTGGGACAAACATTGTAGCAACACAGGGGACATGTATGGATTCCTTTGCCCATCAAGTGTGTCTCCTGGAGGACCTCGTAAGACAGTGAGAGATCGTCAACAGTATATTGCTGCCGCAATCAGAGGGAATATTGAAATGAAGATGGTTTTCGCACCATGCAACTTTGGGTAATTTATCTATTAATATTTTGTAAGAATATAAATTTCATATTGCATATCTATATAATGTTGAGTTGAATTTACTAGCTTGTGCAATTTTATATAGGGTGCATTGGGTTTTACTGGCTATTAATGTCAAAGATGACACTGTGTACTACCTCGATCCATTAAGAGATGGAATTTCATCCAAGATTTCATCTGATATCCAAACTATTTTTGATACATAAGTTTCATGTGAAATACTTAGATAAATAAGTTTTCACTTATAATATGTTATATATAAATTACATTTTCATGTTGTTATATTGGTGGATAGGGGATTAAAGATGTTTTGGGCTCAAAAAGGTTTGAAGAAACCTCGCACACAAACGCGTTGGGTCAAAGTAGAGGTAAAATTCATAATTTTTTATTTTATTTTTATTTTTATTGTTAAAGAAACATGTGTGTGCTTTATATCGTTGTAGTGTCCTCATCATTCTAGTAGTGTTGATTGTGGATACTATGTATTGAGGTTCATGCGAGAGATTATTGAAAAGCGCTATATGAATTCTATCCCGACGCAGGTATTGATTGTGAATTTATGGAATTAAGAAAATTCATAACAAAACAGTTTATACTTATGTAATTTGTGTTTGATTTTGCAGTGCTATAGGAGACAACACAATATGTACAACCAAGAAGAAATTGATGAGATTCGAGTCGAGTGGTTGGAGTACTTCAGTGAAATAAATGACATTTAGGTAGCATTTCAATACTTATAGTAATCATGAGAAACCCTTTTTGTTTTCTACTTCTATGCTTTGAACTATGGAATTTTAAACCACAAGTAGCAGGGTCTCATGTAGTCTAGAGAAGAGAGAATGTCATAGTGATTTAAATTAAAGTTGAGTTATAGTGTCACACTTCATTGCTTTGATTTAATTTTTATTTTCATTTATTAAATAGAAACTTCAAAGTGTATACAACCTAGAGAAAACAGCCCCAATAAATAAATTTTAAGATAAAAAGTCTTTCACTTATGAGGTACATTAAAAACTCTTTGACATTTCTTTTATATCTAATTACATGTTTCAATCAATTTGTTGAGTTTCATTTTTTGGGTTTGTGCTTGATGATCTCTTCATTTATGAGTTTACTTTATTATTCATTGTAGAATCTCAGGCTTCGCATAACATCAGGTGATAGCTATCTAATATCAGCAGAAGAGGAGTACGAAGACATTAGGAGCAAGTCGTCTATGGATCTTGAACAATTCAAATGCAGTAAAAAGTTATCTAGTGGTAGCATATATTATATAAGGATATTGATTAGTATGAAAATTATAGTTGACTTTCATTTCGAATACTTTGAAGTTATTAGCTAAATTTGTACATTAATTTGCCTATGAATTATGAAAGATAATTTGTTTAAGTTCTATTGGTAATTTTCTTATTGAACGTGTTTTCCAAATTGAATGGTGTGTCTATAAATATACACATAAATACATACAGGGAATCAAGCATACAAATGAAATGCTTGTAAAAAAGTCAGAAACTTTATATCACGGTTCTATTATAACCGTGATAGATTCATAAGTATCCTGCGCGCGAAAATGAATATATGAATCAGTTAGAAGCCTTTTTTTATCACGGTTCCAAAGTTTTTTATCACGTCTAGCAACTGTGATAAAAACCTTGATCTTGGCGTGCTTGCTCTTTTTAGGCCGGTTCTATAGAACAATAGATCACGGTTATCACCCGTGATGAATTGTATTATTTATCACGGTTGTGTACCAAAATCTCTATTATCGCGAAACAATTGATCACGGTTTAAAACCGTGATGTATACCCAAACGGAACCGTGATAAAAAAGGGTTTTTTGTACTAGTGATCGTACAACGGACAATGCCATCATCTTCTCCTCCTCCATGGATCTACACAGCAACACCACCATCGGTGGAGGAGTTCGAGGTCCACCATCGTCTACTCCTCCATGGATCTGCACATGGAGCAGACAACGTCATCGTCTTCTCCTCCTCCATTGATCCGGCGATGTCCGCTCCTTCGATTCCGATTTGGCGATGTACGCTCCTTCGATTGCGAGCAACGCATACCGCCGCCATCACAAACGCCTTGAAAATCGAATAGATGATCTGGAGATGGATCTGGGAAGAGTAATAGGGAAATCGAACCGAGGGAGGGAAGGAGGGACTGCTCCTGGGAAGAAGGGCGGGGACGAGGGAGGGAGGGAGGCGGATCCAGGGGCTCGGGTTGATGACGGTGAATAAAAGGGGGGCACGCATGTGATTAAAAAAAAGGTGGACTTTAACCTAATTTTGATAGTATCGTGGACAGTTGTCCAATTTGGGCCAAAAAATGGCCTGTTTGGCAAATTAATTCTTATTCAAATGTATTTATGAAGGTAAATTAAGAAGTTAATTAACAAGTGTGAGAATCTATATGTACAGAGTTTGGACATTACGAAGTACAATGTTTGTTTTCCTTAATTAGTGTGCAATTGGCTTAAACGACAATTAAAACAGAACGGAGGGAGTACATACTAGAGTAACTAAATATTCATAATTCATGGAGTAAAGTATACTACTCCCTCTGTTCGGCAAAACTTGTCATTTTAGTTTCTTTCACAAGTTTGAAGGCAATTAACAAATGTACTAATTTACTCTCAATTATTACCCTCCTTTTTACTTTATTAAAAACTACAACTAACAAACCATCAATCATATTAAGGGCATTTTTGTAAAGTGAAGGGCAAAATACCTATAATGACAAGTTTTTTTGAACAAAAATAACACCCTAAAATGACAAGTTTTGCCGAACGGAGTGAGTATTATACTCCCTTCGTCCCACAATAATTGTCTTTAACTATTCATGCACGTTTTCTTAAGAACCTAAAAACTATATAAAATATCAACATTTTATTAAATATTTTTAAATAATATCATACATATTACTAATAAGTATAGAATTATTTTAAAAAGTTAATTAACAAATAGATATTTTATATAGTTTTTAGCTCATTAAAAAGCGTACATAAATAATATAAAGACAATTATTGTGGGACGGAGGGAGTATATTGGTATCGTACAACATTTCATATTTTTGCCAACTGCAGATAGTCACTGTTGATTCCACCTTGATGATATGCATATATATATGTGATATATTTTTATATGATGAAAGACAAATAATATCAATTAGTATTTATTTATTGGGATTTATATTTAAATTAGTTGTTGGAGTTTTTGTGCAGGATTTTATTTGGTTATTGGAGATTTGGAGTTGACTTTCTAGAAGCTTCTTTGAGGATTTTGTGGAGCAATCTTCAAATTCAAAAGGTTGTTGGTTTGTTGAGATCTTCAAGAGATTTGGTTGAACCAATCTCCAAGTTGTCTTCAACGTTTTAAAACAAACTATCAATACCAAAACAGAGTCAAGGCCTTACTGATTGATAATAAGACCTTATTAGTGGAAGATAAGGCCTTACCGACACTGTCTCAAGTTTTACATGAGCTCGGTTTTAAGGGGCCTATTTTAATGGGCTTCTATTTTCGACATTACTAAGGACCAATATATTATTGGGCCTTGGTTTTAATTAATGGGCCAACATTGAATTTCAAATACGGAAGTCAAACTTTGGCCTTTATATTGGGTTATATGTTTTTAAATCCTATCTTATCTAACCAAATATTTGTTTTTGTTTGACTTGAGATTTTCCAGGGATTTGTTTGAACAAATCTTCAGCCCTTTCAACGTTTCTATTTCAACGTAGCTTCTGGAATAATCGTTCAAACGCTAAAGCTTCTCCCAGGCGGATATCTCGCAACGTATCTCAAGCAACGTCTTCAACAAACATTCAAACGTTTGAATTCTTTCAATTCGAACGAGACGGCCTATTTAAGGAGAAGAGGAAGATTGCAGCAAGTAGAAGTCTACAGCGCATATCGATCTACTGCAATCTCGTCTCCTGCAAGCATCGGATCTCGCATCTCTCCATTGGTTTAAGTGTTTTATTTCTTTGAGAGTTTGTGAGGTTTACATTGAGATTTATCGTACAATTCATTTAGAGTTATACACTCAGGGTTCTTTACCCAATCATAGAGGGTACTTCGGTATCCTTAGAAGCTTTATTTCACTAGTGCGTTTGGGTTGCTAGATAGGAAGTTAGTCTAGAAGAGGGAAGGTCTTCTAGATGTTGTATCTAGGGATCATAAGATAAAGTGAAATAAAGTTGTTGAATCCTACGGGTTGGATAACCCTAGGCGGGGACGTATGCGGTTGTGCCGAACCTCGTTAACAATTCGCGTGTGCTTTACTTTCTGCGCTTTATCCTTATTATTTTCGTTTGCCTTGCTTCTTATTCGTTATTCTTGCTTAACTTGTTTCTGAATTTCAGATAAGGTCTTACCTCTGGCTGGTAAGGTCTTACAGTTTCCTGCATTTTTGAAAAGTTGCCATACTCTATTCTTCTCCCTTTGCTAGAGTATTTGTTAGCCTTTTATTTGCCTATTCCGCACTTCAATTGGTATCAAAGCCTAACTCACGTACCTTAGATATTACTATCTGTGAGTCTAATCATGGCAGGTGAAGGCTTCGGTCAAGAAAGATCTATTTTTCGTCCACCTCTCTTTGATGGGAACAATTTCATGCACTGGAAATCTTTGATGCAAATGTTTATCATTGGTCAAGATTTGGAGCTTTGGCATATTATTATGCGAGGGCCCAATATACCCAAGAATAAAGATCCCAACGACATGAGTGTGGACAAGCCAGAAGCAGAATACAATAAGACAGATCTGGAAAGCGTGGCTAAGAATTTCAAAGCCATAAATCTGTTGTATTGTGGGTTAAGCACCGATGAATTTAATCGTATCTCATCTTGCAAGTCTGCAAAAGAGATATGGGATAAATTGGTGGTTACCTATGAGGGAACAAGCCAGGTCAAAGAGACCAAAATTAGTATCTTTCTTAGACAATATATATTGTTTAAGATGAATCCTGATGAGTCGGTTAAGGCTATGTTTACCCGTTTTACGGAGATCATAAACAACCTCGACTCATTGGGAAAAACTTTTGACAATGAAGAGAAAGTCAGAAAGATACTTCGATGCTTGCCCAAAGCAAAGTGGGGTCCCAAGGTCACTGCAATTGAGGAAGCTCAAGACCTTACAACACTAGCGTTGGATGACCTTCTTGGAAAGCTTATCACGCATGAGATGGTCCTCAACGAAGAGGACGGTGAACCATCCTCCAGTGTAAAGAATCTGGCGCTCAAAATCAAGGAGGATGTGCCATCAGAGGACGACGAAAGTGATGATGATGATGAGGAAGATCCCTTTGACTTGATCACAAGGGGACTTGCTCGGATTCTAAAGATGAAGAATCAATTCTCAAACCGAGAATATGCGAGATCATCAAAGCATGAAGGTAAGTCCTCTAACCCTAATAAAAGGACAAAAATTCTAACATGCTATGAATGTGGTGAAACAGATCACTTGATGAAGGAGTGTCCTCAAAAGAAGAAGAACAAACAAAAGAAGAGTGATCGAAAGAAAGACGATTCAGACTCTACAAGTGAATCGGATTTGGCAAATGATCCAGTAAATCTTTGCTTGATGGCGGACCAAGACGATCAACATCTCGATGGTATTGTAAGAAACCTTATCTCTAGTCCTATTGATGTTCTCTCTGAATTTCTGAAAAATGTGATTTCCAATGAAGAAAATTGCAGCAAAGAAATCAGCACCTTGAAAGAGAAGGTAAAGGATCAAGAAGTGTGCATAAGGAAGCTGTCGCAGAAATTGCAAGATCTTGACAGTCAAAATTCAAATCTTATCACTGAAGGTAAGGCCTTACGATTGGAAAATTCCGAACTTAAGGTCAACCTTTCATCTCTTAAGGCTCTTTACAATGACCTTGAGAATGAAAAAGTGAAATTATCTGAAAAGTGTCAAGATCAACAAACAGCCCTGGTGCAATTCACTAGATCCAAAGCCACTCTCGACAAGATGCTTGGAGAACAACAACTTTCCTTAAACCGAAGTGGTATAGGATACAACAGGAATTTTCCTGTTAAACCTACTACCAAGTTCGTCAAGGCAAAAGGAAGTTGGAGATCTCCTACTTGTTTCTTTTGTTGCAAAAAGGGTCATGTAAAGGAAACCTGTCCTTATAGGAGAAAGGATCCTTACATCATCAGAAATACCTTTCCTGTACATTTAAATGAACGGATAAGACAAATTTGGGTTCCTAAAGGGACAAGACCACCAAACATGGTCTATCCTAATTATGAATCTAAATTTGTACATTGGTCTAGCCGGAAAGGTTGATGTTTGTTCGTTTTGCAGGATATCACCAAGATCAAAGAGCTTAAATGGATTGGAACAATCGCTCTTGGTGATAAATGATAAAATTTTTTTATATATAAATGTTATGTGCGACTAATGATTCTCTTTGTTTAATATTGTTTTTGGAGCTTAATCGGTATGTTGCACAGGGAAGCATTATCGTAGAGGGAGTAATGTTGTCTACTAACATCTCAAGGCCTTGAGATCGGTTTCAAGGTCTTGACTGGCTGCTGTATTGGTGAAACTCGATTTCTTCCCTTCCTTGTTGGAAGACAAAAAGGGGGAGAAATTAGGTTGCTATAAGATGTTATGATGCATCCTTGTTATATGATGCTCCGCGATACTGTATTTATTTGCTTATAATTGATATTTGTTTTGTCTTCCATCAAGGGGGAGATTGTTGATTCCACCTTGATGATATGCATATATATGTGATATATTTTTATATGATGAAAGACAAATAATATCAATTAGTATTTATTTATTGGGATTTATATTTAAATTAGTTGTTGGAGATTTTGTGCAGGATTTTATTTGGTTATTGGAGATTTGGAGTTGACTTTCTAGAAGCTTCTTTGAGGATTTTGTGGAGCAATCTTCAAATTCAAAAGGTTGTTGGTTTGTTGAGATCTTCAAGAGATTTGGTTGAACCAATCTCCAAGTTGTCTTCAACGTTTTAAAACAAACCATCAATACCAAAACAGAGTCAAGGCCTTACTGATTGATAATAAGACCTTATTAGCGGAAGATAAGGCCTTACCGACACTGTCTCAAGTTTTACATGAGCTCGGTTTTAAGGGGCCTATTTTAATGGGCTTCTATTTTCGACATTACTAAGGACCAATATATTATTGGGCCTTGGTTTTAATTAATGGGCCAGCATTGAATTTCAAATACGGAAGTCAAACTTTGGCCTTTATATTGGGTTATATGTTTTTAAATCCTATCTTATCTAACCAAATATTTGTTTTTGTTTGACTTGAGATTTTCCAGGGATTTGTTTGAACAAATCTTCAGCCCTTTCAACGTTTCTATTTCAACGTAGCTTATGGAATAATCGTTCAAACGCTAAAGCTCCTCCCAGGCGGATATCTCGCAACGTATCTCAAGCAACGTCTTCAACAAACATTCAAACGTTTGAATTCTTTCAATTCGAACGAGACGGCCTATTTAAGGAGAAGAGGAAGATTGCAGCAAGTAGAAGTCTACAGCGCATATCGATCTACTGCAATCTCGTCTCCTGCAAGCATCGGATCTCGCATCTCTCCATTGGTTTAAGTGTTTTATTTCTTTGAGAGTTTGTGAGGTTTACATTGAGCTTTATCGTACAATTCATTTAGAGTTATACACTCAGGGTTCTTTATCCAATCATAGAGGGTACTTCGGTATCCTTAGAAGCTTTATTTCACTAGTGCGTTTGGGTTGCTAGATAGGAAGTTAGTCTAGAAGAGGGAAGGTCTTCTAGAGGTTGTATCTAGGGCTCATAAAATAAAGTGAAATAAAGTTGTTGAATCCTACGGGTTGGATAACCCTAGGCAGGGATGTAGGCGGTTGTGCCGAACCTCGTTAACAATTCGCGTGTGCTTTACTTTCTGCGCTTTATCCTTATTATTTTCGTTTGCCTTGCTTCTTATTTGTTATTCTTGCTTAACTTGTTTATGAGTTTCAGATAAGGTCTTATCTCTGGCTGGTAAGGTCTTACAGTTTCCTGCATTTTTGAAAAGTTGTCATACTCTATTCTTCTCCCTTTGCTAGAGTATTTGTTAGCCTTTTATTTGACTATTCCGCACTTCAGTCACTTAATAGTACAAAAGTTTGCATAAATTTCGCAAGCCCAATGATAACAACAATCATACCAAAACTCTGTTGCTAATCTCACTTTAATTACAAGGACATCTTTTGCTTCCAACATACTCATAAATTAAAAAAATGAGTAAAAATTGAAAAAAAGATCAAATCACCCTCCTGAGTCCAAAGAAGAAACAAAAAACACTTTGAACATACCAAAACATAAAACCAAGAATCAAACAATACTATCAACAAATCAAAAGGTGTTTCCCAGCGTCATAAAATAAGACAACAAATAAAGAAAAGGCAAAAAGGCAACAACCATAACCATAACCCCTCTCTTACTGCAGCCATTAATACTGACTGGAAACTGCAGAAACTGAGTTTCCTCCTCCAAAATGGTCTCCAACTTTGGTCTGATTGAAAGCTTGTTGGGAGGCAGTTTGATGGAGAGATGAGGTGCCACCTCTACCAGCCTCTCCATTTCTCCCATCCCTGCAGTCATCACCCACTTTCCCATTTCTCTTCTTCTTTTTTTTTTTGTTTATTTTCTTGTAATTTTTCTTTTGTCTTTGCTGCTTACAATTAAGTTTGCCTAGCTGGAGTTGGGGATTTCTATATATACATATACAATGATGAATTGGCTGTTTCAGGTGGAAGTGCTTTGGGAAACCTCTTCGAAGGTTCATGTGATTTGGGTTTAAAACGTGCATCCCATTCATTCATTGAGTTGATTAAAAAAATGTAAATAATAAAATTAAGAGTGTGGGGTCTAATGTGTGTCTTCTGTGGATGATATAGAGCCACTTTGCTCTTTCTAAGTTTTTAGAGTGGTAGTTAAACTAACGTGGCTCCAAAAATTGGGAATAGTTGCAGATGGAGGTGACAAGACCCAACTCCAGCCCAAAAATCTGACCCAACTAGTTCGAACCCGATCGACCTAGATTTATGAAAACTTTGTACAATACATCACTTAAAAACCGATTCGACCAGACTCGTTCTGATCCAGTATCCGAATAATCCAGTCAGTTAAACTGTCCTAATATCTAATGAATCAAACCCAAATCAACCAAAAACCAAGATCCGAACTCAAAAGAACCCGAGTCCGATATAAATGAAACTCGAATTAACTGAAACCCCACATATTTGAAGTCACTCTAAACTAGCTAGTAACCACAAATGATCTGACCCACCCGCTTGTCAGCTTTACTAGAGAAATAGAGTTTGAGAATTTCGACATGACTCATGCGCGAAAAAATTCATTAAAATGGGCTTGACTTGGTCAAGTAAAGTTGATCTAATAACTTAAAGAGAAATTGTATTTGGTGTCTCTGAGATTTGGCTATTTCAATTGGTGGTCAGCAACTTTTTTTTTTTGGTCCTGTTGATACTTCTGAATTTTGTTAAAAGTTTGATCAATGCCCAAAACTCATATTTTTACATTTTTTTCAATGAAGAAAACCACCATTTATTTGTCTTGTTTGCACAACCCCCTACTTTTAATATTATACTAAACCAATCATTATTTACCTAAATTTAACACAAATGCGCACATTATTTTTAAAATTACTAAAAAATCATTATTTTCCATTCTTTAGTTATAAAAACTTTCCACAACCTTAGATGTAATAAAAAATATTTAATCTATAAATAAATAAAAACTTCATAAAACCTTACATTGCATAAAAAGAAGGGTGGTTTAGTAACTTTTGTACTCCCTCTGTTAATTAAAACTTGTCGTTTACTATTCATGCATGCTTTTTTAGAATAATAAAAATTATATGAAATATTAACTTTTTTCAAAATTTGTTTTTTATAAGTTCATACTTAATAGTAACAAGTATAAAATTATTTAAAAAATGTATATTTAAAAAGTTAATATTTTATATAGTTTTTAATACCTTAAAAAACGTGCATGAATAATAAAACGTCAAGTTTTAATTAACGGATGGAGTATTAAATTAAGGCAAATAATGAGTGGTTTGGGGCAATGTTAAATGTAAAGAGGGAATTTAGCTTCGATAGCATCAAGTATAGTAGTTAAGTACAAGTGTCGGTCCAATAGACAACATGTCTTTTATGAAGTTGAATGTAACTTGAGGCTATTTTTTGCAACAAAGTAAATATTTAAGGCTATTTTCTGCATTTTGTTAGTTCAAGCTAATGAGCGTAATAACTCCTAAAGGCTGGGTTATTTTTTGTTTGCAATTTTCCCTATTATTATTTGAAAACCCTCAATCAAGAGATTTTCTATTCACAAACGTTTTGTTGAGAGAATACCAAACCGAAGTGCCCTAGCTTGAGCCATAAGCAGTGTCTGTGGGCCAATTTGTTCAAATCCGATCTAGATGGGTCTTCCCTCCTATTCACAAATGATGAAACCAATCGCGTTGTCTATGTTGAAAAGAGAAGATCCATCAAAATTAAGTTTAAAGGGCCCGACTGGGGATTTTCTTCATTTCTTAGCTTGTCCATTGGTGCGTTTTTTGTCTTTTCCTTTAGCATATGAGTAATTGGCTTGCGATTGTGTGATTTCGTCTTCAATCTTGCACGCACGCCTCCATTTATCCATGTGAGTGTTAATTATCTAGTGTAGTGTGGTGAAATTTGGTAATTTCTCATCTCTGAAAGAAACTTGGTTTCTTATATACCAAGTGACCCATCATTTAAAAGCCAATTTTTGTTTTGCATCGCTATTTAGATTGTGTCTTATATATCCATTCAAGAACAGGATTCATGTCCCTGGATGAAGCAACCAAATTCTGAAAGGAGTTATGTTGTACTTAGGATCGAGCGAACATGGTTGAATTGACATTCTTAGAATAAATGCACATCATCCTCAGAGCATGAGTTACATAATCTGCATATATTTGATATATGGATTCCATGATAACTAAGTCTTTCTTTGTTGGTAAACCGACTTTGTTGAATTTTCATAAGAAATTTTGACTTAAGGAGGAATGCTAGTCTTCCAAATCCATGTCGTTGGGTCTAGTTCATCCATGCACTGGGTTGTGATCAATCAGTAGACGCTCGCCATAGTAAACCAACCATTTCAATCAGTCCACCCGTAAAGACGATCTTCCAAATGGGACGAGGGTAACAAGATTGGAAGGATGTCATTTACCATAGATTGCGGGTGGTTTGCTTGTAATTTTTCAATCCACCATTCCCCCTAATCTCATAATATAGTCGCTGACTTTTACGCTTAGAGGACAATCAGCCCATTTACAGGTTGATGTTAATATTGATTCATAACTATATATTTAATATTTTGTACAGTAGTATTTTTGATATTTTTCCCAAATCTAAAAAAGTGTATTGGGGAGAATTGTCGAATTACGTGAACCCAATAAACTTGCCCCGCCTAGTGGACAACTAGTCTATGACTCTATATTCATACCTTTTTTTATTTTAAAACGGAAAAAATTCGACGCACCAGGCAAGTCTGGTGGGTCGAGAGGCCAAAAAAGGCAGACAGACTAACTGTCATGATACAACAAAAAAGTCAAAAATAAAATAAAGCAAAAAAGAAGAACCCAGTCACAACCGATCAGAAAAAATCAGTCCAACCAACGAGGAGGCCCAGGGATAGACTGTGAATGCCGAGCGCATGGAAGAGTGTATGGACTAACACGGTGTCTTGACGTTGGGGAGACGAGGACAGAAACCCACCAAGGGAAAGAGACGTCACCTAGGGAAGTGTGGATCACCGACGTTCCCCTCACCTAGATGAGGGATTTTTAAAAACCACGAACATTGCCACAATCAACTCGATGAATAGGGCGTCTAAGACTGAACCTCATCCGAAACTAAACACAGCAACAAAGGAGATTTGTGGTTTTTGAAGATCACTCATCCGGAACTATATTCATACCTATTCATCTCATGTTCAAGGAACAACCGAACGACAGATAAGAAGTGGGGCCCGCGCTCTTATTTTTGAGAATGGGATCACGGTAGACATGGCCACAGATCTCGGGTCGGGCGTGTCGACCCGTGACCCGTCGAGTCAATGACCCGTCGGGTCCGGGTTAAGGGTTAGGGTTAGGGTCGGGGGAAAGTGAACCCGTGACCCGACGGGTCGACACGACTACGACCCGGCGGGTTGACCCAATGGGTCAAATTTTTTTAAAAAAAAATTTATTAAAAAAACTAGAATTTATATGTATAATTATTATAAATTTTATTTATTCATAATATATAAATTCACATGCATTGCATGTTATGAAAATCCTACCCACCATTTCGTTCTTTTATAGACTTAGCACACTCCCCTCCCCTTTCCTCTAGTTTTCAATGTGGGATGGGATGTGAGACAAAAATAAGTAGAAACTAAATCATATCTTCAATTTCGATCATTCGGTTTTTTCATGTCAATCCATACTTATAAAATTTTATCATATACAAACACTAGTACTACACTTTATATAAATATTATTTTTTTGAAAAATATGTTACCTATCAATTATGAAAGATTAAAATAACGAACGGGTAACAAGAAAGTGTGAAGTTCAACACAATACCTTAAACATTTGTGTTATTTGGTAGTTCCACTATGAAATCATTATATATGATACTAAGTTAGGAGTCTTTATGATATAATTTCAAAGAATACAAATATTGTTGTTGATAAAGTTGTTACACATGTATGGTATCCTTAATGTCGATTTTCACTTATTTTGATAATGTTATTGAACTTCGGATTTTCAAGCACAATAATGAAATATATTATTGGGTAATACTTTTCAAATGTGTCTTTTCATTTCATAACATGCAATACAAATAGGTGTAATCCAATAACATCATCATTATGTGTATACACAAAATGTGGCTAATTCAACTTTAAACGAGAAAGATTATCATATATCTATATGAAGATGAGCCTAGATTTGAAATCAACAACCAAGAAATTAACATAATGCAAGTAAAATAAAACATTTATGATTAATCAATGGATCAACACAACTATCAATTGAATTAAATAGAAAGATTAATCCAACAAATTTGATATAATGTATCATGATGTTCCATCACCGTGTGTTATTCATTTTATTAAATCCTAAGAGGTAAAGACTTTAATTATATTATATGTTACATCATATAATCCAAAGACTTAAATTACATTATATATTCTACCATATAATCCAAATACTTTAATTACATTACATTTTACATCATATAATTCGATTCGTCGAAACATCAATTTCTACAATTTCTTTCATATTCCATATTTCTGTCCCACATCGAAAGTGAGACAAAGTGATTTAGTGCATTGGAGATATATATATTTTCTCATATCCCTACTTGTCACTCCCACAATCCAACTTTTTCTTTCCCGCATCTAAAGTATGATGAAATGATGGAGTGGAACGAAGGTATATATATATATATATCTTCCCGCATACCATGTTTTGTACACCTTAAATCTTTTCATTTCGCGTACTCGATGGGTTGAATTTTTTTTTTTCAAAACCAAATTTTTTTTTTAAAATGGTTGACCCGGCGGGTACCCGGTTCCTTGCCCGTGTCCCAATCCGCCGGGTGACCTGAACCCGTCGATCCGTTGAATTTCCGGGTTAGGGTTCGGGTCATGTACCCCGGGTTCTCGACCCGGCGGGTCAGACCCGTGGCCAGGTCTAGATCACGAATCACCTATTCTTTTGCGTTTTTCTTCTCATTTTTTCTAAAAAAGAAAAATAATAAAGGGTGGAATTTTGGTGAGAGGTACAGGGATATAGGAATGAGAGATCCATATTTCATTAGAAATAGAACTGGCATCTCTTTCAATCCGACTCACCCCTCTTTACTCATTTTGGCAGTGACTTACGAGCTTCCAAACTACAGGGCCCCAACGGCCCCGCCCTCCTCCTGTTACGTTCAAAAACACAATTATCACAAAATTCACACACTTAATTTCCAGCGATTTGCAAACTGCATCGCAACCTGAACGATCGAACGTCTGGTGGGGTTCACCCACCACGCGGATCGGATGCCCGTTGCATCACGGCACTCGGTTCCGGCCATGCGCGCTTGCTTGCTACCCATAAAAGACCGGCCACCATTCCAGTCAAGCACACATCAACGTACGTGACATGCTCGAATCGATGGATCCACTTTTACCTACGTGGCGATTTCATCTTCTAATAATATAAATATAAATGTTGTATATAACTATATTGGAGCCACTAGCATTTAATACTAAAAGGTGAAGCCGACACTAGTGATTGAGCACTGGCCGGGGGGCACACCTGTGATTGGGGACTAGACCATTATCCATTTGCCAAACACTCCCTTATAAAGGACACACAACTCCATTAATAATATTATCTCACAATTAACTTGATCTCAAACACAAGAGAATTAAGCTAAATTGTATTTGGATTGCCCCCTTTCCATTGCCTTCCAAAAACCCATTCCAATTAAGCAGCTTTCCTTGAATCATTAATATATGGCGAGTGCGAGAATTGCGAGGTTCGCCACAGAGGCAGCTCCCCCGCAGTTTGTGACAGTTATGAGGCAAAGAGCATCCAAGATGCTCGATACCATCCACGAGGAGGATCCCAGAGAGGTCGGTTCCGATTCGTTCTCTTCAGCAGGGTCTAAGAGCGGCTCCTTTAACCCTTCCCCTCTTCAGTTTCCTCCGTCGTCGTCAGCCAGCCACACGCCCCCAAAATACCTCTTCAAAGCATTCAAGGGAAGAATCTCCATTTTCGGTGAGATTAACAAGTAACAAAAACGACGCTGCAACTGCAACACTAAACAAGACTGGTATCTGCTTAATTTGTATCAGGATTTGTTACAACTGCGGGTTTTATGATCACTGTGGGGGAAACAGATTTTATTTCAATCCCCCCTCTGCCTGTAAATATATATTAATTCCATCTAATTATTAAAAAAAGGCTTTATTGATGTTTGTTTGTGTTTAACCCTTTGACATACTAGTTGACATGAATTGAATAATTGATTAGGGAAACTGATCAAATCTAAGCTCAAAGTAATACCTCCTGTAAAAATTAATCCGTCCAGCTGGAAAATTGATCACTCACTCGCAGATGTATATATGACAATTAAGGTTCTAATCAACAAACAATTAGTTTCCAAAATGGCAACTACTAATCCAACAAGAGCACGCGCAATGGAAAGATAGTTACATTCTCGTTTCAACGAGAAGACGATCAAGTCTCCAACCGCGGTAATTAATCAATTCCTAATTAAATGAACAATTATGAGCAAACTTGACTATTCACTCTCTACTCACCCAGGGATACCGTACAAAATATTAGGGCTGTTATTCGAGCCGAAAGAGCCGAGTATTGTCTGTTTATTTAGAATATGAACGAGCTCGAGCCGAACCTAACTTGTGACTCGAGCTTAAAAATGTGCTCATACTCGGCTCGTTTAGGAAATGAACGAGCTCGAGCCGAGCTTTAACCAGTTCTACTTGCTTATTATACATTAACTTAAAGGAAATCTTAGAAATTCCATAAAATTCGAGCTATTCGAGTTTAATTTTTACGAGCCGAGCTTTAGACCGAGCTTAAAAATGTGCTCATACTCGGCTCGTTTAGAAAATGAACGAGCTCGAACCGAGTTTTTATCGAACGAGTACGAGTCGAATTCGAGCTACTCGTGTTCACATAACACCCCTACAAAATATAGTATCAATATGTTTTTTATTACTCGTTTGTTCAATTATTCCTAAATATCATTAAAAGAAACCAATTTTTTTTCCCTGGTACTTGAACCACCTCATGTTCTCTTGCTTCCGCTACTGCCTTATGTGTATATACCGTATGTATTGTATGTATTGTGTAGATGTGACATGAAAGGCTAAGTAGTGTTGTATGGCTAAAGGCATGGACCAAGTTCTTGAGTGTGAGCTTGAGCTAGACTGGATCGTAATGAGCCATATGTGGCTTGATCTTCTAACTAGCCAAGATGTCGAGGACTTTGGGCCTAAAGCCCGTAGCTTGCTCCACTGGCCCAACACCTTGAAGCCCTATGCTCGGATGCCCTTGTGGAGCTCTCGGTTGAAACGACGCATTGCTCCTAGGGTTTCTCTATAAAAGGAGATGCTCTCCCACTTTCTCGACCCTTCAACAACTTCTGTTGTTCCTCCGTCAGAGAATAGAAAGAGTGAGAGTGAGAGAAGTTAGGGTTAGGGTTTGCTATTCAAACTCTTCTCTCCTCCGGCCGGTGAAGCTCTTCTTCTCCGACGACTCCTGGTGTTTGAGAGTTCCCTTAGTTACCAGTGAAGAGCTCGGTGTTGGGTTCTATTCTTAGATCTGAGTCTGTATCCTCAGATCGAAGATTGTAGGAAGAAGTTCTTCTTCTTCTTGCTTGTTTCGTGTCTTCTGTTTTTGGTTTTCACTTAGATCTTTACTTATACTCTTTGGCTTGTCTGATCTGTATTTTCTCCCTTATTTTGATAGTGGATTAGGGTTGACTCTTGAGGCCCCGAGGATGTAATAGGATCGTGGATCCGAACCTCGTAAAAATCTCGTGTGTTCTTCCCTTTACTCTATTATCTCTTGATCTTGCGTTGTTCTCACAAACCAAATCGATACGATCTTGTTTTTCATCTGGCATTAAGATGTAGCACTCTTTAATTTGTGCAATTGTGATTTATTAAATTTACTTTTATATTGTATAAATTATAAATTTAAGTGATTTTCCAGAATAATTTGGAAATGTAATGTCTATGTAATCCAAGTGTTTGATCCAGGAATATTGGATGGCGTTAGGCTAAGTCAAATAGTATGTAGACCAATTCAAGGCATAAACTAACATATTCATATATATGTGTATGTGTGCGCACGCGCTAACCATATATTAGAAGTGTGGGGTTTATAATTAATGATATGCTCATATATATGTGTTATAGAAATTTAAGTATAGTATATACATACGTAATCTGTGCATAAAACTCTTGCGTTATTTGGATGGATTGGCCCATACAGAAGCCCATACCGAAGCTCTGCTCACACGTCAACTCCAACTTGTCTTCTGGAAGCGTCTAAGTGAAACGCTGCGTTTTGCCTTATAACTCTCTATATAAGCAAAGCAGGAGCTAGGGTTGCACACTTTCGCCTCTTCATTTTCCTGAGTTAGAGAGAGAGAGAGAGGGTTTTGATTCCTAGTACCGGCGAAGCTAACAGTGGTCTGATCTAGAGCGAGTCTCATACAGAGATTCTAGATCTAGCTTTTGGAAGGAAGAAGAAGCTAGGTGTCTCATCCCCTGCTTCGGCGAAGATATTCTTTGGTGGTTTCCGACAACGATCTGACTCAGTTCTTCAACTCTAGGGAGTTTCCTTCGTTACCTTGCTTCTGCTATACTTCTCTTGTATCTGTTCACATAGATCTATGTTTTTGCCTTGATGAAAGTCTAGGGAAACCTATTCTGTAAATTGGTTTTACCTCTTAGTGGATTTTTGACCTCGAGCCATTCGGCTAAGGCTCCATGGACGTAGGCTCCAGCCGAACCACGTAAATCGCTTTTATGTCCGTTTTTCTAGTTTTCTTTTGATTGTTCTTCGTTTCTACCCCGATTTTGACTTCCGGTATGAGAAGTTGAGCATCGATTAGAATCACAGGAAATGTATCAGCAACTTAAATCACAACAAAGTTCCACACATATGGCTCATGTGTTTGACTATTTATACTTAATTATAATGCATAATATTGCTTTATAATATAAGAATCCAAAAAGCTAAGACGCTAATCAACATTATCCGAACTTTAATTTGAATTCAACATATCCCTCACCGCTCATTCATCTCTTCTGATTCAAAGCAAAATAAATGAGTTGGTCCTACTCTCATTTCACGAGAACTCGGTTCAATCTGACTCACCTTTCTTTATTGATTTTGGCTGTGACTTAAGAGCCTCCAAAGAACAAAGGGGCCCTGTTTTTGTTTGGACACAATTTCCACGAGATTCGACATTGGCATCGCAACTTGAATGTCAATCACCACCTGCATTCCCGGTGCTTCACGGCACCCTCTCCCCATCACACGATCTGCTATGTCCTCCCGGGTTCTGGCCATGCGCACCTGCTTCACATCAACATGATCGACATGCCCAATTGAGCCTTCAATTCGCTCTAACTACGTGGCGATTCCATGTTCTAATTAATTCCGGGGTAGCTAAGGCCAGTACGAGAACATATATTATTTGTTATAATATATATTAGCTGATTTGATGATAATGTATATATGTGGTGGAGATTAAAGCAAAAGTGGAGATAGTCCATAGCTAATTAAGAAGCAAGCAAAGGTAATCCGAAAGTGATTGTCAAGGGGACCAATTCATCCCAATCCATTGCCTCATTACACGACACGTGAAGAAAATGAGATGTTGGTACTCTTCCATTAATCCAACGTACAATAACCATATCTCTTCCTTGATAGATTCCCTCACCTTTTCAATATAGACCCTTTATCTTCATCCATCATCTTTTTGCTACATATATACTACTCCCTCCATTCGGCAAAACTTGTCATTTTAGCTTTTTTCACAAGTTTTAAGGTAATTAACAAATGTACTAATTTACCATCAATTATTACCTTCCATTTTTACTTTATCAAAAACTACAACTAATAAACCATCAATCATATCAAGGACATTTTTGTAAAGTAAAGGGCAAAATACCTACAATGACAAGTTTTTTTGAACAAAAATAACACCCTAAAATAACAAGTTTCGTTATTTTCAAGTTTCGTTATTTTCGGACAACATTGATGATTTGGGTTGGGTTGATATGGGGCTCGGTTAATTCGAGTTTTAGGTATTTTGGGTTTGGGATATTTTGCACATCCGAAATGAAAGTAGTGAAACTCAACCACTTCGATGAGTATACTCCTCCCATTCCCAATTGATGTACGTCAAAATGCATGTGCTAGACTTTTAGTGCATTCACATCCAACCTCCCATCATGAGTATACTAGTACAAAAGGGGGACCGGAGTACGCTTTTTTTATACATGGGAGTGCGCTTCTCTTTCTGTACTTATAGTGGCTGCACTCCCAAATGAGCACACTTCTCGTTACTCCGTTCTCATAAATTTTAAGTACGCTTTGATGTGAAAGCGTTCTTAAAATTGGTGTGTGATTTTATTAGTACGGTTGCTCTGAAAAAGTTCTTAAAAATTTAGTACGATTTTGATGTGAAAGCGTTCTTATTAACCGTACTTAATAATGAAAATAAAAAGCCAGTCTTTTATGCTTTCATATATCTAAGACTCGAACTTGCGACCTCTTGCACCCTCAAACCGAATCAATCAACTTCACACGCCTACCACTTGAGCTACGAAATTTTATTGTCCCCTTGTTCATTTACTTAATCTTATTACAAAAAAATCTCTAATTTTGATTTTGGAAAGACACTTTTCTTATAAAACCGTACTCATTTTTCAATTTTTAAGCATGCTTTTTCTAAAACCGTACTCATTTTCATTTTTTTAAGCACGGTTTTTCTAAGATCGAGTTAAATATTTTGTTACAAATAAACGAGAACGGTCTTTCAAAAAACGCGTTCCCAACAAGAACACTTTTTATGTAAAACCGTACTCATAATTTTTTAAAACCTCATCAAGAACACTTTTCTTATCAAACCGTATTTAAAACAAAAAAAAACAAGTACGCTTGTTAAAAACCGTGTTCCTAATTGTCAAATTTAACACGGTTGTAATTTCAAGTGTACTAAATTTTATTTTTTTTAACCACGCTTTTCTTAATAACCGTAGTAATTATTTTTTTTATAAAAAAGAGCGGTTTTTACTAAGAACTGTACTTATATTTGGTAGTGGGAGTACACTTTTCCTATGAAACCGTACTTAAAACAAAAAACAAGAACATTTGTTAATAAGCGTACCCAATTTAGTGTACTCCGATCCCCCTTTTGTACTAGTTTACTCCTCCCATTTCCAGTTGATGTTAAAATGCATGTGCTAAACTTTTTAGTGCAGGCACATCCAACCTCCCATCATTAGTAGTCCCATAGACTTTAATTAATGGGCTTTTTGCATAGGTAGACCAATTTTGCAAAGGGTTTGCATGGATAGACCAAATTTTGGCAAAATGTAAAAGTGTGCTATGGGGTTATTTGTGCAAATAAAAATTGTGACCCAAAGGGCCGATTGCAAGTCAGGAAAAAGGAGGGAACACGTGAGGAGGGAGGAGGAGAAAGGGAGGGAGGGGTTTTGGCGCCAAAAAATGGAGAGAGAGTGAGATGATAGGTGATGTGATGTTATACCTTTTACCATTTTGTATGGTATAAAAGGGGATGAGGAGATAGACTTTTCATTTTCTCTCTTCTCCTACAAGTTCTGTAGCAGAAATAGATGGAGAGAGAGATGGAGAATGTTCCACCATGGAAGACAAGCTCCCGGCTTGTAGTTCCAGTTGCAGAGCACTTGTCGGCTTCAAGCTGTGCCCCTATCAGTGATCAAAATCTCCGTGTCAATGTGATGCCCCAGAAACCTTTGTTGACAGATGAAAGGGGTAAGTGTTTTTTGCAAAGTACACTTCAGCTATGGCGTTAGATACCCATCAATCTCTCTTCTGAACTTTGGTATCGTTTTTCAGGTGGAAACACCTTGGTATGCGTCACTCTCATCCTCCATGGTTCTTGGGTGGTCGAGGGAGGTACATGGGTGTATGTGGGTGCAAAGGCGCTCAAGAATATCATGATAAAACAGGACATCGACTTCAACTCTTTGAAAAACGTAATTAGGCTGAAGGGTGGCGATGGTGCCTCATATGCAAAGTGGGTGTTGTCGTACGTGCTGAAGTCGAAAGAAGGGGGTCAGCCGATCATAATTTCTGATGATGACGACCTCGAGGCATTTAAATTTCTGAACTTGAAGTGTGGAGAAGACCCATGACCCCTTGCGATATATGTCGGGCCATTGGAGACGGAGAGATTTGAAGTAAAGCAACCTGCCGAGGAAGAACGCCCTGCCGGGGAAGAACGCCTGAGTGGGCCACCCTCCTCGCAAAAAGTGGACAATTTGGCTGAGATTGTGAATGATGAGGTAGACGGTAAGGCACATCAAAGCCCCTTGTGTGTAGATGGTGTGTTACATGCTAGGGGAGAGGTGACCGTGGTCATAGGGAAGAGTAAGGAGCTGACTGCGATGGACATTCCTGACAAGGGTATTATATCATGTGACAAGGGAATGTGGTCAGGTGACAGGGTACAGGGTCTGGCTGCGATGGACATTCCTGACAAGGGTACTAAATCATGTGACAAGGGAATGTTTTCAGGTGACAGGGTACAGGGTCGGGAGGTGATAGAGTTGGGTGACACGGATACCTCTTCAGGTGACATGGGCCCTGGTTTGGATGTGATATGCCTTAGCAGCGAGGAGGAGGATGATGATGGGCTACCCCCCACGAACGAGTTTTGGAGCTCGTTCGAGGCCGAAGGTTATGAAGTGAAGCTCAAAGAAGATTGGGATGACTTGGACTCAAACGGTGTGGAGGAGGACACGAGTATGAGGGTGTTGGTGGAGGAGGAGGAAGTTGAGGAAGAGGTGATGAAGGAACTTGAACATTTTAAGCCCAGGACTAGCGTATCCCCACCTACGATTCCGAACATTGACGCTATGATGGATAGAGCAACGACTCGTACCCAGGACCCACGACGCAACATTACTCAACTTTCGGAGGGACAATTATTCGCATCAAAGGCTGATGTGCAGACTTGCCTTCGCTGGAATGCAGTGGAGAATTGCTTCGAGTTTATTGCGAAGAGGTCTACAACAAAGGTGCTAGTCGTGGTATGTGTGGACCCAAACTGCACGTGGATGTGTAGGGCCTCGCCTCACCGCCGCACCACTATGTGGAGCATCCGCAAGTATGTCCAGGAGCACACATGTGGGATCAACGTGAACCACAACCATAACCGACATCCTACGTCTGATATGATTGGCCGGAACCTCATGTCCAAGTAAGTTTGACGATAGTTGTGAATATTGTGTTCCTTTTCACATGTTAATATTTCACTTGTCACCTAACGTTTTTGTGTGGGGTAAAGTAACTCAGCCTATAACTTGTAGGTTCACCGGAACTCGGAAGAACCTTGTTCCCGACCAAGTGCAGGCACTGATGAAGTCTGACTACGGCGTCACGTGCAGCTACTGGAAGGCCCGAAGGGCACGACTGGCGGCGAGCGATGTAAAGCATGGGACCGATGAAGACAGTTACCAAGATATTATTCCCCACTTGCACGTTCTAGAGCAGACTAAGCCTGGGACATATACTAGGGTAGAGAAGGACTCCTCCCAAAGATTCAAGTACGCCTTTGTTAGCTTCGGGGTATGGCGCAAGGCGATCCCCTACCTTCGAAAGGTAAACCCCGTGTCACCTGTTTATTTGTACATGTCACCCAAAAGGATAAACCATGTCACAAATCCAACATTTATCGATGTCCATGTGCAGGTGATTTCAGTGGACGGGAGTTTCCTCAAAGGTAAGTTTAGGGGTACACTTCTCTTTGCCACAGCCCCCAAGATGCAGACCACAAAGTGTACCCGATCGCATTTGCGATTGTCGATGGGGAGAATCATGGGTCATGGGGCTTCATCATCAAGAACATGCTACATGTTGTGGAGGACACACCGGACCTCATGTTTGTATCTGATCGCCATCTGAGCATCGTCCAAGGTATTAGGGACCACTATGTGTTTGGGAAGCAAGGGTTCTGCGTTTGACATCTATTTCAGAATGTTAGGTGCAAGTACAAGGGTGTGACGGGGATGCTGGATTCGTTCTTCTCAATGGCGAAGGCGTACACGAGGGCGAAATTCGACAAGCTGTTCTCTGATTTCTGTGCACAGTCCGCCCCGGCGGGACAATACGTGAAAGAGGCTGGTTTCCAGAATTGGGCCCGAGCGTTCTTCGTGGGGGCTCGCTACAACATATTGACAACGAACAACTCCGAGTGTCTTAACTCTGTCTTCAAGGAGCCACGCGACCTACCAATCACTGCGCTGATTGATTCCATCATCGAAACCACCTCCACGTGGTTTTACAAGCGACGGGAAGAAAGCAGCAAACAGGGTACGTTGGTCAGCAAATTTGTTGATGATGCTCTGAAAAAGAACTACGCGATGTCAATTTGCTTGGTTGTTACACCGCTCAGCCCACACGAGTACTCTGTCCGCAAAGGTTTCTCTTCCTGGGTTGTCAACTTGAGTGCTCGTAGCTGCACATGCAAGCGCTTCGACATCGATCAGTTTCCATGCACACATGCCATAGCCGCTGCCAAGTTCCGAGGTATCAATATCTACACTCTCGTCAATGACTTCTACAAAGTCGCAGCATGGAAGGCGTGTTATGAGGATGTGCTATACCCACTCCCTCCAAGATCAGAATGGAGGATTCCCTAGGCATGTCCAGCATAGCGTGCCTTCCCCCGGCTGTGAAGCGGCGACCTGGTCGGCTCAAGACATCTAGGTACCCATCTCGGGGAGAATTTCCCCGCGTGAAGCGTCGTCGTTCCTAGTTGTGTTACTCTGCAGGTGGTCCAACGGCTTACCTCATAAGCCGAGTTTTATTTTGCATTATCAATTTTGGGGTCAGGGGTTGGACCATTTTGATAGGTATGTGGTTAAGAACACCGTAATACTTTTGGGAACGAGGTAAGTAGGTTGGTGTAATTTTGGGTCCATGCACATTTCACAAACTTCAGGTATTGGGCGTTGTAGTTCGCCGTGAAATTTTTTTGTGGATGCACAGTTACTTATTCTGTAAATCGTATATGGCATCAATATGAATTTCACATGTCGCCTGTTATTATTCTCGTGTCACCTGTTATATTTTATCTGGTACTTGTTTGAATGTGATGACTTGAGTTCTGAGTGTGCCATTATTCACATTGATTCTCCTAGAACCCAATGTTTGTTTTCCCGTGTCACCTATTACATATCACGTTCCACCTGTTCTAATTCACGTGTCATATTTAGAATGCCCGTAACTCCTGTCACGTGTTTCTATGTCTGTGTCACCCAAAATATTGTACGTCTCACAAGTATTTTCACACAAACAATATCAAAGCAAGTACGTGGATAGAGAAAACCCCAAGTATAGACGATGTTCATAAAAGTCTTACATCTACTGAGCAATCACTGTCATAAATGAGTAAAACAACTGATCAACAGATATGATAACATCCTAAAAGTTTTTAGCAACGAAAGTGCTTTTCTTCCGGGACACAGTAACGGGGCTCCCGCTGTTTGGCTGGTACCGCTCGACTCCTCTTTGCATTTTTAGACCGAACCATTTATCTCCTATAGGTTAAGAGCAACAATCAGTTTTCCAGATAATTCATATCCCATGTTACACAAATTCAAAACCCATGTCACCAATGTCAGACAGCCCTATGCAGATGAAATTGCGTTTACCATACCCAAAGTCGACGCCATATATTCCACATCAACTCCCGAAATTTCAATTTCAAACTAATGGAATTGTGTTTACCATACCTAATACCAATCGAATTCCACACCCAATGTTACCCAATTCCAGTTTCAAATTCTAAGCCCCTGTCACCCAAATTCCACACCCATGTCACCCCCTTTCTCTTTCCCACAACAGATTTCGAAATAAAACACATCTACTACCTCAATCCTTCTTCTTCAATCAGCCCCCTAATCTTCCCCATGTCCCAATTTCGACTCTCACCATTGCCATCCTCTTCGGCCTTCCTAAACCCTAACCGTCGATTTGCCCTATCCATACCCCAAAACCGCCCTCCTCTTCCTTCAATCACAACCACCATTGTCACCCCTCCACAACCTATCAATCAACCCACCTTTGACATTCAATCCCTTACCACCATAGTAGGTTCCTTCAACCACCCACCCCACACCCCAGAATCGCAGAAAACGGACAAGAGAAGTGAAATGGAAAGGGGGCGTACCTTTACAGTGAGTGGTCGGCGTTCTTCGCTTCTCCGACAGTGGGTGGCCGGCGATCGTTGCAGTGGTTTGGCGTGGCCGACGTCTCTTCTTCCTTCCCCTTTCGAACGATTTTTTTTTGAAATGGAGAGATGGAGTGCCCGATGGAGAGAGAGAGGGTGTGGTGATGAAACCCTCTTTTCTTTTTTTTTTCTCCCGGCGGCATTAAATTGCCTATCACCTCATCCCCCCTTTTTTTGTTTTCCTTTTTCTTTTTCCTGCCCCAACCGGCTATCAAAGGTGTGGTGACGGGTACTTTTGTGCAAAATTTTGGAAAATGGTCTATTTTATCAAAATTTCCCTTCCGTGTGCTATCTGTGCAAGTTTTGCCAAAAAATGGTTTATGTATGACCATTTCTTCTTAATTAATACTACCTCCGTTCGGCAAAGCACGCTTTTTTAGAATGATAAAAACTATATAAAATATTCATTTTTTTTTAAATTTTAACAACTTTGTACTTATTAATAATAACTACGAAATTGTTAAAAAAATTATTAAAAAAATAGATATTTTATATAGTTTTTATCTCCTAAAAAAACGTACATGAATAGTAAAACATCAAGTTTTGCCGAACGGATGTAGTAGATTAAGATATTTCAAAACTCGATAAATTAATTAATTTTTATTTAACCTTTTCATTACCAACTCTTTATTTGAATCCTCGTCTTTTTGCCGCTAATAGCTTATCAACATTTTAGAAATTTCAAAATTATCGACTAATCATCCACCTGCGCGGGAAACATGGTAACTTATCAACATTAAGCTTTCTTATCAAACATGAAAAATTTATACGGAGGAAGTGTGCACATATGGAAGCTTTGAATAGTATGGTCCCGAAAGTGGGTCGTCTCGTGCATTTTAATACCAAAAGGTAAAGCCGGCACTAGTGGTTGAGCAGCCTCTGGATAAGGACTAGTCTGTTATCGATTGCCAAACGCGCCCTTATATAACCTCACTCTATGTGCTTGTTCTTGGACACACAAACCCCCCATTATCACAATCACCTCTCAATTTCTCATAAACGTACAACTCCATCTTTCCAAAAACCCATTTCCAAGCAGCTTTTGATCGATCTTCCTTGAATCAATAATGGCGAGTGCGAGGATCGCGAGGCTCGCCACAGAGGTAGCTCCCCCGCAGTTTGTGACAGCCATGAGGCAAAGAGCGTCCAAGATGCTCGATACCATCCACGAGGAGGATCCACACGCGACCGCTTCCTTTCCTAATTTGGCCTCGTCGTCGAAACCTTCCCCTCTTCAGCCTTCTTCGTCGACGTCGTCAGCCAACATGCCTCCACAATACATCTTCAAATCACTCAAGGGAAGAATCTCCATTTTTGGTGAAATGAAGAATTAACCGAGATCGAGCTAGCTAGCTCTCGGAAAAAAAACAAAACAAAAAAAAACAAAAAAAAAAAGAAGAAGAAGCTAGCTACTTATGTGTTGTGACTTGTGAGGTATCTGCTTAATTTGTATCACTACGAGGGAATAGATTTTGTCCCGATTCCCCGTTTTGATGTAAATATATATTCCATCTAATGCAAAAAAAAAAAAAAAAGCAGTTTTATTGATAACTGGGTATGACAGGCAAACACAAATAGCTTTATTGATCATAATTTCTCTTAACACTCGTATCAGTGGTATGGTATCAGAGCTAGTTTAAATTAAGTATATTTTCTTGCTTTGAATTAGGCTAAGATATATTAAAATATTGAAATCCATCTATTAAAAAAAATAAACAAAACCCAAAAAGCTACGGAGTATCAAGCTAAAAAAGAAATTGGGATGTTCGGAATTAAAAATATAAGGAGAGAAAAATATTTATATAATATAAAGGGTGATAATATTTACACCCAAAAAATTTACTATATACACCACACCCTATCCCTTTTGAGTCATACACGTGTGATTTAAGAGGCGCAGGGTACTTTATATATAAAATATCATGCGCCTCTTGAGTCACACGTTTGTGACTCAAGAGGGGCAGGGTCTATTTTAAAAAAAAAAAATGGGATGTGTGGTGTAGATAGTAAAAATTTGGGTGTATAAATCACTCCCTAATATAAAGGGTGAATCTCAACCTTATAACTTAAAAATAAAATAAATTATATATGATTTAAGAATGAGAGGTCGAGTTTGAATTTTTTTTTTATCTTATTCCAGTTCGATCGACTCAGTTGTTTTACATTTGGATCGGGTAGTTTATAATATATTCATTTAAGGGTTTGATTCTCACACTCACAAGCGACTCCATGTTTCAAGGGTATTCGAACTTCGAATTTTTTGATATAGGATGTAGCTCCACAACTATACACTAACTTGTGATTGGTAGAGGCGGAGTTTGATTATGAATCCAATCAGTGCGAATTTTAAAGGACTAAGAGCATCCCCAAGAGATTTGGTAAAAAAAATCTCTAAAATAGAGAAGAAAATTACAAAATCTCTATAATTTTTACCTTACAACTCCAACAGTTACTCTATTTTACAGATTTTACATTTATTATTTTGATTATTCATTGGTTCAATTTGAATTAGGGAACACATTTTATTCTTTTTTCTTTTCCTTTTTTGTAATGTATGTGTGATGGGGTTTTGGGAGCTAGTGAGCATTTAATTTGAGAGATTTTCTCAAATGCTACAAATATAGAGATTTTTTCATCCTCTCTCATCTATTCTCTATTTTAGAGAAAGAAATAGAGGAGCTGTTTGGTGAAAAAAAACTTTAATATTTTGCTAAATTTTTATTTTTCTCTATAATCGAGATGCTGTTGGGATGCTCTAATTGAATGATGTCCCTTTAACACATCCCATCATTTAATTTTAACCCTTTAAATTAATGCGCAACGAAATTGGTAACTAGACCGGATGTGCTTTATGACTGGATGAATGATGAATCAGTTGGTCTGGACTATGATACTTCTTGATTGGCCTGATTCCTATAACTGGATTTGGTCTTAATTCAAGTCTATTGGATTGTACATTTGTACTCGTACTCTTTCTTTCTTTTTTTTCTTTTTTTTTTTTATAGAGGACAAGATTTTGGGTGATGTCAGATCCTACTGATCCACCAACCAATAGCATCCTTATGGACGAGAGCAAGAAGCTCTGGATGAGAAGCAATCGACCCATGAACCTATCGCAGGCGAAGATGTGCTGCTTTGTCCGCCACTTGGTTGACTTCCCGGAAAACATGGATGACAGAAAAAGACTCGAAGGATTGGAGCAAAAGAAGAGCATCGACGATCACCAAATCAATCTCCCAAGGACTCTTCCAACTCCCTTTGATTGAGTTGATAACCGAAAAACTTTCCCCTTCCACTTCAATCTTCGAGATACCCATCTCTAACGCAGCAGACAGTCTCATCTGAAGGGCCAAAGCTTCGGCCATCAAAGCAGAAACAGAACCACGCAGTAAGGCGTTGAAAGCTTGCACACTACCATGGTGGTCTCGAATAACAAAATTCGTCGCTACATCTCCTGTGAATAGTTTCGACCCCTCAAAATTGATCTTGAAATATCCCTCCATGGGTTTCTTCCAATGAAGATTCTTTTTCTTCCTAAGTTGGGGTACACTTACAGGTTTGCTTTTTTTTTTCATTTCTTCCCAATGAAGTGTCTTTAATTGGTTCCAATTTTGTAGTTGGAGTCTTATATATCCTTCATGTTATTGATCGTTCATGTAATTTTGATCGTCGAATACTACTTTATTTCTTATTATCCATTACTCTGTATTCAAACCGGATGAGCTGACTCGCATTTCTCCAAGTGAACTCTTAAAGTCTTAATCGGTTAATCCAACTAGTACCGCTTCTGTAACATGCTACATTTTTTAATAAAATGTTAAATTAACTAATATTTTGATTATTTAAATTAAAAAATTAACTCAAAAGGATTTTTTTATTTTATCTAAGAATTAAAAATAATAATGTATATCATAAATTAATTTATAGAGGGACGTGTGATTAGGTTAAGGTGAAATAAACAAAGGATTAATTTAAGGCAAATATATAGTACATATCAAAATATAAAACTAATAAAATAAAAAAATAATAAAAAATGATTTCTTTAATCAAAATATAAACAATGGCAAGGACTGAATATATTAAAAAAAGTTTATCTCAAAATCCCTTTCTAATCATTAATCACCATCTTTATCCGAAAAAATTAGTTTCTGGTTATTTAAATAGGAAAAGAAGTAAATGAAAATTAGTGATTGGGTTTTTTTCTTTTTGAACAGGGAAAAATTTGGCTGAAAGGGAGACCCTATTTGGCTAGGATATCCAGATGGATGAATTCTGCTAGCGCAGAATCATCCGAACGCGTACATATTATATATCGGAATGTTACACTACCAAATAAAAAGGTAGTAGGTCGTTATCTGCTATTGAGAGCGGGACCGATATAATATGATTGTTAATTAATTAAGAGGTGTGTGTTGTGAAATGTATAAACTATCAAAGTATTAGAATGTGTGACACTGTGTAAATTTGTGTACATTTAAGCTATTCAATGTGAGGAAAGTGAGTGAAGTGTGTGATAAATATCGGTTTCATAGTGATCACAATTAATTCAAGCTATATCATATCTCATCCGTAATCGGGGTATGGTTCCTAAGAGTGCTCGTCGCCTACTTCTTATCTTATTCAATCCTTTGAAGTTATGTGTCACAGGAGTCGTGTCTTAAAATGTTAAGCCTACATAAAATATTATCAATAATCACGTTTGGGTTTAAATTCATACCATTAAAGGTCAATGAATATAAATCTGAAGTAGTCCCAATTTTTGAGTCGTCACTTACTAGTTCTCACGAACTAACCGTCCTATTGTTTGTGGATGGCCGGTTTAGGTCGAGTCTCAAAAGAGAAGACAAAGAGAAGTTGAGAAGACATTTAAGTTATTTTAACATTATATCAAATTTTAAATTCCTAAATATAATGTATAGGAGTTTTTATTGTTTTATTGTATTTTAAAGTTTTCTGATGTATTGTTCTCAATTTGTAATTAAATCCTCAATTTTAGAGGAGAATTTAATAAAGAGTTATTTTTATACTTCAAGACTTCCGCTATTTAATTATACTTTATTTATGTCATTATCTTGTTTATGGGAGCATGATTACATGTCCTTATAAGCCTAAGGTGGTTACGAAGACATTAAAGTTCGAGTAATCACTGGCGATGTGGCATTCCCTTGAGTTTTAAAATTAAATGGAGTGTTACACTTCGTAAGTTATAATATGACATTAGAGCAAAAAGTTATGAACATTTGAGGATCGAATAGTCGCAACTTGTAAACCGGCCACTTCACATGTTATGTACTAAATCGATAAGTTTCCATCTTTTTATAAACTTCATATCATGCTATAATTGAACCCGAGAGATTCAAATCAGTAGATTATATTTAAATATTTGACAATTTTTTCATAAATTATGCACGATTTTTTACTCATTGATAATTTATGAGAGTTTATTCAATTTTTTGTATGTGTTTTATTTTCTCTTTATAAGATGACTTCAACCACAAGTTTTGCAGCAATAATTTTCTGATCAACCCGGCCTTTCTAAAAAAAAGTTTCAAAATATGGAACTATCAGGGTATGATCACATAACCTAACCCCGCAAACAAATCTTATATTTTTTTTATCTTGATCTCATATTTTCTGATGCTCTCATTGACAACAGAAAGAAGCTTTTCGAAGCTTATGGTTTTAATATTATATAGTTTTAACTGAAGTAAATATATGATTTTAGTTTAATTGGCTTTTAAAATCTAATATTTTCAACAACTACTCACCCAAACTTTTTAAAGCTTTTGATTTTTTATTCACGAGATTTCATCAGCTACCCTAACAGTTAGGTTTACCAAACATCATACTAGCTTATTAAGCTATATTTAACACAAATAATCTATCAGCTTCAGCTACCCCATTAGCTACCATTTTGCCAAACATGATTGATTAGATCTGATAGGTTTTGCTAGAATCCTTGCGATATAAGTCTCACTCAATGCTACATAATTATTTTTTGGGTGTTGTTTTTTACACCCACAAAATTTACTATTTACACCCAAAATCCAAGTTTTTTTTTAAATAAACCATACGCCTCCTGAGTCATAGACGTGTAACTCAAGAGGGGCAGGGTATGTATATAGAAAAAAATAGTTGCGCCTCTTGAGTCACACACCTATGACTCAAGAGGCGTAGGGTTTATTTAAAAAAAAAACAAAAACTTGGATTTTGGGTGTAAATAGTAAAAATTTTGGGTGTAACTAACAACCCCTTTTTTTTTGGAAAACGAAAAGCGATTAGGGCAGACTAGACATGGCCATGGGTCATGGGTCGGGCGGGTTGACCCGTGACCCGCCGGGTTGGTCACCCGCCGGATCCGGGTCCAAGGGTCGAAGGGTTGGGTCGGGTTGAGGGTCAGGTTTAGGGTCGAGGGAAATCGAACCCGTGACCTGCCAGGTCACACGGGTTGTGCATTTAAAAAACTAGCCGTTAGGTGGGTCCCACGTGAACGTTTATTTTTTTTAAAAAAAAACTAGTCGTTGCTCGGGTTGAACGTAGGCTCAACTCTATAAATAGCATCCCCTCTTCCCCAATTCATTTTACTTACACATCCCATCAATCAAATAACTTACATTTCATTCATTCTCGTCGTTCCGTCAATTGTCGTAATGGCCGGCGGTAAAAGCGAATCCTCGAGCTCCTACTCATTGTTCAATCATTTCAACAAGGTCGACCAAGGCCCGGGGAAGTTCGAAGCGGAGTGTCGTTATTGTGGTCATAAGTACAGGGTAATGAACAACTTGGGTTATGGCAACTTGAAGAATCATCTAGCCAAGAAGCATCCCGAAAAAGTCGGCGAAGCATCGGGATCGTCGGGTAATTAGTATTTTAGTGTTGTGTTTTAGTGAAGTTTATGATGTTATGCAAATAAAGTAGGAACTAGGAAGTAATTGTTTTGTGTTGTAATGTCATGCATGAAGCGTCGAGCGTGATATCGACCGAGGCAATGAATTCGGTACGAGTTTGTAATCGTTGTTCGGTTTGTAATAAAATTGGGTTTTATGTGTGTATTATTTGGTTTTTTTTAACTAATCCAACATATAAATTAATAAACCTAAATAAATAGTTTTGACCATCAAACAAATAAATAACAACACAACCTATTATAAATTTACAATGTGGAAAAGTGAAAAAAAAAACCAACGGCCGGGTCCAACGGCTAGTTTTTTGAAAATCAATGGCCGACCCGTCGGGTCGACCGTTGGACCCGGCCTTCCTTTGGCTCCAAAACCCTCCCATTTGCACTATAAAAATACTACCCCTTCCCTCCCATTTTCATCACAGCATCTCATCACATCTCCTACTCTCTAATCGCTCTCTAATTGCTCGAGAATCGAGGAAGTCGGAAGTCGATGGTTCACGAGTCAAGAATTCCGAGAATTCGGCGCTTCGCATCACCAAATCCTACTTCTATCATCTCTTTCTTTTCTTCATTATTCCGTCATTTCTCTTAATTACATATTCATATTATTTTAACAAATTTCTAATCCACTTTTTTTGAAAATGTTTTCCCGAGGTCGAAGGAGTGTTAGCGGAACCCCGTCTTCAAGCAAGGGGAGCGGCTCGGGATCGGGTCACCAACCCGAGCCTAGCCTTCGACGTAGCGCCTACGTTTCCGGAGCTGGAGCGAGCGGATCCCGACGACGTCGGGATCAGGCGCTACTCGATGAGCATCCGGGAATTGAGGAGGATGAAGTTGCCGATCTGGGAACTCCCTCCATGCCCTCCACCATCCCGACTCAGGAGTCCGGGTTGGAGGCCGATCCCCACGCCACTCCCGAAGCCGCCGACGAGCAACCGGTCGCTTGTAAGGCCGCCACAATGAAATACTGGTTCAAGAAGGGCCCTCCTGCTCCGGGATGGGGCGAAAACTATTTCTCCGTCAAGTGCAACTTTTGCCCGAAGGTCTACAAACACAAGAAGGGGAACGGACATGGCAACTACGGACGCCGTATCGAATCGAAGCATCCGGAGAAACTCAGCTTGGCGAAAGATCAAACTCAACTATCCGGATACGCAACTACTTCGTCTCAACCCCCTGGTTTATGGAGTTATGATTATGCTAGTTGTAGTGATAACTTTGCTGAAATGATAGCGGCCGAAGGCCTAGCTTATAACTTTGCACAACGTTTAAGTTTCAACGAATTTATTACGGAAAATGTTCAGCCCGCTTGACAACCTATGAGTCGAAACACGGTGAAGAGGAAAATGATAAAAAGGTATAACACCCGCAAAGCTGAATTAATTGAATATTTTCAAAAACATAGCGATTTACATGTTTCAATTCGTAGTGATATTTGGACCGACCACTGGCTACACCACTCATATATGGGTGTCACTTGTCATTGGGTTGATGAACGGTTCATTTTACACAAATGAGTTTTGGCTTTTCGAGTTTTTGACGAGGCCCACACGGCCCGTAACATAGCTGCGGTTATTTTCAGAATTTTACAAGAGTACAGATTGACTCAAAAAGTTTTTTCAATCGGTTTTGACAACGCATCCGCCAACACCGCCTCTATCCCAGAGTTAACACAATATTGTCAGCCCGGGACAGGGGGAGATTTTTCCATATACGTTGCGCACCTCATATTTTAAACTTATGTGTTTAAGATGGTTTAACGTATTTACAATAGAAAACCGAACCTATTCGATATGTTTTAGGGGCACTTTGGCGAAACAAACAGCTTCGCCATCAATGGCACCATTTTTGCCGCTCTAACAACATCCGTCCGAAGAACTTCCCCCGAGATGTTAGCACTCGGTGGAACTCGATTTACAAAATGATTTTTTATTCTTATCAATATAGAGAACTTCTTTCCGCTTTTGCCACTCAAAACATCGAAGGTTCAAACGTTTTTGGGGATGTGTGGGTGGTTGCTCGAGATATAATGGAGGTTTTCAAGGTTTTCCATGATGCAACCGAAACTTTTGGTCATGCTTACATTCCTACATATAGTGTTTTCTGTTTTGTCGCTATGAACATTGCCATAGCCCTTCAGGACGGGCTTCAAGTGCAATGCATATCCGACATTGTTTTCACCATGCGGGCGAAATGGTTGTCTTATTACAAACTATTATCATACGCTCGATATCCATGATGATCCTGATTGCAATGTTTCAATTATAGTTGATAGAGTTAGGAGAATACTTGAAGCATTATATACTCATTTTTCTACGGGCGCTAGAGCGCCTAACATTCCTCCTCCTGCGCCTTCCAGCTCGAGCGGTTCCTCCCGCACTAGTATTACCGCTTGAACTAAGGCTCTTGCCAGAGATATTTTTGGCACAAAGAGGTCGAGGTCCTCGTCGAGCCCCCACTCGGAGCTCGACGAATACTTGTCTACTAACTTTGAATTTCACAGTGATGAAGATGAAGATTTTGATATTTTAGAATGTTGGGGCCGAGTAGAAAGACATCGATTTCCGACCTTGCAGGTGATCGCTCGACAAATACTTGGAGCCCCTTGTTCCACCGTCGCAGTGGAACAATTATTCAGCCGAGGGGGACAAATTCTTACCGAGAAGAGATCAAACTTGCTCCCTGAGAACCTCGAAGCACAAGTATGCCTCGCCGATTGGAAGAAGGCTGAGATGAGAATACAGAAGAACCTCATCAACACCGGATCAGAGCCTGATGATGGAATGGACTCGGAATCGATCGGGAGCTCGGTGGACGGTGGAGTCGTCGATCCCCAGGGCCAGCGCCAATCCGACACCGACGAATAGGCGAAAAGGTAAGCGGGGTTCAAACAACAGGTAAAGAACTACGTGGGCTTTGATTCCTCTCCCCCGGGAGGATACGTAGGCAATTGGGAAACCGATTCAAGTCCTTCTTCCATCTTTTTTTTCCCCCAAACCTAAACACCATTAAACACGAAACCTTATTTCACAAATTCACAAAACATCACGAAAACGTCAAAAAAATAACCCGACCCGGCCTTGACCTGGCGGGTCGACCCGCCGGGTCAACCCTTCAACGCCACGTGGCCGACCCGGGACTCCGACCCGCCAACCCGCCGACCCGGCGGGTGACCCGAACCCGTCGACCCGTGGAAATCCCGGGTCAGGGTTAGGGTCGTACCCCCGGGTTGCCGACCCGGCGGGTCGGACCCGTGGCCATGTCTAGGGCAGACTACGCATGATCGGTAGTCCAACCTAGAGTATCATTTCGGATGAGAACCCGAAAGACCAATCTATCTGCTACACTATTAATTTTCCTAAACACGTGATGAATTTAGACTGTTTGAAATCGACAAAGGTCCATTAAGGAATCAGAAATTAATGATCATTTCGATTTCCCAAGGACATTTTTAAATGCCTTTAAGTGCATTAACAATGCATAGGTTGTCACCTTCTATTTCAATGTTTTGGATATTAAGCTGGTTCTACAGTTTCACGAATTCTGTTTCTCAGTGTTGTAACCTCGGGTCTAATAACCGAGCATAGTGGGATACTAGCTCCCTTCATAGATGTCCAATTTACTTTATGATCGCGAATAATAAAACCAATTGCGGAATATTGTCTCATAAAAAAACCATCAAAGTTAAGTTTGAAACTAGAGTTCGTTGATTGTTCCCATTTGATCCCAACACGTTTTATACCGTGTCACTATTATAGAAGGAATCTGAGAAAATTCAAACATAAATACTCCACTTGTTTGGAGGTATAATTCATCTCTCTTATATATTTTAAAATGTTATCAAAGATTATAAAATAATATTCTGAAAATTTCAGAATTCCGAGCAATAGTGCACCCAAATTATTGATAGTGGGTCTTCGCTAACTATTTCAAACGAATTACGTTATCGTATCAATAATTGCTTATCTGTCGTAGTCGGTGTGCTCAAAGTGGTGTGGAGCAAAGAATGGTAAAGAGATTCTGATTTTTATTTATGTCTCCGCTTCTATTTTTAGGTGAAAATCCAATGTTTATTTTACTTCTTTTCAGTAGATCAAACCGGTTTACTAGGTACGTGGTTCTTGTCGGTTGAGTCATGTGTCTGGAGTTTGCCACCGCATTCCTCGTCATTAAAAAAATAAAAATAAAGTTATAAAAGTCAGATTTATGGAGGAATTTAAAACACATTTTTCTTGGCCGGCCAATTCAATTTGCCGACTAAGGTGACTTCAATTACCACATCCCAAATACATCCACATGTTGAATATATATACCTAGACAAATTAAATTATCTCTACTGTAGTACATAGCTTAAACATGTTGATTTGAGAAATATTTTACTTAATTTATTAATTAATTAATTTTTAAATATTTTTAAAAAATTCACTTGTTTTCTTATAACATTTTCTTTCTAATAAATATGCTTAATCTTATATTTTTCAAAGTCAAAACTAATTAAAATAACTCAATTTTTATACGGTGTTAAAAAAAATTTCATCTTTTAACCGTAAGAAAAATAACACAACCCTTAGGAAAGGCGGTAACAAAGTATCCCGACTATTTTTTTCTAACCATAAATCCGATCAAAAACGCTAGTACATAGTACTCCCTCCGTTCGGCAAAACTTGTCATTTTAGGGTGTTATTTTTGTTCAAAAAAACTTGTCATTGTAGGTATTTTGCCCTTCACTTTACAAAAATACCCTTGATATGATTGATGGTTTGTTAGTTGTAGTTTTCGATAAAGTAAAAAAGAAGGGTAGTAATTGAGGGTAAATTAGTACATTTGTTAATTGTCTTAAAACTTGTGAACTAAGCTAAAATGACAAGTTTTGCCGAACGGATGGAGTATTAAATTAAGATCATGTTGCATCTCATATTATATTGAATTGTTCTAATGAGAATAATATCATTTGACCGGAAAAAATAGTCAGAATACCTTGTTACCACCTCCCCAAATATTGACTTATTTTTCTTACCGTTAAAAGATGAATATATTTTTTTAATACGTCTCCAAAGATTGGATCATTGTACTTAATTTTTTCCTTTTTAATACTCCCTCCGTCTAAAAAAACTTGTTATTTTATTTTTTGACACATTTTTTAAGAAGCTAAAAACTCTTAAATATTAAAATTTTAATGATTTTTTAAAATAATTTCATAGATGATTGTATTAAGTATGGAAATATTTTTTAAAATTAATAAAATCATTGATATTTTATATAGTTTTTAACGTTCTTAAAAAATGTGTCACAAGTAAAACAACAATTATTTTGAGGCGGAGAAAGTATATAAGTTGTTAAACTAGGTTGTGCCTGGTGGTGTACAGACAAGCTGGAGGGAGATCGTGTTTGGACCCACGTACAAGAGACACGAATAACACATAAATTCAACGAGATTCCATCTCAAATCAATTGATAATGAGAAAAATAACCCGCAAACCTTATATATTATTTAACCAATCTCAATATTTTCGACGCGGGACAACCACTTTTTAACATAAGTTAGACAAATCGTCTTTTTTTTAATTATCGACATAAAGGTGGTTTACACGTATTAGAAGATCATCAATCCCTCACGTCACAACTCACAAGTCGATAACTATACAATTAACGATAAACAACGTTATTAGGCATAATCTTAGATTAGCGGACCAACAAATTATTTAAATCAAGGGTGATCCTAATCCTAAATAAATTTTAAATTGTAAGAATTTCAAACGTAATCTGTTTATGTATTTATTTAAGATTAGTGTCAATAATCTTTCACTGCATAACCTAAATGAATATTATTTATATTAAACCCAATTAAAAACATAAAATAAAAAAATAAATTACAATGTGAGAATTAAACTAATAACGATTAAGGTGTGTAAGAAATATAAAATAAAAATTAATCTAGTTATAAATAATTCATTCAACAAAAAATAATATAGATATGATAAAATAACAGCTATATCAACTAAGAGCTCGTTTGGTTGACATTCCAAAAACCCAGGAAGTAGAAATTCCCAGGAATTGGAGATAATACCCGCGTTTGGTTGATTTTTTTGTTACAGAAAAACCCAGGAAGTTGAATTCTCAGGAATTTAAATTCCCCCATTTTGGAAGAAATGCACTTACCTAGTCCCCCTAGGTAAGTTCCAATTCCACCATTTTTAATAGGAAAATTCTATTTTCTTATTTCAATTCCTATAATCCAAAATTCAAAATCAAACACAATTTCTCAATTCCCATGATTTTCAATTTACGGGAATTGAATTCATAGGAAGTTAACTTCCCGGGAACTATACTTCCCACGTTTAACCAAACGAGCCCTAATTAATTTTGATATAAATAATTCTTTCTGTAAAAAATTAATATAAATATAAATAAAATAACACCATCTATTAATATTCTTGATAAGTATGGCAATAAATTAATTTTGATTTATATTCTTATCAATTAACTAAAATATATATATAGATAGATTATTACTTATGATAACTTCCTATAAATTATGACAACATATTATTTCAATAATTTTTTTGGAGGGAATTTTTTTCTTAGAATCAACCACAACACGTCACATAGGATGTTGTGTATTACTAAAATCAACCACAACACGTCACGTAGGATGTTGTGTATTGATTTTAGTAATGAATGAGATTAATCTAAATTATCTATATCTATATATACTAATTTAAATGAGAAGAATTATTTTTAATTATTTTAATAAAGATTTCTAAAATACTTATAAGATTAATCTAATTATTTATATATATATATATATACCGATTGGCTTTGATAAATCACTCGAAAAGATTTTTTCGACAAAAATCCCAAAAGGGTTTGACTAAAATCTCGAAAGGGCTGGACCAAAATCCCGAAAGGGCTGAAAATTTTGAATATTAATAGTTATAATAATTCTTTTCCGACTTTCGGTTTGGTTCCTGGAGTTGCACACATTTTTTCGTCTGATGTTCAAATCTTCCCCTTTTAGCCTGTATTTGTTCCCTCTTTTGGCATCGGGTCGTTGCTTTGGTGTGGGTGCGTTTAGTTCGAGTTGGGTTGCAGTATCGGGTGTCCTATATGATCGAGAGGATCGTGGTTGTGTTCGTGGACTTCGAAGATCCCTCATCTAGGTGGGGGCAACGTTGGTGATCCGCACTTCCTTAGGTTTCTCCCTTTCCAGTGGTGGGTTACTGTTCTCCACCTTCATGGCATCGAGTTGTCGTGGGAGTCGTCGCACTCTCCCGTGTTCTCGGCATTCGTGACTCGCCTTGGATTTTCCTCGACTCTTTCACTGACTGACGGTTTATATGGGTTATTTGGGTTGTTTCTTTCATTTGTGTTAATTTGTGTGTTTAGTGTTGTATGTTGACGGTTAGTCCTTCTGCCAATTCGTCGGCCTCTCGAACTTTAGACTTGTCTGAGCTCGAATTTTTACCTAATAAAAAAAAGTCCACGGAGGCTTTTTAGACAAGAGTCATTTCTATTAGCTTTCTTTTTCCTTTTGTCTTTTTTTCCAAAAAAAAATAAAAATTCAAGCTTACAATGCATGCCACATTAGAGACGGGAAACTGAAACCAAAGACGACGAACCAACTGTGATTTGACATCAACAAATATCATTAGAGCCACCCAAAAAAGACGGTGACCATCAAATGGTCGCACATACCAAAGAACTCTTGATTTCAAGATTTTCCATGATTCAAAGCTTCTTTTGGATAGGGGGAGAGATCACTACCAAAAAGTGAGCAAGCCTAGCAACGACGGAGCAATGAACCACGAGTAAGGGAATAAAAAAAAGAGGTCGATTTCAAGTAGGAGATTCATTGTTCGATTGATGGGTTTTTTAGCAGTTTCCTGAAATCGATTGTTTTTGGAGACCATCAGCATGGGGAAGGGCGCCTTAGTCCTGGGATTGCCTTTTGATTCTTGTGTCTAGATTCAAGTCTCGAGATCGTCCCAAGGAGGTGCTGAAAAGCATCCACCCAGCCACACTTTCTAGCGCTGAGAGGAAGGGAGTGAGACACGTCCAACCTAAACACACACCGGCTTCTCATAGAAAGGAGAAGCCCAAGTTGTTTGTTCTTGGATTTTTCACTGTCAACAGATGTTGGTGTCCCCGTGATGATTATAGGCATTGATGCAGTAGATTAGCCATCTCTTTTGAGAAACACTTCCTTTTGTATCACTGATTTCATGCTTCGATCTCTCCTTAATCTCTAGAATCCTTTTAGCAGTGCTTTTTGATTTTTTTGATTCGGGCCTTTCGATGGGGAATTTTCCCCAAAGTAAACTATTACTGATTTCGGGGGAAAAATATGAATCATTCTTTACACCCATGGGAGATATTCAAACATAAAGTACAATATATTCAAGAGAAAAATTACGGGACCGATCTCACAAACGTTTTCTTTGGATCGTTGGAAATGGCCAATCCATAAATGTATGGAAGGATAAATGATTAATGACCTTCCTCTGGACTATTTTAGGGGAACACATAACAATAAATTAAAAGACTCGAAACTCCTGGACAACCATAAATGTTGGAACTCAAACCTTCTAAATCAACTATTTCCCTCAAATATAAACAAAAGATACAATCTATTAAAATTTCGGACTGGGATACCCCAGATAAACGGATCTAGAAACCAAACACTAATGGATCATTTACTACTAAGTCCACATACACACTAATCAATCAAGCTCTAAATGATAATAGTAGTTACGAATGGATATGAAAACTTAACATTCCCCCAAGGATCAAAAACCTCATCTGGAAATCAGCAATCGATGGATTACCTACAAAACTTCATTTGAATAAATTCATTAACAAGGTTCCCTCCCAATGTTTTCTTTGCAACTAGAAGGATGAGGATGCCCAACCTCCATTTTTTTTTGAATGCCCAATAACGCATCCATTTTTTTGAATGCCCAATAACACGATCTTTGATAATTCAATATGAACAATTAACTTGAAGACATTTCCTCTTTACAAGGTCAACTCAAAACTTTCTATGCAATCTCGTTGCCATGAAAGAAGAAAATAAATATTTTAGGGATACATAGAAAAACATATTTCCAATGACACAAATAAATATGCTTCATATGACAAGAAATATAGGAGCTGAGGAACAATACTATTTTCAACAAGAAAAAAAAACATATTACTAATGACACAGATGTCACGCAGAATAATCACAAATATAAGAAATTGATGCCAAACACAAACTAAGGAAATCAAACAAAAACAAAGAACTCATAGGAATCCAAGGTGGAAACGGCCACCTTAAGGCTTCTACAAAATAAATGTAGATGACTCAGTTAAACTCTCAGGTGATTGCAGTATTGGTGGCATTAGATATGGCCACGGGTCACGGGTCGGGCGGGTCGACCAGTGACCCGCCGGGTCAGGGTCAAAGGGTCGAAGGGTTGGCTCGGGTTGAGGGTCAGGGTTAGGGTCGGGGAGAAGATAACCCGTGACCCGCCGGATCGAACGGGTTGGCCTTTGAAATGTTACAAAATCATCACAAAACGACAAAAAAAAAACATCACAAAATCGTTCAACGGAAGGTCAAAACCCGCTCAACCCGGACATGACCCGGCGGGTCGACCCGGTTTCTTCCCTCTCCTCCCACGTGGCCCAACCCGGCGGGTCGACCCGTTGACCCGTCGACCCGCTGGGTGACCCGAACCCGTAGACCCGTTGGAATCCCGGATTAGGGTTCAGGTCATGTCCCCCGGGTTCTCGGTCGACGGGTCAGACCCATGGCCACGTCTAGGTGGCATCATCCAAGATTGTTATAATCAGGATTTGTATTACAAACAAAAGAGATCGCTTTCTGTACTGGTACAAAGGCTGCACTCGGCAAAGGGCTCAAGAATGTAATTATTGAGGAGGACAATCTCGGTACGATCAAAGCCATTAACGACTACAACAAATTAATGTGTCATGGGAAAATTTTAAGAATGACCGAGGAGATTCGCATCATGAGAAGTAGTTTCAACAACGTCCAGTTCAGATACTACTATAAAGAGTCTAACATTTGTGCGGATTATATTGCGAAAGTTAGGACAAATTATAACTTCTTGAACCTCCTTTTGAACAGGGAGCTTTCTAACATCATCCATATGGATAATCAAGGATGATATTTGGTTTTCAAAGACGTTCGAATGTTCGCCTACTGTAAAAAAAAATACAGCAAAATTAAATAAATATGCAAATCAATTTGAAATCCACCATGTCAATACTACTAATTAGTTAATTAAGAGCGCTTTCAAATTAGCTAGAAAAACTATTCCAATGAAGTAGAGCGGATCTGTTGTCCCTCCTTTCCCCTGTCTCTCTGTGCCTTCTCACAAAATCTCACCCTTTACTTATTTTTTTTTTGTTTTTCAAATTTTAAATAATTTTTTTTTAAAACCGGGGAAGGGGAGGGCACAACACGAGGCCTGTCCCTTTTGGACAGGTGATCCCATTAGCCAATGAAGACCTATGCAAATACAGATACAGTAGTCATATTTATACAAATGAAATAATATAAACAAATACGTATTATTATTTAGTTCATAATCCGAAAGGAAAGAGGAAATACCGAAATAGGTCTAAATATATAGGAAACAATATGATAGAAAGTCAGCTACATGATAGCATAAATGAATGAAAAACTATTGACTAATACATAAACCCAGACAGAACTTGGAAAGTGCAAAAACTAAAGGAAGTTCTCTCCATAAACATAATTGAACAAATTTGTAGTATTCATATACCACTAAACGAATTCGATGATAGACTCTACTAGAAAGCAAGTAAAAATGGATGGTTCTCAACGGCTAGTGTCCTAGACTATACCACCAGATTAGTAGATCACAAAGAAGCACAACTAAATCTTTCGAATGGATATGGAAAATAGACTACCCGCCAAAGGTGAAAAAGTTCTTGTGTAAAAACATTCTAATGGCACTCCTACCAAAGAGCAAATATGAGACAAAGGAATGCATGTACCAATGGAATGTGCTCTTTGCAACCACCCCCAGAAAGATGCAATACACTTATTTACAGAATGTCAGACCACACTCACAATCATACGAAAAATGGATCAACAGACTGAAAGGATATAGCCCAGGATACAAACAAAAACAACAGAACATATAAAGACATTATTATAGATATATTTGTGAAACTAACTCAAGAATAAAGATCAATCCTAGCTTTTTCCCTCTGGGATATCTGGTATCTGAGGAATAAAATTCCCTTCAATGACCACATATATTTTGGACCAGAAGAATGGATAAACTATATCAAGCAACAAAGGGACAATTGGAAGAAGGCACAAATGGAAGATCTAGATGAGGAAGGGATAACAAAAGAAGCAAGCAACAACCGAAACAAACCTCGCCAACCAAAAGTCATAAAATGGAAAAAATCACGTGAAGGATTTATGAAACTGAGTTTCGACGGTGCTAGGACCACCAAACGTTGCTTGGAGTTTCATCATCCGCGATGAACATGGTAGAATTCTCAATTGTGGGGTACAGAGTTGCGGTAAGTCCTCCGCGTTACTAGCGGAGGCTCTAGGTCTGCTTCATGGGCTGTAGGAAGCTCATCGGCTGGGATCACTCATATATCTTGGGGTGGAGAACGACTGTCTGACGGCTATTAACGTCGTCAAGGGGGTGTGGAGCTGCCCTTGGGAGATTGAGGTGACGGTGTTGGACATGCTTGCATTCGATCGATCCTTTGTTAGTGTGTCGTACTCCCATACACTTAGAGAGGGCAACTGCATTGTTGATCAACTCACTCACCTCGATCTGTTGCCGACTCCTTCCGAGTGGGGATCTGATGTTGACGAGCCTTCAAGGTTCTAGTAACAACTCATGCGTGAAGCACATGTCCCTCGACGTCAATAATTGAAACAATCCTATAAAGAAAAGCATCACAAACAACCACAAAACCGTTATAATCTCTAATAACAAAATAATCCATGTCCTTCTTGTGGCAAATTTGGATCTGTTAAAATTTATCGTATAGATTTCTTTATTTGGGGTTTCTATTATTTCAACCCAAAAAAAAAGTTTAAGGTGGATTTTTAACTTTAAATTTTAATTTAATTTTAATTCATTTATTTGGTTAGACTATAGTATTAATGGCTTTTTTTTTTTTTGATTAGGAAAAAATTCGGGTGAGCGTGCTCTACCCGCAAGCATCCTTTCGGATGAGGTCTGAAAGACCTGGGTTGTTGAAAATATCGGCACCCCAGGCAGAGTGGCAAATGTGTGCAACCTTATCCGCCACTTTATTGCCCAAACGGGGTACATGAAAGAAGGAGACTTCTTTCAAAGTTGTTAGTAGAAGTTGGACATCCGAAAGGATGAGTTCAATTTCCCAAGGACATCTAGAAAGGATGTGTAGGTGATTTATTATTAATGGCATATAAAATTAGATTAGACCCAACAACTAAAGATAAAGTATAAAAATATAATAGAGGCAAAATAGGTCTAATTTGAGCTACAAAATGTGCAGTTGGATTTCAAAGCCACTTATCGAAAAATCGAAAAAAATGCTCCATTATTTTGAACTTTTTTTTTAGAGTGGTTCAATAATAGTCCAACTCAATTAAAATTACTTCACTTTCAACTTTTGAGGTTAATATTTACTTTGAGCGTGTTATCTTCGAATAAAACGCGGGTATTTTTATAATTTTTTATTTTTCTATGAATATTTTGAAAAAAAAAATCGTTATCGGATTTTGGATCAATGTCTTTCACAAAGTACTCTATGAGTAATTGAGTAAATAAGATTCCACATATCAAAAAAAGGGATAATATTAAATATTCATGCTATTATAATAATTCAATTTCTTAATACAGTATAATGCATAATATGAAGAAAATATAATTATATATTAAAAAAAACACGTCCTACTTAATTGCTAAATAGTTCTACAAGTGTCATTCAGTGGTATCTTCTCGTCTATAATGACAACTTGATTGAAACATTCAAATATTAAGTATATTAAAAATGTCAAATTAAACTATTGATATGATAATTAATTATATTCCATAACAGTTTCCTAACCGGGGATATAGTATTCTATATAACGCAATTAATGGTTTGCTTTATTAAATAAATTGAAAACAAATAAAATTATAGAAATATTTTTCTATGGTGAAAGATAATTACGACTATTCAAGGGAAGAAAAGGCAACGTACTAACAACCCCAATGGCTAAAGTAGTAAAGTGGTACGGTTCTTGACTTCCTTTCCCAATTTTTATTTTTATTTTTATTTTTATTTTTATTTTTATTTTTATTTTTATTTTTATTTTTATTTTTATTTTTATTTTTATTTTTATTTTGGAAAAATATTGTGATAAGATCATATTCCGCCACATAAAATAGAACTTGGGAAAGGGAGTCAAGATAGATATATAGATATATGCATATATATATAGATAAGATCTTATTAAATCTATATTTTAACCTATCATCTTACGATCTTATGATATTATTAAGCTATATATTTTGAGCAATTATCTCAAATCTCATAGATTTATTTCAAGTGGCATTGGTATATCCAATCACAATATATTTTTATCATTAAAGATCAAGCTAACCTCTAATTCTGAAAACTTGATTCATTAAAGATCAAGCTAACCTTTTAACCTATTAAATATTAGGTTTTTATTCATTCAATAGTTATTCAGTTATTCTAGCTTGATCTATTTACAATTACTTGAATTGAACTCAAAGCTAGTGTTGTTGTACCTTTAATTTTCAAAGTGCGTTAGTGCAATTAAGATAAACAAAGTTTCCTTTGAAGTGGAAAAATGCACAATTTGCAAAACAATTAAATTATAAAGTGGAAAAAATATGTAAACTAACTAGCATACATAGAGAGAATTTTCAACTTGAAAACTGTTACTTTTCTAGTTTTCATATGTAGAGAGAATTTTCAACTTGTATACTCCTTTTATTAATTGCTTTTGGCATTACAAAATACACTATCTAGCATCTCTTTCTACATAAACCACCCTAAATATGCATTTTTTTTTACATTAGGCAAACAGTGGATGTCTTTGACGAAGCAAAGATCATTATTGATCATCCTGTAGAACGATATTATAAAGCTCCATATTCAAATGGAGTGTGCTCATATTACAAATACAACTAGTCGTTGCAATGTAGTCAGCACTATGATTAGACTCTCTATAACAGTGTCTAAATCTGCAACTGTTGAAATTTCCTCTCGGATTCTGAATTCAATTGCACAGGTCTCCTACATAACATTGCCGGGTTCGTCAATTACTTTGATTAAACCCTAACCATACACATTTAATCCTAATAAAAACTCAACAACATCAAAGCAAACAAGTTAATTCATTCTCACCAACTACCAGCACCAAACCACTTGATCCTAACTCCATTGTTGACCTAATCAACCTTTCACTTGCAAGAGCAGCATCTGCTTATCACGTCTACAACATGTACCACTTTAGACCACCCACAATGGTTTTAGGTAAAATGTACACATTTGCACAAGATGTGTAAAAATACACATCACTTTTTAACAATTTGCTCCATTGGTGAAATGTGCATTTTTTACACACCATTCAAATACAATTCATTTAAAAAAAACGTAAAATCATAAAAATCAACCAATGAAATTGTCTTACTTTTTGTAAAGGTTTTTGCACATAGGGGAGATGGTGTGCTCAAATTTGCACATTACATGCACAAATGTGTTGTACATTTGCACACACCCAAAACAACAAATGGAATTAAAAAGTGTCTAAAATATACACATTTGCACATTTACACACCACTATTGTGGATGGTCTTATTAGAGTACCAACATCTCTCTCACACACATTTGAAGCTTTTGAGGTCATCACTCTTCTCTTTCGATTTCTCTCTATTTCTTCGTAGGAAGAAGACATTGAATACTTAGGTCACCCACAACCTACATACTCTCAAAGTTTCTTTAGTTAAAAAAAAAAAGAGAAAATTAAAAAAAATTCAGAGCATGTCAGAGGTGAGTGTTTAATTTACCCCAAAAGTTTCTACTACTAGAAACATATCCATTTTAAAGACATTCACCCTCTGCAAATATGTGACATTTTGGGGTTTTAATTTTCTTTCCTTTTTTAAAAAAAATTAAAGACTCTCCAAGAGTTGTGCAATGTTTTTTTTTCTTTTGATAAGGTAAAGATTTGAGTGGGGTCAGGCCCTGCTGGACAACCACCCAAGGGCATCCTTTCGGACGAGGACACGTAAAGCCGAGTCGGTAAGGATGTCCTGTGTGGATGTCGTATGAAGGAGACTCGCAATCCTGTCGGCGGCCTAGTTGATCTCTCGGAAGATGTGGCCGAGTCGGCAAGGAAGAGTTGTGCAATGTGGATACTCTTAGAGCTCTCCCCTATTTCTATCTATTAAAAATAATATTCTCACAATTTCTGGGTTCTATTATGTTCCATTTGGACTAGTTTCCCAAGTACACTTGTATGTATTTGCTTTTTTCTTTTGCCCTTTTTTTATGTGATCACTTCCTCATGAATTTCCGGAAGTCATATCTCATTCAAAATGTTTAATACTCCCTTCGTTAATTAAAACTTGACGTTTTCTTTTTTAGGTATTAAAAACTATATAAAATATTTACTTTTTTAATAATTTTTTTAAATAATTTCATACTTATTGCTATTAAGTATGAATTTATAAAAACAAATGTTAAAAAAAGTTAACATTTTATATAGTTTTTACCATTCTAAAAAAGCGTGCATGAATAGTAAACGACAAGTTTTAATTAACAGAGGGAGTATATAATGGCGAGACAATCCACACGGTGAAAATATCGCCATTTACACAGTATCGGTCACGGTTTCTAAAATCGTGAGAAATAGGAACTTATAGGGACGGTTTTCAAAACCATCACTATAAACATTCTCACGGTTTTCGAAACCGTGGCAGCCCAATTTTGTGATTTTCGGTTTGGGAAAATATCCTCTCCCGAGAGATGCAAATGAGGATTTATGGTGATGGTTTTTAAAACCGTCGCTATAAACAATTTCTACGGTTTTTGAAACTGTGGCTGTTTAATTTCATGATTTTGATGATTTGTGAAAATATCCTACCCTACATAAACATTCTCACATTTTTTGAAACCGCGACCGCCTAATTTTGTGATTTTGACGGTTTGAGAAACCGCGGCCACCTAATTATTCACGGTTTGAAAAACCGTAATCGTCACCATGTCAATGACGATAAATTGACCGTATTACCTACAATTCTGATATAAAATCTGTAATAACCGCAAAGTATCTAGAAAAACATATCAAATAATAGAGTTTGACATACATCAGTACTCTAACAAATGGATCTCCTTCTCTGTATAGTACACCATTTCCCTTTTTCATACTAAATAGGATGCTTAATTTATTAATGTGGTAAAAAATACTCATTCCTCGTCTTTATTAATTTTAAGATTTTATATTCTTTTTGTTTAACTCCATGAAATTTTATGAAATAATAATTGTGAACCACAATGAAGGTCACCACCACTTTGGTGTATCAATACTGCATCACTTTTGATTTCCTTTGGATCCCAATGAGTTTATAAAAAACTCTATGCGTAGAGTTGAGAGAATTTCAACAATTGATTGAGAATTTCAACAATTGATTTTAAAATCAATGACAAAAAATCTTCTCCCTTTTTTTCCTCAACCCCTACTAACCCTTTTTTTCATGAAAGGAATGAGAAACTCTAGCTATTGATAGAGTTTCCCATTCAACTTTGCCGGATCCAAACCGTGTGCATATGTTTATCTTGAAAATTTATATTATGATTTTTTACAAAATCAAAAGGTTTGTTTTGCCATTTTGATACAAAATGTATTTTTAAAAAATTTTATAAAATGATTTTCAATTTTTTTTTGCAAATATATAAATTATAGTACTTGTTTGAAATATAAATATATTTTTTCATCTTTTTAAATGTTAATTTAATGCTTAAATAATTGATTGGTGTATGTAGATATCGAATGATCTTTATTGCTTTGAACAATAGGGCTTAAAAGATGATCGATTTATAAAACGAGTGTGATTTTTACACCATAAATTTTTACTACATACACCACATATCCCATATTTTTATTATTTTTTTAAATACACTTATGCCCTTTTTGAATCACAAACGTGTGACTCAAAAAGGGCAGATGTGTGACTCAAGAGACGCATGTGTGGAGCATATAGTAAATTTTATGGGTGTAAATATTATCATCCTTTATAAAAACTCCCTTATTAGACTTTTTTTTATGAGGAGGAAATACACTTTTGGTGGCAAACCCTAGACACGTGACCCACTGATATAGGAACAGAGACATGGATCGAATCCGAAACCTCCTTATCACCCCTTACATCACTAGGTCATTCCGATTGAGGCCTCTTATTAGACTTTTACCTTTACAATATGGTATTTTTGAGAAGTGGTGCAAAGGGGCTTGAAATGAAAATTGAAAAAAAAAATCACGGGAAGTGGCAATAAATGGCCTCAACTTTGGGACAGTTGTAGTCCAATATATCATATCTTTCCAATTTGCAAAAAATAACATCAATTATGGAGTAATAAGTCGTATATAATAGCATAACATTGTTGACAACGAATCTTTCAAGTAGCGTCGTAATTAAAATACACCCTACCAATAATCACTCTTTTACAAACCACGAATGACAAGACATTTTCCATTTTAATAGGAACTTCTGTATTAAAAACAATGGTTTTTCTATCCTATGCCCCTTAGGGCATAGGATAAGACACTAAATTGGGAAAGATTCCCTACCAAAAAGGCAAGTAACCTAGGAATCTAATTTAAAAAAAACCTAAATTAATTAAAATTTAAAAAACATTTCCCAATTTAGGGTCTTAAGGGCATAGGATAGAAAAATCGTAAAAACAATGATGTTGATGCTATTTTTGAAACCTTAAAAGTTAAGCCGTTTATTTTGGCAATTACTCTCAAATTTGATGCCATTTGCCATAATTTATTAAAAATTTACCTAAATGCTAACTAATAGAGAAATTCAGGTTAACATGTCTTTATAGAAGTGAATTTTATCACGGCCTCTCTTGCTTCTTTTGTCTTTCCTTTCTCATTGGCTTTCAACTTTGTATTGAAAATGATATTAAGATAAGGGCTACTCCCGTTTAATCCCCACAAAGCCCATTATCTCATTGTTTCGAGAGCTCATATTCTCGTCTATTTTCCTTATCTAAAAAAAAAACCTAATAGGGGTGTATCTTGAATGATTCGTTAGGGGGATTGTTCAAAATTCTAACTTATAAATGGAAGAAGAAAAAAAAAAAGATAACCCCAACGGTATAAGAAAAGTATTATATTAATCGAAATCGAAATAGACGAATCTAGTCCCTAAACCTAAACTCATAGAAAAATGTTAAATTAGCTAAATTTAACTCTATGATCGAGTTGATAATTCTTCAAACTATTTAAACTCAACATACTCAATTTTTCTCAATATGAAAGACTATAAATTAATGAACGTTTTTGTTTACCCTATGTTCTAAAGTCATAAGTTAAGAACTTAAATTTTAAGAATGCTTTTATAATTTTAACTTATTTTAGCTATATTTTTAATTGTTTTATTAGGATTTAAGCATCCAAATTTACTAGAAAAATCGATAAGTAAATTATAAAGGGAGGCACAATTATTTTTCTTTATACATAGGGTTTATTTAAAAAAAATAAAAAAATAAATTTTGAATGTAGATAGTAAAAACAAAAAAAATAAAAAATTTAATTTTGAATGTAAATAGTAAAAACTTTAATTTTGGGTGTAAATAGCAGGTATTTTTTTTTAATAAAAATAAAATTGGAGATGCTCTAAAAAGTCTAAACACATGGATCCGCCCCTGCTAAGTGCTAACTACCAATGCTGAAAGGGACCAGATAATACCTTCCTCGTACGTGCACCGAGCGATGTCTATTAAACAATCTACAAGTCCATAGCCCGCCATCATCTCTTTTTTATTTAATTCCCAAATGGTGTCGGCCCCTCCTTCCTCTTCAAATTCATCTCCCCAACTTGGATATTTAACATAGAGGAAGGGAAGCACGTCAACGGCCCAATTTCACATCTATATATCGGATCGATTTCGATTTCGATTTCGATTTCTTCCCTCTTATCTGTAATAATTTGGGTTGGATGCGGGGTTCTTTGTTCCGTCGTTGCTCAATCGGCATCGTCTGTTATAAATTCTAGTGCTTTTCTTATGTGGGGGGGTTTAAAGCCTGTTTTTTAGCTTTGCAGACCAACTGTTTGATTTTATTCCTGAGTGGGAAAGAGTGGAAGATGGTGGAAAAGAGTCAGGTATGGCAACCTTGTAAGAAGAAGAGGTTTCAGTAATCGTAAGCTAATAGAGAGATCAAGATACGGTGAAGGAGAGAAAGACAGAGGAAGTGAGATCTGAGAGGTTAGTTATGGGGTCAAGAGGGGCGTCACCGGGTAGTGCAGGGGGTAGTGTTAGTAGTAAGACGAGGGTGGGAAGATACGAGCTGGGGAGGACTTTAGGAGAAGGGAACTTCGGAAAGGTGAAGTTTGCAAGAAATGTCGATAGTGGAGAGCATGTGGCGATCAAGATCCTCGACAAGGAGAAGGTTCTGAAGAACAATATGTTCCACCAGGTAAAAGAATTCGATCATCTCTGAGTTTGCTTTTATATGCTTCTCCTTAAAAGGGTCGCTCTCTTATGGGTCTGCTTCTACCTTTTTTTTGATGTTTTTTATATGAGTTGTTTGATTGGCTTTGGATTTAACTTTATCTAATTGGTCCCTGATCATGGTCATGCTTAATTGGGATCTGATTTGTAAGTTTAATTATTCATGAGATTTCGCTTGGAGTAGTCCATCAAAAAAACATGGTTTGGAATTTGAATCTTGTGTTTTCATCAATCAGAAAAAAAGACGAATATTCTACACAGTGCAGATCTTTAGTTGAATTCGGCCTAAGGGGTGGCACTGTAAGATAATAAAGTTGGGTTAGCCCAAAGAAGTAAATAGTTTGTTTGATTATTGTTCCATTGATTTCTTAACAACCCCCTTTTTAGCTCATCTAAAAGGAAAGGATAATTTGGCCTTGTGCATTAGTATTAGTCAAGCCTTCTGATATCTTAGCTTTTGATATATTTTTTCGGCTTGTGTAGATGTTTGAAGTAGCATAAACTGTGATATATTCCTTGTCTACATTCTACGTTTTAGTATTTAAATGGACGTCTCCTTTATTATATCTACCTTGTCACTCTTCTTATTTTGCCTTTAATATACCTATACTTCCAAGAAAAAGGAAAAAGATTGGAAAATTCAACTCCGAAAGTAAAGGTTTATGAGTTTTGGTACCTCAGAATGATCGAGGATAATAAAATTCTTGCATTTTTTTTGCATTTATCACCAAAAGCTCCAGAGCTATCAAATTGTAGCAAGGAGTATACTGATATTTTTCTTTTGGTTGCAGATTAAAAGTGAAATTTCAACCATGAAACTCATTCAGCACCCTAATGTCATCCATTTGCATGAGGTGAGAATTAAACTTGAGTGCCTGTTTTTCGGCAGGTTTTCAAGGTCTGCTTCATTGTTCTAATTCTAAACTATTCCTTATTTAATATTTGAAGTCTTCTGCGTGGTGTCACCTGTGCCTTTTCGAATAGTCACCTTACACTTATGATACCGCTGCATTATTTTATAATTTCTACCATGAAATCCATTTTCCTTTTTCGATAACCGCTCCCCCCCCCCCCCCCCCCCCCGTCGTACTGACCAGTATTTTCCGTGTAGGTAATGGCAAGCAGGACAAAGATATATATTGTTCTAGAATATGTCACTGGTGGTGAACTCTTTGATAGCATTGTAAGCTAATGAGTTTTCAAATTTCTTTTTCTTTTCTCCTTTTTGTTCCATTAGAAAACATCTTAGTTTGGTAGCTGTGCATGTATCTATCAATTTGCATGTTGCTTGAGCCAGGTAAGTAAGGGAAGATTGAAGGAAGATGAAGCAAGAAAGTATTTCCAGCAGCTGATAAATGCTGTTGATTACTGTCACAGCAGAGGTGTTTTCCATAGAGACCTAAAGGTAATTGATTCACAGCAATTATCCAACGCTTGTTACTCTACATGTTGTTTTCTTGATACAAATTTAGTTACTTGACAATCTCGTTAACATTCTATACATTTTAGCCTGTTTTATATATATTTCCTTTGTCATTCTCTAACAGCCAGAGAACCTATTGATGGATGCACATGGAATCCTTAAAGTTTCAGATTTTGGATTGAGTGCACTAGCTCAGCAAGTTCGGGTGATTTTATTAAGCTCCTTAGCAAATGAAAAGTTTCCATTCTATATTTCCGTAGCTTTGAGTTTGATCTTGTTGAATCTTGTAAAGCTTTGCTGCTTTAGTTCATATTTTTTAATTGTTGTGCCCATTGGTTACCATCTAATATGATTTATCAATCTTCTTCTTCAGGAAGATGGGTTACTACACACGACATGTGGAACCCCAAATTATGTTGCTCCAGAGGTGAACTACTCAATACATCCATATTTCTCTGTCAAGCCATTTGTTTTTGTGTTGCTTCTCTTAACTTGTTCCTTCGTAGGTTATCAAAAACAAAGGGTACGATGGAGCTAAAGCTGATTTGTGGTCCTGTGGTATTATTTTGTTTGTTCTAATGGCTGGGTATTTACCTTTTGAAGACACAAACCTCAACGCGTTGTATAAAAAGGTGATTTCATTCTATCCCGATTTAATTGTTTAGAGCTGGGAAATTTGGTAATTGGATGCATTACTTAAAGTTATATCAGAGGAGGCAGTCGTCTATATTACTCACAAACTTTATGATTAAGAATTCCCTAGGAAACTTCAAACAACCAAATTGAATATCTCTCCTTCAAAATGGAGCCATTTCAATTTCTGCAGTTGTGGATTATGAATTTCAGTTAATTGACATACCTATCTATACGCCTCTTTGGCTTTATGTATTTTTTGAGTGTCAGATTGTAGTTAACTATTTTTGTTTTGTTTTGCTGAAACCTTCGATATCGCTCACAACTGGTTGCAGATACACAAGGCGAACTTCACTTGCCCAGCATGGTTCTCAACAAGTGCAAAAAAATTGATAACGAGAATTTTAGACCCCGATCCTTCAACTGTATGTTTCTTGCTGCTGCTTCTTTTCTATGATTCGATTCTTCTCTATAAGAATAATTGCACCTTTTCGGATGTCTATCGTGATGATTATCTTCTAATTGATTGAATTTTAATGTCTCATTCTTTTTCCGGGCCAACTTGGAACAGCGGATTACGATTGCTCAGGTGATTGAGAATGAGTGGTTTAAAAAAGGTTACAAGCCGCCTGTTTTTAAAGAATACGCCGTTAGTCTTGATGATATAGATGCTGTTTTTTATCAGACATCGGTAAGGGTTTACATGAATATATTGCAGATATCATCTTTGGCTTCTTGTAAATGCTGCACAGCAAATATATCATCAATACGATGCCATAATTATTATTTATTTACTGTGTTTTTTCAATTGCTTCTCTTAACAAACAGTCATCCGGGGGACATTTTGTGGAGAGACGAGAAGAACAACCTTCTTTGCCTAGATCACCTCTTACTATGAATGCTTTTGATCTCATCTCTACATCTCAGGGTCTTAACCTTGGCATACTGTTTGAAAACCAAATGGTATGTTCTGATGTTGACTAACATTTTGTGATCTTGATTTTATGTGATTACCATTGATTATTATTAATTTGGTGGGTTCGTATGCTTCTCAGGGACTTGCTAAGCTGGGAACAAGGTTTACATCCAAATGCTCCGCGGATGAGATTATATCCAAAATTGAACAAATGGCTGAACCAATGGGTTTTGGTGTGAAGAAAAATAATTTCAAGGTGAGGTGATGTTTCCATTGTTTTTCACAACTTCTAATTCTTCATTGCTTCTCAACACTGAATCGCTATTAGGTCGAGACCGAATTCTCTTGGTATAAACTCTATTTGAATTGTTTTTTGCTGCTTACTTTCACTATATATTTCTGATCTTGTGCTTGTAGTTGCCAGTTATTCCGTTAAGACCTTTTTTTAATATCCATTTGGTGGAGGGACGGACCTAGGATCCATTCAATCCTTAGATTTGAGTCCTGTAATCATGGTGAATTGTTGAAAAAAGACACAGACGGATCCAAGATCTGTTCAGGAGAAATGGATCCAAGATCCATTCATTATATAATCCAAACACTTTAAACTCTTTAAAAAAAAACAAAACAAACGGATGTACTATGAGCTGCCCATATGCTTTTTAAACGGGAAAAAAAAATATTCAAAACTCACGGATCCACCCATTCTTTTGTTTTCTTTTTTTTTTGGCAAGGAATTTGTTTTGAACATAGTAAACGACTGAACGGATCTTGGATCCGGTTATCCGAACGGACTTAGGATTCGTCCATATTTTTTTCAACAGCTCGTTGGGATTATAGGACACGTGTCAGTCTAAGGATTGAACGAATCCTAGATCCACCCCTGGGAGTGTGTATAACACCTGCAGCGGGTGTATATAGCCATCTCGTATATCGGTCATTTTCTTATCCATTCAAGCTGAGGCTGAATCTCTGTCAGGCTACGACTCTTATTTCCGGATAAATGTGTCTCCTGGTATCTGCTTCTTATGAAACTCTTTTAACTCTCAGATGAAGCTGCAGGGAGAGAAAAATGGACGCAAGGGTCAACTATCTGTTGCAACAGAGGTCTGTACGCTAACATTTATCATCGTCTCAATAGCTACTTATGCTATTGGTTGACGCACTCTTCTTTCATTTTGAGCCTTTTCTTGATAGTCTCAAAGATAAGACCATTCTTTCTTGTAGATTTTTGAAGTCGCCCCTTCCCTGCACATTGTCGAGATTCGCAAGTCCAAAGGAGATACCCTTGAATTTCAGATGGTGAGCTTTTTAGATTCATGAGTCATGATTATTGAAATTCATCAACTTGACTGCTGATGCATGTGGGTTTCACATGCTCTAGGGTTCTTTCCTTATATGTGATGTGTACTTCACATGACTTTAACTTCTAGTTATGTGGGTTTCACATGCTCTAGGGTTCTTTCCTTGTATGTGATGTGTACTTCACATGACTTTAACTTCTACGGAGTATTAATGAGGCTTAGTTTGGATGACATTACAAGCCGTCCAATGGCCCTATAGCCGTGTCAACTCGGCTAACTGACATCTAAGATTCCAAGTGTTGTAGAAATACTTGTTCTCCTCTGATACAACGAAGAACAACTACTCTGATCCAAGATTTTGCAACATCCTCAGTTTCTAAAATGCAGCTTTATATGTTGTGGATGTGATCAGTTCTACAAAAGCCTGTCTACTGGGCTGAAAGACGTCATCTGGAGAATGGGCGACGAGATCAAAGAGGAAGAAACCGTCAAGAAGTAGCACATGGTAATCTATTATCTGTGCGTATAATCATACACTACACGTACACACACATTCGGTTCGATCAACCATGTAAATATTTTGCTCACTTGCTTTATGCAGGTTGTGATTTCAGAGTTGAAAACTGTAAAGAGAATAAAGGCGTTTTGTTTGCAGAACCCATCTTCTGCAGTGTGTGTTTATGTCAGTGTGAAGAGATGCCCTTGGTGTTCTTGGCGACGCCCAACTTACCTACTCATTATTATCTGTAAATACTCCAAAGTTGTTGTAGAGAATTGAATGTGCGTGTGTGCGCGCGCGTGTGCTATACATTTATAATGTTCGTATAATGTGCAAACCCGTTTCGTTCTTTTGGCAATGGCATTGTTTCTTCATAGATGAATGTCACAACTGCATCCGAGTTTCAGTTAAGACTCGGCTAGCGTATTCATTTGAAAACCAAGTCGATTTTTCGTGGTTTCGGTCTTGTCATTGCACGTGTATAGCCTGTCGTATTCACCGATGACGGGCTACACATATGCAATGACCCGAACCTACTTGGTTCAGAACTCGAGAATCCGACCCAACTGACCCGATTAAAAAAGTCACTAACTCTTCATCCAATCCTGCAATGAGCAATGTTGGCAAGCTGCCAAGTAAGTAACTACTGAGGGAAGGAACGCCGATAGGCGATGGTGTTCGATTGCAAGACCGCCCTCGTACGGCTGTTAAACCACCATTGCAGGACCTTGAAAGAGCTTAAACAAGTCCAAGCCCAAATCACGACCTCTCCCCTCGTCGATTCCGATCGTTTCTTCCTCACAACTCGCCTGGTGTTCTTCTGCGCGGTCACCGAATTCGGCTCCATTGACTACGCATCTCGTGTTTTCCGACAAATCGAAAGACCAAATGCCTTCGTTTACAATGCCATGATCAGGGGCTACTCCTGCAATTCAAGCGGTTCTGGCTCCCAATCTTTGCTTCTGTACAAGAAAATGTTGTGTAGTGCAGTTTCCCCTGATAACCTAACTTTTCCCTTTCTGATCAAGGAGTGCACTACGAGGGGTGATCTTGTCACGGCTGGGGCTGTTTATGGGCATGTTGTGAAGCTCAGTTTTCACGGTGATGTGTACATTGAGAATTCCATGATTAGTTTGTACTGTGAGTGTGGGGCAATGGGTAGTGCACGGAAGTTGTTCGATGAAATGTCTAAGAGAGACGTTGTGTCCTGGAACGCGATGATTGTTGGAGGGTTTAGAAACGGGTTCCCTGATTTCGCGTTGGATTTGTTTAGGAGGATGGAGGGGAGGAGTATGTATACTTGGAATTCGGTCATAACGGGGTGTGTTCAAGCTGGCCGTGCAAGGGAAGCTCTGGAAGTTTTTCAGGAAATGATGAGTGAAGGTGAAGCTGAACCTGATAAGATAACTATTGCGAGTGTCCTTACTGCGTGTTCTTCGATTGGTGCGATTGATCATGGGAAGTGGGTTCATGGTTACTTGAAGAGGATCGGGTTGGATTTGGATGTGGTGATTGGTACAGCTTTGATTGATATGTATGGGAAATCAGGGTGTGTGGAGAGAGCTGTTGAAGTCTTTGAAGAAATGAAACAGAAAGATGTCTTGGCATGGACTGCAATGATATCAGTGTTCTCGTTCCATGGGTATGCTAGAGAGGCCCTGGATCTTCTTAAAGACATGGAGATGCATGGGCTAAAACCAAACCATGTGACCTTTGTTGCTCTGCTGTCAGCTTGTGCACATTCAGGCTTGGTCGATGAAGGCCGGTGGTGCTTTCATGTGATGACGAATGTTTATTCGATTGAACCACAGGTTTATCATTACGCGTGCATGGTTGATGTACTCAGCCGAGCTGCACTCTTCGAGGAAGCTGAAAGAGTGATTCAGAGCATGCCGATGCACCCTGATTCATTTGTCTGGGGAGCGCTACTTGGAGGATGTCAAGTGCATCGGAATACAGAGTTGGGGGAAAAAGTTGCCCTCAAGTTGATTGATTTGGATCCTTTCAATTATGCATTCTATGTTAATTTGTGTGATGTATATGCCAAAGCAGGTAGATTTAATGAAGTTAAGAAGGTAAGAGCTTTAATGCAGAAAAAGTGCATAAAGAAAGAAGTCCCTGGATGTAGCATGATCGAAGTTGATGGCATTGTGTATGAGTTCTCAGTGAGAGGGGCACACGAAGTTGTGATGGAGGAGATAGTTTTGGTTCTTGAGGGATTAATGTGTCAGATGAAGCTCAATATGAAGTTGGATGATATTGATGGCAGGGATTAGTTGGTTGTTCTTTTATATGGATTCTTTTTCCTGGACTTCTGAGCCACGAGAGCAGCTCTTCTGAACTCATGTAGAAGATTTTACCCAGCAATGACATCTGAAGTCCGAGTTTTCTGGTAGACCGTAGATGTAGATACATGTCAAAGAAAACAACACTCATGAAAGGTATTTTGGTCCTTGGGACTTGCAAGTATTCTTCTACTCTTCACTTACAAAACCTAGGCGATTTACTTGTAGCACAGCCACTTACTGAGCTGCACATTAGCTGAACACCTGAACATTTGGTTTGCAAACATGCTACTAGACTCATCCTTGTATGGTTGCATATATAGATGCCTGATGCCTTTCTGATTGTGCTAATTTTAGATTGTTTGTTCAAAGTTTCTTCTTAAAGGCCATTTGGGACTACTTTGCACGCCTGATGCCTTTATGACAACCATATTCCTTGACGGATAATGGCTTCAGGTTTGGGTTCCCTGAGTTCTAAAAATGATTTGTCTGGTTTACCTTCTTTGACCATGATTTATATATACGTGCAGATAAAGTATATAATTCTTAATTATGTAATGTTTTACGATGCCTGAATTTGAGCCCAATTTTTTTTTTGACGCCTACCCTTGTAAAGTAATTATGCTCCGTAAACAGCTATTGGACCACACCCCCCCCCCCCCCCACCCCCCACAAAAAAAAAAAAAAAAAAAAAACCTATATAAACAGCTAACGTACAAACGGGGGGCGGTTGTTTAACAACTAGTCCTTCCCGCTTGCGACATCACTGTTCCAATATAAAATTCCTGTTGTCTTCTATCTCTCTGTGTGAGATTTAAGGGGAGAGTCGGAAATGGAAGACATCGACAATAAAGAGTCACCGTCGTCGGCGTTGATCTTTCTAGGAACGGGGTGTTCAAGTGCTGTTCCTTACGCCATGTGCTTGCTTCAGCCTCTCCCTCCTCCTTGCTCCGTTTGCTTCCAATCTCTCTCCATCCCCCCTGAACTCAACCCTAATTACAGGTTATTTTCCTCATATTCTATCTATTTCTTTCAATCGGTTCATGGTTTTGAATCTTAATTGACTGATCTTTCAGTTGATCATCACGATCATGTTTGATTTTGCTACAATCGTTTTTTTTTGTTGGTCTTCCCGATTCCTTCCTTTTGCAAGGGGAATTAGTTTCTGCTTCATCCATCTATTATCTTGCAAAATCACTACTCCATCCCAATCAAATTTGTGTTTGTCTCTGTCCTTGGGATTTTTGTGTTGAATCAGTTCGAGAGCTTTTTATTTTTCGGTTAAGTTTGCTGGAAATTGTCATGTTTTAAACAATTGAAAAGAAATGTTATCTATGTTAGAAAGGTTATGCATCACATATTCACACATATAAACGAAGGTTGTGCATAGGTTTTATTACTAATAGCATGTGATTGCATGAATATACATTTGTATCGATCTTACTTTAACTAAATAAAGTAATCAACTCGTTGGAGTATGATATATGGTTAGTGATCAGTCTCTTGTTGCCCTTTGTAATTTTGTGCACTTGCAGATGCAACACGTCCCTTCTTATTGATTATAGGCAAAATAATGGCAAGCAGAACTATATATTGATTGATGTTGGGAAGACATTCAGGGAGCAAGTACTTAGATGGTTCACTCATTATAAGATCCCTCGAGTAGATTCAGTGAGTGCATATTTTTTTTGAGCTTTAATGTTTAGTCTAATTCGATAGTGTGTCAACATATATCTTAAACCTACTATTAGTTGTCTGTCATCTTTGGACTTCCAGCATCATTGCACATCCTAGAGGGCAGAGGCAAAGTTAGTCAAGCTTATAGCTGGTATTCTTGTACTGACTTGAAAGTTTGACATTTTTCAAAATACAACATTGTATTGTAGCTTCATTTATAATCCCTGTCTATGATGTCTTCTTAAGACCTTGATTTGGGGAGAAAAACACTGAAATGATGGAAAATGTGCCCACTACCAGGTATCCAAGTTTATTTTTTGAGGGAGTATATTTGCTTAAAATTTGGGGGCCTAAATTCTCTATTTTTATTTGTTTATTTATCTGTTTCCACTTTGTTTGAATATGGTGGACTATAGCAGTGGCTGGTCCAATCTAGTATGGTTCATAAAACACTGGATAAGTGTAAATGCAGACACATTTTCACTTTAAATCTCTAAACTTTCATACATATTACCGCAAAGATATAGTTGTTGCAGTCCAGAGGGATCAGGCACAGTGTAAAAATAAAAGACCCTTCAGGGAAAACTATGAACTCATATGCATGAATACAATAGCTCAAAACATTGTAATTACTTGTATGAATTACTTAGAGAAAGAATTTTATGGTTGGCTATTTCATCATTTCAGAGGTTCAAATACTAATTTAATTAGCCCAGGTGTACTAATCCTATTCTTTCTTTTTTTCTGAAGATTTGGTTGATGTACTGAAATATCTGCTGGTGGAAATTTTCAAATTTCAGCTACTGGCTAATCACTGACATTTGTCCTGTAGATCATATTAACACATGAACACGCTGATGCAGTTCTAGGTCTTGATGATCTAATCGCGATTCTACCATCCAGTTATACAGATAGTTTGAATCCCACTCCTATATATATTTCGGAAAGTACGATGCTCAGGTATTAACTCAAACATTTCTCACAGCCATTAAAATTTCTTCTGTGCCTCAATTTTCATTTTATATATAGACAAAGAATTATTGAACTTTTAGACATTGTTATTTTTTCCCATAATTTATTTTAATAACAGGATACATGACTGTTAAGGTTTTTATTTCTATATTTTTTTTGTGGGTAAAAGGTAAATTTATACTAAAATGCAAACCAAACCAGAGAACCTGGTTGGTGAAAATAGTCAATTACAAACAAGATATACTCAAGAGAACATGCAAGCTCTCTCAACATATGTTGAAAATCAAAAGTACTAGTAAACTATTACAACTCCATACATATCACATACTCGTAATGCTAGTTGCGGGAAATAAATCATAAAGAAGTCTATAAACATGAGTGATAACCAGACAAATAACACCATCCATCTAGATGACATTATTGTCAAACACCAAGGCATTCCTAGCGTGCCATATATAGTACACCGTGGCTCCAAGCACAAAGACACGTGCACGATCAGCCTGCTTTGAGCAGGATAGGATATACTGGGATTGTTGTTGTTGTAGTCATGTTTGTTTCACTCAATTTTGAGCCTGTGTTGGTTACTTGGTTGTACTTTGGGATACTTGCTTGTTTGCATTCACCAGCGAGTAAATTTTTGTTAATTCTTTTGGTAAATGTGTATGTAATTTATGTGTGACTTTACACATTGGAGTTGAGGCTTTGGGCTTCCTTTTGTAAACTTCTCATCTCAGTGATTAATTTGCTCAGTATCGAATTTGTATTAAACTAGATATTATTATATTTCTATCAAGTGATATTGCTTTTAAGATCTCCTTTTCAGTTTTCAGGTAAGTGAATTTTTAGCAAAAAAGAAGGAAGTTTTCAAATTTTGTTTGGTTTGAAAAAGTCTTGCAGTGAAATTACCTCACTTGGTAGAGAAGCCACTTAAAGAAGGTCAGTTTGTTGGGGAAGTTGCTCAGCTAGATTGGAGAATAATTGAAAGTGATTGCAATAAGCCATTTATTGCATCAGAGCTACAGTTTATTCCTCTTCCAGTAACTAGCTATCACTCTGTTAATTCATTTCACACTTTGGTATCATCTTGCTTCTAAGTTGTAACTATGGCATTTTGGCAGGTGATGCATGGTGAAGACTATATTTGTCTGGGTTTTCTGTTTGGTGAGAAATGCAAAGTAGCTTACGTATCTGATGTGTCCCGCTTTCCACCAACTACAGAGCATGGTGAGTCTTATATCCTACCCTTCAGGAAAGGTAAAAGAGTAAATCGAAAATAAAGGAAAGATTTTGTTGGTTATTCTAGTTGAAATGCAACTCTGAATTCATAACCTTTATTAGTTTTTTTTTCTTGTTATTTTTTCAGTTGGTCTTTCTGTTTTCACTTTGGTGCTGATAAAAATAGTTTTACCACAGCTCAGTCTAGTTTTGCTGCACTGAATGGCCATAATCTTTCATATTTCATTAGTTTCATTGATTCCCACCATTGTCTTAACTGTTTCCAAACACTATTAGAGTGTAGGACCCAGGTTGAGAGTTGCTTGTTAGAAGATGATATGGGTTTTAAACTGTGCCAAATGCTAAACTTGCTATTTAGGCTCCATTGATCATGCTCTCCTACAAGTATCTCCACAATCAGAGACATGAAAAGATTGCATTCCTGAAGGTTACAAAAAGTGCATTCTACATAGTTATTCTGTCTAGTGAAAGTCATTGGGGAGGTTTTTCATGTGCAGTTATTTCGAAAAATGGAGCTGGTCAAGTGGATCTCCTTATTCTGGATGCAAATACTCCCGTGGAGGTTAGTGGAACTTGTATAGCTTATCAGCTGCGCTTCGTAATACTATTATTGAGCTGCAAATCAGCTCAAAACCTGAGAATTCAGTCTGCAAACCCAACCATCAACTGCAATTTCTGAATTTTCATTTTAGCTGGCATAGCCTCCGGTCACCAAACATTCTGCTAGACTCATACTTTCATGCTTGCATACATAGTTGTCTGATGCCTTTCTAATTTTGCCAAATCTTGCCTTTTAGTTGATTACGCTTGTTGATTGTTTGTTCAAGGTTTCTTCTTAAAGGTCATTTGTTAGTTGCTACTACTTTTCGTGCTGACCGTACCCCGAAAATGACATTCTTAATGTGCTTTTCTTTTACTTGCCAAAACGCAGATCTCTTCACGTAGCACTCACTTTTGCCTTTCTCAGGTCAGTTGAGTCTCAAGAACATTTAATAAGATTTGATCCATTTAGTATAATTCTTTTCCCAATACTGATGCTCACTCTAGTACTCTACTTCCCCTGAAGACGCTGGATGCGATCAAGAGGATATGTCCTAAAAAAGCTCTGCTGATTGGCATGAACCATGACTTCAATCACCAACGCTATAACGTTTATCTTGATGAGTGGTCCAGAAGGTAAGCTAAGCTTCAATGTACATACATACATATAGAATCTTTGGTGTCCTGCAGAATCCAACTAGCATGTTGCATTGCCATCTGCTGTATTTACTCGACGATAATAGTAACGGTTCAAGTTTGTCCTTGTATGGTTGCTCTCAGGGAAGGCATTCCGGTGCAGCTAGCTCATGATGGTCTAAGGATCCCAATTGAACTCTGATATGCCAAGAGGCTTTGGATTGAGCTTGCTCACTGTTTTGAGTTCACACGAATGCATCAAACGGGTATGGCAAGTCGGCAACCAATGTTTCCTTGACAGGATCGGTTTGCGTTTCTTTGATACGAAAATGAAGGACTGACTCTCTGAATCATCGACTCTCTAATAGCCTATGCAAAACTCTCCTCTTTCAACTCATGAGCTATTTCTAGTTGAGCCACCCCTATATGAGGAGATCTAGATCAATCTATTAAGCTAAAATAAAACATTAAGACAATGGATGACTTTTTGTTTGGTTATATGGGCATGTGATATCATTTGACATTTTTTACTTTCCACAATTCCGTTAAATAGATCTAAATAAAGAGTAAAACTCCTCTTCGTAGGCTTTATAGAAGATGGATTTATTTTAACAATTTAAACTCAAAATATCTCTTAAATTTAAGTATTGATGAGGAAAATTTTGTAATAAAAAAAAATCTCTCTTAAAACCCGGCCTCTTAAATATGTCTGAGAAGGATGATGTAAAAGTTTTGGTTTGTTTTGATAGGCAAAAACTGAGTAAAATTACTTCAACAAATAAAACCAAATCGGATTACACAAACACAAGACAGATAATAACTCTTTTTTTTTTCTAAAATACTCGTCAACACGAAACAACCGTGTGACCCATATTTAGGGTGTTATATGAGCTGAGTAGTTCGAGCCCGATTCGAGCTCAACTTGATAAAAGCTAGGCTTGAGTTCGTTCATTTTCTACACAAACTGAGTATAAGCACATTTTTAAGCTCGGATCAAAGCTCGACTCGCTCGATTTAAACTCGAATAGCTCGAATTTTGTGAAATTTCTAAATTTTCCTTTACATCACTATGTTGTGAGCAAATAGAGTCGTTTAATGCTTGAAAAAAGCTTGGCTCGAGCTCGTTTATTTGTTGAACAAGCCGAGTATGAACACATTTTAAAGATCGAGTCCAAATTTAGGCTCGGCTCGAATTCGTAATAATGCTCGGCTCGTTCGGCTCAAATAACCGCTCTACCCATATCATGGTTGGACAAAGGCCGGCGCTTGATTTTGTTACTGATTTTCATATTGGTTGATAGGGCTGTGCATCGGTCTAAAACCTAACCGAATCGGGGCGAACCAAACCGAACGAAACCGAAAATCTCAAAATTTTCAAACCGAAAGCCGAACCGAAAGTATTAGGTTCGGTTCGGTTATTTGCCGGTTCGGTTTTAACATAATTGAACCGAATTTCCATAAAAAAAATTTAAGTATACAAATATATATTGTATAAAATACAGTATATATACACATATATACACATATTCCAATATAAAGTATACAAATATAGTTACAAATAAATAAATATATATATATATACACGGTTACAAATACAGTGTATATATATACATTGTAGTTGTATGCTTTATAAAGTATACAAGATTAATATATATATATATAATTGCAAATACAATGTATATATATATGTGTATATATACACTATATATATGTATATACAGTAAGTATGTGTGTAACTGTGTATATATAAAATATACAGATATATATACAATGTATTTATGTAGTGTATAAAAAAAATTCGGTTTAACACAAATCGAACCTAAACCGAACACAAACCGAACCGAAACCGAAAAATGGAAATTCTCGAACCGAAAAATTTCGGTTAGGTTCGGTTTGTGTTTGGTTTGTGTTGGTTCAGCCCAAAAATTCGGTTTGGACCGAATCATGCACACCCCTATTGGTTGAACCCTCATACTTTGAGGTAAAAAACAAAGACAACAATCAACATGTTATAATTGCCTCAATTGAATTTTAAATAAAAGCAATGAGAATGAGCAAGTTGACAACTTGACATTGGCCCGGCCCCTATCAGAGATTTACAAAGAGAGAAAAAGAAAAATTGAGAAAATGAGCGAAAGAGAGAAAGAGCATAGTGTTGGCCCAGGTTTCACTCCGACCAGCAATGCCGGCGGTGGGGCTAATGGGATGCCACAGCATGAGGATTTCCCCATGCTCCAGGGGACATCAATTGCTGGAAGCACTCATCTGAGCTACATAGACAAGTTAACAAATGGAGCAGGAAGCTTTGCATCGATCCAAGATACTCGGACGATTCAGGAGATGGAGTCTACTGACTACCAGACTACTGATGATATTCCTCTGGATAAGGAAGACTCGTTGTGCCCCACGATAACACTGTCCAAGGAAGAGAGGGAGGAATTATGGAGGCCTTGGAAGGAAACATTGATTATTAAAATGTTTGATAAAGGCCCAGGGTACATGCAACTACATCGTAGGCTGACACAGAAATGGGCACTCAAAGCGCAATTCTCGCTAATTGATCTGGGAAATGACTACTTCGTGGCTCGTTTTTCCAATCGGGATGACTATGACCATGTCCTCGCGAAGGGTCCATGGATGATAGGCGACAATTACTTGACAATCAGAAAATGGGTGCCACAGTTTGATGCTAGTGAAGATAAAATCACAAAATTGACAGTCTGAGTGCGAATCCCTGGTCTCCATATTGAGTTCTTTGATCAAAGGTTCCTACATATGGTAGGCAGGAGGATAGGGAAGGTCCTCCGTATAGACAAAACCACATCATCAGCGGACAGAGGGCAGTTCGCCAGACTAAGTGTAGAAGTTGACTTAACCAAACCTCTCCTGTCAAAGTTCCGTTTGGATGGGAAGGTCTGGCCGATCCAGTACGAGGGACTGAGGATGGTTTGCTTCGGTTGTGGAATGGTGGGACATCACGTGGAAAGCTGTAGCAGACACAAAGAGGGTGAAACGACAGCACCAAAACCGTCAGGTGACATCATGGAGGACAATTTTGGGGTGTGGATGCAAGCTAAGAAGGTGAGTAGGCGCCAGAATCCTAGAGTCTCCAATGGTACCGGTGATGGCAGAGGACCAGTAGCGCCTGCTGCAGCGGCGAAAGACCAAGACTCCCGACCGCCGGCGGCAGAGGAGCAATCTGCTACACACAAAAAAGGAAATGGGGTGATCACGAATCCCGGAAATCAGGGGCTCGAAGATTCGGTGCAATCAGGAAGATTTGCTATATTAGGAGAGATGGATACAAATCAAGAGATTTCGGAAAGGATAAGGAACGAGCACACCAAAGGAAAGGAAATCGCGACAATCCAGAAGGAGATCTTCGGCAAGGAGATTGAGGTGACGACAGTGGAGCCGAGGGAGACCTTGCGTGGAACCCATGGAAAAGAAAACTTGCTCCCAAGGGGCAAAGGGGTGATTGGAGGAAACCGAAAACCTTACCTGGCAATAAAAAACACATATATCTCTAAGAACAAAATTAAATCCCCTAAACCCATAACCATCTTAGCCAAAGAGCTTGGCACCACAGGCACTCCAAAGTCAACCCACAAGTCCACAAACGTCAACACCCAAACCCAAAAGCAAACCCCTCTGCCTAACCATGAAACATTCCCCGATCCCTCCCAATCCGTCCCCCTGACCACAACAGCCACCCCACCTACCTCACAAAACAGCAACACCATACTCCCAAGTACCCATGAGCCAAACCCCTCTAGTTACAATTGTGTCGGTGCGGACCCAACGAAGCTTCCTCATGACCAACCGCCGGACAGGACCGTTCCTTGTGGTTCCACCATGGATAGCACCTCAAGTGACGGTGGATCTGTTGCCTTTGACAACAACCAGCCAACCAATTTTATGTCGGGCCTCGGTGCCCCAAGCCATTACTGATGCAATCAGACTACTTGACGAGGCAGCTTTTGCCTTTGCAGATGCATTGTACATGCCAAGCGACACAGTGATTCGAGCTATACAACACACTTTATTATCCATGAATAATTTACGAATAATAGCATGGAATACCAATGGCGCGGGAAGCAATGCTTTCCATCTGGCACTACAAAACATTGTTCGGAGTCATGACCCGCAAGTGCTGATTCTTGTGGAACCAAGGATCAGTGGAGATACGGCTGACAGGGTATGCAGACAGATTGGCTTTGATGGATGTGAAAGAGTCGATTCGGTGGGGTTTTCCAGAGGAATTTGGATCTTGTGGAGAACTTCGGAAGTTACAGTGTCAACGCTAGTCCGACACCCACAACACATAACAGTTGATATTCAGAGAAGAGGAGAGGAACCATGGGTACTATCAGCCATCTATGCTGCCCCCGCCCACGCTAGAAGACTTGATTTATGGCGCAGTCTTCTTGATTTTGCAGGCCAGAACACCCGCCCTTGGGTCTTGACGGGAGACTTTAATGCAACTCTGAGCATGGATGAAAGATCCCCAGGCTCTTCGGTTGGTTCCAATAGATCGATGCAGGCTTTCAGTGACTGGGTGAACTCGACCTGGGATTTTCAGGAGCACCATTTACTTGGTCGAGAGGTCGGCATACAAACACCAGGGTGGCGGCAAGGCTGGACAGGGCACTCTACTGCCCGGACTGGCGAATGAGGTTCCCGGAGGCGGCAATGACTCATCTCATTGCTGCTCATTCGGACCATGTGCCAATCCTCCTTGAACTACAACCTTCAGGAAACACAAGCGTGAGAGATAGACCCTTCCGATTCTAGGAAGCTTGGTTACTCCATGACACCTTTGGGGATTTTCTGGATTCTAATTGGGAGAAGAACTCTGAGGCTTGCATGGCGCTAAACAGTTTGACATCTGCGTTGAAAACTTGGAACAGGGACGTGTTCGGCAACATCTTCCGCAGGGTGAAAAGACTGGAAAGAAGAATTGAGGGTGTGCGGATTAGGCTTGCTAAAAATCCGATGAACCACCTAATAAATCTTGAGGATCGGTTGATCAAGCAACTGGAAGAAACTCTACAGCAGGAACAATTATTGTGGTTTCAAAAATCACGATCTAGCTTCCTCTTGGACGGAGATAGAAACACCAGATATTTCCATCTCTCCATCGTGGTGCGAAGACGAGCAAATAAGATACAAATTTTGCAAGATGAGGCGGGGAGGTGGATTGAGGAACCTTCGGCAGTGAAGGGCTTGATTGTGAGCTTCTTTGAGAAGCTTTTCATGGCTGAGGCCCCAGACGACGACAGAGGAAGGGCCCCGAGTGAGCACACTTTTCCCGTGCTTGATGCTTCCATGATTGCAAAGCTTGATGAACCGTTTCGGGAGGCAGAAGTCTGGCCTATACTGCAACAAATGGGCCCATACAAGGCACCGGGACCGGATGGCTACCCGGTAATATTCTATCAGAAGAATTGGAAGGTGGTGGGCAAGCAAGTGAGCGAAGCGATTATGAAATTCCTCAATGAGGGTCACACGGCAAGTACTTTGGGTGATGCCCTCATGGTCCTGATTCCTAAGGTGGTCAACCCTGCATCTCCCCGCCAACTGAGGCCGATATCGCTTTTGAATGTGGTGTTCAAATTAGCCACCAAGCTCATAGTTAATCGACTGAAACCGATGCTTCCCATTCTTGTCTCTCCAACTCAATCGAGTTTCATCCCGGGGAGGCAAATTATTGATAATATCGTGGTGGTCCAAGAGCTCTTACATTCAATGTCGGAAAGGAGAAGAAGGAAATGGATGCTCGTGAAGGTGGACCTCGAGAAAGCATACGACCGAATTGATTGGAGCTTCCTCCGAACAATGCTAGTGAGGGCGCAGCTCCCATCGAGCCTCGTGGAAACTATTATGCGAAGCCAAACGATGGGGAATATGGAAGTGTTATGGAACGGAGGTAGGGCGGGGAGCTTCAAGCCATCGCGGGGAATCCGTCAGGGGGACCCGCTCTCACCTTACCTGTTTGTACTATGCATGGAATATCTTTCGCACATCATCCAGGATGACATTGCTGTGGGTAAATGGAAACCGGTGGTGGTTGGCGGTGTCCATCTTTCCCACCTCTTCTTCGCAGACGATCTGATTTTGATTGGGGAGGCAACAAAGGAATAGGGGAAGTGACGAGGGACTGCCTTAATCGATTCTGTGCAACTTCGGGAGAAAGAGTTAGCTTCGAGAAGAGCTCAATCTTTTATTCGAGGAACGTACCGGCTTCGACCAAGCAGGAAATCAGCAGAGAATTGTCCATGCCAGTGGTGACGAAATTTGGTACTTATCTTGGAGTGCCGACTGCTGGCAACCGGCTAACAGCAAGCAGATACAATCATCTTCTGGAAAAGGTAACGAGCAGACTGAAGGGCTGGAAAGTGAGGTCCCTTTCGCTTGCAGGACGGTTAACACTTGCCAAATCGGTGTTAACAAGCCTTCCCTTATATACTATGCAGTCGTCATTCGTCCCGAGAGGAGTGTGTGAAGATGTAGACAAGGAAGTCCGAAAATTTATTTGGGGCTCGACACCGGATAACCGCAGAATACATCTTCTTAGAAAGGAGATTTTATATGCAAGAAAAGAGGAAGGGGGTCTGGGAGTAAGACCAATGAAAGAGGCAAATCAAGCTACTCTTGCCAAGCTAGGATGGAAGGTGATCCAAGAGCCTACGTCCTTGTGGAGTAGGGTCATCAGAGGAAAGTACTGCAGTGGCAGAAATGACGTCGACATGTTTCAACCTAGAGCTAATAGCTCCCAACTATGGCGAGGAATTGTCCACGGTGCCAAAGCGCTAACACCTGGACTCCGAGTGGACGTCGGAAATGGCCAATCAACATTGTTTTGGCTCCATCCGTGGATGGACGAGAAGCCACTGATTGACGGAGTCACCCAGGAGATACCGGAAGACCTGTCGGGTTGTACGGTGAAGGAGATGTGGGATGACAATGGATGGAAATGGAGCGAACTCAGCCCTTGGCTGAATGAGAAGATACTCTAACGCTTGCAATCGATTCAGGTCATGCCTGATCAAGAAGCACCGGACAGAATCTACTGGGGGCTTACAAAATCGGGGGACTTCACCACGGGGTCGGTGATCAGACGACTTAGAGAGGAGAATAGTCTACCAAGCTCGCCGGGTTGGGCTCATATTTGGGGAGCTCCAGCGCAGCAAAGGGCGCGAACATTTTCGTTCCTAGCTGCCCACAATGCGATGTTATGTAATGCGAACCGAGTTCGCAGACATCTGTCCGAATTTGCGGCCTGTCCCCGGTGCAGTCAAGAGGAAACGGGATTACATGTGTTGCACGACTGGGAGGCCATTCGAAGAGTCTGGATTCAGCTCGGAGGCAATAATATGTCGCCCACTTTCTTTAGTTCAACTGACATCCAACGATGGGTGTTCATGAACGTAAAGTACAAGAGCAGATGGAGTACAATTTTCGTGACAATGCTATGGACGGCATGGAAGGTGCACAACGAATTGATTTTCCAGGGCAAGGATAGAGCCCAAGGGCTAGCTGATCAAGTATGGAAGCAAGCTTCTGGGTACCTACACGCGAGAGAGAAAGGGGCAAGAACCACGGTAAGCACTACCTCGGGAGACATACCGACCGTTTGGTCTCCTCCCAAGCCCGGCTGGCTCAAACTCAACGTTGATGGTGCTTCGAGAGGAAATCCAGGGCCGGCGGGAGGGGGAGGCATTGTGCGGGATCACAGGGGAGCTTTTGTTAAAGCTTTCGCCTTCAAGTGCGGGAGCTACTCGGCAGACAAGGCGGAGGCATGGGCAATGCTGCACCGATTGGAAATGGCAAGAGATATGGGCATCCGAAAATTGATAGTTGAAACGGACAACGTAAGCATTCATAGCAGGCTGATTGCAGAAGAGGAGTCCGTCCACGCCAATGGACAGCTGATACTCCAATGCCAACAGCGGCTCAAGACGAATTCTTGGGAGGTAATCGTTAATCACATCCGGCGACAAGTCAACGCGGTTGCGGATTCCCTAGCCGCTATGGTATTCAGCATCATGGACGACTTTATTACCTTTGATGTAAGCCCGGACTGTATCCGAGGCAATCTACCCCCATTCCCGGAGAGCGGGATATCAAACTAAGTTATTTTATTACCTTCAATAAAAGGGCTTTGCCCACCTTTATCACCCAAAAAAAAAAAACAAAGAGACGAAGACGACTTTAAATGCTAACGTGAGCCACGTGGCATTCCCCAGTCCACCGACATGACGTCACCCTCTGGCGCTCTTCATTCCTTCTCCCATCTCGCATATTCCTTATTAATACTTTCTTCCAATTCCTCCCGTTTTCCTTACCTCTCTCTCTCTCTACTACGATCTTCGAGCTTTCAGGGATGGAGAACGGCAATGGCGGAGGAGATGGCAGGTCGGCGCTGATTTTCCTCGGGACAGGTTGTTCGAGCGCTTTGCCCAACGCGATGTGCTTGATCCAGCCGTCCGATCCTCCCTGCCACGTTTGCTACCAGTCCTTGTCCCTTCCTCCTGATCAAAACCCTAACTACAGGTCCACCTCTACAGACTACTGTGTTCTTCATTCAACTTCTCTTTGATTTTTCGGTTTCCCTTCGTGGCATTTTCATTTGCGGCCTTATGAACTAGGTGCTCACTGATCGGTGGTATAGATCTAGTTTAAACAGCAGGTAGAACGAGATTGAACACCGCCTTTTATGCGATGAAATCGGAGAATCTTCTATTGTATCTTCTTGAGTTCTTTCGGCGATGCTTTTGCTACTCGATTCCCAATTATATTGTGCCTTCAGAACCACCAGTATTAGTACTATAGTAATGTATTTGCAATTTGGTGGTGGATGAGATCAAGATGTGTAGTCTTATATTGTCTAGTTCAGAATTTATGGAGTCTGCTGTTTTCTTTGTTGTGATTAATGATTATCTACTGCATATAGCTAAATCTGCTAATATCTGGTACTAGAACTCTCCTGAATGCGATACGCTGCTGATTTTAATCTTATGTCTTTCTGCCGTCCTAAGCTGTGAGCCAGCTATCATTCCTTCTAATCTTTATGTGTTACTTTCTTGCTGTACAGATGCAATACCTCTCTTCTTATAGACTATTGCCAAGATAATGGTGATCACAGTTATATACTGATTGATGTTGGAAAGACATTTCGTGAACAAGTACTCAGATGGTTCACTTTATATAAAATTCCCCAGGTTGATTCGGTGAGTTTACACTTTTGAACAATTAATTTCGTTTATTAGGGAGACATGATGAAATGGATTTATAAACAAACTATTTTGCTTGAATGGAGCTTTGTCTAGAGTCTACTAAAAATGCTAGAAGTAATTTTACATTATCAAAGGAATCATAAATTAGTCAACAAAACAGATTGATTCTTATGCTTTCTACGTTCTTGGCTGCCTTATCTGCGTCCTTTCAACCTTTTGGTATGGTTAAAAAGACTGCACCCCTTTACCATTGAAGGGTTAGTAATACCCCTTGCCGTGCTTGATAGTTGATAACAAAATTATCTTCTCCAGGAAAAAAGGAAATGATTGGTTGAATGGTAATGAAGTGATCTTGTTATTTTTTTGGAAGGCTGTCACGACCATCTCATCCATCAGTTGTATGTATTAGTCAAATTGGAAGAAATGATATGCTGAGTTCTCAACACTTGACGATTCTTAACTCTGGTGTTTGAGTAATTTGTATGTCTTGTGTTTCCTCTAAGATGTTGATAGTATTCTATTCTATTGATGTCCAGAGAATTATACTTATGATTACTTGATTCCTTCATATAGCTTACAAGTTCATGATTCTTGGGCACTGTCAAATAGTAATTTTTGTTGAATTCTTGTGGAAATCAACATTCAATGGAAAACATCCCCGCTAAAATTGGAATCATTCAGCCCTGATTTTGAGTTTCCCTTCAAATTGATCTCTTTACATTTGGAGGACAAATGTTTTGAAGCTTTTGTCAATTCTTAAATTTTTTTGTTATGTATCATTGGTCCTTCGAATTCCTGTTTTTAAGCTGAAGACCGCTGACTCTTATATTTGCAATGAAGATGAATAGTTTGACAAGGATCCGTCGATAGGTTGACTCCGTTGACTTTGCTGAACTTTGTCTACATTAGAAAAATTATCTTGCTTGAAAGTTATATTATGCTGTTTTGTTCTTTTTTCCTTGGTGAGAAGCGTAAACCATTTGAGAAGACATTGTTTTCCACTTTCACACATTTCATTTTTAACATTTTAAAACTAATTGACGTTTTCTTCTCATGTTTGGCTGCAAACAGTGTGTTCTTTTTCTGAATCCTCTTTCACAATGTGCTCTTACAGGTAATTCTGACGCATGAGCATGCTGATGCCATTCTTGGTTTGGATGATGTGCGTGCTGTGCAGCCTTATAGCCCTACAAACGACATTAGCCCAACTCCTATTTACCTTACACAACATTCTATGAGCAGGTATCAGTATTATACGGAATGATGTTGGACTGGCCTGTCCTATCACCAACATTTCTGAATACTTGGTTCTGAATCAGTTCAAGCATTATTTTTCGTTTATTTCTTTTGAAAATTATTTATATTCAACATATTGCATCAATCAGTGCATGCCAAAAAGGTTTCATCTTTCTTAGCGAAAATTTTCACCTTTGATAAAGAAATACAATTGTCTGAGAGGCAGTACCTTGCTTAAGTGTTTAGGTTCATATACTTTAAAATCTGCTGTTATTCTTGTCATCGGATGTTTAGGTTCATATAATTTAAATTCTGTTACCTTGGGATGCTTATCTTGGACCAAAGTTCTAGGCTATTTCATAGGTTCTATTGTGCAGATTTGTATGTTCACTAGGAAGTGAATGCAATTTCGACACTGAAGTTGTGGCTGAAGTTTCTTTATAAAGATTCTACCTCAATTGCTCTCAAAGATGAAGTTTAAAGTATTTAAACTAGGATAAGATGATCTCAAAGTCCTTGAATTGTGACGTTATGGTTCCTGAACAGCCATCTAGTTACCATATTGGATTAGTAGGATTTTATCAACTTACTTTAATTTCTCAACTGATAGATGAGATAATTACATTCTTAAAATTTCAATTTCCTGGAAAATTACATTCTTAAAATTTCAATTTCCTGGCTAAAAGTGTTACTTTAAAATTAGTTGATTGAATTGCCGAAGTAAAAGCAATGAGGAATATGATCTGCTTCAGAAATTTGTAGCAATTTCCTGGCTGGAAGTATTACTTTGATAGTTTTTTTTACGCTCGTTAAAACTTAGAGAAAATACACATATATATATTTCAGTAATGAATGTCCAATATAGGAATGAAGGGAAAGCATGAGGTGCACCCAAAATCTAAAGGAAAGAAATTCTAGCAAGAAGTAAATTTATATGCACAATATATCATGGATCCTTTTCTTTCTTTCTTCACTTTCTTAGATCATTCTTTATGCCTGTTTAACATTTTGATTTATCTTATCTAGTTCTCATTTATGTTTAATTTAAACAGTATTGAAACAAAATTCCCATACCTGGTCCAGAAGAGGCTTAAAGAAGGTCAAGAAATAAGAAGAGTGGCACAGCTTGATTGGAAGATAATCGAAAGCAGTTGTGATAAACCTTTTGTCGCATCAGGGCTGCGATTTGTTCCTTTACCTGTATTTGCTCTGGATATAATCCCTTTGCATTTCTTCTGCTCTTTTTTCACGGTTCTTGTTTATCACTCGTTATTGATTTCTCCAGGTGATGCACGGTGAAGACTATATTGCTCTAGGCTTTCTTTTTGGCGAGACATATAAAGTAGCATATGTATCTGATGTTTCACGATTTCTTCCTGATACTGAATTTGGTAAGTTGTCTTCTAGGCGGTATTTTTAATTGATAACTTTTTTTTAATCTTTGCTTAGTGATTTTGTGATATTGAGGTTCTTTTTTGGATATGAAATCTTGCTACCTCTGACTACATCGTTTATGTAAAATTATGTTTAAATTCACAGCTATATCAAAAACAGGAGGCGGGCAAGTGGACCTTCTTATCCTAGACACACTTTACAGGGTCAGTGATCTAAAATTTCCGTATTTGTCCTCTGTTCAAACCTGATCCTTATCACTGCTCGACTAGTATTTGATCTTCCGTGTGGGATTAAAGTAGTGGCTCTATTAGAGGCTATCCTGACGAAATTACTAACAAGTAACAACCATTGGAGTCGTTTGTGTTCTGCATAATATTTGAGCATCCTGAAGAAATTACTAATAGCCAATGGAGTGGTTTGTTTTCTACATAATCTTTGAGTGAATTCTTTGTCATCTTGTTTTGACATCGTTTATTTATGGTATGGTAAAACCAGCCTTTCTGATTGTTAGATAAGCTGCTGTTTATTGACTCCTAACTGCATTGTATTCTACACTAACAGCCATGTGCTGTTAATTAAAAGAGGAATATGCTATTAGAAATGTAGAATCTTACAGTATTAGATACTACACTCCAAATGCAATATTTTTGTTCTACAGCATTTCATTTAATAAGTTATTAATTTTGTGATGATGCTTCAACAAGGGTATAGGAAGCTTGACTCAACAATGTGTTATTTCTGGGCATGTACTTTTGAAGTAGGGATAGAATGGAAATGAATCTGTTATTAAGGTTCATTTATCAAGCTTGGAAATCATTCTTACATATTTATTCTGTTTTCCCCTCTTCATTCTGCAGACTGAATCTCATAATACTCATTTTTGCTTTGCTCAGGTGAGCTTTATACTCTTGCAGTTGTGTTGGATTTGTCTTGATAAGTTTTCTCATCTAACAGATACATTTTATATTTTCTTCTCAAAAGACTCTTGATGCAGTTAAGCGAATCTGCCCAAAACGTGCTCTGTTGATTGGGATGACCCATACTTTTGATCATGACAGGGATAATGCATTTCTTAATGAGTGGTCTAGTAGGTACTGAATTTTGTTTTTCAACTTTTGGTGTGGAAGTAAATGACTGTCAATGTGCATAGCATGCGAAAATGATAAATAATTGATGTCATGTCTTATGTATGATGTCTTCTAAAAGAAGGTTCTTTTTATGCCTGAATAAGATTTCTTTTTTTAATTGAAATGTTGTCCATTCTTCATGATGTTGAACATGTGACATGTCCATGCTATATGATTTTGCTCATTCACATTGAGGTATCTGCTTTTTAAAACCACTCTGTCAAATATAATCCTATCAAAGTATCAATATTTCATTGGGATACAACTATACAAGAGTGCTTTGGCTTCATAACCTACTTGATTCAAGCATTAACTTAAAGCTGTCTAATTTGTCTCAGCATTCTCTTTTTTCCGAGTTTGACAGAAGATTTTACATGATTGATAACCTTCACGTTCCCTAAATATACTCTTACATGGTTGATCTTTTCTGGATTTAACTTGGCGAGATTTCTTTGTGAAAAAATCACTGTTCATTTGTTCTTCCAGGGAAGGTATTCCAGTGCAGCTAGCACGGGATGGCTTACGAATCACTGTAGATCTCTGAGAAGGTAAGCTTTCCAACCAATTTTGTAACATTGTATCTTTAGGTTTTAACACCTGACAAACATCTGCCCGATGTGTTAGATTTCAATGAAACAGATCATTCATCCCCCTTTTTTTCACGCAGTTCACATACAAACTCAAACTTGCCAGAAAACCTATAGACCGTGCACTAGGATATAGAGATCACTTGTTTCCTGCAGTTGCATACTATTGGCACCATTGAAAAGTATATTGATAAGGTACACGAGCTTTGATCATTTGATATTGGTCCATCTACTTGTTTTTTTTTCCCGCACATTCACGTAACCAATGATACCATATGCTCCGTATCTAAAATCAAAATGAGACATTTGTACTACACCCTCGAGGCCCCAAGCTCCTTGTCACTGGAACTGTATTCCCATCGTTGGCATTCCATTCTTGAACGACATGGGACGCTGTAGTAAGGAAAATAAGTTGATTGTTTGAATTGAAGACACTAGCCAACAGTAGCTGGGGTGTCACAGCCTATTTCAGGAGCTGATGAGCAAACAGATAAATGAATATGAGGAAGAAAACAGGTTCAGCCACGTTACAACTACAGTATGAATGCCTTGCTTGATTTAACGGTTGCTGATTTAATTTGTGGACTATATTTCCTCACTCATGACTTGTTGAGCCTTCATTTATTCTTTGGTTTATTTTTAATGTATAAATATAAATGTGGTGTTTTATTTTTTTTATGAAAATCATGTCTATTTCTTCCTATTATCCGTATTTTAGAAATATCATCTACTTAAACTGTCATTTACCAACCATGTTTATTCTCCTACTGGCTACTGCCATCTGTATGATGTATCAAATTGGCGAAAAATAAGTTTTCATGCCATTAAAATTACCGTGATATTCAAAACATTTGTTTTGATTCCGAAGAAAAGTGGGACTGAATGGCCCATGGTCAAGAAGAAATTTAATCAAACGTATTTTGTTGATAATGATCAATTGAATCATATTTTGCTGGTGTTTCTCCTATGGTAAGTGTGAATTGTTGGATGTATAAATGTATTTGACCAGTGGTCGAAAAACTGAGTGAACTTTGAACATGGATTTAAATTTTAATCCTGTAAAATTTCTAATTAGAATTATAATACAAATAACGTTTGCCTCACTTATGTTCATGAGGCCTAAGATAAAGCAAATTTTATTAGGAAAGAAAATTTTAAATGAAAATAAGTGAACTCTAAATTTTTTTAAGGCGGCCGTGCTGAAGGCTACTCGAACAAGTGCCTTAACACTCGAGTAGTTCTGGGCTCGAGTGGTTTCCAGAAGCAAGCCACGACTTTAAACTCGGTCGAGTGAAGGAGCACTCGAGGTGTCTAAAATCATGTACTTCTCGAGTGTGGCTCACACTTGACCGAGTGTCTGGCCACTCGAGATGTTATGTGCCTGAGTGTCGTCCCGTGAACCGTTTTTATTCCGTTTTTAATTTATTTTTATTTGGGGATATTTAAGGGACGTTTTTTAGGTTTTGTGGAGGCCGAAAAATCCGACTTTTGTGTGGAGTTTTTGGAAGCTTTGGAGATTAGAGATTTTGGGGAAGAAAACTTGTTCGATTCATCCAATTCTGCTAAATTCCGTTGTTCTATGTTTGTCTTGCCGAATGTGACTGAATCAAGCATGAACTTCTCCATGAGTGGCTAGATCTCTTGTTCTAGGGTCGGGGTGATGATGATTTGGAAATAGACACGTTCTTAGTATCGTTTGATTGATTTCTGATTTTGTTTGGTGATTTAATCCTATTGTGCGAGCCCTAATCGATGAGAATTGGTTAAAACTGATTTTGGGTTTGAAACCGAAAGTTTAGGACCCTAAATTAGAATTTAGATGGTGAATTTAGGCCGAAAGACTATTTGATCCATTGGAACCATAGGATTAAACCCGAAGTTTAGTTGATCGAAAGTGAAATTGAACTTCTTGAGGATTTATGGATTATCATAGATATTCTAGATGATTGTGATATCAACTGAGACAGAAAGGCGAAGTTGATGTGATTTTCATTTAGAATTTTAAGCGCTTAAGGGTTCTAAATTGGTTGCTTGAAACCGAAAGGAGATCATTAACCAATTTAGACACATTCGCTTTGATTCCGAAAAGAGCTTTGCGATTACCTTAGACAATCTACATTCACCTTTGAGTTAGAAATCATTCAAGCAAGAATATATTTTGGTCTATTGACGATGCATTGTTGGTAATCCCTTGCCCTAGAACACTTTCCAAATAGATATTTCTCAACATTTGTTCGGTGTTTTGTTGCACTTTTAGGCACAAAAACTCTCCAAAAACTGTTTGTTATTTTCAGACTTAGTTGAATTAGTTTAGAATTACAATCAATACTCCACTGGTCCTCGTGATTCGAAACTCGGTATACTACGACCGATCCCGTATACTTGCGGGGTAAGTTTTAGCCTATCACATATTAGACATTAATCTGAAATGACCTAAATTCGAATAATCTAGCTTGTTGTGACCTTGAAATAAAAATGTCTTAGAAATTGTATAAAAATAAATAAAAGGACAGCTGATTATAAAATAAAAATATATAATGCATTTTAGTTTGTTTTATAATAATATATGATTATATTTATTTTTTTATTGAATAATACTATATGATTATATGGTACATAGTCAAATAGTAAATTACGGAGTACTCCCTCCGTCTCAAAATTTATATCATTTTAGACTAATTTAGTTGTATTAAAATATATGTCATTTTAGGATTTCTAGGTATGAGATAATACTTAATGATTTGTATTGATTTGTGTGTTGTTGATTTTTTAAAGATTTTGATTGGTTAAAAAATGTAGTGGGTATTAAAAAACAATAAATTTATGAAAAAATTAGTGAAATAATGATATTGATTGAGGGAGGGGTGTTTCATTAAAATTTATGCACATTTATAAAATAACTTAAATTTTGAGACGAAGGTAGTATTTATATATCCAAAATAAAAACAAAAAGGGGGGACAAAAATGTGACGGATATGAAGAAAAGAAGAGAAAAGAAACGGCAAGAAAACAAACAATATAGAGTCTCCACGGCACCTGGGTGGGGTAGGGATCCCTGCAATCCCCCCTCCCCTTTTCCTCCCTTTCTTCCTCTCCAACAGTTAAAAGCATCAGATTCAAACAAGGGTTTTAGTTTATTGCCCTCTTCCTCCCAATCCAGATTCAAACTTTTCCTGCCTTCGTAATTTCCGCACTTTTTGGCTCAAATGCCGCTATGTTTGAGATTGCCGTTTATCTCCGTCTTCTTCGCTCTGATTTAACTTTCATCAGCTGGTTATTTCTTCACTTTCTTGATCGGAAATGCAATTGACGGTAAGCTGTGACTTCCAATGCTGAATGTATGAATTGACTTCTTGGATTCAAATTGGGTCCTGGTCTTTGGTGATGAATTTCAGTTGCTTGGTGTTTGGGTGATTTTGTTTTCTAGCCTTAGTGACGGATGGGTAGGCCTTAATTTTTAGGGTTAGAACTCTGACATTTGGATGAAGAGGCTTAAAGTGGATCCTCCTGGTGGCAGGAGGCTGAGGCTGTCACACTTTTTGATTGCTGTGGCTGCTTTGTACTTGTTTTTTCTTACATTGAAATTTCCTAAGATGTTGCACATTGCTTCTATGATGAGTGGAGAGGAGGGTTATGGTGGCGACTTGAATGTGCGAAAATCGGCGATTAGTTCGATTTATAAGGATCCATCTCTTAGAAAATTTGAGGATAATGAAATCCAGGATTTGCCTGTCATCCAATCTGAAGGGTCATTACAAGGGCCAGGAGCTGGATCCCTATCTGAAAAGCCAGCTCAAGATGGATATGAGGAAGTTACGGGAGAAATGATTAGACGGAGCAACAGAACGAGTAATCTGTCTATTCTAGAGCTGATGGCTGAGGAGGCTTGGAATTTAGGTTTCACTGCCTGGGAGGAAGTGAAAAATTCTAATATTACTGAACCAAGTTTTGCTTCTATCCTTGGGGGCAAGCCAGAGTCGTGTCCTTCGTGGGTGTACAAGAGTGGAGAAGACTTGGTAAGGGACGGTGTAATGTTTCTTCCTTGTGGGCTTACTGCTGGTTCTTCTGTTACAGTGGTGGGAACACCACGCTATGCACACCAGGAGTACGTTCCTCAGTTGGCAAGATTCAGGAATGGTGATGGGATGGTAGATATTTCACAGTTCATGATTGAACTGCAAGGGCTAAAAGCAGTTGAAGGGGAGGCACCTCCGAAGATTCTACATCTGAATCCTCGACTCAAAGGAGATTGGAGCAGGCGACCAGTTATTGAACACAATACATGCTACAGGATGCAATGGGGTGTGTCTCAAAGGTGTGACGGCTCACCATCTAGGAAGGATGATGACATGATGAGTAAGAATTTCTCCTAGTACTTTTAAGATTGCCAAATCCCAGTTATATAGAAGAAATTAAATTTTGCCGTACACTTTTGCAGTCAGAAAGTGCTCTTCAATCTGTCCTGCTAATAATATCTTTAATATGCTTCAACTTCATGGACAATCTTGGTTTGTGATACTGAATCATTGATTATGATGTTGCAACTTGCCAACTTGCACCCAATGAATTTGTTTCATGTTGAATAATTTGAAGCATGTTCTTATTGTATGCGGTTCTTCAACATATGTGATGACTAAACTAAGAAGAGGAATTCGGAAGAGGAAACTGATGGATTGGTAAGGTTGTAGGCAAAAAGTTTCAGGGTGAAGAAGTGTAGGCATCTTTATGTTATGTGCAATTGAGCATGATTTTGGGGCTTTTTTTTTTTTAAAAAATGTTGATAGAAGATATGGAAACTTTCATAAAGGAAACAGACCTAAAGAGATAGACAATGCCTAAGTCAATTTTGTGTTCGCACATTTGTGCTTGCACACATGTTTGTGTAAATTTGGAGTACATACTTCCTGTTTACTCCTATTCTATTTGCTACCTCTGTGATTGACTTCTTTGAGCTAAAGTAGTTGTTGCTGAAGAATAAATTTGATGTTATAGGACCATGTGGTCTAAGAATAAATTGGATGTTATTGTTAGTTATTATTTCTCTTCAAACCCTCAGCCTTGTATGACTTATGTTAATTTGACTCTTTTTTTCCGTTTTGTTTGATCTGAAATCTCACATGATCTAATGTGCATTGCATGCAGTTGATGGTTTCAAAAGATGTGAGAAATGGATGCTTAATGATGTTATGGACCCAAAGGAATCCAAAACAACCTCCTGGTTCAAGAGGTTTATAGGCCGTAAGCAAAAACCAGAAGTGACCTGGCCCTTTCCTTTTGCAGAGGGAAAAATGTTCATCCTCACTGTTCGTGCTGGCATTGAAGGATATCATATCAGTGTTGGGGGTCGGCACACATCCTCATTTCCATACCGAATGGTATGCCAGCTAACTAGTTTAATTTAGAATGCCATAGCAATGCTATTTGGCTACATCTTTACTAATTTTTTCTCTATTGCAATTGAGACTGACATTTTTTTTAAAGAGAGAGCAGAGAATGATATTAAATGTTTGTTTTACAGATAGTGTCGGACTACAAGGATGACCATGAAATACTTTTGGCAGTTTATCTAGTTTGATAAAAAAAACTATTGAAATTGTTATAAGTTGTTAATTTGTGATCCGGTGGCTGATCAATCTCGAGTCTCTCCCTTCTTTTGACAAATGTATCTTTTGAAGCTACTTGTATTTTCATTTTTCATACAAAAGTTACTTCTCACACTTGTGTCATCCTGTCAGGGATGATTCATAACGTGATGTCATTATCTTGCTTTACATATTGCAAGTTTGATTTTCATTTTTGTTTTGACTGTTGATCCAGGGTTTCAGTCTTGAAGATGCAACAGGTTTTGCAGTTAATGGTGATATTGATCTTCATTCTGTATATGCCACTGCTCTGCCAACTTCTCATAGGAGTTTCTCTCCCCAAAGAGTAATAGAGATGTCTCCAAAATGGAAATCTCTCCCTTTACCCAAGAAACCTGTTCGTCTCTTCATTGGAGTACTTTCTGCTAGTAATCACTTTGCTGAACGGATGGCTGTCAGGAAAACTTGGATGCAATCTCCAGAGATCAAATCCTCTGATGTAGTTGTTCGTTTCTTTGTTGCACTGGTAAGATTTATCTATTCTGTTGCTTCAGTAACATGTAAGAAATAAAGTACATTAGTTTTCACCAATAAGCACTGTCATGTCATGTTGTCTGTTCTTTTATAAATCCGAATGGAAAAAAATAATGTCTAATAGATTATAATGCAGTCCTCTAATGAGCCTTCGACTACTTGCCTTGGAAGTTTCTTTGCCCCTAATTGCTGGAAAAGGATGGATTCTGCAACGTTCTTGTTGGAAGAAACCTTTTCCTCTGTTTAATTATATTGGTTATGCTCATCCTTTGGTTTTCCATCTGCAATCTTAAGGCACATGTTCATTAGAATCTCAACCCGACTACCAAAGTCTTCTATGCTTTTGTCTTTATCTTCCGGTGCTTTTCTTGTCTCAATTGGGGTTCTGTCACTAGTCTGGTTCATGTTTATGCTGTCATCCTACTATTTTATTTATCCATGAAGACCAACATATGGACTAGTTTTTTGAACTTTATGGTGAAAACTTACTTTCATTTCTTATTTAATCAATGCATTTACATTGTTTTAGAAGAATGTTGTTAATTTCTTCATTGTAATCTTCATCTTCTTATTTTTCTTTTCTTTTCATGATTTTTTTTGAAAAAGATTTTGACAGAAGTTTTTTGATCTTTTACATTCAAAGAGGTGGAAAACTATTGTTTATTTTCTTTTCAATATGATTTGTCAAAGTTATTGGGATGAGTGACAAGCTAATTTTTCAGCCTTTTAAGAAAGCTATTGGCCGTGAATCTTGTAAATCTCTTCTGAGAACAGGATATTAGAATCCACCTATTTTTTCTGTATGAGCTCTGAATTTTTAGGCTAAAGAGTGGTATGCCATATACTTGCATGTTTTGTTGTGGGTCATATTTTGTGCAGCATCCTATGGAAGTTCAGTCTACAGATTTAATTTAAGCAAATACAGCATCTATGTAAATTGAATCTTAGTGTTTCACTGAATCTTTATATAGCCATTGGCATTTCAATTTCATTTTCCCCTTGTTGTCATTTTTTGTAATTTGTTCCTGTCTATGAATTTTCAGTTTTAGTTATGATTCATTTGTTCCTTTTGAAAAAATCGTCTGAATTATCAGTTTAAATAATGATTCTGTGCATGTTGTAGTATGTAATTGCTTTTGTTTCAACCCTGCAGAATGCACGCAAGGAGGTTAACGTAGCGCTTAAGAAAGAAGCTGCCTATTTTGGGGATATAGTCATTTTACCATTTATGGATCGTTATGAGCTTGTTGTTCTAAAAACTATAGCTATTTGTGAGTATGGGGTGAGTCAAACTTTATGCGTTTTACTCATTTTTTGTCAAGTCTTTCACAAAAGCATCATTATAAGCTAATTTATCTGTTGACATTTTATTTGCCATGTAAGTAGCCCAAATGTTTATTTTGGCAGATTCATAATGTTACAGCTGCACACATCATGAAATGTGACGACGATACCTTTGTGAGGCTGACCACTGTTTTGAGAGAAATTGAGGGTGTACCACGGTCAAGGCCCCTTTACATGGGTAACCTCAACCTCTTACATCGACCATTGCGACATGGGAAATGGGCAGTCAGCTATGAGGTAAAAGTGCATGCAAATCTGCTAACTGTTGGATACTTGAAACGTTCATAGACCAGTACTAGTTTCTTTTTCTTTTCCTTTTTAAAGAAAGAATATGAGAATAAGTGTAAGACTGCAAAACTCATTAACATAGACCATAATAGGAGTAAAATGACGCCTTTTCATTCAGAAAATGTTTTTGATTTTGGTGTCAATTTCTTTCTACCGCATCCAGTTCTTATGCCTTTAGGTTCCGGGGAACCTACAAGAATCACATTTTATTACTATACAGTATAAGGGACTAGTTTGGTTATACTTGTTAGATTTTGCAAGTCGTTTGTCAATAAATCTGTATAGCCACTGCCCAGTGGTGACTGGTGAAAGTGACAGTGACTTTTAAACTATTCCATGCCACAATTAATGACCCAAAGATGCAATAGGTTGAATTTACTTTGAGATGTGCCTCATTTGAGTCTGACCTGTAACATGAACTAAGATCTAACATGATCCAAATATTTCACATCCAATAGGTGTGTGTGTGGGTATGACCCCACGAGTGTTTTATTTTCTAACTAGTTGCATTCTGTAGTCAGTTTGCTTTATGCGTTTAGAAAGTTTAAATATTCTATTAATGGCTGGAACTGTCTGCTTTGACAGGAATGGCCGGAAGACGTCTACCCACCTTACGCCAATGGTCCTGCTTATATCATCACCATTGATATTGCCAAGTTCATCATTGCTCAGCACAAGAAGCAAAGTTTACGGGTTTGTAACTCCAAAACTATTGAACACCCTTCTTGACCGAATCATCATACTTTCCTCTCGGTCTCTTCAATGTGTCATGCATTTGAGTAGCTCGGTTGGAAGTGAAACTTTTAAATTTGCAGCTCTTCAAGATGGAGGACGTGAGCATGGGTATGTGGGTGGAACAGTTCAATAGCTCCTCCCGGAAACACGTACAGTACTCGCATAACTGGAAGTATTGTCAATATGGCTGCATGGAGGACTACTACACTGCACATTACCAATCTCCAATACAGATGATCTGCTTGTGGGACAACTTAAAGAGAGGCCGAGCTCGTTGCTGCAACTTCCGATGATTGATGGATTTGATGCTGCTGCTCACATTTTTCTTCACCCAATCCAGAAGTGATCCGACAAAATCATTGCTCATCAAGCTTCACATACGTGTTTGTGACTAAAGTCCCTTCTTTTTTGGATCTCCAAGGTGCCCTTCTATGGAAATATGCAGACCGAGTTGCAAAAGCTGATAGGCATCGGAGTTTACACGCCATCATCGACCCTCGGAGTCGCATTGAGGTTGTTCATGTTGTATTCCACTGAGTGTTTTGATGTGAATTTTGTGATTCTGAGTCAAGAGGTTTGGTTAAGACTGGCCTTTTGAAAGTGTTGTGCAACTACAAAACTCTCATCCTACGAGTGCATAGCTAAAAGAAAAACAAGAGGGGAATTTTTTTTTTCCATTTCTTAATGATATATTTTGAAAGTAATTTAGGTTTGGATTGGGTACAGGCTTACAAGTTACAACAAACCAAACGTTTTTTATACCCAGTGATCGATTTCTAGGAGACTGATCTTAATAATATAACCTCTCCATTTCATTAATTATATTATGTGGAACTTATTTTGTAAAAATGGATGTGCGAAGCTAAGTGAAACTGATGACTCTTCCCTAATTGACAAGAGTGACAAACATCTGGAAATTTATTGGTAGTAATAGGAAGATTAAATTGGGAAACAAAACGCCTTAATATTGCCTCTTGAGGATACCCTAGTCTACAATGCCATTAGAAGAGGGAAATGCGATCACTTGTGAGAGCCATGGGGTGGATGAAGTTCACCCTATATAGCCCATTTCAACGCCCTCTGTGAGGTTTAGACTCTCGCAAGTGGTGGCCATTCCATCCACCGGTGGCATTGTAGACTAGGGCATCCTCATGAGGCAATATTACCGCGTTTAGTTTCCCAGTTTAATCTTCCTATTACTACCAAGTTTGTCACTCTTGTCAATTAGGGAAGAGTAGTCGGTTTCATCTTTCCACGGTATTCTAAGCTTGTGGAGATCCAGCGAGCTATGGTCCGTGGATCCCGTATCAAAGTACCATGATGGATCAATGGAGGAAGGGTTGTTGACGCCTCCTTGGGGTATGGATGATGAGAGGGAAAATCCACCTGATTCACACGTTGCCAACAATCAAGTTGCCATGGACTATTAGGTAAGGTCTCGATCAAGGCGTGCATCCTCTTGAAGTAAGAGCCCAATAAAGATCATTCATGGTCTCATCCTCAGAGTTCATCATAAAGGAAGTAAACGAATGAACCACATGAGGAGTCGAGGCCATTCAAGAGATGTCCAATGAGATCCTCATCAGAAGGGAGCCACCTTTTTCCATGGACTGGAGTTGCAACTTCATGGACATTCGGCGAGCCTTGGATTGAGCCTGAAAGTTCTTCTAAGGCAGTCCACGCCACATGCGAAGTGCTAGATCGAGCCACTAGGGCAAGAGCATGTTCAGAAAGGGTGGATTTGATCCACACGAGAACAAATCTGTCCCGCTTTTTCCACTGGTCATAGGCCGGATTGGGAAGGGGCACCAACAACCTCAGTGTTGGGAACTGTCTCCGTTGGTGGATTCGGAGCAAAACATAGGGTTCAAGGTCGAAAGTTTCAAGAGTGGACAAAATGGTAGTGCGCCATAGAGAGTAATTTTCGTTGTCAAGCTTGGTGCTTATGGAAGGGATTTGAAATTGGAGATTGGGAGAGGCCATATCACCGGTGGTGTTGGCCATGGACTAATGACTAGTTAGACGAGAAGAACTAAGAAAAGAATTTGTGGTGGGAAAAAATATTTCACTGCTTCGATATATATATTTCAAAAAGGAATGGGAAGTTAAACTAAGCATCCTAAAAATCAGTAGTAGTGGGATAGGAGAGAGGTTACACGAGCTAATTAGCACATAATTATCAGGAAACAAAATTGACCTATTATTTAGGCAGACTAACGTATCTCACTCCAATGGAGATCCAAAGGAATAGAAAGGGGGATATTTAGCACCAAAAAAGAAAGGGGGGATATATATTGGGGTTAAAAATCGTGAAATTGATAGAAATAAATAATCATCAAATTTGAGGATGGGGTAAATCGTTTGGGAAAGAAATGTCACGTAGTCCAGAGGAGCTAGAGTCTCCACAAAGGTAACAATAAACGATGTTTAGCTAGACCAAAAAAAAAAAAAAACGATGTTTAGCGCTTTATATTGAGTGGCTTAATGGTATTCTGGTTAATTAAAATTTGTCGTTTAATATTTATACACTTTTTTTAAAATGATAAAAACTATATAAAATATTTAAATTTTTTTAAATTTGTTTTTATAAATTCACGACTAATAATAACAAGTATGAAATTATTTAAAAAATATGTTAAAAAATTAATATTTTATATAGTTTTTAACACCTCAAAAAGCGTGTGTGAATAATAAAACGTCAAGTTTTAATTAACGAAGGGAGTATAAGATAAGGAGACTCAGGGGATGACTATAGAGGCAGCATAGGGGCTATGGCGAAAAACATAATATTTTTATAAAAATTTAAGAAAATGAAGGTGAAAAAATTAAAAAAAATGTGAAAAGGGAATACAAATGTTATTTAGTTTAGTTCCTATATGAAGTATAAGTAATGGAAGAGATCATGAATTTAATCCTCATTGTTCACTTTTTCGTAATATTTTTTACTCACACTAAATTTTTCCTATTATAAATGATTAAATGTCATATTTAACTTCAAATTTATATCTATTATTAAAGGGTAGTATTTTACATCAAATTTATATCTATTATTTTCTATTCATGGAATGGTCTATCCACTAACCATGGTTAAACCGACAACAGATTATTAAGATGAATTTCCGATGGGCTGATGTAATATTGAATTTTATTAAGCTGTAGAATTTTTTTCCTTTTTTTGGATACAAGAAAATACCTAGAATCGAGCTAACAAAGTGTAGAGTAGCTTCATCCTAAAGCGTCCTTTCTGATGAGAACCTAAACTTACGAGTCAACATGCAGAATATCGTCGACAGGGTTACTATAGGAGGCCAGATGAGCAATTCGATCGGCCACAATATTCATTTCCCTAAAAATATGACGAATAGAGATGGAATTAAAATAAGAAAAAACCAATTTGGTATTTAATTGAATGAGCTCAATGCTCCATGGGCAGCTCCAATCATCCAACAAAGGTTAATTATGAATATCCAACTCTTTGGCTCTAATGACCCATTCCGAAGGGCAAGAGCTTCGGTAAAAACGATGGAGTGCATATTTTTGTCCTGAATGCAAAGAATTTTTGAAAGCAAATCATCTAATCATCTTTTTGTTTGTTCTTATATTTAAGAAGAGATCCTTCATGAGTCTCATGACGACTCGCCGGAGTCGAAAATCTGTCATTTTCACATTTTCACGATTCTTGTTTTATTTTGAATTTATTCGGTTTCATATATTTCGTATATATTTTGAACTTACGTTTGTATGGTAAAAAAATATTTGTATTTCGAACTTATGGTATACTTTTATTATGTGTTTTTCATATTATTACTAAAACAGTGAAACTGGGCAACTTGTCAATTGGGCTCTGAAAATGAATTGAAGAAATGAGCCGAACGAACGAGCTTGGGCAATGAGCTTGAATGAGCTTAGGCTCTTTTGTTCGACTTGACCAAGCTTAAACGTGAGATCAAACATGTGGTTGGGCTCGCAAGCCGAGGTTGAGCATTAAAAAATGCTCTTATAAAATTTAGGCACGAGCTCGACTCGACTTGTTTTCAATTCGAGCCAAGTTTGAACATGTTGAACTCGGCTCATTCAACCCCAATATCACCCCTAGTACTCGTAACTTGTGGTGGGGCTGCTTTGATGATGAAGCTAAAATTTAGCGGGAGTGATGACGGTAGCAATAAGTCGAAGGTGGAAACGGAAAAAATGGCGTTATAGCAGTTCCGATCTCCTTTTACACCTGATGTTAAACTTAATTATTTCAAGTACAAATTCATATTTAAAAAAATTAAAAATTATATTTGTACTCTATATACTTATATTAACATATTTATAAACTTTTATCATGAAAATATATTTTTTAAAAATTAAAAAGATTATTTTCTAAAATAATCAATCTTCTAATTATCAATAATTTTTAAACATAATTTTTCAATATAAAAGTTTATAAACATGTTAATATTATGTATAGAGTATAAAAATATAATTTTTATGATTATTTTTAATATAAATTTATAAAAAAAATAATAATTAAGTGTAATAGTAAGTGTAACACCTAGTGTTATAGGAGATCTGAACGGGTGTTATAGAGGTATTGCTGAAATTTATTTACACGGGCTCAATGTTTTGTAAAGTAGCGGTAGAAGTGTGTTTTCATTAATTTTAAACGGAGGCTTAACAAATATTGTATTGGGTGGTTTTTGTTAACAAATCTGATTTAGGCTTCGTTTGGCACCATCGACTAGTTTTTTAGAGCTTAATTAGCTTTTCGAATCAGAGCTTTTCAATAGCTATTCACTCAAGCTTTTTAGAGCTTTTGATTTTCTATATGTTCACAAATTTTCATCAACTATCATAACATCTAGGTTTACCAAATACCACACTAGTTTATGAGGGAATTGCACAATCTAACCCCTTATCCGACCACCTTTGCGCCCATAACCTAATATCCAAAACAATTGCAAAGGCTAACCCTCCACCCAAAAAAATTTGCACTCCATCCGGTTAAAAAGTGGTAATGCAACCGGGACAGAGGAGAGAGAGAGAGTGAATGTGGAGAGAGAGGAACCGGGGGAAGTTAATGAGGAGAGAGAGAGAGGGAGGAAGATAAAATTGGACAGTTTTATTAAAAAACTGTAAAATCAACTGTCTCACGGGGGCTTACAAAAGAGGAAGAGAGAGGGCAACAGTCGCTCATGCAAACCTGAGGAAAAGAAAAAGAGAAGGAAGAAGAGGAAGAAGACGACAGTGCAGTGCAAGAGAGGAGAAGAAGAAGGTGAGCCGACATTGAACAGGGCGATTTTGAAGTAAGTAAACCCTAACTCGGTCAATTAATTACCTATTGCTTGGATTCGTAGGGGAGGAACCGATTGGAAGAACCTAAACTGTTTTTGATTGTGTGAAAATGGGATAAAGGGGTCGAATGGGTTGACAGTTCGCAATTTCCCCTGTCATGTAGGAAGTAACCGACGTCAAGTTAAAAACAAAGGGTGGAAAGTTTGGGAACTGTGGTGTGCAGAGAGAAGGGAATTATTGGGAAAGGGGAAATTGTGGAACGTTTATGTCGAATCCAAACTTTCAGGAGTAGGGTAGCTGTAGATACGTTCAGTTTAGAGGGGAAATTGGCCGAAATGGGGCGAATTAGGGTTAAGGGAAATGTTAGAAAGGGTGAGTTTTCATATGTGTAGATTGAAATTAGGCAGGGGAACTGAATATTAATGTCAGTAGGTCGAGATTTCTGATGAAAAATTTTGACACTCGTGTGCAATTTAGAGATGTACAAATTGAATAAGTCGATTGTCATGTATAAATAATAAGGTGTCATGTATAAATATTAACGTGTCATGTAAGATAGACTGCAGGGATGAATATGGAACCACTGTGTGCATTCAATCTTAAGATGAATAAGTAACTATCATGTACATATTGAACCATTGGGTGCATTCAATCTTGACATTTGATATGCATAGGTTCTGAATGAGTAACTGTCATGTACATATTGAATTCTACAATGTTTGTGGGGCTGATGAGAAGGGAACTGTGGGTTGGGGGACACGAATTGATTTCGAGATTACTGATATTTGGTCTCCCAACATGCAGGATATCTGCTAAATATCAAAAATGTCGCAGCGGAGTGGAAAGAAGATTGTCAACCCTGCATCTCAAATCTCCGGCGCGGTATGATGGGCTTCCGTTGAGTAATGTAAGTTGTGATTGTCGTGGTGCAGCATTTCTCACTTGTTGAAGTCTGTGCAGGCTGTGTACGCTGTCGAGGAAGACAGACACTTCAAAGCGCGATGTAACCAATACTGTCGGTCGCCCCTCCTAGTAAACATTGACAACTGGTTGAGCGAGTCCCAGTGGAAGCGCATGATGGGTAGCCCGTTGGGGGGCGTTGCAAGACTGGGCATAAGCACAAGGGTCCAGTTCTCCGGGCAGCTTGTACACTACGTTCTCCAACGACAACTGAAGACGAAGAAGAAGCATGAAACGTGGTACAAGATCCATGATGCGGTCGTCTTTCCATGGTATTACGACGGCTAGTTATCCAGTTTAATCTTCCTATTACTACCAAGTTTGTCACTCTTGTCAATTAGGGAAGAGTAGTCGGTTTCATCTTTCCACGATATTCTAAGCTTGTGGAGATCCAGCGAGCTATGGTACGTGGATCCCGTGTCAAAGTACCATGATTGATCAATGGAGGAAGGATTGTTGACGCCTCCTTGGGGTATGGACGACGAGAGGGAAAATCCACCTGATTCACACGTTGCCAACAATCAAGTCGGTGGTGCACAAGGAAGGCACGTACCAATTGTTGTAGTGCCATGGACTATTAGGTAAGGTATCGATCAAGGTGTGCATCCTCTTGAAGTAAGAGCCCAATAAAGGTCATTCATGGTCTCATCCTCAGAGTTCATCATAAAGGAAGTAAATGAATGAACCACATGAGGAGTCGAGGCCATTCAAGAGATGTCCAATGAGATCCTCATCAGAAGGGAGCCACCTTTTTCCATGGACAGGAGTTGCAACTTCATGGACATTCGTCGAGCCTTGGATTGAGCCTGAAAGTTCTTCTAAGGCAGTCCACGCCACATGCGAAGTGCTAGATCGAGCCACTAGGGCAAGAGCACGTTCAGAAAGGGTGGATTTGATCCACATGAGAACAAATCTGTCTCGCTTTTTCCACTGGGCCATATTGGGAAGGGGCACCAACAACCTCAGCATTGGGAACTGTCTCCGTTGGTGGATTCGGAGCAAAACATAGGGTTCAAGGTCGAAAGTTTCAAGAGTGGACAAAATGGTAGTGCGCCATAGAGAGTAATTTTCGCTGTCAAGCTTGGTGCTTATGGAAGGGATTTGAAATTGGAGATTGGGAGAGGGCATATCACCGGTGGTGTTGGCCATGGACTAATGACTAGTTAGACGAGAAGAACTAGGAAAAGAATTTGTGGTGGGAAAAAAAAATTCACTGCTTCGATATATATATATATATATATATATATATATATATTTCAAAAAGGAATGGGAAGTTAAACTAAGCATCCTAAAAATAAGTAGTAGTGGGATAGGAGAGAGGTTACACGAGCTAATTAGCACATAATTAGGAAACAAAATTGACCTATTATTTAGGTAGACTAACGTATCTCACTCCAATGGAGATCCAAAGGAATGGAAAGGGGGATATTGAGTAAATATCATCTACAACACTTGGTGCACCACTCGGTGTATTACAAAATTAGTTAGGGTATAATTTTACTTCCAAAAAAATTTTAAAAAATATATTTGTATTTCACATACTTATATTTATATGTTTATAAATTTTTATCATGAAAAATTATGTTTTAGAAAAATATAAAAATTATAAACCAATAAAATCAATCTTTTAATTATATATATTTTTAAAATATATATTTTTCATAATTTTTTTTATAGATATGTAGATATAAGGGTATGAAACCTAAATATAATTTTTAAATTTTTTTTAGAAATAAAATTATAGCACAAATAATTTTGTGATGCACCAAGTGGTACACCGGTGTTGTAGGTGATCTTTACTGGGGATATTGGGGTTAAAAATCGTGAAATTGATAGAAATAATAATCTTCAAATTTGAGGATGGGTAAATCATTTGGGAAAGTAATGTCACTTAGTCCAGAGGAGTTAAGAGTCTCCACGAAGGCAACAATAAATGGTGTTTAGCGGTTTATATTGCGTGTCATAATGGTATAAGATAAGGGGACTCAGGGGCGATCATAGAGTGGGCATAAAGGGCGGCCGTTCTTGTCTCATGTGGCGAAAAAGTGTACTATTTTTCCAAAAATTAAAAAAATAAAGATGAAAAAATTAAAAAAAATGTGAAAAATATAATATTGTTTAGTTTAGTTCCAAAAGAAAGAAAATGAAACATAAGTAATGCAAGATATCATGGATTTAATCCTCATTGTTCACTTTTTTGCAATACTTTTTACTTATTCCAATTTTTTCCTATTATAAATGTCATATTTAAATCAAATTTTATAGTTTTCTTTTAATATTTTTCATAAGAGTATTCATTATGCTACACCTATATTTTAAAAAATTATCCTAATTTTTATTACTATGAAATTTATTTACTATTTATGTCATATTTAAAATATTATTTATGAGTTTTTCTTTCCACACTTTTAAATCCTATCAATTTTTTTTATTTACGAATGAAATATTTTTAAAAAAAATTTATAATTTTTTTTAATATTTTACAAAAAATATTCTTCATGCTACACATATAGATGGAAAAATTATTAAATTTTATTATATGAATTTTCGTAATAAAATTGTAAAGGCGAAATATAATTTATATATATTATATTTATAATTTTAATTAAATATGTTATTAATCATTGCAACTTGTAAAAGCGGAGAAAAAGTCGTCCTCGAGCACGAGTTCAATTTTAAAATCCTTCCGGCATCAATTAAATTTTGGATTTTGACGGGTTTTGATTTTCGCTTTCGAGTTCCGTGTATTAATAAAATTAATTTAAGCTCCGAGTATCGAAAAATTTAATTAATTCCGTTATCTTGATATTAGTAATTGAAATTTTATTTAAATTAGTTTTAGTCGGGATTCGATCGGGCGAGCGGGTTTTGAGGCTTTTCCGCTAATTTGAATGGGTATTGTGGGGACCTCTTTAATTCCTATTTTATTTTTCCTTTTCTTCATTCTCTCTCTCTCTCTCGGTTTCCTGTACAATGGTGTAGGGGACTGCCTCCTACCTCCCTCCCTCTTCTTTGTCTCCTTCCCAATTCCAACCCACACCCACCCCTTCCTGCAGATCAATTGGCCCTGGTCCCCCCTTCTTGCCCGATTACAACAGCAGCTCACACCCAAACACTCTCATCCTCATTTGTTCACTCTCTTTCTTTATCAATCCGAATACCCGAGCAGCTACCCTCATCCCTCTCGTTCTGTTGAGCAAACCAAGAGCCCATCTTTCCTCCATTGTTCCCCTGAGCGCACCCGAGCGCATCCGAGCCCTCACTCGAGCACCATGGCCCCTGTTTTCATCGAGCAGCAACAACGGCCCGTTACCTCCTCCTCCTTCAGCTACTGCAACTCTTTTCCAGGAGCCCCTTTCGAAGCCCAGGAGCTGGAGCCGGCAGCCCTTGAAGTCACAAGACCCTATCTCCCCTGTTTCATGAGTAAGGTCGGGCCTCCCTCTTTTGTTTTCGCTTTCCCCTCGAAACCGCATAAAGATGAACCTTTAATCACTCCTCATCCTTCCTAGGACATTAACGGTTGAGATCTGACATCGGGGAAGCCTAAGCGAGCCAAATTGGACCTTTTTTCGGCGAAACTAAACCCTCTTGGTGAGCTTTCTCTCCTTCCTTCCTCTTTACTCTCGTTTCTGTCCTTTTGAGTCAGTTGAGGTCGGAATATGGACTAGGTCGTCTGGGTGAGGGTTGGGTACGGGAAGGTCTCGCCGACCGGCCTGGGATTCCCTTCCCCGTTTTTGTTCGGCGTCGCCAAGCCCTGTTCGTGTTGTAGGAGGAAGACGGGTTCACTTTCCTCCTCCGGTTTAGCATTCTTTATTCCTTTTTAATTAGGTCCGGCTCAGGCATTATTCCGGTTCATTTAATACTGAATTGGGTATGGGGTTTGGGACCCGAATTCGGATTCGGGCATGGGCTTCCGGGTTGGGCTTCTCTATTTAGATTTTTTGGGCTTCTGGGTTGTGGGTTATATATATGTGGGTTGTGTTTTTTTTTTTATTTCGGTAGTGTGTGTATATATATATATATTATGTGTTATATATTAGAAGTTTTATATTTTATTGTTGACAGTTTATTATTATTATTATATTTATATTATCCTGTTGTGAAGATATATTTCTGAAATTTTGATATATTTAAAAAAGGCTTTAAAAGTTATATTAATTGATATGGAGTTATAGATATATTTATGGTTGTTTTGAGATTATATGGTTAGTAAGTGTTAAATTATTTGAATATTATTATTATTTTGGGATTTGGTTATAATTATAATATTCTGGAAATTAATCTTTATATATTGTTTATTTGTTTTAAAATGGTATTAATTGGATTATTTATATATGATGCATTTTATGAGGATTTAAATATGTGAGTTAGGAATTCCAAAGTGAATTGTTGGTTTTAAATTATTAATATGAATTGTGAACATAGGATTATTTTGATGATTTGAGATTGGAATTTATTCATATAATGTTTTTGAAATAAGAAACATGCCAGAATGATTTCTATAAAATGATTTTGGGAAATTGGTTTTAAGGCTTAAGCGTTTAATGTCGGGATTTGGATAAGCGATTTTAAAAGATTTGTTTGATTTTCTACGTTGAGTTCTTTGAGAGATTGTTTTGAAAATGAGATGATGAGATGAGATGAACATGGAATGATATTTGAAGTATGATGAGATAAGATGGAATAATCTGAAATGAGATATGAGAAGAGATGTATGATAGTTAGGGGTGCCTTGTGTGAATTAGATAGACTTATGCATTTGTGTGTTATTAGGTGATTGTGATATGTTGGACATTGCTTACTATTGGATGATTCATTACTTGGACTCTGCTTCTGCCTTGTTTCTCTGTTGTTCGGCTTATTCAGGTAAGTTCCTTTATGGGCTTACTCATATTCGAAAGAGATTACCTGCTTGTGAATATATGACATACTAGGTGTTGCATAAGCATTAAAGTATGCCATGTAGTATCATGCTAGGATTGCACTTGTGATTGAGCATTCTATTTCTTTATGCGTATGTAACAGAACGGCCGTTATCTGTGATAGTCCTAGAGTCTCTGTTAGGGTCATAGGGTAGCCCAGCCCCATCGGGTGCCCTAAGTCTATCGAGTCGATATGAGTATGATATGATAGCCCAGCACCATCGGGCAAGAGATGATATGATATGATATGATGATGCCGTGGTGAGTGCACCACCACGAGGATATTGCTATGCTATAGCACCGAACTGACCAGTCTCTACACTAACGGGAAGGGGTGCAGAGGTAGGAGAGGGATATGACACTTGACATTCTTTGGGCGCCTTTACAGTTCTTTTCGCATATTGTAAATTAGGATCATGTTAGTGTGATTTAATTCCGCATCTGCATCATCTTTATTATTAGCGTATGTGTATGTTCGCTTGCGGGACAGGGTGTGTTGGGGCATCGGTCTGATCCCGCTCGCACCAATTGTTTTTAGCATGATTGCTCCCTGTCTCTATGGTGTGGGAAAATCCCCCGAGCGATTGCAAAGAATCTGTGTAACCCCGCTGATTTGGCTATACTACCTTATAATTTATACTATAGTTTTGACCTGGCTCTGCCGTGGCATTTGTATCTAACACTTACTTCCGCTTTACTTTCATTTAAATTGAATTTCTGTAACTTCGATTGCTTGGGGTTCGAAATCCCCGCTTTGAATACTGATTGATCATTAGAGGTTTGAAACCTCGACCCGTACCTGAATTGCAACATCCGAACGAAGGTATCCAACCTTCGAAACGTATCTCGGATATTTATATCCGGGCCGTTACAAAAATATCATATTTATAGCACAATATATTTCTTATTTTATTTCAATATATTTTTTTAAATTTCTTCATTATATATACCTAGAATTTTTTTTTCTAAAACAAAAATGTCGCCCCCTATAGAAACATATGGCCGCCACTGAGGAGACTCTATTAGGAAAGAAAACCCTAAAAAAAATGAGTGAACCCCATAATCCATTTTAAAAATGACTAAATTGAGTGTATCTACTATCTAGGAAAAATATTTTCTAATTTAGCTTCTTATCCCGTACTTGAGGTATGGATAGAAAATCCATATTTTTAAGAGTTTACTTTTTTTAATAGAACTTTTTTTCTAATTTAAATTCTTATCCTATACCTAGAGTATAAAATAAAAAGAATTAATTTGTCAAACCGGCCTTTTTTTGCCTTTATTGGGGGGAAGTGTCCACCAAGCTTATCAAATTAAGTTTTTGTCTATTTGGAAAAATAGAACAAAGCATGTGCCCCTCCTCTTTGGATCTCCTCTTTCGATTTGGGAACTTTGCCGCCATCTCTCTCCTCTGTGAATCGATCAATCGCAGATCGGTTGGTTGTTGTAGAGTGCAACAATCTCCCTCGATCTCCATCGGTGATGCCGGTCGCCGTTTACTTCATCCAGATGCTCGATCTCGATCGACGTCGAGCTTTCACTGTTTCCAAGAATAAATCACAATCCAGTAGCTATCAACAAATTGACAGGTAAAAAATCAATTATAATGCGCATTACCGATCCAAAATCGATTTCGATTCTAGAAAAAGTGAACCCTAGTCCAATCACCGGATCGAAATTCGGCAGAAATTGACGGAATTCTAGTGACCACAGAGCCAAATTTCGGAGGAGCATGGAGGCTGTTGTGGATTACGAACGCAATCTCCATTTCTCACCAGCTTTGTAGAGAGATTAAAAAGAAAGAAGATGAAGAAAGAGGGTAAAGGTTCGGGGAATCCACGCTGGAAAAAAGAAGAATCGACGGTGTAATCTGAAAGGGGGTTAATTGTTATGGGAGGGGATTGAGTGGATTGTTTGCATGGAAGAGAAGAGAAGCTTTCAGTTTCAACAATTTCGACCGGTGGAGGCACTCTCTCTGCTCCGCGAGGGCCCCGATCAGGCCGGCGCCGACGATTCCAGGGCGGTGGAGCGGGATGGCGTGTGGGGACACTGGATGAAGCGGAACACTTTCGTACAATTCAGATCTGGAGCTTTCTTTGCTCTATCTCTCGGATTTGTTCTCCTTTCACCCTAGTGTTGGTTTGTACTCCCTTATCTTTTGTTCTACTTTGATTTCAGCAACTCTCCCACTGTCTTCTTTTTAGTAAAAATCATATATTAAGTAAAAATCATATATATTATAGATTGACAAAATTCCTCATGTGCTGTTCTATTTGGTGCAACTTCATAACTTTGTAAATTACAACACACCTTAATAAATGAAATGAATCTGTATAAATAATTTATAAATTACAACACACCTTAATTAATTAGCAGTTGCAACTTGCAAATTGCAATCGTTACATATATTTGATGGAATGACTGAATAAAATAAAACTGCTGAAATTGTTGAAATAGCAATTCTTTACAGCTGTGGCTTTTTTTGCTGAAATTGTTTTTGTAATTGTTGAAATTGAGAAAAAAAATTCAAAATTAAGTGATTGAACAACTCTGGTTTCAGCAATTTCAGTGTCAGCAACTCCGATGTCGAAGTGCTAATGCGAAAAAAAAAACAAAAAAAAAAAAAAACTCCAATTTCAGCAACTCCAATGTCAAAGTGCTGACGCGAAAAAAACAAGAAGCTAATTTCAGCAATTATAACAACAATTTCAGCAAATCCGGTTTTAGCAACTCTGATGTCGAAGCGCTGACGCGAAAAAAAAAACAAGAAGCTAATTTCAGCAATTACAACAACAATTTCAGCAACTCTGGTTTCAGCAACTTCGATGTCGAAGCGGTGACGCGAAAAAAAAAAAACAAGAAGCTAATTTCAGCAATTACAACAACAATTTCAGCAACTTCGGTTTCAACAACTCCGATGTCGAAGCGCTGACACGAAAAAAAACCTGCTGAAACAGGAGTTGCTGAAACCGATGTTGTTGAAACAAGAGGGGGGCACAGGGGGCACATGTGGGGGGGCAAAGGGGGCAATGGAAGGGAGGTGGACATTTTGCCAATTTGGAAACATTGGTGGACAATTTACTAATAAAGGCCTTAAATATTGACATTCTAAAAAATGCCCCAAATAAAAATGATTGATCGATATAGTATAATTACACAAAAGTGCAACAAGTTTGGTGACACGTCACTCCTCCAATCGTGTCACCTCATTTGCTGGATTTATCACCGGTTTTAATATTAACGGTGTATATAAAAAAAGTGTTATGATATTTATAGTTAAAGTATGTCTAACAGCTTTCCTAAAAAATTTTCTAAAATGGAGAATTATAAATCACATGTTCTGAGTTTTTTGGGCTAAATTCCAACACTCTCTCCATTATGGAGTTTACCTCAAAATATATAGAATTTTCTCCAAATTTAGGGAATGATCTACATTATTTTTTCTCTTTATTCTTTATTTTGGAGGATGTAATGACGAAGTTGAACCAAAATCAATCTTAATAATCTTCAAAAACTCAATACGGAGAATCTGTTGAGGTTGCTCTTATACGGTTCATATTTTGGACCCTAATTAGTTAATTGTCCACCTTTAAATCTAAATTAGCTAAAAATATATCATATTTTTCTCTTAAAAAAACCGCTCCTCTTAGATCTTTCTCTTTCCTTGGATCCAGATCCACAGATCCTCCCACAACTCTCTTCAATGGCCATGAACATTCATTAAGGAATCGTCTTCAATCCCTTGCTCTTCCTCAGATCCTTCTTCGTTTAGATACAAAAATGGCATCGATGACTTCCTTTGAGAGCCCCTACAACTAGAGCTTCTTGTAGTCGGAGGTGGAAGAAGCCTTCTGAGGCAGAGGCGAATGAAATACAATTCGAAATCATCTAATTCGGCGTCGAAATGAGAGTACTGATGGACTAATTTATCATGTATTGATTCAAATTTGATGTTATTACAAGAGATGATAAATTTGTGCATAAAATTTCAATTAGACATGAAGCCATCAATCTCCCTAGTCATGTAGATGGTGGCAAAGATATTGTTGTTGGTATTGGTGTAGGAGGAGGTGTTGGTGAGCAGTTGTAACATGACTGTTACATGAACTGAATAGCTCAGAATCGACTCGAAAAAGTTTGACTTGGGATCGTTCGAACAACTAAAAAGTAGGGCTGGGCTTCTGGATCGGACCGGTGGACCGTAATCTCCAAGAACTGGGACCGCAGATCGGACTGGGATCAGAACTTATGGTCCCGCTCTTTCCGGTCCGCGGACCATAAAGATCGGTTGGACAGGAACTTTACCCTATATTAAAATTTCTTAACCCTAGATTTAAAATCGGGATGAGATTCTTCAATCTTAGTCTAAAATATTTATGATTTCTCCAAATCTATACTAAAATCGACATTAATTTGTCAAAATATTCACAAAAAACCTAGATCTAAAAGTGAAACGGAGAGAGAGGCACGCCTCACACATATTCACCTCTTCTTTTTTTTTAATGATAAGAAATCCGGTTCAATTCAGGTCTGATCTCGGGTTTGGACCAAAAACCGGAAATAAGAATTTCTTGGACCGTGGACCGAACTGTAATATCCCGGTTCGATCCAAAGACCGTAATTTCTGGTCCGATCCCGGTCCGATCCAAATTTTGCCCAGCCCTACTAAAAAAAGCCAAGCTTGAACAAGAAAATGGGCTCAATACAAGCTCGAGCCCAGCTCAAAAGCTTGCTTAAAGTAACAAAATTACACAAATGCCCCTATGGTTATTTGAGACTGAGCCTCCATCTTCGACTTCAGTACTTCACTTTAGAGCCTTCTCTCCCAAATCTAGATTCCGGTGACTCTCTCTCTCTCTCTCTCTCTCTCTCTCTCTCTCTCTCTCCGACTCTCGGTGCCCTGACACCCTTTCTCTCTCTCCCCCTCTATGTGTGTCATCTACAACTCCAGGTTTCCCGAAAGCTATTTTCTTCTCCTTCAAGCCATTTCCCCGAAAAGTATCTAATTTTCTTGTAGAGAGAGATATCAGTCTCTCTTGATTGTGATATGTCAATCTGTTTATGAGAATGTGATCTCTCACTTCAGAAATGTTGATATTTCTCTCTTTTGACTCTACAATAAGATTGTGATCTCTCTCTATCTCTTTCGTTAGCTCGGAGCTTTGAGAAATCTGAAGTATCGATATCTCTAAGAGATTATGATTTCTCAACTTTTGTATTTTTTAAATGGTAGTATTTTACTTCAAATTTACTTCAAATTTATTTCTATTCATGGAATGGTCCATCCAGTTGACCATGGTTAAACCAACAACAAATTATTAAGATGAATTTCCGATGTGCTGATGTAATATTGAATTTTATTAAGATGTACATTTTTTCCCTTTTTTTTGGATACAAGAAAATACCTAGAATCGAGCTAATAAAGTCTAGAGTAGCTTCATCCTAGAGAGTCCAAATTTCTGATGAGAACCTAAACTTATGAGTCAGCATGCAGAAAATAGTCGGCACGAGCCGTTATTATAGGCCAGATGAGCAATTCGATCGGCCACAATATTCATTTCCCTAAAAATATGACGAATAAAGATGGAATTAAAATACGAAAAAACCAATTTGGTATTTAATTGAATAAGCTCAATGTTCCATGGGCAGCTCCAATCACCCAACAATGGTTATGAATATCCAACTCTTTGGCTCTAATGACCCATTCCGAAGAGCAAGAGCTTCGGTAAAAATGACTGAGTACAGATTTTTGTCCTGAATGCAAAGAATTTATGAAAGAAATCATCTAATCATCTTTTTATTTGTTCTTATATGTAAGAAGAGATCCTTTATGAGTCTCATGACAACTCGCCGGAGTCGAAAATCTGTCATTTTCACATTTTCACGATTCTTTTTTTTTAATTTATTCGGTTTTATATATTTCGTATATATTTTGAACTTACGTTTGTATGGTACAAAATTTTTGTATTTAGAGAATGTAATGATTGGAATATGATTAGGAACTTTCCATCATTTTCATTTCATTTCTTGTTCTGTGCTATGCACCAAATATATACAGATATTCCGTGGGTACAAATTCACTCATTGCTATACAGTTGTAGCTTAGCTGTTATATTCTAGAGAATTCATGGATTTGTTTGTATCTGTATTGGACTTGGGCCCATGCTTGTTGGGCAACACTGCATTCTTCTTAGCCTTTCCATCATATGGGCTATTACCCCCCATCACTTCCATCGGGGAGATCTTCAAATGGAGGCGATTCTGATGAAACTGAGATGAAGAGAGAGGCTTCGTCAGCATATCAGCAACTTGATCTTTGGATGAGATGAAGGCGATTCTAAGGGATCGATTTGCGACTCTCTCTCGGACGAAGTGATAGTCCATTGAAAGATGTTTGATCCGATGATGCAGAACAGGGTTAACGGAAAGGTATGTAGCACCGAGGTTATCACACCACAATGTCGGAGGTGCTGCTAAAGAGATGCCGATCGAAGCAAGGACCGACTGTAACCACAAGATTTCACATGTGGCTAAAGCAAGTGCTCTGTATTCTGCTTCCGTGGAGGAGCGAGAGACCGTCAATTGCTTCTTCGAGATCCAGGATACAAGGTTAGGACCATGATAAATGCAATATGCACTAATCGACCTTCGATCAGTGTGATCTCCTCCCCAATTAGCATCTGAAAAAGCTGATAGTTGATGCTGATGATGTCGCGAGATATGAAACACAAAATTCTTTGTGTGATTGAGATAGCGAAGGATTCGCTTGACACCTTGCTAGTGTATAAATTTGGGGCTGTGCATATATTGAGAGGCCTTGTTGATAGCAAAGGTGACATCCGGCCTAGTGAATGAGAGATATTGCAAGATGCCAACAATACTTCGGTATAGACTTGGATCATCAAAGGGTAGAGATGATTGCAGAGGATCAAATTTTGACGCCATGGGAGTAGCGACAGGTTTAGAATTCGTCATGCCAACCCGAGTAAGAAGACCAGTAATGTGTTTTGACTTACACAAGTGAAAGCTCGATTGATCTCTGGTGATTTCAATGCCCATGAAGAAAGCTGCTGGACCGAGATCCTTTACAGGGAATAAGCTGCTAAGAGAAGACACAAACTTGGAAGACAACACATCAATGGAGGCAATAATCAACAGGTCATCCACATATACAAGGACAAATATGCAATGTTTCCCTTGGCGAAAGAAGAAAAGAGAAGAATCTGCAGAGCATGCCGAAAAACCCATTGAAATGAGAGTTTCGCTTAAACGAGAAAACCAGGCACGAGGTGCCTGTTTTAGACCATAGAGAGAACGATTGAGTTTACACACATGAGTAGGAAAGGAAGGATGAGAAAAACCTGGTGGTTGGTGAACATAAACGTCGTCTGTCAAGGAGCCATGGAGAAAGGCGTTTTGTATGTCTGGTGGGCAACACTGCATTCTTCTTAGCCTTTCCATCATATGGGCTATTAGTATTTCGAACTTATGGTATACTTTTATAATGTGTTTTTCATATTATTACTAAAACAGTGAAACTGGGCAACCGGTCAATTGGGCTCTGAAAATGAATTGAAGAAATGAGCCGAACGAACGAGCTTGGGCAATGAGCTTGAATGAGCTTAGGCTCGTTTGTTCAACTTGACCAAGCTTAAAGGTGAGATCAAACATGTGGTTGGGCTCACAAGCCGAGCTTGAGCATTAAAAAATGCTCGTACAAAATTTAGGCACGAGCTCAGCTCGACTTGTTTTCAATTCGAGCCAAATTTGAACATGTTGAACTCGGCTCATTCAACTCCAATATCACCCCTAGTACTTGTAACTCTTGGTGGGGCTGCCTTGATGACGAAGCTTAAATTTAGTGGGAGTGATGACTGTAGCAGTTCCGATCTCCTTTTACACCTGATGTTAAACTTAATTATTTCAAGTACAAATTCATATTTAAAAAAATTTAAACATTATATTTGTACTCTATATACTTATATTAACATATTTATAAACTTTTATCATGAAAATATATGTTTTAAAAAATTTAAAAAGATAATTTTCTAAAATAATCAATCTTCTAATTATCAATAATTTTTAAACATAATTTTTCATTATAAAAATTTATAAACATGTTAATATTAGTGATAGAGTATAAAAATATAATTTTTATGATTATTTTTAACATAAATTTATAAAAAAATAATGAAGTGTAACACTAATTGTAACACCTGGTGTTATAGGAGATCCGAACGGGTGTTATAGAGGTATTACTGAAATTAATTTACACGGGCTCAATGTTTTGTAAAGTAGCGGTAGAAGTGTGTTTTACTGTTTTCAATAATTTTAAACGGAGGCTTAACAAATATTGTATTGGGTGGTCTTTTGTTAACAAATCTGATTTAGGCTTCGTTTGGCACAATCAATTAGTTTTTTAGAGCTTTAATTAGCTTTTGGAATTAGAGCTTTTCAACAGCTATTCACTCAAGCTTTTTAGAGCTTTTGATTTTCTATAAGTTCACAGATTTTCATCAGCTATCATAACATCTAGGTTTACCAAATACCACACTAGTTTATTAACGTATATTTAACACAAATAATCTATCAACTCCAACTATCTTATCAACTATCCATTTACCAAACAGAGCTTAGGGCATCCACAACTTGGGAATTAGGAACATAAAACCCTTTTTTACAAGCTCTTAGATGAGAGGGATTTATGTGCAATTTTATCTAAAATATCTTATTACGGAGTAATAGTTATTTTGACATCTTATCAAAATGGTTTTTAACTTTTTATACTAAAAAAGGTAATGATCTCGTAGAGTTGAACTCCGTGGAATTCATAAGATTACCTTATAGAAATTTATCGATCCTAAAAAATACATTAAAAATAGCTAAATTAATTTAAATCTAAACCACTCATCTATATATAAAATACTAAAGCAGAGGCCTGAAACGGACTCTGGTGCGATCTCGCGTCTACGGAATTTTCTGAATTAAAGCGAGATTATTTTTGCTTACGTGGCATTTTCTGGATTAAAGTGGTATTATATTTCTGGACCACATCAATTAATAAACGAATATAGTTAGCTAAAAACTTATCTTTTTATATAATCTATTAGTACTATGTAATACGGAGTATATTTAACATAATCTAATACGGAGTATAATCTATTAGTACTATTTGATATAATTGAATGAAATCTTAAACGTACAGCGGAGTGGTTTTTGAAAAATTGATTCAAAAAAGAAATACATATACTTATCTTTATATCTGAAGTTTGAATATATTTTTACTAAATCATATTTCATACAAATTTCATATAAAATAATAAAAAATTATTCTCTATATATTATTATATAATACTCCAACAACTAAGGATTTATTTCATATAAAGGATATACGTGTACAAATATGTACATAATTATATAATTAATTTAGATAATATATGCTTATCATATATATGTTGGTTTAGTTACATTTTAATAACAAATAAAACAGAGACGTGAAAATCCTACGTAGCGGGCTTTGGTGCGATTTGCTTACATGTCGTTCTCTGGTGCAATCTGACCCGGATTTTTTTGACACGCCAATTAATGAGTATCTAATAAATTTAAGTCACGTCAATTAATGATTTCCTGTATCCACCTATTATCTTATGTGTCCACCTTGGTGCGATTTCGCATCCATGGAATTTTCTAGATTAAAACGGGATTATTTTTGCTTACATGTCATATTCTGAATTAAAATGCTATTATCTTTTTGAGCCACGTTAATTAATAAGCCATTAATAAACCAATATAATTAGGCAAAAAACTTATCTTTTTAGATCAAATAATCTATCCAATATAACCTTATATCTTAATTAGTTTTTTTTTTATAAATATTCAACTTTATATTTGTTAGAAAACTTACCTTTTCAAATCAAATAATCTATCCAATATTTGGTCAAAATTGAATAAAATATATCGAATGATAAAAAAAAATGTGTAGGTAGTAAATAAAAAAAAGGAACGTAGCATATATATATATATATATATATATATATATATATATATATATAAATTCCTCACCCCATATATATAAATTCCTCACCCCGTTATTATATATCTAATGTTTTTTTAATCAAATCCATTATCTCCCCGATATTGTTTAGGTTTTGTGTTTGATTAGAAATGGGTTAGAAAAGAGATTATGAAATCATACAATCTGAACTATCCACTTGAAAATATTCATATTATACTATATAAATGAATTTAATAATCAAATATAATCAATATTGGGCAACAAGTCCGCTTAAAATAAAGTTTTAATTTAATAAAAATATATTTTAATCATTTTTTAATAATAGAATTGAACAAACATTTTAATAATAGAATTGAACAAACATGATTAATTTAGACTAAAACATTTGTTTACATTCTAAAAAAATAACACAATTGAAGATTATATATTTGTTTTATTTGAAGTAGTAATTTATATTAATTCAAAGATGGTTTACATAATAAAATCTTTTAACAAATCGCACAACGGGCGAGTAATAAAACTAGTTTAAATTAAAAGTTAAGATTTAACCAATTTTAGATGAAATTATTTTCCCAACTTACGGGCCCACCAAGAAGTAAAATCCATGCCCGGCTGAACGGGCATAGTAGGTTTTTAAGATCTGAACTTTGGGGGTGTGATTGTTTGTCGGGATCGACTGGATGATGACACGTGTCTGTCGGCAGCATCTGAATCGAACGTCTTTGGGAACTGGTGGCTTTATTTAAGGAGTCACTTTTTCTTTTTCTTTTCTTTTTCCTTTTTTTTTTCATTTAGTTCAATAAATACAAAATTAAGATCCTCGTACTCCTTTGGTAGGACATCTACCATCGAACTAGGGTCGGAAAACAAAAAACGAAAAACTTGTTAATCTTAATCGATTACTTAGGGCATGTTTAGTGCAATATAGATTAATTTAGCTTAAGATTATAATTTAGTTTAACATTAAAATTTTTTTTATATGAAATTTTTTAAGAAATTTTAGCATTTGAAAAAAATGTTATTTGATATCAAAATTGAATAAAATTTTGTAGAGCTATTTTTTTGAAAATCGCAAAAACTTTTTGCCACAACTCTTTAAAAACCTCCAATAAGGTTGTGCCATACATGTCTTTAATCTGAAATTTTTTAATTATCAAATAAAATACAATTATTTGATTATTTGATGTGGAACAATATTTTTAGAAATAAAATACAACTATACAAGTGGGTTATTAAAGATTGAAAATTTGTGTTCTAAAAAAAGTTTGGGTAATTAACCGTCAAAACGACGCAAAGACGCTTGGGGACCTAGGTTGTCTTGGGCTATGTTTGGTAAATTGGTAGCTGAAAACTTATTGGGTAGCTGAAAATGATAAATTATTTGTGTTAAATATATGTTAATATGCTAGGATGATGTTTGATAAACATAATTAGTAGGGTAGCTCATGTAAACTTGTTATTAGAAAACAAAAAACTCTAAAAAAACTTGGGTGAGTAGCTGTTGAAAAACTCGATTATATAAGCTAATTAAGATAAACTCTTATATTTATTTAATTTAAAACTATATAATATCAAAATCATAAGTTCCGAAAAACTATTGATTTTTCCAAACATAGGATTGGTGGAGAGCTCGGCAAGGGAGGGACTTGGTGGGCACAGAACAACACCTTGGCGCTTGGTGGCTTTGTGGGTGTCGGATCAGGTTTGGTGGGGGCGAGACTTGGTGGGCACAGAACGACACCTTGGCGCTTGGTGGCTTTGGTGGGTGTCGGATCAAGTTTGGTGGGGGAGAGTTTTGGCAGATGCGAATGGCACTTTAGCGGCTTTGACGGGCGTTGGACGGAGGCTTGACGGTTGTAAATTAAGATTATTTAGTTTTTATAGTTTTAAAATTTTTCAATTGGGTAGATGTGATTACTTGTTTGTTGAAATTTTGCATTTATTTGGTTTATTGATTTGTAATTTGTGGTGTTTATTTGAACGAGTGTGTTTTTTTTTCTCCGTTTGATATGTTATATACTTAAAATTAATGTATAATTTATATATTATGTGTTATGGACAAGTCTATGAGATAAATGTAAAAAATAATAAGTGCTCGTTTGGATTGGTTTGAAAAACCCAGGAAGTTGAAAAACACAGGAAGTTTGATAGAATATCTGCGTTTGGTAAAAAAATTTATCTTCAAAACCCCAGGAATTGAAATTCCCATGAATTTAACTTCCTATGAAATACAGGAATTGGAATTACCAAGGGCGTACATGGTAAGACAACTTCCACCCTTTTCTTACTAATAAAAATCCATTATTTATCTCACTATATTTCAAATCCACCATTATTTCATTTTTCAACCAAACATGTTTCATAAAATCCCATAAAGTATAATTCATGGGAAGTAGACTTGCTATGAATTAAATTCCCGGGAAGTAGACTTCCTACATTTATCCAAAGGGGTTGTTTTTTACACCCACAAAATTTACTATTTACACCCAAAATCCAAGTTTTTGTTTTTTTTTTAAATAAACCCTACGCTTCTTGAGTCATAGGTGTGTGACTCAAGAGGCGCAGCTATTTTTTTCTATATACATACCCTGCCCCTCTTGAGTAACACGTCTATGACTCAGGAGGCGTAGGGTTTATTTAAAAACAAAAAGAAAAACTTGAATTTTGGGTGTAAATAGTAAATTTTGTGGGTGTAAAAAACAACACCCTTTTATTGGGAGATTAAATTCACACTTCCATCTATTCTGAATGATCAATTATTATACAAAAGGGTGCACTATAATACTTGATTAGAATAGTCTGGCGCCGATCAAGAATTTTTTTTAAGGGGCTAAAAAAAATTTTGATAATATTTTTACACGTATATATATATAAATGAAAAATATTTTTATTATTATTAAATATATTGGAAAACCTTGAAATTTATGATTTCAATAATAGCTTTTAGTATAAAAATTAAGAAAATCAATAATTATCAAGAAATGAGATATATATATATATGAAAAATAATGTTTTTTTTTGTAAAAATATATTGGAGAAAATCTTAAATTTATGATTTAATTAGTCATTTTAAGTATAAAGAAATTAGATGAAAAAATATTGTTTTTTGCATGTATATATGAAAAATAATTATTTGTTTAAATATAATGGAAAAAACCTAAATTTAGTATTTAAATAGTCATTTTTAGTATAAAAATAAAGAAAAACAATAATTACCAAAAAATAAGATTTTTTTTTGTATATATATGAAAAAAATGTTTTTTTTTGGTAAATATATTGGAGAAAACCTTAACTTTATGATTTAATTAGTCATTTTTAATTAGTATAGAAAAATTAAGAGAAAAAAGTTATAAAAAATTAAGCTAAGATAACAAGGTTTGAACCCATAATCTTAAAGTAATATATAGTCCTCCTTACCAACTAAACTAAGTTGTGTTTATGGTTCTTCACTCTTTTAAACTCTTTTATCCCTAAAATTAATAAAAATAACAAAACATTATTGGGTTTTTCTTCTGAGTTAGAGGGACTCAGCCACCTCGAGCCCCCCTAGATCGGCCACTAACAGTTAGAGCTGGTAAAATCTGACCCGAACCCGAAAACCCGATCCGGTTGACCCGGAACCGATTGTTTTGAACACCAACCTAACCCGACCCATTTTAAACCCGAAATCCGAATAACCGATAATCGAAACTCACCCAAATCCGAATGAACCGAAACCCATTAAGACCCGAACCTGTTATAACCGAAACCCGAAATAACCCGAACTTTAAGATACATTCTAGTAAATTTTTAAAATTGAATATTGAAATAATGAAAACTTGAGACAATCCAAATCCGAAATAACTGAAACCCGAGACAACCGAAACCCAAAATAACTAAAACCCGAGACAATCGAAACCCGAATAACCAAAATCCGATACAACCGAAACCCAAACCCGACCCAACTGAATGACCAAATTATTAGACATTACCCGTAACCCGAATGACCCGAAACCCGACTAACTGAACAGAACCTGACCTGACCCGCCCGATTGCCACATCTACTAACGGTAGACTGTCATAATGATCGCTAAAAATATAAGAAAAATAACATGAAATATTTCAACATTTTTGATAACTGCGTAGGGTTGGCATACTATGGTTATCACCAACAATTGGGAATTAGTGGATACCATTAATTACCATACCAAATATACATGGTATGTCGAATTTGTACCATATTCTAACCATTTGACAACCCTAGCAAACTGCGTTCTGAACTAGCACACAACTTAAATTCCACAAATATCCATCCATCCTTATCGATCATCATGTCCAGGCTGGATGGCTTAGATTGGAGAAGAGCGTCGGGGGTTTTATGTGACAAAAACATTACAGCTAAATCGAAAGGTAAATTCTATAAGGTGGTTGTCAGACTGTCCCTATTGTATGGTTCTGAGTGCTGGCCTATTACTAAAGCCCAAGAGCGGAAGCTATATGTGGCCGAGATGAGAATGTTGCGTTGGATGCGTGGGCACACGAGGCTTGACAGAATCAGAAATGTCGACATCAGGCGCAAGGTTGGCGTTGCGAGTTTAGAGGACAAGCTGCGAGAGTACAGATTGCGTTGGTATGGGCACATTCGTAGAAGACCTTCTTCGGCTCCGGTTCGAAGGTGTGAGAGCTTGGATCTTGGAGTTATCCGTAGGGAAAGAGGTAGACCGAATAAGAACTGGCTAGAGGTCATCCGACAAGACCTCGATCAATCGGTTGAACCTTTTGGACGATATGACTTTTGATATATAGGGACCACTGGAGGAGGTGCATTCGGGCCGGTGATGTCTAGAGTTATAGGCTAGGGTGTTATGTCCTTCTGTCTATGCTTTTTGTCTGTCTTCTTTTGCTTTTGTTTTGGCTTCTTTATTGTCTCTTTTTCCCTCTGTGTGGCCTGGTATCACGTTGTTTCCGTGTTATATTATTCCGGGTCTATCGGAAACACTCTTCTGACTCGGTCGATCGGGGTAAGGATGCGTAAATCCTAGCCCCCGAACCCTACTTTATTATGGAATATATTGGGTTGATATTATTGTTGTACCAGACGTCGCGAATGAGTAAATTCGGTTCTCTTGTTTGAATTGAACTAGCATGGCCGGAGGAAACTTATGTAACATCTATAATTATAACTTTCAATTGAGAAAAAAAAACATATTTGGTATAGTATCGTTTGTTCAAAGACCCGGGTAATAATTAATTAATTTCAAATTAAGCGTAATAAGAAAGTAATGAATTACATAGAATATATACTTGATGCAGTTTCTTCTCCAATATATCTAATCCCATATCCATTATTATTATTATTATTATTATTATTATTATTATTATTATTATTATTATTATTATTATTATTCATCACCATTTTTATTTTTCAACGTTAATCCTTAGTTGGTGCATCAACGTGGGCAAGTTGCTTGAGATATGAGATCAAGCGATATGAGAACAACACTTTTCTGAGAATAAAATTAAGCAAATTAATATACAGCTCACACTTTACAATCATCCCTACCAAATCCAAATACAAATCCAAATCCAAATCCAAATCCAGAACCCTCTCTTTCTCTTTCTGTTTCTCTTTCTCTGGAGCCTGGAATCTCAATCTGGCATATATACTTTTTCCACTGCTTGAATAAATACATGGCTTCCATTAACACCCCTTTAATTTATTCCCCTCGATCTATATCTCATCTGTCTCTTTAATTTCAACGGTTACTTGAATTGAAATGTTTCCACGTTTAAACCCCCTCTCTATCCCAACGGTCTCCCCTTTTTCCTTTACTTTAATTGTCTTCACCCGCCCCTCTCTTTCAGTTTCCCTTTGAATTGGGAAAGAACTTAATTAACTGATCGAAAGCTATAGCATGGATTTCAGTTCCTTCCTGACGTCGTTGCTGACGTCGTCGATCCTCTTCGTGGTGCTGGTCCTCCTCTTCACCTGGCTCTCCACCCGCCCCTCCAATGTCTTCATCTACTATCCTAACCGCATCCTCAGGAGCTTGGAGGCTCCATCCGGGTCCGGATCCGGCTCCCGCAACCCGGTTTCTTGGCTAAGGGAGGCTCTCTCCTCCAAGGAGTCCGATATCCTCTCCCTGTCCGGCGTCGACACCGCCGTTTACTTCGTTTTCTTGTCCACCGGTTAGTGATCATTAACTAATTAAACTGGCTAAACCCTTCTTATTATATATCCTCTTGAATTGTATTTGTTTCAATTTGGTTCTCATGTTTTCTGCGAATTCAGCACTTCTATACAGATCAATCTGGTTAGTTTAGTTTGAATTGTTTGCTTTTTTTTTTTTTGGGATAGCTCTACCTATATATACGTATCTATTCGATTGTTAATTACATTTGAAATTGGGATTAATCGCCTATATCATTCCTACATTCCGTCTCACCTCATTTAAAATCATCAAAATATATCTTGAAGTGCTTGTTTGGTAGGGGTATATATATTGATATCAGATATGAGTATAGACCGGGGTGGAGGCAGAAAAAAATCGAGGGAGGAGGGCTCGACTTTGTTGTCGGATTTTTTTAATATATATATGAGATTCGATTTTTTTAAAAAAATATAGTAAAAAATATATTAAATATGTGATTTAAATAGCTATTTAAGTTTAAAAGGATAAGGGGAACAAAATCCATAAAATAAAGCTAAAGAGATTTTAACTCAAAACTTTGTGATTTTAATTCCCATTCATACTAACTAAGTTAAACCCACATTTTAACTTATTACTCTTTTCAACTTTTTTCAACCCTTAAATTATAAAAAATAAAAAAATACATTTTTGTAAATTTTTTTTACATTTTCCTCCGAGTTAGGGGCTCGAGCCACCTCATGCCCTCCTCCCTCTGCCCCTGGGTATTGGAACACCCATATCTATAGCTTCTGTTTGGTGTATATGAAATTCCTAGTAGTGGTGGATTTTTCTCAAAATTTTCCCCTTATTCTACAAGTAATTATTGTTTCTAGTTGTTTAATTAGAAATTTCAATTTCTAGGGTTTGGTGGTAGAAGTGAAGGAATTGGGTATTGATTTAGTGTTGTTTTCGAATTAAAGGAAGTTAATTATTGGTTTGTTGAATAATACTCCCTCCGTTTTAAAATACATGTCTTTTTAGCCCATTTAATTTTGTCAAAAATACATGTCTTTTTAGATTTTATCATTACACTTTACATCTAATCATTACTCTAATTTTTACATCACTCCTACTCTCCTCCTCACAATTTTAAAAAAAAGAAACAAATACTCTAATACCAAAATCTAATCATTATACTTAACCTACTTTTTAGGTCTAATTATTACACTTAACCTACTTCTTAATGTATTTTGAGACGGAGGGAGTAATTAAATGAAAATTTCTAGACTTGTCTTGTGGTTTCTAGCGTGGACTATGAAGAGAAATTTGATCTACATGCTATGGAAATGAAGGCGAGGGAGGTGAAGGGGTGCAGCGTAGAAGGCAATGACCATGTAAATCCAGGAAGGAGGGATTTTATTACAATTTTTTTTAGTCTGATATCTATAAATCATTTCTAAACGACAGATATAAGATACTCCGTATTAGACATCAATCTCATACTTATATCTTGGTATATCTATATCTCATATCTATATATCTTTTTAAATGGACATTAAAATCATTTACCCCATCAGCTATCCTTTTACCGACCCAAAGCAAGTTGTCATCCTTGATAAATCTCCATCCAAGTTTACCAACGAGCGCAAGATTCAGATCCGACATACACCGGCCAGACTCCCAACCCACCCTACTCTTTGGGTTTGCATCTCCAAGTAATTGTATGGATCATCCGACAGCTCTCACTATCCCATTAGCTATCCTTTTACCAAACAAGCGTATATCATTCCTATATTCTGTCTCACCTAGCTCATTTAAAATCATCAATATATATCTTTAAAAAAGTTCAATTAATTGTTGCCCATCAAAACATACCACCATGGTATATCCTAAAAAAAGGAACACATGGATTTATTTATTTATTTATGAATTAATTAGCGTTTTCTCCATGTATTTGATTGCCCAACAAGTATTCTGAAATTAAATTCACCATCAAGAGTCCTTTGACTTTCAAGTTTGTATTTATGATGTTTGTTTGCAGTTTGTTAATTTTGATCTCACAAAAATGTACCTTGAATCAGTTAATGTATGATCTGCAAACTAAATTTTCCCCAAGGAAGTTACACATAAAAGTTACCCCCTCTGAAAATCAGATCCTTAATTTAAACAAGATGCATTTTGTTATCAGTGCTACAGATACTATTTCTGTCTGCTGTCATTCTACTTCCATTGCTCCTTCCTCTTGCTGCAACCGGGAGCACTTCCACCAGCACCGGAACTTTCAACGAGCTCGACAAGTTATCCATTGGGCATGTCAAAGTGAGCACAATCTTTGAGGATCAGCATATGTCATTGTAGTTGATAGTTTCATTTGCAACTTTTCTTAGAGAGACGTCGTTTTTCGGTTTACAGGAAAATAGTCCAAGATTGTGGGCTTTTGCATTTGGAGTGTACTGGGTTTCTCTACTGTCATATTACCTTCTATGGAAGGCGTATAAGCATGTGTCCGCCTTGAGGGCATCGGCTCTTAGGACCGACCAAGTCAAGGCCGAGCAATTTGCAGTTCTTGTGAGAGACATTCCTCCTGTTCCTCGTGGTGAAAGCCGGAAAGAACAGGTTGATTCATTCTTTAGGTCCATTTATCCGGACACCTTCTACCGGTCAATTTTGGTCACAGACAACACAATGGTACTCTCAGTCTCATGTTCTTTACTCTTCTATTTGTTGTTATGTAAGAGATGATGAAGCCCTACACAATGACTTAAATTTCCGTGATTTAATTCATACAGGTGAACAAAATATGGGAAGAGTTAGAAGGGTGCAACAAGAAACTCAAACGCGCTGAAGCTATATACGCCAACTCCAAGACTGTCGAAAGTCCTGAAGGAACGAAACCCACGAATCGCACTGGATTCCTTGGCCTGATTGGCAACAAGGTTGACACAATAGACTACATGACTGATAAGATCAACGAACTCGCCTCCAAGCTAGAATCCGAGCAAAAGGACACTCTCAAAGACAAGCAACTCTGCTCTGCCCTGGTCTTCTTCACCAGCAGAGTTGCTGCAGCAGCTGCGGCACAGAGCCTCCATTCTCGGATGGTTGACACTTGGACGGTCATGGAGGCTCCCGAGCCACGTCAGATCATCTGGGGCAACCTCTCTCTCAACTTCTACTCGCGACAAATACGCCAATGTGTTGTGTATGTCATTGTTGCACTTGCTATACTCTTCTACATGATCCCAATTGCGCTTATTTCTTCGCTGACAACGCTGACCAATCTGGAGAAGCTGCTGCCTTTTCTGAAGCCTATTGTGAACATCAAGGCTCTAAGGACTGTCCTTGAAGCATACCTTCCGCAACTCGCGTTGATAGTCTTTCTTGCCTTGCTTCCGAAGTTGCTGATGTTTCTTTCTAAGATGGAAGGGATCCCTTCCGTTAGTCATGCAACAAGGGCTGCTTCTGGGAAGTACTTCTACTTCACTGTCTTCAATGTTTTCATTGGAGTCACGATAGGTGGAACGCTGTTTTCGACGCTCAAGACTATCGAGGGTCATCCGAACAAGACGGTTGATCTTCTTGCTTCAAGCCTTCCTAGCAGTGCCACCTTCTTCTTGACTTATGTTGCCTTGAAGTGAGTAAAATCGTACTAAATTTTCATGCGTTTTCGATTCTTTTTCCTTATGCTTTGCATTCGAAGTGTGGCACTTTTGTTGATAGGCAGGAATATTTTTAGGCTTCCCTCCCATTGATAGTCTTCCTTCCTGTTGCCCATTTCGAGATAAATCATCATCTGGTTTATATGTTAGGCTTATTGCACATGTACTCTACACACGACCTCTAGTTATCCGCTCATTAAGCCCTGCATCCACCACAACTGTGCAAACCCTATCCGAACGGTCAATTGTTGAGATGTTGATCATGATAGCAAATCTCAAATCCATGGGTAGGCAAAAGAAACTAACCATTATGTTGAATGCCTCAGGTTCTTTGTAGGGTACGGTCTCGAGCTCTCGAGGTTAGTCCCACTGATCATATACCATTTGAAGAGGAAGTACATTTGTAAGACAGAGGACGAGCTAAAAGAAGCATGGGCTCCAGGAGATCTCGGATACGCGACTAGATTCCCTGGAGACATGCTTGTGGTCACAATAGTCTTATGCTACTCCGTCATTGCTCCATTGATCCTCCCTTTTGGTGTCGCATACTTCGGCTTAGGATGGCTCGTTCTTAGAAATCAGGTATACACATATCAACATAAACTTATAATTAGGTGGTCATCTATATATAAGGTGATATAAGGGATGGTGAAGCCCTACATAACGACTTATTAATTTTGTCCCAGGCGCTCAAGGTCTACGTTCCATCGTACGAGAGCAATGGTCGAATGTGGCCACATATGCACACGCGCATAGTGGCGGCTCTACTGCTATACCAAGTGACCATGCTGGGCTACTTCGGAGTGAAGAAGTTATACTACACTCCGATACTCATCCCGCTCCCCATCATCACTCTAATCTTCGCATTCGTGTGTAAGAACAAGTTCTACCGATTCTTCCAGGCCACGGCCTTGGAGGTCGTAGCAGCTGGAGAGCTGAGAGAAGCTCCTGACATGGAGGAAGTGTTTTGGAGCTTCATTCCTCCGAGTCTGCAGCTATCGGAGAAGGCTTCCGAGGACGAGTTTGAAGATGCATCAGCTGCGTTTTCGAGGTCGACTTCGTTGGTTTAAGGACTCGTACGTATATCCATTCATATATGTCATATGTTTAGAGAGAAATGTTGGTTTACTTTCGTTGTTTTTTCTCTTGTTTGAGCGAGTATGGAGAAGGTGTAGGGTAATGTAATTTGTTAGCTTTCAGGAAGTGTCCGAATATCTATTTGTGTGAAAATTAAACAGGGAGATGATTTTTTTTTTCCGGGTTTCTTAAATATATCCATTGACTAAATTTATGAGTTTAATTACCATTACCTTATACGGGGTAAATCACATAAAACCACTCTTAAAATAAGCAAATTTTCAGAAATTAACCACCCTTAATATTAAAGTTTACATAAAACCACCCATAAATTTATTTTTCTTTCAAAGAACCACTCATGACCATTTAAATATGTAAAAAGTGTTTTCAAATATTAAATTATCATCTTTTGTATTCAATATAACCTAACTATACCAAAAACTAACCAAAATATTTAATAAAATATGAATACTTGACTTTTTGTTTATAACTTTTTATACATAAATATGGCAGTGGATGGTCTTTTGAAAAAAATAATTAAATTTGCTGGTCATTTTCTGATTTTTTATTTTATTTTGAGGGTGGTTTTGTGAAAATCATCTATTTTAAAGGTTGTTTTATATAATTTATCCCTATGCAAAAAGAAGAGTGAGGCTATTAACAAGACAAAAAAATATCTATTGACAAGATAATTTCGATTAAATTGTACATAAACCCTTTTCAATCTAAGAAAATATTTACAAATCCGACCGAGAGCAAAAAAAAAACTCTAAATGATCGAGTTCATCCAATTACTCAATCCATTCAACAATTATCATCAAAATCCTCCAATCCAATCCAAAAAGTAAATTAATTAAATCCAAATCACATATTAATAACTGCTACTAAGCATCATCAATAGGTCTGAAAAAGCATCTAAAAATATCAAATTTAGATATTTGTTGTCGAAGTAAAGAATCATGACATATATATTTGGAATAGAAAAAATTTTGATTGAGTTGAAAAAAGCACTATCTCGTTAGAAGGTTCTATCCATCCGCCTTATCTCAACTCTTTCTTTAGCCAATTTTGCCAAATACACAATTTTTCACTCGTTTTGAGCGACAAATTTTATAAGAAATTGGGATGGCATGCCAGATTTCCTTACTAAATAAATGATATGTTCACCGGTCAGATAAAATACGACAATTGTCCACTGGACAACTTTTTCATTCTTCTGTTCATCGTTCTTTATTATTTTTCTCTCGGTATTTCTTATGTTCTTCGTTTATCAGTAATTGCTGATTTAAGGCAATCATTTGCGAGGATTATATAATAGTATGCTCGAGTAAATGATTTTTATTAGCTACTTGATGTCATTCTTATCTGTTATTTGTCATTCTTTTGTCAACTATCTGTTATTCTTTTGTCAGCTACTTGTCATGCATTTGTTAGCTACTTGTGATGCGTTGACATCCTTTGTCAGCTCAATGCCCTCTTGTTTCCGCTCTCTTTTCAGCCCCTGTGTACTTTGTGTGGTCCTTCATTTGAATTCTCCAATGCATATTTTTCTTTTTGTAGCTGGTCTTCCGCTTCTTTTTCTTATCAGAGGTGGTAAACATCTGATCTACTTAATTTGTACAAGGATATTTATTTCGTCCTCTTGCAGCACTGGGTATATTGTCTCATGATATGCTAGCTTCCAAGCTTCGATAGTGTAGAAGTTTCCAATGAAGTGTGTTACAACGGCTTTGTTGTGTGTTATAGCAGCAAGAGCATGTACGCATGGGATCTTTTGCAAGTCAAACACTCTATAAGTGCATGTCATTGCTGATAAATCAACCACTGTTGTTGTCTTTTCACCCACAACTTTAAATTGGAAACCATTCATTTTCTAAATATGGTACCCTCTAGCTGAATTGTGCAATTCTCCAAGAAGTTTAACAATTTTTGTGGGCAACCCGTGTGTGTTTTTTTTTCCGCAAGTGCCCTTCTCTCTTGGAACCAATTTGTAAACTTCTCTCTAAGATAGTTTAGTATGGCAACTATAGGTAATGATTTCTAATTAACCGGTGACCATAGAATTCAAGCTCTCAGCATTGTTGGATGTCATCATATTGTATATGTGCCCTCTTTTATGTGCTCTAGACCATCTTTCGAACCCTGCTTCTATCAAATAAGCTGACAAATCTTTACTGATTTCTGTTATCTGAGCAAAGTAGTGATTGAAATCACTGATTGTGTAATTTTCTGTTGCTTGTTGGAACAATTCACGCAACAGTTTTTTCTTGAAAGTGACCTTGATGTTTTGCTTAAGGTGCCACATGCAAGTGGATATATACTCATGTCCGCATTCTGTCCAGTTGCACCTAGCAATGTGTCCCCATACTTTCCAGTAATGAATGTTCCATTCCATCAACCACAACAACTTATAAAAACGTAGACATTTATTTGTTTTTTTATTGTGCCGACAGTGCAAAAAATGATGCTGAATTCATGTAGAATGGTACTTAAGTGATATTAATGTCATCTAATATAATGTCACAATGAGGTAAATAGACTAAAAAAACGCAAACATTGGATGATGACATCTTTTTAAATGTATATAAATCATATTGACATTATATAAATGATGTTGACAGTATATATTAATGCTATTGAACACATTATATCAACCTTCTTCAAAACATTGAATGCTTGTTGACATTCCCCGAATGATAGGAATAGTAGATATTTAAATCTGTCAGCCTCATCGATAGAAAACAAAGCAATTGTTCCTGGGTTTTTTTCTGCAATCATGTGGCAGTATGATGGTAATTAATGCAGTAAAATTTGACTCTGGTGTTCCTATTTCCCTCACTTGCACCAATTGTACTACTTTTCATGCTTTCTAGTAAGTGATTGAGATTTTGTGATCTTTCTGCATTTTTTCCCTAATGTGTGCTGTATTATATGATCTGTCAGCATAATAAAGTAATTAGTCTATATTCACATTTGTAAAAATAATCTTGAAAAATATGATTTTTTTTATGGCATACGTTGATTTTATGAAGTTAGCAACAACATTGTAAGAAGCTTTTCTACAATGTTTAGATCTAATCTCTCAGCTACATGTGCGTGTTTCATTGTATAATATGACTTCATGGGATTCTGAGTAGAGCTTTTTTGAATACAATCTCCAACCACAGTTGGCATCTATGCATTTGGCTCTGAAATACCTCGGAGTAGATTTCTTGACCTCAAACCCAAATATTTCAGCCATTGACATGAGAAATAGAGCATCTATCCTTCAGTGCTTGTTTATTTGCGAATATCTTCCCGAAATACATTGTCCTATTAGCTGCTGAGTTATAACTCCCAAAACTCTCTATTTCAACACTGTAAGAAATATCAGCATTGTATTCTTCTATTGTATTCCCTTTTCTCTTCATTGAATTGTAGCTTCCCTCCAAATTTTCTGGTCTTCCTCACTGGTACTTGAATCATCATCCTCTCCTTCATCTGGCTTTGTATTTTGTCTGCCCCTATGTTGTCAGTTGCATTACTGTCTTCATTAACGTTAGCAGATTCATGAAAAGGAATAAGTCCTTCATCATCCACAGGAATATCAACATTATCTTCATAGTAATACTCATAATCCTCCAATGACATATATTCGTTGTTAGCTTTCTTGTCTTTAACAACACATAAGTCTTTGAAATAGTCATCAAATTCAACAGTCTTCATGCTTGCTTGGTCTTCTGTTTCAGATATGGCGTTGTCAGCTTTTGGTTGTATGATAGACAATATTCCATCCTTTTTTTTTGATGACACATAATTCAACAACAAAATTCACTCATTCGAGCTTATTTAATTAATGTCAAGAATTCATGTAAATCGGCATCACAGCTGACAATAAAAGGTGTTTTTAAAACTTTGCATGGATGTAAGTGGTTGAATTCTAGATCATAAACATTATGATCAATGTTGAATCTGCTGAACACTCTCATAGCCAACGAACCCAATGTACCTGACTCATCTACAAGGAAAGGCTTTGTTGTTGTATCAGCAACGAAAAATAAGTTGTTGTCAACATTTCATCCATTCTCCCCCAAAAACAACTGTAAGAATGTGGGTTGACATTACCGATTGATCTAGCAAGAGCACAATGTCATAAGCATGCTGGCAACCAACTAACGTATGTTGATATATATGCATGATTAGTTCTGACTTCACACGTGCTGATATATATGTATTATTATGTCTGTATTCATATATGATGGCAAGTGCTGATATATGTGATGGCATAAGTGCTTGATTATCATCATTATTGGAAGAGATTTTATGCGCTGACAAATGAAGTTTTCGTGAATAAATATGCTGACTAATGTATTTTAATGTTTATAACAGTATATTATACATTCATACTATACTCACAAAAGAAATACGTATATGTATACTGATATTGAAGTGATTTATATATGAAGAATTTGTTTTCTTGTGCTATTAAATACCTGGATGGCAAAATTTGCTTAGTGAATGATGAACTTGATTCACAAGAAAGGTAGGGTGGGGGCGATCTTGAGGAGAAGCAGGGGAGGGGGGCCGGTAGGGTGCCCGGTGGACATTTAATAAATAAAGGTAGTTTGGTTAATATTTGCTCAATTAGGTCTTACGGTTGAACTAAATAGCAAAGAAATGAAAGAATAGAAGAAACCTTTTTATAGTTGAGAAAGGAAATCGATGAAGACATATACTCCCTTCGTTCACTTTTATTTTATTTGTCGTTTACTGTTCATGCATGTTTTCTTAGGATAATAAAAACTATATAAAATATTAATTTTTTAATTATTTTTTTAATAATCTCATACTTTTTAGTAATACGTATGATATTATTAAAAAAATTATTCAAAAATAAATATTATATATAGTTTTTATCATCTTAAAATTATGCATAAGTAATAAAAATACAATTAAAAGTGAACGGAGGGATATCACATTCAGTACGTGGGAGCTAGGTAAGTATTGTGCTGCTAAGTATTTTAACAACCCAACATAAAACAAAATATAGTTTTTTTAATATATATATATTTAATATTTTAAGATAATAATGTAATATTTTAAATAAATATATATTTGACTGTATTTGGTTAGGTATGAAATTTTGAAGGATGGAGATCATTTTTTATGGATTAAGAAAATGGAAGGGGGTGAGAATTAATTTTATAAAAATAATTTCATTGTTGTTGACAGAATAAATATTATTTCTTTTAGTAGAAATTGAAATGACTATTTCACTTTTACATTAACTAGTATAGTTCCCGTGCTAATGCGCGATTTTTAAAAAATAAATTTTAATAATGAAATAAATTAATATTATACAATTAAATAGAATATTAGTTTAATTAATATTTTGAATTAAACTTGTGCAAACAAAATCATAAAAGAAAGATATAATAAGTTCAATCAAGATGGACTCCATTGTGATAGTATATGAAGATTTACAAATAGACATCGGTTTATATTAATTTAATATTTTAAAATAAACTCATTGGTTATTTTAAAGATAAAAATCAATTGTAAAAAAATAAAAAAGGAAAAAATTAAAGGAAAAAAATGATTAGTTGAAGGGAAGGGAGGTAGGAGAGGGAAAAAAGGAATTTAGGAAAAAGAGAAAAAAGGGCCAATTTGCATAGATATACCAAAAAAAAAATTAGCTTTGCAAAAATATCAATGGGGGGTAGAATTTGCAAGGGGATGTCAAAATGTTAGATTTGTCAATTTCTCTCACCCGGTAGCAGGTCATCTGGCTAAAAAAAAAAAGAAGAAGATTAAAAGATTTGTTGGGAGAGAGGGCAAATGAGATGGTGACAAGTGGCTAAACTTAAGTTTTAATTGTTTTAAACTAATTTTCAGCCCTTTTATTTGTTAAAATTAAAAAATAAATTTATTTTTGAACTTAATTTAATTTTATCTATCTATAGACACCCACTTTATATATGTTTATGAAAAAAATATTTCGAAGTAAAGTTGGGTTTACATCGTATCTTGATCTCAATTTGGAGCATGACATTGATAACCATTTGGATGGCAAAGACAATAATTCAGTTGGCACAGAAATTCACACAACTGGCAAGATAAACCAGAAAACCTGGGCAGAACCAACAATCGTTGCTCCGGAGATGAAAGGTAAAGCTGCCGACGTGGACATAGAGGAGGGGGCTAATCTCAAAATGGTAACTGACACAAGTAAAGAATGAAACAAGAATTAAACCAAACACTACGAAGTACTAAAGTTCCTAACCAATACAGTCCATAAAAAGTTAAGTACAAAACAACATAAGTAATGGATAAAGGCGTAGAAATACGGCACATTGCTTCCGATCATTACAATACCCCCCGATCTCAAAATCCAACAAAAGTATCTGTCACGTGGAGAGTATGTTCGTCGGAAGCGTCGGAGAACATAAGTAAGTGTGGAATGGTAAGGTCATCATATTCCGCTCGTCGTACGGACGCCTTTTCTTTTCGGTTGGCGAAGGTTGGTTTTTGTTATTTTGCATGCACTCAAGGTAAAGTATGTGGTTGTCTATTTTGTTTGCCTAAGATGCGAAACCCGAATATTTGTGATGTAAATTACTAGCCAGTAAATACTATTATCTAGCCAGTGACAACGATGTCTTAGCCAATGTAGAAGTAACCTCTGTCGGATCTCGTCTTAGCCAATATAAGACTAATCCCTGTCGGATCTTGTCATCTCAGAAACTTCCCAACAGCAGAATAGACAATATTAAGCACAAACTAAAGCAGTCAGAACAACATTCAGAACAACCAACCATAAAACCATCCATACATAAATCCAGAACATAAGGGATCAGTCATCAAAAAGGGAGGAAACGTTTTAGACCTAAAACAAACACAACGAAGTACTAAAGCTAAAGTCGGCTGCTTTCCTTCAACATCTTCCAGTCTGCAGCAGCGAGGGCTTGGTTCATGCGATCCAGGAGGCCCATCTTCGAGAAGTGGTTAGACCTCCCTCTAAAGCTAATGTCGGCTGCACATATATCCCACTTCACGATTAATATCACCAACACAAATACAACAATATGAAGTTACATATGAGTCCACATGCATGATTGTCTTGCCAATGTCAGATCACGTTGGATTCCTAACACAACAAAAAATCTTCCCTCCTTTAACTCTAGTCATGGCTGCTCAGTGTGAACCTGTGACATCATTGAACAACCTGTTCAGAGGTTGATAACACCAATGACAGTAAATAAAAAAAGCTAGCCAGTACTGAAATAATTCTTGCCATTAAAAAAAATGCTTGCCATGATAGAAACGCTCAGATGCTCAGATGCTCATGTCACAACAATGCATAATGCAACAAAGGGAAACAATGTATGACTGCTTTTGCAGCTGCATTAACAAGATTATGAAATATATAAACCATGAAATCTCCATTTGTCCAACTATAACCAATGCATTTGTAACAATAATGCCAGTAAAGAAAAAAACCTAGCCAGTAATGCAACAATAGTTGCCAATAAATATAAAATGTCTGCTAGGGCAGATATTTATAAAATTTCTCTTCAAAGAGATAGCCGCAAACCCAAGGTTCTCCCAGTCAACGTCGGGGCATTCTTCATCACTAACAGCATACACCCACCATTTCTACAAGTTGAGTTCTAATTAGGCAAACAGAAAATTACTCTCTTTCTTTTTCATTTTTCTTTTTTCTTTTTATCGAAAAAAGAAAGCGAGTAATTTGGGTGAAATTAAATTAAACCACTGCCAATCTTTCTCAAAATGAATCAACAATTGAACCTCAAAGGGGCAAGATTCGATTTTTAACACTGGCAGAAAATTAATAGGCGGCAAGAAAATTAATATGTCGCTCGTCGTTCAAGGTCCGCCATAGATAGAGAGAAGGGGAGGGAGAGAAGCACTCACTAACTCCAATCCGACATAGATGAGAGCGGGTTCGAACTACGTTCGGGCTTACCGAATTCGATCCATTCCTCGAGGAGGGCGATTTTATTGGAGGGCGAAGGAGGGCGAGAAAATGAACAGCGAGGGAGGGGAGATGAGGGCTCGGTGTGGGGTCAGGGGGGCATGAGCCGGGTGGGTTCTGGGCTCGGGGGGGTGTGGGTGAGGGTGGCGGTTCGAACGGTGGTGGTTGGGTGGCCGGAGGTGGCTCATGGAGGGCAGGGAACAACCGGAGAGAAGAAAGAGGCGGGACGGTGAGGGCTTGGTTCAACAGGAATGGTGACCTGTGAAAGGGGGTCATGAGAACCGGTTATTTTTACCAAATTTTGGGCTTATTTGCTACTTTTGCAAATTTTGGAGGGGAGCGTCATTTTTGCAAAGGGCCCAAACATTTGGTATATTGGATGCTATTTCCTAAAAAAAAGAGTAGGATAAAACGTGATTTATTGAATTAGCTAAAATGAAGGTGGATGCGACATCTTAGCAAAATCAAAGTAGTATACACATGAAGAACAATCATATATAGCCTCGTAAACCACCCCTTCACCTTGTTCCTTGGGGATGGCAATTTCCATCCAATTTCATCCCCTCCCACGGCCCCACCCCCTCCATCTCCCACCCTCCACCCTCCACCCTCTATCCCTTACTAATTAATTAAATATCTCTTCATGCCACCCGAAAAATAGTATATATGAAAAAAAAAATTCCAAATTTAAACGTTTTGTTTCCATATTAGTAGTAACTAGTTTTATTACTCGCCCGTTGCGCGATTTGTTAATAAATTTTGTTATATAAACTATCTTTGAATTAATATAAATTACTATAAAGTAAATATATAATCTTCAATTGTGTTATTTTTTTTAGAATGTAAACACATATTTCAGTCTAGATTAATCATGTTAAATAATTTTTTATGATATTTACTATAATTTAGAGTTTTTATACATGTATCATTTCAAATCAATTTTTACAATTGACCATTCTACTATGTATAAAAAAAAGAGAGAGATCGATAGAGAAGCTTACCATGGGAAAATATTAAGAAGTTGTAGATGTAGAATAATTAAATATTATATTTGTTTTAGATAACAAAGTTAAATAATATTTTACAAAAATAATATTGGATAGATTATTTTATTTAAAAAGATAAGTTTTTTACCTAATTATATTTGTTTATTAATGGATGTGGCCCAGAAATATAATACTACTTTAATCCAGAAAATGACACGTAAGCAAAAATAATCCCGCTTTAATCCAGAAAATTTCATGGGCGCGAGATCGCACCAGAGGCCGTTTCAGACCTCTGTTTTAGTATTTTATATAGATTATTACATTTCTTAAAAACTTCTTCTTCAAACCCAGGTTGTGGGTTACCTCCCATGTTAAGAGGTTGAAAGTTTAAATCTCCTAACTAACTAAAAACATGGAGTCGTTTGTGAGTGGGAAGGTCAACTCCTTAAATGGATTACACATAATACTCGATTAAGATGTAGAACGATTAGGTCGATTGAGATTCAGATGTAGAACAATTGGGTCGATCGAACTAGAGTAAGATAAAAAAAATTATATATATATATATATATATATATATATATATATATATATATATATATATATATATATATATATATATATATAAAATGTTTTGTACTTGTTGTTTCTCTCAATTATTTCCAGTATCCGGCCATTCAGCGCCACTGGCATGGCACTCCAGGGAAAAATGTAAGCCTGCAAGCACAAATTATAGAATTAAAGAAAGGTGTCAATGACAATATGAATCTCATCACCAGTTTGACTAAGCAACAAGCTACCCAAATGCATTGGCTTATGGGAGATGATCAAACTTCTGGTGAATTTTTTTTTCCTGGCAAATCAAATTAAAGTGACCGAGAAAATGGAGGAGCTCAATCCTCTTTATGATTGATGATATTAGGAGGATCGGAAGACGGAAGACGAAGAGGAACTAAACCATGAGCTTCTACAAGAATTTACTTGCTACTACTGATTTATGAGGATTTCATCTTTTATGAGACCATAGTACGTAGTAGTCAGACATGACAGTAGTACGTATGATATAGGGCATTATTAATTTTAAGAAAAAAATGTGGAGCATAGCAATGAAGATCATCTACAACACTTTGTGTGACACTAGGTGTAACACAAAATTAATTATGCTATAAATTTACAATAAAAGAAATTTCAAAAATTATATTTATGTTTTAAACACTTGTTAGTATATGTATGTAAAAAAAATTTGATGAAAATTTATGTATTTAAATTTTATATAAATCAAATATTACTTATTTTGCCATAAGATTTTCTAAAAATTATAAAACATGTATTTTCATCAATTTTTTTTATAAACATATACTAGCATAGTGTTTAAAACATAAATATAATTTTTGGAATTTTTTTATTGCAAATTTTTAGTATAATTAATTTTGTATTACATCTAGTGTCACACAAAGTGTTGTAGAGGATCTTCATTGGGAGCATAGGGGTGAATAAGGGATTGTTTGGTATGCCATTTAATTTATTCAATCTAATTTAAGATTATGATTTATAATTTTTTTTAATATAAAAATTTAAAGTATGCATTGAAAATAGCTTATCAGACATGAAAGTCAATTGCATATATTGTACTCTTTTTCCCTTTTGAACAGGTTTTGTCCTACTGGTTTTTACTGACAAGGTTTTTAATGAGATAGTATCACTAAAGCGCATCAAATAACATATATACTCTTTTTCTTTTTTCCTTAGTCTTAATTTTTATCCCAATGAGTTTTTGTTTTCAGACAAGGTTTTATTAACTAGACACGCTATAAAAAATTTATGCTAAACAGGTCATAAGAAATATACTACAGCTCAATTATTTTCTATTTCCTTTTTTTCAGATGCAAAGCGCAATTAATTGTTTACTAGTATCGATTACATTATCATTTGAATATTAATGTATATAGAACTGTGGTATGAGAGTCGATCGATCAATTAATTAATTCTGATCTAGGTATATATTGGTTAATTTAATTAGGGCAGTTTGCAAAATTTTCAAAAAAGTTGTCTCAATTGGTGAAATATCCACATTTTAGAAAAAATTGGTGGAGTGTCCATCTTGTCAATAACAATTTTATCATCTTGCCTATAGCCTCACTCTTTTTTTTTCTTTTTTTTTCTTTTTTTTTTTTTTTACATTTTGTCGTGCAAAAATAAGAGTATGTTGTGCATGTGCAAATATGACCCAAGTCTAGTTTTTATTTTTTATTTTTTATTTTTTTATATTTTTTTAAACATTTTTTGGTGCATATATAAGAGTACGTTGTGCAAATATAACCGTAAGTTGTGCAAATATGACCCAAGTCTAGTTTTTTTTTTATATATATTTTTTAACATTTTGTCGTGCAAAAATAAGAGTACGATGTGCAAATATAACCGTAAGTTGTGCAAATATGACCCAAGTCTTTTTTTTTATACATTTTGTCGTGCAAATATAAGAGTACAATGTGCAAATATAACCTTAAGTTGTGCAAATATGACCCAAGTCTAGTTTTTTTTTTATTTTTTTTTACATTTTGTCGTGCAAATATAAGAGTACGTTGTGCAAATATATAACGTACGTTGTACTTGTGCAAATATAACATTTTGTTGTGCAAAATATAATATTTTTTTTTTCGTTTCAGAAGTTTTTGTTGTGCAAAATAACTTTACCTTGTGCACATATAACAATTTGTTGTGCAAATATAACTTTATGTTGTGCAAATGTAAAAATAAAAATATAGTAGATGTGAATCACATAATAAAATATAGATATTTTTTGTAATTTCCATATTTATGGGGTCATTTTTGTAATTTAACAAAAGTTCTTCTTCTACCTCCCTCCCCGATCTGGAATCGGATTTGGCGCTCGCCACCGCCTCCGGCTCGCTCCGGCCTCCTTCGCTCGCTCCCTCCCTCGCTCCGCCGCTCGCTCGCCACCACCTCCCTCCCTCGCTCGCTCCCTCGCTCGCTCCGCCTCGCTCGACCTCGACTCATATTTGAGATCCTGCCTCGCTCGACCTCCCTCCCTCGCCATAGATCCGGCGAGCAAGGGGAGATCGGAACATCAGCAGCAACAGCTAGAATTGGAACATCAGCAACTGGAATTGGAATTCGTTGAGGAGAGAAGACAAAGATGCGTAAAAGAGGGAAGGAAGGTCGGGCAAGGGCGACGCCGGATCTGGAGGAGGCAAGGGCGTGAAAAAGAGAAGATGAGCCAGATCATTGGAGGCCGTAACAAATTCCGACAGGAGAAGATCCGGCGGATCCCATTGCAGGCCGTAACAGAAGATCCGGCGGATCCAGCCGGAATCTGTTGCTCGGGAAGAAATTCCGACAGGCAAGGACCTCAAGCGACGGAGCAGAATCAAGCAAGCAAAAGAGATTCGAGGGGAGTTGCAGCGGCTATAGTTGTGGTGGCTATGGTCGAACACGACCGCTCAGATATGCGAATCAGAGGCGGAGATGTGAGGCGCCGGATCCGAGATGGAGACAGAGATGCGAGACGCCGGATCTGAGAGCTCTTGATCGGCTCGGAGACGATTGGAAGATGCGAGGAGGGAGATGCGATTGGAAGATGAAGAAAGCGCCGAGGAAGGAGGAGACCAGATTAATTGATAGGATTAAGGTTACTTTAATTAAAAGAGATGGATAGTTTACTAAATAGTCCAAGAGTGTGGACACTCTTCAAATTAAGCCAATAAAAGTGCCTATTTCCCAAATTTTCTCTTTAATTATTGGGTTTGCCAGTTTTAAGGTATGTAGTATATTTTGAGCATGGATAATGAAAACTCAATTTATTTTTGACATTGAGAGTCGATCAATTAATTAATTATAGAGAGTGCAATATATTGAGACAATTAATTAATTCTGACGAGTGCAATATACTGTATTGATCGAGACAAATTAATTACAGGATAAAAAAGTTGCGTTTAAAGGGCTATGTTAAGAGAGGTTGTAAGGCTAAGCATTGCTGATTTTGACATTAAACATGTAGCATTTAGAATTTTAAAAACGTGCCAAAAATAAAAATTCAGTTATTGATCCACAAGATTTGATAAGTTAATTGTCCTTAATTGTTTTATGAAAATTTTCAATCAACTCCTTATATAATTATGTTTGGTGGCCGGATTGCACTTACCAATGAAAAAGTCTATGTTTACACACTTAGTTTAACACTTAAAAATTTTACACTTTCAACTAGTTGAATACTTACACTTTTGTACTATTTTTTAATATTAATTTATTTGATATTTAAAAAAACATAAAAAATTATAATTAAACTTTAACCCTAATACCACAATACTATACAAATTCTTTGATTTTTTTAAAATTTACACATAGATTTTGTATTAATATCCTTTCAAATAATTAATTTTAATCAAACATAATTTTGACCTATTTAACATATAGAGAGTATTAGTTTTCCAACTCTATAGTTTTCCATGTTGGTTTTAACATATATGTGAATTGCATATGTAACCTATTTAACCTTAACCCTTACCACAAGATAAAGATAATTATTTTATGTTGGTTCGACTAAATAAATGAGACATAATATATATAACGATTTTTCTATCCTATGCCCCAAGGGCATAGGATAAGACCCTAAATTGAGAAATGTTTTTTAAAATTTAATTGATTTAGCTTTTCTTTTAATTAGATTCCTAGGTCGCTTGCCTTTTTGGTAGGAAATCTTTCCCAATTTAGAGTCTTATCCTATGCCCCAAGGGCATAGGATAGAAAAACCGTATATATAATATATCTATATTTAAAAAATATGAATAAAATCTTACAAAAATATTCAATCTAGCTAATGAAATTGGATAAAATATTATCTTAATCACATATTTCTATACTGTCTAAGTGAAACTTGATAAAAAATTTAGTAAAATCTTGTCTTTAACATATATTAATATATTGTATTAATTAAGGGAGAAAAAAATTGGTTAAGAATACTACGATTATTTAAAAATGTAAAATATGTCACATAACACAAATTACTTCTCATATATAATAGATAATGGATAGATTCTCAACAAAAAAAAAAGATAATGGATAGATAGATAGAACCGACACTTTTAATAAATAATTATAATATTATAATAAATAAATAAAATTTTTAAGCCCCGCTTGAATCATTGCTCGATCACCACCCTCATAATTATAATATTATAATAAAGAAACTTGATAAGGGTTGCTTCCTGATTTTGAATCATTGCTCGATCACCACCCTCACAATTTTATTAAATTTTTTTTTCTTTCCCTTTATCTTCCCCACGTCCTCTCCTTTTCCATTCATCTTCCATTTAATTACAAAATGAATGAATTAATTAAAGAAAGTGCAACACCACACAAAATGGGATAAATATTAAAGCACGTGTATTACAATCATATACATGTGAGAAAAAAGATGAACCGATTGAAAGACATAAAACTTGAGTTCGTGGGTTGCAGGCATGGAGAGTTGATGAATATAGCCCTAAATGGCGACTCAATCCCTCTAAATTTCACCCATCATGTCACAATGTTGGCCTCTTTCAAAACTGCCAAAACGAATTAAACCTTCAATATATAATTTTAATTTTTCAAAGATTTAATTTGCCTTACATGTCATTTTTAGGCCCTAATTAAGAAAGTGTCCACAGACCAATTTTATTTTGCAAAAGGTCCACTCCTTCTTCAGTTCCGTCTCCCTGTGCCCCCTCTCCAACCCCCGTTGTTCTGGCTCTCAATCTCACTCTCTCCTTTACAATTTTGATTATCTGCTTGAATGAATCTCCAATTGCAGCAATTCGAGGTCGGCAAACCACCCCCGTTGTTCTGGCAGCGGCGTTGGTATCGCCGGCGGTGCACAGAGGTGGAAGAGGAGAAGGCGCATAGAGGCGCCATGGAAGACGAGGAGTACCAGAAGCCTCTCCCCCGCCGCTGCTACGCCCCGATTGCAACGGATCTGCCATCTCTCTCTTCAGTTGTTCGCCTTCTTCTCTCTCTTTGGTTGTTTTGCCTAGATCTGCCCTCTTCAGCTCCAAAAATCGAATATGGCGACTCCGTCAGCGAGGGACATCGTCGGGCACTACAGTTCCAGCATCTCGAATCCCTTCACCTCCGATCTGTTCGTGCGCCTCCGATCTGTTCGCATCTGCAATTGAAGAAGACGGTGCTAGGTCCGCGGCGGCGCTGGTGCGGAAATCCTCAAGGTTGAAGAAGACGGCGCTGTGCAATCTAAGATCTGAGAGCGAGATCTGAGATCTGAAGAACGGCGAGGAAGAGAGCGAGGAAGAGAGCGAGATCTGAGATCTCCGTTGAATGGCTTCTTGACGGACAGTCCTCCTGTTTCTTCCTCAGAAATCGACGACATCAAGGTATTTCCTTTCTCTCTCTCTCTCTTCTCTCTCTCTCTCTCTCTCTCTCTCTCTCTCTCTCTCTCTCTCTCTCTCTCTCTCTCTCTCTCTCTCTCTCTCTCTCTCTCTCTCTCTCTCTCAGTATTACTTGAAAGTAGAAACCATGCCGGCTCTGTTAAAGGGCGTTGGGGATTGGGGTTTTCTGCAGTTTCAGTGTTTGGCATTTGCATAGGGCTACGAAACACCATAGAATGATTTTGATCTGTGTCTCCATTTTCAATAGATGTAATGTGTGATTGTTGAAATTGCTTTCAAGTGTTCCTTTGCAGCCATGATGATTCAACTTCAAGGCTGATAGTTTGCTGATGCTTTTATGAAATGGAACTGTTGGTGATTTTTTTTTGTTTCTATCTTGGGTGTAATTCTGGAAAAGATACATGGTGTTTCTTCATGAACATTCTTGCTAGTTCTCATGCTCACTTGAATGTGAATTATGAATATATGAATGTCAAAGAAGGTTTAACGAGTGAAAATAATATTGAAATTGCTTAATCAGTGTATTAGTCACTTCTGCTTGTATGGGTGAACATCTATCTCTCTTTCTGCATTTATTGTATGTAAGAGCAATAAACCATACTTGTTTCCTTCCTTTTTTTGTGCTTTCTTGGATGATGATTTCGTGTTCTATTGTTTTATAGAACAGTGCCTGCACTTGTGAATTTCTATTTCAGGTTTCAATATGGCCGAAGAACAGGCTAAGCATGTTGCAGTCATTGTGGATTTGGTGCCTAGTCTTGATGAACTCAGAGTCAGACTAAGCAGCGAAATGAGTGCAAATAGGTTTTGGATGTTATACTTTATTCTGCTGCTTCCAAGGCTGAATCGGGATAGTGTGGACCTGCTGTCAACCCCGGAGGAAAGTATTATTGTTAATCCTAGTTTTTCTTTCATATAATGTTTTGGTAACAAGATGCATCAAATATAGAAAATCAATACAGATCTTTTGTTGTGACAAATTGGTCATTTCTTCTTTTATATATATGAGTTCATAACTGTTGATTCAGCTGTTTGACTTCGGGGTTCGATTCTCTGTGTGTGTACGGGCGGGGTGGGTGAGTGGGGGTTGGTTTTAGATATATGAGTTCATAACAATTCCGGTTTCAGCAAAAAAAGGCAACTCTGGTTTCAGCAACACGCTTTTAGCAACTTCGGTGTTGAAGTAGTGATGCGAAAAAAAAAGGAAAAAAAAGCAACTCCGGTTTCAGCAACCCCGGTTTCAGCAATTGCTGAAATGCGGACTGCAATGAATTTTGATGTTCCTTGCTTTAAATCTTCTTTAAAAGCCTCTTAGCTCAATGGTAGAGCGATGTGCTTATGCGCAAATACATAGGTTCGAATCCCACATAGGCTAAATTTTATATCCAGCAACATGGTGTCAGCAACTCCAATTTCAGCAACCCCGGTGTCGAAGTGGTGACGTGAAAAAAAAAAGATAAAAAAAAAAAGCAACACGATTTCAGCAACTCTGATGTCGAAGCGCTGACGCGAAAAAAAAAACAACTCCGGTTTCAGCAACACGGTTTTAGCAACTCCGATGTCGAAGCGCTGATGCGAAAAAATAAAAAACTAATTTCAGCAATTGCAACAACAATTTAAGCAACTCCGGTTTCAGCAACCCTGGTTTCAGCAACTCCAATTTCAGCAACTTAGGTTTCAGCAACGCGCGAAAAAAAAAACTAATTTCAACAATTTCAGCAACTTCGGTTTCAGCAACTCCGGTGTCGAAGCGCAGGCGTGCGAAAATAAAAAAGAAAAAAAAAGAAACTCCAGTTTAAGCATCCCTGGTTTCAGCAACTCCGATTTCAGCAACTTCGTTTTCAACAACGCGTGAAAAAAAAAAGAAAAAAAAAAGCAATTCCGGTTTCAGCAACACGGTTTCAGCAACTCCGATGTCGAAGCGCTGACGCGAAAAAATAAAAACTAATTTCAGCAATTGCAACAACAATTTAAGCAACTCCGGTTTCAGCAACCCTAGTTTCAGCAACTCTGATTTCAGCAACTTAGGTTTCAGCAACGCGCGAAAAAAAAACTAATTACAACAATTTCAGCAACTTTGGTTTCAGCAACTTCGGTTTCATCAACGCGCGAAAAAAAAACTAATTTCAACAATTTCAGCAACTTCGGTTTCAGCAACGCGCGAAAAAAACGCTGAAATAAGAGTTGCTGAAATCAAATGTGCTGAAACAGGAGGGGGCACAGGGGGCGCGCGTGGGGGGGGGGCAAAGGGACAAGGGGGGCAAGGGAATGAAGGTGGACATTTTGCCAATTTGGAAGGGAAAGGTGGACAATTTCCTAATAAATGCCCTAATTATGGCCTATAGCACAATTTCCCCTTTTCCAAAATCAAAATCCCTCACTTTAAATATCATTTTTTTAATTGTTTAATTCAATAAATATAATTGAAAATTTCCAATTGGTCCTCCAGTTGTATGGGAATTGCCATTTTGTCATTATTGAATAATTTCGACAAGTGTGCTAGTGTAATTATTGGTGTAAATTAAAATTGCAATAACTCCTGGGATCAACTCCTTGAGCCTTGGATATGCTAGCTTTTCCTCGTCGTGGCGTCACAACGCCCATAGGAAAAGGTGATATTTGATCCCTGCAAAAAATGAACGGTAGTTCCCACTTCCCACCCAAAAAAAATAAAAGAACGGTAGGGCGAAGATTTCCCAGATGTTGGGTCACCGTCTCCCATTCAATTTAAAACTTAAGTCTTTTTCAGCCATCACTTTCCAATTTGTTATTTTTGTCACGAGTTTTTTATTTCCTTTTGTGTCAATTATACAGAATTATTATTTATTGGCCAAATGTACATTTCTTCTTTTTCCAGCAATTTTGGGCATCAAAAGAGCCAACTGGCCGTAGTTAATAAGGACTCATTTTTATTGGTATATATGAAAACGCCCTATCTCGTATATCCTAATTAACATGAACCTATATTAATTATATTGCATGTCAGATGAAAAAGTTTCTACTTTACTAGATTAAACTGGGTATAATTTGAGAATCGGTCTGCTATCGACACGGTGAGATATCGTTATACAATGGGGCGGAGCTAGAAAGATTTCAGATCGAGGGGCACAATTGTACATGCATGCGATATAGTTTTGGATTAAATTGGCATAAAGAATTATATATATAATACGATAATAAATATATGATGTTATTTTAAGATAAAATGTTGTCGTTTTATGATAAAACACTATCATTTTTTCCCTTCTAAAAAAAGAAATATAAATATATAAATGAAATATCCGAAAAAAAAATTAACTAAATAAGTATAGGAAAAGCAATATAATAAACATTAAGTGAAGATTCTGGTTGTCATGTGAGTTGAATAGCTAGAGTTTGGCTCCAGTTCTGCTCAATAAAAGCTCGACTCGAGCAGCATTTACAAAATGAGCTAATTATGGGCACAAGTTCAAAATATAGGTTCGACTCAAGCTCGAATTGTTTCTAAACGAGCTAAATTTAGCCAAGCAATACTAGACTTGTTTAGCTCGAATAACAACCCTAGTCAATGTATAACTTGTTGCAAATGTATGAGATATAAAATTTTTAAACTTGCGTAACTTCTTATCTAATTGTCGAAATGATTAGTATAACCTCTCATTTTGAAGTTCTTGAGATGAATTATGGTATGTGAATGTTAATTTAAGTAAAATATAACAGCCTTATATTATATTGAAACAAAATTAAAGTTATTAATATACCTTTAATTTTTAAACATTCATAACTTTTTTACTCAGATGTCATATTAGGGTGTATTATATATCAAAATGAAGCTATTGGTGAGGAGAATACACCTAGGTAGTCCGTCGTATGAGAGGGGGGCACATGGCCCCCTTAGCTCCTAGATACCCCCTTGTCGTCATATACACGGTACCGACCTGAGAAATCAGTGTCGGTGAGGTTCCCGACATATACGTAAGCTACCGACCCAGGGCATGCGTGTCTCCCACTCAGTACAATGCTACTGACCTAGGGAGTCAGTGTCGATAGGACTGCGGACTTAGGAAGTCAATGTCGGCACTGTGTGGATAGCGATAATTTCACCATGCATATAACAACCCCCTTTGAGAATTAAATTGATATATAACTTGCTACAATGTCAGTCTAAAAATCTATTAAAAATATGTAAAAATAATAAATTTAAATTGAATGTAAGAATTAAATTAATAACTATCAAATTGTGGGAGAAATTTAAAATTGAAATTAATCTGGATATAAATAATTCATTCTACAAAAAATTATTTAGATATATATAAAATAACACATATCAAATAGTAATTAATTTTGATATAAGTAATCCTTCTACCAGAAAATAATGTAGATGTAAATAAAATACCATCGATCAAATGTTTAGTATCTATCAATATTTTTGGTAAGTATGACTATAGATTAGTTTTTTATTTATATCTTTATCAATTAATTAACTAAAAATATAAATAGATAGATTGTGACTTCTGATAACTTTTTATAAACTATGATAACATATTATTTTAATAATTTTTAGTGGGATTTTTTCTAGAATCAACTACAACTTGCTACGTAGGACTTTATGCATCGATTTTACTATATTTATATAAGGGATGGTAAAGCCCCTACGTACGTAATGACTTAAATTTTTGTATTAGAATAGTGGATTCAAGCCTTATAATAAAAATAAAATAATCTCGACATAACTCCCATTTTGTATGGCTCGACTGGGGATTCCTCAAATTTAACATGGTATCAATGCTAGTTCGATTCGAGTCCATTTATTCGACTTTGGGCTAACAATTAACAGACTGATCGAGATGTTAGACTCGTCTTTGGGAAAATTATAAGATAATGAGACAAGATTGACCTATTTTTGAGCAAGCTATAGAGAGAGAGTCAATCATGCCAAATTGATTGCACTTGAGCAGACGTGTTGGGAATAAAAAGATTTATCCCACATTGGTTTGAGCAGCAAACAAATATCAAAATATAAGAAATGATGAAGCTCATATACAATGCCTTAAACTTTTTGTGTTGTGAATCCCATCTTTATAATAAAAAACAAAACAAAACAAATCTGACCCTACTTCCATTTCATACGATATGACCAGGGATTCCAAGAATTCAACAACGTACCATTTTATTTTGGAGCCTTTCATAATCAAGTACTCCGTATTTATTAGGTCGCATCTTCTATAGTAATTATATATTTTACTGTATTAAGCATCTAAAACTAATACCCGGAGTACTTGAAACTTTTCAAAGAGGAAAACATTTTAATTAAACATGACACTAGGTATATGGTGATTGAATACTCGTTTATTTTATGATATTTTTAATAATTCTATGTTGCAATTGTATGGCGTTGTTAGGTATGCAGGTTTCGCTTAAGTTTTTTTTAATTCATTTAATATATAATTTTCAATATTAATTATTTTTTTGGAGAAATATTACTAATCTCATTTCGTTCATGCATTTGGCAAAAATTTGAACGTGTATTTACGGTTTGAATCCGGTAGATTTATGGAAAAACTCTACCATGCAGAGTTGATTTTTTCCCTCACAAACAAAAATTAAACAAGAATTTAGGTTGGTTGGTGGGGTTGGGGAAAGGAGTGACAAAAAAAAATGTCTGAATAAAAAATATATTACAATGTTCAAATTTTGTAGGATTCTTAATTCTGTGGTATAATTCATTGCAGGGATGTTATTCGTGGAGGACAGGACGCCCACACATGCAATAACAGCCAAATGAAGGGTGAGCGAGTAATGGAGACATGAGCGAGTAATGGAGACATGGGTACAATATATCTCATATGCGAATTATATATATTAATTTTGTCCCTTTCCTGTCAATTTTTTTTTTTTAAAAAAGTTAATTTGGTCCCCTCTAATTCAGTACCCAAAAACGTGATTTCCGTTGTAGCTTTTCAATTACACAAAAATATTTTTCGTATATAATTGTGTTCATGATCACTGCACAGTAAAATTAATTATACGGCATAGGTGATATGAGTGAGTATTTTTCACTATGATACATATGATTGAGCATTGTACGTACATCGGTACATTATGCATATATTATTGCACATTATGAATAGTCATTTGTTTCATACAATTGCAATTGATGTGGGAGGATGTATAGGTAAAATTCTACTAATAAATATTGTGGATTATCATTAGATTTAATAATTAATTTGTATTAGGATAGATTTATTTTGATATATTTGATATTATTGTATTAGGATAGAATCAATATTGTGGATTATCATTAGATTTAATAATTAATTTGTATTAGGATAGATTTATTTTGATATATTTGATATTATTGTATTAGGATAGAATCATTGATGTGTGTGTGTGTTGTGTTTATCGATATCGTTATCGTTATCTTACTATTCCCAAGCATTTTAACCCCTATATAAAGGGTTCAATAATAAAATTGGAGACAATAGTTTTGCCTTTTTCAATATGAGGTTTCCTCCATCAATCTATTAGGGTTTTATCCCTCTCTAAATTTTACAGACTAATTTGAAATAAGATATTTCAAGTGATTCAATTATTGCAAGATTCGCAATCTTACAAGTTGTTAGCCGGGCTATCTCGGTTTCTTAGGTCAGAGTTGGCTCTAATATATAACATATTTAAGACTCGAGGACTTACAGACCACTAGCTCATACGTGCAACCATGCCCCTTGATGCAAACCAAGGGACGACTCTTGTCCCCAACTTCACAATACCCCCAGCGGGCTTTTGCTCAAGCACTTCCAATCGTCCTTGTCTAGCGAGTCATCGACGTGTGTTAGGAGGTGTAGCTTCGATAATTGGCTACATCTCCCTCTGAAGTGTTCCTCTTGTGGGACTGCGTATATAGCCTTCAAAAACTTCAACTCGCCAGACACGATCACCTACAAAATAACTTACATAATCAACATTAATTGCGAAATAACTGGCCACTTGGGGGGTGGGGAGGGGAGGTCAAACTTCTTCCCATTTGTATGCACCATCGTTGTTTTGCTGATATTTCCTACAGTGTTGAACAACAAACATCATTAAGCAACACAACAACATCATGGAGAAGAAGCACCCATCCCAATCCACACTTCCCTACTTGGCATTAGTGATGTACAATTACATGCCTCTCCAGTCATAACCTACATGACAGTCATTACGTATTACATGTAACCCTTTGAACATTGGTTTTAACTTGTCACATACTTAGATAATACCCTCTAGTAGACAACTTTTCCATATCACCGACCAATTTAGTTTTACACGCCACACCTTCAATTCCCTTTTCCACAACAACATAACTATTTCCCTACCACATTTTACCAACCAATAGTCCTCTTGTGAACCACGTTGACCATCCCACAATCCCACAACCCCGTTTGACTGTTTCTTCTTCCATTCAATGCACACATTTGTCCAATTTTGCTCACCCATGTAGCAATTCTATTCTCCCTAGATTGCCACAATGTTTCCACAAATTGAACCTAACATTTGCCAACAACACCTCCTCGCTTTCATCCCTTGAATCCCTTGGTTTCGAACCCACCCTTTGCATAATCTACTGTCTGTCCAACCTTCCACCTACCGACTTTTTGCATGTCGCTTGCCCATTCTTACAAGACAACCAAGAATTTGCTTATGCCAACTGCTACGTCTTCGATTCCACACCAAAATTTCTCCAATTTCAGTCAACAACCTCTCATTCCCATTCAATTCCCTTTCCCAATTTCAACCAATTCATATCAAAATTCCCCATTTTGAACCCATCTCCTAAACCTAGCTAGTTCTAGGGCCCCCCAACGTTTCCCAATTTTGCCCAATTGAAATCAAAATTCCCCAGTATACATGATGAAGAACTTAACTAAAGCATGAAAGGTAGGGGTACTTACTTGAACGAGCCTTCTTTATCGACCATCACTATGCTATAACAAGGGCCTGGTCTCCTTCTCTTCTTCTTTGCCTCTTTGTCTCTGGCTTAGTCCACAGGACATAGTGTCCCTTCCTCCCCCTTTGATGTTCTTGTTCATCATTTCTTCATATCTCTCTTGTCGTCTCTTTGTTTCCCTTCGGTTTTCCCTTTTTCTTCTTCCTTTCTTTCTCCTTTCTCTACAAGTCGTTATCGGGGTGACTCCCTTTTCCTTCCCTGGCGATTGCTAACCCCCTCGTGTGACAATTGACAATGACAGTTATTGATTGCAACTAACACACTCTCTCTTTCTCTCTCCCCATAAAGCAACCAGTTGACCTTATTTTAACCGGGAGCCGCCCGCGATTTCATTGGGGGGGGGGGGGGGGGGGGTTAGTTTTTCAAATAATCAAGGGGTGGTTTATTTGTGCAAACCGGTTTTAGGGAGGGGGGTCTAGTATGTGCAATATTCCCTCTCAAAATTAAAATTAAAATTCTACTAATCTACAAGCCAAAAGGTGTTTTTAAGGAGACTCTTCAACAACCTGCATTGAGTGGTAGAGGAGGAGATGAGGCACCCACACGCATGCTCGTTGTCGTCCGACCGGCCCAACTCGTGCTCGGTCTTGTTCTCTTGAGGCCGAAGATATTACGGATAAACTTGTTAGTGTTTATTCGCCAATATCTATTTTTCACTGAAAAACTTATCTTTTCTATTTTTGATAAGCCACGCTCTTCGATAGATAGTAAGAAATCTTCTCCCACAGATTCTTTCTTGCGACTGAAGGAGTTGATTTCTCCAGCTATAAAAGGAGATCACATACTAGGGCTTTAATCACGCTGAACATTTTGCCTCTCTCCCTCTTTGGTTTTCTCCTACCCTTTTCTCGTTCTGAGCACTTGTTCTAGTTCTATCTTCTCTCCCTCAAGTGCTGTGAGAGAAGTCGGTGAAATCTTTGGGGGATGTTGCCTCGTATACGTTCTGCATCACTTTCGGGGGGAAATAAGTTTCTCATTCAGTGGCTCCCATACTACACTTACTGCAGCTTGCAACCCCTTCAGAGAAACAAGTTCAACCTACATCCACTAATGCTTTACAACACCCATTTTTTTTGCTTGTGACAGGTTCCAACAACGTCATTTTTCTAATTAATAGTGTGAAACATATTTTTTGTTGAACAATGGATGCCATGGCGATCTCATTCAAAAAGCTGCTTCTTGATCTCTCAAAGCTGGAGCCTCTAGATGGCTCGAACTACACGTGCTGATCCTAGAAGATACTGATCTTCTTTGAACAATTGGAGATTGATTATGTGTTGTTCCAAGACCCTCCCACTGCTCCAGCGGCCCCTACTGCTGCTACCGAGGGTGACGCACCTGCTATCCCGCCTAAGCCATCTGAGGCTCTTGTGATGTATGAGCATGCACGACAACTAGACCTTTGGAGGCTACCTGTTGAACCATATAACGAACATGTTGTTCGATCTGCTGCTGAACCAAAAGTATGCTAACACAATTTGGGAAACCCAAGACAAGAAGTATGGCTCTAATGATGTTTGGAAGAACAAGTACGTGACTGGGCAGTTGATCCAGTTGAATACGGTGGACGGTATCGCTGAAGCTTTGATGATGGGGAACTCAAGTAAATTGGAGGTGCTAGGAAAGAGGAAGGTATCGCTGAAGCTCACCTCTAGTAACATCTTGAGCATGCATAATGTTTTTTTATGTGCCTTCCCTACATCGGACCTGATCTTGAGGGCTCTTATCTCGAGCCGAGCTAAGGGCAGTCATGGAAGATGACTCGATAGTCTTGTCCAAGAACGAGAAATTTTTAGGGAAGGCTTACAAGTGTGGTGAACTTTTTATTTTGCAAACTGTTGTTGATTATGCTAATAAAGCTTCTACTTTAGCTTATATCACTGTTGATGTTGATCTTTGACATACTAGATTAGGTCATGTGAATGTTGAGTCTTTGAACAAACTGCATAAAGTGGGCCTAATTACAAACTTGGATAATAATGAGCATAAAAAAATGTGAAACTTGTGTGGAAGCTAAGTTCACTAAGAAACCTTTTATGGTTGTAACTGAGAGGTACACTTAATTGCTTGAGTTATTTCATATAGATCTAGCAGATTTTAGGAACTCTAAAAGTAGAGGTGGGAAAAGATATTATATCACATTTGTAGATGATTATTTAAGATATAACAAGTTGTACTTGCTAAGATCTAAGGATGAGGCAGAAAAGATAATCTACAAAGATGAGGTAGAAAACCAACTTGACAGGAAAATTAAAAGACTTAGATCCGATAGAGAATGGGAATATGGGACAACGTTTTTGAAAGAATTATGTGAGAACAATGGCATAATTCATTAATGCACAACATCCTATAGCCCTCAATCAAATGGAGTAGCAGAGAGAAAGAACCGAACTTTAAAAAACATGATGCTCAATCTCGATGCTTCTAAGTTATAGGTCACCGAACTCTTTGTGGGGTAAAGTAGTTCTTTCTGCAAACTACATTCTTAACAAGATACCCCATAAGAAGTTAGAAAAAAAACCCTTATGTACTATAGAAAGGACATGGATTGATGAAAGGGTGGGGGTATTTAGCTAAGGTTGGGACACCTACCTTTAAGAGAGATAACCTTAGATCTAAAATTGTCGATGCCATGTTTGTTGGTTACGCTGTGAACAATGCTGCCTATGGGTTTATGTGCTTGCATGATAAGTCTATGTGTGAATATCGTGATGCTGAATTTTTTGAGCATGTATTTCCTTTGAAAAAAGATCGTGATAAAATTTATGCTATTTTTGAACCTGCATCTTTGTCTTTACCTGCTTCAATTCTATTAATGTTGACAAAAATAGTGAGATTAGAAGAAGTAAAAGACATAGAACTGAGACTAGCTTTGGTCTGGATTTTATGACTGCATTTTTGACTGAACTCAGTGATTTAGATGAAATCGATGAATCTCTAATTTATGTTTACATGATAGAGGATGAACCTAAAACATATAGAGAAGCTACAAGTTCTATAGTTGCTAGTTTCTGGAAAGATTGTGTAAACAATGAAATTGAATCTATCACAAGTAACCACACTTGGGAACTAGTTAATTTTTCTAGAGGTTATAAGGTCATTGGTTATAAATGGATCTTTAAGCGAAAACTTAGAACAGATGGTTCTATAGAAAGGTTTAAGGCAAGACTAGTAATCAAAAGATTCACATAGAAACATGGAGTAGATTGTTTTGACACCTATTCGATCTCTTGTAACTAAGATTGCGACTATTAGAACTTTATTTGCTTTAATATCTAATTATAAGCTTATAGTGCATCAAATGGATGTGAAGACAACTTTTAGAATGGTGATCTAGATGAGGAAATATACATCGAACAACCTCCGGGTTTTGTGGTTCTAGGTAAGGAGAATATGGTATGTAGGTTAAAGAAATCTCTCTATGGCTTAAAGCAAGCACCTAAACAATGGTATGAGAAATTTCATAACAGTGTGTGGAGTTTTGGTTTTGTGGTTAGTGGATCTAATGCATGTGTTTATACCAAGATGTACAATTCTAGTTGTGTGATTGTGTGCCGACATGTTGATGATATGTTGTTGTTTCGCACTAAAATGCATGTGATAAATGAAACCAAAAAGTTTCATTCCTCTCACTTTGAAATGAAAGACTTAGGTGAAATAAATGTGATTTTAGGAGTTAAGGTGACTAGAACTAAAAATGGCTTTACTTTGTCTCAATCTCATTATGTAGAGAAGGTATTGAAAAAGTTTAATAACTTTGATGTGATGCCATTTAGGACCCCATATGATGCTACGTACCATAGAGTTAGTAAAGAACTCGGCTATAGGTGTTTCCCAATAGGAATACACTAAATTTATTGAGAGTCTAATGTTTCCAATGAACTATATATACTCGGCCTGATATAGTTTATGTAGTAAGTAAACTCAATAGATATACATATAATCCAAGTAAAGAACATTGGAATGCACTTTGAAGGTTAATAAGATACCTTAGAGGCACTCTTGATTAGGGATTACATTTTGAGGGTTTCCCTGCATTTTAGAAGGATATTGTGATACAAACTAGGTAAGTGGGACTAATGAAATATGCTCCACAAGTGGATTTGTTTTTACATTGTGTGGATATGTTTTGACATTGTGTGGTGCATCTGTCTCATGAAAGTCTGTAAAGCAGAGTTGCATAGCCCGATCAACAATGGAGTCAGAGTTCATAGCTCTAGACTTGGCATGGCAAGAGGCTGAGTGGCTGAGAAGCTTACTAGCAGATATACTGATGTGGGGGCATCCAGATCCTGCGATTTCTCTATACTATGACTCACAGGCTGCCATTGGGGTAGCAAACAAAGGAGCGTATACCGACAAAAAGAGGCATCTGCGCATCCGACATGGGGCTATGAGACAGTTGATAAGAAATGAGGTACTCTCCTTAGAGTATGTACGATCAGAGAAGAACATAGCAGATCCATTAACCAAAGGACTGTGTAGAAGGCTAGTCCTTGATACGTCGAGGGGAATAGGGCTAAAGCCTGTGATATGAGGAATCTATGGCGGAAACCATTAATTTGGTCGAATCCAAGCCATGGAAAGACTCTTATGAGATACACATCTCCCATTCCTATGGCAAGTGTATTGTGAGGTTGAGCTGACACTCTTAGTGATGCTATAGCCCAGGCATTGGGTGGTCCTTTGAGACAGACTTGATAGATTACCGATCAACAAAAGAGAAGATGACCCTTAGAGCTCTTAATGACTTCATAACCCATTGTGGGGGATACTGTATTGAGATAGATATATTATTTTTGGTGGCAACTTGAGATAGATATATTCTGTATTGAGATAGATATATTGAGATAGATATATTGAAGTCACCCGCGTGAGTGTGAGGGATTAACAACCCTCCAAGGTGAGACATAGGGCAGTCTTCACCTCTGAGAGGCGAACACTCATTAGCACCCAAGGTGTGATAAAACTTGGATGTCTTATGTGATAAGACTTAGTGGAACGTTACAGGACCTGTGGAAGGTGTGTGTTGCTGGTTTACCTCTGAGTGAAGGAATTCAAGGCTTCTGGCCATTCGCTTTAGCTAAGGGATTACCAGTTTCATTATGTGTTGATTCAAGTCGCAAGACATCAACATTTAAGCAATGACCTCGACACGCTCAGAACATGTTTTCAAAACCTTAGTTTTTAAACCCTTCTCTCGATATTTGTGGGGCATTGTTGGATGTAATGCCTAGAGTAGGATGTTTTAGGGTATCCATTGGACTTCCCCATCCCACATTGGAAGTTCAAGGTATCATAAAAGGTGTTTTTAAGGAGACTCTTCAACTACCCACACGTGCGCCTACCGCCGCCGTCGTCCGTCCGTCTTGTCCCGACTCATTCTCTGGTTTTGTCCTACCCTTTTTCCTTCTGAGCTCTTGTTCCAATTCCATCTTCTCTCCCTTGAGTGCACCTGTGAGAGAAGCCAGTGAAATCCTTGGGGGACGTTGCCTCACATATGATCTGCACCACTTTCTAGGGCAAATATTTTTGTCATTCAGTGACTCCCATACCACGCTTCACCACAGCCTACAACCCCTTCAGAGAAACAAGTTTGGCATACATCCACCAACGCTTTACAACACCCGTTTGTTGTTCAGAAAAACAAGTTCAATCTACATCGACTAACGCTTTACAACACCCATTTGTTGCTTATGACAGGTTCAGCAGCGTCGCTGTCCAACATTACAAACTTAACACAATATTAAGTATTTTATTTATACAATCTATGCAATATTTTATTTTAAATTCATATTATTTAAAATACATAAAATATTAGTTAAACAAACACTTTCAAAATGTCTATATTTATAAGCATAAACGCTTTGGTATCCAAACACACCCTTAAATTGGGTATTAATAATGAATTAAACAAGAAAATGAAACAAAAATGGGTGGAAACCATCACGCAGTCGGATTGAATTAAGTGTAAAATTCGATGCGAGCGAGGGAACAAAAGCAAGAGAGCAACGTACGGGAACGGCGAGGCATTGAAGCCAGTTATAAACCGCATATGATTAAATATACCATCAACGGGGGCTTCTTAATTACTTTCTTTCTTTCTTTTTTCCTTTTTAATAACTTTTTACGATTTGGAAACAACAGAGGCAAGATCCTCGCCGTCTCGCTGCCAGGCAAGACAGTCGTCGATGATTCAGTACAGAGGCTTCTTATCATGGCTGCTGCCCGCTGGAGATGCTGAATATTGGTCGGTTCTATGTAGAGAGGACTGATAGAGAGAGACGACGACGAGTCGACGACGTGTAGAGAATCACGACATATTTTCCTATTTACTTCAGATTTATTTAGGGAAAGAAAGAAATTTTCTTTTTACGACAGAAAAAGTAGAGGGCCGAGCATGGAAAAAGATGGGACAAGACTAGGGGAGTTAGCAAAATGTCCAAAATATATAGTTTAATTAGTGAATTATCCACACCTTTGGGCAAATTAGTGAATTGTCCATCCCCTCCCTAAGTCTAATTTTTTTTGTTTTTTTGTTTTTGTTTTTTTTTTACATTTTGTCATGCGAATATAACAGTATGTTGTGCTTGTGCAAATATAACCATATGTTGTGCAAATATAAACCAAGTCTTTTTTTTTGTGTCAATACATTTTGGCGTGCAAATATAACCGTATGTTGTGCTTGTGCAAATATAACCCTATGTTGTGCAAATATAACCAAAGTCTTCCCACGAAAAAAAAAATATAACCAAAGTCTAGTTTTTTTTCTTCGTGTCAATACATTTTGGCGTGCAAATATAACTGTATGTTGTGCTTATGCAAATATAACCGTATGTTGGGCAAATATAACATTTTGTTGTGCAAATGTAATATATATTTTTTTCTGCTTTTTTTTTTTTCGTTTTAGCACTTTTTGCTGTGCAAATATAACTTTATGTTGTGCACATATAACAATCTGTTGTGCAAATATAACTTTATGTTGTGCAAATGTAATATTTTTTTCTGCTTTTTTTCGTTTCAGCACTTTTTGTTGTACAAATATAACTTTACGTTGTGCACATATAACAATTTGTTGTGCAAATATAACTTTATGTTGTGCACATATAACAATCTGTTGTGCAAATATAATTTTATGCTGTGCAAATGTAATATTTTTTTTCCGCTTTTTTTTTCGTTTCACCACTTTTTGCTGTGCAAATATAACTTTACGTTGTGCACATATAACAATTTGTTGTGCAAATATAACTTTATGTTGTGCAAATGTAAAAATAAAAATATAGTAGACGTGGATCACATAATAAAATATAGATAGTTTTTTTAATTCTCATATTTATGGGGTAATTTTTGTAATTTAACAAAAATTACTTCTCCTACCTTCCTCTGTAAAATCCCTGAACATCCCCGAGGAGATCTCGTCCTTCCAAGGCCTCGTCCTTCCATGGCCTCCGGCCCTCGTTCGCTCGCTCGACCTCGACCTCGCTCACTCGCTCGACCTCCACCTCGCTCGCTCGCTCGACCTCGAGGAGATCTCAGATCCACCGAGGAGATCTCAGAGGAGGAAGGGGATCTCTGGCGATGCTGCCGCTGCTCCGCTTGCCGCCACCGTCGTCTCGAGCCCTCTCGCTCTCCGGCGCTCACGCCTCTCCTCCCCTCAATCCTCAATATCGGCTTGAGGAGATCTCGGATCTCAGAGGAGATCTCGGATCTCAGAGGAGATCCCGCGGGAACTTTGGCGATTGCAATTAACCACAAAGATGGCAGCCGATTCCGAGACCGAAGTCGGTGTGGACGACGAAGGGCAGCATCTGAACGCCGATTGTGAGCTTGCACCACCGAATCCATCTGAACGCCGCTTCAAGCTCCCTCCAGATCCAACGTCGATCTTCAAGTCCAGCGCCTTACCTCCTCCAGATCCGGCGTTGCTTTTGCAATTGACGTCGATCGACGAAAGGGCCTTTCAACACCTTGCCTACTCCAGATCCGGTGTCGATTTTGCAAAATTCCACATCCAGCGTCGAGAGAGCAAGAGAGACGAGATCGAGAGAGCAAGAGAGCAAGAGAGATGAGAGCAAGAGAGATCGAGAGAGCGAGACAGAAGGGATCGAGAGAGCAGGAGAGAGACCCGGAGAGAGAGTGAAGAGATAGGGTTAATCAAATTGGGGGAGATGGACAATTTCACAATTTGTCCCAAAACCCGGACATTCCGTTAATTCGTACGAAAATTTGCGCCTGCGACTCAAATTTTCTCACGAGATTAATATTGTCACATGTTTCATTTTGCATATTTTTTTATGAAATTAGCCTAGTCAAGAGAGATATTGTAATCTCTAGCTAGATATTATCTCTTATGAGACAAAGACATGGGATGAATCGATCTTTTAAAAATAAAATTAAGGTTGTTTCTATGGAAACAAACCACCCGATTCTTACATAAATGAGTACCAAACTTTCAAACACGAAAACAAAGCAACAATAATTCATAAAACAGCAGGAAATTTGCATTACTTTTCACGGTGCATTTTAAATTTTAATTCATCAACCCTACAAACAGGCGAGTAACAAACTGCCATACATCAAAATTAAAACGAGCTGGCAAATGGCAACTTTCACCCTTAACCTTAGGTATTGCAAATTTATGCAACTTATTTAAATGCTCATTAAATATATAATATTGATTTTTTCACAACTCACCAATTATTTGTTAACACAATAATGGTGGATGAGCAAAATACTCAAAACAAGACAACACACACAAACACAGAGGACAATTGAGGAAGGAAGGTGTCGACAATTACTTAATTTTCACATCACACAGAGGACAATTGAGGAAGGAAGGTGTCGACAGTTACTTAATTTTCACATTACACAAAAGCAACACAAAATTCAGAAAAAGCATCACACCTTGAATGATCGAAAACCACCTTACATAACTCCTTACAAAGTGAAATAACTGCATACTAAAATTGATCACCACTAATCAACTAACACAACTCCTAGGTAGTGGTTTGACACAAAAGAAAACCGACATTTACAAGACAGAAATTGAACTGACTTTGCTAACAAGATAACCAACTAACTTGGATTTAGACTTAGGATTAAGATGCGAATTATATTTCAACACCTCCCTTTAATCCACATTCCTTCATACTAATCTTTTCCACAAAGAAATGATGCTTGGCACCACTCGGAGCCTTTGTAAACAAGTCTGCATCTTGCTCATTTGTTCCACTTTGTGGAACAAGAGCACCGCCTTCTTCTTATTGACAAGCTCCCTGATAAAATGATGTTGCACATCAATGTGCTTTGTCCTAGCATGGAAGGCTGGATTTTTCATCATGGCTATTGCAGACTTGTTATCACACCACACCTCAATATCTTCTGATTAGTGATCACATCCCAAGTCTAGCAGCAACTTCTACAACCACAATAATTGTCTAGCAGCAGTTCCTACAACAACATACTCGGCTTCTAAGGATGACAAAGCTATGGTTTCTTGCTTCGTCGTACTCCATGTGATTGCTCCTGAACCAAGACTAAACACAGATCCTGAGGTTCTCATTCTATCATCTAAGCACCCTTCCCAATCACTATCTGCATGACCTTGCAATGTGAAATTCTCTACTCTGTCATACCAAATACCAAACTTTAAATTACCAGCTACATACTTGAGAATTCTCTTTGTTACTCCTAGGTGTTGCTTAGTTGGAATATGCATATACCTAGAGACCACACTCACACAATATGCAATAGCATGCCTTGTGTGAGTGAGATAGTTGAGTCCACCAACAAGGCTCCTATACAATTTCTCACCAGCCTTTCTTGTACCATCCTTTCTCTGCAGCTTTTCATTTGTGTTCATAGGTGTATGAGCAGCTTTACAATCCTCCATCTTGAATTTTTTAAGCAGATCTCGAGCATACTTTTCTTGGCATAGGAATATGCCATCCTTCCCTTGCTTAACCTCCGAACCCAAGAAATACTATAACAGATTGAGATATGTCATCTCAAATTCTCTCATCATGGTTGCCTTGAACTTATTCAACATCTATGATGAAGAGCTGAAATATATAATATAATCTACATACAAACAAACCACAATGAACTTATCCAGCTTGTTCCTCCTTTAGTGACATCGAAGGTTGGTTCATTCTCACTTATTTCAAATCCCCTCTCTAAGAAGAAAGTGTCAATTCTGTTATACCAAGCTCTTGGAGTTTTCTTTAGGCCATACAAATCCTTCTGCAGCCTATATACCTTCTCTTTCTCTTCTTGCAATTCTCTATTCGGAAAAGCTGATTTTACATCAAGCTGAAAAATTGGTAATTTCCATTGTGCATCCAAAGCAAGAACCACTCTCACTGTCTCAAGCCTTGCAACTGGTAAGCATATCTCCTCATAATCAATTCCTTTTTCATGTGTATAGCCTTTTGCCACAAGTCTTGCTTTATGCTTCTACATACTCTCATTTATATTATACTTGATTCTGAATACCCATTTCAGACCATTTGCATTCTTTCCTTGAGGGAGTTCCACCAACTCCCATGTTTCATTCTTCTGAATGCATCTCATCTCCTCCTCTATAGTACCTTCCTTAGCATCATCAAAGCTTTCAGGATCTCTAGCAACCAAACCAAACCACAATTGTCATAGGTCTCTACCAATGATTTGAATTTTCTAGAAGAATAGTCACTGGATGAACTTGAGGGAGATGACCTATGTCTGCTAGATGAACTAAGTTGAGTTGCTAGTGTTGCAGGAGAGTTCAGATTTTGATTATCAACACCATTTGTATCATTATCAACTCCAACTTCCTTTGAAGAGCTGTCAATAGAGATGATCTTCTGTGTCACTATCCCATTGCCATTTTTTTATCTAATCCCACCCAACTTCCTCATTGAACACCACATTCCTGCTTATGACAGTTCTACCACTCATAGGATTGAATAACGTGCAAGCCTTGGATTGAGTAACATACCCAATAAACACACATTTCTCTACCTTATCATCTAACTTTGATCTCAGATTTATCAAAGCATATACAACATATCCAAACACTCTCAAATGATGCACAGATGGCTTCTTTTCTCTCCATACTTCAAATGGAGTCTTGTTCACAATAGCTCTTGTTGAAGAAACATTTAAAACATATACAACAATAGCAACTGCTTCACACCAAAACTGATTTTGCACTTTTCTGGCATTCAACATGCTTCTTGCCATTTGTACAATTGTACCACAATCCTATTCTTTCTCTCATCAACTCTATTCTGCTCAAGAGTATAAGGAGCTGTGAATTTCCTTCTTATGCCATGCTCATCACAAAAGGAGATAAATTCATTAGAAAAAAAAAATTTCTCCATCTCTATTAGTTCTTAGTGCTTTCACCACTTTCCCTGATTGCTTTTTTTTGTAAGAACTTTGAACTTTCTAATGCTCTCAAATGCTTTAGACTTGAATCTCATAAAATAAACCCAACTCATTCTGCTATAGTCATTAGTAATGAGTGAAAAATACTTGTTTCCTGTAAGTGATTCACTTGCTCTCCATGCTTCTCTGTTTGAAAATGGACCTTTACTTTGCTTTCCATACAAGCCCCTTCACACAACTCGAGCTCTCCAATCCTAGGCAAACCTTGCACCATTGCTTTGGTATTCAAAAACTTCAACCTCTAGATGATGAGATGACCATATCTTAAATGCCACAACTTTGTGTCACCATCCTCCTTTGCTGTCATAGCTCTATTCACACTTGTTGGAAAATCAAGTGGGAACACTATGTTCTTGGTCATGAGTACTTTCAAAATGAGATTACCAGTTTTCTTCTCTATGATTTTGCACTCATAATCATCAACCAACAATGCCCTGCAGTTGTCGCACACTTAGCAAATTGTGAGCTAGCCCAGGCACAAATTGCACTTCTAACAACAACTTCATATCACCTTGTACATTTTTTATTACAATGGTGCCCTTTCTTTCTGACTGCAACACTTTGTTATCATCAAGCCCGACTCTTCTCCTTCTAGTCTCATCAAGCTCAGTGAACAGACTTCTCGAACTTGACATATGATTAGAGTACCCACTATCAAGATACCACGGATCACTTACAGTTTATGTAGTTGATGAAAATGTTTTGAACAACCTATCATTTTTCTCAACATTTTCTAAATAATTGGCAGAGTTTTCTCATTTTCTTGCTTATCCCAACAGTAAGCTTCCCTATGACCATATCGTTTATAATAGTAACATTGAATGTTACTCATGTGAGATATTGAGACATTTCCCTGATTTTTGTTTGAGTTCTTCTACTGATCTCTTCCTGAGTCACTACCATGACCCCTTCCTGATCCACCAGATGGTCCTCTACCACGGCCTCTTCCATCACGACCTCTATAACTACCTTTGTAGCCACCTCTTCCTCCGTGACCACCTCTGTAGCCACCAGTATTTCCTGAACTTTCATGCTTGTTCTTAGGATTCTCTTCCTTCTACTCAATGGTTCTATTGAGCCTATCTTCGTGAGCTTGTACAGAGCTTTTCAAATCTTCAAATTTGTACACATACAAGTCTTTTGACTCCTTAATAGCACATACAAGTTTTGATCAGTGCAAACTCTCTCACCATATAAATTAATATGATTCACAATTCCTAAATCTCTAGACAAGTACACTTGCACTGTCTGCTTCTATTGCATCAACAATGTTTCGAACTCTTTCTCAATGACTGTAACTTGATAGTGATCACTTTCTTGTCTCCCATGCACTCTTATTTAATAGTTGCCTAGGCTTCATGTGCTGTTGTCGAGGCTGCAGACCTTGGAAAAATCTCAACATCCAAGGTTAATTGTATCATGAACAAAGCCTTCGAATCTTTCTTCCTCTTCTCTATCAACTTCTGATCGGGCTCATTAGGTTGAGTGTCCTCAAAGCCTTGATCCACAAAATTCCACACATTTTGAGATTTGAATAGAGTTGACATCTTCAAACTCCAGAAGTGATATTTAACTCCTTTGAATATATATCGTCAATCGAGGATTGCCAACATTACTATTTCCATTGTTCTGCATCTTTGAACAATGATCTCACTCAAAGTGTTTCCCTTGTGTTTGAACCTCACCTCACTCAATTCCCAACACAGACCCAGCAATACAAACCGTGTTTTCTCTGATAACAATTGCTAATACAATAATGGCGGATCAACAACACTCGAAACAAGACAACACACACCAACGCAGAGGGCAATTGAGGAAGGAAGGTGTCGACAGTTACTTAATTTTCACAGCACACAGAAGCAACGCAAAATTCAAAAAAAGCCTCACAAGTTGATTGATCGAAAACCACCTTAAATAAATCCTTACAAAGTGAACTAACTGCATACTAAAACTGATCACCACTAACCCACTAACACAATTCTTAGGAAGTGGTTTGACATAAAAGAAAACCGGCATTTACAAGACAGAAATTGAACTGACTTTGCTAACAAGATTACCAACTAACTTGGACTTAGACTTAAGAATAACATGTGAATTATATTTCAACATTATTAAATGTTTATCGATTTTATAAACTAATGAGTGAAGAATTTGAATTTGTTGGAGAATTAAGTGTTGTTCTCTTATTTGTTAAAGGACAAATCTTCTTGTTGTATGTTTGATGTACTTGGGTAAGCAGGGCAATAGCCAGGGGTATGGGTTCGCTAATGCTTGGACTCTTTTCGCTTGAAAAAAATGAGAGAAATATAATAATTATGGTTTTTTAAAACAATTTTTTTACTAATTTTAGGATTAATATAGTGAAAAAAAGAGTAGTAAGATATAAAACTTAAATTAGTTGGTAGATTGTGTGTGTTTATAAGATCATCGATCAAGTTATAGGTTAAAATTAGGGGTGGTGGGCATCGAACGGTACGTGATGGGATTAGGGTTATCTCACATTTTTTCCCGCGTTATTTTTGCAGGATAGGGTTGAGGACGAGATTTTTTTTTGTATATTGAGGGATGGAATTGGACAAACCCTTCCCCTCAAATAAAAAAAATTATAAAAAAACTAAAATCCCTTTTCAAAACGATGATTAGTCAAGCAAAAGTTCATGGTATGCCTAAAAAGGACTAGACGGAATTTGCAGGATGATTAATTCCCTTTTTATGTACTTTTTGTAGAACAGGATTCACTTTTTATTTTTCGAATCCCATTGAGATCGGAACGGGGAGGAGATTTACAGGAGTTGTGTCCACCCTTAGTTCAAAACCATTTAGCCTTCATTTTTATTTTGTTTTTGTCTTTCATAGTTTTTCTAACTAAAAATGACTATTTTAATCACAAATTTAAGGTTTTTCCCAATATATTTTTAACAAAATTCTTTTTAATATATACATAGTACCCAAAAAAACCCACGCCCACCTCCCCCCTAAAACTATTCCTAGCTTCACCACCATATGTACACTTATGGTGTGTTTGACAAATTAATAATATATAAATAGAAAGGAAAGTATGAGAAAATGTGAAAAAAAAAAGATGAAAAGGATGGGAAGGGGAGAGGAGAAGTGAGAATATAAAATAAAGGAAATTTTTCCTATGTTGGATTTTTAAGAGCATGAACAATAACGAGCCTGATTTCATGCCCTTAACTTACTTTTTATCTGTCACATCACCTTATTACTCCATTTTAGTTTTTTTTATTATTTTAATACTCATTCGTGAGCCCAAGTTTTTTACCCTTAAGTTACTTTTTTTATTATTTTTCTTTTTCATTTTCTCAATAATTCTATCATCATTACTATTATTATTATTATAAACTGAATAAAATTAAAAAACATAGCATTGGGTACTATTTATTATTATTTAATAATTATTCTATTATTATTATTATTCTATTATTATTTATTTATTTAATAATCAAATGTGAGTTATAAAATAATTTTTTAATGTTCCATAAAGAACATAAGAGTATTATTTATTCGATATTTTTTCTCCCAAACATATGCAATATGGATGTTTATGGATAAATAAAATTAAATTACATTAAAAATAATTTTTACTATTTTTTAATTTCAAAAAATGCAAAAAAGTCAATTTAAAAAAATATATACAAGCGTTGTTACGTGGCGGCCAACCATTGGGTCACGTGGCAGCGCCTGCATATTTTTTTTTCACCTGGAAAAGCTTGAAACGCAATGTTTGGTGTCTCCTAGAGATGAAACAAAATTGTTTTGCCTACTCCCAGTCACTTGCATGCACGCCAGCCGCACGTGACCTCATTCGATCCATGCGCTATGAGCTTGTTTCATCCGGGCTCTTGCACGAGCCCCTTCCTCCGAGCTCATAGCCCCCCTCCCCGCCATTTTGCTTACTTGGCATGCTAAGGGCCCTTGAGCTCACCACTTATTATGCTTTAAGAGTATTTTCATAGTTTCTAATCACATCTCTCTAATTTATTTATCCAAACAAGAGCAATTGATTTATTTTATTTCTCACTCATTAAAATCACATCAATTTTCTCCAACCAAACATGTTGTTAGAAGATCAAGCACAAGGAGTGAAGAAGCGGAATTTGGAGGTTGTCGCAATAGATTGTTTGTGAAGGAAAAGTACATAAGCGCTGCAATGTTTCTCAAATTAGGATATATATATAGAGAGAGGTTAGTTCCGGTGTACACAGCCCTTATCGTGTATCATGTACTCAAACATTATTCGTCTATTTGTTCATGATTATTCGTCTGTTTGCACATAATTATTCATCTGTAAAAAGAGTGTAAAAACTGTAAATTTTATTCTAATGAATAATCGCCCAATACCCCCGAACACTACTAAATATTGGATCTATTGTAACATCAAATTTGTAATGGTTTTTTACATCCGTTACAATAGATGGGCTATGATAATAGTCATAAAAATTCGACCTATAGAAACGGTTTGATGTAACACATACCATCTATGTTAACACCGTTTATCACCTATCGTAACGGTTGTTGAAAAGTAAAAAATTTGGTGAGTTACATCCCATCTATGCCAACATCGTTTATCTCCTATGCTAACGGTTGTTGAAAAGTGAAAAATTTGGCGCAAACTTGAAAGAAGAGGCGGGTAGTGGCCAAATTCATAAATAATAAAAAATATAAGCAAATAGAAACAAACCCACTTTACTTTACTTTCCTCTTTATCTCAATGCGCAGATTCATTTGCTTTCCCTAAAATTCCAAGCGGCCGACATGACAATCTCAAGCCCTACCACAACTATTCAACTTGATTTCCCTCAAATTCCCTTCACATATCACTAGTCTCTTCATTCCTCTAGCCAATTTCAGCCCCTGCAGTGCTAATTGCTAAAGAAACCCTTGATTTTGCCGATCGAACAACTCTATTTTGGAAAATCTCTGACAAAGAAACTTGGTTTTGCTGTTGAGAAGAAAGCTACTACTTTGTTTGAAGATGTGGTGTTGCACAATCGTTGGCTACCTCCATAAACAAGCCCTTGTCCTCTTCACTCCTCAGTCTACACAACTGCACTCTTCTCTCTCCCATCATTGCTAGGTATGGCTTTCACGTCTTTTGAGAAATTTCCAAGATGTTTGAATACATTTACAATATTTTTTTAGTTTTGTCTAATCTTTGCTCATGTCTCTTTTGTTTTCTTTTTTTTTTCCAGAAAATCCTACTTTTGCACAATTACATGTCTGCTGAATCTTTGAGTTTGCACAAGGGGTTGCCTGCTGAATTGGTGTGTTTTCTGTACATATTTAATTTTAGTGAATATGTTCCATGATTTATTTTATTACTAAACCAAGAGATTAGATGGCATGGAGACATGTGTATTATATTCACACAGCAAAGTTTTGAACCTTTGGAAAATGCATGCAAACAGCTAACTTGGGATCGGTATAATGGGGGGAGTTTATCATGAATTTAAATAATAGGCAGGCACTGTTTTCCTTTACCCAGGTAGAAGAGAAAATCAATTTGGATAGCCAATAATAGTGGGAAGGTGTGCTTCTAAAGGGATATGTAGTATGCTATTTAATTTTACTTTAAAAAAATGAGTTTGGAAAGGAGGGAGTGTGTTTGTTCAGCAAAAGAAGGTTGGCACTATGAAATATATAAAAATAAATGAAAAAAACTCTAAATGGAATTGCATGATTAAAAATAGTAGTTAGAATAAAAAATTAACATGGTGGCATAGGTTGACTTTGCATATCTATTATACATTGCTTAAGATAAGTAGAAAAGTTGAAGGCATTGTCTAGGCCATGTTAAGATAAACTAGATATTGACTCATCAACACTAGCTATTTAAGTGAAAGGACTCAGAAACTTGTAACCCAAATAAAAGGTTTTCTAGATCCTAGCTTGTCTTTTACTTGTCTTGGTTTAAATCTACTATAAGTGTGTAATAGAAATCATTTGTTTATTTTTACTTGTATGTCTGTGTAGATATTGGTTGGTAAAATTTTCCATAGTGACTAGGATTTTCACAACTATAGAATTTATTACATTGATCTAGCTATCACTTTAATCTTAATGCATCGATTCTTCCTCTTGTTCAGACTTTATATTAATTTGGGTATTTTTTTTATGTGAAATTAATTGCTTTGAATTTTTTTCTTCTAATGTATCTTGTATGTTTGGCTAAGTGCTTGTAATTTTTTAATCTTCTGCATCAATTTTGTTAGTAAGATTACTCTTCAGTTTAAGATGACTAGGTGATTGTTGACCATATTAATTATCAGTTCATCACCATTTTCGTTTATGCATTTGGTATTTTGCTACAGTTCAGATTAAAAGGTATTAGGCTAGATTGGTTACTCAAATCTCTTGTCTAGAAGATGAGTCTCTGGTATGAGTTTCCCCGATGGAGGGATGAATACGAAATTGGATTGGATGAATACCTTGATGATGCATTTACAACTAGAGCCCAAGGAGATCAAATATCTTGCCCGTGTGGAAAGTGTTGCTACCGATTTTGGTTTGGTGACAGAAATGTTGTGAAAGATCATGTGATTTCAAATGGTTTTATTCCACAGCTAGAGAAGTCATGTTTAAATGTTGAAGTAGTGTCTGATGAAGCAGATCGAGTATATGAAAATGATGATATGGATGGATTATTGCATGCTACTTTTAGAGATACTCCAAATGAAGAAACGAAGGCATTTTATAAGTTGATGGAAGAGGGCAAAGAGGAATTATACCCAGGGTGCAAGAACTTTTCCAAGCTTTCCTTCGCCATCCGATTGTTCCTTTTGAAATTTGACCACAAGTTAAGTAATACTGCATTTGATGATTTGTTGAAGCTTTTGAAAGCTATGGTACCTGATGCAAAGTTGCCCGCCTCTTTTAATGAAGCAAAGAATGTCATAAAGGCATTGGGGTTAACTTACCAGAAGATCGAGGCATGTCCCAATGATTGTATGTTATATTGGGAGAATAATATAGATGCAACACATTGTCATGTTTGCAATTCTCCACGGTGGAAATCAGATGAGCGGGATCAGAAAACTGGAAAACCTCGACGGATTCCACTAAAGATTTTAAGGTACTTTCCTGTGAAGAAAAGGCTGCAGAGATTGTTCTTGTGTTCTGAGACCGCAAGTAATATGACATGGCATGCAACTGACCGACCAAAAGATGATCTCTTAAGACATCCTGCTGATGGAAAGTCTTGGAAGGACTTTGACCTGACCTTTCCCGAGTTTGCTGCAGAACTTCGCAACATCAAGTTAGGGCTAGCTACTGACGGGTTTAATCCTTATAACACGATGAGCATTTCCCATAGTACATGGCCTGTTATTTTGATTAATTATAACCTGCCTCCATGGCTGTGCATGAAACCAGAGTTTTTTATGCTTGCTTTACTTATTCCTGGCCCGCAGTCCCCTAGAAATGATATTGATATCTACCTACAACCATTGATAAAAGAGCTCAAAGAATTATGGGAGATTGGGTTGGAAACTTATGATGCTTCAAGAAAAGAGACGTTTAAGATGCACACAGCATTATTATTCACTATAAGTGACTTTCCAGCTTATTCAATGTTGTCCGGCTGGAGCACAAAAGGGAAGAATGCATGCCCATGTTGTCATTATGAAACATCTTCAAGGTACTTAACTTATAGCAAGAAGACTTGTTATATGGATCATCGTAGATTTTTAGACATGAATCATCCTTGGAGGTACAATAAAAGACAGTTTCATGGAAAGAATGAAGAACGAAGTGCACCGATTCGCTTGTCAGGGGTTGAAATTTCAGAGTTGTTGGCTGATTATGAAAATGTTTTTGGGAAGACGGAAGCCAATAAAAAAAAGAAAAAGGAGTTAAATGAGGGTAATCCATGGAGAAAAAGGTCAATATTCTTTGATTTACCTTATTGGAAGTTTGTTTCTTGCGGTCATTATTTGGATGTTATGCATATTGAGAGAAATGTGTGTGACAATGTGCTTGGAACTTTGTTAGACATGTCAGGAAAGACAAAAGATCATCTTAATGCGCGCATGGATTTGAAAGATATGGATATGATGCATGATCTTCACTCGAGGGAACGTGCAAATGGTAGGTTTGAAATTGCAAATGCAAGGTTTACAATGACAGCAGTCGAAAAGCGCACATTTTGTCATGTCATTAAATGTGCTAAATTGCCTCAAGGTTGTGATTCAAATATTGCAAGATGTGTCCAAGTGAAGGAAAAAAAAATTGTAGGCTACAAAAGTCATGATGCTCATTTTCTTATGCAAAACTTACTTCCGATTGCTGTGAGGACAACAATGCAGAGAGATGTTGCCCTTCCCTTGATTAAATTGAGTGCCTTTTTCAAGGGCATTTGTCGTAAAGTTATCAACCCGAAGGATCTTGAACAGTTGCAATCTGACATTGCTCTAACTCTTTCTGAGTTCGAAACAATTTTCCCATCTGCCTTTTTCGATATCATGGTTCATTTACCTATTCACTTAGTTGAAGAAGTTAAGCTTGGTGGACCAGTTTCATCAAGGTGGATGTATCCCATTGAAAGATATCTTCGAAAGTTGAAGTCATATGTTCGAAACAAAAGTCACCCAGAGGGCTCAATTGCTGAAGGATACATTGCTGAGGAATGTGTGACATTTTGTGCTAGATATTTATCTCATGATGTAGATTTTTCTAAAGCTGAAAATAAAGTACATGAAGTTGATGCTTCTATGGAAAATGAGCCACCACTTTTGTTCCCAAGAATAGGTACTCCTATTTTGGGTCAAGGAAAGCGAAAACAAGTACATGGTTCATATAAGATGGATGCTCGAACATGGAAACAAGCACACAAATATGTCTTATTCAATTGTGGTCTTGAAGAAGTCGAGAGATACATCAAGTAAGATGTTTTATAATATATATATATATATATATATATATATATATATTATTAAAGTGTATATAGGCTTACCATGCCATTTCTATCAGCGCTAAAACTTAGCTTAATTTATAACTGAATGCAGTGAACATCATGCAGTTGTAATTTCCCAAAGGAAAAGGAAATGGGATAGTGCTCATATCCACAATAGAGATTTTGTTACTTGGTTGAAGGAAAAAGTTACTAATGAGCTTCAGCAAGGCATACAAGTATCTGGCCACATTAAATGGTTATCTAGTGGACCTGCTTATATTGCGACACAACATACTGGTTTCTCTGTCAATGGTTATACTTTTCACACAATGAATCGAGATGCCAATTCTGTGACAGAAAATAGTGGAGTAACTTTAACAGCCCTAACTCCTAGCTTCTCAAGTAGTAAGGATCAAAATCCTATTTTGGGTGATGTCACTTATTATGGATCGATACAAGAAATTATTGAAATTTATTACCCTGGTAATAATAGCATCGTCTTATTTAGATGTAGATGGTTCCATGCTGAAAAAGATGATTGTGGATTTACTCGAATTAACCAAAACAAGTTCATTTATCAAGAAGAGCCATTCATCTTTGCATCTCAAGCACATCAAGTTTACTATGTGGAAGATCCCAAATCAGCAGGATGGTATTTTGTTGTCCAAAATGATCCAAGGGATCTTATGGATGTCATGGGTAAATATATTTGATGACAATTTATATTTCATTTAACATTTACATTATTTGTATGTTTTTTCTATACCTATTTCATTTTACTTGGGATGAATTCACCTCTATGTTAGCGAAGATGCTCATGAATCTTTATGTTCAATTTCTTAGGTTGACAAATGGGAAAGAACGATAAGTCTCAAGCTGGAAGGGTTGGAGAATTATCAGAGTACGAAAAGAAAAGGCTAGATAACCTCAAATGTAATGCATCAAGGATGGAAGCTTTAGGTCTGGGTACTTTGGCAAAAAAACAATACAATATTTAGAAGACTTGGATCGTGAAAATTGTTCAAAAGAAGATAGAGAGTATGATCCTAATGAAGAGGAAAGCAATCCAAAAGACAATCATGTGCACAATGTCAAACATGGGGAGGAAAGGTATTTTAATGTCCATATAGTTTTTTTTTTAAAAAAAATACTATTATGATGTTCGTTTCTTATAATCACACAAAATTTACATGTTGCTATAGGTTTCAACAAAGGGAAACAATCCAATCAAACAAGGTGAAAAGCTACCATTATATCAAAGAGTCCCAATGGCTGATTTTGCAAAAATGAGATCTAGAAAGCTTCAGCAACTCCAACCTGAACAACAACAAGCAATTCAAGAGGAGCAAAGTTCTAATTGTACCAGCCACCACCAACCATCAAGGCCAAAACAACCTCTTGTAGTGAGCAAGACTATAGAACAAGAGAACATTTTAAAAAAGAAAAGGCCGCCTCAACAACAATATTTTGCTCCTGGTTCTATTGGAATGTATTCCAAAATGCGACAAAAGCAAAAAGAAAGGAAAGAAGGACATCTTCCAGATGCTGAATTGCGTAGAACTACAATTGAAGAAGATGAAAATGTGGAAAATTTATTGAGTCCAGCCATACAACATACACCTTTACATATCTCACTAAAGAGTTCAGCTGGTCATGTTATACCAACCCATGATACAACACACAACCAAAATGAAATGGAAACACATTGCCAAGAAAATGTTGGCCAAGAGATTAAACCAATAGGTAAATATTTCTCTTACATTTTCTTTCATTATTATACTAGTTATTCATGTGATTGACTTAGAAGTAGCTCCAATTTTGGCAACACAAATTCTATCTCAATTGCAAGCAGCCAATCCTCATATGAACATTGTCATTCCAGATTTTGCCCGTCCATCTGAAAATGCAGATCAATTACATGGCGAGCATACTTTGCACAATGATGATGAAACTAACCTATCCCCACAGGTATGACATTCATTTTTTTATTCTATTTTATGTGTTGCTTCTTTTGATGAGTCATTCCTGGAAGATTACACTTATGAAGTTCCTATTTCTAAAGCTTGTCTATTATTATTGTTTCATACTGGATAATAAGTAAACAGAATTCAATCTCTATGAATTTTCTATGGATTTACTTATGGGTTATTCTTTTAGCTTTTACAAAGGCTAGTGCATTAAAGGAAGTTATGAATTATCCATTATTTAAACATTTTCTAGGATAAGGGATTATGTTATTGTGATAGACTATTACTCTTTCATTTCTTTGTAGTGGATCGACTATTTGAATTAATGCCTCTACTTTCATTGTCTAATAATAAATAGGATATCACTTTGCTTATTTTTGGTACTTGATTTTTTGTGTCGATAGTCCCGTAATGTTCTTTATGCTAGTTTGATTTCAATATGAACATTTGATTCAAATGTTGTCTCAACAAGATCAAAATATTTTATGCTAGATAGTTTAATTTCAACATGAGCATTTGATTCAAATGTGATCTTGAATGAGAATATTGCTATCCAAATCTAATGTTGGAATATTATTAAATGCAGGATGAAGATATTGATGATGAGCTCTACTAATCAATGACTTAAAAGATTAGATGCAAGTACATTTTCTAGATACATCATTAATTGGGTAAACATTATCAAGCTTTTGTGGGTATATATTTTTAGATTTGGTAGCAATGTACTGATAGTGTTGCACATGTCATTTTGCACATTTTGAGAAACTCAAATGGTGAGCTTTACCACCTCATTTGGCATATATGGGAGGGTTAGATTTAGCACTAAGCAATTGTGATGGAGGAAATCCATTGGTTTTCATCTCTTTTGTAGGACAGACAACCATTTTGCCTTTCCCTACGAGGAAAACATATTGATGTAATCTTCATTGAGTTGTCTTAGTTCAAATGGAATACAAGTCACTACACACTACTTGTACATCTTTTGGATATTTATATTTCTAGATTATATATGAATCTATAAGTTTATTTGAAAAATCATCGTTATATATATATATATATATATATATATATATATATATATATATATATATATATATATATATATATATATATATATATATATATATATATGGAAAAATCTATAGCAATGGTTGTATATTTGTGGTAACAGTTGTGTATGCATTATAATGGTTATTTCTAAGCTAACAATGTTTATATCTATGCTAACGATTGTACCTAAGCTAACAATTGTTGATCAATGGTAACAGATTTGACAAATTTTATAAAAATGTTACCATAGGATAGTATACCGTTACCATAGACCTTTGCTAACGGCCTCTACTGTAGCGGAGTGATATGTGTTACCATAGACATATAGTAACGCTTTGGAAGCCTAAGATAACTGATTTCGGCCGTTACAGTAGGTCGGATATTTAGTAGTGGAATAATTTCATTCCATCGAATAATCTCCCAATACCATCGAATAATCAGAAGTTACTTTTAATCTCATCCGTTGATCTTATTAATTCAATGGCCCAGATTTGTTAACATGATACACAATAAGAGCTGTGTACATTTGATCTATTGCCATATATATATATATATATATATATATATATATATATATATATATATATATATAGGGATTAACTCCGGTGAAAACCTCAAATTGTGGTAAAAACCGTGAGGACTACTTTATAGCTTGGTTTATTTGAAACCCGTGCTAAAAACCTCAATTACACATTGACTTTACAACTCAGTTCAACCTAAAAACCGTGCTAAAAACTCCAGTTTTAAAATAACACATGACTTTATATCTCGGTTAAACCTAAGAACCGTGCTGAAAACTCATATTTTAAAATTACATTAGTGACTTTATAGCTCGGTTTTATTCAGAACCGGGTTAAAATATGTGACTTTATAGATCGATTCTATTCAAAACCGGGCTATAAAGCTAGTGAACTGGGCAAAAAAGCCGGTCCTCACAGGTTTTTACCGCAATTTTGGTTTTCACCGGAGCGCACCCTTATATATATAAGAGCTTTCCAATGCATTCATCTCTTACAATACATTGGTGAGACCGATCTTTAACCATTGGATTAAAACCAAATGAATGGATGTGATTAAAAGATAATTTTTGGAAATTTTTTTTTTAAACACACAATCATTTATGGAAAAAACCCAAATCATATCTTTTTCCCAAAACTCTAACTCTTTTACCAAATCAAAATAAAATCAAAACCACCATCTAAAATATTGTAGCAAAACTACGTACTAATCTTATTATCAAATTAAATGGATAATATTCATTTGAATAATATATTAAAAAAACTTAAGTAATTTAGATCATAAAACGCTAATTTATTCTCACTTTCAAAAATTTTAAATATTCATTTGAATATAAGGTATTATATTCAGATGAATATTAAGAAAATATTCAGATGAATATTAAGAAAATATTCAAATGAAACATAAAACGTTAATTTATTCCCACTTTCAAATTTTTTGAATATTCATTTGAATATAAGGTAATATATTCAGATGAATATTAAGAAAATATTCAGACGAAACGTAAAACGTTAATTTATTCGCACTTTTAATTTTTTTAATATTCATTTGAATATAAGGTATTGAACTCCTTATTTGTTTATTTATATTTATTTATATTATTTCCTTCCCATTTTTATTGGATGTATATTCAAATCCAACCATCCAAATCTTCATCATCCTACGGTCCATAAAGGGTCTCACGAATGCATTTTAAGAGGTGAATGCATGTGAAAATACCCCTATATATATATATATATATATATATATATATATATATATATATATATATATATATATTAGAGATCATGGCAAGAATATCTTTGAATTGGGTTTAGTTAAAATAATATTGATTTAGACATTATTTTATCTAGTAAAATGTCTTAATACTTTCCTATTTTGTTATTTTCCTAAGGTTTGTATTAGGGTTATATATATTCCTCTATTTAACGGATGGGAAAATATATGTGTGGTTAGACGTCGAGAGATTTGGTGTGCTTAATGTGACGTTAAGCATTGTTCGTGTGTTCGTCGAGTGATTTGGTGTTGAATCTGATGTGAAGCATTGTTCGTTTGTTTGTTGAGAGATTTGGTGTGTTGAATGTGATGTGAAGCATTGTTCGCGTGTTAGTGCTCGCCGTTGTGAAGGTTAGTTTAAGTTAACTGTGGGGTTATTGTAAAGGTACTTTGATCAAAAGACTAGTCTGGTTGTACCATTTGTGTCTTAAACAGTTCTATAATAACAACTAGACTTCAAATGTTTCCCAAGACGAAGGGAAATGTTGGTTAGTCTTGTACTACTACGTTAGATGGAGAATTCCTATTCATAAATGCTTATTGTTTTTCCACCTGGCCTATAGGTGAGAAGAACAAAAAAACAATTTTCATAAATTACTTTTATTTCATTTAAATAAAGAAATAATTTGCCAAACATGCCATTTTTGAACCAAAATTGGGGGAGTGTCCACCAATCTTATTAAATTAGGGTTTTGTCCACCTCCTCCAAAACAGTACCCACGTGTGCCCCTCCAAATCTCAGAACTCTCACGCTCTCTTCCTCGCTGTTCGCCTCCAAATCTCAGACGCTCCGATTCCGCCTCCTCCGTTTCGATGCGGAGTGCGCTCAATGCCACACCGTCGAGAAGGGATTTGGCCACAAGCAAGGTTTTCTTTCTCCCTCTCTCTCTGTCTGTCTGTCGATGCGGAGATTGTCGTTGCGTCATCGGATTCACCATCATCGGCGGCGACCACAACCTCAGGAACTACCGCCCTATCACGATGCTCCACGAGATTCCCGGATCTGGCGGCGGGGAGCCCGGAGGCGACGGGATCTAGACGGTGCTGGAATCGTATGTCATCGATTGCCGGAGGGGAACACGGAGGAGGACACGCGCCTGTGTTGCAGACACTATGGCTTCATCATCGATCTTCAAGGAAGACAAGGGATCTACAACTTTAGACTTGCACCAAGGGTCGAGTTTGAGGTCTCGATCTGCTGAAATTCCACTCTCCCCCTGCATTCTACTTGTTTCTTAACTAAGGCTCTCCCCTTGCCCTCTACTTGTATGCCTTGTCCTTGGATCTAATGCGTCCTCTGCTGAGCTTGGATCTAATACGTTTTAGGGAGAGTTTGGATTCCTTTGTGATGTAATATGATATGTGTGTTATTTTTGCGCTTGGATCCGTGGTGTTTATTTTTGCACTTGGATCTAATACGTCCTTTGCGTTTTTTATATTTCGTCAGGGCTAATCTGTGATCTGAAATACTGAAATGCTAAAATTAATTCTTATTAGCAAAATTCGTTATGCTGAAATGATGAAATTAAATCTTATAAAATTGTATGAGCTACTATATCTTACACACAAGCATATATGACATCATTTCAGCACTTCAACATTTCAGCATTTCAGCAATTTTTGCTGACGCGGAAAAAAAACAACTCCGGTTTCAGCAACTCCGGTGTCGAAGTGCTGACGCGAAAAAAAAAACCAAAAAAACTTCGGTTTCAGCAACCCCAGTTTCAACAACTCCGGTGTCGAAGTGGTGACGCGAAAGGGAAAAAAAGCAACTCCGATTTCAGCAACACGGTTTCAGCAACTCCGGTGTCGAAGTGGTGACGCGAAAAAAAAAAGAAAAAAAGAAATAAAAAGCAACTCCGGTTTCAGCAACTTCTGTTCCAGCAACTCGCGGGGAAAAAAACTTGCTGAAACAGGAGGGGGACAGGGGGCGCACACGGGCAAAGGGGCAAGGGAAGGGAGGTGGACATTTTGCCAATTTGGAAGTATGAGTGGACATTTTCTTAATAAAGACCCTAATTATGGCTTATCTAGTAAACACCCCTTAAATTAAAGGGGGAATTGGTGAAATGTCCAAAAAAGTTGTCCTAATTAGTGAAACGTCCACATTTTGGGACAAATTGGTGGAGTGTCCATCTTGTCCGTAGCAATTTTATCATCTTGCCAATAACAATTTTATCATTTTATCGTGCAAAAATAAGAGTATGTTGAGCATGTGCAAAAATAACCGCATGTTGAGCAAATTAGACCCAAGTCTAGTTTTTTTTTTTTTTTTTACATTTTGTCGTGCAAAAATAAGAGTATGTTGAGCATGTGCAAAATTAACCGCATGTTGAGCAAATTAGACCCAAGTCTAGTTTTTTTTTTTTTTTTTTTTTTTTACATTTTGTCGTGCAAAAATAAGAGTATGTTGTGCATGTGCAAAAATAATCGTATGTTGAGCAAATATGACCCAAGTCTAGTTTTTTTATTTTTTTTAATATTTTGTCGTGCAAAAATAAGAGTACGATGTGCAAATATAACCGTATGTTGAGCAAATATGACCCAAGTCTAGTTTTTTTTTTTAAAAAAAATTTGAACATTTTTTTGTGTAAATATAAGAGTACGATGTGCAAATATAACCGTATGTTGAGCAAATATGACCCAAATCTAGTTTTTTTTTTTTGTTTTTTTAAACATTTTATCGTGCAAATATAAGAGTACGTTGTGCAAATTTAACCGTAAGTTGGGCAAAGATGACCCAAGTCTAGTTTTAATTTTTTTTTTAAACATTTTGTCGTGCAAATATAAGAGTATGTTGTGCAAATTTAACCGTAAGTTGTGCAAATATGACCAAAGTCTAGTTTTTATTTTATTTTATTTTTTTACATTTTGTCGTGCAAATATAAGAGTACGATGTGCAAATATAACCATATGTTGTGCAAATATAACATTTTGTTGTGCAAAAATAAAAATAAAAATATAGATTATGGATCATATAATAAAATATAGATATTTTTTTAATTTCCATATTTATGGGGTAAGTTTTGTAATTTAATAAAAACTCCTTCTTCTTCACTCCGACCTCCATCGCTCCCTCGCTCGCTCCGGCCTCCGCCTCCGCCTCGCCGCTGTCTCGTCGCTCGATCTCGCTCAGATCTGGACTCGCTCGCTCAGATCTGGACCTCCGCCTTGCTCGACCTCGGCTCAGATATAAGGGATCGACCTCGCTCAACCTCCCTCGCTCGCCATAGATCCGGCGAGAGGAATCAATCTCCGAGCTTAGCCTCTCCTCCTCGATGCCGACGATTTGAGTCTTCGCTCCGGCCTCAACCGCCCAGACAGTCGCGCTCACCACCACATTCGGCTCAGATCTGGACCTCCGCCACTCACTCCCTCCCTCGCCCAGACAATCGCTCAGATCTGGACCTCCGCCACTCACTCCCTCCCTCGCTCCCTCCGGCCTTCGCATCCGCCCGCCGCTGCCTCGACCGGAGGAGCGATTTCGAGATCTGAGATTCGAGTACATCGTCGTCATCTCTAATTGTTCCGCCTCGCTTGCTCGACTCTCAGATCTGCTCGATCTCTCCTCTATAGATCGATCGAGATCGAGAACTCGCTGCCATAGATCTCGCTGCCATAGATCTCGCTTGCTCGACTCTCAGATCTGCTCGATCTCTCCTCTATAGATCGAGATCGAGATCTCCAATCCGGCGCCATAGATCGAGACCTTCAATCCGGCGCCATAGATCGAGATCGAGACCTCCATAGATCGAGATCTGGTCTTCGCCGCCATAGATTGAGATCGAGACCTCCAATCCGGCGCCGGAGAGATCGAGACCTCCATCGCCTTCAATTGGGAGCGGAGAGAGATTGGAGAGACGATGGCAACAATTAGATAAAAAATAAATAAATTGAGAATTAGTATATATAGTGGACAGTTTTCCAATTTGTTCAAAAAGGTGGACAATTCACTAATTTGTCCAAAAAAAGTGCCTATTTAGCAAATTTTTTCTAAATTAAATAAGAGGGAGTGTTAGATTTTTTTTTGGTTCATAGGTAGGACTAGGCTCATTACAATATGGGAAAGCTAGGGTGATTCGAACTCATGACCTATTTGTCACTACGTGTCATCTTTACCGACTAAGCTAGTAAGACTTGAATGATTTTCTATTTATTTATGTTTTTTTTATCAAATATTTATTTGCGTTTAATACTCCATTAATCAATCATTGATAAATATAATTAATCTTATTAATAAAGAATTATAATTATAACTTTATAGAGTAATTTTGTATAGCTGCATATATATTTAAAAAGTGCTTCATATATGAGGAATCCATGTCAAAGGGCTACAACTTAATTAATTACAAGGAATGAGCCAATAGTTTTTCCCATAAACCTAGATCTCTCTTTAGTGATTTGTATATATCTTCAAACTCCCAGCCTCCCACCGTACACGCACCCTTCTTCAGATCTGTAAAACTAAAATATTGCAGTAAGTAATTATATATATATATGTATGAATCTTGTGTTGATTTGGGTTGTGTTTGTGATTCTGGAGAAATGGTACTAATTAATTATGTACAGATTTTGTGTATATAATTTTTTTGTGGTTTTGTTTTGCAATTTATCTTGTAAAATATAGGCCGGCCGGAGCGGTTGATGATCGAAGAAGAAGACAAATACTCTTGGGCTGGATCTGATGTTGTTCTTGTTAGCAGCGCGCCTCAAAAAAATTAAATTTTTCCAACAACCATATAATCCTCAAACTAATTAAGCAAGCAGGCGTTTGCAAATATTTTACTTGCAGGGATTTTTTTTAGCCGACTTAATTACATGGTTTGTACGTACAGATTGTAGTAGGGTTTAATTATTTTGAGCCATCTAGAGGCATTTGATGCCTAAATTATTTCATCTGCTCACCTCCTAGTTGTAAACCCTCTTTCCACATATATATATATATATTGCTATATAAAATTACAAATTAATGCATCAATTTTGTGTTTATATTTTGTTGAAAAATATAAACAATTGTAGCTTGCATTTCTTTCAAATTGAGGCTTTCTAGATAAAATTGATGCATTAATGGAGGGAGGTTATAATCCGAGTATAAAATTACAAATTAATGCATCAATTACAAATTAATGACATGTTATTATTAATGGAGGTTGTAATTATTAATAATAACTCTAAAATTATTTTAAAAATTTTAATAAAATTTTTAATATTGTATATACTGCGTCTGATGGGCAAATAGTATCATTTTAACTTTTGTCACAATTTTTAAGAAAATAAAAAAAATGTATTATACCCTCGTTTATTACACTTCTTTTTTACTTTCTTTAAAAATAGAACTAAAAATCCACTAAACATTACAATCAAAATTTTAAAATTAAAGTCCAAAATACCTACAATAATATATTTTTAAAAAAAAATTAACACTATAAAATGACATATTTTTATCAAATGGAGGTAGTATAGATTTGATCATTCTAAAAAAACGGGTATAAATAATAAATGGAAAGAATTACAAAAAAACCATCAATGAAATTCTTTTATTTTTTACTTAACCACTCATTAAATACAATTTGTTAAAAAAATTACCACTCATGAGAATATTCCAACAAGATTCTATTAAAAAAAATAATGCAAATGACTATAATATACTATTCTTTTGAGGGATTTGACACATCCACGTATATATATATATACCTAATGGAAATTCATAAATTTGATGTATAACTAGTGTGTGAGTTCCGATGGTGAGATAAAAAATGCTTTTTTTATTTTGCAAGTCTAAATTTTTTTTTTTTTTTTTTTGATTAGGTAAGAATTCGGATAGGAGCGTATCCTTATCCGAAGGCATCCTGTCGGATGAGGCCAAGAAGGCCGGAGTGAAGATATAAATCTGACCCCCTGGTCGAGTAGCTAAGGTGTGCAACCTTATCTGCTACTCGGTTACCAATACGGGGTATATGTGATATCTTGATTGGATTAAGTTGTTGGAGTAGTACCTGGACATCTGACATAATCATTTCTGCTTCCCAAGGGCAACTGGTTTTGGAGTTAAGAAAGTCCGTAATGATTTTTGAATCTCCCTCAATGAGTAGGTCTTTGATGCGTAGTTCTCTGGCCTTTTCCAACCCCAGTCTCAGGGCAAGGGCTTCCGCCATGAGAGGAGATTGTCCACCGTTGGCATTACCCCCAATACTGATAGGTTCGCCGCACCAATTCCTAATGATGTATCCAATAGAGCTTCTGGACTTTGATATGAAGGAACCATCGAAGTTTAGCTTGTATGTACCCGGCGGGGGCTTCTTCCAGTGGGGTGTTTGGTTTTTAGATTTTATATGACCTAGTTTCTTTGTCTGTGGTTCGGGATCCTCTGTAACACTGTCGTTCCATCTTTTGGCCCTATTCCATTCGTCTACGTTATCCCTGATCATTTTTCGAAATCCCTGCCGGGATGGAATGTTTTTATTTCTGAAGATAGTTTGGTTTCTAACGAACCAAATCGTCCACCATCTAATAGCAATGTATTTTCTCAATTCTTTCGAAAGAGTGGTGCCTATAGTATATAGGATGTGGTCCATGTCTCTATCCTCTTGTATGATGTTGATAATATCCTGGGATATATCTGGAGGGAATTGTTGCTCAAAGTTATTTACAGGACATTCTAAGAACAGGTGTATATCATCTTCCTCACACTGGTTACAAAAAATGCAGGTGGAGGGAACAGACACACCTTTTTGTGACAGACGCTTCGCAGAAGCCAGTCCCTTTTGTTTTATTTTCCATAAGAAATTTTTAACTTTGGGGGCTACATCATTTTTCCAAATCCACAAAAAATCTTCTTGTGTAGAGTGTGGAGTGGAAGTAATAAATTTAAAGGCACTGGATGTGGTAAACCATCCTTTTTTGTCAGGCCACCAATAAAGTCTATCTGTGAATGGGGTTATAGGTAGGGGAATTCTCAGAATTTCGTCCGTGATATCCGTTGGGAGCACTGAGAGAAGTTTCTCCTTCCACCATTGACGGCCAATGATGTAGTCACTCACTAGATCTTCTCGGTTTAAATTTTGATGATGATGAAGCTTGCTGCTAAGGGGGGATGATTCTGTCCAATTGTCATCCCAGAATTTGATTGATTTTCCGTCTCCCACCCGCCAGATGAGACCTTTTTTAAATTTGGGAATCAGTGCTCTGAGTTTGGACCATTGCCATGATGCCGTACCCTTTTTTGAGTAGTTTAATATGTGTTTGTCTTTTAGGTATTTATATTGTATGATTTGGACCCTGATGTTTGCAGGATCAGCTAGAAATTTCCACAGTATTTTTAGTTGGAGTGCCTCATTCATGTCCTTTGCCTTACGTATTGCCAATCCTCCATTTGACTTAGATTTGCATATTTTATCCCAACTAATTAGGGGGCAATGTTGGGCGTCTTTGTTCCAGAGGAAAGTTCGGTTGATTTGATCTAATTCTTTATGGACCGCTGCAGGGAGCATGAAGCTTTGCATGGTATAGAGGGGTTTTGAAGCTAGATTGGAGGTAATTAGAGTTGCTCTACCCTACTGAGATAGGGCATTTGCCCTCCATTTGCTTAATTGGTCTTTAGATTTGCAAATTATGTCGCTGAAAGTATCCTTTGAGACCCTACCATTTATAATAGGGCACCCCAGATATTTCTCCAGATTTCGTTCTAGAGGAATGTTGAGAATTCCTTCGAGGTCATGTGCTCTGTTCCTTGGTATCCTTGGGGTAGTTTGAAAGGATGATTTTTGATAATTAACCTTTTGGCCTGAGAATTTGCAATATTCTTCAATTATCTGTTTGATTTTGATACATGCTGAGTTGCTACCCTTGGTAAAAATAATAATGTCGTCCGCAAAGGCCAGAAAGGGAACGCAGGGGCCTGAGTGACCAAATTTGAATCCGACGCTGGGATTATGCAAATCTGCTTCTCGAGAGAGTTTTCGAGCAAAGATTTCAGCGCCAAGTAGGAAAAGAAAGGGGGAAAGGGGGTCCCCCTGTCGCAGGCCGCGTGTTGGAGTGAACAGATTCGTAGGGCCGTTGTTGACTAGAACAGAGAAAGAAACCGTGGTCACGCATTCCATGATGATATTCACAAATTTTTGATGGAAACCAAACCGTTGGAGAACTGCTTTCGTAAATTGCCAGTCTACTCTATCATAGGCTTTTTCCATATCAAGTTTTATGGCCGTCCATCCTCTGATGCCTTTTCTGGTTCGGAACGAGTGAAAAATTTCATGCGCTATTAGTATGTTATCCTGGATAGATCTGTCAGACACAAATGCACCTTGAAGGGGGTGTATGACCTTGCCAATTATTGATTTTAGTCTTTCTGTTATTATTTTTGAAATAATTTTATATAGGGTGGAGCATAGGCTGATGGGTCGGTAATGTGTCGTCATGGAGGGGTTGTCATTCTTTGGTATTAGTGAGATGAATGTGTGGTTTATTTGTTTTAGAAGTTTCCCGGAATGGAAAAAGGCCTTTACCCCTTTGGTGATATCAGTCCCGACAATATCCCAATATTTTTTATAAAACTCCGCCGTCATCCCATCTGGGCCGGGAGATTTGTTTTTGCCCATAGAGAAAACTGCTTTTTTAATTTCACTGTTGGTTGGTGGCTGTGTAAGAAATCTGTTTTCCTCATCTGAAATTATTGGGTTGATTTCTGAGAGGTAGTTATCTAATTGACTGTTCGTATATAAGTGCTCTTGGGTGAAACGTTTTTCAAAGTCTCTTTGGATTTCCTTTTTAACATTTTCATCGCCCATTATATGAGTTCCTTCCGCGGATGTTATAGATCTAATTATTTTTCGATTTCTCCTGCCGGTGGCGACTCTATGGAAGTAGGCAGAGTTAGTGTCTACTAGTTTTATGTGTTTTACCTTGGCTCTTTGATTCCAATATGTTTTATGGAAAAGGAGGAGATTTTCCTTTTTAGATATGAGGTTTCTTTCCTTTGTAATTTGGTCTGGGCTTGTATTGGTTGGTGGATTTGATTTAGTATAATAAGGGCGTCATCAGTCTCTTGGATTTGACGGAAGATATTTCCGAAAGTTTTCTTGTTCCACATTTTTGCCTTTTGTTTTAGGATCTTTGTTTTATGTGTGATTTTAAATAGCGCTGAGCCAGCACACGAAGCTCTCCAGGCTTGCTTAACTATGTTCCGGAAATCTTTTCTCTGTAGCCACATGTTTTCAAACTTGAAAGGGGGTGGTTTGAAATTTGAATTTTTAGTCAAATTAATTGTGATGGGACAGTGATCCGAGGAATCGAAGGCCCCGTTTTTTGTTGCCAGATCAGGGAAAACGTCAATTATTTCATGGTGGACTAGAACCCTGTCCAATTTTTCTAAAATGTTATCTGGTCCAAACAGTTTCTTTCTCCACGTAAAAGTATTTCCAAATGAAGGGATCTCTGTCAGTGAGCATGCATCTTTGAACTCTATAAGTCTTTGGAATCTTGCTGGTCCCATTTCTGCGCCACCAGATTTATCCGTGGGGGAGCTAATCTCATTGAGATCACCCATGATAAGACATGGGAGAGAACTTTGTTCGATTAAGGTAAGTAAGGTTATCCAGAATTCCTCTTTCTCCGAAGGGTTAGGAGGGGCGTATACAAAAAACATCAAGCATTCGAAGTTTTCCTTGATGTTTTCATATTTGACGCCGATGATTCGAGGGAGGTGGACCACTACAGCAATGGTTTCGTCTATGAAGGATGATTCGTTCCAAAAAAGGCCAACTCCTCCAGAACGGCCAGAAGCCGGGGACCAACAGGAGTTAGTGAAACCGACATTTTTCCAGAGTCCTTCACTAGGTTCTGTTTCCGTTTTAGTCTCCGCTAGGACGAGAATTTGTATATGATCTAAGGTGCGCCATTCGTTAATTTTTGTCCAAAAAGTTTTCTTTCCTAGTCCCCTACAGTTCCAATATCGTATTATCATAATATCCTAGTTTTGTCATGGGCGAGAAAAAGGTATTCTCACTCATGCCAAGATACTCCACCTTTCATTGTTTGTCGAGGTAGTGTAGTTTGATTTAAACAATTACTTTTCCGATGAATGTGATTCCTTTGGTGCATGAACACATAATCCTTCAAGGGGGTATAAAAATTTAAATGGATTTTTATGTTAGTGGATCTCCAGAGGGAGTTTTGTATATGAGCTAGAGGTTTGCAGCTAAAGGGTTTTAATTTGCATAACTTGTTGTACTTTTTTCTATGGCCCGTAAAAAGGAGTTGGGAGTGACTTGGAGTCACTTGTTTTGTATAGAGAAAAAAGCCAATTGTACACCCAAAAACCATGTTACACCATCCTTTAGGCTTTGCATTTTGTTTGTTTATGGATTTCATCTTATAATTTTCTAGTTGAAAAAATATTAATATCGAGAAAATGGGTTGGGGGGAGATGTATATTGAAGAATATAGCCAAGAACGGAAGGAGAGACAAGTATTTTGTGTCCAACTAACCATGACAAGACTGCTCGGTATACATTCATATAGAATACACAGGGTGCACATCTCATTTTTCCAAAGATCCCTATTACAGGGATGGTTAATCAAGGCCAAATAAAAAAATTTGGAGCTGCTTTCAAACTGATGGAAACACAAGCAGTAGACCCATAATGTCATGCTAATATTGTAGTTAAGCGCCACACACAACTTCTTCAACCATATAGACCCAATAAGACCCCGTAAACATTCACAAACAGCGTACATGGTAGATTGGACAAGGTACATATATAAATAGGGACTACAACGACTCCACAATGCTAAAAAGTTATCGTTGATCATGATCAAACCACCATGTTCAAAACAGATATTACACAAAGTAGCTAACGTTTTGGTTCTAGTGAAAGTGGTATGCACTAATTTTTCATCACAGTAAAGGTGTTTTAACCAAAAGCATTCATAAATGAAATTTGCAGTGATGTCGTTCTCATGATAAAATGGAATAGATATAGACCATGCTAAACCCAAAATACTCCATGGAAATTTTATAAAGTGGATCCACCATTCATGGTTACATAGTAGGTTGACAACCGTACATGGGTAAGAACCGAATTCGACCAATAAGTTGTAAAAGTGAGCATAAATTATGTTCACTAAAGCCTGCAAATTGGATTGAAAGTTACTTGATAGATGAGGATTTTGCCAACTTACTTTACAAGTCTTCATAGATACAATAAGGATCCGGAAGGCCGCAACCCTTGCAATGCTCAACAATTCAGTTGGAGATGCCATGGGAGGCACCAATTTCTCCAGATTGACCACTGGTTTTTTTACATTCTTTCCAACCTTAGATTTCCTTTCTTTGCTTCCGCCATCACCGGGGTCATGAGAACCCACGGCAAGTTTTTTCTCATAGAGGGGTTTTGGGCCCTTTCGGGAGGTATTCAATAGGAGCTCGGCGGAACCGAGCCCTATGGGTTTTTTTGACAAAGTTCTCCACACAAAAAATCAAACACTTGTTAGATTCAGACCACGGAGGAAGCAAGTGACAAGTAAAGTTTTTGAGTTCAAGTGGCCTAGACTCACCTCGCATGAACGAGGGAAGCAAAGCCAACCCTTTGAGAAGGGGCTTTTGCTCGATTCTCATCCAAAAGGAGAGATTTTTTGCACAACACCAGATCAAATTAAAGAAAAGGAAGAGAAGGAACCTGGACATCGATCGACACCGAGGACGACCCCACCAAGTTGAAGTCGGTAAGCGTCCCCATCCCCAAACAACTTTCTTTCTTCTTTTGAAGTTCTTACAGGCTCGAGCGAAAACCTTCCGCTCAGCCCACACCGCTAACTGACTTCGAATTCGTGGCCAACAGATCCAAGGAGGACCCTCCATTTTCGCACCATTTGAGGAATATTGGCATACCAGGACATGAATCGCCTTGTATTTGTGCTCAACGGTGCTAATCACCATCGAATTGAAGGGAAACAGACCCGAATCGGCTTCGACAACCGCAGGAGAGACTGCGAATTCATCACTGGGATGAAGGGTTAGGGTTTGGTTTTTTGGCAAAAGGGGATGGGGGCGCGTGGGGCGCGTTCTCCACATTGTGAGAGCTTTCATGAATGAAACATAAATGACATAGTTTTACACAATTGCAGCAAAATTTTGCGTTTTGCAAGTCTAAATTGTTTCAATAGTCATAATAATGTGATTAAAAAAATTTAAATGGGTTTGTTTTTATCTAATACTTCATCCGTCTCACAAAACTTGTTTAATTTTAGACACGTTTTTTAATAAGCTAAAAACTCTATAAAAATACTCCATTTGTTCGAAAATATAAGTCCATTGACTTTTTGACACACTTTTTAATGAGTTAAAAACTATATAAACTAATATTTATTTTTATTATTTTTTTTACATAATCTTATATATATATTACTAATAAGTATATAGTTATGTAAAAAAATTTAATAAAAAATATTATTTTATATAGTTTTTAACTCCTTAAAAAGCGTGATAAAAATATTATTTTATATAGTTTATTTAAATAATTTTTTAAAATAATTTTATAGATAATTGTATTAAGTATGAAATTATTTTTGTAGATTAATAAAATCATTAATATTTTATATAGTTTTTATTATTTTTAAAAAAATGTACAAAAATAATAAAACAACAACTATTCTCAAATAGGAGTATACACTAGCTAATAAATAGGGTGTCTACGTCTTAATATATTAACCTACCAATCTCCGCGTCTCACTCTCTCACCTACCAATATGAATACGTACGTGTCTTCTTTGCTCACATATGGAGGTACTCTACCGTTGGATCACCTAACAGTAGCTAGCCTAACCCATGCATGATACATGCATAATGCATGCATTCAATCCTTCTCTTTATATTCACCTCTCCCTAGGCCTTGTTTTCTGCACCACTGCACTCCACTCTTCCCTCACTCCCTTTCTTATCTCCACTCTCTCTTTATCTCTTCAGCTACTTTCGTTATGGCCAACCCTGCTTCCAAGCAAAACGGCACCTTTTCCCACGCTGACCTCCTCGACGCCGAGGAGTTCAAGCGCCAGGGATACATGGTCATCGACTTCATCGCCGACTACTTCAAAAATGTCCACAACTATCCGGTCTGCAGCCAGGTGGAGCCCGGCTACCTCCAGCCCCGCCTCCCGACCTCTGCCCCCGTCGATCCGGAGTCCATGGAGACCATCCTTCACGACATCCAGAAAGACATTCTTCCAGGGATCTCCCACTGGCAGAGCCCTACCTTCTTTGCCTACTTCGCTTCTAGTATTTGCAATGCCGGCATCTTCGGTGAGGCCCTTAGCGCCGCCTTCAGCATCCCCGGCTTCAACTGGATCTCCTCCCCTGCCGCCACCGAGCTCGAGTCCCATGTCATGGACTGGCTTGCGGACATGCTATCCCTACCACCTTCCTACAAGTTCTCCGGTGGGACTGGTGGCGGTGTCCTCCTCGGTACCACCTGCGAGGCCGTCCTCGCATGTGTCGTTGCTGCCAGGGACCGTGCTCTCAATAAAATCGGAAGGGATAATATCGAAAAGCTCGTGGTTTACGCGTCTGACCAGACCCATTGCTCTTTCCAGAAGTCGGCGCAGATTGCTGGAATCTTCCCGAGGAACTTCCGGAAGATTCTGACGACCAAATCCAATTCCTACGGAATGAGCCCCGAGGCCTTCCGTGCCGCTGTTGAGGAAGACGTTAAGGCAGGACTTATCCCCTTATTTCTATGCGCCACGATGGGGACTACCTCTACCTCCGCGGTGGACCCCATCGCCTCTCTATGCCAGGTGGCCAACCAGTACAACATTTGGGTCCACATTGACGCAGCCTATGCTGGGAACGCGTGCATTTGCCCTGAGTATCGTTCCTATATCGATGGGGTGGAGGACGCGACCTCGTTTAGCTTCAATGCCCACAAGTGGTTACTCACTAGCATCGATTGCTGCTGCTTGTGGGTGAAGGAACCACAGGCGCTCGTAAACGCTCTCTCGACAAGCCCTGAGTATCTCCATAACAAGGCCACAGAGTCTCAAAAAGTGGTGGACTACAAAGAGTGGGGCATTACGCTAAGCCGACGTTTTAGGTCGCTCAAGCTTTGGATGGTCATAAGAAGTAACGGCGTGAGTAACCTCCGTCGGCACATCAAGAGACACATTGAAATGGCACGACACTTTGAGTCCCTGGTGGCACGGGACCCAACCTTCGAGGTGGTGGTCCCTAGGTGCTTTTCTCTGGTGTGCTTCCGTGTAGCCCCCAAGGCCTTCTTAGTCAACCCCGACATCAAGTACGTTGAGGTGGAGACCGTCAATGAGGTCAACAAGGAGATTCTGGAATCGGTCAATGCATCCGGGAAACTCTTCTTGACTCATACAGTGGTCGGTGGGGAGTACGTTATGAGGTTAGCCGTGGGGGCCACCTTTACGGAGGACCGACACATGGAGTTCACGTGGGAGGTCATCAAGGAGCATGCAAATGCCATACTAGCATCCCGTCTCATGAAGGATGTCAATGGACCGAACGGTGGCACCTTTGGCAACAACATCAATCCATCTGGTGTCATCACCATGTGTCGTGCCGTGCTTGCTAGTTCGGAGTAAAACAGAAAAATACTCACTCTATTTGGTAAAATATATCATTTACTATTTATATATATACGTTTTTTATGATGATAAAAAATATATAAAATATCAATTTTAAATGAATTTTTAAAAATAATTTTATACTTATGTATAAAATTATTTTAAAATATTTATTTATAAATTTAATATTTTTTATATTTTTTACCATAATAAAAAAGTTTATATTAATAGTAAATGACATGTTTATCGAATAGAATGACAATAAATTATAACGAGGTTATATATATGGGTCACGTGCGTGGGTTTGCGCATGTTGGTATTATTTTTCAAAGTTAAGCTGGCGAAGTATAACGACCTATCCCTAGTTGTTAAGTTGTTCATTTTGCAGTACATTCATCACCGTTTGTATGTTGTTGGTTCGAGTTCGAGCCCTTTAATTTTTCAAATGAAATGTCAATAAATCAATTCATATCCGTGAATGCGCGGTATATATATAAGGTTTGTGCGATTTGTTAATAAATTTTATTATATAAACCATATTTGAATTAATATAAATTACTAATCCATATAAAGTAAATATATAATCTTCAATTGTATTATTTTTTTAGAATGTAAACACATGTTTGAGTCTAGATTAATCATGGTTGTTCTCTTATTAAAAAATAGTTAAAATATATTTTTATCTTGAGTCTAAATTTTATACTTTTTAATAAAAAAAAATATTAAATGATAAACAATATTACGTATTAAATCCAAAAGAAAGGAACCTATCATAAATTCATATGTAAATTCAATCCATATAAATTGTATTAATAAAAGATAAATATAAATATTGATAATATTTATAACAAAATATGATCAAAATATAACTAAGTAAGATATGATAATAATTTATTAATTGATATAAATATTAGATAGATTATTTGATCTAAAAAGATAATAAGTTTTTTAATGAATTAAGATATAAGGTTAAATATTTATAAAAATAAGTGAGGCAAAATTATATTGGTTATATTGGATAGATTATTTGGCAATGAACCAATATGTTTATTCAATATCAGATTTTAATTGGTTGATTCTCTATTACAGCGTTCATATACTTTTGTACTATATATTCAAGTATAAATGAGAGAATATTATACTTTCGGCACGTAATTAATCCTTCAATTTAACTGAACTATCATTAAAAAAATTATTGTTATCAATTAAAAAAATCAAAGTTTTAATATACTCATTAGTTTATAAGATAAAATATTTTTGGATTAGGCGTAATAAAAAAAGAATATTTTTAAAAAAATAAAATTTGCTAGAATAAATATTAGATAGATTTATCTAATTAAAATATAAGGCTATATTGGATAGATTATTGGATCTAAAAAGATAAGTTTTTTTTTACATAAGTATATTAATTAATGTGGTTAAAAAAGATAATACTCTGAATTAAAATGGTATTATTTTGTCATCTATAAATATTCACCCATATATTTTAATTAGTTAGAAAACTTATCATTTTATACTTCATATCTAAGAAATAATCTTTCCAATATAATAACTTAAATTTTTATAATTTTATCTACATCTTAATTTTAAAGATTTGATTTAAGTAAAAAATACATTTTTTTTATAAAACCCAATAAAAACAACTACGGAGTACTAAAGTTTATACTCCGTCAGATTTGCATAATTCATTCTACCAAGTACCATCATTCTACCGTCATATGATATGGTAAAATTAGACTTGATCAGAATCAGGACTTGTAACAATGCAATTCTCTACCCTAATATCTAATCATTAATGCAAGTTTAGAAGGTGGAACAGATGCAATTCTCTACCCTAATATCCACTAAACCGCTCAAAAAATATACTTGTATAAAATATCCTCCCTAGCAACGTGCTCTAATATTCAAGCAAGGAAGAAAAGTAACCTAATTAAGATATAAGGTTATATTGAATAGATTATTTGGTCTAAAAAGATAAACTTTTTACCTAACTATATTGAATATAGCCTGAAAGGATAAGTTTTTTACCTAACTATATTGACTTATTAATTGATGTGGCCCAGAAATATAATACCACTTTAATCCATAATATGACACGTAAGCAAAAATAATCCCACTTTAATCCAGAAAATTCCGTGGACGTGAGATCGCACCAGAGGCCGTTTCTGGCCTCTGTTTTCAGTATTTTACTAGTTTTATTACTCACCCGTTGTGCGATTATTTAATAAATTTCATTATATAAAACATTTTCTAATTAATTAATATAAATTACTAAATATATAGTTTTCAATTGTGTTATGTTTTTGAGAGTGTAAACATCTTTAAATTTAGATTAATCATATAATTTGATAAACGATTGTTGAAATTTAAAGCGCAAATTGATATTATATTCAATTTGTTCTAAAACATAGAATAAATGACCAAATATTGGATAGATTATTTGATTAAAAAAGATAAGTTTTCTAACTAATTAAAATATAAAAAAAATAAGTGGGACCATTAATTGAGATGATAAAATTATATTGGCTTATTAATTGACTTATTAATTGAAGTTGGTTATCTATATATTTACCATTTCAGGATAAAAAAAGATAATACCATATTAATTAAAAATATGACATGCATGAAAAAGTAACACCATTTGAATTCAGAAAATGACAAACGTATGTGAATCGCCCCTGAAGCCGTTTCATGTCTCTATTTTAGTATGTTATATATAGATATTTAATTTTATCTAAAACGTATAATAAATGACCAAATATTAGATAGATTATTTGACCTAAAAAGATAAGTTTTCTAACTAATTAACCTAGATGTGAATGAGTTTTCTAACTAATTAACCTAGATGTGAATGGCGTGCAGTACAACCGCTTATATATATACGTACACATCTTCTTATATGTTCCAACAAAGAGATTGAGTACTTCAATATATATCATGTGATTCATGTCCAAAAGCTTATATATCACCTCTTCGATTAGCGTTGTTTTTTTTTCTATTCCAACCGATTTTTATTGAAAAAAATAAATTCAATCTGCTTATTATTTATTGAAAACAAATGAATTGGATAGATGATTTGATATAAAAAGATAAGTTTTTAACTAATTAAGATATAATGTTGAATATTTATAAAAATAAGTGAGACCGTTAACTGAGATGACAAAATTATATTGGTTTATTAATTAACGTTTTAAAAAGATAATACTATATTAATCCAGAATATGACACGTATGTGAATTGCACCAGAATTTAATCTAGAATATTACACGTGCAAAATGTTCACCGATACTTTGTAGATTGTATAAAAATATTATTTTTGACCCATAATATGACACGTATGCAAATTCCACCAGAATTTAATCTCGAATATTACACGTACGTGCAAAATGTTCACTGATACTTTGTAGATTGTATAAAAATATTATTTTTGACCCAGAATATGGCACGTATGCAAATTGCACCAAAATTTAATCTAGAATATTACACGTACGTGCAAAATGTTCACCGATACTTTGTAGATTGTATAAAAATATTATTTTTGACCCAATTTTTAAAAAAATATTGTCATGAAATTTCAACTTTTAAATAAAAATTCAAAAGCAATAATTAGAAAAAAAAATCATATAAAATATAATGTATCCAAGATTAATTGATTACGGTATTTCACATAAAATTCAAAAGATATAGTTCAAAGTACATTACGGTATATAAAAAAAACTTGACATCACCGTAATCTATCCCAACCAATTTTTTATTGGAAAAAAATAAATTCAATTTGATTATTATTTAGAGAAAATTTGGTCTTTTGTACACCTACAAGCTTTTAATTAGGTGATTAGCAACTTAAAATGTTTTTTAGGCGTTATGACCATCATTGAAGATTTTTTAGGTGAGTTAGACCCTCATCCTCTTCTCCGCCTGACCTTCCTCTACCTCCTCCCCCTCCGATCAGCCCCTCGTCCTCCTCGACTGCTCCTCCGCGCGATTTTGATCTCCCTCTCTCAACCTACGTTCCCTTCTCCTCCATCGACCTCGCTCTCTATCTCTCACGCTTCCCCTTTGTTCATATTGCTCACCCGATCTCACAACTGTTGATGCCGACAAGGGAATCCCAGATGAAAATCCGGCTCCTCCTTGTCGTCGATACCATCACCTGGAACTTCTAGTCTCCTCCGCTCCCCTGCGAGGACGAATCCAGACTCATCCTCCTCCGATTTCTGTGGCCAGACGAAGCCAGACTCAGCCTCCCCCGATTTCGGTGCTGCTCTCCTCGACCTCGACAATGACCTCCTCTCTCAGATGATGAAGCCTCCTATCGAGTCTTATAAGGTCCTTATTTGATCCAATTGCCCGTTGTTTACAGTTACTCACTTCCTTTTTCTTCAATTGATCCTCCAATTTTGTTATTTGCTCTTGCTATCGGTTTTCCCCAAAATTGAATTAAGACTCCGAGGTCGAATTGAAGTATTTTATCTAGCTGCATCCAGATTTCTTTTCTTTTTAGTTGGTTCATTGTAGTTTTCTTTTCAATTCACACATCTTGAAATGAATGAAGTTTTTAAAGCTTCTCAAGCTTCTGATTTTATGTGTTATCTGTTGTAACTTATAAACAAATGCTTCTTTTATGATGATTGCCTCATTGATTGATTGAGGTCTGGCTTTGGTGATGTATGACAATATGAGACCTATTTTTGCTCTTCGGGTAGGGGTTAGATGCATCCATGTTAATATTTTGACATGTTTTGTTCCTGCAAGGCATTGAGAAATTATGTTATGTATTTTTTAATGTCATTTTCAGGACAAGCCTTGAGCTTCTGCTGAATCCTGTAAGGAGTCTTGAACATCTTTCATCCGTTATGTACTTTTAATGTTGTTAATCATTCAAGGTCCATGGGTATTTTTTTTCTTTTGAAAGATTTTGAGGAAAGATACATGTTGCAATGGTCAACCGTTTGACCAGTCGATGGTCAAACAGTTGACCATTGACCTTTTAATATTCCATTTGGGGATGGACTACCTAACCTAATTAAATAAGTTTATTGTCTAATTAGCTAATTAAAGGTTCTAAATAGCCTAATTACCTAAATCACCCTATTATTTATTGAAAACAAATAAAATGGATAGTTTATTTGATCTAAAAAGATAAGTTTTTTACCTAACTATATTAGCTTATTAATTGATGTGTAACGGCCCGGATATAAATATCCGAGATACGTTTCGAAGGTCGGATACCTTCGTCCGGATGTTGCAATTCAGGTACGGGTCGAGGTTTCAAACCTCTAATCAGTCGAAGTCTCAGAAATACAATTTAAACGAAATGTAACGGCCCGGATATAAATATCCGGGATACGTTTCGAAGGTCGGATACCTTCGTTCGGATGTTGCAATTCAGGTACGGGTCGAGGTTTCAAACCTCTAATCAGTCGAAGTCTCAAAAATACAATTTAAATGAAAATAAAACGGAAGTACGGTTTAGATACAAAAGCCACGGCAGAGCCGGGTCAAAACCAAAACAAAGTGGGCGGTTGCCATTTGTCAAGTTAGAATATATTAGCCGGATTCTTCGATTCGCCAAAAGGTTTCCCCGTCATAGAAGCATGGAGCAACAAGAGCGGTACCTAACACTATCCACGAAGTCAAGCCTGGTGATCGCCTGCGGGTCCTCTGACCGCGCTGAGGCCACATAACATGCCTATGCCTAAATAAAAGATGACTAATGCGGTACAAGATTTAAATCACACTATCATGCCCCTAGTATATATAATATGCGGAAAAAAAACTGTAAAGGGCCCAAGACAATGACAAGTGGCATATCCCTCTCCTACCTCTGCACCCCTTCCCGTTAGTGCAGAGACTGGCCAGTTCGTTGCTATAGCATAGCATATCCTCGTGGTGGTGCACTCACCCACGGTATCATCATCATAACATAAATTAAATATAAATCAAACATGCCCGATGGTGCTGGGCTATCATCATGCTCATATCGACTCGATAGACTCAGGGCACCCGATGGGGCTGGGCTACCCTATGACCCTAGCAAAGACTCTAGGACTATCACATATAACGGCCGTTCTGTTTCAAACACACAAAGTAAACACATGCTCAATTCAATGCAATCCTAGCATGATACTACATGGCATGCTTTAATATGCAACAAAACTACACATTACATGACACATCAGGCAGGAGGTCCAGGTTACTGAGTATGTCCCGTAGGATACTTACCTGTTGATGCAGAAAAGCAAGATTACACAAGTAAGGGCCCAAATGCAAGTCCAAAGCAATCCAAAAGCAATACACATCTATCATCAAGCCATTTCCATAAGCTATCGGATCAACATTCATACGCACGAAACCCAAGTTCTCAACATCCTCAAAACCAACCGATAGTAAAACCGTTTTCCAAAATCTTCCCGATACGATCAAATCGACCAAAATCATTCTTCAATTAAACCCATTGATAAAATCATAACAACCGTATTTTCAAACTCATAAGTCCCAAATTAAGTCAACTCATATTCAAAATGATTTCTCAAATCATACTTGGCCAATTCCGACATTAAACATTTAGCCTTAAAACTAGTCTCAAAATAACATTATAGAAATTATTCCGGCATGTTTCTTATTTCAAAACATTATATAAATAACTCTCAACACTAAATCATCAAAATAATTCTAAGCTCACAATTAATACTTATAAATCAAAACCAACAATTAACTTTAAAATCCTAGCTCACATAGTTAAATCCTCTTAAAATGTATCAATTAAATAAGCCAATCAATATAATCTTCAAACAATATACAATATATAACGATTAATTTTCCAGAATTTATAATTGTAACCAAACCCAAAATAATACTAATTTTCACAAAATTTAACACTTACTATCCATTTATTCTTAAAACAAACCAAAAATATATTTATAACTCCATATCAATTAATATTACTTTTAAAACCTTTTTAAATATAAATATTAATAATTTCAAAACATATAAATATATATATTCATTTTCCCAAAATCAGAATAATTAAAAAACATATAACACATATGGGTATATATATATATATAACACAATATATATATATATATATAAAACATAACAAAAAGTAACAATCCAGCCAGCCCAAATTAACCCAGCCCAACCGAAAGCCCCAACCCGGAAGAATAAAGCCCAAGAAACAGGCCCAAAGGCCATCTCTCTTTAAAACCGGAATCAACAGAAGAAAAGAAAGGGGTCCCATAGGGCTGAGGTGGACGCCACGGTGGAGCGGGACCCACGTCACCATCTTCTTCCTCAACTCCCTCTCCGTTCTCTACTCGCAAGGAAGCCGACGGCGTCCATGACCTCTTCTCCGCTCTCCCTGCTCCGCTCGCTCGCTCACCTGCCCTCTCGCTCGCGCTCTCGCTTCTAGCTCCCTCGCCTCTTCGCTCACACTTGCTCTCGTTCGATTTCGCCCAGCTCTTGACCTCGCTGTTAACTCTCGACTCGCTCTCACGCTCTCCCTCTCCGGTTTAATCGAATGACAAAGGGTGAAATCAACACAAAAGTTCAACAATGGAGGTCGAAGGATGTTAGGATGCTTACCGAGCAGATTCGAGCGCGTCGGGTTCGCTGGAATGCTCGTCGGGGTTCGATGTGGCTCACCGGAGTCGGAATCAAAGAGCTTGGCCTAAGGAGGGAACAAGGGGGGGTTAAAAGTCGACCTGTACTGGAGTTTTTGGTCGGGCAGGGAAGGAGGAGCTCTTACCTATCCTTGGGAGAGAAAAACAGGGGACACGAGAGCGGGGTGGCGCGTTGGTGGCTCCGGGGCTCGACGGAGGCGCTCGGGTGGCTTCTATGCGGCCTGGACGTCGGAGGTGGTGAGGACGTGCTAGCTGTTGCTGTGGCTCAAGCTTGGAGGAGGAAGGACGAGTTGTGGGTGCTCGGTTTCGCTAGCGGAAGACAAGGGCGGCGCGGCGGTGTTGCTTGACAACGAGACACAGAGGGGAGAGAGGATGTGGTCTGGTGGTGGTTGGAAACGGTGGTCGGGATGGCTGAGAAGGCTCAACGGAGGAACCAACATGGGTTCAAGGGGGTGTTTTGAATTGAAAACAAGGAGAGGGGTTGGGTTCGGTTTAACAAAGGAGAGAGAGGGAAGGAAAAATGTGGGTTAAGCTTTGATATGAAAATGGAAGAGAGAGAGGAGAGCTGAGAGTTTGGTGGGTTTTCAGAAATAGAAGCAAGGAGGAGGGGGGTAAGGATTGAATCAAATGGGGAAATTTGGGAGCTGGGTTCCAAATTAGAAAGAGTGAGAGGGGGGGACCAAAGGCCAATTGAGCTGGCCATTTCCTTGTCTCCAAGCCATTTCTGCAACAGCACACAAGGGAGTGGGTGGGTTGTAGCACAGCAGCAGTATCGTGGGGAAGGAGAGAGAGAGAGAGAGAGAGAGAGATAGAGAGAGAGAAAAAGGAAATAAAATAAAATAGGAGATGGTCCCCACAAGAGCAAATTCAAAATACCCGAAACCCGCTATCCCGACGTATCCCGACTCGTTTGAAATTAAATAAAATTTCCGAATCCGCAATAAAATAATGAACCTCAAAATAAATCTCAATCTCGAAGTAAGAAGGCGGAAATAAAATTTGTCGGAATCCAATTTTAAAACGATGTCGGAATCATTCATAATGATTTTAACTCGGAAATTGCTCGAGGACAAGTTTTTCTCCAATTTTATATCTTAGATATAAAATACTATACTTTTAGTTAAAATAATATTAAAATAATATTTAGGCCTTTACACGAAAGTAAAGCGGAAGTACGGTTTAGATACAAAAGCCACGGCAGAGCCGGGTCAAAACCAAAACAAAGTGGGTGATTGTCATTTGTCAAGTTAGAATATATTAACCGGATTCTTCGATTCGCCAAAAGATTTCCCCGTCACAGAAGCATGGAGCAACAAGAGCGTTAACACTATCCACGAAGTCAGGCCTGGCGATCGCCTGCGGGTCCTCTGACCGCGCTGAGGCCACATAACATGCCTATGCCTAAATAAAAGATGACTAATGCGGTACAAGATTTAAATCACACTATCATGCCCTTAGTATATATATAATATGCAGAAAAGAACTGTAAAGGGCCCAAGACAATGCCAAGTGGCATATCCCTCTCCTACCTCTGCACCCCTTCCTGTTAGTGCAGAGACTGGTCAGTTCGGGCTATAGCATAGCACTCTCTTCGTGGTGGTGCACTCACCACGGTATCATCATATCATATCATATCTCATCATCATATCATATCTCATCATCATATCATAAATCATTCTCATGCCCGATGGTGCTGGGCTAATCATATCATATCAAATCATCTCATCTCTTGCCCGATAGTGCTGGGCTATGATATCATGCTCCTATCGACTCGATAGACTCAGGGCACCCGATGGGGCTGGGCTACCCTATGACCCTAGCAAAGACTCTAGGACTATCACAGATAATGGTCGTTCTGTTTCAAACACATAAAGTAAACACATGCTCAGTTCAATGCAATCCTAGCATGATACTACATGGCATGCTTTAATATGCAACAAAACTACACACTACATGACACATCAGGCAGGAGGTCCAGATTACTGAGTAAGTCACGTAGGATACTTACCTGTTGATGCAGAACAGCAAGATAACACAAGCAAGGGCCCAAATGCAAGTCCAAAGCAATCCAAAAGCAATACACACCTATCATCAAGTCATTTCCATAAGCTACCAGACCAACATTCATACACACGAACCCAAGTTCTCAACATTCTCAAAACCGACCGATAGTAAACCGTTTTCCAAAATCTTCCCGATACGATCAAATCGACCAAAATCATTCTTCAATTAAACCCATTGATAAAATAATACCAACCATATTTTCAAACTCATAAATCCCAAATTAAGTCAACCCATATTCAAAATGATGTCTCAACTCATACTTGGCCAAATTCCGACATTAAACATTTAACTTTAAAACCAACTCTCTCCAAAGCACATTATAGAAATCATTCCGGCATGTTTCTTATTTCAAAACATTATATAAATAATTCTCAATACTAAATCATCAAAATAATTATAAGCTCACAAATAATACTTATAAATCAAAACCAACAATTTACTTTAGCTCACATAGTTAAATCCTCTAAAAATGCATCAATTAAATAAGCCAAACAATAAAATCTTAAAACATTATACAATATATAACGATTAATTTTCCAGAATTTATAATAATAACCAAACCCAAAAATAATACTAATCTTCACAAAATTTAACACTTACTATCCATATATTCTTAAAACAAACCAAAAATATATTTATAACCCAATATCAAATAATATCACTTTTAAAACCTTTTTAAATATAAATATTAATAATTTAAGAACATATAAATATATATATATTCATCTTACTAAAATCAGAATTAATAACAAAATATAACATATATATATAAATCATAACATATAATATGTGACACAACCTTTAAACATAACAATAACAAAACATACTAAAACCCATAACATCCAACACTCCCATCAGCCCAACCAAAGACCCGAATCCAGCCAAACCCCAAACCCAGAGGCCCACTCCCGGAACCCGAATCTCCAAGCCCAACCCGAGCCCATACTCGGATACCCAGCTCCCCCTTAAGTGAACCGAGAGAGAATAAGGTGAACCGGCCATGATTAAAAAAAGAAAAGGTCGAACCGGACCAAAAGAAAAAGAATAGAAGGAACCGGACCCGTCTCCCAGCTCTGACGACGGACGAAGGCAGGAGGAAGGAGGGAGGGGTATTGGCCTCGCCGGCGGCCTCCTTTCCGACCCAAACCTCGCCCAGCAAGATCATCTACCCATTCCGACTCTCACCCACCCAAAGAACTCAAACATGAGTGAAGGAGAGGGAGGATAGAAGGTTTACCGAGATCGGAGTGTTTGCCGGGACGAGGTCCGATTCAGCTCCGTCGATGGGGGAATCTCTCCGTTCTCAGCCTAGGATGAGTGAAGGAAGGTTAAAGGTCCACCTTTGAGTGGGTTCGATTCAAAAATGGAAGGTTTGAAGCTTACCATGGGCTCGGAGAAACAGGGGGATTGGGGGTGGCGGCGCTGCAGCTCCGGGGCTGCTCCATACTGCTGCTGCTCGGAGGAAGGAGAAGGGGAAGTGTAATACAACCTCGCTGCTGCTGGTTGCCCGGACCCGGAAGGAGGAGCTGCGTTGTTTCCATTGAACAGGGCGCGCTTCCGGGTGGCTCGGCGACAAAGATGGAGGAGATGGGTGGTGCTGGCGGTAACGGAGATGCAGAAGGGTGATGGTGGTGGTGCTCTGGCGGCCTGGTTTGCTGAGAAGAACAGAGGGAAGGGCTGGAGCTTCAAACGAGAATGGAGGTGGAGGCACTGAGTGTTGGTGTGTTTTGGGGAGAAGTACACAGAGATGGAGAAGGTAAGGAAGGAGGGGAAAGATGTGGGCTGGTGTGGGTTTCTGAATTTAGAGAGGGATAAGGGAGGATGGGAAGAGGACAAGGAGGGAGGGGACCAGTTTATAGGAGAGGAAATTGGTGGGCTGGTGTGAATTGCAGGGTGTGTGAGGAAGGGGGGAACCGAAGGAGAGAGAGAGAAGAAAAGAAAAAGAAAAGAAATTAAAATATATGTGGTCCCAACAATACCCAGTTCAAATTAGCGGAAAAGACTCAAAACCCGCTCGCCCGATCGAATCCCGACTAAATCAAATTTAATCAAATTTAATTCAATTTCAAGATAATCGAAAATTAAATAAATTTCAATCAATACTCGTAGTTCAAATTAATTTTTATTAATGCTCAATCTCGAAAGCGAAAATCAAAATCCATTTCTAAAACCCAATTCAAAACTATATAGAAGTTCGTTTCTGAGGGATTACTAAAATTCAGTTGCTCGAGGACGGAAATTTCAAAATTTCTAGAATCTTAATTTTAAAGTCGAACATAATTTAATATCTTAAGAAAATAATATTTTAAATTTTTCGGTCTTTACATGATGTGCCCAAAAAGATAATACCATTTTAATCCAGAATACGACACGTAAGCAAAAATAACCCGTTTTAGTCTAGAAAATTCCACTTATGCGAAACGCACCAGAGACTACTGCAGGCCTCTGTTTTAGTATTTTATATAGATATAGATTGATACTATATTTTATTAAAAAACTATCGTTTGCTTAAATTTTTTATAAACTTATTTTAGAAATAATTATTGCCTAAAATCATCAAGCTTTTAGAAATCTATATTGTTTAAAACGTAATTTTTCATGATAAATCTTTTTAAATATGTCGCAAGTGTATATAATATATATAAACATAAGTTTTTTTAACAAAATAATTAGTTTTGATTTATGTCCAAAATAATTAAATGATATGTCGGGGGTTAAGTTACACATGGGTTGCAGATATACCTGTCAAAACATGTCCCGATCCGAAAAATCCGACTCGAACGCCTAGTAATTTTTTGATGGTCGGATAGATGAAATTCTAAGAGGATTTGAGAAGAAAGGGAGAGAGATTGAGGTAGGAGATGAAGAGGATAGAGGAAGGAGATGAATTTCAGAGATAGGAGTGAGAGCGAGAGAGGTAAGAGATAGAAGGTAAATGTTTGGAATATTACTTGGATAACCCCATAATTACAATCAATAGGTATTTATTCCCTAGTATCTACATAGGGACATAACACAATACTTTCGATCTCCTTACAAAAGCTTTGTCCCAAAGCTTGTACAATTCCAAAGAAACTATACTATCTACATAGGACATTACACTAACAAGGTCATTACAATCCTTCCCGTTTATGAAATTAAGCTTTGTCCTCAAAGCTTAGTGAAAGTAAAATTTACTAATATGACTAGTATAGCTAACAAAACGCAAAAAAAATATTGAACAATAGACACTTGTATTGAAATCTTCCTTATGACAGTACTAGCATTTTAGGAAGCAAAATCAGAATGAAGACCTGAATTTGGATCCTAAAATGGATGCTCCACTTTTGGCACTTCCCAAGCAAGCTGCTCACAATGTTTATTGAACAGCCTTGGACACCCATGATTACCGCACCTAAAATCTCAATGGAAAAAAATTCGGATGACAGCAGGTTGCATCCCCTCTTTCTTGAGGTCCATGACAACAAACCTCCACCTGGATCAAAAATCCAAATACAATCGATGATCCAATATGCCTTCACTAATTCAGCAGCAACTCCCTCTATATGAAAAAAAACAATGATTCTTCAAGGAACATAGCATTCCTGATTGATCCAAGGTCACGCATTCCTCCTGGATCGAAAACTAGACGTGTTTTGTCCACTGTCTAACCTGGATCGATGATTAAACTGAAGCATCTTTCAATGATAACATCTAGCTAGATACTGGCTCTTCCTCTATCGAAAAGCCATGTGAAGAACACAAACAAAGCAACAGTAAACGACAGAATCAATAATGTGTTTCAATATATATATACGCAAGAACGAATACAAAACTTTAGGCCTCAACTGGAACGCTCAAGAACCGCAAGAAAAGAACGAGAAAGGCAAAAGAGAAACTAAGTGTCTATGTGTTTAAAGGAGACAACCAGAAGAGATTCAACGAGGGCATAAGCAAAACATCCAATGATGTGTTGCACCAACGATTTCCAATGAAATCGTCTTGAAATCTCAGTGTCTCAGGCCCTTTGGATTGATTGGGAGCTCTATCAAGAGACTCTGTCAAGGCATCTCACCCAGAGGCAAGGAAACCACAAATGGTCGCCAAAGAGACAGAGCAAGAGGAGGAGCTGAAACCCTAGAATCAATCCCAGAAGAGAGCCGTAACCCTAGAATCATCATCAGTGTAACAATATAAGGCAATGGGATAAAAGGCCAGACGTTGCCTTCACAGCTTTGGGCTTAAACGGCCCAAAGACTGGTTGCAACACAATAGGCCCAAAAACCCCAACCCAAAACTGTAAACCCAAAACAGAAACTTAAGGATTATACAACAAGAGACAAAATCTCTACAATTTGCCCTTCTAATTCTTAAGTTTACTAGTGTAAAACTGCCTTGCGTGCAATGTTCTTGAGTCTTACATCCTTCTCTATCACCGGCCCTTTTTTGTTACAACAACTCCTTAGTGTGCCTTGAGATCCTTGATGTGTAAGAAATCCCTGCAGAAAACAAACTTGTCAATTGTCACAATTTTAGTTCCAAAATCAGCAGGATTTTTCTTTCCATCAATTTTCTTAATCAAGAACACTCGTTTATACACTTTATCTCTAATAAAGTGATATCTGACATCTATATGCTTGGTCCTCTCATGATAGACAGGATCCTTACATAAATAGATTGCACTCTGACTATCCATATTCAACACAGACACATATTGTTTTCTTTCAATCTCCCTAAGTATACCTTGAAGCCAGATTGCTTCCTTAGAAGCTTCAACAGCAGCTATGTACTCAGCCTCAGTAGAGGACAAAGCAACAATAGCTTGCTGTTGAGTTTTCCAGGAAATGCAGTTTCCATGCCAGGTATACATATAGGAGGTTGTAGATTTTCTATTGTCTTTGTTGCTGGCAAAATCAGAGTCAACATAACCAAGGAGATCAGGTTTGGGAGAATGCTTACCATAGACAAGACCATAATCAGAAGTACCTGAAACATATCTCAACAAATATTTCATTGCAAGCCAATGCTTTTCACAAGGATTAGACATGTATCTACTCAGGACACTAATAGCAAAAGCTAGATCAGGTCTAGTACAAATCATGGCATACATAAGTGAACCAACAGCAGCATCATAAGGTACAGACTTCATGCGTAGCTCCTCATCCTTAGAGAGAGGCATCTTAGTCTTTGTGAGATCCAGATGCCCTCCTAAAGGAATAGGGGAGGCTTTAGCATTTAAAGTCTTAAACCTCTCAAGAACTTTCAACAGGTAGTCCTTTTGGGATAAAAATATCAAATGTTTAGCTCGATCTCTGATAATTCTCATGCCAAGAATAACCTGGGCAGCACCCAGGTCCTTCATGTCAAAGAACTTTCTGAGAGAGCACTTAACAGATGATATTTTTGCCCTTGATTTGCAGATAATCAAGATATCATCCACATACAGCAACACATACATGGGGAAAATGGTATTGACATCTTTCAAATAAAGACAAGGGTCATATTTGCTAACAACAAAACCAATCCGTTTCATGCTGCAATCAAATTTAAGATTCCACTGCCTAGGAGATTGTTTAAGGCCATAAATAGACTTTCTAAGCAAACATACATGATCAGGTCTATTTTTGTCAATAAATCCCTTGGGCTGTTTCATATAAATTTTTTCATCCAATTCACCATGTAGAAAAGCAGTTTTCACATCCATTTGTTCTATCTCCAAATCATACACAACAGACATGGAAAGCAGCAATCTCATGGTTTTGAATTTAACAACAGGAGCAAACACATCATTATAGTCAATACCTTCCCTTTGGGTGAAGCCCTTGGCAACTAACCTAGCTTTGAATCTAGGTTGATCACCAGAGCCAGCACCATCTTTGAGCTTATAGATCCACTTGCAGTCAATGGTCCTTGCCTTTTCAGGCTTGGGAACAAGTTCCCAGGTCCTATTGACTTGCAGTGAATCCATTTCCTCTTTCATAGCAGCAATCCAAGACTTAGCATGAGAGCACTTAACAGCATGTTCATAAAGCTCAGGTGTATAAGCATAAAGCACTTCAGCAATCATAACACAGAATTCAATCTCATTCACATATTTCCTATTAGGTCTCCTCTCACGAGGAGACCTATCCCTAGTAAGCTGATAATGAGTTAAATCAGGAGGCTCATCAACATTAGCATCAATATCAACAGAAGGAGCATCAACAGAAGAGGCATCAGAAGAAGAGAACTCAAGAAACTCATCATTATCAGCTTGAGAAGAGGAGGTAGAAGATGAATGAGATGTAGAAGAATCTGAGTCAGAGTTACTTACTTCCCCACCTGAATGGTGGGGGTGCACATGTGAGTGCTCTTCAGTACTTGTGTTGGAGTTACTTTGCCCTTGAGAGTTTGAAGCTCCAGTGTGACTAGGTGGTGAGTAACCAATGTCAAACTCATCCCCATCATCTCCAGAGTCATTTTCATCCTCACTGGGCACGTAGAAATGATTTCCAGCTTGTTCATGGGTACCTGTACTCTCAACAGAAGATGTTAGTACATTTCTAAAATAGAAATCATTCTCATTAAAGGTTACATTTCTACTGGTTATGACCTTGTAACCTCCAGGTTGCACAACCAGTAGCTTATAACCTTTCACCCCCTCTGGATAACCCAACATGACACACTTAAGTGCCCTTGGATTTAGTTTACCATCACTCACGTGGGCAAATGCAGTACATCCAAAAGGCCTCAGGTGTGCTAGTCCAGGTTTCCTACCACACCACAGTTCCTGTGGGGTTTTAAAGCCAATAGCAGCAGAGGGTGATCTGTTTATTAGGTATGAGGCAGTTGTGACTGCCTCACCCCAAAGGGAGTGTTTCATCCCAGCACTAATGAGCATACACCTTGCCTTTTCAAGCAAGGTTCTGTTCATCCTCTCAGCAGTGCCATTCTGCTGAGGGGTGCCTGGCACAGTAAGATGCCTTTTGATCCCATTCTGCTGGCAGAAGGTATCAAATTCATGGTTACAAAACTCTAGGCCATTATCAGTTCTAAAACATTTAAGCTTGAAATCACACTCACCTTCAACTTTAGATTTCCAGAGCTTAAAGGAATCAAAAGTATCACTCTTGGCCTTCAAGAGGTACACCCAGACCTTCCTGGAATAGTGGTCTATAAGTGACAGGAAGTACTTCCTGCCACCTATAGTGTCCACCTGGGCAGGTCCCCATAGGTCTGCGTGTACATACTCTAGTTGCCTAAGAGCTACATACTTAGATTTCTTAAAGCCAGTTCTGGATTTCTTACCAAACACACAACTTTCACACAAAGGCAGATCAGAGGGTTTATGATTCAATGAGCCATGCTTGAACAGATAATGAAGACCTCTATTGCCTATATGACCTAATCTAGCATGCCACAGTTTAGTATCACTCAGATTCATGCAAGCATTGATCTCAGGAGACAAGTTATAAGCATGGAAGATAGGTTCACCAAGCACATAATAGAGGCCACCTTTCTTAACACTCTTCAACACAACTTTACCATTTTTAGACACAGATTTAATGCCATTTCGAGTGTTAATATCATAACCAAGATCATCAAACATGCTTACAGACAACAGATTTCTCCTAAGACCAGGTACCCACCTGACCTTTTGGAGCACCCTAACCCTCCCATCATGCATCTTAAAAGAAACATTACCAATACCCTTAATGGATAACATGGAATGATCACCCAATTTAACAGTACCCTCATTAGACAAATGCAACTGATCAAAATGATGTTTATAAGGAGTAACATGCATTGTGCAACCTGAATCCAGAATCCAGGCATCAGAATCAGATATATCAGATATATCAGTAGTAGCACACATAAGAAGTTCATCAGGGTAAAAAGACTGAGACTCCAAGACAGCAATGGTACCATTATTGTTTCTAGCATTTCCTTCATCCTTTTTCTTCTTAAAGCATTCAGAAATGTAATGACCAAGTCTACCACAATAATGACACTTAACATTGCTCTTGTCAATCTTAGGTTTAGTCTCATTAGCCTTAGTTTCTCCAGAGTTTGAGTTAGAACCAGAATTAGGAGCAGAAGAATCCTCTTTCTTCTTATTCTTCTTCTTCTGATTCTTACTCTTACCCTTGGTGAATAAAATATCAGATTTGTTATCCTTATCACCCTTTCCTTTAAATACTTTCATAACCTCATTTTTCTGTACGATAGCCTCAATAATCCTCTTTTTAGTTAATTCCTCTGTACCAAATTGTATCACATCTTTAAAATTATCAAATTGGGATGGCAGAGAGTTCAACAAAATAACAGCCTGATGAGTATCAACAATTTTATCATCACATCTCTCTAACTCTTGAGTCATACGAAGATACCTATCCAGATTATCATTCAAAGACACAGAGACATCCATTTTGAAATTAAAGATGCGACACAACAAACTTATCCTAGATGTCAAAGACTTTACTTGAAACAGATCAGTAAGACCCTTCCACAGAGATTTGGCAGTGGTAAGATTTATCACTTGCCTAGCAACTTCATCAGACAAACGAATAATAATCTCAGAATGAGCAATTTGATCCATTTCAGTTTTAGCCAAATCATCAAAACTAGCAGGATAAGATTCATCAACAGCAGGCCAACATTTTTCTTTAATAAGAACAGCCTTCATTTTCAATTGCCACATAGCAAAATCAGAGGTCCCATCAAAGGGCTTAATTCTAACAGAGGATTCAGACATCACAGCAGATCACAGCAGGCAGAATCACAAAGATAATAGCCGGCAAGGCAACAGAAAAGCAAAAAAAAAAGATAAGGAAAGGCAACAACAGAGATAAAGGATATGCAAAGGATCTGGTGAATGCCAAGGCCTTCACAGATCTATATCAACAGCAACAAATTTTTTTTTTTTTTTGTTTTTGTGTACCTGCAAAACAAGAAACAAACTTAAGTTAGTAATGCAGAAAATAAACAAGACACAATAAAGATGACTTAGGGTTTCCTTTAGATAAGAGAACCCCGAGTCACTCAAAAAACCCTAAACTTCAGATCTGGTTTTAGATCCAAGTTTAGGAGCCTTAATCCTTTAGATCAAAGACACGGGAAGTCTCAGATCCACAGATATTAGGCAGTGTCAATATAGGTTTCCCCAGAAACCGAAGAGACAGGTTTTGAGACTTTAGATCTGAGACAGATCGTAGCTCAAAATCCTTATCCTTTGGATCTAGGATAGAAAATCCCAGATCTAAAGAAAAACAAAGCGTCAAAACTTTAGATCTGAGTTTTTCGACACAAAGTGATGTCGGAAACTCAAAACGTAGTTTGAAAAAACTCGACACAGCTCTGATACCAGTTTGAAGAACACAAACAAAGCAACAGTAAACGACAGAATCAATAATGTGTTTCAATATATATATACGCAAGAACGAATACAAAACTTTAGGCCTCAACTGGAACGCTCAAGAACCGCAAGAAAAGAACGAGAAAGGCAAAAGAGAAACTAAGTGTCTATGTGTTTAAAGGAGACAACCAGAAGAGATTCAACGAGGGCATAAGCAAAACATCCAATGATGTGTTGCACCAACGATTTCCAATGAAATCGTCTTGAAATCTCAGTGTCTCAGGCCCTTTGGATTGATTGGGAGCTCTATCAAGAGACTCTGTCAAGGCATCTCACCCAGAGGCAAGGAAACCACAAATGGTCGCCAAAGAGACAGAGCAAGAGGAGGAGCTGAAACCCTAGAATCAATCCCAGAAGAGAGCCGTAACCCTAGAATCATCATCAGTGTAACAATATAAGGCAATGGGATAAAAGGCCAGACGTTGCCTTCACAGCTTTGGGCTTAAACGGCCCAAAGACTGGTTGCAACACAATAGGCCCAAAAACCCCAACCCAAAACTGTAAACCCAAAACAGAAACTTAAGGATTATACAACAAGAGACAAAATCTCTACACCATGTGATCGACTTTTGAAGATTAGAAGCTCTTGACCCAAGTGTACGATGATATGATCAGCAATCCTTAACCATCACCCTTGTCACTAACCAGAATTCTCTTTTGGGCATTTTCACAAACATCTTGAATGCCTTGGTAACAAAATCAATGGATTTCAATCTAAAATCATTCCATCTAACCTCGTTGGAATTAGTCACTCTAATTTCTTGAGTTTGAGCCTTCATCCTTTTCTTCAAAGAACATCTTGCTGAAAGCTTCCCGGTTCGTCTTCAACTTGTAGAAGCGCCGGAGCTCGCCTATCACGACAACGACAGAGTGTACCTAATCACAAGCGTCGGAGCTGTTTCCGTCTGCTCGAGTCTTTGCAGCAACGCCCCCACAAGGCGTTGGCGTTTGTGCTGCCCTCTCTTCCAATTTGCTAAGTCGAAACTGACGAAACTTTCGTAGACCACGGAGGGTTCGTGCGACAGTACCCATCGACTGCTCTCTGCAAGGCCATATGCGATTGCGGCGAAGAACTGAATTGCTGAGCTGCACAGTTGAGGCTCAGTGGCTGCTAAAATTTTTTGGGTTCAATCTACATCAGAAGAGATAAATGAGATGGGCTTGCATAACGTAAACTTCGGTTCATCTGAGCCAATTCAATAAATCTGTGCATTTGTCTATATTAAAGCTATGCACACCCATCATATTATTTAAACACGTATGGTTCCTCCCAAATTCGAGGTCAAATGTGTTTAACTACATAATTAACCCACAAAAATATTAGAATTATAATTATCACAAATTAAGAATTCGAGTTCGATAAAAAAAAATAAAATTAAACTCGTCAAATATTCTTTGTCAATTAATTCTAGTGGGTCAATCTCAAATCGGCTCCTAATAAAAAAACGGAGTCAAAATCTCGAATCAAGTTTCACCAAATATAAACTCGGTTCAGGTAGAACTACATAAAGACTTGAAGCTTCATATCGGCTATGTAGGTAACCCGATATTAAATTCTAAAAAATTTATCGGGTACAGTCGTCGACCTCTAAATTCACTTTCAAATGAATATGAGGTTAAATCCCATCAAATTAAAGCATTTCATATTTTGAACTACGGGTGATTTGATCCCTCTCAAAAGGGTACGTAGGACACTCGACATAGAGCTACAGGCTCGTTGAGTTCAATCACCACTCTCAAATGATCTCACTATCAGGTCAACCTAAATACAAAATTCATTTTTGTCTCGAACTACGATGACTTGATTCCACCAAACAAGTGGATACGTAGGAAACTCGGTGTAAATCAAATTCTTACTGAGTCCAGTGACACCCAAACTTTCAATCAAATCTCTTCAAATTCATTCTTCGACTCTAAGTCGTCTCAAATATCAAATTTTCTATCAAAACCAAAGTGTCCACCTAACTCGATACAAAGCTTCCGCTCGTCGAGTTCAGTCACCAAAATCAAAATCAAATTCCCATCAAATCCAAAGTGTCTCCTCTGACTCGATACAAAGCTTCCGCTCGTCGAGTTCGGTCACGACCAAAACTTCAAAAACCCAAGTACCACATTCAAATTTGTCCTGTTCAAGAACTACGTGTGATTTGATCCATTCTAAAAGGGTACGTAGAAACTCACAAACGAGTTCAATCACAACCCCCAAATTGACTTTTCAGTCAAAACAACTCAAATCCCAAATTAAACTCTACATCAAAGTCAAATCGTTTTCTATGCAAATGATAGGTGGATTATTTGAGTTACCCTGTGATGCATATAAGAAAACGAAACCAAATCCAAATCAAACACAAAATTCTAAACACTATGAACTATGTAAGGCTTGATTCTCTTTCGGGAGATAATAGGCAGCCCAAACCTAGCCCAAAGAAGAAGTACAATTCCAAACTTATGCTCGTATGTTTTATGTTTAAATATAGAGGTGAAGAGGCTAAAATACGGGTATATATGTATAAGTGATGCTTCAGATATATTTGTAATGTTATATGTGGGCTTCATCCCAAACCTAGCCCACCAACAAGCCCATGAGCTTAGCCTAATAGAGGAAATCGTAGATCAAAATGCTGCATTTCCAATAAGAGCGCCTCTATATAAGGACATTGGCTCTAGAGCCGCCACATTCATTCAAGCTCTTCACCTCCACTTATAGAGAGAGAGAAGGTTTACTCCTAGCTATGGACGAAACTTTGGCGACCAACATTAGAAAGAAAGCTTTGGATGACTTAGTTTTGTTCCTTGTTCAAGCAATCGACTTTGGTGCGGTTCGGATTTTTCATTGCTTGGATTACCTCAAGCGACCAACTTTCTCTAAGTTGGTTGTATTTGAGCGATGAATAATTATATGTCCATCATCTAGATAAATCTTAAGCAATGAAGTCGTATAAGTTTGTTTCCCTAGATGCAAACTGGTGTATTGCGAACCGTCATCATTTAGTACAAACCCAAAGAAGAAGTACAATTCGCATTCATTGTCAACATTCGACCCATTATTAACCCAAATTATATATATAGGATAGATTTTGTGTAAGCAAGCGTTACTGTGTAATTTGTAAGCAAATTTGGAGCGTCAGATTAAGAATATCAAACAGTTGAGATTAAAAGTAACTTGTGAACAGTAGGAGTGGCAATCTCACCCGCACCCGATGGGTATAAATTTTTTTCATCCAATGCTAATTTGTTAAAATAAGGGCTTTTTTTTACTAAAAAAACAGGGGATGTTTTTTTTTTAATTTCTTAGACATTTTTTTAATTTGTTAAATAGGAGATCTTTTTTTTTTAATTTGTTAAATTGAACGAGATTTTTTTTCACCCGATCCACCCGATTACCCGATGGGTGACGAGTGAAACGGGGCGGGTGATAGGATTGGCGGGGAGGGAGGGAGGGGGGGGGGGGGTTGGGTGCTAGTTTCTAGGTGGTGGATCGGGCGAAAATTTGGATTATCCACCCACCACCCGATCCATTGTCATCCCTAGTGAACAGTGACATTATTCGTATGTACCAAGTGATTATTCGTATGTACATACATATGAATAATCTTTTGTTACATATGAATAATTATATTTGTTCGAACATACGAATAATTACATTATTATACAAGAATAATCGCTTGGTACCTACGAATAATTTATCTTCTCACAAATTAAATCGTAACAGCTGCTTACACGGGATCCAACCTCTCTCTCTCTCTCTCTATATATATATATATATATATATTATAATAAAGGAGAAGTCGCCTCAGACACGTATGGATATATTTTTAGAAGATATTAACTAATTTTAAAATATATGCATAAGATAAAATTTTATTCTAACTCTATTTAATCAATATATCTATATATGTTTAAGATAAAATTTGACCCAATTTGATTAGATATGGATATATTTTTAGAAGATATTAACTAATTTTAAAGACTATTGTATAAGATAAGATTTTACCTATTTTCACTATATATGAACATATTTTTAGAAGATAATACCTTTATCAATATATTACATGGACATACTAATTAAATAAATTTATCAATAACTTCATCAATATGAAAATATTTTTAGAAGATAAAATTTTTTGACGAAATCGAAATAATACTTAGCATGGTCATAATAATTAAATAAATTTATCAATAACTTTATCAATATGAAGAAGATAAAAGATTTTGGGTAAATTGAAATAATACTTAGTCGTGTAAAAGTTATCAACTTATGGAATTCAATAAGAAATAAAATTTTCTTATATATCTTGAAGGTATTGATATATTTATGAGATATATTTTTGGATTTTATACATATATAATTATGAATAGATTTTTAGATTTTGACCTATATATAGTTTAGATTGTTAACGTTATTTCACACACGTTGACATATTTTTCCTTGTTTTTGGTGTTGTTGTTTCTGGTTATTTACGACTTTCTTTACGATTTCCTTGGTAAGGTTTTCAAAATAATGTGTTGATTCGTTTCAAGGTATGTTATTTTGTTGTTTTCACTAATATATACTAGCTTTTCATATGTTGTTTTATATGTGTCAATAAAGTATAAATTCATTCAGATTTGATAAATTATAGGTTTTCATATGTTGTTTCCATTAATATACACTAGCAAGGAGTAAGGAGTAAGGCCAGAGTAAGGAGAAATTAGCTTTTATACTAATTAAATATAAATTCATTCAGATTTGAGAAATTAGAAATATGGAATAAATTATTTAACTGAATAAACGAGTTTTATTATTAAATTTATTTAAATTAAAAAAACCGCACACAGTGCGGGTGTTGAACTAGTGTATATATAGGGAGAAGTTAAAGTGTAAAATGACCCTAAGGTGTAAAATTTTTTAAGGTGTAAAATTTTGTCTTTTAGTTAAAATCGACCCGCGTGCTCTATTTTTTTTTAAAAACTGAACCAATTGTTTAAAAAAATGGTGAACCATCCCGCGTGTCCTATACTCCCATCAGCTTCTCTCTCCTCTACGCTCAGAAACATCGAGCATGGCAGGAGCGGGGTGGCATCGGGTATGGCAGGAGCGGAGCATTGAGCATTGCACTGGGCGAAGTCTCAGCCTCGTCGAACACAAGGCAAGAGCGCGGTGGTCCGTCGTTGGCAGGGGAAGAAGAAGGTGGATTCGACAAGGCGCCAGAATCCTCCTCAGCATCGCCGGAATCCCCCTCAGATTCGACAAGGCGACGTCGGCATCAGCACTAACGTCGTCAGCAACAACAACGTCGACGTCAGCAACGGAAATTGCTAACACGAAAAAAATGCTAAGACTAAAAAAAAGTGTCGATGCGAAAAAAGTGCTAATACGAAAAAAGCGCTGGCACGGTAAAAAAAAACATGGGGGACACAGGGGCGTTAGTATTCCCGACGTTGGTGTCAACAACTTCGACGTCTACGGCATCAGCGTCAACAACGAAAAAAGTATTGACGCTCAAAAAGTGCTGACACGAAAAAAATAATCAATTTGATGTAAGCAAATCAAATTTTGATTTTAAAAAAATAAATATTGGTTAAAAAATAAAGCAAAGTGTCAAAACTTATTTATGTAATAATTAAGGGGGAAATCGAAGAAAATTAAAAAAAGTGAAAAACAGAGAAAAAGAAAAATAAAGAAAAAAATAAAAATAAATACTTCCTTTTGGAGGCTCTTCATATGAAAAAAAACAGAAAAAGAAAAAAAAAGAAAAGAGGGAGGGAGACAGGCACTACATGAATGGGGAGAGAGGTAATGAAACCCTCTTTCTCTCCCAAATTGGCCGATCAGCTGCCGCCACCAAACCCTAGCGGATCCCGTCTCGCTCACCTGCGAAAGCCGAAGGCTAATCCCTCTGCAACTCCCTCCTGCCTTGGCCCGATTCTTCAACAAACTGCGGCGAGCCATCGATTCAAGCCCACTCGATCTCTCCCCATTCATGACGGGTTTTACCTGTGCAAGGTCATCCGGACGGTGGTGCCGCTTCATGAATCGCTCTCGTTTGGGTATAAATCGCCCACTTGGAGGATCTTTTGGCCTTGTTTTCGGGCTTGTTTGAGGGTTGGGGTTAGCCGGTGGTGGCTGGGCGGGCGCCGTTGCCTATCTTGGTGGCGTGGGCGGTTGTTCGGTCCCTCCTCCTGGCCGCTGATCTGTTGCTCACTCCTAGGGCACTCTGATTTGCTGTCTGCTCGTGTTAGGTTGCTGGTAGGTTGTGCTTCTGTTAGCGACTTGTCCTGTTTGCTTGTAGTTTCCTCGCGCTACCTTTCACCTTTGATCTTTGTAAGTTCTTCCTCTCTCTCGACTAACCACTGGACCGCAGTTATGGCTTACAACCACCATTCTTATGTAATCTATCCTACAGGATATATTTGGGATCACAATATCTCTCTTACATCTTCTAATTTCCTTAATCGGTTGTTTTACTGGTTTGTTTTCATCCACCATAGTCTTATTAATCTAATTAGTGTTGTGATATTCACCTCTTATGTTATGGTACACTTTCAAATTGTCTATTTACACCCTCAATCAGGGATTTGGGAATTCACATCCAACTTTACATTTGTTACTATTATTTGGATTGGGATCTCCACCCCTTTTTCTCATAGCTTGCCGCCCTAGTTTTATGCTAGTTGCTTACTCCATCTTGTTTGTTTGCCTAGTCGGTGTTGTTGCTCTTTGGTTGCTGTGTTGCTTGTGTTGTCTTGCAGGCGGTTCTTGAGAGTCGCTAGGATGTGCTTGCTCGGCTACTATCGTTTTCAATATAAGCCCGTTTGCCCTTACAAGGCTTACCTTTTCACCAAATTTTAATTCGTTAGTTGGCCGTTTTGGTTCTCACAAAACTGCATTCAGGCCTCTCTTGGCATGATCACTCAACTACCCTTGTCTCAAGTAGGCCCTTCGGTGGTTTTCGCTTGTATAAATCAAGGGAACATCTTATCTTGGGAGGATTACGGTGAACACTCACCATCTGTTTTTTTAATTATAATAAAGGTTACTAATTTCGATTCCAGTTTTTCGCTATTCAGATTATAACGTTAATTGGATCATTACTAGGAACTTTCCTTATGTTTTGGTCTACTTCCATCATTTTAGTTTTCCTACTACTGCTATCTCCTACTTGTTTTGGGAGATGTCTCTGCCGTGTGTTTATGTTTGCAGGTTGGTTTTTGACATGGAATTCCTCTTTGGTTACCAGCCTTATGTTCGTGGGTGTCCCCGGGCTTTGTGGAGTTCTTCCCTTTGGCTCTCGTTGATGTTGTCTCCTAGGTTGTCTAGGCAGTTCATGCTGTCTTGGTGGGGAGCCTTGATCCAGTTGTTTTTCCCTGTGATGCACACGACTGCGTTACTTGTGTTTGATTGTAATATGTATTTGCTCTTTTATCTTAAGTATTTACCAACCACAATTAGTGTAAGCTCCAAGCAATGTGGCAGGATTTGGAGAGCATACCTGCTTTTTCTTGTCTATTTACAGCTGCAATCTTATTCTACTGGTGGATTGCCCGATCCTCGTTGCTTTTGGCATGGAACAATCACCAAATCACACAAAAATCACTCTACATTGTCCTTACCGGACCGTTTGATCCTTCACAGGTATTCGATCGTAATTGTTTTATGAGTACCACCGTTTCGAAACCAAATTGATATGGATACCATATACACACTTATTAACGTTTGGGTTCTGCTCTTCAAACCACAGACCCTCAATTTTGTTGCCAACCGCTCTAAAATAGTACAAACAGCTCGAAAAAATAGTTTCATATGAATATATAATCTTGGAATTCCCAAGGTATTCGTAGTCGAAACTTCTGGACTAATGTTGATATTTTCTGTAAGAACAACAATATCACTGTTCTGGCTTTGTTAGAAACAAAGACAAATAAAGTACCAAAAGAAAACGTTTGGAGGAAATGTGGGTTTACAAACTTAGCCTTTGATCCGGCCTCGGGGTTTTCCGGGTTGGGGGGGGGGGGGGGGAGGGTTTGCTTACTTTGGAAGGATATTCCTTCATCACAGGGTTCTATCAAACTCATTTCGGTCCAACACCGGTTTATTCACTTCAACTATTCGGATTATGTGACTCATCGAACCATTGCTTTCCTATTAATATATGCGCCTCCGGACGAACGGCGAAAATTAATCTTTTGGGACTTTATCTCACTCTATGTTCAAACCCTACTCATTCCCTTCTGTATTATGGGGGACCTCAATGAGCTTAGTTCCCCAGCTGACAAACTGGGGGGTGTCTCTCCTTCTGCTGCTAGGTTTACGCGCCTAAATGACTTCAAAAATAATCTCTCACTGCTCGAAGTACCTTCGTTTGGTGGTCAATTTACTTGGAAACGTAAAACAAATGGTTTCGTTAACTGTCTCGAGAAACTAGACCGTTTACTTATCCACACAGACGTATTAACAATTTTTGACTCCCTTCGAACTCAAATTCATCCGTTCACAAGGTCTGATCATGCACCAATATCTACGGATTTTTGACATAATATTCAACCCAAGAATAGACCGTTCAAATTTGAGCTGGCATGGGCTTCCAGAGCAGATTACAGAAACTTCGTTTCTCAAGCCTGGCGTTTGGACTCACAAGGTTCCCATATGTTCAGACTTGTTCAAAGAACAAAATTACTAAAAAAACTATCCCAATCTTGGCATAAGAAAACTATTCGTAATATAAACGACCAAATTCAGGTTATAGACCAAAAGCTATTACAACTTCAAGCTTCCCTTCTTACTAATTATAATACCAAGGATATTCAAATTCTCAAACAACTGCTTAACAAAAGAGAAAGAATGTTGGATTTCCACCGACGCTATTGGAGCCAAAGGGCTAAAGTGAAACATGCCAAATTAAATGATTCAAATACCAGCTATTTCCATAAGATTGCTACTGCCAAACGAGGCAAGAAGATGATTAAGTCTATTTCACTTCAAAATGGGGAATCGTCAGCTGATTTTCATATTATTCAACAAGAATTTGAAAAATACTTCAAAGCTCGTTTCTGGTCATCTTCAGTTATCGGAACTGATCTGTCCTTGGATCTAGCGGTTATTCCGGCACAAGTATCCCAATTTGATAATGCCACACTCACAGCTCCCGTGTCCAACGACGAAATTAAAATTGCTGTTTTCTCTATGAGTCCGGATAAGGCACCGGGTCCTGATGGGTTCCCAGCAGGTTTCTACCAAAAGTTCTGGCCGATTGTTGGCCCTTCTGTAATCAAGGCGGTAAAGGCTTTTTTTACCAGCGATAGACTTCTACGTCAGATCAACCATACTTTCATCACATTGCTTCCAAAATGTGACGACCCCACTTTAGTCAACCATTATAGACCTATCAGTTTGTGTTCAACAATTTATAAAATTATAGCCAAGGTCATATCTGCAAGGCTAACGAAGATATTCGACAAGTTAATACACCCATTACAGGGAGCTTTTACTAAAGGAAGATCAATTCAGGACAATATCCTAATAGCTCATGAAGCTTTTCACTCTTTTAGGCTGAAGAAAGGCAAATCTGGTATGGTTGCTTTGAAATTGGATATGGAAAAGGCGTACGACCGTATCAAGTGACCCTTTCTTTTCCAAGTTTTGTCCAAATTCGGTTTTGACGACCAATTTATCGGTTGGATTAAGGAGTGTGTTTCTACGGTCTCCTACTCTGTTTTAGTTAACGATGAACCGACCACAGTTATTGAGTCTTCTAGGGGTCTAAGGCAAGGGGACTCCCTCTCCCCCTTTCTCTTTATTTTAGCATCTGAGGTGCTAGCTCATACTCTGCATCAACAAGGTCTAGTTAACAAATATATTGGAATAACCTTCGGTAAGCCGGGAATTAAAATTCCTCTTTTAGCTTTTGCGGACGATATCCTCATTTTCTGTAAAGCTTCTCAATCGGCCTATACCTCTGTCTTGTCTATTTTAGACCGTTTTTGCCTCATCTCGGGCCAAAAAGTAAACCTTCATAAGTCAAGTTTCCAAGCATCTCCTAACACTACTCCAGCGGCTATCACAGCTACAATCTCTGTTCTTGGTATTCCCCAGGCCAAGCAAATAATTTTGACAAATATCTAGGTTGTCCCATAGTCAATGGTAAGACCAACAGGGATACCTTCGCTGATGTAGTCCTTAAAGCGAAACAACAACTTACTAAATGGAAACCGTCAAATCTTTCTGCTGAAGGACGTAAGGTCCTTATTAAAGCAAACCTTTGTGCGGAACTGCTATTTCTTATGCAAGCTTTCTTACTACCATCACATATCCTTCACGAGTTAGACAAGGTATACAGACAATTCTTTTGGAACCAAAAATTCAAAAGTGCCTCCTCTAATTAGCTGGGACAAAATCTGTTCAGACACTATGAAAGGAGGTCTTGGAATCCACAAAGCTGAGTCTATGAACATTGCATTGCAAATGAAGCTTTTATGGAAAATCATGTCAGAACCAGACAACATTTGGGTACGTGTAGTCTCTCAAAAATATTTAAAAGAGCAGAATCTGCTCACTTATCAGAAGAAGAATTATTCCTCTTGGCAGTGGAATCGTCTCATGTCCATCAGACACTTGTTCCAATTGACTATCCAGTGGAGTGTTGGCGATGGTCAATCCATTGACTTTTGGACTCATAACTGGGCTTTCCCCAAACCTTTAGACTCTAGGATCCTTCAGCCTATCCCGGATTGCCTTAAAGGTGTAAAGGTTTCTCACTTTCTTAACACAGAACAGAAGTGGAACAAACCGTTACTGATCGCCTCTTTAACCAACCTTCTGTCGAGGGATGACATTAATCTCTTGTTGGGAATTATTTTGCCTAATAACCCCATGAGGGATCGTCTTTACTGGGGTCCTAGTAACAATGGTTGGTTTTCGACGAGTTCGGCCAACTCCTTATTATCAGAACATAATGGATTACCCAATTTCGACTGTGGATGGATTTGGGATTTGGACATTCCGCCGAAAGTACGTCATTTCCTTTGGAAAATATCTCGTGATGGTCTACCTACCACTCTCAGATTACAAAAATCTCACGTGGTTGTCCCTTCAGGATGCGTCTTTTGTGGGAATACTACCGAATCTACTGCTCACTTGTTCATTGATTGTCCGATGGCTATCAACCTACTTAAGGCCTTACGTATCCATCTTCCGAGGTCTTTTGCTGCCACCGTGGGTGTGGGTATGCCCTTCCCGCTCAACAATATTAGATTAGCGGTCGGTTCAAAATCTTTTGGTGCTTTGGCTTGCGCGTGGTGGTCCTTGTGGTTTTTCAGAAACCAACTAGCTTTTAATCACACTGTAAGTGTCACTGTTAACGAAATGAAAGTGTTCTATACAACCTTTACTCACTGCTGGAATCAAACAAAGGTATTAAAGGATGATCCGCCTGATTCGGTTGGCCCTAAACCAAGCGGCCTTCATCTTTCCAATTATAAAAGCCATATACTAGGCCTGGAATTGCTAATGTGCGGCAACATCAACGCTTCGGTGTTTGGGACAAGCCTCCTGCTTATTGCTACAAGCTCAATTTTGATGGCTCGGTAAGACCGGGTGGTTCTGCGTCGTACGGGTTCGTCATTCGGGACTCGCAGGGTGTGGTGGTTGCTTTGGGACAGGGCACTTGTATCAATATCTCGGTTGTTTATGCTGAAAACCTTGGCCTCAAGATGGGTATTTTAATAGCAAAGCAAATGCAACTTACAAACCTACTGATCGAGTGGGACAACCTACTTGTTATAAAAGCTCTACTGGGGGATTGTAAATGCCCCTGGTGTATCGAGCTGCTTCAATCGGATATTCTATTAGATATTTCGTCCTTCTCTTATGTTGCTTTTCATCATATTTTCAGGGAAGCATTTATGTCAGACTATCTTACTCGCAATGCATCCCCTGCCGACGACTGCTGCGAGGATGATCCAGAACTGCATGTTCTCGTCCGCAAGGATGCGCTGGGAAATGCCTTTGCTGCGGCCGACCCGACCTAATCTTTATTCAGTGTCAAAAAAATGAATGGGGAGAGAGGGTGGGGCCCAACCGTATTTTTTCACACGCATGACGCCCAGGGGAGCAGTACACTTTTGCTAATTTTTTTAAACAATTTCTTAATTAAGCGGACACTTTTCAAAATACCCCATATTTATTTGCGTTTAATACTCCATTAATTAAGCATTGAAAAATATAATTAATCTTATTAATAAAGAATTATAATTATAACTTTATAATTTTAGGTCTGTTTGGATTCCCATGTATTATTTTTATAATACATGTATTTAGTTTATAATGCATTTAAAAAATAAGTAGTGTTTGGATAATACTTTTTCATAAAATGAATTATAATAACTTTATTACCAAAGCTATTACTCCCTCCGTTTCAAAATAAAAGTCGTTTGACTTTATTGCACGCTTTTTAAAGAGGTAAAAACTCTATAAAATATTATTTTTTTAATCAAATTTTTTCCATAATTTCATACTTATTAGTAACAAGTATGAAATTATGAAAAAAAATTGATTAAAAAATAATATTTTATAGAGTTTTTACCTCATTAAAATGCGTGCGGAATAGTAAAGTGACATTTATTTTGAAACAGAGGGAGTACATTATTATTATTTGGGTTCCCCACTTCAATCAAAACCAAAAGTATGAAAGAACTTCTCATCAATGGCTTCCATTCTCTCTTCCTTTTTTAGATTTGAATCTTAAGAGCTCTTTTAATGACTTCATTCTCTTTTTCCCCTTATTTTTAGATTTGAATGTTGATCGCTCATCAATTCGATCCGAGTGGGGAGCAAGAGATTTGGGGGAAAAAACACCCAAATTTCGATCCGAAATCCGGCGGGAGGGAGAGGTGGTGTGGCTCCGGCTTAGGGATCCGGCGAGGTGGTGGTCGAAGGAGGAGCTAGCGTCGTCTTTTAGAGCTCCGGGAAGGGGAGTGATTTCCAATGGCGAGGGAGGAAGGTGGAGATAAAAAATGGAGCGATGCCCGACAGAGAAAGGCGAGGGCTGTGGTGGTCAGGTTGGTGTCCATGGCTCTTTACGCCGGCGGCGATTGGTGAACGGCAGGAGGGCGGAGGAACGGTTGGTCAGCGAGAAAGGGTGAAGAGAAGGGGAAGGGGAAATGTCTGGAGAGAAAGGAAGGAGCTACAGTACTTGATTTTTTTTTAATTTTAAAACCAAATCAATTATGGTTATAATTTACTTATCAATTTAATACATGTATTTCACTTATAATTAAAATACATTGGGAATCCAAATGGATATATTTAAAAACTGAGGAATCCATGTGAAGGGTTACAACTTAATTAATTACAAGGAATGAGCCAATAGGTTTTCCCATAAACCTAGATCTCTCTTTAATTATTTGTATATATCTTCAAATTCCCAGCCTCCCACCGTACACGTACGTACCCTTCTTTAGATCTGTAAAACTAAAATGCAGTAAGTATATCAAAGGTCGAGGCCGGCAAGTTGCAAGCAGTGGCGGCCACAGGAATCGCGAGAGGGGGGCGAAATTGTTTGTTGGGAAAAAAATTTCCTCTGTATATATAATAAAGAAATTTTTTTAAAATATATTGAAAGAAAACCATAAATTATGGTATAAATATGATATTTTATTACAAAAATTCATACAAAAATTTATATGTGTGTAGCATGATTAAGATTTTTTTTTAAATATTGAAAGAAAATTATATTTTTTTTAAAGAATTTGTCATTGGTAATGTAACGGCCCGGATATAAATATCCGGGATACGTTTCGAAGGCCGAATACCTTTGTTCGGATGTTGCAATTCAGGTACGGGTCGAGGTTTCAAAACCTCTAATCAGTCGAAGTTCCATAAATTCAATTTAAACGAAAGTAAAGCGGAAATACGATTTAGATACAAAAGCCACGACAAAGCCGGGTCAAAACCAAAACAAAGTGGGTGATTGCCGTTTGTCAAGTTAGAATATATTAGCCGGATTCTTCGATTCGCCAAAAGATTTCCCGTCACAGAAGCATGGAGCAATAAGAGCGGTACCTAACACTATCCACGAAGTCAGGCCTGGTGATCGCCTGCGGGTCCTCTGACCGCGCTGAGGCCACATAACATGCCTATGCCTAAATAAAAGATGACTAATGCAGTACAAGATTTAAATCACACTATCAGGCCCCTAGTATATATAACATGCGGAAAATAACTGTAAAGGGCCTAAGACAATGCCAAGTGGCATATCCCTCTCCTACCTCTGCACCCCTTCCCGTTAGTGCAGAGACTGGCCAGTTCGTTGCTATAGCATAGCATATCCTCGTGGTGGTGCACTCACCCACGGTATCATCATCATAACATAAATTAAATATAAATTAAACATGCCCGATGGTGCTGGGCTATCATCATGCTCATATCGACTCGATAGACTCAGGGCACCCGATGGGGCTGGGCTACCCTATGACCCTAGCAAAGACTCTAGGACTATCACAGATAACGGCCGTTCTGTTTCAAACACACAAAGTAAACACATGCTCAGTTCAATGCAATCCTAACATGATACTACATGGCATGCTTTAATATGCAACAAAACTACACATTACATGACGCATCAGGCAGGAGGTCCAGGTTACTGAGTAAGTCCCGTAGGATACTTACCTGTTGATGCAGAACAGTAAGGTAACACAAGCAAGGGCCCAAATGCAAGTCCAAAGTAATCCAAAAGCAATACACACCTATCATCAAGTCATTTCCATAAGCTACCAGATCAACATTCATACTCACGAACCGAAGTTCTCAACATCCTCAAAACCGACCGATAGTAAAACCGTTTTTCAAAATCTTTCCGATACGATCAAATCGACCAAAATCATTCTTTCAATCAAACCCATTGATAAAATCATACCAACCATATTTTCAAACTCATAACGCCCAAATTAAGTCAACTCATATTCAAAATGATTTCTCAACTCATACTTGGCCAAATTCCGACATTAACACTTAAGCCTTAAATTCAATTTCCCAAAAATCATATTATAGAAATAATTCCGGCATTTTAATCCAAAACCTTATCAAAACCAATAAATCATTTTTGAAAAATTTATAAAATATACATAATATCATACTAATAAAATTTACCAAAATCAATCCCAAATTTAAGTAAATAAATAATCACCTTATAACACATCATATAAAAGTCCATCTCAAATAACCTTACCTTTAAACCATGTAAAATCATATATTAATATATTCAGAATATATATTTATCTCACAAAACCCATAAATATAATAATAATAGTAATAATAATAATAATAATAATAATAATTTAACAATTATAATAACAAAAAAAAAATAAACACAACATATCCAACCAAATAAACTTAGCCCAACCGAAATTAACAAACCCAAACCCAAAAGAAGGCCCATACCAAAAACCATACCCGGATCCAGCCCATCACCCAAGCCCAGACCCACACACCCCTATCCGGATCCATACGGAAGAAAGAAAGAAAGAAGAGAGAGGTGAGGAGCCCGACCCGAAAGACAAGACCCAGACCCGGCCCAAACTCGAGAATTTAGGCCCAGAAATTAGGCCCACACAAGGAAGAGCTCGTCTTCTTCCCCTGCTTCAGCAACGGAGCTCGACAGCGGGAATGGAGGAGAAGAGGAAGGAGGAGTCCGGCTTTGATTCCGACCCCAACCACGATGCTCACCTCCGGACCCTAACCCGACACCCACTGACCTAGGAAAAGAGAGAGAGAGGGAAAGGAGCTCACCGAGAGGATTCAATTCGGGCACATTGGAGGTTCTATCGGAGCTCTTCGGGCTCGGCGGTTGGCTAACGGAAAACGGAGGAGCTCCTACAACTGCTGGCGCCAGAAACAGAGAGGGAAGAAGTGAGGGTTTATTGATTTTGTAGTTATTTTTCGAATGAAATGAAGGGAAAGGGGGTAATGGAGGAGAGAGGGTGGCTTATCGGTAGTATTCGGAAACAGGGCGGAATGAGTCGGGGCGGCGGCTGCGGTCTTCGGGGGCCTGCCTTGGCTGCTGCTGCTCGTCAAGGACTCCGGTGGTGACGTTGAGGTTGTGGTTGGTGGTTTGAAGAAGATGATTGAAGGAGGAGGTGGGTGGGGCTTGGTGGTTCCTCCTCGACAAAACAAGGTGAGAGTGGAGGGTTGCGGCTTCAATGGCGGGGTCGACGACGGTAAGGAGGATGAGGAGGTGGAGAGGTGGAGGTATGGTGGTGGTTGTTGGGGGTTTCAGAAATAGAAGGGGGGAGGGGGGGGGGGGCAGACGACAAGAAGAGGGTGGAGAGAGGAGGGAGGTGAACTTGTGGGTTTGTGGGAGATTAAAGAAGAGAGGGGAGATGTGCTGTGATTCGGGTTGTTTTTGTTGCTGGTGAATTGCAGAGGTGAGGAAGGGGGACCACAGGAGAGAGAGAGAGAGAGAGAGAGAGAGAGAATAAGGAAAAGGTAAAATAAAATAGGGAATAAAAGAGGTCTCCACAAGATATTTTGAACCCGAAAAAAATATCCCGAAACCCGCTCGCCCGAACGAATCCCGACTAAATCGAATTTAATTAAATTAAATTTACTAATCTCAATATAACGGAAATTAAATTAATTTCAATCAAAATTCGGAGTTTAAATTAATCTTAATACTCGATCTTGAAAGCGAAAATCGAATCCCGTCGAAATCCGAAATTTAAATGATGCCGGAATAACTAAAATCCAAAACTTACGCTCGAGAACGGGTTTTTATTCCACTTTTACAAATTGAATTTAATAATAATTTATTTAATAAAATAATCATAATATATAAATATACTCGGTCTTTACATTTATCCACCTCTAAAAACAAGTCTCGTCCCCGAGACTAAAATCATTTAAAACAATGGAAAGGAGTGGAAATCGGCGAGTCCGAGGTCCATGTCCAAGGATCTTGCAATCATCTCGGTTGCGTCTTCCGGGATTCTCACAACATCCTAGTCACGGTCGTGACATCTCCAATTGGTCTAGTCAAGTGTGTAATAAGCGCCCCTATCACATCCTTGCTTCGACTTTTCGGGAGTATCACAACTCTAAAAGCATTATAGCGTCCGACTAGGTCTTAGCAAGCAATCTATAAGCGCCCCTATAAAATGCTTGTATCCACTTCGTGAGACGTCATAATGTAAATCCAGTTCGTAAATTCTCAAAGCGTTTTGTAAATGGAAAGGTTGTCGTCCAAATCATTGAAACTCTCGATTCCTTTAAAACCCAAAGTTGGCCATTTTCAAAACCGTTCAAAATTTTCAAATTCAACGTTTAATCAAGCAACTTTACACCAAACAAGTCAAATTCTTTCAAATCAAGGTTTCGTCAAAATCTCCCAAAACCAAACCAGCTTCTCGCATACCAATCAATCAAATTCAGAAGGTAGGAGGTGGAGTCATCCACCTCTAAGGGCTAATCCCATATTCTCTTCCTAGGTTCCAAAATCATTCTATCATCATCCTCAACTCAATATGCACATGAATAATCAACTCATCGACTCATAACATCGTCAACCATTTCTCATATGGCAATCTCAACATCAATCATGTAAATCTCAACCAATCGGCATCTCAACCTTGTAACATGTTTACCCATAGCATGAAGTATACCATTCTTTCAAACAAATCAAAAGCAACAACAACATCTCAACGTCATATCACGAGTCATAAAGTGTATCTATATCATACCGAAGGCATCACAAGTGTATCATCGAATTCTCATAAATCATATCAGCACACATGTCAAGAGATCAAAGAGGTTAGGTGTCATGGAGTTAGTACACTACTACAAGTCAAATCTCACGATCGCATCTCAACATCGCACACTAGTAGAACCAGTCATAACAAGGGATCTCATGTAAAGCATAATTTCACATAGTCATCCTATCCAATTTCTATCTCGCATTATCATAACATATTATCACATCAATCCAACAAAATCGTGCTATTAAGATTCAACCAAAAAGGGAAGATCAACAGTATATCAACATCAAAATGTCGTCATGCTTTTCAGACATCATCTTAGCTCACCACAATGTCATATAACGATTAATAGCAGTCATGCACCATCATCTCATATATACACATAAGTCATATCTATGCTCCAAGTCATATTCATCACTTACCTATTCATAATCAGGCTTATCAACCATATAGGATAACATCATGTTTTCACATAACAACGTATCATCATCTCATGATTCATTCAACACATTATAACATGCTTTTAGAACAACACAATAGGATAGCAATTGATCATTATATCATGTTCATAATTGTCACTACAAATTTTAACTCAGTATTGCATATCAACATGTAATATCATGCCATACAGGTTTATCATGGTTGCTATCTAGCATCATGCCAGTACATATTAATAAATCACATAATCAAGAAGACCCTTACATCATACCAATCACTCGATTTCCTTAACCGCTCTCTAACCATTCTACCAAGAGACCTCACTCACATGTTTCAAGAAGAAGTAATCATGGACATTGTTACACAGAAGGGCTACATCATATCAATCAGCATTTATCAATAGCATCATTAGCTCATCATTTACGCATTGCAACCGGGTTTAAAGTCTCAATTTACTGTCATGCTCAATAAGTATTACAAAACATCATATATGAACCTAATCAAGTCGAGCTAGCACATCTCATCGTAACCACATCTAATAAACAGTTCAGGTTCTCAGCATTTGCAGTTCACATTATAGGCAAGGAATTTAGATCATGCTTGGCATCTCAGGGTAGTATCACATCAAGTCATCATGGCACATTAGGACAATAAGGCACCGAATCATGTATATCATCATAGACATCGGATAATCAGGCAATAATCATTACCAAGTCATCACATCAACACGCAATTTTCCACATCAAGTCAGTGCAATATCATCATCAACAAGCTCAGAAAGGGTTAGCAATTCGAATAGAGGACGTTCCCACCAGCAAGTCATATCGTACTCACCAATCGTGATCCTCGAACGAGCTTGTTCCGTCGACATTATCGATCCTGAGGCCCGTGGGTTATGGACCCATGCTTCCGCTGCGCTGCTCTATCGCTATTCGACTTTCCGATCCCTTTTTCCATGCGGTCGCTCATCCAATGTAACGTGTATGAGTTTAAGTTAGCGGAGGTAGAGGAGTGACAAGAGCGGACGACCCAACGTTTCTTTCGGAGAAGGAATAGGCTAAGGCTAAAGACGACATGACTAGAGACAAGACTCCGACTCGGGAATAGTAACGATGCCTTTATGGAAGTCCATTGGGGTACAATTGTGACAAACAAGCATGAATTCACTATGGAGCATATCCATCACATCAATCTATACTAACATGTACCTATCTCGGGGGAAACATTCGTATTCATATCAAAGACACAATCAAGTCCTACGCTGATGTATGTGAAACAAGCTAACATTCTAGTATTCCATGGAAAAAGATATGCCTAGCAATCTTCAAGCAAGATAGACAGAACCAGCAATGATCATATATGATATGAAGTCATGCGGAATTTTAATGAAGATAACGAGCATCATGTATATGAACAATGTAGGAACATGGTATACATATCAACAATTGAGTCCAAATATATCATGGCAAGGTATATTATAACAATCAGATGAAGCGTCATACGAGATCATATAAAGGGCAACATAGTAACTATCTCACAATGATCATATATTAGGTCAAGCATGGCACGGAATCATATGACGAGATACATCTAGAGAGCATGGGTCCTACATGATACTAGGGATATATAATGTGACACAAGCATAGTCAAGAGTCATTAAGAGGAGTTCAACATAATATTCACGAAACATGAGGCATCATCAAAAGTACAAGAAGGACATCATGGGTGCTATATTATAATTATGCTAAGTACGAACCATCATAGAGTACATATATGGTACAGTAGTTGTCACTTCATAGAACAAGTACAACATGTGATCATTTAGCAGGTCATATTGGAAATCATAAGCCCTACATGATACTAATAGCACACATCGAACATGAGTACGACTAAAGTAATTCAACTAGGTTCATTCCGATATTCATGCGTCATGTATTTGCAAAATCAGGATATAGAGTGATGTGTGATCAAGCGAGGTGTCAATTCATACATTCATGGAAGCACGAGAGGATATCATAGAGTAATAGACATTTTAACCATGTAAGCATGCTGGGTTTAACTATCACGGAAAGCTAGTCAATCATCGAATTCAACGTTAAGCTAATCAGAACGAGTGAAACATGTTAAGAGAACAGAAAGAGGAAAGAACCACGCTATCAGGTACCTAGCTCGAGAGAGAATCAACAATAAAGTAGGCAAGGCATAAATGTGCGTAAGTCATAACCAAGGATCCTACACGTTACTAAGGGCTTAATATAACATGTGGTACACACATGCACTTGATCGATTACTCGGCACTAAGCAAGACTTCAATTCAATCACATTCCGATAATATAGAAGCATGAGCAAGTCTAACGATGCATAACGCAAGTTTAAATAATGGGCAACATAATTAGATTACAAGGCATGAGTACAAATCATCAGATACTAGGGTAAACATGCATTCACTAAGACTCCATTATGCCACATAATCTCCGTTCACACAACTAACACACACAATATTAACTTGCAAAATAATCAACAATAGTTAACCTGACGAATACGAAGTAGGTGGGCATGATAGAGATTCTTGTCACAAAATGAACGATAAGCATCGAGGCATCATCGACTAGCATGCTAAAGAGCACATATTATGAGACAGTCATATAAGGAAGAGTCGATCACACTATCATGAACCTATTCACAGAGAGGGCATCAATTATACAACTTCATAGCATATGACATATTTATTCGTGCCCTAGTATGACAATGTAATATACTAAGTAGATCATGTCGGGATGATATGGATACGATAAATATAGCTCAAACTTATACAATAGTCATTATGAACATTAAAGCACATAGGCATAATTCCACGCTAAGGATCAATTGTAGGTCAAGGAGTAGTACCATATAGTATCACGCAATAATGGACAGAGCAATCAAGATAACCCAATAGAGATCCATAAGGGCAACATTGACTCTTCCTAACCGACTCATCACCCATCTTTCCCGTGAAACTCGGGTACGATTTTTCGTGACAAGAGGACACTGATGGATTGTCATAAGAATCGATAAGGACAGCCTCATAAACATCTCACTCTCTAACTCGGAATTTCATCAAGGGTCGTCTTTCAATACTCTCACGGACAGCCTTTATATTCAATCATGATTCCCGACACCATGTGTTTACCAACCCAATCCCCGTGGAAGACCGATATTCGAAGGGAGGACTCGATTGAATTGTCAAAAGGGTTCATAAGGAAGGGGGCGGTTCCACAAAGGCTGAGCTTAACCATATAAGAAGAAGAAGGGTACTCCCGCTATCCCGTTCGCACAGATCGTCCAATATTCATTCAATAATTAGGTCATACCAATCAAATCTTTAACATATCAAACACTCAAGATAGAATCAGTCAATGGCAATTACAATGATCTCCTTGGAGTCTTCCCGACCCATCTGTAAAGAACAAGCTAGTATTTCGCCTACCCAGTTCCGACTACATCCAATAGGGATGGTCTAGCGCCTTTTCTACCCACTCGATCCCTTATTAGTTGGTTCTCCACTTTTATCATAAGTCAAGTTCATATTTAGTCCAATTGGAGTTAGGCATCTTAAGCTCATTTTGCCCCTTTTTAAATCTTCAAATCCTTTGAAATTCATGGGCGGTTTTTCAAAACATACACTCGACCCTTGCGTACCCGAATTGCACAACCTGGCTCTGATACCAACTTTGTGACGGCCCAGATATAAATATCCGGGATACGTTTCGAAGGTCGAATACCTTCGTTCGGATGTTGCAATTTAGGTACGGGTCGAGGTTTCAAAACCTCTAATCAGTCGAAGTTTCATAAATTCAATTTAAACGAAAGTAAAGCGGAAATACGATTTAGATATAAAAGCCAAGGCAAAGCTGGGTCAAAACCAAAACAAAGTGGGTGATTGCCGTTTGTCAAGTTAGAATATATTAGCCGGATTCTTCGATTTGCCAAAAGATTTCCCGTCACAGAAGCATGGAGCAATAAGAGCGGTACCTAACACTATCCACGAAGTCAGGCCTGGTGATCGCCTGCGGGTCCTCTGACCGCGCTGAGGCCACATAACATGCCTATGCCTAAATAAAAGATGACTAATGCAGTACAAGATTTAAATCACACTATCATGCCCCTAGTATATATAACATGCGGAAAATAACTGTAAAGGGCCCAAGACAATGCCAAGTGGCATATCCCTCTCCTACATGTGCACCCCTTCCCGTTAGTGCAGAGACTGCCCAGTTCGTTGCTATAGCATAGCATATCCTCGTAAAGGTGCACTCACCCACGGTATCATCATCATAACATAAATTAAATATAAATTAAACATGCCCGATGGTGCTGGGCTATCATCATGCTCATATCGACTCGATAGACTCAGGGCACCCGATGGGGCTGGGCTACCCTATGACCCTAGCAAAGACTCTAGGACTATCACAGATAACGACCGTTCTGTTTCAAACACACAAAGTAAACACATGCTCAGTTCAATGCAATCCTAACATGATACTACATGGCATGCTTTAATATGCAACAAAACTACACATTACATGACACATCAGGCAGGAGGTCCAGGTTACTGAGTAAGTCCCGTAGGATACTTACCTGTTGATGCAGAACAATAAGGTAACACAAGCAAGGGCCCAAATGCAAGTCCAAAGTAATCCAAAAGCAATACACACCTATCATCAAGTCATTTCCATAAGCTACCAGATCAACATTCATACTCACGAACCGAAGTTCTCAACATCCTCAAAACCGACTGATAGTAAAACCGTTTTCCAAAATCTTTCCGATACGATCAAATCGACCAAAATCATTCTTTCAATCAAACCCATTGATAAAATCATACCAACCATATTTTCAAACTCATAACTCCCAAATTAAGTCAACTCATATTCAAAATGATTTCTCAACTCATACTTGGCCAAATTCCGACATTAACACTTAAGCCTTAAATTCAATTTCCCAAAAATCATATTATAGAAATAATTCCGGCATTTTAATCCAAAACCTTATCAAAACCAATAAATCATTTTTGAAAAATTTATAAAATATACATAATATCATACTAATAAAATTTACCAAAATCAATCCCAAATTTAAGTAAATAAATAATCACCTTATAACACATCATATAAAAGTCCATCTCAAATAACATTACCTTTAAACCATGTAAAATAATATATTAATATTTTCAGAATATATATTTATCTCACAAAACCCATAAATATAGTAATAATAGTAATAATAATAATAATAATAATAATAATTTAACAATTATAATAACCAAAAAAAAAATAAACACAACATATCCAACCAAATAAACTCAGCCCAACCGAAATTAACAAACCCAAACCCAAAAGAAGGCCCATACCGAAAACCATACCCGGATCCAGCCCATCACCCAAGCCCAGACCCACACACCCCTATCCGGATCCATACGGAAGAAAGAAAGAAAGAAGAGAGAGGTGAGGAGCCCAGCCCGAAAGACAAGACCAAGACCCGGCCCAAACTCGAGAATTTAGGCCCAGAAATTAGGCCCACACAAGGAAGAGCTCGTCTTCTTCCCCTGCTTCAGCAACGGAGCTCGACAGCGGGAATGGAGGAGAAGAGGAAGGAGGAGTCCGGCTTTGATTCCGACCCCAACCACGCTGCTCACCTCCGAACCCTAACCCGACACCCACTGACCTAGGAAAAGAGAGAGAGAGAGGGAAAGGAGCTCACCGAGAGGATTCAATTCGGGCACATTGGAGGTTCTATCGGAGCTCTTCGGGCTCGGCGGTTGGCTGACGAAAAACGGAGGAGCTCGTACAACTGCTGGCGCCAAAAATAGAGAGGGAAGAAGTGTGGGTTTATTGATTTTGTAGTTATTGTTCGAATGAAATGAAGGGAAAGGGGGTAATGGAGGAGAGAGGGTGGCTTACCGAGAGGATTCGGAAACAGGGCGGAATGAGTCGGGGCGGCGGCTGCGGTCTCCGGGGGCCTGCCTTGGCTGCTGCTGCTCGTCAAGGACTCTGGTGGTGACGTTGAGGTTGTGGTTGGTGGTTTGAAGAAGATGATTGAAGGAGGAGGTGGGTGGGGCTTGGTGGTTCCTCCTCGACAAAACAAGGCGAGAGTGGAGGGCTGCGGCTTCAATGGCGGGGTCGACGACGGTAAGGAGGATGAGGAGGTGGAGAGGTGGAGGTATGGTGGTGGTTGTTGGGGGTTTCAGAAATAGAAGTGGGGGGGGGGGGGCAGACGACAAGAAGAGGGTGGAGAGAGGAGGGAGGTGAACTTGTGGGTTTGTGGGAGATTAAAGAAGAGAGGGGAGATGTGCTGTGATTCGGTTGTTTTTGTTGCTGGTGAATTGCAGAGGTGAGAAAGAGGGACTGCAGGAGAGAGAGAGAGAATAAGGAAAAGGTAAAATAAAATAGGGAATAAAAGAGGTTCCCACAAGATATTTTGAACCCGAAAAAAAATATCCCGAAACCCGCTCGCCCGAACGAATCCCGACTAAATCGAATTTAATTAAATTTAATTTACTAATCTCAATATAACGGAAATTAAATTAATTTCAATCAAAATTCGGAGTTTAAATTAATCTTAATAGTCGATCTTGAAAGCGAAAATCGAATCCTGTCAAAATCCGAAATTTAAATGATGCCGAAATAACTAAAATCCAAAACTTACGCTCGAGAACGGGTTTTTATTCCACTTTTACAAATTGAATTTAATAATAATTTATTTAATAAAATAATCATAATATATAAATATACTCGGTCTTTACAGGTAAATGAAAAAAAATTGATAGGATTGAAAACTATTTCAAAAAAAACTCATAAAATGTGGTTTAACTATGACATTGATAGTAAAAAAATTTCGTATGAATAAAAATTAGAAGTTTTTTAAAATATATGTGTGACGTAATGACTAATCTTATGAAAATATTAAAAGGAAAATATCAAATTTGCTTTAAATATGACATTTATTCATATGAATAAAAATTAGAAGAATTTTTTAAAATATATCTGTAACGTAATGAATAATCTTATGAAAATATTAAAAGGAAAATATAAAATTTGGTTTAAATATGACATTTATAATAGGGAGAATTTGGTTGTAATAAAAAATAGTGGAAAAAGGTAAGGAATGAAGTTTGAACCTATGACCTCTTATATCATTTTCGTTCCTTTCCTCCTTTTCACCAACTAAGCTAGACAACTTTAGTGTTCTCTTTTACATTTTTTTATATTTTGACCTTATTTTTACATTTATTTATTTTTGTTAACATATACTATGAAGTTCCGACGCCGGAGGGAGGCGGCCGCCCCGCACCCCTGCCCCCCGCGCCCCCCTGCGGCCGCCCCTGGTTGCAAGTATATATATATATATATATATATATATGTATATGTATAGATGCCTCAGAAACATCCCATTCTAACAATTATTTTGTTTACATTGTAGCAATGGCCTCGTCCAGCAAGGATACTTCAAGAAAGCCAATGAGGCTTCAAGACTACCTCATGGCACATCCACAGTCCACAAAGTCCACTCCTATACCAATCCTTACCACAACAAATCAGTTACAGCCTCTTGCCCTACAAGCAAGCGGTCCTTACACCAAAAACCCCAGTAAAACCATCATAAAAAAGACCAGACCCCGAAACTCCATTTTACAAATATTTCTTTAAACCCCATATAGCACAAGAAATTTGCCTACTATCAGAATTTAAACCTCTCCCACAAGAACAGATTGAGCCCCGTCTTCCGGAAGTCTTTCCTCCTTCGTTCCATTGGTTCCCTGAAGACATTAACAAAACCCGATAATTCTATGAGTTAGTACTCGTAGATTCTGGTTCGATTGACCTGACACATACAAAAGACCAAACCAAAACAGACCACATTATCTTCTCTAAATGCAAAATGTAAAGACCGAGTATATTTATGTATTATGATTATTTTATTAAATAAATTATTATTAAATTCAATTTGTAAAAGTGGAATAAAACCCGTTCTCGAGCGTAAGTTTTGGATTTTAGTTATTCCGGCATCATTTAAATTTCAGATTCTGACGGATTCGATTTTCGCTTTCAAGATCGAGTATTAATAAAGATTAATTTAAACTCCGAGTTTTGATTGAAATTAATTTAATTCCGTTATATTGAGATTAGTAAATTAAATTTAATTAAATTCATTTTAGTCGGGAATTGATAGAGTCGGGATTAGCGGGTTTCGAATTTGAATATCGGGTATATTCTCCTCACATATTACCTTGGGACCACACATATATAATTTCATTTTTTTTTCTCTTTTTCTTCTTCTTCTTCTTCTTCTTCTCTCTCTCTCTCTCTCTCTCTCTCTCTCTCTCTCTCTCTCTCTCTCTCTCTCTCTCTCTCTCTCTCTCTCTCTCTCTCTCGGCAGTTTCCTGCCTCACTTACAATTCACACTGCACACTTGCCTTCTTCTTGCAAAGGCCTGAAATTGTAGCCCATATGGTCCCCCCTCTCTTTTGTTGTCTTCTTCCCTCTCCTCTCCTCTCAATTACCATCTGCCTTCCATCAACCCAACCCTCCTCCCTCTCCTTTTATCATTTCTGAAAATCTCAGAAATCCCAACCCAGCCGAGACACCACCCCAGAGCCAGGTTAGCTCCCTCGAGCACCTCCCTTGAGCAACCCCGAGTGCCACTGCTTCCCAAGCCGAGCTCCAACCTCACTCATCTCTCTCCTCCTCCACGAGCAGCCCTGTTTTCGAGTTCCGAGCGCCGAGTAACCATCAACCCCCTTGTCCTTCTTCTGAGCACGAGGTCCCAGCAACCAGGACGTCCGACGTCGCAGCCGCCAGAGTCGGAGCCACCTAGTCGCGGCCTCCCTTCCCCCTCCCCTGTTTCGAATTGGACACGGTAAGGGCTCGGATTCCACCTTATTTCACCTCCTATCTGGGAAAGGTTGCCTCTTTAACTCTCCTCTCTCTCGTCCCAGCCCAAGCGGTTTGATTCTCGGACTGGCGACGCCTAATCGAGCCCGAACGCCACCCCCAGAAACTCCGAGCTTTCCGGCGTCGAACCCCTCGGTGAGCTCCCTTCTCTCTCTCTTCCTTCCTTCCCATCCCTACGTGGTTGCCGGAGTCGAGGCCGGAGCCGGGAGCGCCGCCGGAGGTCCTCCTCTTTCCTTCTCCCCCTCCGTTTTCCGGGCGCGGCACTGATTCCTCTTCTGCTCTCTTCTGTCGATTTGGGGAAGGAGAAGAGGGTGGGCCATGGGCCCGTCCCAACCAGTGCCACCTTGGCAGTCACATGGCATGGGGCCCCCTCCCCTTTTATTTTTTTCTGATTCTCAAATTGGGCTTGGGTTTTGGGCCAGAAATCCGGGTTTGGGTTAAGGGTTGGGCTGGCTTGATTGGGTGATGTTATGGGTTGTGTTTATTCTTTAATTCCGGTATTATATATATATGATAATTATCATTATTTCTGATTTTAGTAATATATATATATATATTTATAAGTCCTAAAATTATTAATATTTGTATTTAAAAGGTTTTAAAAGTGTTATTTATTGTTATGGAGTCATATATATATATATGGTTATTTCTTAAAGATTTTATAATAACAAGTGTTGAATTATTTGAATATTATTATTTTGGGATTTTTATAATATTCTGGAAAATTTATCGTTATATATTATTTATTGTTTTAAAATAATATTGATGGGATTATTTAATTGATGCCTTTTTAAGAGGATTTAAACATGTGAGTTAGAAATTTTAAAAGTGAATTGTTGGTCTTGATTTATAAATATGATTTGTGAGCTTGGAGTTATTTTAATAATTTAATAATGGAATTTATTTATATATGGGTTTTGAGATAAGAAACATGCCGGAATTATTTTATAACATGATTTTGAGAAATTGACTCTAAGGCTTAAACGTTTAATGTCGGAATTTGGCCAATTGTGAATTGAGAAAGTATTTTGAACATGAATTGACTTAAATTGGGATTTATGAGTAGAAAATATGGTTGGTATGATTTTATCAATGGGTTTGGTTGAAAGAATGATTTTGGTCGATTTGATCGTATCGGAAAGATTTTGGAAAACGGTTTTACTCTCGGTCGGTTTTGAGGATGTTGAGAACTTGGGTTCGTGTGTATGAATGATGGTCTGGTAGCCTATGGAAATGACTTGATGATAGGTGTGTATTGCTTTTGGATTGCTTTGGACTTGCATTTGGGCCCTTGCTTGTGTTATCATGCTGTTCTGCATCAACAGGTAAGTATCCTACGGGACTTACTCAGTAACCTGGACCTCCTGCCTGATGTGTCATGTAATGTGTAGTTTTGTTGCATATTAAAGCATGCCATGTAGTATCATGCTAGGATTGCATTGAACTGAGCATGTGTTTACTTTATGTGTTTGAAACAGAACGGCTGTTATCTGTGATAGTCCTAGAGTCTTTGCTAGGGTCATAGGGTAGCCCAGCCCCATCGGGTGCCCTGAGTCTATCGAGTCGATATGAGCATGATATGATAGCCCAGCACCATCGGGCAAGAGATGAGATGATATGATACGATTAGCCCAGTACCATCGGGCATGTTTTATTTATTTTATGATATGATGATGAGATATGATATGATGATGAGATATGATATGATGATGAGATATGATATGATGACGAGATATGATATGACATGATGATACCGTGGTGAGTGCACCACCACGAAGAGAGTGCTATGCTATAGCCCGAACTGGCCAGTCTCTGTACTAACGGGAAGGGGTGCAGAGGTAGGAGAGGGATATGCCACTTGGCATTGTCTGGGGCCCTTTACAGTTCTTTCTGCATATTATATATATATATATACTAGGGGCATGATAGTGTGATGTAAATCTTGTACCGCATTAGTCATCTTTTATTTAGGCATAGGCATGTTATGTGGCCTCAGCGCGGTCAGAGGACCCGCAGGCGATCACCAGGCCTGACTTCGTGGATAGTGTTAGGTACCGCTCTTGTTGCTCCATGCTTCTATGATGGGGAAACCTTTTGGCGAATCGAAAAATCTGGCTAATATGTTCTAACTTAACAAATGATAACCACCCACTTGTTTTGGTTTTGACCCGGCTCTGCCGTGGCTTTTGTAACTAATCCGTATTTCCGCTTTACTTTCGTTTAAATTGTATTTCTAAAACTTCGACTGATTAGGGGTTTGAAACCTCGACCCGTACCTGAATTGCAACATCCGAACGAAGGTATCCGACCTTCGAAACGTATCCCGGATATTTATATCCGGGCCGTTACAAAGTTGGTATCAGAGCGAGGTTGTGCAATTCGGGTATGCAAGGGTCGGGTGTATGTTTTAGAAAACCGCCCACGGATTTCGAAGATTTGAAAGCGTTTTAAAAGGGCAAAATGAACTTAATATGTCTAACTCAATTGGACTAAGTAATGAACTTGACTTGTTATAAAAGAGGAGAACCGACTAATAAGGGATCGAGTGGGTAGAAAAGGCGCTAGACCATCCCTATTGGATGTAGTCGAAAATGGGTAGGCGAAATACTAGCTTGTTCTTTACAGCTGGGTCGGGAAGACTCCAAGGAGATCATTGTAATTGTCATTGAATAATTCTATGTTGAGTGCTTGAGATGCTAAAGATTGATTGTTATGTTCTGACTATTGACTGATATTGAACGATCTGTGCGAACGGGATAGCGGGGGTACCCTTCTTCTTATATGGTTAAGCTGAGCCTTTGTGGAACCGCCCCCTTCCTTATGAACCCTTTTGACAATTCAATCGAGTCCTCCCTTCGAATATCGGTCTTCCACGGGAATTGGGTTGGTAAACACATGGTGTCGGGAATCATGATTGAATATAGAGGTTGCCCGAGAGAGTCTTGGAAGACGGTCCTTGATGAAATTCCGAGCTATAGAGTGAGATGTTTACGAGGCTGTCGTTATCAATTCTTATGACGATCCATCAGTGTTCTCTTGTCACGGAAAATTCGTATCCGAGTCCCATGGGAAAGATGGGTAATGAGTCAGTTGGGAAGAGTCAATGTTGCTCTTATGGATCTCTATCGGGTTATCTTGATTGCGCTGTCCATTATTGCGTGATACTATGTGGTACTACTCCTTGACCTACGATTGATCGTTAGTGTGAAGTTGTGCTTATGTGCCTTAATGTTCATAATGACTATGACTATTGTATAGTTTTGAGCTACATTTATCATATCCATATCATCCCGACATGATCTACTTAGCATATTGCATTGTCATACTAGGGCACGAATGTATATATCATATACTAGGAAGTTGTGTAATTGATGTCCTCCCTGTGAATAGGTTCATGATAGTGTGATCGTTCAGTCCTAGTATCATGATAGAGTGAGTCCCTTACTTGATGGATACACGTTATAATTTCATGTCAACATGCCTCACATGCTACGTAATTCCCAGTACATGTTATGATGATGATCTTTAATGTGAATTCATAGTCGTATGACACTCTGTACCCATGCTTGCCCCATTGCTTAGGTTCCGTGTTATGCCTTTCTTTCTCTCATGATTATATGTTGTCATCGCATGTCTACTTGGCCTATTGATCGTATGATTGATTAGAAACATGAACCACATGGTATGAGTCTATATGATTGCTACTTTTTCTGAATTAGGTCCATGATAGTGTGATCGACTCTTCTTTATATGAATGCCTCATAAGATGTGCTCTTTAACATGCTAGCCGATGATGCATCGATGCTTATCATTCATCTTGTGACAAGAATCTATAGCATGCCCACCTATTTTGTATTCCTCAGATTAACTATTGTTGATGCTTTTGCAAATGAGTATTGTTATGTGTTAAATGTGCTAAGGTGAGAATATGTTAGTGTAAGTGAGTCTTGACAAATACATGTTTTATTCCAATATACATTAACTTGAACTCATGTCCCCATATTCTGGTCGTGTTGCCATTACTTAGACTTGCACTATATCTCGCTACCCTTCCTCTCCTGTTTCTGTATTATTGGAATGTGATTGAATTGAGCTCTTGCATAGCGCCGAGTAATCGATCAAGTGCATGTATGTACCACATGTTATATTGAGCCACTAGTAACGTGTAGGATCCTTGGTTATGACTTACGCACATTTATGCCTTGCCTACCTTATTGTTGATTCTCTCTTGAGCTAGGTGCCTGATAGTGTGGTTCTTTCCTCTTTCTATTCTCTTAACATGTTTCACTTGTTCTGATTAGCTTAATGTTGAATTCGAGGATTGACTAGCCTTCCGTGATGGTTAAACCTAGCATGCTTGAATGGTTAAAATGTCTACTACTCTATGTTATTCTCTCGTGCTTGCATGAACCTATGACTTGACATCCCGCTTGATCACACCACTCTACATCATGATTTTGCATCTGCATGACGCATGAATATCGGAATGAACCTAGTCGAATTACTTTAGTTGTACTCATGTTCGATGTGTGCTATTAGTATCATGTAGGGCTTATGATTTCCAATATGACCCGCTGAATGATTTCATATCATGCTTGTTCTATAATGTGACAACTATTGTACCACACATGTGCTCTATGATGGTTCGTTCTTAGCATGATTATAATCTAGCACCCATGATGTCCTTCTTGAACTTTTGATGATGCCTCATGTTTCGTGAATAGTATGTTGAACTCCTCTAAATGACTCTTAACTATGCTTGTATCACATTATATATCGCTAGTATCATGTAGGACCCATGCTCTCTAGATGTACGTCGCCATATGATTTCGTGCCATGCTTGACCTAATATATGATCGTTGTGAGATAGTACTATGTTGCCCTTTATATGATCTCGTATGACGCATACACCAAACTTGTGCATTGTTCATATATGTGATAATCACTATACTACTCTTATGTGTTCTCGTATGACGTTTCATCTGATTGTTATAATATACCTTGCCATAATGTATTTTGACTCATTTGTTGATGTGTATATCATGCTTTTACCTTGTTCATATGCATGATGATCGTTATCTTCACTAAATTCCGCATGACTTCGAATCATACATGATCATTGTTGGTTCCGCCTATCTTGCTTGAAATTGCTAGGCATATCCGTTCCCATGGAATACTAGAATGTTAGCTTGTTTCACAAACATCAGCGTAGTACTTGATCGTGTCTTTGATATGAATACGAATGTTGCCCCGAGATAGGTACATGTTAGTGTGGATTGATGCGATTGATATGCTCCATAATGAATTCATGCTTGTTTGTCACAAGTTGTAACCTAATGGACCCCATAAAGGCATCGTTACTATTCCCGAGTCGGAGTCTTGTCTCTAGTCATGTCGTCTTTAGCTTTGGTCTATTCCGTGTCCAAAAGAAACATTAGGTCGTCTGCTCTTGTCACTCCCCTATCTCCGCTAACTTAAACTCCTACGCGTTACATTGGATGAGCGACCGCATGGAAAACAAAGGGGATCGGGAAGTCGAATAGCGATAGAGCAGCGCAGCGAAAGCGTGGGCCCATAACCCACGGGCCTCAGGATCGATAATGTCGACGGAACAAGCTCAGTTCGAGGATCACGATTGTTGGGTACGATATGACTTGCAGGTGGGAACGTCCTCTTTTCGAATTGCTAACCCTTTCTGAGCTTGTTGATGATGATATTGCACTGACTGATGTTGAAAGCTGCTTGTTGATGTGATGACTGTTGCTTGATTGTCTGTTGACTATGATGATATGATTCGATGCCTTACAATCCTAATGTGCCTTGATGACTTAATGTGATGCTACTCTGAGATGCCAAGCATGATCTAAATTCCTTGCCTATAATGTGAACTGCAAATGCTGAGAACCTGAACTGTTTATTAGATGTGGTTATGATGAGATGTGCTAGCTTTACTTGATTAGGTTCATATATGATGTTTTGCAATACTTATTGAGCATGACAGTAAATTGAGACTTTAAACCCAGTTGCAATGCGTAAATGATGAGCTAATGATGCTATTGATAAATGCTGATTGATATGATGTAGCCCTTCTGTGTAATACTGTCCATGATTACTTCTTCTTGAAACATGTGAGTGAGGTCTCTTGGTAGAATGGTTAGAGAGCGGTTAAGGAAATCGAGTGATTGTTATGATGTGAGGGTCTTCTTGATTATGTGATATATTAATATGTACTGGCATGATGCTAGATAGCAACCATGATAAACCTGTATGGCATGATATTACATGTTGATGTGCAATACTGAGTTAAAATTTGTAGTGACAACTATGAACATGATATAATGATCCATTGCTATCCTATTGTGTTGTTCTAAAAGCATGTTATAATGTGTTGAATGAATCATGAGATGATGATACGTTGTTATATGAAAGCGTGATGTTATCCTATATGGCTGATAAGCCGATTATGAATAGGTAAGTGATGAATATGACTTGGAGCATAGATATGACGTATGTGTATATATGAGATGATGGTGCATGACTGCTATTAATCGTTATATGACATTGTGATGAGCTAAGGTAATGTCTGAAAAGCATGATGACATTTTGATGTTGATATACTGTTGATCTTCCCTTTTTGGTTGAATCTTAATAGCATAATTTTGTTGGATTGATGTGGTAATATGTTATGATAATGCGAGATAGAAATTGGATAGGATGACTATGTGAAATTATGCTTTACATGAGATCCCTTGTTATGACTGGTCCTACTAGTGTGCGATGTTGAGATGCGATCGTGAGATTTGACTTGTAGTAGTGTACCGACTCCATGACACCTAACCTCTGTGATCTCTTGACATGTGTGCTGATATGATTTATGAGAACTCGATGATACCCTTGTGATGCCTTCGGTATGATATAGATACACTTTATGACTCGTGATATGACGTTGAGATGTTGTTGTTGCTTTTGATGTGTTTGAAAGAATGGTATACTTTATGCTATGGGTAAACATGTTACAAGGTTGAGATGTCGATTGGTTGAGATTTTCATGATTGATGTTGAGATTGCCATATGAGAAATGGTTGACGATGTTATGAGTCGATGAGTTGATTATTCATGTGCATATTGAGTTGAGGATGATGATATAATGATTTTGGAACCTAGGAAGAGAATACGGGATTAGCCCTTAGAGGTGGATGACTTCACCTCCTACCTTCTGAATTTGATTGATTGGTATGCGAGAAGCTGGTTTGGTTCTGGGAGATTTTGATGAAACCTTGATTTGAAAGAATTTGACTTGTTTGATGCAACATGCTTGATTAAACGTTGAATTTGAAAATTTTGAACGATTTTGAAAATGGCCAACTTTGGGTTTTAAAGGAATCGAGAGTTTCAATGATTTGGACGACAACCTTTCCATTTACAAAACGCTTTGAGAAGTTACGAACTGGGTTTACATTATGACGTCTCACGAAGTGGATACAAGCATTTTATAGGGGCGCTTATAGATTGCTTGCTAAGACCTAGTCGGACGCTATAATCCTTTTAGAGTGTGATACTTCCGAAAGGTCGAAGCAAGGATGTGATAGGGGCGCTTATTACACACTTGACTAGACCAATTGGAGATGTCACGACCGTGACCAGGGTGTTATGAAAATCCCGGAAGACGCAACCGAGATGATTGCAAGATCCTTGGACATAGTCCTCGGACTCGCCGATTTCAAACTCCTTTCCATTGTTTTAAATGATTTTAGTCTCGGGGACGAGACTTGTTTTTAGAGGTGGATAAATGTAAAGACCGAGTATATTTATATATTATGATTATTTTATTAAATAAATTATTATTAAATTCAATTTGTAAAAGTGGAATAAAACCCGTTCTCGAGCGTAAGTTTTGGATTTTAGTTATTCCGACATCATTTAAATTTCGGATTCTGACGGATTCGATTTTCGCTTTCAAGATCGAGTATTAATAAAGATTAATTTAAACTCCGAGTTTTGATTGAAATTAATTTAATTCCGTTATATTGAGATTAGTAAATTAAATTTAATTAAATTCGTTTTAGTCGGGAATTGATAGAGTGGGATTAGCGGGTTTCGAATTTGAATATCGGGTATATTCTCCTCACATATTACCTTGGGACCACATATATAATTTCATTTTTTTTCTCTTTTTCTTCTTCTCTCTCTCTCTCTCTCTCTCTCTCTCTCTCTCTCTCTCTCTCTCTCTCTCTCTCGGCAGTCCCCTACCTCACTTACAATTCACACTGCACACTTGCCTTCTTCTTGCAAAGGCCTGAAATTGTAGCCCATATGGTCCCCCCTCTCTTTTGTTGTCTTCTTCCCTCTCCTCTCCTCTCAATTACCATCTGCCTTCCATCAACCCAACCCTCCTCCCTCTCTTTTTATCATTTCTAAAAATCTCAGAAATCCCAACCCAGCCGAGACACCACCCCAGAGCCAGGTTAGCTCCCTCGAGCACCTCCCTTGAGCAACCCCGAGTGCCACTGCTTCCCAAGCCGAGCTCCAACCTCACTCATCTCTCTCCTCCTCCACGAGCGGCCCTGTTTTCGAGTTCCGAGCGCCGAGTACCCATCAACCCCCTTGTCCTTCTTCTGAGCACGAGGTCCCAGCAACCAGGATGTTCGACGTCGCAGCCGCCAGAGTCGGAGCCACCTAGTCGCGGCCTCCCTTCCCCCTCCCCTGTTTCGAATTGGACACGGTAAGGGCTCGGATTCCACCTTATTTCACCTCCTATCTGGGAAAGGTTGCCTCTTTAACTCTCCTCTCTCTCGTCCCAGCCCAAGCGGTTTGATTCTCGGCCCGGCGACGCCTAATCGAGCCCGAACGCCACCCCCGAAACTCCGAGCTTTCCGGCGTCGAACCCCTCGGTGAGCTCCCTTCTCTCTCTCTCTTCCTTCCTTCCCATCCCTACGTGGTTGCCGGAGTCGAGGCCGGAGCCGGGAGCGCCGCCGGAGGTCCTCCTCTTTCCTCCTCCCCCTCCGTTTTCCGGGCGCGGCACTGATTCCTCTTCTGCTCTCTTTTGTCGATTTGGGGAAGGAGAAGAGGGTGGGCCATGGGCCCGTCCCCACCAGTGCCACCTTGGCAGCCACATGGCATGGGGCCCCCTCCCCTTTTATTTTTTTCTGATTCTCAAATTGGGCTTGGGTTTTGGGCCAGAAATCCGGGTTTGGGTTAAGGGTTGGGCTGGCTTGATTGGGTGATGTTATGGGTTGTGTTTATTCTTTAATTCCGGTATTATATATATATGATAATTATCATTATTTCTGATTTTAGTAATATATATATATATATTTATAAGTCCTAAAATTATTAATATTTGTATTTAAAAGGTTTTAAAAGTGTTATTTATTGTTATGGAGTCATATATATATATATGGTTATTTCTTTAAGATTTTATAATAGCAAGTGTTGAATTATTTGAATATTATTATTTTGGGATTTTTATAATATTCTGGAAAATTTATCGTTATATATTATTTATTGTTTTAAAATAATATTGATGGGATTATTTAATTGATGCCTTTTTAAGAGGATTTAAACATGTGAGTTAGAAATTTTAAAAGTGAATTGTTGGTCTTGATTTATAAATATGATTTGTGAGCTTGGAGTTATTTTAATAATTTAATAATGGAATTTATTTATATATGGGTTTTGAGATAAGAAACATGCCGGAATTATTTTATAACATGATTTTGAGAAATTGACTCTAAGGCTTAAACGTTTAATGTCGGAATTTGGCCAATTGTGAATTGAGAAAGTATTTTGAACATGAATTGACTTAAATTGGGATTTATGAGTAGAAAATATGGTTGGTATGATTTTATCAATGGGTTTGGTTGAAAGAATGATTTTGGTCGATTTGATCGTATCGGAAAGATTTTGGAAAACGGTTTTACTCTCGGTCGGTTTTGAGGATGTTGAGAACTTGGGTTCGTGTGTATGAATGATGGTCTGGTAGCTTATGGAAATGACTTGATGATAGGTGTGTATTGCTTTTGGATTGCTTTGGACTTGCATTTGGGCCCTTGCTTGTGTTATCATGCTGTTCTGCATCAACAGGTAAGTATCCTACGGGACTTACTCAGTAACCTGGACCTCCTGCCTGATGTGTCATGTAATGTGTAGTTTTGTTGCATATTAAAGCATGCCATGTAGTATCATGCTAGGATTGCATTGAACTGAGCATGTGTTTACTTTATGTGTTTGAAACAGAACGGCTGTTATATGTGATAGTCCTAGAGTCTTTGCTAGGGTCATAGGGTAGCCCAGCCCCATCGGGTGCCCTGAGTCTATCGAGTCGATATGAGCATGATATGATAGCCCAGCACCATCGGGCAAGAGATGAGATGATATGATACGATTAGCCCAGTACCATCGGGCATGTTTTATTTATTTTATGATATGATGATGAGATATGATATGATGATGAGATATGATATGATGACGAGATATGATATGACATGATGATACCGTGGTGAGTGCACCACCACGAAGAGAGTGCTATGCTATAGCCCGAACTGGCCAGTCTCTGTACTAACGGGAAGGGGTGCAGAGGTAGGAGAGGGATATGCCACTTGGCATTGTCTGGGGCCCTTTACAGTTCTTTCTGCATATTATATATATATACTAGGGGCATGATAGTGTGATGTAAATCTTGTACCGCATTAGTCATTTTTTATTTAGGCATAGGCATGTTATGTGGCCTCAGCGCGGTCAGAGGACCCGCAGGCGATCACCAGGCCTGACTTCGTGGATAGTGTTAGGTACCACTCTTGTTGCTCCATGCTTCTATGACGGGGAAACCTTTTGTCGAATCAAAAAATCTGGCTAATATGTTCTAACTTAACAAATGATAACCACCCACTTGTTTTGGTTTTGACCCTGCTCTGCCGTGGCTTTTGTAACTAATCCGTATTTCCGCTTTACTTTCGTTTAAATTGTATTTCAAAAACTTCGACTGATTAGGGGTTTGAAACCTCGACCCGTACCTTAATTGCAACATCCGAACGAAGGTATCCGACCTTCGAAACGTTTCCCGGATATTTATATCCGGGCCGTTACACAAAATCCTCAGAGTCCTCACAAGAAAAGATTGGGACAATCCAACCACCGTCAAAACATTTTCCATACCTCATTATCCTAAGGGATATACCTTCTATGACTACAAAATGACATGGTTTCGAACCCTTCTCATAAGGCCATTTAGCCATTCCTGGTTCTTTATCTTTTCAAGAAACTGCAACGATGACTTACCACAATGGTTCTATGAGTGCTGGAACATTTTTGGCAGCACACATGAAATTTTCCCCGACGCTGCCCAACTTGCCTATGACTACTACTACAATCACTCCCCTGCTGAAAAATACAAAAGGTCACTACTTTTCCACAAAAACAATGGCATGACTTGGATCCTCTGTTGGGTGTATGAGCTTGAACAGATACACCCAATTCCTTACCCATTATCACTTTGCAGAAAATACAAAGTTCGATAGTGGGAAAAATTTGACATAAATGTTCTAGCCATTGAAAGAGTTCAGGCCTCCATTCCAAACAAAAATCCTCCACAAAAAGACCCAATCCTTAAAACACAAGAACCTATACAGATTGAGTCATCTTCGTCCAGCTCATCCACAAAACCTCCAAACAATCCAGTTGAGTCCGATGCAAAACCAAATCCAGATCTTTGGAAGCAATTTCAAGAGTTCCAAAAATATCAAGAGTTCTTACAGTTACAAAAAGGCAAGAAAATTAACTTCAACTGGTATGATCAAACAGAAAAGGAAGCCAAGCAAGAAAAGGGCAAAAATGTAAACCTTGATGATGATTATGATCCTTTTGAATTATAATCATCTTATTTTGAAAAAAAAAAAGAAAATGGTATTGTAATGTTTTACTGTATGCCAAGGCTCCTACTTTGTACGGGAGTATTCCATCATTGAAGACCAAGACAAAAGAAGACCAAGCCAAGATGTTTTATGCAAGACACCATCATGTACTACAAGAATTCAAAGAATTTCGTCATTTGAAGGAAGAATTCAAGACTCTCATGATGAGAAGCAAGAAACAATATCATCCACAAATTCAAGAGCAAGAACACGACAACCTCTCTATAAAAGCCCATCATCTCCCATAGAAGAGGCACCCTTCATTAGGACTCTCAAATCATAAAGCTTGAAAAAGCCCTTTAGAAATTCCTCAATAATTTCTTTGTAATTTCCTTTTGCAAGATTTCTTAAGTGTACTTTTCCTACATCAAATCCAATAAAAGTAAGTTCTTTTTGGCAAATCTTGTTTACTTTATTTTCACTTTATTGCTTTCTTATTATTGTTTTATCAATAAATCCGTACATTAAACGTCATTATCAGTCTTTTATAACTGTCATTATCATCATTCATACATTATCATTACATTATCATTATCCTGGGTATAACTGGTATCAGAGCCATTTGAGATAATATTCTTCAAAAAATATTAACGTTATAATTACCATTAATTATTGTGTCATATTTATTTTAATTAATTCATAATTACTGCATAAAGAGCGCTTGGTTAGTCATAAATCCGCTTGGTCAGCCCGTATAAGTTGAGTTTATATATGTTCCCGGTAGATGGTCCCGTTCGATATATATAAATTATGTCTTTATTAATTTAAATTATGCATAATAATATATGAAATTATGGCGTTAAATTTGAGAAGGATGTCATATCGAGGCTCTAGTAGTTCTCATATAGTTCATAGTAATGAAATGCATTTTGCACAAGATAGTAGTGACTTGCCTAATTGGACAATACCTGCAGAAAATATTGAGTCTATTTATAGAATTGGAGCTTTAGATTTTAAGACTGCATTTAGCATAAAAACTCATGAAGAGACAATAAGTATTCAACAAGAGCAACACACTTTGCAATTATTGGCCGCACTTTCTTTAAGAAAATATTTAGCAAAAGGATATAGATATATCCACTTTGGCTTAGTTCAAGTAGCAATAAAACCATTATCTCGAAAAGGAATAGATTCTCCTGTTTTTATTGCTTTAAGGGATGATAGATTAAAAGGTTATAAAGATTCTATACTTGCTATTATTCAATCTAATATTTGCAATGGTCCTATTTATTTTAATTGCTCTCCAAATTTTTATGTTGATCTTACGGATCCAAGAGTTATTCAATCTCTTATTTTAGATGTCAAAATGTTAAATGACTCTTTCAAGCAATTCTCGAAAAACTTTGCAATAATTTATAGACTCCATTATAGAGTCATGACCTCTCTTTCTGATCCAAAGTGCATTGTTCCTCCTATTCCACATGGAGAAACAATTCTTCTCCAACTAGATGCAGAAAAATCATGTTCTTTTAATCCTAAGACAATAAAGTGGAACGAGATCACTGTTCCCGACACATTAGAGCTTCAGAGCAATAATCCTCCTATGAATTTTGATAGGAGAGAAATTTCTGAAATCATAGAAGAACCTGATGGTAGGATTCTATTAAGGTTTAATTCAAGTAGAGATTTTACCCCTCACATTCCTCACATTCCAAGTGTATTTCCAGCCAGGAGTTCCGTTTCTGAACCCCCTTATAGAATTCCTTCATTACATGATCCCCATATTAAAGTAGATTACCAAAGTCCTCTACCTACAACATGTCCATATAATACTGAAAAGATTTCTACTCCCGCTTCTCCCACACAAAGTGATATGCAAGGGTATTCTTCAATAAACATGATCTCTTTAGAATATTCTTTCAAGATAGACAAGGAATATCTTCGTAGAAATTTTGAGTCACCTCATAATAGCCAGAAAAAAGAATGGTTTATGAAAATAGATAGATCTTGTCGTGATAAAATAAGAAAAAATCGGTATGCCGATATGGAACGGTTGAAGACCAATATACCTTTTTTCACATGGTTCAAAATATTTCTATCAAACTTAGAGATCCAAGATCCATTCTCCTTACCCTCCACTGAAGTCCAAACTAGGATTACAAAATCTTGGAGCACCATCCCATCTGGTGTTACCCATTCTGTCCACCCTCCTCTATCCGGTATAAAGATTACAACCTCAGCAGGAGAGATCACGCGGAACCATTCAAAAGGGGTAGAAACATAGCTGAAGGCACCCCTGCCACTGTTGAAGACATTAAGAAAGTTTATTATCAAAATAATTATTCCAATCAAATTCTTCACACTATAGCAGAACAAGTTGATCTTATCCATACAAAGATTGATTCCTCAATAGATCCACCAAGATTCCCTAGAGATATCTCAAGACCTCATTTTCAAATTGAAAGTCTTCCTAGAAAAATGGTTCAATCCCTTACTCTTAATCCTCCAGACTTGGTTGATAAAATAACAGAAAGGTTAAAGTCTATTCAAACCTCACCCAGTGGTAGCAATGTAAATTGCCTCGACCACTGTAAAAGAAAATGTGAAGAACAATCCCAATATTCTACTAGTGATACTGAATCTGACTCGTCTCAGATTAAGGACCTTGAAAATGCTTTTGAAAATAACCATATAGAAATCAACAAACTCAGAAGAAGAAAAACGGGAAAACAACATTATAGTAATATCTCTAATAATCGGGTCCCTAAAGGTGATACTAGAAATTATTACCGTAGACCTACTCCCCCTGATATTCAATATGAGGAAAGAGCAAAATTTCGATCCACCGATTATAACGGAAAATCTATTTACGAGTGGAATATAGATGGAAAGTCTGAAACTGAAATTATGAATACTTTACAAGAAATGGGAATGGCCAAAATGGCTTACAAAGCAAATGGTTATAGAGATAAATCTGCAGCAGCCCTCTTAGTCACTGGTTTCACAGGTCAGATAAAAAATTGGTGGGATAATGCTTTAACCAATGAACAAAAGAGTGCGATCTTTGAAGCCACTATACATATTGAAGATGACGATGGGAATATTCACCCCGAGGAAGATGTTGTTGGACAACTTATATACACTATTAGTATGTATTTTGTGGGAAATCCCAAAGAAGAACTTCAATCTAGCAAGTCCGTCTTAATCAATCTTAGATGTCCTACTTTGAGTGATTACAGATGGTACAAAGATGTTTACCTCACCTATGTCTACAAAAGATCAGACTACAATGAAGCTTTTTAGAATGAAAGGTTTGTTTCAGGATTACCTACTCTATTTGGTCAAATAATAATAACTAAAATTAAAGAATCTATAGGGTCTGAAGAAATTCCTTGGGCCACGATAACTTATGGCCAGCTAGGAGCTTTTATCAAGAAAGAAGGGTTAACATTATGTTCAGAGTTAAAAATACAAGCTAAATATGGAGATAAGGGAAGAACTAGAAAAGAGTTAGGAAATTTATGTGAAGCTTTTGGGATGCAGAAAATACAAGCTCCTTCCAGTAGAAAGAAAACCCAATTTCAAAACAGAAGATTCACTAGAAATCTTAGGAGAGGGAAGAGAAACTATAATGAAAGAGGGGATAGGAAATTTGAGAAGAAAAAGATTATTTGTTATAAATGTGGTAAACCAGGCCATAAGGCAAATCAGTGCCGCATTAAACAAAAGATAAATGAAGTTTGTGGTGAAGACGAAGAGCTTAAGAATAAACTTATGAAAATCTTTGTCACGGATAGAGAAAGTTCTTCTGATGAAGAAGAGGGTTATGCGTACAATGGGGAATTCGATTCATCTACTTCAGATGATGAAGAGCCTAGTTCCCCCCAGTTTTGCAATGTCATCACTAAAACAGATGAGAAAGAAGCCTTATTTCAACTCATTGATGAAATTGAAGACCCTCAAGTAAAACAAAAGTATTTTCTTAAACTTAAAGATTTAATTTTTAAAGAACAAGAACCAGCTTTACAAGAACCTTTTAGTATTTCAAAATTATACAATAAATACCCCCTCCTAACGTTTTCTCACAAGTTTCCACTAAGGATCTTCAAGCTGAAATAAATAGGTTTAAAAAGGAGGTTAAAGAACTTCAAGATAGAGTTTTGACCGGAGAAACCAAAGACCTTGAATTGGAAGCCAAATTAGCTGTTATAGAAGAAAGGTTTATTCGCAAAACTCATGCTCCATCCTCCTCTAAAACACCTATAGATCAGGATCGCTTTATTGCTGAAAACAACTAACAATGATGATCTATTCATCTCTGTAATTGATAAGATAAGTTTTCAAAAGTGGTATGTTCCTATCACCATAAAAATAGACACATTTGCTCTTACTACCATAGCCCTACTCGATAGTGGAGCAGATCTACATTGTATGAAAGAAGGTTTAGTACCCTCAAAATTCTTTGAAAAAACTTCAGAAAGACTTGACACTGCTAGTGGGTCTCACATGAAAATAAACTATAAATTGCTAAAAGCATCGATTTGCAATCAAGGATATTGTTTCAAAAACTCTTTTATTCTTGTCAAAGATCTAACCCAAGAGTTTATTTTAGGAACCCCCTTTCTCACTCAAATTTACCCATTCAGGGTTGATCCTACCGGTCTCCATACCAATATAATGGGGAAACAAATAAGTTTTGAGTTTTTATCCCCAGTCAAGCAAAGATACATTTCTCTATTGCAATCCTCTTCGATTTGCAAACAGGTGAACCTGATAAGTAGTAAAAAGTCATTTATAAACTTTCTTAAGGATGAAATATCAAATAAGAAAACAGAAGAAAAAATTGAGCAACCATCTCTTCAAAAGAAAATTCAAGATTTGGAACAACTGTTTAAATCCCAAGTTTGTTCTGATCTTCCAAATGCATTTTGGGAGAGGAAGAAACATCAAGTGTCCTTGCCTTACGAAAAAGATTTTGATGAAAAGAATATTCCCACTAAGGCTAGGCCAATTCAGATGAACAAAGAGCTTTTAGACTATTGTAAGCAAGAAATTGAGTCTTTGTTATCTAAAGGACTTATTAGAAGATCTAGATCTCCTTGGAGTTGTGCAACCTTCTATGTTATAAATCAGGCTGAAAAGGAGAGAGGTGCCCCTAGGCTGGTTATAAAATATAAGCCTTTAAACAAAGCTTTGCAATGGATTAGGTACCCTTTACCTAATAAAAGAGATTTATTAAACAGGCTTTATGATTCTCGTGTATTTTCAAAATTTAACATGAAAAGTGGTTTTTGGCAAATACAAATAAAAGAAGAAGATCGATACAAAACAGCCTTTACTATTCCTTTTGGTCATTACGAATGGAATGTGATGCCCTTCGGTCTAAAAAATGCTCCTTCTGAATTTGAAAGAATAATGAATGATATTTTAAACCCTTATTCCTCATTCACTATTGTCTATAGTGATGATGTCCTAATCTTTTCCAAAAAGTATTGATGAACACTTCAAACATCTGAATACCTTTCTACATGTTGTTAAGAAAAATGGATTAGTTGTTTCCTCTACAAAAATGAAATGATTTCAAACAAGAATATGATTTCTTGGCCATGATATTTATCAACAAACAATAAAACCAATAAATAGAAGTATTGAATTTGCTGATAAATTCCCAGATGAAATCAAAGAAAAAAATCAGTTGCAAAGGTTTCTAGGATGTCTTAATTATATTTCTGATTTCTTCCTTAAACTTAGACAATTGTGCAAGCCTTTGTTCCAAAGGTTAAGAAAAGATCCACCTGCCTGGACCAATGAGCATACAAAAGTAGTTCGCATTATTAAAGAAAAGGTTAAATCATTGCCATGCCTCAGCATACCGCATCCTAAGGCATTTATGATAGTTGAGACAGATGCATCAGAATTAGGATATGGTGGCATTCTTAAACAAAGGTTACAAGATCAAAAGGAAGAACAATTGGTTAGGTATCATTCTGGAACATGGACTAGTCCTCAAAAGAATTATAGCATTGTTAAAAAAAGAAATTTTATCTATTATTGCATGCATATCAAAATTTCAAGATGATCTTTATTACAAAAGATTTTTACTTCGCGTTGATTGCAAGTCAGCAAAAAGAAATTTTACAAAAGGATGATCAAAACATTGTTTCAAAACAGATATTTGCAAGATGGCAAGCTATTCTTTCTGTTTTTGGCTTTGACATTGAATTTATTAAAGGAGAAAATAATTCTTTACCAAATTTTCTTACTAGAGAATTTCTACAGGGCAAAACGTAGAGCTTTCGGTTATGAGATTTATCTACAAAATTTGGAAAAAGAAAATTGAAGAAGATCTTTGGATTCCTCCTATAAGGGATCTAATCTATACAGCTATTCTTGACGGACATCCAGACTTGGAGCAAGAAGAGTTTCTCAAAGAATTGGAGAAAGAGGCAGAGGGACACCTCAGAAACATCCCATTCTAACAATTATTTTCTTTACATTGTAGCAATGGCCTCGTCCAGCAAGGATACTTCAAGAAAGCCAATGAGGCCTCAAGACTACCTCATGGCACATCCACAGTCCACAAAGTCCACTCCTATACCAATCCTTACCACAACAAATCAGTTCCAGCCTCTTGCCCAGTTACCTTACAAGCAAGCGGTCCTTGCACCAAAAACCCCAGTAAAACCATCACAAAAGACCAGACCCCGAAACTCCATTTTACAAATACTTCTTTAAACCCCATATAGCACAAGAAATTTGCCTACTATCAGAATTTAAACCTCTCCCACAAGAACAGATTAAATCCCGTCTTCCCGAAGTCTTTCCTCCTTCGTTCCATTGGTTCCCTGAAGACATTAACAAAACCCGAAAATTTTATGAGTTAATACTCGTAGATTCTGGTTCGATTGACCTGACACATACAAAAGACCAAACCAAAACAGACCACATTATCTTCTCTAAATGCAAAATCCTCAAAGTCCTCACAAGAAAAGATTGGGACAATCCAACCACCGTCAAAACATTTTCCATACCTCATTATCCTAAGGGATATACCTTCTATGACTACAAAATGGCATGGTTTCGAACCTTTCTCATAAGGCCATTCAGCCATTCCTGGTTCTTTATCTTTTCAAGAAACTGCAACGATGACTTACCACAATGGTTCTATGAGTGCTGGAACATTTTTGGCAGCACACATGAAATTTTCCCCGACGCTGCCCAACTTGCCTATGACTACTACTACAATCACTCCCCTGCTGAAAAATACAAAAGGTCACTACTTTTCCACAAAAACAATGGCATGACTTGGATCCTCTGTTGGGTGTATGAGCTTGAACAGATACACCCAATTCCTTACCCATTATCACTTTGCAGAAAATACAAAGTTCGATAGTGGGAAAAATTTGACATAAATGTTCTAGCCATTGAAAGAGTTCAGGCCTCCATTCCAAACAAAAATCCTCCACAAAAAGACCCAATCCTTAAAACACAAGAACCTATACAGATTGAGTCATCTTCGTCCAGCTCATCCACAAAACCTCCAAACAATCCAGTTGAGTCCGATGCAAAACCAAATCCAGATCTTTGGAAGCAATTTCAAGAGTTCCAAAAATATCAAGAGTTCTTACAGTTACAAAAAGGCAAGAAAATTAACTTCAACTAGTATGATCAAACAGAAAAGGAAGCCAAGCAAGAAAAGGGCAAAAATGTAAACCTTGATGATGATTATGATCCTTTTGAATTATAATCATCTTATTTTGAAAAAAAAAGAAAAGAAAATGGTATTGTAATGTATTACTGTATGCCAAGGCTCCTACTTTGTACGGGAGTATTCCATCATTGAAGACCAAGACAAAAGAAGACCAAGCCAAGATGTTTTATGCAAGACACCATCATGTACTACAAGAATTCAAAGAAGTTCGTCATTTGAAGGAAGAATTCAAGACTCTCATGATGAGAAGCAAGAAACAATATCATCCACAAATTCAAGAGCAAGAACACGACAACCTCTCTATAAAAGCCCATCATCTCCCATAGAAGAGGCACCCTTCATTAGGACTCTCAAATCATAAAGCTTGAAAAAGCCCTTTAGAAATTCCTCAATAATTTCTTTGTAATTTCCTTTTGCAAGATTTCTTAAGTGTACTTTTCCTACATCAAATCCAATAAAAGTAAGTTCTTTTTGGCAAATCTTGTTTACTTTATTTTCACTTTATTGCTTTCTTATTATTGTTTTATCAATAAATCCGTACATTAAACGTCATTATCAGTCTTTTATAACTGTCATTATCATCATTCATACATTATCATTACATTATCATTATCTTGGGTATATATATATATATATATATATGAATCTTGTATTGGGTTGGGTTGTGTTAATTTGTGATTCTGGAGAAATGGTACGTAATAATTAATTAATTATGTACAGATTTTGAGTATATACTTTTGTGTGGTTTTGTTTTTCAATTGATGTTGTAAATAAATAGGTCGGCCGGCGCGGTTGATGATCGAAGAAGAAGACAAATACATACTCTTGGGCTAGATCTAATGTTGATCTTGTTAGCAGCCTCAACAAATTAAATTTTTCCAACAACAATATATATAACTCAATTACATGGTTTGTACGTACAGATTGTAGTAGGGTTTAATTATTTTGATCCATCTAGAGCCTAGAGGCATTTGATGCCTACATACATAGAGGTAAGGATTCCAGTGAAACATTTTATAGGGTGCAACGTATAACGGAATTATAAGCGTCAGATTAAGACAAAATGAACGGTTTAGATCTAGGTTTAGATGAACCCTACCATACTAGATCATATGTGGGATTAATTATTATTAAATGAAATCGTAATTGAAAAGGCAAATTGGCGTGATTTCTTTTTGAAGATCAATAGGAGAGATAAATCAATAATTACACTTTAACTAGTGAATGATCCCGTGCTACACACGGGTTTAATGTTTAGACTTGGAATTTTAAAATATTATTTTATAAATTAAGAATTAATTTTGATTTAATATTGATTTAATTGGGTGTTGAATTCTAAGGATTTGGAAAATTTTTAATAATTCCGTCATCGAGCAAACGATTTGTTTGATTTCTTTCGACCAAATTCAGGCATAAATTTGTTATTTAAATTCGAAAACAAATTCATTCTGCTCTATTATTTCGAGGCTTGAAAATATTGTTGGGTGTTGTTATTTATTTCGGATTCGAAGGGTTATTTTAAATTGATTTTAATCACGTTGGAATAAGGTCAAAAAGCGGGTTTCGGGATTTATTTTCCAGGTCATTACAGAAGTGGTATCAGAGCCTAGGTTGCTCAATCCGAGTACACATGAGTTGCAAATAATTTCAAAACCGCCCACCGATTTCCTCTTTTAAAGAATTTTTAAAATCATTTCGAAAAGGGCAAAACAAATTTTAGAATAAAACCTGTAGGATCTTTTAGTTGAGAGATATGATCGCTTGGGTAGAGCGAGGCGATAGCCCATCCCTTATGGATGTAGACTTGGGGAATGGGTAGGCGAAACATAGCTTATACTTTACAGATGGGCCTAGAAGACTCCAAGGAGTTTGCACCGTGGTGGTTGGAGTAGCGGGGTTAGGATTTAGAGATCGAGAGGTAGTTGCCCCCTCCGGTCAGTCACCCCTCGAAGGGCGGCTTCTAGGTAGCTTGTGGTGTTATATAAACTGTGAAATTAATTACTGTCTATTGATTCTGTGCTGAGTGCTAGTTCTTTCTATTGATTCTGTGCTAAGTGCTAGTTCCTCGAGCAAAAATTCAGTGTGGTTATGATGGTAGCCCTCTCTCTGATTGCATGACTTGATGTGTTATTGTGTTCCTAGCATGTCATACCCAGATGACCATTGAAATAAACTCATGTTTATATGTTGTTATATCAATGTTTAGCTACATTGCTCTAGGCTCGTGTTGTATTCGCTATATCCCTTTCATATTTCTATGTCGCCACAACAAGAATTATTTGGCTTCATGCATTGTCGTACTAGTGATTGAATGAATGCATATCTCACATGTTAGGTCCCCATATGTTTGATGTCCTCTTCTTAATTAGGCGCATGATAGTGTGGTCGCTCTTTTCTTATATCATGATAATATGAGTTCTTTAATTGATGGATGTGTGTTACAACATGATGTATGCCCCTATGATGCTTAATTCCTAGCATGCTTATCAAATTTTCACGCCATGATTATCTCCATGCTCCTTTCATTCTTTCATGAACATACGACCTGACACACCGCATGATCACCCACCACGATGTATCTTGGGTTTGTATATGCTTTACATATAAATATTATGCTGAGCTTTTGTCCTTGATTGTACCATGCTTTCACTTGTATCCCTAGTGTTCCTTATAATGCAAGCTTCCCAAATATAGCCCATCCTATAATTACGGGTCATACTTACCCTATCATATTGTTGTCATAAAGGTGATAGACGTTATTCCACTTTGATGTGCCATTTCATAGCATTGAGCCTGACTGTTCATATGCTTTTATGATGCTGACATGATATTATCCCTGTTCTGATCATTAGCATGTTGAAGCTCGATAACTTGGTTGATTATGTCGATACATGATATTCTACAATATTGCTGAGCATAATGCTATCTTGAGATTTATAACATGAGACTTCCTTGAGATGATTGATGATGTGCTAAGGATGTTATGATTAATGTGTTAGCAAATTATGACTTGGTACGTATGATTGATAAATATACCATGAATGACATGTTAGATGTTGACTATTGGATTGAATGATGCTCTTATCATGATGAATTCTTATGGATAATCTAAACTTGAAATGCGGAGATGTGACTTCAATCGACATTCCCTACGCATTGACACCCTGGGGAAGTAATCGAATCTATGTACCGTATTTGAGACGTTTGTTTTGATTGTCTATTGTTCGCTGGGGGAATTGCGGGGTGTGTATGTAAAATAGGAGAATAAAATAAAGCACAACTAGACTATCTCCCTGTCCCAAACAAATAATACAAGAATCCCCTCCCTTGCAGTAGTAGGGTAATTCAGGATCGAATCCACGAGGAGGTAGGTCAGCACTTCCTTTGTTGTACTCACGATCAAGGCTTTCGACCTCAGCAGACACTCGATATCGAGTATACTGGTCGATATCGACCTCAGTTCTGGTCGATTTCCTAGCGCAGTTCCTGCAGAAGACAAAACAGCAAGTCGACGTCGAGCAGAGACCTCGATATCGATGTTAGTCCTCGATATCGACCCTTAAGGTCGATTTCGATGCTTGTCACATAAACTGTTTTTGTAACCAATTTGTCGGAAAAGGATCCGAAGAAAATAGAATGGAGAGGGAAGATGAACAGAAACAAAACTAAGACTTTTATGAAGAATTTAATTGATTAAAAGGGCTTCCAAAGTCGGGGTTTCACGCCACAACGATAACAATGCAAGTTTCATGCTAAAGATATGAACTTTTATGTCTTTCCGTCAAATAACTTTCGTTATCAACACTTAGGTGATTAGAGGCTTTCGCATAATTCCTAAGAGTTACTATCCAATTCACGAGTAATTCAAGTTCGCAATATGAGTGGCTTTCGCTTCAATAATGCAAATAATGAATCTCCCTAACTTTTGCAAAGGACCATGCATGGGGTAGAAGACGGAATCGCATAAAAGTCATACCTTTGATGCACTTACCTCACATTGCTATCGTCGGGCTCACCCCGACCCTAGAAGTGGGTTGACTACTCGCTCCTCATCATGCACATCATCATCATTGTTATTGAAAGAAAGCTACTTTGAATTAAAACTCCGAAAGAAAGTACAACCGAACAAGCCACTCCGCTCTCGCTTTACAACTCCACTCGGTCTCCTCTCTCTCTCTCTATTCTCTATTGCAACTGAATTGTGTCTAAAACGGAATCCGGAATCTTCAATACCTAAACTCAGCCCTATTGGCTTCTATTTGTAGATGTCGATAAGGACTCGAAACCTTATCTTTATTCTCTATGATAAATTAAAACAAAGTAAAAACTAAAACTTCATGGTGAAATCAGCCTCCTCATGATAAATCTGATGTTGATGATAGGAAATCTCGACCTTTGGATAGATATTGCAAGCATTGGATATAATTCTATCGAAATCGGAGTCGAATTCCTCTGCTGGCATGGTCGATATCGACCCTTGGACCTCGATATCGACCCCTGCAAAATCTTATCTCGAGCTTCTCCTTCTCCTACTCGACTTCTATCAACTTGGTCGATCTGGCAGCATCGATATCGACCCCCAGACGTCGATATCGACCTCTTCTGTGTCGAAATGCTCTGTTTCCTTTTCTGCTCGATTCCTATGTCTCTGATGTACTCGATATCGAGGTCTTCAGTCGATTTCGACCTCTTCAGAAGACTTCGAGTTCTTTTTCCGCTCTTCTGAATTCATCCATTTTCATCCTGTTTTCTGCGAAATCACATGGAAACTCGTGCAAACCCATATATTTGATATTTAAGCATAAACTACACCATTCCCATGTTTTCCTATTAATGTGCATGCAAAAGACAATAAAATGAATTCATATGTGCATAGAAAATATGGCAATTTGCGCGCACATCAAACACCCCATACTTAAGCTTGCTTGTCCCCAAGCAATACTCTTAATGGTCATTCAGGGGAAGAAAGTAAACCCTCAACATCATAGATTCATTTTTCATATGTCCCTACAATCAATTGCCATCCTCGAGAAGGTACTTATGTCAACCAAGTCCATGCCTGTGCATAAAAGCAATTTCATACTTATAAAGGAGGTAATATGCAAAAAACAATTCTAGCGACATTGCATTAATAATCAAGAGGACTTTCTTCAAGCTTGTGAGAAGTGGATTGGTAAAAGGCTAAAGGTGGGCTAATATTTGGCCATGTGGTGTTATATCCGGGGAAGTATACTTTCTTTCCAAAATATTCCACATTCCTCCTTCATAATGTCTCACCTTTCACTCATCGTTCAATGCTTTTTTTCAATATAATGCTTTTACCTCTCTAACCTTAGCACTGCCTTCTCGCGAGTCGCAAACATGGGTGTCATGAATGGCCCCGGATACATAGTACTTCGGACTCCTCACCTTTGTGTCCCATCTCGCCGAACTATTATCTCAGCGAGCAGGGTCGACCTACCTTTATCTCCTGAGGTGATCGGATTTTTTCTCGCTCATTTAATTTTCCATATTGTATCACTCCTGCCAACAACTTTATAAATGCACAACTCCATATAACTCCAAAGATGTCATCCATTCAAAAAACTTTGTCCCCGGATAGGGTATAAGGTAAAAAATGGACAATATGTATATGTGGAGCATTAATGATCATAATAAGTCTCATATATGGCTTTGTGAATATGCGTAGGTAAGGCTAGGATATGAACTTTGCTTGTATGGAATTTTTATAAAAAATCCTCCATCATCTTATCATGCACATGTCAAAAGCAACTTCAAATTTTCATCTCCTTTATGATTTTCTCAAAAAATTTGCACTTCATTGGGACCTCCCTTAACTAGGCAATCTCATGTTATATCTCTAATGAATCTAATTTTGCATCATAGAGCTCTTTTTTATACTTCCATGACTCTCTCTTTTCCAAAATTTTTGATGGGGGTCATTTTTCTTTTTTTTTTTTATGCATTAAAATAAATATGCAACCCTAACCTAAGTATGAATATGCAAATAAGCCTTTCCCCCACCCCATACTTAAAATTTACAGTGTCCTCACTGTATTAGAACTAGGGTTAAGAAGAAGACTTACTAAACCGTCACAAATTTCAGGAGTCGAAGAAGACAACAGGGAAGGTCGATATCGACCCTTTACATCGATATCGATGTCTCTCTTGATTTCTGCTCGGGCTTCAGGGTGATTCGGCCTCGATCACAAACCCTATCCATGTCGACCTTGAGGTCGATTTCGATGTCCGACATCGATTTCGATGCCTTTCTGTGTGCTTTTCTCTCTCCTGCAATTTGAAAACTAAACACAAAATATGCAAAACAATAAAGTGTCCAAAACCAAAACAAAAGCTGTCTTAAAACCAAAACTAAGTCTTTGTTACAAGCTCTAGATTTTTAAGTCGCTAGGCCGACTTCTTCCTTTGCGCTTCTCAAGGTGGCATCTGCAGAGCCCATGTGACTTGGGCCTCAAATATTACTCCTTTCTTGTCCCGCAGCTGCATTCCCCCGGGATTGATTTGATTCACCGTGAATGGACCTAAGTTCTTATCCTTGAATCTTGTAGGGAACCAATGGTCTTTAGATTTGGCAACATAGACCTTGTCTCCTATCTCATATTGGCTTGAACTATCATCGGATACCCTACATAAACGCACATGCCAAGGCACACCTCTTCCAAATAATGATAAGTCCTTAATTGTAATTGAACAAGAGGAATCCGTACCTTGACTTACCTTCTTCTCGGTCTGTGGTTCAGGTCGATGTCGATGTTCGGAGGTCGATATCGATCCCTGTTGTACACCTGTAGGATCAGTCGATTTGGGGAGTTTTGACTCGATATGATCAGGTCGATTTCGACCCTCAGAGGTCGATATCGAGGTCTCCTCGCCTCTCTTCTCAGCGCTGATGGTGGTCGATTTCGATAGGGTATGGTCGATATCGACCCTTGACCCCGATTTCGATGCTTCCTCTTTTCCTCCGTCGACCCCATACTTATGACCTGTCACAGAATCTTGAACAATAGTGGTCGATATCGACTTACCTGGGTCGATTTCGATGTTTTGTTGAGCTCCTTCGTTCAAGATTGCTTCAACTTCCTCTACTTGGGCTTCATTGATGGCTTTTATCTCCATTGGCCCTTGACTTTGCACCGTCTTGTTGAAGGAATACTCTATTACTTCATCACTAATTGTGAGTGAGAGCAATCCTTTCTTCACGCTAATGTTGGCATCGACGGTTGCTAGGAATGGCCTACCTAAAATAATTGGACAAGCAGGGTCCTCCGCTATGTCAACAACTAGGAAATCAGCAGGGACAAAGAATTTGCCTACTTGTACCGGCACATCCGTCACTATCCCAGTTGGAATAACTACGGTATTGTTAGCCATGTATAATCTTGCATCCACGGGCTCCAGAGGACCTATCTTTACCTTGTGCCAAATGGTTAGTGGCATCATGCTAACGCTAGCGCCCAAGTCAACTAAAGCATTAAATTTGAATTGACCTAGACCTATAGCGATAGAAAACTTACCTGGGTCCGCCCGCTTTTGTGGTAGCTCCAATCTGTTGCATTCCTCTGCGATCTCAGAGAGCAATCGCTTCTTACCCAAGATATCCTTAAGGAACCTTACATAAGATGGCATCTCGTGAAGTGCCTCTGTGAATGGTATAGAGACATTAAGCCCTTGGAGCATCTTCACGAACCGTTGGAACTTCTTTTCCGCTGGGTCCTTAGTCACCTTTCTAGTTGGGAATGGCAACACCTTCTTCCTTCCTGCGGCTGTAGTGAGGTCGATATCGGCAGCAGTAGGGTCGATATCGACTGGAAGAGTCGATTTCTGTGGTGACGCAGAATTAGGGTCGACATCGACAGGAGGGTCGACATCGATGTTACCTTGGTCGATATCGACAGGGGGGTCGATATCGACGTCTGTTCTGGCTCCTTCTCCTCCACTTTTCGCTCGGGCGTTTGTAATTGACGCCTACTCCTTAGGTTTACTACCGCAATATGACCTGTGGTTTTGCCCTTTTGGTTGGGCACAGTGGATCCAGGCAGTGATCCGGACGCTTTGGGCATTGCTTCCGCCAATTGACTCATTTGAGTCTCCATGTTGCGCTTCCAAACGTCGATCTCCCCAAGTCTAGAATTTATGCCCTGCAGCTGAGTATGGACGGAGTTATTGGCTTGTTTGAACTCAGCGTGGTTCCTCCGCATCTCATCAAGGATGATTTGCAGGTCATCTTTCTTAGTCTCCCGCTCAGGGTGCCCTGGTGCCCTATATGTTGGGGGATCCCTTTGATAGAACCTTTGATCACCCCAATTTTGTTGATTGCCCCCTCCATAGGGGCCTCTCGTCCATTTGACCTCCTCATGTTGTTCCGCCATGGATACTTGCTCGGTATGTGGACAGGCACTGGTGTTATGCCTTATTGAACCACACTCCTGACAAGGTTGACTGTTGCTCAGGAACCTTACTTGCTTTTGAAGGAGGCGTGTTTGATCGTTATGGAATTGTTGCCGTACTTTAGGATCTATCTCCCTTGGAGGCTCATATAGAGGCATAGATGGGGCAGGCCTTGCATCATAGGCCGCAGCAGCCCCATAGGTGTTGTCAAAGTTCACAAGCCTCTCAATGGTCTCCCATGCCTCCGTTGGTGTAAGCTCAATGTACCGATAGGAGGTATATGAATTGATCCTCTCCTTATTCGGCGCATCAAGGGCGTTATAAAAGATCTCTTGGATGACATATGGAAGTTGCCCATGCGTCGGGCATGATCTCAGCAAGTCTTTGAAGCACTCCCACGCCTGTGCTAGGGTTTCACCTGGCTTTTGTTTGAAAGCCGTGATCCTTTGTCGTAGCATCGCCGTTTTAGAAGGTGGGAAGAACTTGTTCAAGAATGCATCTTTCACTTCCGCCCATGTCCTTAGCGATCGTGGAGCCAAACTTTCAAGCCATTGTAATGCCTTTCCTGCCAAAGACCATCGAAAAGATTTTAGTCGCACATACTCTAAGTTTACTCCATCAGCAACTGTTTCACATAAGTCCATAAAAGTAGAGATGTGTTGCAGGGGGCATTCATTATGTCTTCCTTCAAAAGTATTTCTTTTAATCTCAGATAGGAAGTTAATTTTCAATTCATAATTGGAGTGAGGAATTATAATGGCAGATTCAGGAACATGAAGGGGCGGATGCATGTATTGCATCGCCGTCTGTGGATACTGATTTAGCCGCTCTTGGGCTTGTCTGCGCGCATCCTCCTCCCTATCAGCACGGGCTCGCTCAGCAGCAGCAGCGGCCCTTTCAGCAGCGATTGTAGCATTGTGGTCCTCGATCTCCTTTCTCAACCGCTCTATGATCTCAGCCTGCGTCTCGTTGTCAGCCATGATGCGAATTGCTTTGTTGCGAAGATGGTAGAAACGTTCAGGCTCGTCAATTGGTTCCAGGATAGGTCCGCGATCAGAACGTCGCATAAACCTGCAAAATAAGCTTAGAAAAAGATCGTGATTAACTTAGGTGGCGATTGATTGCCTCCCCGGCAACGGCGCCAATTTGTTCGCTGGGGGAATTGCGGGGTGTGTATGTAAAATAGGAGAATAAAATAAAGCACAACTAGACTATCTCCCTGTCCCAAACAAATAATACAAGAATCCCCTCCCTTGCAGTAGTAGGGTAATTCAGGATCGAATCCACGAGGAGGTAGGTCAGCACTTCCTTTGTTGTACTCACGATCAAGGCTTTCGACCTCAGCAGACACTCGATATCGAGTATACTGGTCGATATCGACCTCAGTTCTGGTCGATTTCCTAGCGCAGTTCCTGCAGAAGACAAAACAGCAAGTCGACGTCGAGCAGAGACATCGATATCGATGTTAGTCCTCGATATCGACCCTTAAGGTCGATTTCGATGCTTGTCACAGAAACTGTTTTTGTAACCAATTTGTCGGAAAAGGATCCGAAGAAAATAGAATGGAGAGGGAAGATGAACAGAAACAAAACTAAGACTTTTATGAAGAATTTAATTAATTAAAAGGGCTTCCAAAGTCGGGGTTTCACGCCACAACGATAACAATGCAAGTTTCATGCTAAAGATATGAACTTTTATGTCTTTCCGTCAAATAACTTTCGCTATCAACACTTAGGTGATTAGAGGCTTTCGCATAATTCCTAAGAGTTACTATCCAATTCACGAGTAATTCAAGTTCGCAATATGAGTGGCTTTCGCTTCAATAATGCAAATAATGAATCTCCCTAACTTTCGCAAAGGATCATGCATGGGGTAGAAGACGGAATCGCATAAAAGTCATACCTTTGATGCACTTACCTCACATTGCTATCGTCGGGCTCACCCCGACCCTAGAAGTGGGTTGACTACTCGCTCCTCATCATGCACATCATCATCATTGTTATTGAAAGAAAGCTACTTTGAATTAAAACTCCGAAAGAAAGTACAACCGAACAAGCCACTCCGCTCTCGCTTTACAACTCCACTCGGTCTCCTCTCTCTCTCTCTATTCTCTATTGCAACTGAATTGTGTCTAAAACGGAATCCGGAATCTTCAATACCTAAACTCAGCCCTATTGGCTTCTATTTGTAGATGTCGATAAGGACTCGAAACCTTATCTTTATTCTCTATGATAAATTAAAACAAAGTAAAAACTAAAACTTCATGGTGAAATCAGCCTCCTCATGATAAATCTGATGTTGATGATAGGAAATCTCGACCTTTGGATAGATATTGCAAGCATTGGATATAATTCTATCGAAATCGGAGTCGAATTCCTCTGCTGGCATGGTCGATATCGACCCTTGGACCTCGATATCGACCCCTGCAAAATCTTATCTCGAGCTTCTCCTTCTCCTACTCGACTTCTATCAACTTGGTCGATCTGGCAGCATCGATATCGACCCCCAGACGTCGATATCGACCTCTTCTGTGTCGAAATGCTCTGTTTCCTTTTCTGCTCGATTCCTATGTCTCTGATGTACTCGATGTCGAGGTCTTCAGTCGATTTCGACCTCTTCAGAAGACTTCGAGTTCTTTTTCCGCTCTTCTGAATTCATCCATTTTCATCCTGTTTTCTGCGAAATCACATGGAAACTCGTGCAAACCCATATATTTGATATTTAAGCATAAACTACACCATTCCCATGTTTTCCCATTAATGTGCATGCAAAAGACAATAAAATGAATTCATATGTGCATAGAAAATATGGCAATTTGCGCGCACATCATCTATCTATGTGAAGTGGTGCTTATATGATTGATGGTTGTGTGTTAAATACCTCATGATATGATTGACAATAAGACTATTGATGTATGATGACTTGCTAATAGGACGCTAGCACGATGTTATCCTTAATATGCTTTTTATGAGTTATGTGGCTTATGATTCATGATATGACTTGAGGTTGATAGAATTGAAATTAATTTCTTAACGATGAACCTAGGAAGAGAATATGAGATTAACCCTTAGAGGTGGATGAATCTATCTCTTAAGTTCTGAAATTGCTTGACTAACGACGGATTTGAAGAATTTTGAACGGTGTTGAAAAGGACTAACTTAGATTTTGAAAGACTAAACACAATCGAGAATTTCAATGATTTTAAGGCAAATCTTTTCCAATTGTGAAACCCTTTTGAAACTTCCAATTTCCGGGTAAATCTATGATACTTCACGAAGTGGATACAAGCATTTTATGGGGGCGCTTGTAGGGTGCTTGCTAAGACCTAGTGATGATATTGTAGAACTTTTAGAGTTGTGGTACTTCCGAAAAGTCGAAGCGAGAATGTAATAGGGGCGCTTATTGCCTACTTGTCAAGACCAATTGGAGATGTCACGACCGTGACTAGGATGTTGTGAGAATCCCGGAAGACGCAACCGAGATGATTGCAAGATCCTTGAACATGGTCCTTGGACTCGCATTTTAAAACTTCCTCTTCTTACTTTGAAGTAATTTTAGTCTCGAGGACGAGACTTGTTTTTAGAGGTGTATGATGTAAAGACTTGAAATTTTAAAATATTATTTTATATATTAAGAATTAATTTTGATTTAATATTGATTTAATTGGGTGTTGAATTCTAAGGATTTGGAAAATTTTGAATAATTCCGTCATCGAGCAAACGATTTGTTTGATTTCTTTCGACCAAATTCCGGCATAAATTTGTTATTTAAATTCAAAAACAAATTCATTCCACTCTATTATTTCGAGGCTTAAAAATATTGTTGGGTGTCGTTATTTATTTCGGATTCGAAGGATTATTTTAAATTGATTTTAATCACGTTGGAATAAGGTCAAAAAGCGGGTTTCAGGATTTATTTTTCGGGCCGTTACATTTAATTACTTAAAAATTATGTAATTTTTAATGGTTTATGACAAGAGGAAAACCTGTCGTTGTTCCTGCCAAAGAATTACTCAAACCTACAACTAGTATAGTTGGTAAGAAAGAGGTCGATCCATAGGGAAATCTAGTAAGTTCAAGTGCTAATCTAATCGCAAGTAACCAAAAAGGGAGTTTTTGTGAGAAAAAGATCCGCCTTTTGTCAAAGCGGAAGGAAGCAAACAAGGTAAAGGATGTTGTAGAATGCAATAGAGAGAAATAGGTTCACCTACAATTTGTCACTTTAATTGATGAATTTGATCCTTGTTTCAGCCTCTAGTTCTCTTCTTTTCCTATCAATGTCCTTGTCCAGATCTTAGGTAAATTACTAGTCCTACGAGTCCTAGCAATCCTTATCTCTAAATAACCCTAACACGGTTAAGATTTAACCTAGAGATAGCATTAAGACTATGAATTAACCAAGGTATATGCAATATCAAGCTACGAGTCGATATTTAACATATATTCAACTTCCTACACATCCAATTAGTCCTACGAGTCCTAAAGGGATATGATTGCTACTTGGGTTAAGGTTCGCTACGAGGAATCTACAAAACCCTAGCAATTGAATGAATCTACTCTAACTAGTTGATCAGGCCAGAGAGAATAAAACACATTCAAGGAATTAAGCGCAAAGAAGTCAAAACATTGAATAGGAATAAGAACTAGATTAAGAAACTCACAATTCAACAATCAAGATCCAAACTGTAGGCAAAACCTTCGAGAGTTTAGTTGCTCATGCTCAATGTGCTCTCAACAATTCTCAAAAGTGCATAAGTTTATTAGTTAGATTAACCGAAAAATGTCTTTTTTAAAGGCCTACAAAGGATCGGCCAAAAATAATACTAAAAACCCTAATTAAATTGAATAACTGAATCGGCGTTTCTGGACAGGCCGCGGGGTGGCTGGCTCAGGCGACGGGGCGGCCTGGCGATCAGCGAAATCCTTCGAGATGTCTTCGGGCCGCGGGGCGGCTAGCTCAGGCGACGGGGCGGCAAGCGATTTCTTCCGCTTCTCTCCACGTGATTTGATGTAGCTGATAATGCAATTCCTTTAGTTCTTTAACTCCCCTCAAATTCATTCCACCTTGAATCACGATTCCTGAAATAAACCATAATGTTGTGTAGATTCCGCATCTTCCAACTCAACAAATAATCATGTAAATGCAACTAAAATATGCAATATTTACACCCAAACTATACTAAATGCAATCTATTATGCAATACTAATAATGCTCTATCAAATTCCCCCACACTTGAACCTTTGCTTGTCCTCAAGCAATAGAAAAAGTAACTTGCAACCCCACAGAATAGCCATTCATGTATCAACCTCAATATTCTTTAAGTGTAGGAAAAACTAGCAAACACAATAGATTAACAACATCATAGCACATAATATTCATGATTAATGAAATCAAGCAACCATATCCATTCTAGACCTCACAAGGAATATGTGTTTCACTCTCACTCAAGTGTTTAGGGTTAAATATTTACGCTCAAACTCAATCTTTAAAAGCTTAGCTACAATAGTCTTGCACCAGTGTTCTAGCTCTCCACCGCTGGTGACTCTACACACAACAAAAATCACGAGGTCTTTCAATTGGGTTGTAATGGGGCCAAGGTAGAAAGCATAAGGTATGGAACAATTTAGGCCATGTGGTGCTCATAATCCGGGAACTAAGGATGCAACCAAATTACAATACCACTCACAAGATCATACCATAACTCTACAATGTATACAACTCCAATCTCAAGCATCAAACTTTACAAACCATACTCAACTCATTCTCTTATTATTTTTTTTTTCTTCTTTTTTTTCATATGCTCTTTTTCATGCTATATCAAATGATTTTCCTTGACTTTTACCCCTAAGTGAATTTTATCCATCACTCAAACCATCATCCACAATATGAATATTCACCAACTATTCCTAATTCCCGGATGGGTCAGGCTATAATTGGCTATGGAAAAATCTTGTGGAGCTCAAAAGAATAGGCAATTAGGCTCAATATTGGCTTCAAGCAGAGGATAATATGCAAGGTGGGAATAGAGTCAAATAGGGCTAATAAAGGTGCCTCAATCATTTTTAAGTCATGTGCAGAAATCATAATATGCAGCCTTGAATAAGATATCTAAATGCAAGCCAAAGAGGAATCAATTAAAGAGAGTACACTCAACAAGCAAGAGGACATAATATATTTTGTCCAAATATAGGCCAAAATAGCTCAACAGGTCATGTCTAGAACTTCAAGATCACCCAAAATCAAATATCTTATGTGCTCAATCATTAACCAACCATGCTCACCAAATAGTGTGGAAATCAGATATCAAAGGTTTTCAACAATTCAAGCACATCATGGGGCATAAGTCTTAATAAATAAATTAGAGGACAAGTGGCATCCATATGGGAAAATAAGACCTAATCCTAGCTAATGCATAAGTATAATAACATAAATAATATAATTTTCGGATTTTTTTTTTTGCGAATAACATAGACTAACATCAACTAAAATATTCCAACATGCAATCTAAAGTCAAAATGCAACATAAAGATAAAGTACATGTCATGCAAGTCTTCCCCCCACAATTAATTCTGACATTGTCCTCAATGGCAAAAACATCAAAATAAACTGAAAGGGAAAAGAAAAGAAAAAGAAAAAACTAACATGATCACTGTGGAGGTGGTGGTGGATAAGGTGGGAACTGAGGATATGCAAATCGGAAGAACTCCTCCTGTCTCTGTCTCTGCAGCTCCTGAGCCTCCCATGCAGCCTGTTGTCGTTGGAGCACCTGCTCCTGTAAGCGTCGCATCTCAGCCTGGCTCTCAACCATATGCGCTATGCTAGTCGTCAGTCCACGCACATCGCGACGGATGTCTCCTATATCAACATAGAGCTACTGCTGATGATCCCACATATCATCCTGACGACGGGAAATCATCTGCTGATGCTGCCACATGGTGTCTTGGAGGACAGCCATCTGCTGCTGCTGCTCCCACATAGTATCCTGTCGCAGAGACATCGCCGTCATCCTCTGCTGCAGCTCATAAAAATCTGGACCAGCACCTATCCTAGATGTGCCAAAAGGTCCAGCATCTCTACCTCCTACATCCGTCTGCATCTCAGGAACACCACCATCATCGCCCTAATCATCATCATCTCCACCATCCTCATCCTCATCCTCATCATCCTCATCCTCATCGCCCATGAAGAAATCCTCCGCCGTAGGACCAAAGGGAAGCTGACGGGGTAATCTAAGCTGAATCACCCCAAGATGGCCTGTCCTCCAGACCCACATCGGTGCTCTCCCCTCCAAATGGCCAGCTTTCCTCAGCTGGGCCTCATCATACAGAAATGAACCATGCAGGGCATCAGGGACAACGCTCAAATCAATACAATCCCGTGCTATGAGAGTGATGAGACCCCCAAAGCTAATCGTCGCTGTCTTGCGCTTGTCTATGATGTCCTTGCAGTTGAAAAGGAACAAATCTACCCAACCTGGAATAACTGGGCTCTCTGGCGTCAGACACCACAAATATGACATATCCCGAAGTGAGATCTTGTTGACCTCAGCCTGGGCAAAGAAGGTGTTGGCTAAAACCTTATGGATCAGCCGTAATGCAGGGTGCCGAATACTCGAGTTGTATTGGCCCTTCTTGGCCTCAAACGGCACCCTAGTCGCCGCAAGCCAAAATGCAACAGGTCCCTCTCCCTTTGACACATCAAACCAACCTGCGGTGGGTGCGGCTGTCACTCCAAAAAGCTGTCCCACTCTCTCCTTTGTCCTCGTGAACTCCCATCCCAATAACCTAAACTCGATAGATGTAGACCGCATACTCAACGTAGCCAGAAATTCCTTAGCTAAACCCGAATAGGTCGGAGCATTCTTATCTAAGAAATCCCCTAGGCCTCCATGTACTAACAACTGCCTAGTGCATACATCCATTTCTAACATCCGAAGGGTAGGTTCGTGAAAAAACTTGGTTTGAAAGAAATTCCTAGTATTCAGCGCGTTCCATCTCTCCTTCTGACTCCTACTCATTCCATGGGGTCTAGACATGTTTGCTTAAAGCTATGAAATTAACCCAAGAAAAAGTTCGAAGTAAAAACTTACGAAATTGATGTTTCTGCAGTGGCCGCGGGGCAGCGAGGGTAGGCGACAGGGCGGCCGGCGACAAGTGGTCCCTGGGCGGCAAGGCTGGCGACGGGGCGGCCGGCGACGGTCGGCGACGGGGCGGCTGGTACGGCGATGGGGAGGCCTCAAAAAAACCGTCGGATCTGCAACTCCGACTTCCGATTTGCGCTCCGACGTCTCAAATTCCTCCCTCCGTTGGTGGATTTCTCCCAAAACCTTGAAGATCCTTCAAATCGGGTGTTTTTGGTTTAGATCTAGGAAGAATGAGGAGATTGTGGGTGGTTTTGTGAAAGATATAGGTGGACAATGGGAGATATTGAAGAAAGGGGTGAGGTTTGTTGAAGATTGAAGCTTGAGGAAGGGTGTTAATGGAGGTTTTGGGTTGTGGGTGTGAGGTTGAAGATGAAGATAGAGGAGATAGGTAAAAAGAGAGGGCGTGGGGGCGGCTGGGCATGAGGAGATGGTGATAAAGGGGTGGATAGGGTTAAAGGGGGTGGAAAAATGGGGCCCACACGAGTCCCAATTATTTTTTGTCCTCCGTCAGGGGCCACGGGGCGGCCAGGGATGGCGACGGGGCGGCCTGCGATTGCGAAGAGATTTCGCTGGCTGTCGCGGCCGCGGGGCGGCTTGGCTGGCGACGGGGCGGCCCGCCCCTTTTTTGACCATCTCTACTTCTTTTTACCCTGCGAGGTTAGTATGCCGAAAACACCACAACTAAACTAAAAAAAATAACTAAATGCAAAATAAAATAACATCTAAACTACTTACCTTGGGTTGCCTCCCAAGCAGCGCCTTTAGTTAACGTCGTTGGCTCGACGTCATTACTTCCTAGTGATCCTCAATGCTTGGTTCACGGAGAACCAACTCATCACCATTCTCTTTGACAAAGTTCTCATAATATGGCTTCACGCGATGACCATTTACTTTGAAAATGTCTCCATTCCTCTCATTGAGTAGCTCTATTGCACCATGAGAAAAGACATTAGTAATCACATATGGCCCTGCCCATCTAGAGCGAAGCTTACCTGGGAAGATTTGAAGGTGCGATTGGAATAGAAGGACCTTGTCCCCAACTTTGAGGTCCTTTCGCAAAATATGCTTGTCGTGCCATGCCTTAGTCTTCTCCTTATAAGTGACGGAGTTGTCATAGGCATCCAGTCTCAACTCTTCCAGCTCGTGCAGCTGAAGTTTCCTGAACTCCCCAACTTCATCCATTTGCATATTGCATTGTTTCACCGCCCAGTATGCCTTATGTTCGAGCTCGACAGGAAGATGGCAAGCCTTTCCATAAACTAATCGAAACGGAGACATCCCAATGGGAGTCTTGTAAGCCGCTCGATAAGCCCACAGAGCATCATCAAGTCTTACACTCCAATCCTTCATGTTTGGGGCAACAGTCTTCTCCAAGATCGTCTTAATCTCGCGATTAGACACCTCAGCTTGCCCATTAGTCTGGGGGTGGTATGCAGTAGACACTCTCTGCGTAACATGATATTTCTTTAATAAAGCACTTACCGTCTTATTGCAGAAATGAGTCCCTTTATCACTGGTCAATGCTTTCGGCACTCCGAATCTAGAGAATAGCTCTTTGAGGAAACCTGCAACAACTTTTGAATCATTATTCCTGGTGGCCTTCGCCTCCACCCACTTGGAGACGTAGTCCACCGCAAGCAAAATATACAAGTTCCCAAATGGGCTAGGGAATGGTCCCATGAAGTCAATGCCCCAAACATAAAAAATCTCACAAAATATCATGCGGGTTTGTGGCATCTCATTCCTCTTAGAGAGATTCCCAACTTTCTGACAGCGATCACAGGATTTACAAAAAGCATATGAATCACGAAATATATGCGGCCAAAAGAACCCTGCCTCAAGTACCTTTCTTGCTGTCTTTTGTGGTCCAAAGTGCCCACCACATTCATGTGAATGACAGAAATTAAGGACAGATTGTACCTCATCGTCGGGAAGACACCGACGTATCACTTGATCAGCGCAATGCTTCCATAGGTATGGATCATCCCAAACGTAGAAGCGAGCATCATGGCGTATCTTGTCCTTTTGAGCCTTGGAAAAGTTGGGTGGAAACTCCTGCGAAACTAAAAAGTTCACCAAATTAGCGAACCAAGGGCGGGGAATAGAACTTACCTTCAAAAGAAGCTGAGTATCAGATTCTGTAGAGGTCGCGGGGCGGCCAGGGTCAGCCGCGGGGCGGCCGGCGACAGGTGGCCGCGGGGCGGCCAGTCCGGAGATGGGGCAGCTTGAGACGCTGAAAACCTGCAGTAACTCTTCGTCAGGAAAACTCCCCAAGATATGTGATTGCTCGTCCTGCCCATTCTTCCCCTGCAATATACGACTTAGATGATTTGCAACAAGGTTCTCCGCACCCTTTTTGTCCCTGATTTCGATGTCAAACTCGCTTAAAAGCAAGATCCATCTAATCAATCTTGGCTTGGACTCTTTCTTCGTCAAAAGGTAACGAAGCGCTGCATGGTCAGTATACATAATAACTTTTGTACCAAGCAAATAAGATCTAAATTTCTCAAGGGCAAAAACAATAGCAAGGAGTTCCTTCTCTGTAGTTGAGTAGTTCCTTTGGGCGCCATTCAACGTCAGAGATGCATAGTAGATCACATGAGAGCTCTTCCCCTCTTTTTGTCCAAGCACGGCTCCCACGGCGTAGTCACTAGCGTCACACATCAATTCGAAGGGTTGGGACCAATTTGGCGCTTGTATGATTGGTGCACTAGTAAGACAAGTCTTCAACTCATCAAACGCCATCCTGCACTTCTCATCAAAAGCAAAAGTGACCTCCTTCTTCAGTAGCTCGCGCAAGGGTGAGGTGATCTTTGAGAAATCCTTAATAAACCTGCGATAGAATCCTGCATGGCCTAAAAAGGAACGCACTTCACGCACATTAGTAGGATAAGGCAATGATTGAATGATGTCTATCTTTGCCTTATCAACCTCAATCCCTTTATGTGAGACAATGTGACCTAAAACAATGCCCTCCTCAACCATAAAGTGACACTTCTCTGAATTGAGCACTAAGTTAGTGTCCACACACCTTCTAAGCACAAGTGCCAAATGGTTTAAGCAAGCATCAAAACTATCACCATGTACAGTAAAGTCATCCATAAAAACCTCAATGAATTGCTCTATATATTCAGAAAAAATGCTTACCATACACCGTTGGAATGTCCCAGGAGCGTTGCACAAGCCAAAAGGCATTCTGCGATATGAAAAAGTGCCAAACGGACAAGTGAATGTCGTCTTTTCTTGATCCTCCGGTGCGATGGCTATCTGAAAGTAACCTGAATATCCATCTAAAAAGCAATAATATGGACGACCAGCGAGCCGTTCAAGCATCTGATCAATAAAAGGTAAGGGAAAGTGATCTTTTCGAGTTACCGCATTCAGCTTGCGATAATCGATACAAACTCTCCAGCCTGATTGGACTCTGGTAGGGACCAACTCACCTTCTTTTTTCTCAACCACTGTTATGCCCCCCTTCTTTGGTACTACCTGCGTTGGACTAACCCATTGACTATCAGAGATGGGATAGATCATACTTGCCTGAAGGAGTTTCAGCACCTCCTTCTTTACTACCTCCATCATAGGTGGGTTGAGTCTCCGTTAAGGTTGCCTGGAAGGTTTGGCTCCTTCTTCTAACAAGATTCTGTGCATGCAAGTAGCTGGGCTGATTCCCTTGATGTCCGCTATGGTCCATCCCAGAGCGGTCTTATGTTCTTTGAGCACCGCCACCAACCTATTCTCTTGTTCCTTAGTAAGCTTGTTGGAGATGATGACAGGCAAGGTATCACCTTACCCCACGAATGCATACTTCAAATGCTCAGGAAGTGGCTTGAGCTCAACAACGGGTGCCTGCACAATAGAAGGTAAGAGCTTCTCGCTCGAACCGGTGAGTTCCATAGGCGTACCTACCTGCAAATGAGTAGGAAGGGTGGACAAGTCTCTTATAGTCTCCTGCAGGTTAGTAGACAAAGCATAATTCAATGACAACTCCTCAATAGGAGCTTCTAAAGCAACCTGCAGGTCATTTACACAACTCATGTCAAAAGTATCCTGCATACAAGTATCAATGGCATCTACAAAGCATAAGGAAGGATCATCAGAAGGGAATTTCATTGCATCATAAATACTATATTCAACTTTCTCACCATCGAATTCCATAGTTAATGAGCCAGAATACACATCAATTTTTGTCTTAGCAGTCTTCAAAAAGGGCCTTCCTAAGATAATAGGGGACTCTTGCTTACCATGCTCCATGTCTAAGATAAAAAAGTCAGCAGGAAAGATCAAGTTGTCAACCATGACCAAAACATCCTCTACTATGCCTCTAGGATAAGCATTTGAGCGGTCCGCTAGTTGGATCACCACTCTAGTCTCATGCAAAGGTCCTAAGCCTAATGATTCATATAAAGAATAAGGCAAGACATTATTAGATGCACCTAAGTCTAACAAAGCTTTATCAAACTTAGTCTCACCTATCACACATGGGATTGTAAACATGCCAGGGTCGCTACATTTCTTAGGCATGCGCTTTTGAAACACAGCAGACACATGTTCGCTTACCTTAATCTTCTGCTTCCCTTTCAACTTCTGATTCCTCTTTATGGTGCAAAGCTCCTTAAGAAATTTAGCATAACGAGGAATACTTTTAATCAATTTGAGTAAGGGAATGTTTACCTCGCACTTACTAAATGTCTCAAAGATCTCTTTGTCATTCTCAGGCCTCCTTGTATCTCTAAGAGCCTCAGGAAAAGGAGGAACAGGTTTGTAAGAATTTAAAGGAGGGAATTCAGGCCTTACATAGGAGTCGGCAGGTTCGTCAGGGGCAAGGCCGCAGGGTGGCTCAGGGTGGCGACGGGGCGGCTCGCCGAACTCTGCATCTGCAGAATCGCCTTGGCCGCGGGGCGGCTCATGAGGGCGACGGGGCGGCTCACTGAAATCTGCATCTGCAGAATCGCCTTGGACGCGGGGCGGCTCATGGGGGCCGCGGGGCAGCTCGCGATTCCGCTCTCCTTCTCCTTTGTCTTTATGCATCTCAGGTTCTCCATAGTTTTCGTCATCCTGGTGAGTAGTAATCAGTTCCTTACCACTTCTTAGCGTTATTGCGCTGACGTTCTCCTTAGGATTCACCACCGTTTGAGATGGTAGCTTTCCTGAGTCCTTAGCCTGCAATTCACTTACCGATTGAGCCAATTGGCCTACCTGTTTTTCAAGATTCTTTGAGTGCTCAACCTGGCTCATGAGTATCCTAGTGAGGGTTTTGATAGGGTCCTCAGTTGATTGATCCCCTGCGGGGGGTGCTCTCTGCCTAGAATCGAATTGTTGTTGAGGCCTTTGTTGGTGTCCCCCTTGCGGATTGTAAGGGGCTTGGTTATTACCATAGTCATACCCCTGGTAACCTGCATTATAATTGTTATTGAATTGATTGGGGTTACCATAGTTACCATACCTGGGCTTCTGCGGGACAAAGTTTCCCATGGCGTTGAGCTCAACATTAGGATCCTGAAGTAGCGGGCACATATCGTTTGGATGTAAAGGATCAGCACATAGCCCACATGCTTTGAGTTCCTGAGGGGTCCCTTTGAGCATCATCCTTCTCATCATCTCCTTCATCTCCATCATATCAGCTTGCAAATTGGAGCTTGAAGAATCCACAGCCAATACTCCACGGGGGTTTGCCCTCTTGCTATATTGTCTAGACCCTTCAGCAAGCTCTGAGAACAACTCCATAGCATCATTTGGGGTCTTGTTGAGAATGTTACCCCCACTAGCGGCATTCACCATTCGACGCTCATCATCGAGCAAACCTCCATGCAAATAGAGTACCAAGTCCTGTTGTGAGTAACCATGGTAGGGGCAACTTGAGCAGAGCTTTTTGAATCGCTCCACATACTCATACAGGGTCTCAGTTGCTAATTGCTCGATGTTGCTGATGGCCTTTTTGAGAAAGTTCAGCTTTGTCGCAGGGAAGTACTTCTCTAAGAACAAACTTTTCATCTCTGTCCAGGTAGTAATGCTCCCTGCAGGCAAATAATAAAACCAATCATTAGCTGAATCTTTTAATGTGAAAGGAAAAGCTCGCAGCTTGATTTGGTCCTCTGTGACATCTGCGGGTCTCATGCTCTCAATGATAGCATGGAACTCCGCCAAATGTTTGTTGGGATCCTCGCCACTCAACCCATGGAACTTAGGTAGAAAGTGGATCCATTTAGCCTTAAACTCGAACTTGGTCCCATCAGCAAGCGCTGGAAACTGCACCGCCAATGGTTGTGTTTGAAGATTCGGTGCGGTGAGTTGCCTTAAGGTTTGGTTCGCGTTATCTAATGCGTTGTCACCCATCTCTGCAGTTCCCTCGGCTTCTTGATCAAAAGGTAATTCGCTAGAGTTGTTGCGAACCTCCCGCCTTAGGTTGGAAAGGGTCCTCTCAATCTCTGAATCAAAAGGAAGTAAAGATGGATTAGTAGCACGGGTGCGGACCATAAACGTGGTTCACAACAAGGGTAGCGATTAAACAACATAGGAAATTAAAAAGATCTCCCCGGCAACGGCGCCAAATTTGACAAGAGGAAAACCTGTCATTGTTCCTGCCAAAGAATTACTCAAACCTACAACTAGTATAGTTGGTAAGAAAGAGGTCGATCCACAGGGAAATCTAGTAAGTTCAAGTGCTAATCTAATCGCAAGTAACCAAAAAGGGAGTTTTTGTGAGAAAAAGATCCGCCTTTTGTCAAAGCGGAAGGAAGCAAACAAGGTAAAGGGTGTTGTAGAATGCAATAGAGAGAAATAGGTTCACCTACAATTTGTCACTTTAATTGATGAATTTGATCCTTGTTTCAGCCTCTAGTTCTCTTCTTTTCCTATCAATGTCCTTGTCCAGATCTTAGGTAAATTACTAGTCCTACGAGTCCTAGCAATCCTTATCTCTAAATAACCCTAACACGGTTAAGATTTAACCTAGAGATAGCATTAAGACTATGAATTAACCAAGGTATATGCAATATCAAGCTACGAGTCGATATTTAACATATATTCAACTTCCTACACATCCAATTAGTCCTACGAGTCCTAAAGGGATATGATTGCTACTTGGGTTAAGGTTCGCTACGAGGAATCTACAAAACCCTAGCAATTGAATGAATCTACTCTAACTAGTTGATCAGGCCAGAGAGAATAAAACACATTCAAGGAATTAAGCGCAAAGAAGTCAAAACATTGAATAGGAATAAGAACAAGATTAAGAAACTCACAATTCAACAATCAAGATCCAAACTATAGGCGAAACCTTCGAGAGTTTAGTTGCTCATGCTCAACGTGCTCTCAACAATTCTCAAAAGTGCATAAGTTTATTAGTTAGATTAACCTAAAAATGTCTTTTTTAAAGGCCTACAAAGGATCGGCCAAAAATAATACTAAAAACCCTAATTAAATTGAATAACTGAATCTTTCTGGACAGGCCGCGGGGCGGCTGGCTCAGGCGACGGGGCGGCATGGCGATCAGCGAAATCCTTCGACATGTCTTCGGGCCGCGGGGCGGCCAGCTCAGGCGACGGGGCGGCCAGCGATTTCTTCCGCTTCTCTCCACGTGATTTGCTGTAGCTGATAATGCAATTCCTTTAGTTCTTTAACTCCCCTCAAATTCATTCCACCTTGAATCACGATTCCTGAAATAAACCATAATGTTGTGTAGATTCCGCATCTTCCAACTCAACAAGTAATCATGTAAATGCAACTAAAATATGCAATATTTACACCCAAACTATACTAAATGCAATCTATTATGCAATACTAATAATGCTCTATCAGTTTATTTTGGAAATAAGTTTATTTAGTACGTATCATTAGAAAGTGAGTTTTAAAAACATATTTATTTTATTATTTTAATTTTTTATGCATATATAAATATAATTGTTATATTTTCATCCATTGTTATCTTATTTTTTTATTAAATTAAATCAATCTATCTTTGTCCATTTGCTATGTAGCTATATAACATTTTTCTAATTATTTTTTTAGTAAAATATAAATAATACTATTATTTTTTAATTTTCTTCTTATGTTATTCAAAATATAAATAATGTTATCTTATTCTTTTAATTTTTATATTATTTTATTCTTTTAATTTCTTCTCCAATTTACTCAATTTTTTTTTGATAAGGTAAGAATTCGGTTGGAAAACCTAACCGATAGCATCCCGATGGATGAGATCAAGAAGATCTGAATGTGATACCAGTGCGCACCCGCTAACAAAGTGGCTAAGGTGTGCAACCTTATCAGCCACTTTGTTACCCTCGCGGGGCACATGGGAGAATTTGACTTCCTGAAAGGATTGTAGAATCCTTTTAATATCCTCCATAAGTAGTTCGATTTCCCAGGGACATGGACTATGTGCTTTAAGGTGGTTTATAATGATTTGCGAGTCTTCTTCAATGACTATTTTCCTTGTTCTAATATTTTCTGCATAAGTGATGCCCTCACGAAGGGCAATCGTTTCCGCCATTAGTGGGGACTGGTTTCCCAAGTTTTTGTAGCCGATGTTAATTGTGTTACCTTCCCAATCTCTAATGATGTAGCTAGCGCTGGCCTTCTCATCATGGAATATAGCTCCATCAAAATTAAGTTTCAAAAATCCTCGATCAGGTTTTCGCCATTTGATATTTTTCCTACTTATTTTGCGGCGAGGAACCGATCTTTTTACCTTATTATCATTGTCGAAGTCGAAAACTCCGGACAAAACTTTCTTCCAGTTGTCTCTAATATTATGGATGAATCTTTCTAGTTCCCGTGCCGAAGGGATATTTTGATCTTTGAATGAGACTTGATTCCTATAGAACTATGTTGTCCACCGTTTAAACGCCATTTCTTCTTTTTCGATCTTGTTAAGGGATTTACCGAGTTTTGCCATAATGATTTTGACGTTCCTTGTTGAAACCGGAATGTTGTTGACTACATCCCGAACTTTTTGTTTTCTAGTATGGAATTCTTAACAAAGGAACATTCTACAAAAAGATGGACTTCGTCCTCGGAAAGGGCATCGCAAAATGTGCAGCGGTTTGGAATGGGGGTACCCCTGCTCGCTAATCGCTCCCTCGTGGGCAGTCCATTTTGAGAAATTTTCCATAAGAAATTTTTAATTTTTGGCAACGTGTCAACTTTCCAAATCCAACTATTGGGGTTGTCCGAATAGTAATCATGGTTTGATACCAATTTCATTGAACTTGATGTTGCGAACCATCCTTGTTTATTCGGCCACCAGTAGAGCCAATCCGGAGTAGGATTGACTGAAAGCGGTATGTCTGTAATTTTTCTAACCATGTTTTCGTCCAGGAGGGTACTTAATTTCTCTTTCCACCATTTGCCCGCAATTATGAATTCGCTCACTTTTGTACTTTTATCAATTAGTTGAGACCTATCAATCTAAAGGAGTAGTGGCGATTCGCAGATCCAATTATCAGTCCAAAAATTGACTGATTCACCATTTTTTATTGACCAAATGAGTCCCTCTTTGAATGTATTGATTAATAAGGATGCTTTTCTCCATTGCCACGAGGCCGTTTTTGTGCATTGATAGTTTAGAATGTCACTTTCTTTTAAATATTTGTGTTTAAGGATTTTGACCCATATATTGTCTGGTTCAGCGAGAGTTTTCCATAACAATTTCATTTGGAGTGCCTCATTCATATGTTGAGATTTCCTTATTCCCAATCCACCTTTCTTTTTTGCTCTACAAATCCTATCCCAACTTATGAGTTGTTTGTATTGTAAGTCCTTGTTCCAGAAGAATGTTCTATTTAGTTGATCTAATTCCTTGTGAATGTTCGCAGGCAACATAAAGCTTTGCATGGTATAGAGTGGTTTAGACGATAAATTTGAGTTGATTAGAATGGATCGACCCTGCTGCGAAAGAGCATTAGCCCTCCACTTGGATAGTTGTTCTTTGGACTTGTAAATTATATTCTCAAATGTTTCTTTGTTAACTTTACCATTTATAATTGGGCATCCTAGATATTTTTCCATTGCCCTAGTGTGAGGAATTTGCAGAGAGTTACTCAGTAACTGGATTCTAGATGCTGGGACTCCGGTCGTGGTTTGGAAAGATGATTTATGAAAATTGACCTTCTGGCCCAAAAGGAGACAGTATTCATCAATAATTTATTAACTTTTTGACTTGCAGTAAGTGTAGCTTTTGAAAAGATAATGATGTCGTCTACAAAGGCCAAGAAAGGGACACAAGGTCCCCCTCTACAGAACCTGAACCCTATTTTGTTGGATTGTAAGAAGGAATCTTGTTGCAGCTTTCTCGCCAGGATTTCAGATCCTAGGATGAATAGGAAGGGAGACAGTGGGTCACCTTGACGAATACCTCTAGAAGGTTTAAAGATCTCTGTTGGCGAGTTATTCACGAGGACAGAAAAGGAGACGGTGGAAACACATTCTTTAATCCAACCAATAAAGGTCAGATGAAATCCAAACCTTTTCAAGATTTCAAAAGAATAGTCCCAGTCAAGTCAATCATACGCTTTTTCCATATCCAGTTTGATGGCCATCCATCCTTCCACCCCCTACGGTTCTTGAAAAAATGGAAGATTTCATGCGCTATTAAAACATTATCTTGAATAGCTCTGTCAGACACAAACACACCTTGAAGTGGGTGAATTAGTTTTCCTATGCACTTTTTTAGTCTTTCGGTTAGAATTTTGGATATAATTTTATAGATTGTTGAACACAAACTGATTGGTCGATAGTTGTTTGTCGAGATTGGGTTATCTATTTTTGGCAATAGTGTTATAAAGGTATGGTTGAATTGTCTTAGTAGTTTTCCGGAAAGGAAGAAACTTTTCACAGCCCTAGCGACGGAAGGGCCCACAATATCCCAGTAAGTTTTGTAAAATTCTGCAATGAAACCATCTGGCCCAGGGGATTTGTTTTTCCCTAGACTAAATACCGCATTTTTTATTTCTCTGTTAAGGATGGGTTTTATGAGTTCTAAATTGTCTTCATATGATGTTTCTGGGGTAATTAAATCAAGATGGGTAGACCAGGAGGATCTAGGAGAACTTTCTTTTTTAAACCTTTTCTCAAAATCACGTTGTATTTCGTAGTTAATGTTATTTTCCCCAATAATCTGGGTTCCCTCTAGCGTGGTAATTTGTCTAATGATCTTTCTATTCCTTCTTCCCGTGGCAATTTTGTGAAAATAACCAGAATTGGTATCTGCAAGTTTTATATGCTTGGTTTTAGCACGTTGGTTCCAAAACGTCTTATGAAATCTAATGAGTGCGTCCTTCTTTTTAATTAGAATATTTTGTTTGTCACTAACACGGGAGTCATGAGAGCTAGTTAAGGATCCTTCAATAGAAATGAGCTCGTCCTCGACATCTATTAACTGTCAAAAAATATTTCCAAAGGTTTTGCGATTCCATTCTTTAATTTTTCCTTTGAGTATTTTTGTCTTGAACGCTAATTGGAACATAGCAGATCCATAACAGTTGGCTCTCCAAGATTGTTTCACTACGTTCTTTAAATCTCGTCTTTGAATCCACATATTTTCAAATTTGATGGGGCGGCTTTAGTCGCTTCACCATTACTGAGGTCAAGAGTAATTGGACAGTGGTCGGATGTTGAAAAAGCATGGTGTTGAATTTGTAAGTTGGGAAAGTTTGCAATGATTCCAACTTGGACTAGAACCCTGTCAAGACGTTCATGGATGTTATCAGGACCTGATTTCTTTTTCCTCCAAGTGAAACGATTTCCGCTGAATGGTATCTCAAATAGCTCGCTGTCATTTTTTATATTTAGTATTCTCTGAAGGCGGTGCGCGCCGAGCTCTGCCCCACCAGATTTGTCTACTCTAGAGGCAATGTCATTCAAATCCCCAATAAGAATACACGAAATAGTGGAGTCCTTAATTATCTCAGTAATTTCATCCCAAAATTGATTTTTTTTCACGTTCATGAGGAGGAGCATATACCATTAAAATTCTACAATGAAAATTAGAGTTTGTATTTGAATATTTCACAATGATGAATCTTTGCCTACATAATTCCAAAGTGATTGTCTCATGGGTAAGTAACTGGGAGTTCTAGAGAACTCCAATACCACCGGATTTGCCATTTGCAAGGGACCAACAAGCATTATCAAAGCCTGCGGCCCGCCAAATCTTTTCTTCGGGGATTTTATCGGTTTTTGTTTCCATTAACGTAATTAACTGAATTTTTTGAATTTTGCATATGACACTAATTTCCGCCCAAAAATTAGGTCTTCCAATTCCTCTTAGATTCCATGTACTAATCTTCATTTAATAATTCCTTTTATCATTTCCCTACCGTGCTTTACTCTATAGGCATCAATGTGGTTGTCAATGTAAGACAAAACATTTACTAAAGGAGGAGGAAAGAGATTATGCGTTTGTTCACTGCCAAAATGAAATAGCTGGCTCAAAGTTGTTGCCAAAATAGGTATCCTAAGGAGAACATGCTCACAAGAGTATTTAGAGGTGCAGTACTCGCATTCCAAATATAGATTAGACGAGTTAATACATACTTTATATTTAGTTTTATGAATAGAACACATATCATGGATATTAGAATCATTTAAAGTTAGCAGCCATAAGGCTACACACCTAAGACTATAGTTGTCCAGACCAATCATACACGAGGAAGTTTTATTTTTGAAAGCTACAATGATCATAATCAAAACAAGATTCAATACCCAAATATATACATCAATAAAACAATAAGTGGTCAGGCTATATAGCAAGACAAATGCGATGATATGGCTATTCAAAACAAGATTCCAATTAAGATTGACTCTGGCATATACAAACAAATGGAAGTGGCAAACAAACATGATTTTATCGTAGAAGCTTCTCAACCAGTGGCACCCGACCATCAAACACGATACATAGATAATAACCATATACCAAGGAGCAGTCACCCATACATGGCAAGTCTGATCCACCACCGAGGAGTATACATTATCAACCACAAAAGTGAATCGACAAATACACGATTTGCACTTACACCAGCAAGGATTAAGGTAAGTAGCATCATCAATCATGATTAAACCACCCAAAACAAAAGGTAAGTTACTGCAGAAAGTCTTAAATAGTATATTGTAGATTAGGAAGGGTGTTTTCATCATCGTTATCTCAAAGATAGCCTCACAACTAACAATAAGACCATCTGAGCATTCTGTTAAGGTTTTCCACAGGTCGTGTTTATTAGCAAATGAAATGCATAAAAACCCACCACTCCAAAAATTCCACTCAACCTTAATCTTTTTCCTATACTCATTATTCTCAATAGGATCACCAATAATGGTAGCAAGTAAAGAATTGAGTTTAATCAAAGTGAAGTTCTCTTGTACACTACCTTGCAAAGCCTTTAGCTTCTCCCTATCGAAAGCCTTTTTCTTGATCTTTTTTGCCCCTTCAAATTGTTGCGATGAAGAAGCATCCTCGCCATCATTGAGGACAGTAGTCCCCTCAACAGAATTTTCCTTCTTAATGGATTTGAGGCCCTTTCGGGGGGGTGGGGGGTGGGTTTGATGGAAGCACAGATTGCTCTGGCCCCATGGGTTGTTTTCCTTTATCCATCCCGGTGACACACTTAGCCTGAAACCGGAAGGAATAAATGAAAGTAGATTGTCGATAGATTATTGAGTTAACTTGGAGAGGAGGTAGGAGAGAAGTGTAAGAACTCACGCCACACAGCCTCCGAAGAAGAAATTTATCCACTAAAATTATTGATCTGAGGTGCATTAATAAAGGGACATGGTAAACACGATCAAGGATATATGTATTAACAATCATAATATATAATCCGTCCACCATAACATCACGCAAAGTTCCAAAAATGATATTTGTAAGAACCTGATCAAGTGCGTACATATTCACAGTGTTAATGACAGAAGTGGCCGGTAGGTAGCAGCCAAAAAACCTATACCAGTACTGAATGCAATATAGACTATCGTAGATAATGAAAGACCCTCCACAAGACAACAAGTCAAGGAAACTAAAGATGGTTGCAATTAAAGATGTGAAATTGAGCGTAGTTATGCTGTTCCAAAACATAAATGGTTGGTAAGAAAAGGATTGTATCCACATAGAGGCAAGCACCAATGAAGGTTCTTGATGAAACTATGTAAGTGACACTTCACAAAGCACCAACAGAAACGGGTAACTGAGGCAAAATAAAACCCACAATTAGTGCAGCCCCCATTAGGCAATAATGTTTTATAAAAATGTATATATGTATGACAGTAAGCTAGTAATCAAAAGTTGGGTAGTGTTGTTGATACATAATGGGTACCACATGGATTGGTGCCACCAATGCTCTAAATGTGCACTTAAGCAAGGAAGGAGACAAATGAGACAAACTAAAATCCCAGGCTTTAATATAAAATTATTCGATAAGATATTTTGCCTTAAAATGTCCTCCTTGATTTTATGACAGTAACAAAGGCAACATGAATTCTTTGCCCAACTAGCATAAGCTTCAAAAGAATAAGAATGCACAATTGTAGTGTTTAAATTCTCTAGCCATTGTAGATTACAGGAAACTCTGAACATCTTAAAGTACATAAAAAATGTAATATTTTCCCCGAATGTATTTGCTATGATTATATTCGGTAAGCTAGACAGAATTAGGAATTGAACAACAACACAATAACAGTCATCATCACGGATGATGTTACACTTGTTATTCTTTCTTGTCTTTGCAAAAATTATACTAATTTTGATAATCTTATCGTTATTGTCCCTGAGTTTAAACAATAGAGCATCTTTCCTTGATTTATTCGTCCAAACCAGCCCCCCGAAACAAACAGATACACCTAATGGAAACTGAATACATACGGCAGTCCAGGAAAGCCATGCTCCGCAACTAGCTAGTTGGTATTCTAGAAAACTAGCGCTGGACATCAGCCTAGCTACTCCATTCGCAACTTTAAGCACAAAAACCAACCAGCAGCCAGAAGAGTAGACAGAATTAAGCATACATGCAAACTTTCTACGCAAAGAGGAGCCCAATAAAGGGTTATCAACTAGGGAAGAAAGCAATACTTGGATTTTTGGTTTAATATTACTATCCATAAATGTATTTGAAATAAAATGCAAGAAGTAATTCTTGCACTTAACTAGACCTGTCAAAACATAACCCGACCCGAAAACCCGACCCGAACGTCCGGTAAAATTTGGGTTAGGACCCGAAAATTTTGACCCGAAAATTTTTTCTGACCCAAACCCGAAAACCCGGTAATTTTCCAGGTCATCTGGGTTTCGATCCGGTGACCCGATTGACCCGGTAATTTTGACCCGATTGATCCGATTGACCCGATGACCCGGTGATCCGATTAACCCAATTGATTTATAATTATATATGATTAATTTTTTTTTTATGGAGATTCCAATTTATTTACATTTTATAATTACAATCACTTGATGTTTCATTTTCAAATCAACTTTTATATTTATTTGTATTGTGTAATACTCCCTCCAATCCATAGTATTTGATTTTTGATTTTTCATCACATTTTTTAAGAAGAAAAAACTCTAAAAATATTAAAATATTAAAATAATTCTATGCTTATTACTAATTGCATGAAATTATTTTTAAAAAATTATTTAAAAATTTGATATTTTATATATTTTTAAATTTTATTAAAAATTACAAGAAATAATAAAAATTAAATATTTTTTATCATATATAGTATATAATTACAAGCACTAAAACTTATGAACCATGTCTTTAATTTTAGCATTTTAAAATTATTGCAAAATTACCAAATCATGATTTTTTTAATTTAAAAAAGAAAAATTTGACAAACCCGAAATCGACCCGATTTGACCCGAAATCGGGTCAAACCCGAGTTCAAATCAACCCGGATCTACCCGGGACCCATTTTACCCGGAACCCGTTGTACCCAAAACCCGAAATGACCCGACCCGAACCCGACCCGAATGACCCGATTGATAGGTCTACACTTAACCCACCAAAAAAAGCACCAAAGGATGAGCTGAAATACACCAAACAAAAATTTCCAGGCGTACCTGATTCTTTTTCGGAACTCTTTAGCCTCAATTGGGTCACCAATGACTGTTGTAAATAGAGAAGAGAGGTTGGGAGCAGATAGCTTCTCCCTAATGGTTGTGCGCCTATTGAACTTTTTCTCATCTTTGGATTTCGATTTTGTTTTCTTTCCGTCATCGGAGCAGTTATGCTCATCAGGGAGTTTAGAGCCCTCCGGCAGTTTCAACCCCTTTCGGGTGGTAGACTTTGAGATAACAGGATCATCTGTTCCCAATGGTTTTTTTCTTTTATCCACCTCAGTGGGAGCCATGAGATACACAGAGAAAAAAATAGGATTAGCTGATGAGTAGTTTTTCACAAGATGGTAATGGATGGAAGGAGGAGGAGAGGAGCGAGCAAGCCATCGCACCCCACAACTCCGAAAAAATGAAGAGCCGAAGAAGAGAGAAGGTGAACAAACCAAGCAGGGGAGCAAACGATGCCACCCTAGGGGAACCTTGTTGCCGAATAGAAGCCCTTCAACCCTTGCACAGTAAAGGGGGAAAACACCATCACCCATCAGAGGAGTAGCACATCTTAATTCCGTACACCATGGATTTGGCCATGGCGGAGGGTGGCGTGACCAGGCCCGAGCAAACACCATCAACAGACCACTTAAGAGCAGCACTCGACAGCAAAAAACGAACAGATTAGCCCAGAAGGCGAGCCAATAGGCTAACCCCCAATTTAAGGTGACAGATTGAACTCTCGAACACTTGCCAACACAGGACACCCATAGGTTCCTAGATGCAAGAAATCGGAGAGGGTTAGGGCCATATGTGGTAGAATAAGAGTTTTAATATCTTTAAAAAAAGTTTTAATAATGACTAAATGAATGGAAACAGGGGCGGAGCTAGGGGTGCTTGGGGTGCTTGAGCACCCCCGGCCCAGAAAAAAATACAAAAAAAAATAACTTTTTACATATATTTAGTATTTTTAAGGTAATATAACATGTTTAAAGAATACTAGTACGATCCCCGCGTCATGGCGCGATTTTTTTATAAATAATATTTAGATATAGATAAATCATAGACATTAGATTTAATTTAATATTTTTAATTAAACCCATTGATTAGTAAATGTGTTAAAAATAATAGAAAAAAATACACTTGGGTTATAGAGATAAAGAGAAAAATAAATAATAAATAGTGAAAGATAAAATTTTTGAATTAATCCCATTGGTTAAAAAATGTGACATCAAATAATATTGGGTAATTAATATTGGAATATTTTTCAAAAAAATAATATTAGAAAATATAGTTACCATAATAAAATGATATTATGTAAATAATATTTCCACAAATAACTTTGAACATGAAGAGGACATGTGACATAAATTAATATTGTATAGTATATAGATATAGATAGTTAGTAAATGAATTTGAGTTAAGCCCAATAGTTATATTAGCTTGATTTCAATGTTTTGAATTAAGTCCAATAGTTAGTAAGATTAAAGAAAAAAAAGAGAATTAAAAGAAAAAGAAGAAAAAAGGAGAATTAAAAAAAAGAGGATTAAAGAGAAAAAAAAATTATAATTGGTCAAAACCCCTAAAATCTCTCTAATGTTGACACCTCATCATAAACTCTTCTAAATTAAGAGTTCATATAGATATAGATATAGATATAGTTATAGATATAGATATAGATAGTTAATAAGATTAAAGAGAAAAAAGAGAATTAAAAGAAAAAGAAGAAAAAAGGAGAATTAAAAAAAAAGAGGATTAAAGAGAAAAAAAAAATTATAATTGGTCAAAACCCCTAAAATCTCTCTAATGTTGACACCTCAGCATAAACTCTATAGATATAGATATAGATAGTTAATAAGATTAAAGAAAAAAAGAGAATTAAAAGAAAAAGAAGAAAAAAGGAGAATTAAAAAAAAGATTAAAGAGAAAAAAAATTATAATTGGTCAAAACCCCTAAAATCTCTCTAATGTTGACACCTTATCATAAACTCTTCTAAATTAAGAGTTTATATAGATAGATTTGAAACAAGAGTGTTGTCTAGCTCAAGTGGTAAAGGAAGGAAAGAGAACCAAAAGGTCTTAGACCATGTGCAACCATGGGTTTTTACTTACCTTAAGGCTTTATAAGATAAGCTTATGGTTGCAAGCAAAACCTTAAGGTAAGAGGTTGGAAGGTGTAACGGCCCGGATATAAATATCCGAGATACGTTTCGAAGGTTGGATACCTTCGTTCGGATGTTGCAATTCAGGTACGGGTCGAGGTTTCAAACCTCAAAAGATCAATCAATATTCAAAGCGGGGATTTCGAACCCCAATCAATCGAAGTCAAAGAAATTCAATGTGGAATCAGACCGAGACCCCAACACACCCTGTCCCGCAATCGAACATACACATACGCTAATATAAAGATGCTTTGATGCAATGCGGAAATTTAATCACACTAACATACTCCTAATTTACAATATGCGGAAAAGAACTGTAAAGGGCCCAAGACAATGCCAAGTGGCATATCCCACTCCTACCTCTGCACCCCTTCCCGTTAGTGCAGAGACTGGCCAGTTCGGTGCTATAGCATAGCAATTTCCTCTTGGTGGTGCACTCACCACGACATCTTCATATCATATCATATCATCTCATCTCTTGCCCGATGGTGTTGGGCTATCATATCATATCATCTCATCTTTTGCCCGATGGTGCTGGGCTATCATATCATGCTCATATCGACTCGATAGACTTAGGGCACCCGATGGGGCTGGGCTACCCTATGACCATAGCAAAGACTCTAAGACTATCACAGATAACGGCCGTTCTGTTTACATACGCATAAAGAAATAGAATGCTCAATCACAAGTGCAATCCTAACATGATACTACATGGCATGCTTTAATGCTTATGCAACACCTAGTATGTCATATATTCACAAGCAGGTATTCTCTTTCGAATCTGAGTAAGCCCATAAAGGAACTTACCTGGAATTGCAGAACAGCAAAAGTAATAACCAGTATAAGCAAGCCAAACCATGTCGTAGATCACCTAATAGTTTAATAAGCAACAATTATAAGTCTAAAGCACAAAGGGACCCATTAACCTCTACACATCAACTAAGTAAGGCAAATAACTCATTGTCATTATTAAGCTATCCCATCACATAGTCTCATCTCATCACATATTCCACATCAACATCATCATCTCAATTCATCATTCTTCTCAACTCATCTCATATATCATCATACATCAACTCGTCTCAACATATCATATCTCATAACCACCTCCATATTGATCATATAACATTTCATCATAATATCTCTTTCATCATTATATAATACTCATATATCATACATCATGCTTCACACTTATTCTCATAATCAACTTAACGTTTCAACCTAATCATGATCATAAATAACTTAACATACGAATATCAATCATGCTTTAATTTACGTATATTCATATCTTATCATCACATCATATAACATATCATAACAATATCAACATATCATAATTTATATACGCACAAGGTAGACAAGTAAGTCAATTCCCAAGTTTTCCCAAACCCTTAAGTCTCACAATAAGTCAACGCAATAAACAAGGAATTCCTTTAAATCTTACTTAGCCAAATCCCGACATGAAGCATTTGAATCCTTAAACCAATTTCCCAAAATTATATTATTAAAATAATCTCGGCATATCGGTTTTAAAACACAAATCCTTTTGAGGAACATTTTCAAAATACAAGTTTAAGGCTCAATCTCTATTTAAAACGTTTTCTGAAGTCATCAAAAATCCATTCATAAAACATTGCCCTTTAATCAACTTATATGATTATTTTATCAAAATAAATCTGACAAGGTTAGGATATTTCCGAAAATCTCGCTTTTCAAGTAATTAAATCAATTCCAAAAAACCTATTTTTCCAAATTCCGTTTAAGAATCCAAGGCTCATAATATAATATCCTTAAATCTTAATAATAATATTTTAAAATATCACCTTTATCTAATATATTAAAACGAAATCAATTTTCGTCTTAAGACATAACATTCACAATATATAATAACCCCCAAATATCTTAACATTTATATCAATATACAATCCTTTTAAAACCAATTTTAAATATCAACAATAATATTTTATACCATATTATATTCCATTTATTTTATATTTATATCAAATCTTCAAGTGAGTAATTAAAACAATGACACATAACAAGTTATATACATTAACCAAACACTAAACAAACAAATAAACACACACACACTCGGCTGGCCCAGAAGTAATAGGCCCAACCCGGATCTGTTACTCAGCCCAACCCGGATTCGTTACTCAGCCCAAGGAGGAACCCGAATAAATTAAAATCCAAACCCGGTTCCCCTTTTTCTTGAGTTTCTAAAGCCTAACCCGGGCCCCACACTCAGCCTAGTCATCATCTTCTTCCTCCTAATCCAACACCTCTGTTTTGCTCCCCGGTTTCACGCCCAGACCCCAGCTCCTGACACCATCCTCCTTCTCTCTCACTCGCTTTTCTCGCCTGGCCGCTCTCGTCCAAGTACCCTTTCCCGCTCGAGCTCCCTCTCTCACCCGCGCTCGCTCCTCGCGTTCTCGAGCTCGCTGGAGCTCGACCTCGCTCGTCTCTCTCCGACCCGCTCTCACGGATCTCTCGCTCTCGCTTCGCCGATAACAAGCTCACTACCCAGACTACCCAACCAATAGAAGAAGGGAGACTAACCTAAACAAGAAAGGAAGGGGGTTTGAGTTCTCACCGAGGGCGTCGAAGGTGGCTCCGGGGTGCCCATCGGCTGTTGTGGGGCTCGTCGATGAAGAGGGAAGCTCCGAGGGACCTGGGTTGAGTGCGAGGGGTCATAAAGAAGGACCTTTAAGGGGTTTTAAGTCGGAACGAAAGCGGAAACATTACCGAAGGATTTCAAATTCAACAGGGGAAGAGAGGATCGACATCGGTGGCTAGGAGCTCCTGGATGCACGGCTTCACTTCATCGATGTTGGAACCCGGAGGTGTTGTTGCTGCTGCTGCTTGAGTTCAGAGAAGGAAAGAGGTGGGGTGTGTTTGGCTTGACTCTTCCGGAAAACAGAGGATGCAAGGAGGTGGGGTGCTTTGTGGTGGTGTCCGGCTTGGCTAAAGGAGGGGAGGAGGAGGAGAGTTTGCTGGAGCTGGTGGCAGAACATGTGGTAGTGATGGTGGTTGGCGGCAAGGAGAACCAAAGGTGTGTGTGGGTGAAATAAAAAATGGGGCTTGTGAGGGAAATTGAAAGGGGGTTGTTTGATGGACCACAAAATGAAAGAAGGGAGGTGTGATTTCAAATGAAAACAGATTGGGGAGGGGGCTGCGTTTTCAGAATGGCGTGGTGACTGTCTGAGCAAGGTATGGCCTCCTTTGGCACTTTGCCAAAAATGGTGTAGGAAGGCCATGAGGGATAGAGGGGTTGCTGCCTATTGCTGGTTCGAAAAAGAGGGGGAGGAGGAGACAAGTAAGTCGTCCCCGGCTTATTTCAAAATACCCGAAAAACAAATCCTGAAACCCGCTCTCTCGCCCTTTATCCCGACTTATTCCAATTTAAATTGAAAATTTTGATCCGAATTAATAATGAACTCGGTAAATATTTTCAAGTCTCGGTCGAAAAAATTAGCGGAATAAAATCCGCTTTTAAATCAAATTCGAAATTATGCCGGAATTTACTTTGGAATTTTTAAATAAAATTAATTGCTCGAGGACGGAATTTCAAATTTTCCAAAATCTTAGAATTCACATCCCAATTAAATCAAAATTAATTCTTAATTTATAAAATAATATTTTTAAATCGTCGGGTCTTTACATCATCCACCTCTAAAAACAAGTCTCGTCCGCGAGACTAAAACCCTTTTTGAAACCGATCAAGCTTTTCTCAAAACATAGAACCAGACAAAATGATGCAAAAACCCAAGTCGATTCTATCTATGTCAGTCAACCAAGTTTCAGAACTCAAGAGGTGGAAATCATCCACCTCTAAGGGCTATTCCCGCATTCTCTTCCTAGGTTCACTTTTCAGAATCGGATTCAACTATCAATCTCAACATATCAGCAAGCTCAACATCAATTGTCTCAAAATGTCGCGGAAGCTCATATATCAACAAGATAAAGCCAAACTATCAAGTGTCGTCACGCTAACAATCATATCAAGGGTGGTCTCCTACCAGTATCATGCAAGCAAGTCATCACTCACCAAGAAGCTCATCGCCAATCACGTCACATTATCATGTATTATGTACATAACTATCAATAATATGAGCACAACGGCATAGAGATAAACATCAAGGCACACATCTTAAAAGAAGGCACTAGGGTATACTCATCACGGGGTCAAGAAGTCAAGGTAATGCCTACGCTAGGCTCCACATAAGACACGAGTAGCTCATCCGAAGTATCTCCTCAACTAGCTCGAATACTCTCGCTAGGACACTCTACCAAGGAAGGATCAACCTCAACATGGAGATCAGAATAGCTAAGAATGTGGCTAGGATCGGAAACATATCGACAAAGCTGAGACACGAGAAAGACATCGTGCACTCCAACTAGTGACGGGGATAAAGCTAAGCGATATGCTACATCTCCAGAACCTCAAAAGGATCAACAAACCTAAGGCTCGACTCGCCTATGATGTCAAAACATCGGACCCTTTAGGTGGTAATACTCTCAGCCATACGTGTGATCCCACATCAAAGATAATCTCAATCCTTATCGATGCCCCAGAACTCGTAAACAGGCTGCCAGAATCTCGAAGTGAACCGTCCATCTCTATCGGGAACTATCCCCTCATGAACTCCATAGAGCCTCGGAATCCGTCGAATGAACTCCTTAGCTAGCCTCAAAACATGCCAAGTCTCTTGAATAGTGATCAAGCGCGCCTCTCGCATAATTTCTCTGCCTCAAGTCCTAGGACCGGTGGGTTTAGGGACCCACCACGCTTCCGCTGCGCCGCTCAAGTACTACCCAGATGACCGTTCTCTTCTCAAAGTCGGCTCTCGTTGAAGGTAACGCAAGGATACTAAGTTAACAGAGGTAGAGGAATGGTGAAGGCAGACAACTCGGATTCTCTACGGAACCAAACATAGACCACAACTAACGACGACGAGAATGAAAGACAAGATCCCAACCCGAGAACGACAATAATGCCCTTAAGAAATTCTATGGGGTTGTAATTGCGGCAAGAATCACATATCAATCAATCATGAAGCATACTAGTCACATCAATACACACTAACATGTACCTATCTCGATGAATCACGACAACACACATTGGTAGAAAGGATCATAATCGAGTTCTAGACGGACATACATACGAGACAAACTAGACACTTATCATTCCTCAAGTAATAGACAAGCTCGGCATATTAATAATCACGTATGCCTGAATTCAACAATAAATCGGTGTGGTACAAGCCAGGAAAAACATAGTAACATAGCAGGTATCACATGTACGATTGACTACTCATGTTCAACAAAATCCCCTAACCTCATATATACCTATCATCGTAATTAATCCAAGTTCAAATCCGTATAAATCATGGAATCATAAATCAATTTTAAATTCTTGTTCATCAAATCATATAGCATCACATAAGAATTTAAATCACATATATAAAATAACCCAAATCGGGTTTAAACCAAACCCGAGCCAATGACCAAATAAAGGAGAGAACCGGCTCCGGCCAAGAGCCCAGACTTGGTTTTCGTCGCGGCGAATTGGCCGCTCGCCACGGTGAAATCCAGTTCTTCGTCCCTCGCGAGTGATGCCTCTCGCTACGCACGACAAGCATCATTCTCTTCCTTTGTTCCTAGTCCTTGTTCGTCGCGACGACCATGGTTTCGTCGTGGGGTAACAAGCAACTGTGAGCTCGCTTTTGATTCAAACTCGACCCTTTCCTTCCCAACTAATCTCATCATTTCCGATATCCTTCCCCGACCTCAAACAAAATTTAAAATAATAATCCCGAATAATAATACAACTAACAATTTGATAGCCCCTTAAAACCACATTTTTAAACACCTCAAGATTTAATATAGGATATTCAAATAACAATTAAGTACCCATGTCGGATACACACATAGACAAGTCACATCAATATAGAATCTGATACTAAGATGCTCAAACACGTCATAGCACTATAAAAGGAACACATAAGGGGGCATAATAACTATCACATCATACAACAACAAGGTCCACATGATAGGATAGGTATGACATGTAACCATATGATGAGCTATAATCGGAATGCATGTCCTACACGAGTCTAACCGATCATGACGTGGCATAAGTATAACCAAAGATTATTACTAAGGTCCAAGTTCAACATCGGATCATATTTCACGTATATGTGCATTTCATCATGTCATAGTATGTAACATGCGCCCAACTACTAATTAACACAATTACTAAATAATCACACAAGATGTAACGCATGGTGGCACCAATTAACATAAGACTCGCAATTATAAGTGCTCATCAAGATAAGCATAGATTGACGATATGTCCTAGGCAAAATTATAACGTGTGAACCTAGGCATGATTTTAACTATAATACGGGGAACGGAGTCGGATGAAGTACAAGCTACCAGAATATAATAAGCATCACAAGAGCATCATACGGTAAGAACAATAGTTCATATGAGACACTCACATAAACACGTCATTAGTCATATTAAGCGTGCTACTAGGTTGTTGAGGCATAACATAATAACTAAGTTACCAACATAAAACATGCTCAGATAGTCATAGAGTTATACAAGGGCACATAACAAAGCTATTACAACCTTACGACAAGAGTAACTGAACGATGGTACAAAGTGAGCATAGGGTTATGCAAGTCATATTTCTAAGGGCTTAGGCTTCACATGATACTAATAGTGCATGATAAGTCATAGATAAGTGAGAATAAGGTGCATCGAATAACTTCACATAATAGCATGGTGATTCATAGAGGCTTAAGCAAGGCTACCATTACAACGAGCATCAATGCATATAAGGGGAATACAAACAAGTACAACATGTGAATCATGCGCATGTCATAATGCAGAACAAGGAAATGCTCTTAAGGTGTCATATTACAAGAGAACAATATGCTATGTTCATATATATAACTATATTCGTATACATAAAAGTAATCATGCGAGTATCTTACAACTATCGTGGTGGGTGTGTTCATGCAAAGGTCAGGATCTCCACACGTGTAAAGACATCATCTCAAGCAAGGGTGTAACAAGGGATGTAACATATCATGGTCGTAATGAGGTCATTAGAGTATAAAATCAATGATGGCAAGATGATCATCTAAGGTGCTACTAGATACTAAGATACAGGGAACAACATAATGTCATGAATGCAATGTTTGCGTACATAAGAGGAGACAATTAAAGCACATATTCTCATGATAAGTTGCATTTTAGGAGACATACGTCCTATATGATACTAATAGCATACACGGAATCTAAATACAAGGTGGTGTGTGAACATGTAGGGTGTCATACTATTCATTTTTAAAAGCATAAAAGAATGTCATGGGGCATGAAGGAACAATATCACGAGACAAGTAGGTAGGCATGATACTAGTCGGAATCACATAAGGCATAAAAAGCATCGAGGTGTAACACCAATCATCTTCCTAGGACATAAGAACGAATGTCAATATTATCGGGGACCTATTTTAAGTAGGATCATATCATAAAGCAAGTAGGGCATAAAGGTACACAAGCCACAAGTCATGGGTCCTACAGGGTACTAGTGTCTCAGTGAAAGGCGTAGATGTGCAACATATGATACATGTACATTAAACAACTTAGCACAACATATACAAGAGGTCAAGACAATCATAACGTAATCATATGGAAGCAAGGAAGAAACATAGCGGGGGACAACACGAGCCTAACATAGTGTGACTTCATATATGTACATGGATACAAGTCAATAAATATCGGTACATGGCATATATTCAACACAGTAGTGTATCAAGTCATTCGTATGGTCATGCATCAAGTCGTGCAACACGGTAAGTATCAAGTCATGTAAACACAGACAGGGCTACCATTATAACCAAACAGAGATTTCCAAGGGCAATATCGACTTATCCCCACAGACTCAAAAGCTCATTTCCCATGGAATGCTTGTGCGACTCATCTCAAGAACATATACGGGTACTCAAATTACTCCCAAAAGAAGATGGCAGAGTTCGTATAGAATCTCATGACAAGGGGACACTAGCTGACGAGAATCAAGGGGAACGACTTCTCAACAACTCATTCAATCGACTCGGAACTATTCGCAGTTTGATACTCTAGCACAATGACCATCTCGTGGCATGACCTATGGTGTCAAGTACTAGACTTATCACACGCTCAAGTAGTCAATGTTCCCGAACTTAATTCCCGATCAAGATTAGATTCCAATTCCATCTCCCGTGAAAGACATCGATACCATAAAGAACAACTCGATTAGAATACTAATTAAGACATGGAAGAAGATAGAAGGGGAGGAAATCCGAAGGAATAGGCATCCCTCAACCATTACTAACCCTTAACCAAACTTCGTCGAAGCAGAGATAAAACGAAATGGAAGGACACCAACATGTGAATCATGGAGGAGACTGCTCTATAAGAAAGAAATTTCGACTACACCGAAGGGAAAGAAGGGATTCTAAACATATCAACAGATTTCTAGTTCTAGCATAATGGCACTCAACACAGAATCAGTCATTGACAATTATAATGATCTCCTTCGAGGGAGATTGTTCTCAGGTCCAATTAATACATAAAGCACATCAAGCTATCTAATGCCGCTCTTCGAGGAGTGACTGACCGGAGGGGCAAAAACCTCACGATCTCTACCTAACTCGCCACTCCAACCACCTCTGTGTAATTCCTTGGAGTCTTCCAACCCAGCTGTAAAAAATAAGCTAATACTTTGCCTAGCCGTTCCCAACTACATCCAATTGGGATGGTCTAACGCCTTTTCTACCCACTCGATCCCTTTGGTTTGATCCATCATATTCAATAAGCCGAGTTCATATTTAGTCCAATTGAGTTAGGCATATTAAATTCATTTTTCCCCTTTAAAACATCTTCAAATCCTTTGAAATTCATGGGCAATTTTCCAAAACATACACTTGACCCTTGCGTACCCGAATTGCACAACCTGGCTCTGATACCAACTTTATAACGGCCCGGATATAAATATCTGAGATACGTCTCGAAGGTTGGATACCTTCGTTCGGATGTTGCAATTCAGGTACGGGTCGAGGTTTCAAACCTCGAAAGATCAATCAGTATTCAAAGTGGGGATTTCGAACCCCAATCAATCAAAGTCACAGAAATTCAATTTAAACGAAAGTAGAGCGGAAGTACGGTTTGGATACAAAAGCCACGGCAGAGCCGGGTCAAAACCAAAACATATATTCTAAAGTCGTGTAGCCAAGTTTGCGGGGTTAGACAGGTTCTTTGCAATCGTCCGGGGGATTTTCCCACGCCATAGAGACAGGGAGCAATCATACCTAAAAACAAGTGGTGCGAGCGGGATTAGACCGAGACTCCAACATACCATGTCCCGCAAGCGAACATACACATACGCTAATATAAAGATGCTTTGATGCAATGCGGAAATTTAATCACACTAACATGCTCCTAATTTACAATATGCGGAAAAGAACTGTAAAGGGCCCAAGACAATGCCAAGTGGCATATCCCTCTCCTACCTCTGCACCCCTTCCCGTTAGTGCAGAGACTGACCAGTTCGGTGCTATAGCATAGCAATTTCCTCGTGGTGATGCACTCACCACGACATCATCATATCATATCATATCATATCATATCATATCATATCATATCATATCATATCATATCATATCATATCATATCATATCATATCATATCATATCATATCATATCATATCATATCATATCATATCATATCATATCATATCATATCATATCATATCATATCATATCATATCATATCATATCATATCATATCATATCATATCATATCATATCATATCATATCATCTCTTGTCCGATGGTGCTGGGCTATAATATCATACCATATCATCTCATCTCTTGCCCGATGGTGCTGGGCTATCATATCATGCTCATATCGACTCGATAGACTCAGGGCACCCGATGGGGCTGGGCTACCCTATGACCCTAGCAAAGACTCTAGGACTATCACAGATAACGGTCGTTCTGTTTACATACGCATAAAGAAATAGAATGCTCAATCACAAGTGCAATCCTAACATGATACTACATGGCATGCTTTAATGCTTATGCAACACCTAGTATGTCATATATTCACAAGCAGGTATTGTCTTTCGAATCTGAGTAAGCCCATAAAGGAACTTACCTGGAATTGCAGAACAACAAAAGCAATAACCAGTATAAGCAAGCCAAACCACATCATAGATCACCTAATAGTTTAATAAGCAACAATTATAAGTCTAAAGCACAAAGGGACACATTAACCTCTACACATCAACTAAGTAAGGCAAATAACTCATTGTCATTATTAAGCTATCCCATCAGATAGTCTCATCTCATCACATATTCCACATCAACATCATCATCTCAATTCATTATTCTTCTCAACTCATCTCATATATCATCATACATCAACTCGTCTCAACATATCATATCTCATAACCACCTCCATATTTATCATATAACATTTCATCATAATATCTCTTTCATCATTATATAATACTCATATATCATACATCATGCTTCACACTTTTTATCATAATCAACTTAACGTTTCAACCTAATCATGATCATAAATAACTTAACATTCGAATATCAATCATGCTTTAATTTACGTATAATCATATCTTATCATCACATCATATAACATATCATAACAATATCAACATATCATAATTTATATACGCACAAGGTAGACAAGTAAGTCAATTCCCAAGTTTTCCCAAATCCTTAAGTCTCACAATAAGTCAACGCAATAAACAAGGAATTCCTTTAAATCTTACTTAGCCAAATCCCGACATTAAGCATTTGAATCATTAAACCAATTTCCCAAAATTATATTATTAAAATAATCCCGGCATATCGGTTTTAAAACACAAATCCTTTTGAGGAACATTTTCAAAATACAAGTTTAAGGCTCAATCTCTATTTAAAACGTTTTCTCAAGTCATCAAAAATCCATTCATAAAACATTGCCCTTTAATCAACTTATATGATTATTTTATCAAAATAAATCTGACAAGGTTAGGATATTTCCAAAAATCTCGATTTTCAAGTAATTAAATCTATTCCAAAAAACCTATTTTTCCAAATTCCGTTTAAGAATCCAAGGCTCATAATATAATATCCTTAAATCTTAATAACAATATTTTAAAATATCACCTTTATCTAATATATTAAAACGAAATCAATTTTTGTCTTAAGACATAACATTCACAATATATAATAACCCCCAAATATCTTAACATTTATATCAATATACAATCCTTTTAAAACCAATTTTAAATATCAACAATAATATTTTATACCATATTATATTCCATTTATTTTATATTTATATCAAATCTTCAAGTGAGTAATTAAAACAATGACACATAACAAGTTATATACATTAACCAAGCACTAAACAAATAAATAAACACACACACACTCGGCTGGCCCAGAAGTAATAGGCCCAACCCGAATCTATTACTCAGCCCAACCCGGATTTGTTACTCAGCCCAAGGAGGAACCCGAATAAATTAAAATCCAAACCCGGTTCCCCTTTTTATTGAGTTTTTGAAGCCTAACCCGGGCCCCACACTCAGCCTAGTCATCATCTTCTTCCACCTAATCCAACACCTCTGTTTTGCTCCCCGGTTTCATGCCCAGATCCCAGCTCCTGGCACCATCCTCATTCTCTCTCACACGCTTTTCTCGCCTGGCCGCTCTCGTCCAAGTACCCTCTCCCGCTCGAGCTCCCTCTCTCACCCGCGCTCGCTCCTCGCGTTCTCGAGCTCGCCGAAGCTCGACCTCGCTCGTCTCTCTCCGACCCGCTCTCACGGATCTCTCACTCTCGCTTCGCCGATAACAAGCTCACTACCCAGACTACCCAACCAATAGAAGAAGGGAGACTAATCTGAACAAGAAAGGAAGGGGGTTCGAGTTCTCACCGAGGGCGTCGAAGGTGGCTCCGGGGTTCCCATCGGCTGTTGTGGGGCTCGTCGATGAAGAGGGAAGCTCCGAGGGACCTGGGTTGAGTGCGAGGTGTCATAAAGAAGTGCCTTTTAAGGGGTTTTAAGTCGGAACGAAGGCGGAAACATTACCGAACGATTTCGAATTCAACAGGGGAAGAGAGGATCGATGTCGGTGGCTAGGAGCTCCTGGATGCACGACTTCACTTCGTCGATGTTGGAACCCGGAGGTGATGTTGCTGCTACTGCTCGAGTTCAGAGAAGGAAAGAGGTGGGGTGTGCTTGGCTTGACTCTTCCGGAAAACAGAGGAAGCAAGGAGGTGGGGTGCTTTGTGGTGGTGTCCGGCTTGGCTAAAGGAGGGGAGGAGGAGGAGAGTTTACTGGAGCTAGTGGCAGAACAGGTGGTAGTGATGGTGGTTGGCGGCAAGGAGAACCAAAGGTGTGTGTGGGTGAAATAAAAAATGGGGCTTGTGAGGGCAATTGAAAGGGGGTTGTTTGATGGACCACAAAATGAAAGAAGGGAGGTGTGATTTCAAATGAAAACAGATTGGGGAGGGGGCTGCGTTTTCAGAATGGCTTGGTGACTGTCTGAGCAAGGCATGACCTCCTTTGGCACTTTGCCAAAAATGGTGTAGGAAGGCCATGAGGGATAGAGGGGTTGCTGCCTATTGCTGGTTCGAAAAAGAGGGGGAGGAGGAGACAAGTAAGTGGTCCCTTGGCTTATTTCAAAATACCCGAAAAACAAATCCTGAAACCCGCTCTCTCGCCCTTTATCCCGACTTATTCCAATTTAAATTGAAAATTCCGATCCGAATTAATAATGAACTCGATAAATATTTTCAAGTCTCAGTCTAAAAAATTAGCAGAATAAAATCCGCTTTTAAATCAAATTCGAAATTATGCCGGAATTTACTTTGGAATTTTTAAATAAAATTAATTGCTCGAGGACGGAATTTCAAATTTTCCAAAATCTTAGAATTCACATCCCAATTAAATTAAAATTAATTCTTAATTTATAAAATAATATTTGAAAATCGTCGGGTCTTTACAAAAGGGGTTACCTCTTTATACTAAGGTAACCTCTTCCACCACAAGTGGCCCCCACCCTTTTGTTTCTATATTTATTTGATGTATTAATTATTCAAATGTATTTATAATATATATTTATTATTATTATTTTCAAATAATAATTATACCATTAATTTTATTTTATTTTTCTCCATAATTTGAGTATAATTTTTCCTTTATATACTCATATTGACCTATTATATTGTTTGCACTTCTTTTTTCATATTCCATTCTCATACACTAATGTAATTATTTTTGTTATTTGCTTATAATATAATGTTATTTTTTATTTTTCATCTAATGTAATAAAAAAATATTAATATCAAGCACTTTTTAATTTTATTTATAAATAAAACTAATGAGATGAAAAATATTAATATCAATCACCTCTTCCCTTTTTATTTTTACTCTTCCATGGTTTCGATCCGATTTAAGTTGTTATGAAATTAAGTTGTTATTTACCTATAATGTAATGTTATTATTTTTGTTATTTTTCATCTATATAAAATAAAAAAATATTAATATCAAGCACTTATTAATTTTATTTATAATAAAAATAAATGAGGTAGAAAAAGTGGGGAATAAGGTAATCCCATGGTTGCAAAGGTAACCTCTAAAGAAGAGGTAGAAAAAGTAGAAAATAATTTAAAGAAAAAAATATATGAGGTGGCAAATTATGATAAGAGGATGAAAATTGAAAAGGGAAAGAGGTAACCGCATGGTTGCACATGCTCTTAGGTTCAATTCCTAAATGCTTCACTTTTTATTTCTTTTACTATTTCATTAATTCTTCTTCATCTCTATCTATATTTTTTTGTTTCTATCAACTATTTCCTTAAAAAAATGTCATATTTATGTTTTACTATATCATTAATTCTTTTTGATTTCTCTCTATATTTTTTTTGTTTCTATCGACTATTTCATTAAAAAAATATCATATTTATGTTTTACTATATCATTAATTCTTTTTGATTTTTCTCTGTATTTTTTTTGTTTCTATCGACTATTTCATTAAAAAAAATATCATATTTATATTTAAATTAAGAAAATCACAATTTTAGTGTTTTTTCTTTAAAAAAGTCATATTTATGTTTTACTATATCATTAAATATTCTTCTTGATTTCTCTCTGTATTTTTTTTGTTTCTATCAACTATTTCATTGAGAAAAATGTCATATTTATATTTAAATTAAAAAAATCACAATTTTAGTGTTTTTTCAATATTTTTCTAGAAAAAAATCTTCTTAATAAGTATACACCAAAAAAATATTTTATAAAATTTTTTTTAGCACCCCCGGAAATAAATCCTGGCTCCGCCACTGAATAGAAACACTTTTTTCTCTCTACTATTAAATAAAGAGTTTTAATAATGACTAAATGAATGAAAACACTTTTTTCTCTCTACTATTCAATTGGCTTATTGGCCTATTAATTACCACAAAAAAACTTACTTTACTAGTAGGATAGATAGATAGATTCCATTAATTTAGTATACATAGCACGTACTCAATATTTGGAGGTAATTATCTTCTTCAAGAATCAAGCCATATTTGGATGAACAAGGCAAATTTTTTTTTTCTAGTGTTTGGAGACGGTCAAATATTGATGGTGGGAGACGTACGCATGGAGCTGGCTCAAAATTTCAGTCATCCGGTTACGATATACTTTTAAAATTTATATTTTAAATCTATTGATCATATATATTATTTTTAAAGGTAACAACCTGGTATATATTACCGAATATATGTTTCAAAAAAATTGAACAATTATCACACATCTTACTAGGCCTGATATATGAGCCTACGAGCTCGGGTACTTGATGTTCAAGTTCGGCTCGTTTATAAACGACCCGAGCTCGAGCTCGAGCTCAATTTCTATTCGAGTATATACATGTGCTCAAGCTTGGCTCACGAACAGGGTGTAGAACTCGAGTTAGGCTCGATGAGCTCGGTTGTCATCGAGCCCGAACACGAGCTCGAGCTCGATAAGCTCGATTGGGCTCGTTATGAGCTCGAACTCGGGCTCAATGAGCTCGTTAGGCTCGAATGAACTCAACATGAAACAACACCCAATTTAGTACAACAACGCAGCAACAACCTAAATGAATTAAAGCACCACGGAAGAGAGGCAATTAACAACTCAAAATCAAGATGAAGTAAAAAACAGATTCTCATTACAAGATGAATTAACAACTCAAAATCAAAGCACCACCGGGAGAGGCAATTTTGTCAAGATGAAGCAAGATGAAGTAAGAACTCAAACAGATGAAGTAACAACTGCAAAATAGAAGCACCACCGGCCACCGGGAGAGGCTGCACCGCCGGAGTCGAAAATCACCTAAGTCGAAAATCTGAACTCGACACCCACTTACCAAAGACCAAGGGGCACGGGCGCTGTTTTGCGCAGCAGCTTGCACCAGCGGAGAGAGGGGCTGCACCACCGGAGATCTGCTGCACCGCCGGAGAGAGGCCGCACCTTCGGGGCGCCTGATTGAGCGATGGGCGGCTGCCGGCGAGTCAACCCGTGGCCACGTCTAGTCACATGTCGAGCACCGTACCACCGCCACCACCACATTGCACCGTAGCTTCCAATGCCGACATGAAGCTTGCAGTGCCATATTTCAAACACCACTGCTCGCAACCCCCTTTGCTTTTTGACGCCTTCGTTCTATATGTCCCCAAATATAGCTGGGTGAGACGGTATCATTCGAACGTGATTTTAGGTTTTCAATACGTTAAGTAATCTTTGTTTCGAGGGGTAAACTAACATCTAGATATGTCGTTCTAGGTTCTAAAATTGCGGATTCATCCACCATAGTTGGTAAGGAAATCGATCCCTAATCCATTTTTTTTTATCATATTATTCTTCACAATTACTTTAATTAAAAATGTTATATTTAAATTATATATTTAACATTTTCTTTCAATATTTTTTGTAAGAGTAATTCTCCTTGAATTTTTTTTCGATATTTTTTGTTTCTCTCAACTAGCTATTTAAATAAAAATATAATAAATAATTAAAAATTTTAGTATTTTTTTAATTTTTTTAAAAATCTTATTGAGAGGTATATATAAAAAAATCATGAAATTTTTTAGCACCCTTTTGAAATCCTGGATCCACAGTGCACGTGTATATATATATATACTAGTATTCGTTACCCGCGCGGTTGCGCGTTTTGTTAATAAATTATATTTTATTATACTAAAATATTATATTAGATAATTAATTGACGTGGATTAAAAAAATAAAATCAAATTGACGTGGCTCACAAAAATAAAACCATATATAATATATTATATTCAATTTGATCTAAAAGGTAGAATAACGCACCAAATATTCCTTCTTCATCTTTTAAAATAATAAATAATATAGTTTATTAACAAAAGCATGAAAATAATAAATATGTATAACAACTAATTCAAGTTATATTGGATAGATTATTGATCTAAAAAGATAAGTTTTTAGCTAACTATATTCATTTATTAATTGATGTGGACCAGAAATATAATACCACTTTAATCCAGAAAATGCCACGTAAGCAAAAATAATCCCGCTTTAATCCAGAAAATTCCGTGGACGCGAGATCGCACCAGAGCCCGTTTCAGGCCCCTGTTTTAGTATTTTATATAGATATAGAGGTTGGGTCATGTTTTAACAACTCTTACGGTGTTAAATGTTAACAAATAAATATTCAGCAAAATTTATCAAACATTCATCACAGTCACTCAATTATTCATCAAAGCTTTTGTTAAAATTAATCAAATATTCATCACAGTCACTCAAATATTCATCACGGTCACTCAATTATTCACCATTATTCACAATATCCACCGCCAATCCTGTAATTGTGTTACTATGATGAATATTTCTTAAATGTTGCCGAATATTTGGGAAATTGTGAATAATGAGTGACTGTGATGAATATTTGAGTGATTGTGATGAATATTTGATTAATTTTAACAAAAGCTTTGATGAATAATTGAGTGACTGTGATGAATATTTAATAAATTTTGCCGAATATTGATTTGTTAACATTTAACACCGTAAGAGCTGTTAACATTTGAACCGCATTATATATATATATATATATATATATATATATATATATATATATATATATATATATATATATATATATATGTGACGTTCAATAGAGTTAGATATAAATCATACGTACCCATTGTTGCAATGAATGAACGGGAATGAAGGATGGCAAAAAAGTCACTCGTGTTGTTCTATCAAAAAAAAGTCAGATTGATTCTTAAATAGTTCCTACTTCAGACCTATCAATAGAAATAACGTTAACAAAACAAGATTCAATTGCACTTATTATAATTAGGTAAGAATATATATATTAATGGCTAATTAATATAGTCACATTGATTTTTTTTATGTCACTTTAGTGCAAAACGACCCTCTGTCTCTCTATATATACATAAATAAAATTGTACCCTCTTTTAGAATTTTCTGAATATGCTACTGCATAAACTAGTTTAAGGGAAAAAACATGGTTATATATATACTCCCTCCGATTTTTAATATAAGACATTTGACTTTTGTGCACGTGATTTAAGAAGTTAAAAACTATATAAAATATTGATTTTTCTAATTAAGTTTTTTTACATTACAATACTTATTATTAATAAGTATTATAATGTAAACAAAATTAATTAAAAAAATCAATATTTTATATAGTTTTTAGCTCTTTAAACTACGTGCACAATAGTCAAATGCCTTATATTAAAAATCGAAGGGAGTATATATATAATTTATCGTTTACTATTTATACACGTTTTCTTATAATGATGAAAACTATATAAAATATTAATTTTTAATTAATTTTTTTACTAATATCATATTTTTTATTACTAATAAGTATTATAATATTATAAAAAAATTATAAAAAAATAAATATTTTTTTTGAATTTTTATCATCTTAAAAAACATGTATAATCGTATAAATAGTAAAAACACAATGAAAAGTGAACAAAGGGAGTATCTATCTATCTATATCTATATCTTCTATATATCTATAAAAATTCCTCTTAATGGCTCTCAACTTTAATAACTCCTCTTATTGATTCTCTACCAAAGATTACTTCAATGTCTTTTTTTTTCCTTTTATTTGATTTTATAATTTGATAATTGCTCATTTAGTTATTTACTTGAAATTTTGGCTCTTAAAATTTATATAGAATTTCAAAATATCTATGTAATTTAATCTTTTTATGAATTGAACTAGATATCAATATTAGCATTTGGTTTGAAAACCAAAAATTACTTTTTTTTAATGTTTTTTAGCAATGCCTTCAATAGTTTGAGTATAATTATTATTTTTAATTGGGAAAAAATCATTTTCATTTGATTTTAAGATTAAAATATAGATGAAAAAAAATATAATGTTTGATTTAAAGATGAAAATGAAGACATTAAATATAATAATATTTCTTAAAAATTAAAATATAAGATATACAAAAAAATAAATATTTTATAAATAACTTAAAACTATATACATATAAAATCAAGATTTACTATCTGTGCATTGTTTTATAGTTTTCGTGTATCCTAAAGACTGTATAAATATATGATATATCTATATATACTCAAGCCAACCAAATTTATATTTTGGTTTTGAAGTGAAAACAACATCAATAGTTTAATCCAATATAAAACAATTAACTTTAACAATTTGCTGATGATAGGATAACCGATAGAAGAAAATATTAACAAATAAAATTATGAAATGAATTTCATGTAAGATACCACACTAGGACATTAATTATATCATAATATCAGATAAAAAACTATATCATAATATGTGTCATTGACAATTGCATAAAAATATTTATTAAAATTAATTACTAGACATACAAAAAAAATCATTTTATAAATAACTTAAACCAAATTGTTATGAAGCATATGAAATCAAGATTTACCAGTTGTATGCATACATATTTTAGATTAGGGAACAATTATTAAAAAATATGACATAAAATAATCTCTTAAATAATCTTATAAAATACCAAAACTTATATGTCCCGTACGTAATACGGACATAACTTACCTAATATATATATATATATATATATATATATATATATACCCTCTTCTAGAATTGTTTGAATATGCCACCGCACACACTACTTTAATGGGAAAAAAATATGGTTCTGTAAAAAAAAAATAAAAAATAAAAAAATTAAAGCGAGCCTGTTGCGCTATATAAATATAGTGGTGGGCATAATAGCGATGATGAAACTCCACTCCGATCCTTGGTACAGCTCTAGTCTGTATTATACAAGTTTGAATACCAAAATTTTTCGATAATATCATATCGATATATTACACAATATATAATGTCATTATCCCAATCATCAATACTAACCAAGGCGTGTCCGACTAGTGCCTTACACTACACCAAGTTTCAAGGTATATTATGCTGCATTGTGTTATATATGTATTCCTCGTATTCCTCCTAATTCTTATTAGGGTTTTTTTATTTGTTTTTCTTTTGTAAGAGCATCTCCAATGCAACCGTTTCCTCATTTTTAATCATTTTTAAGATTTTGGAGTTTTTGTAGAATTTTAAGATATTTTTTTATTCAACAGATTTTTCATCACATTATTCAAAATGGAGAAGTAGTAGAAAAAATAGAGATGATTTTCTAAATCTGCAGCATTTTCCAAACTAAATAATTCTCCAAATCTTCAAAATAGAGAAACTGTTGGAGCTAAACCAAAAATAATTTAAAGAATGTGTATTTTGTTTCCCATTTTGAAAATTTTTTAGGGAATTTGTTGGAGATAATCTAGAGTTTCCATTTGTTGAAAAAATAAATAAAATTTTCACATTTTTGGGAAAACATCTTTTTTACCCCTACATTACACAAATTACAACTGGTAAAAAGTTCCAAATTTTTATGTTCTTAACAAAACTATTTTTTCGATCAGTAAACTGCCCTTTTATTGAAAAATAAAATAAAATTGGACAAAAAATGATAATAAATAGGATTTTTTAAATGTCACTATTATTAAAACAAACCCAACTTCTTTATTGCTCAAATTGATTTCCTTGTAAATTTATACATAAATATAAAAAATAACTTATACAATATATATATATATATATATATATATATATATATATATATATATATATATATATATATATATATATATATATATGAAGTTGGGTCTTGCCCCATTAATTACACCTATTAAATAATTAAAAAAACCTAAAATATTACCATTAAAATTCAAAAGGTTGTTATAGCCTAATGGTTAAGGAATAGTTTATATGCATAAGGTTAAGGGTTCAAGTCTCCTTAACTACACTATTTATATATTTTTTAAATTATATTAGTTTAATACCTTAAATTTATTAGATAAAAATATTTAATATTTTTTGTTATCAAAATTCTAATGGTTTCTTATACAATAGAATTATAATAGTTTTTTTTAGGCCGATATGCATAACTAGACTTAAAAAAATCTCACTTTGCAAATGTAGACCATAAGGTGGGAAATTTGCAAAAGTAGACTGAGCTATTTTTTGCAAATAAATGGTGGGTTACCGGGTGGGTTGGTAGCAGGTAAAAAAGGGAGGGAAACCCACAAGGGAGAGAAGGGGGGAAAGCTGTCAGAGTTGCAGGGGGTAAACAGTGGATTGGGGGGCCTCATTTAATGCACATGGGGGAGGGAGAATTAATTAGGAGCTTTTGCAATGATTGTAATAAACAGATACATTTCAAAGCATATATAAGCGGTAGTGATGGATTCCTCATGACTCATTTATTGTGCTTTAAAGAGAGAGACGTAATAGGAGAGGAGATGAGAGATGAGGAGGGAAACGTCACCCGTTCATTTTTGGAAACTGTACAGTTTCTATCCTACAAATAGTGTAAATCTGTCCTGCCATGAGTTGGAAATTGTCCTTCCATTTCTGTAAATTATTACTCTGATGCTTTTGTCTTTGAATTTGTACGTGTTTTGCTCCAATTCTAACTAAGGTACTAGAATTGTCGATTTTATAGATAAATTATTTAAATGAAATTGCTTTGATATTAAGAGAAATTAGAAGAAAATAAGTGGGATTGAATTGCTTTTGATTGCCAATTTTGTAGTTGGTTCCCTATTTCGAGAGATCATGAGGTTGAGGTATTGAATTGTCTTTGATTGCAACCTCAATTTTTGTGTGTGGGTGTTTTCTTGCTTCTGTTTACCACCACTAAAATATATTAATTATACGATCATGAACTTGGTAGGAAATATATACACTAGTGGTAGGATAAATTTGTGAACCTGGTAGGACAAATTCATAAATCTATCTAGTCCTATAAAATTAAGAACCTGGTGGTAGGAAATATATATACACTAGTGGTAGGATACATTTGTGAACCTGGTAGGGCAAATTCATAAATCTCTCTAGACTGTACATTAGGGGCATTGTGAACTTGACAGAAAATTTATACACTATTTTTTCTTTCATTTGGTCTAACATCAACAAATTTATGAACCTACACATACTCTGTATTAGCCTATGTGAGAGTTGAACTCACATCTTTGTGTGCAAACACAACACTCTACCAATTGAGCTAATATGCTATTTTCCATCATATAGATTAATAAACAAGTTCAATGGAAAGTCAATATCAATTCTATTTCTTATCTGTGGAACAAGACAAAACAATATCGTGCAAAGGGCAACGAGAGACAGAAAGAGATTGAATCAATCACCTTCTTATTTGCGCTTCTAGACATTCTCCCTGCTCTCCTTCAAGTGCTTGAAATCATCAATTGATGCATTCAGTTGAGAGATTACCAGAGCAATCACTCGGGGCTGAATCAGCACCGGCTTCGATCTGCTATCTCAGACTCTCTCAGACTCATCAATGGTGATGAGTATGCATTTACATCTTTTAAATAGTACAAATATATCTTACCATTAGTGTGCATCTATCCGACCATTAGTGTTAAGTTATACAAGAATTCTAATCCTACCAATATCGTTGTTTTATCCTACCATTAATGTCTATTTATCCTACCATTTTTGTGCATTTATCCTACCATGAATGTCAAGTTTCCGTACTTTCTGGCTTAGTTTTACACTTAGGAATTTCGGTGATAACATTATCATCCTACCAATATCGTATATTTATCCTACCATTCCTGTGAAACTATCCTACCATTATGGTGTATCTCTTCTACCAATTGTTATCCTGCGGACAGTGTCAGAAAACTGTCCTACATAGTATTACAAAAAATAAATTGTTTATCTAGTCTACAAAAGTACTCCCAGATAATATAATACAGATTTGATTTCTCAACTTTGAAAAGCAGATAGCCCTGACGGGTTTTCCAATTTGATTTTAGATTTCAGTCAGAGTAAGTTGCAAACCACTTCCATTCCAATTTCCACCTATTATTGATCGAGGCGGCGAGCAATCGAGGCAAACAAATTCTCTGCCAACATTGCAAAATCGTCTACATACTCATGACAACAATCTAAAATAGATAAATCTAGGCAAACACAATCGAAACTAACTAAATCAAAATCAGATGAATTGAAAATTTTCCCAAACACAATCTAAATAGATAAACCGAAGTTGATCGATTAAAAAACAATTCGTGGGAGATTAATATGAGACAATGAACATAGCCCTAATCAAATTCAACTAATATTATCAAAATCAAAATCCAAACCATACCTTCTCTCGCCCCCTAATCAGAACAACAAAATCTAATCAGAACACATAAATCAAATTAGACTAGCATACTCAATAACCATACCTTGATGTCGCCCCCTATCAAAATCGTCTTCGGTTTAACCTTCGTCCTTTGTCCTTCGTCTTTAGTTGAACCTTGCTCTTGCCCCTTATCAACTCAGACAACAGCGGTTGAAGGGAGAACGAGAGAGTATGAGATGAGTCCAGCAAGGGTGAGGAAGTGGAGGCGACGACGACTGCCAAGTGAGGGGCTGGGGCGGCGGTGGTGACCAACAAGGGTGAAGAAGTGGAGGCGGGATGTGGGATTGAGGAGGAGGCGCGTCTAAACCTTTCTCTCGCCTTGAACCTTGCATCAATTGAGCGCTGGAGGTAAAGACCTGGTGGTCTGGTGGTCTGCCTTGCATCAATTGAGCGTCGGCGGTAAAGACTGGGAGTTGAGCGGCGCCGAAGGGGATTGGAGACGATGGAGAGATCCATGGTTGGAGGGCGGCGAGGCGAAGCATGTGCGATGTGCGGGAGGATGGAGAAGGGAGGCGGTGGTTTGGAGATACCATACCGAAAGGGATGGTTTGGATTCAACGGGGGAGAAAGGAAGAAGAGATGGTTTGGAAGCGACTGGTTACAACCCTTCCCATCCCCCCTTTGACCTGGACAGTTTTGCAAAATTTTGGGCTTGTAGTATAGTTTTGTAAATTTTGGATCGGGTGGTCTAGTTTTGCAAATGAGCCAAAATTTTGGTATAGTTACTACCCTTTCTTGTTTTTTTTTACGTAGAACCATAACTACAAATATCTATTATTTTTTATCAAAATATGTGTTTTTTTAAATTAAATATTTTATGTTTAACTAATGGTTTTGTTTGTCATTATAAGACATATATTATATATATTTAATATTATTTAATGAATACAAAAATAGATTGCTTTACTTATATTAATGTCAAAACACTGATAATAATATATTATTTTTCTTTACAAAATGGATTAAATAAATGTTGTTAAAAATAAAGAATATATAATTATATACAAATTAAGTGGCTATCAATCGCCAAAATAAAATGAATATTTTTCTAAAGATTACAATATATTTTAAATTGTCATAAAAATGATATATTCTATTAAATATAGGATAAGAATAAATATTGTAAACACTAAATTATATTAGTTAACCTAACTAATAAGGAATAAAATTAGTGTATGGAAGATTGTAATATAAGCTAATGACATGAGCATATATAAAAGCGTAGTTACATTAATGTGTAAATAACATTTTCAAAGTTGTCAAGTATGCAATATATAAGATTTAAAGTTTATGATAATGAATAATGTCTCGCGCGTAGTGCGGGAATGCCTTTCTAATATATATATATATAAAATTGTGTGTGGGCTAATTCAATTTCATCATCTATCTAATTCAATAAACCTAACTGTTTCATCCAAATGTGTAGATCGACGTAAATGACATGACCTAATATGTGTGTGTGTGAATTCAATTTCATTATCTATCTAATTGAATGTATTTATGCTGTCAATTAATTAGGAAACTTCCATCCAAAGACGATTGGCTTCCAAAGAATTCGTTGTGAGAAAAAAGGTGAACTAAATATGGTTGAATGCAGTTCAAGGGTAGCTAGCTTCAATGTGAGGAGGAGTGAGCCAGAGCTAGTGCGGCCGTCGCAGCCTACTCCTAAAGAGCTCAAACTCCTCTCTGATTTTGATAACCAAATCCCTGCACGGTGTACACTTCCAATCATCTTCTTTTATTCTGCTAAGCCCGATATGAAAGACAAAGATCCCGCTAAGGTGATCAAGAGCGCGTTAGCGGATGCATTGGTGTACTACTATCCATGGGCCGGTAGGATAAGTGACCGGCTCAACGACAAGTTGGTGGTGGATTGCACGGCAGAGGGCGTGGTGTTTGGAGAGGCAGATGCCGATATTACTCTTCAAGAGCTTGGAGAGCAACCACTGCTGCCACCTTTCCCATACCTTGACAAGCTCCTCTATACAAGCTCCATAGGAGTGGTTGGTTGTCCTATGCTCACGATACAGGTTGGTTAAACCTAATTAATTGATTACTAGTCTTTTTACCCGCGTTTTGTTTTTATAAATTTTTTTTTATATAATAATTTTGATTGATTTAAATGAATTAATAAATTAATTTTTATAATAATTTTTATCTATACATAAAGTACTCACGTATGATTTATATATATAAAGTATTTTCCCTATTTTATCAAAATCGCAAAGCCATTAGGTTTTTTTTTCCATTAAAATATTGTAATAAATGACATTATGTAAATGGTGAAATATTATGATAGAATCTCATGCAATAAAATATTGTTTTTTAAAAGAATTATTAATGTACTATAAACAATTATAATTTATAAATCATAAATAGTTTGTTCTAATTAACCTATGATCTGGCCAAATTAAATTTATAATAGTAAATTTAATCAATATTTAATCATTCTTAAATAGACACTACTTTATATTAACCAATTATAAACAATTATAAATATTAATCATTCGTATTCCACTAAGGGTGTGTTTGGATTCTAATGCATTATATATAATTATAATTATTTTATGGTGTGGTTAAAATAATGTAAATTTTAAATGAAATACATTAAACCTAATTGTTTCTACCTATGATTGAAATCGTTCAACTATATTTGAATCATTTTTTTTTTGGTCAAATCTATATCTTTGAATTGTAGGATTGTTAGAATTATATAATCGATCGAGATTTTAACGATATATTAATAAATTCAAACGATTCTTATTTGAATAAAAATTTCAAATCCCAATTCAATAAGCCCTTAGCCAATTGATTAAATTCTATTCAAAATCAAAACCCTAATTGAATACAAATTTCAAATCCCAAATCAATAAGCAAAATTGTCAACTAAATAACAAAAAAAATGAATATGTACGTACATAAAAAGAGAAAGAACGATAGATTGATGAACCATATATGAGGGACAAGGTCATCAATGGAATCAGCTAGGAGATGGCTAGGTAATCAACAACGAAGTTATGCTCATGAAGATGGTCGATGTATGAGCAGTGGAGGTGGAGTCACGAACCGAAGGGATAGCAGATCTCACCACCATCATTGATGAGCCCGAGTGAGGTCAAGGTATTGAAAGTCAACAAGGATTACCACAGTGAGTGAGAGAGAGAGAGAACACCATTAGATAGAAGAAGGTGCGACCGTGTGAGATCGAGAAGATGACTAAAGAGAATGGTTGGGATCTATAGAGAGAGAGTGTAAGGGTTGGAGATCAAAAACCTTTTGGGAGGGGGATTAATAGATAGGGTAAATCATTTGAGGCCCATATAATGGTGATATACGAGCAAATGAGCTCGAGTAGCAGGTGTTGAAGCTCGGCTCGTTTGTAAACGAGCCGATCTCAAGCTCGAGATCCATATTGAAACGAGCCCAAGCAAGTGCTGGAGCTCGGCTCGTGAGCTAGGAAGGGTGCTCGAGCTCGAGGTCGATCATGAGCTCACTTGTACTCGAGCTGAGCTGAGCTCGAGCTCGTTTGCTCGTATACAAGGAAACAAGCAGTTCTTGCACTAGGTGCGAGGAACGAACCCCTTCGAACGAGGGTAATGACTTGGTGGAATAGATTTGAGGGAGAGTCGATAGAAAATAGAGGATGAGCAAGATAGAGAGAGCAATTGCGGGATTGAAAGAGGAAGACTACAAGAGCGAGATCTAACTTCTAAGACCAGATCTTAGAGCGAGATTGAGCGAGAGCGAGAGCGAGAGTGAGATCTAAAACTAGATCTGAGAGCGAGAGAGCGAGACTGAGCGATATCGAGAGCGAGACTGAGTGAGATCTGAGAGTGAGACTGAGCGAGATCGAGAGCGAGACTAAGCGAGATCGAGAGCGACACTGAGTAGTAGAGCAAGAGAGAGCGAGATTGAGCAGCAGAGTGAGAGAGACATCGAGAAAGAAAGGGCAAGAGAGCAAGAGCGAGACGCCGAGAGTAAGAGTGAGACTGAGCATGATCGAGAGTGAGAGAGCAAGAGTGAGACACCGAGACTGAGCGAGATTGAGCAGTAGAGGGAGATAGTGACACTGAGCGAGCAAGAGAGAGAGAAAGAGAAAGAGAGAGAGCGAGAGCAAGACGAGCAGATTGAGCAAGCGAGTGAGAGGAGATTGTGAAAGGTTTCTGGCGGCTGGACTTGAACAAAGGGTTGAACAAGGGAAGAAGAAGGGAGGGGGTAAAAATAAAACCTAGGGGTAAAAATGTCATTACACTCTAAAACGAGCAAGCTCGAGCTCAGCTCGGACTCGTGACGAGCTCGACTTCAAGCTCAAACTCGGCTCATTTTTTAATTCGAATGAGCTTGAGCCGAGTTCGAGCCGTGCTCAAGCTACTCGGCTTGAATATCACCCCTCGGTCCAGAACGTACGTATTCATTCGAGGACACAAAACAAACATACACGAAAGGTAATGAACTTTATCATTCCATTCCTAGTCCATTTTTAATACAAACAAACATGCCCTTAACTTCTTTCTTTTCGTAGGATTTTCAAATCCTAACGTTGAAGTCACTCAATATGATTTTTAAATCCTAAGTATATTTGTTTAGTGACTTCAACGTTAGGATTTGAAAATCTTGTTTAGGGACTTAGGATAAAAAATATTTTAATGAATTTCCAAGTTGCATGGTTTATTGAGTTTAGTATATTTGAATATATTTTAAAAATTACTTTTTTAAATGAATTATTTCCAGAATCGGTTTAATGAAAGTATTTTGAGTACTTTTGGGATGCTTTAGACATTTCAAATTAACCTTGAATCTCTAATTGAAGCGTACCATCTCGTGTATTCATACTATACACCGTCATTTTCTTTGAGTTGGAGATCTTGATCTCCATGGCAATAATCATTTCTCCATCTCAATCTCCCTTTCATGATCTTTTCTCGAGCTCGATCTCTTTCCTCGATCGATCTCTCAATTCCTTAACGCCATAGGTGATGAGTTTGACAACTTAAACCTAGGAGGAAGGTATCTAGCATGGGACCCGTTCAATAACAGAACCAGAAACTTATTAAATGGGGCGTAATTTTGTACAAGCTGATTAGATATTATAAATCAATTAGATCTAATTTTAGGGAACTAGTTAGGGCTTAGGGTTTACCCGTTTACATTATATATAGGATTGAATTTGGGGGAGAAAAAGGCCCAACTCTTTTTTTTTCCCCCTTTTTAATCACCCAAACGGGTTGAGCCTGCCTCGAAGAATTGAACTTAGTTGACCCATAAAATTTTGGGTGATTTTGATGATTATACCTTTATGAAAAGCTAATTAGCTAATTATACCCAAACAAAAAAATTAGATGGTATGTATCCCATCCCTAATTCAAGTCAATGGTCAATGTTTGACCGTTGACCTATATGGTCAAATATTGACCATTGATACCACTTTTTTTATAACATTTTTTTTATCGTGGTGCCATTATTTCAAAGTAGTATTTTGATTCTAATTTTTATGACATTTTTTTCTTTATTGGGATGCCACTTTTTAAATAAAATTATTTGATATCACTTATTTAATTTAGTAAATTGTATATCGATATATTTTCATTGATTCTACATTTATTCATTGATGACACATTTGTGATTACACGTTATTGATGCAATCTTTTGTGATGACATTTTTATTACACTTTCATACGATTGATGACATAGGAGCATAAAATGCGATTAAAATTCATTGATGACATCTTTTATTGATAAATTTTATTCATTGATGACACATTTGTGATTAAACTACATTTTTATAAAATGTGGAATCAAAACAATATCATCTTATTGCACATAGAAAAACGCAAGGCCGGTTTCAAAATATGGCATCAATATTGGTTGATGACACTTTCAATAGTAACACAGGGAACGTAAATCCATGTCAAAGTAGAAATCCTCCACAAGGCAAATACAATGACATGTAGGTATAAGCATATAAAAATTCTCCTAATACAAAAAAAAAAAGTTGTTACATCCAAGTACTTTGAATTCTATGTTCGCACCAATTACTTCCTATCGTCCTTGGAAGTTGGAAGTATTGATTTCCCTCTAAACTTATATGTTACAATTGTGGGTTTGACTCCACATAGATTTATGATGAATCATACACACATGATAATTAAACATCTACTAGTTAGAAAAGTTATTAAACTCCACCTTTGAGGCACCTCGCTTTCTCTTCTTTCCCGTGGCATAAGAAGACAGACCGTTATCAATTGCGGCAACGACTGATTCTGTCTAAGCATTTCCTTGCCTTTAGGTATTTGGCAACACCTCCACCAGCAGCTCCACCCTCTGTTATTCCAATACCTGAATATGGCCTACAGATAAATAGGTTGTTTACATGAAGGCATGACCTAAACTGACCTCATAGCTTATTGCACCAGAAAGCACCTCTCTCTAATGATATGTCCTCATATATTACATGTTGGTTTACATCACGAAATTCCTTATCATCTGCGGTTACATGGCATGTCCATCAATGAAACGATCAACTACCTCATGCGGTTTTGTATCAGATTCAATCTTCTCAATATGAGCTCCACATAAAAGACAATCATTAAAGCGTGATATACAAGCTCTATATTGCCAAGAACTAATGTAAACTATAAATAACATAGAATATATACTATGTGGCTATATGCTTCAGCCTCTCTTACAACATGTATTAACTAATATTGAAAGAGCTTTAATAACAAATGACTTAGTTGCAGTATACATTATACTTTTAACTCTCTAGCATCATATTAAATCTGCAAATTACAAATTTAAGTTAGTGAACAAATACCTTCTTCTTTTTACTGTATAAAAAAGAAGAATAATCAAACATTATACTTTTAACTTGTATTTTTCTAGGACCAAGACAACGCATTTAAAATTTAATTAGCTTAATATCACATTACAAGATGTTAAGAAGAGCGAATTCAAAGGTATTGAAAGATAAAAGAAATCAAGTGTCGAGGTATAATAAATTCAAAGAGAATACTCCATACATCAATAAGAGTGCACAATGAACTTACTTGGCCCAGGTAGTCAATGATGTAAGGATAAGAAAGATGTCAGTCTTTATCCACGGCTATACCCAGTTGTTGCCAAGTGGCGTTGTTAGCAACACCTATATCGCCTTGCATAGTGATTGTATTCTTTGTTTTGTAGAATAGGTAAAGTATATCATCCCGCATAAGGGAAATCAAACTGATTAGCAAGTGGCATGTAAGTGTGATTGTCGGGCAAAATTTCACATCCCTGTAAATATGTTATCAGCTAAACAAAAAATTATAATATAAAGTCATTATCATATGCACATTAGTGATGGATATTCCTTAGTTCTTGTTTGTGTTTAAAATAGGAAGCAGAAAAAGGATCCCATCACTAGCTACTCCTTAGATCAAAATAATGTAAAGGTACAAGTCAGAAACGAATTAGCAAGGAAGTGAGTTGTAGAAGAATGCGAGTGTTGAGAAGCTACAAGCTCTGAAGTGCAAGAACTGATGATGCTTGAGCTGCAAAAATAAAGAAGCAGAAGCATCAATTGGCTTAGTTGTCTACCAGAATTTAGAGAATCTGGTACTAATAGATATCGATGAACATCAATTTTTAAGGGAATATGCAAAATCCATAAATTAAATAAAGCCATAGAGACAAAACTACCAATGCCAACCCTATATATTAATATCAAAATGGCATGTATATATTAAGCTCGAAAGAGATTGCATAGGAGCAAATGGAATTTGCTTGTCAACAAGTTGAAAGAATTAGCATAATACAAATCATGAATTGATAGAAAGCAAATCATCCTTTTTAGTGTTCTCATTTTCCCAGAAGAAAGAATTAAAAATAAATGTAATCACCTTGATATATGGCGCAACATCTAGTTGATGGAGGAAGTCAGCAACCACAGACAAGCCTCCAAAGCTCAAAGGATTATTATCCACTTCTAAAATAACAAATTGTTGTGATAGGAAGGATTATTATCCCACATCGAAAATGTGAGAATTAATTCAAGTCTGATGTATAAGTCGGTGTGTTAGTTTTTCTATTATTAATTGGTTTTAGGATGGAACCTCATTTAACTATGTCCTCAACTTGAGTTGGTGCATGATATGCTCGGATATGGATTATTAGTCTATAATTTTAATCATATATATATAACTTGTTATTTGGGTGTGGATATATACTTAGGTCACCCGCTTCTCATGCGGAGGATTCATACTTGCCTTGAGGTTTAACCACGTAATGAGTGATGGAGCTGGACTATTCCAATTGTTAACTACAATAAGTGAGTTGGCTCGTGGTGTCTCCTCCCCCTCCGTCCTTCCCGTATGGCAACGCGAGCTTCTCAGCTCAAGTGGACCCCATGAAAATGGCATGACGACTCCAATCAACATCCAGTCTGCCGTTGAACCACCCCCTGACGACAATATGGTTTGCAATACCTTCTCGTTCAGTGGTAGTGACATCGCCAGGTTGAGGACTCGTATCACGCCACACTTCCGCCGCTGCTCTGCCTTTGAGCTAATTGCAGCCATGATTTGGCACAGTCGAACCATTGGCCTTAGGTGCGAGCCCAATGAGGAAGTAGGCTTGGGATTCGCTGTGAACGCTAGAGTCAAGTTCATGCCTTTGATACCTGTGGGCTACTATGGAAATGCATCCACTTGCGCTGTAGCAGTTTCCTCGGCAGGGAAGATCTCCTCCGACCTAAATTGCGCTCTTGAGCAAGTGAGGAAAGCTAGAGGCACCCTGATAGACGAGTACCGTAGATCATTGGGTGGTCCTGGGATTTTGAGAAGCCAACGCCTTATGCTTCAAGCGCACGGGTATTTCATTTCCGATGTGTCGCAACTTGGGCTCTTGAATCTAGATATTGGATGGGGGAACCCCATCTATGGAGGGCCAGCAAACAATACTCATACGCCACATATTGCTACCTTTATCACATCTTATGGAAAAGAAAAGGGGAAGGAAGTGAAGTTAGCGCAAGTGTGCTTGTCCAAGGATGCCATGGACAGGTTTATCAAGACCCTTAACAACTTACTCAAAGATCAATAAGGATGCTAAGCATCAAATTATTTGTTTAATTTGAGTTTCATTATAACATTATTGCACGCAAGTTTCTATTAATTAAATTTGGAATTTAATCCACCAAACGGGTGTACACCGGCTGGATTAAATGTCTCCAGCTTTTATGTTTGGTTCGTATGGATTGTACGTTTACCCATATGTTAATGTTAATGTAATGTCTATTTTAATCCTTGTTTTAGTACCTTAGTATTTAAGAAGTTTTAATTAGGATTTTAGATTTATCTAAGGCTACGTAACACTTATACATGCATATACATATGAAGCCACCACCTATATATATAATGCATATTAGAATTGTGCAAGTCAAAACTTGTGCTCTTATGTATTATGTTTAAATATAGAGGTGAAGAGGCTAAAATATGTGTATATATGTATAAGTGTTGCTCCGGATATATTTGTAATGTTATATGTGGGGTTCAACCCAAACCTATCCCACCAACAAGCCCATGAGCTTAGCTTATTAATAGAGGAAACCCTAGACCGAAACGTTGCATTTCCAATAAGAGCTCTTCTATATAAGGACATTGGCTTTAGGGCCACCACATTCATTCAAGCTCTTCACCTCCACTTCTAGAGAGAGAAATAGGGTTTACTCCTAGCCGAGGACGAAACTTTGGCGACCAACATTAGAAAAAAAGCTTTGGATAACCCAGTTTTGTTCCTCATTCAAGCGACCGACTTTGGCGCGGCCAGGATTCTTCATTGTGTGGATTACCTCAAGCAACCCACTTTCTCTAAGTTTGTTGTATTTGAGCAATGAATAATTATGTGTCCATGATCTTGATATATCTTAAACGATGAAGCCATATAAGTTTGTTTCCCTAGATGCAAACTGGCGTATTGCGAACCGTCATGCTTTAGTACGAACCGAAAGAAGAAGTATGATTTGCATTCATTTCGACCCGTGTTTAACCCTATATATATATATATATATATATATATATATATATATATATATATATATATATATATATATATATATATATATATATAATTTGGAGCAGCGTATAATTGACCAATCATTATACTGATCTTACTAATGCGCCCCTATATGACCATGTTTTATGCTTACTTCTATTCCAATTCTTGTTCATATTTTATACTTTGGGTTAGGAATATTGAGAATTTATATATATGTAGTTTATAGTTATTTGCAAGATATGGAGGTGTACAAAACTTTTGGTTTAATTTCGTAGAATTTGGAATATTTTGGAACAATTGCAAGAAGAGAAGAGTACGAGCTGAAAAGGAGCTCGACGTCGACTACTGGTACTCGACGTCGACTACAAATAAAGAAGAATTTGGCTAAGTTTTGAGAAGCCAAGTTATTGGAAGAGGACCCTAAACTCTATGGAAGTAAGGCAACTACCACCATTACATCTTCCTCCTCCTTCCATTTCGTTCTGAGGTCGAGTCGCCACCACCGTTGTTCTTGCTCAACCACCTCTCCACCACTCTCTCTCTTTTCCTTGTTTGTCACTTAGCAGTAGCCACCTAGCAGCCTCTCCATTCTCCTCCTCATCGTCGCCGCCGGAGAGGAAGCCTAGCCGTCGTCCTTCACCAGAGCCCACTCCTTCCCCTGTCTCTGCAGCCATCCAAAATCGAGCCCCACCCCTTCGCTCTTCCTCTTCCGACTACGACCCGCCACCTACAACTCCCTTATACCACCACGAAGCCACAACGAGCAGCTAGAGCCGCCAGGAGCCCCGACGGAGCCGCCCAAGCCGCCAGGTCGCCCTGTTTTCCGTTGAGGTCGGTTATTGAGTTCCTTTTCACTTTCGAGTTCAAACACCTCTAATCGTGCTCTTACTCATCCCTTACCTCCTCCTTGGCCCAAGGTGACACCCCTCCCTTGCCGACGCAGTCGGAGCCGCCCTCGAGCATCTTGGAGTTGAAGAAACGAAGCTCTCGGTGAGATCTCTCCCTCCTCCATTCCCTCTTGCTCTCGCTTCTTTATCTTTGTGTTGAGTGTGGTCGGGATTGTATTTCCAATCTCTGGGTAAAGTTTGGGACGAAAAGGGCCATTGGAGGCCTGAGAATCCTTCATCCCCTCTTCCGTTTCTTGTTTGAGAACAGAGCACCTGGTCGATTGGGGAAGGAGGGTTCAAGTGAACCGGTTCACTTCTTTTCTTTTCTTTTCCTCGGTTCGCCACTTGAAATCCGGTTCACTTACTCATATTTGGGGCTTCCGGCTGGGCCGGGTCATGGGCTCGGACCCTCTTCCGGGTTTGGGCTTCTTTCTGTTGGGCTGATGGGTTGTTTTTTTAATTTATTATGGTTATATGATATGTGTTAGGTTATAGACATATATATGTTATATTTTTTTGTTATATCTGATTTTAGGAAAATATATATATATATATATTTATATGTTCTGAAATTATTAATTTATATATTTTAAAAGATTTTAAAAGTAATACTATTTGAGAGGTGTTACTAAATAAGGTTTTATAAGGTGATTTATTTATTGACTTATAAATTTGGGATCTTTAAAATGAATTATTATTAAAGTAAAATGAATTATTATTAAAGGTAGAGGATGTTTATGTTTATTTGATATATTGATGGTAAATTATTAAAAAGGAGATTTTCAAGTTTAGAAATGTCTTTTAGAAGAATTGTTATTTGAAAACCAACATGCCGGAATTATTTTATGTAGTATACATTTGCAAGTTGATTGAAGAGTTAATGTTTTGTAAATGGGGCTTATAGAGATGGATTTATTTTGAAAATGATTATCAATGTCTTAAATTACTTGAAATATTATGATTTTGAGAAATTGACTTAGGATTTAAATGTTTAATGTCGGGTTCTTTGTCTTGGTTTGATGATGTTGGTTTTGAGAAGAAAGTTTAGAAATATGGTTGGTATGATTTTATCGATGGGTTTGATTGGAAGTAAATGATTTTGGTTGATGTTGATTGTATCGGAAAGGTTTTGGAAACCGGTTTTACTATCGGTTGGTTTTGTGGGGAGGTGTTATTGTCTGGAACTCTCCTGGATGTTCTAGTAGCTCAGAAATTAAATAGCCTGCAAAGCATATTATATCATTCCAGGTAATTTCTATAGCATGGCCATTTCTCATTTGTTTCTCTAAAATTTAGCCCCTTCTATATTTTCGCAGTATTTGGTTTCTTATTTATTTCCATTTCATTTTTGTTTATTATTCTTACTTGTACTTCAACTTCATTTGAGCTGAATATTTGTAAAATTAGTTGTGTATTTAATCTAGTCATTTTGGAAGATGGGGCATGAAGATTTAGAAAATTGGGAGTTCTTCATCTCTTATTCTCTTTGTTACCTAAGTGGATTCATCAATTAGCTGTTTTTTTAATCTAAAAATAGAAGTTCTCCACTTGACATATGTGACAAACTTAATTTTTATCTATATATGATGCCCTTAACCTTTGCTTGGACTATGGAAAATGTTCAAGAGTATATACATGTAAAGGAATAATGAAGGTTCGTTAGATTTATTAACGTCCTTTTCTTATGACACTTTTCTTGCATCATTTACTTCCAATATGGAATTCTTGTAGTGTTTCCTTGAACTTGTTAAAGCTATTGCCAATTGGTTGGTTAAGCTACTGTTTTAGGTGATTTGTGTGCATGGACAGTGAGCATGTGTTATGTCTTTAGGTGTATTTATGTTGAGAAAAGTTGATTAATGGGAATAAATTATGAGTTTTGTACTTTTGTTTGTATTTGGATCTAGGAATGTTAAGTTGAATACTTATATTTGCAATTTAAGGTGCTCTCTAATATGCCATTAATGTTATGATCTTTGACTAGTTTAATAAAAAAAACCTATTATTTTCAATGTTAAAAACATTTATTTTAAATGTTAAATTATCTGAGTGGTCAAATGAAGATGGTGACTTCATTATAGCCAAGGAAAAGTACCAATGTTAAATTATCTTAGTGGTAATATAGCCAAGTAGTTTAATCACTTGCTGGTTGGATAATCACTCATTTATTTATTTGGTGAATTCACAATTTTTAGGATGATCATGTATGAACGGTGGGAAAGGGGTAGAGTGATGTGTATAATGAATCATAGATGAACAAGGGAATAGTCGCTCTCGTTAATCATTAAGCCTATTAGTTCAAATGGTAGAGCGATGTGTTCATTCAAATCCCGCATAGGCTACTACAAAAAATTTGTTTCTCATTTAGGTCTTTTTTTTAAAAAAATATTTGATAAACCCATTAGCAACGGCATTTTTACGGTCGCAAAAAGCTCATGTCATACCAGATGGGAAAAAGGGCGGGAAAAATGGGCGGTAAAAGGTAAATAGAACAATCTGGCCAAATTTTATGTGACGGTAACATACCGTCGCAAAAGAGTTTTTGCTACCCTAGGGCTAGCAATCGACGATTTGCCGTCGCATAGCCGTCGTCGCAAATGTTCTTTAGCGACGGCAATCCTACTTTTTGCGACGGTACAGAGCCGTTTCTAGAGCAATTTTTTTTTAGTGCATTGAGACCCTGAAGCATCTTCATGAACTACTGGAACTTCTTTTCGGTGGGATCCTTAAAGGCTTTAGTGGGATAGGGAAGCGTCTTCTTCGGCTTAGAGCTCCAAACAGCCAATGGAGATGTCTTAGAGTGGTGGACATCGACAAGGATGGGGTCAAGATTGACTGCTGAAGTTGCCTTCTAGAGTGGTTGACATCGACTAGGGTGGGGTCAACATCGAGGGAGGAGTGGTCGACATCGACCTGGGGGTGGTCAACATCGTCTGCTCCCTCAGCCTTTTTATTCTTTTCCTCTAGCTTGTGCTCCAATTCTAGTAAGTCACGTCCACTCCTTAGGTGGATAACAACAATGTGTCCATATGCTTGCCCCTTTGGATTGGCCTCAGTTTGGCCTGGGAGAGACCCAGAAGGTCTTGGAGTTTGTGCGGCCAATTGACCCAGTTGGGTCTCCATGTTCTTTCTCCAAACATCAATTTCTCCAATCCTCGAGTTGATGCCATGCAGCTGAGTATGAATAAAATTGTTGGATTATTTTTACTCAACATGATTCCTTCCTAACTTATCAAGGATATACTGCAGGTCATCCTTCCGATGCTCCCTCTCAGGGTGCCCAGGTGCTCATTAAGTTGGAGGGTCTCTTTGATGATGTTGGGGTTGGTGATAACCCCAATTCTGCTGATAGCCTCCATGGTTAGGGCCCCTCATATAGTGTGCCTCTTCGTGGGTCTCAGCGATGTGTACTTGCTCTTTGTGAGGGCAAGCGATATTGTTGTGCCTCTGAGACCCACATTCCATGCAGGGTTGATTGGAGATGAGGAACTTTACTTACTTTTATAGCCACCGTACTTGGTCCTTTGTGAATTGCTCCTTGACGTCAAGATCAATCTCCTTGGATGGCTCAAAGAGTGGTATAGATGGGGCAGGCCTCGCATTTGAGGTTGCATGAGTCCCATAAGTGTTGTCGAACTCCACAAGCCATTCAATAGTACCCCAAGCTCTTTGTGGTGAGATCTCGAGATACCTATAGGTGGTGTAGGTGTTTTTCTCTCTTTAGTTGACATATCCAGGGCATTGTAGATGATCTCCTGGATGACATACAACGGTTGCCCATGAGTAGGGCATGATCTCAACAGGTCTTCGTATCTCTCCCAGACCTGAGCTAGTGTCTCCCCATGCTTCTACTTAAAAGATATGATCTTTTAGCGTATGTGCGCAGTTATTGACGGTGGAAAGAACTTGTTAAGAAATAAGTCCCTGAGCTCACCCTAGGTGTGGATGGACTATGGGGGTAAACTCTCCAACCATTGCAGAGCCTTTCCTGCAAGAGACCATCAGAAAGCTTTTAGTTTTACATATTCCAAGTTAGGCCCATCAACAATAGTATCGCACAAGTCTAAATAAGTAGTGATATGGGCCATAGGGCACTCATTAGCTTTCCCCTCAAAGGCATGTCACATAATTTCTGCAATAAAACTAGTTTTAATTTCAAAAGCAACTGGAGGTAAAATAATAGGAGATTCTGGCACACCCAGAGTAGGGTGCAAGTATTCTTTAGCATTCTGAGGAATTTGATTTAACAGGTCCTGGGCATCTCTCTTGGCTTGGGTCTCATGATCAATGCTTGCCTCAAGCCTTTGTTGTACCCGGACACAATCAAAATCCCTTATGGTGAGTTCCTCCACCTGCTTACGGAGCTTCTCAAGCTCTTGTGCAGAGGTTAGATTCGCAGCCTCCTGATCGGAATGATTCTTTTTAACCTTTGTTGTAGACAAACAAAGCGTTCTGGTTCGTCTAATCCTTCAAGCTCAGGTGTGCTATCAGTGTGCCCTATATACCTATAAAACAACACCCAAAGAGAACATTAGGTAGACTACAAAGGGCGCGATTGATGCCAAACCAATCCATGTCCAAGCAAATAAAAAACAAGATTCCCTCTCGCTATAGTAGTAGGGAATCAGGATCGATCCACGAGGAGGCGTGTCAGCGCTTCCTAAGTAGTCACAAAACGTCCTCTGTATCGACTAGGCTGTAAATCTCTCCTCAGCAGAACCTACAGCAACAAGTAGGTCGACGTTGACTGAAGCAGTCGATGTCGAGTGAGCAGCACTCGATGTCGACCATAGCAGTCGATATCGAGTAATAAAAACGTAAAACAGTAACTTTGTTCGACAAAGAACAACCGAAAGATGTAAGGATGTAGAAGATGAAATGAACGGAAATATCAAGCTTCTCAAAGTGGCCGATATCGACTAGGCTGTAAATCTCTCCTCAGCAGAACCTACAGCAACAGAAACAAGTAGGTCGACATTGACTGAAGCAGTCGATGTCGAGTGAGCAGCACTCGATGTCGACCATAGCAGTCGATATCGAGTAACAAAAACGTAAAATAGTAACTTTGTTCGACAAAGAACAACCGAAAGATGTCAGGATGTAGAAGATGAAATGAACGGAAATATCAAGCTTCTCAAAGCACACACGAAAACTAGGGTTTAAACAATATAATACAAAGCTTCCAAGGTTTTGGGATAACCATGACAATAGCCATGCATGCAACACACTCAAATCATAGAAAGATATCATCGAAAAGATAACTTTCGCAATCAAAAAATAGGAATATAGAGGCTCTCATATAAAAACCTATTTGTTTCTATCCTTCTCAAAATTATGGTTTTAGTCAAATTGCGCAAACAAATCCTAATTACTATCCAAATTCACAAAGTAATTCACTTTCGCTTCATAAATAGCAAATAAGGAATTGTCCCTAACTTTTGCCAAGGATTAGGCATGGGATAGAAGATGATAAACTCATAGACATCGTAAACCGAAGCATACATATATGGCTATTGTCGGGCTCACCCCGACCCTGGAAGTAAGGCAACTACTCACACATTGTCATGGTGGAAGACATCTTAATCATGAAAAGCATAAACTTGTATTGAAAATAACCAAACTTACAACCGAAATAAGTCCACTTCCTCTCTCTTGCTCTCTGCTGACTTCCTAAACTCTATGGCACACAATTGCTTATTTTCTTGAATTGATTAAACTTAGGCCTAAGCCTTTATTTACAGAAAACTACCACCATTACCACCATAGAGTGTAGGAAATCAGTCGAGAGCAAGAGAGAGGAAGAAGACTTGTTCTGGTTGTAAGTTTGGTTATTTTCAATACAAGTTTATGCTTTTCATGATTAAGATGTCTTCCGCCATGACAATGTGTGAGTAGTCATCTTACTTCTAGGGTCGGGGTGAGCCCGTAAATAACCATGTATGTATGCTTGGGTTTACGATGTCTATGAGTTTATCATCTTCTATCTCTTGCCTAATCCTTGGTGAAAGTTAGAGACAATTCCTTATTTGCAATTTATAAAGCGAAAGTGAAGTACTTTCTGAATTTGGATAGTAATTAGGATTTGTTTGCGCAAGTTGACTAAACCCTAATTATGAGAAGGATAGAAACAAATAGGTCTTTATGCGAGAGCCTCTATATTCCTATTTGTTGATTGTGAAAGTTATCTTTTCGATTATAAAAGCATGATCTTTCTATGATTTGAGTGTGTTGCATGCATGGCTATATTCGTGGTTATCCCTAAACCTTGGAAGCTTTTTATTATATTGTTAAAACCCTAGTTTTCATGTGTGCTTTGAGAAGCAAAACCCCTTGATATTTCTGTTCATTGCATCTTCTCCATCCTTACATCTTTCGGTTGTTCTTTGTCGAACAAAGTTACTATTTTTACGTTTCTATTACTCGATATCGGCTGCTTTGGTCGACATCGACCGCCGCTCACTTGACATCGACTGCTTCAATCGACGTCGACCTACTTGTTTGTGTTGCTGCAGGATCTTTTGAGGAGAGATCGACAGCCCAATCGATATCGACCACTTCTAGTCGATATCGAGAGCTTCTGGTCGATACAAAGGACGTTTTGTGGGACTACTTAGAAAGCGCTGACACGCCTTCTCGTAGATCGATCTTGATTCTCTACTACTACAGTGGGAGGGAGTCTTGTATTTTATTTGCTTGGACAGCAATTGGTTTGCTTTTGAATATTTGCTTATTCGTTTCCTCCCTCCCATCACTTACCATGCGATCGAGTTGGTTTAGTTGATTGTTGTGTGATGCGCCTACAATCGATCACGTGCTTGTACTTCGCTCTATAATTTACAAATCGTAATTATGTAAATTATTTTAAATTTTGTTTTTGATAAGTTAAGAATGTAGTTAGTGTTGAAATTGATCCGATCACATTATTTTGAATGAGTTCAGTAACTTTTGAGTGTGAGGCAATGTTATGCTGACATTCGTAATTTTTATCCCGACAACAGACTGAAAAGATTCTAACTTAGCTAAATTCTTATGCTGACAAGAGGCATTCAATAAATTGGAAGCAACAATAGCTTTTAAAAAAAGAAATTAATCTAAAAAACTCCACAACAAGCGGAGAAGTAAAATTCAACATCTTTTATAAAAAAAAAGAAAAAAAATAAGGGAGCACCTAAAAGTATAATTGGCAGTCACATAAGCCTCCCACAAGGAGCGGTCAAAGCGAAACCATGGCCAGCTGAAAACGGAAGCGACTAGGTCTCTTGAAACATTGATTTCAATCACTATATAAACATAAAGAACATTGAAACTAAGATCGATCTTCAACCTTTATCGATCTCTTGGAGGGCTTGAATGCGGTGAACACAGCTTGATGATTAACCATGCTGTTTTCTCGGGCCAAATGGCTTGTCTGCCATAGCTAGTGAGATCCAGATGAAGGTGAGAGGGGGGCTGGTCGGAGCTTGGTATCGCTGACGCCACAGCCAAAGCTTGGACATTGCCTTGCTGTACAAAAATATCAGTTGTACCTAATTGATAGCAACGCCATGGTCCATGTCCAAGCTTGAAGCACTGTTGCAAAATATAAGCTGAATTTTGCAACAGTAAACGAAGTTCACAAAATATCAGCTGAATTTTGCTTGAACCGTTGTTGCACAATTCTTACACTGCATTCATAGAAGAGACAATTGAGCTCATGAGCAAGTGTGATGCCTGTTGGGCCAAGGGCCCATGAGAGTCCAGCCCAAAGTAGCTCTCTCTTTGTATATTATAAAAAGCATCATTTGCCTTTTGTTTTATGTACACAAAGAGAAGCGAAGCAAAGGGTTTTGCTTCAGTGTATGCCGCTAGCACCAACAGAAAGGGGAGAGAGAAAGAAAAGAGAGAGGAGGGAGAAAGGAGAGGAAAGATAGGAGATTTGAGCGGGTGTTTCGTCTCTTGATCTGGGGATCCGTCTTCTTCCTTCGGCAAGTCAACAACGGGTATTTGTTGATATGTATTTTCTCTTCCTAGAAATCTAATCTGATTACAAGTGTTTAGCTAGGTTTTTGGAGAGGAATCCATTCTAGATCCAGGTTGTATTTAGATTGGTGTTTGAGATCTCCATGATTGTTAGTCTCGACATGAGACTGGATTGTTAAACACTTGTACCGGTTTGTTGATTAGTGGATTAGTTGCTCTGGTGGGCGGAAGGTGGGTTTTTTGATCCTCTGGTTTGAGAGGGTTTTTCCCACGTAAATCTTGTGTTGATATTTATTTGTGCTTTTATCTATGTTTGTGGTTTCTTGGTTGTTTGGTTTCCGGATTAAATATTATCGGTTGGTCATTAGTTAGCCGGCGGATTGTTGTTGATTCTCTTATTACCCGAAGTCGCTTCCGGGTGTGGCTGGAAAGTGGTTTCTAGCCCAACAAGTGGCATCAGAGCCTTTGGTTGATCTTTGGCTGTGTTGTTTTTAGGTAATAGGACTAGAGATGATGACAAAGACTGAGGAATTTGCAAGTACAATGATAAAGCTAACGACTTCGAATTTCTCTATCTGGAAGATGAAGATGGAGGATGTTTTGTATTGCAAAGACTTGTTTGATCCGGTTGAGTTGGGATCGAGAAAGCCAGTTGAGACATCTGATAATGATTAGAAGAAACTGCACATGAAGGCAGTTGGAACCATCAGAATGTGGGTGGATAATAGTGTTTATCACCACATAAGTAACGAGACAGATGCACAGGTATTGTGGAAAAAATTGGAGGATATGTATGAAAGGAAGTCAGCCCAGAGTAAAGCTTTTGTGATAAAAAAAGCTGGTAAATCTCAAGTATAGAGATGGTAACCCTATTACAGAGCATCTGAGTGAGTTTCAGGAATTGGTGAATCAGTTGAACACCATGAAGTTAGTCCTTGATGATGAGTTGCAAGCTTTGTTGCTCATGAGCTCTTTGCCTGATAGTTGGGAGACTCTAGTGGTGTCGATTAACAACTCTTCTGTGGGTGGGGTTGTGTCCTTATTTGCACTAAAGGATAGTCTCTACAACGAGGATACAAGGAGGAAGGATATGGGCACGGATTCGTCACATGCTCTCGTGACTATTTCAGGGAGCAGGTCTAGAGGGAGATCTCAGACTAGGGGGAGCTTTGTTTGCTATCATTGTGGCAAGGAAGGGCACATGAAGAGGAATTGCAATGTGTGGAAGAAGAAAAGTGATGAAGAGGAAAATCAGAAGGGTACAACGTCAGTTCTGCAAAACAGTGATGATGAGCAGGTTGTTCTCACATGCTTGGGGGATCATGATGGTGATCCTGATTCTTGTGTAGAGTGGATTGCTGATGGAGCTGCATCCTTTCATGCTACATCAAGGAGGAAAGCGTTTGCTTCGTACCGAGCAGGATGCTTTGGCAAAGCAAAGATGGGGAACAGAAGCTTGTCTGATATAGTTGGTATGGGAGATGTTTGTGTGCTGACAAACACAGGATGCAAGATGACATTGACAGATGTGCGACACATACCGGATTTTCAGAAGAATCTAATCTCTCTTCAGGTCTTGGATAAAAAAGGCTATGATAACTTCTTTGGAAGTAGGAAGTGGAAACTCAAGAAAGGGTCAATGGTGATCGCTCGAGGTAATTTGAGCAGTACATTGTACAGGACTCAGATGGAAGAAATCAGGGAAGCTGTGACAGAGGTTCATGGTGATGCTTCGCTTGATTTGATGCAAGGGCTTACATGATGCTTGAGTGGGAAGGAGCTGCAGAATCAGAAGAGTTGGATAAAAAAGGCTATGATAACTTCTTTGGAAGTAGGAAGTGGAAACTCAAGAAAGGGTCAATGGTAATCGCTGATGGACGGTTTTTAGTCGCGTAAACCGTATCAAAATAAAACTCAAACCTACAAACTAGTATAGCAAGTAAGTAAGAGGTCGATCCCACAGAGAATCAAGTATTCCTTTGCAATGTGTATTTACCAATTAGTGAAAAGGGGGGTTTTTGGGTGATTGAAATAAGAAAGAAAACAAAATAAACTATAAACAAGTTGATGCAAAACAATTTAGAGAAGATCGCTCTACCTACAACTATCCACTTTATTTTGTTGAATTGATATTGTAACTTCCTATTGTTCTTTTAGGTTTCCTATGAATGCCCTTGTCCCAACCTAATATAGTTACTAGTCCAATCAGTCCTATAAACCCTTATCAATTGAACAGTCCCTAAAGAAGGATTTAACCCAATTGATAGCTTTAAGTTCAGAGATTAACCAAGGTATTTGCAGTCCCTAAAGAGGGATTTAACAACACATCCAACTTCCTACCTATCCAATTAGTTCAATCAGCCCTAAAGGGATAAGTTTGCTACTTGGGTTAAGGTTCGCAATCAGGAATCTACAAAACCCTAGCAATTGAATTGATTCTACCAAGTTGATCAGGCAAGATAGAATAAAACAATCAAACATTCAAGGACAAAGAAGTCAAAACATTCAATATAGGAAATAAGGAACAAGATTCAGAAACTCACAACTCAATCCAAACAAAGCTTCAAATTGCAAGTAGAACGAAGAGAGTTTAGCCGCCCATGGCGAACATCGCTCTCAATCTCCAACTAAAATCGTCTTGAATCCTAATCTAATGAACGAATGGAAACCTAGGGCTAAGCCCTCTCTCAATTTCGTGCCCTTTTCGTGTCCAAGTCGGCCAAAAAGACAAAGATAGAATAAATAGGGTTTTGGATAGAAAACACGTCGCTGAATTCTGAAACGCCGCTCTGGGCAAATGCGGCGGCCGCGGCATATTGTTGCGCCCGCAGCATATGGCAGCGCCCGCTGCATCAGTCTTTTACGAAAAAATCAGGTTGAATCAGCTCTCGACGTAAACAGAAAAGTTGTAGCTCTCTAAAAGAGCTTTCCAACGCATGGTCATATATAATAGTCGATCAGACAACCGAGGCCTCCAGAAAGTGAAAAACAAGTTCAGCATGTCTAGCGACAACTTCTGCAGACTTTTTCTTCGTTTAGGCTCGCTTCTTCTTCTCAGGACCTCTTTAGATCTTCATGTAAGCTTCCTCGATCAACTAGACATCCTCATCTAATGCTTCATTAACCCATGTCTCCTCCTCGGATCCACAGTTACCTGAAATAATCAATAAAGACGTGTAGATTCCGACTCCACCACCATAGAGAGCAAATATGCAAATTATACTTAACCCATGCATGATATGCATCATAACTAAGCTAAATGCAACCTATTATGACTATCTAAATGCATTCTATCAATCGCTCGAGGTAATTTGAGCGGTACATTGTACAGGACTCAAATGGAAGAAATCAGGGAAGCTGTGACAGAGGTTCATGGTGATGCTTCGCTTGATTTGATGCAAGGGCTTACAGGATGCTTGAGTGGGAAGGAGCTGCAGAATCAGAAGAGTTGGATAAAAAAGGCTATGATAACTTCTTTGGAAGTAGGAAGTGGAAACTCAAGAAAGGGTCAATGGTGATCGCTCGAGGTAATTTGAGCGGTACATTGTACATGACTCAGATGGAAGAAATCAGGGAAGCTGTGACAGAGGTTCATGGTGATGCTTCGCTTGATTTGATGCAAGGGCTTACAGGATGCTTGAGTGGGAAGGAGCTGCAGAATCAGAAGAGTTGGATAAAAAAGGCTATGATAACTTCTTTGGAAGTAGGAAGTGGAAACTCAAGAAAGGGTCAATGGTGATCGCTCGAGGTAATTTGAGCGGTACATTGTACAGGACTCAGATGGAAGAAATCAGGGAAGCTGTGACAGAGGTTCATGGTGATGCTTCGCTTGATTTGATGCAAGGGCTTACAGGATGCTTGAGTGGGAAGGAGCTGCAGAATCATAAGAGAAAGTCTCTCATTTCTTTTGCTGATAAGAAGACCTTGAGCACTTGTGATTTTTCTGGATTGCAGACAAGATTTAGCGGAACTTCTGAGACGCCAGAACAGGATGGCACAAGTGTGGAGTTTGCTTTAGAGGATTGTGCTGATGGGATAGCCGTGTTAGAGGGGAGTTCACCAGGTGCTATGACTGGTGGCAGATCTGAGTACGTCGAGCCAGCACGGATAGAAGAAACTGTCAGAGGGTCGGAGAGAGGAGGTCATGCATTCACTGGGAGTTCTACCTCGAAGTACCAGAGAGCTACGAAGGAGGGGGAGCTAGAGGGTGATGATGACATCTGGCGAGCATCAGTTCCGCGTCTCGGAGGTGAGACGAGACTGGGATGCAGGTGAGGCTAGGACAAGCAAGAACGTCTTCCCCTTGGGCTGGAGGGGGAGATTGTTGGGCCAAGGGCCCATGAGAGTCCAGCCCAAAGGAGCTCTCTCTTTGTATATTATAAAAGGCATCATTTGCCTTTTGTTTTATGTACACAAAGAGAAGCGAAGCAAAGGGTTTTGCTTCAGTGTATGCCGCCAGTACCAAAAGAAAGGGGAGAGAGAAAGAAAAGAGAGAGGAGGGAGAAAGGAGAGGAAAGATAGAAGATTTGAGCGGGTGTGTCGTCTCTTGATCTAGGGATCCGTCTTCTTCCTTCGGCAAGTCAACAACGGGTGTTTGTTGATAGGTATTTTCTTCTCCTGGAAATCTAATTTGATTACAAGTGTTTAGCTAGGTTTTTGGAGAGGAATCCATTCTAGATCCAGGTTGTATTTAGATTGGTGTTTGAGATCTTCATGATTGTTTGTCTCGGCATGAGACTGGATTGTTAAACACTTGTACCGGTTTGTTGATTAGTGGATTGGTTACTCTAGTGGGCGGAAGGTGGGTTTTTTGATCCTCTGGTTTAAGAGGGTTTTTCCCACGTGAATCTTGTGTCGATATTTGTGCTTTTATTTGTGTTTGTGGTTGCTTGGTTGTTTGGTTTCTAGATTGAATATTATCGGTTGGTCATTGGTTAGCTAGTGGATTGTTGTTGATTCTCTTATTACCCTAAGTCGCTTCCAAGTGTGGCTAGAAAGTGGTTTCTAGCCCAACAATGCCTTCCTCCCTTGATACAACCCTTTCATGTTCCTGCATATATCTAGTGATCAAATATGTACAGCCCCAGCAGCTAAAAAAAAGACACAAAATTGATTAATGATGGGGTGATAATATTTACACCCATAAATTTTACTATATGCACCACACCTACGCCTCTTGAATCACACCCCTGCTTCTCTTGAGTCACACACCTGCCCCTCAAGAGGCGCAAGGTATTTTAATTAAAATACCTTGCGCCTCTTGAGGGGCAGGTGTGTGACTCAAGAGGAGCAGGGTGTATTTTAAAAAAAATATAAAAAGTGAGATATATGGTGTAAATAGTAAATTTTGTGGTGTAAATAACATTGGCTTTAATGATGATTCACCTGAATATATATAAAAGTCAAGAAGTCATATAGACAGATGTTGAACAAGGTGAAACATGACAGTTTTATTGTTTGTGTTAAGGAACTAAACCCCATACATTAATCTTGCAAAATTGATTAATGATGATTGACCACCAGTTAGCATTGTATTGAATCACATGAAGCAAAAGGATCTCAAACACTCATACTAACCTACTAAACATAAATTGAATGCTTAATAAGTTTCCCAAAAGTGGCTCTGTACCTGCATCATATATCTTAACGAAGAAGTGCACCATATGAATTGTCAGTAGATCCAATATAACACATCAAGTGCTAGGACACACCAAAAAGCATGCCTAGGAGGTAACATGATTCAGGTAGGTAGCAGCAATCTCGTCTTCTCCGACCTCGAGAAGCCAAAGTCAACACCATGAAAATACGGCCTCGAGAACAAAAGTCAGCACCGGATGAATAAACTTTGTGAGGAAAGGGAAAAAAAACATCAAAATGTCCGATCAAATGGTTGCTAAATTATCAAGTAATTCAACGATTTTGCTTAATCTACAAGCGAACATTCAATTGTAGACCACCAAGCGGACAATCAATTGTGCAAACTTCAAAATCGTTTGTTTACCTATTCAATGTCGTCATGTAGCTTTCTCATTCCGTTATCGGACGCATCTTCACGGTTATCCAAACCGGCCATGCTCTGCTGTCAAATTCGAGCGATCTAACTTGATAGAATTTGATAGATAAATGGATTACCTCGAATAGCGTAAGCGGAATTTAGATCGTCTTGCCTTCGAATTTAATCACCGGGTAGATCTCCATAGTCCTAAATCTTGTTAGAGATTCAGGAGCAGGGGAGAACCTACGATACACAGCCTACACACATGGGAAGAGCGTGCCTACACACATGGGAAGAGCGTGCCTACACATGGGAAGAGCATTGGAGAGGAAGGAGACTCTCTCTACGGAGGAGAGTTCTCTGTGGGTTTTCTTTCATGAACGTCTCTAGGGTTTCAGGAAATGACTCATCCAGGAGAAGCGTCTTATCCTTATCTTATAGGAACTAGTCAGTAGCCCGTGCGCGAATGCACGAGATTTTTAAAAATCATAAATGAGTTTTATACATTATTGTAAAACTACATAAATGAGTTTATATGTTGATATTATGAAAATGTAAATACAATTTCCCCCCATTTTATCATTAGCGACAATTATTATCCAAGTAACTGATATTTGTATTATAGCTTTAATTTCTTACACACTTAATATTTATATATCGAAATATTTATAGCTTTCTTACCTTGTTGCAGCATTCAGGAAATCAATATACTCATCTAGTAGAAAACTCTGAACAAAGTAAATATAAGAAGGATAAACTATGTGAGAGTGAACTAATTTAATATGTGAATGAATGGCATAACATGGTAGTTGTGATGTTTCATTTCAGTTGAATTTTTACTACCTTCAAATTAGAACAACGCGCTTGGAATTTATCCAGGGCGGAGCCAAATTCTTGGCATTTGTCATGGAACACAACAAAGGGTGTTTTGGGAGGAGTTGTTTCTAGGAGCCATAATGAATGCTCTTGTTCATTCACTGGGATTTCTTCAAGAGGGATTCTGGACATGCTGGAGTCAATGTCGGATAAGGCTTTTCTCTGCGGCAAAAGAATTTGATGGGCTTTACTTTTTGAAATGCTAGGAGGCGATGATCCGGTCAAGTTCGCTGTTTTAGAAGCTGGAACCTTCTCTTCATCATGTGCCACATCTGCATGAAGATGATTTAGTGCCTTTGTAGCCAATGCTCAATCTGTAATGAACATCAGCAATCCATGCTATCTAGATACATGGTAACAGGGACATCATCCACAACCCCAGTTGATCTCACGAAGGAGTTATTCGCCATGAAGAGCTTTATGTCGACGGGCTTCAATGCTCCTACGCCCACTTGTTGTCATATCGATAGGGGCATCGCACTAACACTAGCCCTAAGATCACAAAGGGATTTGAATTGATGCTTACCAACCCTTACCGTCACCGCAAACTTGCTTGGATCGTCGCGCTTCTCAGGGAACTCAATTGAATTGCATTCGCCGACGATCTCTAAGATAGACCTCTTCTTGGACAAGATGTCCTTCAGGAACCTCATATAGGCAGGCATTTCGTTAAGTGCTTGCGTGAGTGGGATGGTGAGGTTAAGACCTTGTAGGATCTTCACGAAACGCCTAAAGTTGGTGTCTGTCGGATCTTGTAGCGCCTTGGAAGAATAAAGGAGTGCTTTAGAGGGCTTTGGAGGCGTGGTGGTCAATTTCTGCCTTCTGGACTGGTCGACATCGACATCAGGGTGGTCGATATCGACATTGGTGATCGACCTTGGAGGTGTATGAAGCTGTTGACGATTAGCAAAGGAGTCGACATCGAGTAAGGGGTCGATATCGACTTGGGCACTCGATATCGAGTGCTTCTCTGGCTCAATTGTGGGCTTCGCAGTGGGCTCGACATCGACAGTGTGTTCGACGTTGACAGGGCCCTCGACTTCGACTGGGGTGTCGACATCGATTGCGTCTTCAATGACTTCTCCTTCGCTTTGTGCCTCATGCAATTTGCGTCCACTCCTTAGATTGATAACGACAATGTGCCCGGCTTGCCCCTTAGGATTTTCTTGTGGTTGTCCAGGGAACTTGCCAGGCGGCTTTGGAATTTTGGCCGCTAGTTGACCAAGTTGGGTCTCAATTCCCTTCCTCCAAGTATCCATCTCCCCCATGCGGGCGTTAAGCCCTTGCAGTTGGTTCTGAATAGCGTTGCTAGATTGTTGACTTGTAGCCTGGTTCCTCCTTAACTCATCAAGGATGAGTTGAACATCATCTCGTCGTGGTTCTCTCTCCGGATAGCCTGGAGCTCGGTAAGGCAGAGGATCCCTGGGGTTGTATTGGGGTGGTTGATTTCCCTAGTTTTGGTACCCCTAGCGATTAGGATTCCTCATGTATCGCACCTCCTGGTGAGTCTCCGCTAGATCAACTTGCTCCGTGTGAGGGCAAGCGGTAGTGATGTGCCTCTCGGAGCCGCACTCGGCACAGGGTTGGTTGGCTGAGAGGAATTTGACTTGCTTTTGAAGCCTCCTGAGTTGATCTTGCATGAATTGCGCTTTGACGTCGGGATCAATCTCCTTGGAGGGCTCATAGAGTGGTATAGATGAGGGCAGGCCTTGAGTCGGAGGCCACAGGAGTCCCATATGTGTTGTCAAACTCCACTAAGTGTCCCAAGCTTGTTGTGGTAGGAGCTCAAGATACCCATAGGAGGTGTAGGTGTTGATCCTCTCCTTGGTTGCTACGTTTCGGGCGTTGTATAAGATCTCCTGGATGACGTAGGGTGGTTGCCCATGCGTAGGGCAGGACCTTAGCAGCTCCTTGAATCGCTCCCACACTTACGTCAGGGTCTCATGTGGCTTTTGTTTGAAAGCCATGATTTTTTTATGTATTACCACCGTCTTGGATGGTGGAAAGAACTTGTTGAGAAAAACATCCTTGACTTCATCCCATGTGCAGAGTGATCTTGGGGCTAGGTTCTCCAACCATGCTAGTGCTTTCCCTGCGAGAGACCAACGAAAAGCATTTAGTTTCACGTGTTCAAGGCTTTGTCCATCAACAATAGTATTACACAAATCGAGGAATAAAGTAATATGCTCTAGAGGAAAATCATTAGGTTTTCCCTCAAATTGACGACACCTAATTTCAATTAAGAAGCTAGGTTTAATCTCAAAATTCAAAGGAGGGATATGAATGTCCGATTGATGCATTGAGATCATAGCGTGCATATGTATATTGCTTGACATTTTGAGGGAGGGCATTGATTGGGGCTTCAATTTGCCTTCTCGCTTTCTCCTCCCTATCAGCACGCTATCGTAGTGTCGCCTCTCTAGTTGTGAAGTCCTCGACTTGCTTATTTTATTGCTCAATTTGCTGAGCATGGGTCTCTTGGTCTGCCATGATTCTTTGAACTCGGGATCTTAGATGGAAATAGCGTTCAGGGTCTTCTATTCCTTCGAATTCAGGCGTGCGATTAGCGCGTCGCATACACCTATAAAGAAAAACTATGAAAAGAAGACATGAGATAGACTACTAGGGCGCGATTGATCGCTTCCCCGGCAACGACGCCAGAATTTGATATAGGGAGAATTGAATCGAAATATATGATAAAATATAAACAATGCAACCCTTATCCTGTTCAAATAAATTCAAGACTCCCCGCTGTAGTAGTAGGGAATCAGGATCGATCCACGAGGAAACGTGGCAGCGGGAACCCAGATAGCCTGGAAAGCTCACGTCTTGATCGACCAGAAGCCTCAATCTCGAGTAGGGTACTCGACGTCGACCTGGGCTGTCGATTTCTACTGCAACAGAAAACTTGTAGAGATAAAAACAAGAAGTCGATATCGACTATGGAGATTGATATCGATGTCAGCAAAGAACGTCGACCTGGCTCAGAAAACTGTCAATCGAAACAGGGCACTTGATTTCGAGTAGATCACTCGATATCGATCTCAGATGCAGGAGGGATTGACGTTGATATAGAAGACCATCGACGTAGAGCAGATTGGTTGATACCGACCTGTTGGGTCGATTTCGAGTGGTTCCTGCAGCGTTAGTTGTCGGCAAAGAAATGTCGGAGAAAGTACGATGGATGAAGAAAGATGGACATAAAAGGCATGATTTTTATGTGAATAAACTATGTAAAAAGGCAACTCTTAAGGCTAGGGTTTACCACAATGTTAACCAATGCAACTCCTAAGGCTAGGGTTTACCACAATGTTAACCAATGCATGCAATAAGGCAAATAAGACGGACAATTGCGCTATCTCACCCGAAGGACAAGCTTTCGTAGTACACCAACGATTAGGAATACTCTTGCAAATAAACCTAATTGTCTCTATCAATTTTATGTGTATAACTCAAGTTGTTAACATGAATCCCTTTTCTTGCGATAAGGACTAAACATAGAACCATAGGAGATGATATAGACACAACGATATCAACATCAAGTACTTACCTCAAACACGCATGGCCAACGTCGGGCTCTCCCCGACCCTAGAAGCTTTGGGAAACTACTCGCACCTTATCGAAATAAACGTACACCATTGATGTAAAAGAAGAAACTTGCATTAATTGAAACTCCGAAACTTTACAATCCAACGCCGGCTTTCGCAAACGCCAAACCCTAAAGCTTCTCTCTACTCTAACTCTATTGTGTATTATTTCTTGTGTGATTGAATGAATACAAGACCAGCCCCTAGGGCTTTATTTATAGGCTACTAATCCTTACTAGCCAAGGAAAGTAGTTCTAATCTTCTATCTAAAATCTATTCTTAACAAGTAGGATAAATCTTTATTAAAGTAAATATCTAAATAACTAATAAATATCTTAGGGTAAAAAGGCAATAAACCTTAAGACATATTCTATCTAAATATAAGATAAAACCGTGGCTAGTTGATAGACTTCCAAATCCGCGTCTCAAAAAGCGCGTCCAATCCACGTCGATTTCCACTCGATATCGACCAGGTAAGTCGATATCGAGGTCTCTGTTTTGGCTCGACAGCCTTCACTCCACTCGATCTCTGGAGCTATGTCGATGTCGACAACTTCACTCGATCTCGACCAAGTGAGTCCATGTCGAGTGCTTCTATAGTTGTCCTTTATGGTATATCTCAACGCTCAGGGTCTACGTCGAGTTCTTCAGTCGATTTCAACCTATATAGTCGATATCGACCTCTTTTCTGCTCTTCTTGGCTTTCTTGTTTTGACTCTGATTCTGCTCCAATTCCTACATATTTAGACCAAAACTTGTGCAGGCTCTATTTCTTGCACGTTAGCCCATTCTACACAAATTTGCATTATTTTTAACCTTTATTTTAGGAATTGAATGGAATATGAAGTCAAAATATGCAAATAAAAGGATCTAAATATGTACATCAATGGTGATTAGAGTATGAAAATGATTTATATATGAGGTGATGATACATGGTTACTAAATATTGTTATATGATATGATGATGAGTAAAGCATGATGAGATGTTGAGGTGATACATTGAGATGATGAGTTATACTGGGATTACGCGATGAGATACGAATTGAATGATGACGATAATATATAAGTATGATGATGAGATTTTTTATTATGTGAACTTATATAGAATTATTTGTGCTTGTGAGCTTGAATGTAGACTTATATGTTTATTATGCTTACTAGGTGACCTTAATCTATCTTACTACTACATTGATGTTCTACACCTCCAGGTATGTTCCCTAAGGGGCTTACTCAAGTTGGACTCTCATATCTGTTGTTTCATATTATGCTAGGTGTTGCATATGCATACCGCGTGATCATGTAGTAGCATGCTTAGGTTTTGCACTATTGAATGAGCATCTGTTTGCTCTGTGTTTGGTAGAACGACAGTTAATTGCGAGTCCTAGAGTCTTTTGCTAGTGTCATAGAATGACCCAGTCCCATCGGGTTCGTTCCTCATCGAGTCTTCAAGTCTATTATACCATATGAGAAAGAAATGAGAAATGAAAATGAGATGAGCATGATATATGAAAAATGAGCTATGTTATTATATGATGAGAATTGCTATATAGCTACGAGCTCAGGTGGCGTCTGCACAAACGAGAATGGGTGCAGAGGTAGGAGAGGGACATGCCACTTGACATTCTGTACGGGTACCCTTACAGTATATATATATATATTATATAAATTGTCAGTGTGCTTGATTCCTAAGATTCTTGTACTGCATTAGAAGCATCTTTATTAGGATTAGCACATATTATGCGGCCTCAGCGAGGACTTCCAGTCCTGCATGCGTGGCTCGACTTGACTCCCTTTCCCATTCTTCATTTTAGGTATAATTACATGCTTTTGAGTAAAATTATTGATATTTGCTGATGTGACGAGGTTGCTATGAGCGCATATAGAGAGACTAACTATAAACTCCATATTTAAACTCATAATATTCTAGTTCTGACCCGACTCCGTTGTGTGATGTACATATTTCTAGCTATTTTATATGCATATTTTGACTTCATATTTCACTCGATTCCTAAATTATAGATGAGAACAATGAGAATTTGTGTAGAATATGCTAACGTGCAAGAAATAGAGTCTGCACAAGTTTTGATTTAAATATGTAGGAATTATAGCGGAATCGAAGTCAAAACAAGAAGCCAAGAATCGTCAAAGAGCAGTCAAGATCGATGGGATGACTCGAGATCGACTGGATCAAAGCCTCAGAAACTAAGTGTCAAAAACCAAGAAAACACAAGCTACTGGAGAAGCACTTGACACAACCCTAGATCGAGTGTACCACTCGACATTGACCTGTCACCCGAGCTCGAGTGGAATCAAGAGAGATCGGACATAAACAAGGCACTCGATATCGACTACTCTGGTCGATATCAACTTAAGATTCTCGCAGTTCAGTTGCAGTTTGAGCAATCCGAGTTAAAGAGATATCATTAAGCCACGAATTTATCATATGTTTTAGATAGATTACTTCCTAGGGGAACTTTCCTTTTTACCCTAGGATTGTTATTAATTATCTTAATAATGTTTTATCGTATTCATTATGGGATAGAAGTTAGATAGAGTAGTTTTACTAGGATTATGACTCCTTTCCTTGGCTAGCAAGGATTGAGAGGCTATAAATACCGCCTATAGGGACTGGTTATATTCATTCAATTTCAGAGATTCAATCTCACCAATAGCAAAGCAATAGTTTTAGGTTTTGAGCTTTAGGGTTTCGGCGCTTGCAATAGTAGCGTTGGGATTGTAAAGATTCAAGTTTTCATTCAATGCAAGTTTATTTCCATTCAAGCATGTCTTCCATCATCATGAGTGAGTAGTCGCCCTTTCTTCTAGGATCGGGGTCAGCCCAACGATAGCCATGGTGGTAAGGTATGTATGTCGCTAAAGAAGGTATCTTTTATCTCGCTCTACTTTGTGCTTCATCTTTAAATGTGAATTTAAGGAACTCATGTTGTGAAACTTGGGTAGTAATTTAGGTTTTTATTAAAAAGAATATAAACTCAATTATGACAAAGGTAGACGCAAATTAGGTTAATTTATTGCAAGATATCTTTTCCTATTTTCCGGGTTTAGGTGAAAGCCTTCTCTTTTATGATAAAAGCATGTTTCTTTATTGATTTCTCGATCGCCTTTACTTTCATGATTGTCATCGTGGTGCCAAGATCTTTCTTTTATTAAGTTTACATCATCATTTCCTACCATTCGTTGAGTTACCGAAAAACCCAACACCCTTTGTTATTGTCGACCATTTCTCCTTTCCCATCCTACTTTCTTCAGCCTTTCTTTGCCGACGGTTACTAACGTTTCTGCAGGAGCACTCGAGATCGACCATACAAGTCGATATCGACACCCATACATCGGATCGATAGTCTGCTGAGTCGATGCACTTTCTGCTCCTGATCTGAGATCGAGATCGAGTACCCTACTCGACATCGAGTGCCCAAAGATCGACCGACAGTCTTCTGAGTCGGTCGACTTCATTACTGATACTCAACATCGACTTTATAGGTCGACGTCGACTATTGTTTTTGTCTCTATAGGTCTTCTCCAATCAAGATCGACAGCCACCTTCGACATCAACTACCTCTGTCGAGATCGAATGTCTTCTGGTCGACACAAAACGTGCTCTTGGACTATTATAGGATCCCGCTGACCTGCTTCCTCAAGGATCGAATCTAAATTACCCTACTACTACAGCGGAGAGTTTTGAATTTATTTGATAGTCTAGGGTTGTGATTGTTCTTATATTTTATTATATATTTTCAATTCAATTCTCCATGTGTCATTGTGGCACCTTGTATCAGATTTATATTTTTGCTTGGTCTAACTAAAATATTTTTCGCCACTTAGAATATAGGACAGGTACAGGTGTGTTAACACCGGGTCTCCAACGGACCTCATGCATTTTTGGGTTTGAAATCCCCCTTTCCAAACTTGACTCTTGTTATCAAACTTTCACCCCTACTTGGATTGCAAGATCCGAACGAAACTATCTGACCTTCGAAACGTAACCCGGGTTTTATAAACTCGTGTCGTTACAATATATCTTAAGCGACGAAGTCATATAAGTTCGTTTCCCTAGATGCAAACTAGTGTATTACAAACCGTCATCCTTTAGTATGAACCTAAAGAAGTACATTTCACATTCATTGTCAACATTCAACCCGTGTAGTTTCACCAAAATCATGTCAACCAAGGTACCCGATGAGAGAGAACCCCTTCACCTTCCCTCCCCCCGCGGCGACGAATCCTAATTGTACCTGTTCATCAAAATCCCCCAAATTAATGCCCAAATTGATCCCCTCTGATGGGGCTTTTACTCAAATCATCATCCGCACAAGCAAATTATCTATTACTTGGAGTCTTAGATCGACACGTATTGCTTTTCGATCTCTCATTGAGTGCGTGGGTGTGCAAAATCCTATGAGGCTCTTTACTCCGTTGGGGGGTAGGTAGGTTCTGAGTAAATCAAGTGTAGATTCCTTTGTGAGATGCAGTAAATGGTGGTGGTGGATGACTGGCTGGTTCCTTCCGCCGCAAGGTAAAATCAAGAAGAAGGACGATGATTGGGCAGTCAAGGAATGGTGTGCGGTTGTGCAGTATATGTACGGCCGATTAAGTTCGTGTGTTGCATTAATGGAGTCTGGACAAAGGTATGGCTTCTTGCTGTGCTGGTACTGTTTATCGGGCTCGCTCGATTATAAATGGAGGGTTGGGTGTTGGTGTGGCCTCACCCTACTCCTCTCCCTCAATCTCAATCAGAATTCTAACATTGAAGTTGTTTGTGTTACTTTTGGTGGTGGAAATTCGATGGCTCTCAATGGGAGAGACAAAGGCAAGCAGGTTCTGGTCGAAGACGAACTCGCGCTAAGGTCGGCGACCCCTGTCGCTGCTAACAAGCTGAAGCTCAATGCTTCAAACAAATCCCCTAAGGGGGCTCCTGCCTCTAAAGGTGTGGGCGAAAGCCTAAACAAAAAATAGGCCAAAAACAAGGGCGCTTTTCACCTCAACTTTGAGCAGTAAAAAGCCAAGCTTTCTGGCGTCAGGGACAACATCCTCAATCTCATACGTACTACTCTTTATGCTACCATTATTGGGGACTCGTTGGAATTAAAGGAAATACGCAAGAAAATCCGCTTTGATTGGCGCTTTTTGGAGGGGAGTTTCCAGGTAATCTCTATGGCTAATAACTGGCTTAAAATTAAATTTGGATTACCGGAGGATAAGGACCGGGTGTGGAACGGGAGACCGTTCCATATCCAAAGTCAGTTGCTATTGCTGAAGCCATGGCGCCAGGTTTTTGACCCTGCTACTGAGCCGATTACTACTCCTGACATGTGGATCCGTATCCCGGGCTTACCTGCTAAGTACATTAGTGAGCCGGTGCTCACGTCTATTGTGGAGGAAAATGGGTTTGGCAGTGTCCTTAAGCTTGATGCCTTTACTGCCAAAGGGAAGCGAGTGAGATACCCCCGTGTTTGCATTACGGTGGATATTACCAAAATCCCCAACAAGTGTGTTTTCGTCCCTAATGAGGAGGATCAGCTGATTGAATATCCGGTCTTCTTTGAAGATTTTCTGGAGGGGTGCGCTGTGGCCCGGTCGACCATTTCTTCATCGACTGCCCCTTGCGCAAGTTCACCCCACAGGCTCAAGGCGGTGCATCTTCTAGAACCAAAATGCATCCAAGGCCAGGGAAGGTTGGTGTTGATGGCGATGATGTCGACCGTGAATGGGTCAATGTGGTGTCTCGTAGGAAGGGGACACCGATGACGATGAAGATTGGTAATTCCAGAGCTGATGTGTTTAAATTTGTTGGAGTCAATGTGCCGAGCAAAGCTGAGCCGGCTTGCTCCCCGCCCTCGAGCCAGTCTGGTGATCTTTCCACCTCGAAAGTTGAGGTGGTGGCTCCTGCGGTGGCTGTTGAGCAGGCTCCGGAGGCCCCACCTATTGCTGAGCCTACCACTACTGTTGGCGACATCTCCTTCCCTGAGTTTGGGTTGCCGTTGCCGGTCATTCCAAATGATGAGGATCTTCATCTGCTCATGGACCCCCTTGATCCGACCTTAGCGTTTGCTGACGATGATGAGTTGTTTATGGAGATGGAACAGGACGAGTCGGAGCTGTCGCATGGCTTTGATCCCATGGAGGAGCTTGCTCAGGAGGATTTTGACGTCATCCTTCAGCACATTCCTCCTGACCAATAATTTACACTCCCGGATTTAAGCAACCCGGCAGCTCTCGCCGAGTCTCTGAGGCAGCCCCCTGGGCTGCTGAGAACTTCTCCTTCGATGATCAAGAAAATGGAGCTGCTGGATGTGGCTACGAACTCTACCTCTGATGGGATGCGGCACCAAGAAGCCAAGGACTGGGGAGTAGTTGCCATGAGGTTGTTTGGAGGCACTCGGTTCCGAGTGTGGCGGTCTAGTTTGATCCTTCTATCTATCTTGTTTCTATATATCGTCATTTGAAATTTGATCAGCTTCTAGTTGTCCGATGTGGCCACTTGTATTATGAACCTATGTTTGCTTACTTCTGCTCCCTTGCTCCGAACTTTTGTGTTAGTCTTGGAGGAGGCGTGTATAGGGTCGTTATTAGAATCGTCTGTCATACAAGTAAATCAAGGTATGGTGTCTTTGGTCGGATTGGCTTGTTCCGTCGGCTGATCCCTCCTTTGTATGATGCAGAAAGTAATCTTTATAAAAGAAATCTGATGGGGAGTACCCCTCTTATATATATGGATCTCTGTATGGAGACAAGTTATCATGCATCTATCTTAGTGTGGCGGTTATGGCTCCTACGGTTGCGTTACCCGACCATACTACACATACACGGATATAACTTATACAAACCAATTCCTATACCAAGGAATTATCAAATTGCACTAGTACTCAGAATAAGCTATTTGGGTGGAATATCTGTTTCCGACCCAAATAAAAATCGATTCTCATGAAGATCGGTTTCTGAAACTGTCGAGGAATTGGACGGAGAACGTTTTGGACCAACATAAACGTTCTATATAAGGCGGAACACTTCCACATGTTAGCTCTTGCAGAAACTAAAACAGAAGCTATACCAACTGCATCTGCCTGGATGGGTGCAGGATTTGATAAGGCAATGTGGGTCCCAGCCGTTGGTAAGGTGGGCGGTATGGCTCTGTTATGGAAAGAAAATACCCTCAGTCAAGAATCTGTTCGGATAAAGGAAGTCTGGGAAAGAGTGATCATTGCTGAATAAACGAATTTAGTAGATAACTTATATGGTTCGTATACGCTCCTCCGCATGAGGCGGACAAACCAGATTTCTGGAACACGCTTACAAACGCCATAAACCAGGAACATTTTCCTAGTATTATAATTGGTGATCTAAATGAAATCTCGTGTTTTGCTGATAAGACCGGAGGGGCCCCAGTTAGGCTCCCCCGCTTATCCCGCCTCGCTGCATTCAAAAATGAATGCGCCCTAATGGAAATTCCTACATGGGGAAATGAATTTACTTGGCGGAAAAAGCTGGATGATGAAGGGCACATGAAGGAGAAACTAGACCGAGTGCTTGTTTACCAACAAATCATTCAGAAGTTTCCAACTCTGACGACTAAAAATGGTGCATTCTCTACATCAGATCACTGCATAATCTCTATCGAACTTACCACGAATGTTAAATTTAAGCCCCCACCATTTAAAATGGAGAACCTTTGGCTAAATCGCAATGATTTCCGGAACCTAGTCAAGCAAACATGGCGGGCTTCTTGCTCGGGGTCGGCTATGTTCCAATTAATGTATAAGACGCGCCTTCTTAAACAGAAAGCAAAATAATGGAATAAGAGTACATTTGGAAATATTTTCCACCAACTACAGGTGGTGGAAGACCAACTACTACGTATTCAAACACTACCCACATCACATTGCTCGACCCAAACCCAAAATAAAGAAAGGAACCTGATCACAAAAAAGGAACGCCTACTGCAGTTCCATAAATCATACTGGAATCAACGGGCAAAAACCAAACACATCAAACTAACTGACTCTAATACAGCTTATTTCCATAGATTTGCATCTGGCAAGAGGAACCGGAAGATGATAAAACAAATAACAACAGCTAACGGCACCTTAGTTATCGGAGACTCAAATCTGAGTAGTGAGATTAGACGGGATTATCAAAAGAGGTTCCGATATCAGACTATTAACCAGACTAAACTAAACGAATACCTCCAACTCATCTCACCAGAAATAACACAGGAAGAGAACAATCTGCTTATTGCAATTCCTACAAATGGGGAAATCAAGCAAGCTGTCTTTGGCATTGGGCGGAACAAGTCACCTGGCCCCGATGGGATGACAGCGGAATTTTATAAATCGTGTTGGAATATTGTAGGTCCACCCGTAATAAAAGTCGTTAAAAGTTTTTTCCTCTATGGTAAGCTTCTTAAACAATACAACCATACTTTCATCACGTTACTCCCTAAGTGCGAGAACCTAGTGAATACATCTCATTATAGACCAATTAGTCTCTGCTCAACTATATACAAGATCATATCAAAAATTTTAACAAAACGCCTTAAAGCGGCTATAGGAAGGTTGATTCACCCTCTACAGGGAGCCTTTGTATCGGATAGAGCAATCGAGGACAATGTCCTAATTGCACACGAGATTTTTCATTCTTTCAAGACGCAGAAAGGGAAGGAAGGATGGATAGCAATGAAACTGGATATGGAAAAAGCATATGACAGGGTAGAATGGGCTTATACGGAAAAGGTGCTTGGTAGATTTGGTTTTCACCCAACCTTCATACATTGGATCATGGAATGCATCACCACTGTTTCTTTTTCTGTTTTGGTCAACAATGGCCCTACGGAAATATTTTTCCCATCAAGAGGTCTACGCCAAGGTGACCCTATATCACCCTTTCTCTTCATCTTAGGTGTGGAGATCTTGGCTCGCCGTCTCTCCTCGGAATCTGTATCGCCTAATCGGTTTGTTGGGTTTAACTTCGGTAATGCCGGACCTAACATTCCGTTTCTTGCTTTTGCAGATGACATCCTTATTTTCTGCAAAGGCAGCGTCGGTGCTTGCCAGCAAATAAAAACAATCCTGGAGGATTACTGCCAAATCTCGGGACAGAAAGCGAATTATCACAAGTCATCATTCCAAGTCACGTCAGGAATTATGAGGAATAGAATCACTGAACTAGAACACACATTAAATATTACACATGTTACTTCTATCGAAAAATACTTAGGTTGCCCAATCATCAATGGGCGTGTTAACAAAGACACTTTTAATGACATAATCTGCAGGTCAATGGACCAACTAGCAAAATGGCGGGCAGATCCTTTATCTCAACAAGGTCGCATGGTCCTTATTGGAACTAATCTCGCTGCAAAACCTCTTTACACAATGCAGAACTTTATGCTACCAGCTACAATGCACAAAGAACTCGACCAGATCAACAGAAAGTTCTTTTGGAACAAGGACGCACAACATAAACCCTTGATTGGGTGGGACAGAGTATGAAGACCCAAACATTCTGGAGGCCTCGGCCTTCGAAAAGCAAAAGAAATGAATGAAGCTCTCCAACTTAAACTACTGTGGAAAATAATCGCCGAACCTAATAACAGTTGGGTCCGTTTGATTAAATATAAGTACCTTAAAAACGAACAACTATTCGACTATAAACGGAAAGGCAACCTTTCGTGGCAATGGGCAAAGCTCTCCTCATTAATAGGAACGTTCAAGACTGGTCTCATCTGGTCCATTGGAAACGGCCGGACTATCGGTGAAATTTTGGACCGACAACTGGGTGTCTACCCAACCGCTATGTTCTAGAACGGATTGCCCGCCCTCTTTCGATGCTAATGAGAGGGTAGCTGACTTCATTAATGGGGGCCAATGGTGGAGTGAAAAGCTTGCTGCTGCCCTCCCAAGACAAATTGTGGAGGATATCATGGCTATTCCTCTACCAGAATGCCTCATGGAGGACCGTCTATACTGGTGGCCGAATCAAGAAGACTGGTTCACAACGGCGTCCGCCTATAAGATGCTCACTAAACTAACCTCGGATGATAAAGATGAGAATACATGGATTTGGAAGTTAGATGTCCCTCCAAAGGTCAAAAATTTTTTGTGGCAAGTAGGCCAAATGGGGTTGCCAACCAAACAGCGGCTCGCCTCTAGAGGTGTCCCAATCCTGACCGCGTGTGAAATCTGCAACGACTATTTTGAGGACGATACTCACATATTCCTGCAATGTCGATTCCCTCACATAGCACAATACATGTCCCTGTCTGAATACGGGAAATTCGTTCATGAGGTTAGAGATACAAGGGACATTAAGAAGATCATGTCCTGGCTTGGTAGTAACTTAAATAAAGAGAAACTTAAACACATCGCTTTTAATTGGTGGAGCGTCTGGTTTTTCCGAAACAACTTCACCTTTCGTAAAGGCACAATTCCAACAAATACAGAATTCTCAAGCTTCGTACAAAATCAAATGTGTGGCTGGGATCGAGCCGCCACATGCACCATTGATTCAAAAGGTCCAGTTCAGAATTCGAGGATAGGAAACGTACAGGGAAAAACTAGAAAGAACCCCCGTTCCAAAAGATGGTCCAGACCACCAAATGGAGTTTTTAAACTTAATTTTGATGGATCTACTCGCATTAACTCTGCTAGTTCTGCGGGCATAATTATTAGAGACTGGTATGGCACCCTGTACAAATAGCATTCAAACAACTGGGTCGTAAGTCGCCGCTAATGGCAGAGGCATTAGCATTACGGTTAGGTGTTTCGGAAGCGATAAAACTACAAATCCAGCGTCTAATGATAAAAGGAGATTCAAAAATCATTATTGATCACTTAAATGGCAAAACTACCTGCCCTTGGGACATCGAACTCATATTGTCTGACATAAAAACCATGACTAACCACATGAGAGAAATCTCTTTCTCTCATGTCCCTTGTAGTGGCAACAGAGTGGCTGACAAGGTTGCACACCTTGGCCACTCGGCCCAGAGGGAGATCAACCCTTCAAATACAGATCTCCAGGAACTCATCCGTAAGGATACTCTTGGGTAGCCTGCTACTCAAATTCTTTCCGAATCAAAAAAAAAAACATTCAACCCGTGTTTAACCCAAATATATTTATATATATATAAAAAAAAAACATTCAACCCGTGTTTAACCCATACATATATATATATATGGGCGGAGCTAAGGAGTTCCTGGGGGGTCACGTGACCCTCCTGTCCTAGATGTATTCTCCTCGTCGATAGCTTCATTTTTATATATAATACGTCCTATCCGACATTTGAGTAAAAAGTTATGAATGTTTGAAAATTATAAGTGTATTAATCGATCACTTTAATTTTATTTTAATATACTATAATACTTTTATATTTTACTTAAATTGCCTTAAAACTTGTGAAATAAGCTAAAATGACAAGTTTTGCCGAACGGATGGAATACTACTTATTTTGATAATTTGGTAAGAAGTTACGCAAGTTTAAATTTTTTATATCTAGTTATACATTATTACATATTAAGAATAAAATGTTTATTTATTGCATTTTATATCCTTATTTTTTATATTATATCTTTATAGTATCTTGTAATATCGTTACACTACTATGGTTACCTCCCGTACAAAACTTTAATTTCTTACAGAGTAGCGTACAATTGACCAATCATTATGTGAAATCATTATTTTGAATGAGGTCAGTAAATTTTGAGTGCGAGGCAATGTTAATCTAGCTACTAGAAGACAATTAATCTCATGTGATTATCTGTACCACTGTTGTGAAGCGTTGAATTTACAAACACGTGAGATGAGGAATTCAATCTCTTAACGACAGTTCCAGCACTCATTGGTGATCGACTACGTTAAACTCTACCCAATAATTTAAGTTTTTGTGTTAAGTTGGTGGGTTCCGATCTTATAATCGCAAAAGTAATAATAATAAATTAATGTAACTCGACATGTGTTTGCCTCCCGTTAACGGCCTATACACTTGCTTATCGATTCGAAAGAATTTTTTTTTAAAGTAAAAAAAAAACGTGTATTTATGTAGTTGACGTTGAATAGGGTTAGATATAAATCACACCAATTGTTGCAATGGATGAACGGGATGAAGGATGATGGCATCTCCACAACAAGCCAGCTTTATGGATCTTTTGTAAATAAATTTATAATCCTTGGCCAACTATAGCCTATGGCCCTATATTAATGTCCATATTAAAAGTGTTTAAAAAGTCATTCATTGTTCTATTAAAAAAAAGTCACATTGATTCTTAAATAGTTTATACTTCAGACTTATCAACAGAAAAAACAAAACAAGATTCAATTACACTTCAATTACACTTATTATAATTAGGTAAGAATATATATATATATATATATATATAAATGGCTAATTATATATTTATTAGTCACATTGATTTTTTTAGGGTAAATTACACAAAACCACCTATTAAATATGCTACTTTTCATTTAACCACCCACGTACTACACTCAAAATTACAAAAAAACACCACCTGTTAAATGAATTATCTTAACATAACACCACCCATGTGGTATATTCTCTTAATATTCTATTAAAATACTTTGGATGGACAAATTTAACCCTGCACTTTAAACTAAACATAAACTCTGTTTTTTTTTTTTTGAAGGGAAAACATAATGAAACTATCCCCACCCCTCCAGGTTAACATCCTTCAAGCTTCAGTAAAATTTCTTCCCTAGCTTGTTACTATGATACACCCTATTCAAGCAACACTTTGTACATCATCCCACCTTCTCCTCTCGCTTTTTTAAATTTATTTCAAGTTAATAACTTTAAGAAAAGAAGGTAATCCCACCTCCCCCTCTATTTGGTTTGTCTATGCCCAAAAATATTTTTTATCCATGGAGATTTGAAGATAATATTGAATCTCAAATTCTAGATTCAACATTCTTCTTAATTTTTTTTTTTTTACAGTGGGCAAAGATTTGGATACCGAAGGTATCCATGATCATCTGAAAAGATGATGTTTTGGAATTCGCAGCTATAATCTAATATAGAATTACAACTCAGTTCTGATTTTGCAATGAAATCAGCTGCACCATTTGCTTCTCTGTAGCAGTGCTGGAATTTCATGAATTCAAAGTCCTTGCTTAGAGCATGTATTTCTTCAACTATTTGAGAAATTTCCCATGGTATGTTGTTCATCTGGTTGATGGCGTTGATAACAGTTGTAGAGTCACTTTCAATAATGGTCTTCTGTATTCCAAGTTCTGCTGCCAGTCTTATACCTGCAAGTATTGCAAAGCATTCTGTTTGGATTACAGAGTCTGTTTTACCATAGCTCTTATGTATATGGATTATGTGACCTTGATAATTTCTAATAATACATCCAATCTGGGGTTGGGTACCAATTTTAACAGAGGCGTCTACATTTATTTTAAAGATATTTTTCGGAGGATATTTCCAGGTCATTTTGTCACGAGGCCTGGTGTGTTTGGGTGAATTGGTTATATTTTGTTCCTTTTTCCAGCATAAAATTTTATCTATAGTCTGGGTTAGGGTATTGGTTATATTTTTATTTGAGTCTTTTTGGAAGATAATTTTATTTCGAAGTTCCCAAATAGAGTGCCATAAGTGACAAAGATCTGTAAAGTCTATGTTTTGGTTTTTTGTGTTAATAATATTTTCTGAGATATCATTTGTTAAGTTTGGAATGATGAATGATTTCTTTAGTTTAATACCCAAGTTATGGATAAGAGATCTGGTGATTTGACAGTTGAAGATTAAGTGATTTGTGTCTTCTGCCTCATTATTGCAGAGGGAGCAGGTACTAGGAACTCTATTTATATATCTATTCAGATGTGTAGCAGTAGGTAAAATATCTAATATGATTTTCCATATGAAATTTTTTATATTTGGAGCGATTTTCAGTTTTCAAATCCAATCTGCAGAGATGTTATTTGTGTTTCTGGTATTGAAGAGAGAAGATGTAGATTTTACGCTAAAGATTCCATTTTTATTGTAGATCCAAATTAGTTTGTCTGGGATATCAATATTTGGGATGTAAATATTTTTTATCATGTGGACAATATGAGGGGGAAAAATACTATTTAGTTTATCAGTATCCCATGTCTTATAGTTTGTAAAGAGGTCACAGACTTTTAAGTTAGGGTTACGATCATTTCTAAAGTTTTCAAGGTATTGTGCATTCACCCAGATGTCGTTCCAAACATTGATAGTTTTACCGTTGCCTACAAGCCAGAGAAGCCCTTTAGAGAAGAGATCTCTGATGTTGAGAAGTCGGCCGAATTGCCATGAAGTTTTAGTTTTACCTCTTTCCATTATTGTTTCTTTTGAGAGATATTTTTCAGTGATAACCTTAGACCAGATATTATTAGGATTAGCTATTATTCTCCAAAGTAGTTTCATCTGCATGCCTATATTGATTTGTTCAGCTCTTTTAAAACCTAATCCACCATCTTTTTTAGGGGTGCATAAGCGTTCCCAGCTAATTAACGGATGATAATTATCAGATTGGAGTTTATTCCAGAAGAAGTTTTTGTTAATTTGATCAATTTTATCTATAATTCCTTTGGGAAGAAGAAAAGATTGCATTAAGTAGTTTGTTTTAGAATTGAGATTTGCCTGAATGAGAACTGATCTACCTGCTTGGGAGAGGGTATTCGATTTCCATTTTGATAGTTGTTTTTTAAGGCTTATGATTGCTTCATCAAATAAGTTATTGTTGACTCTGCCACTGATTAATGGTATTCCTAGGTATTTTTCCATCGTTTTGGTAATAGGGATGTTTAATTGTTGAGTAAGACTTTGAGCTTTTTGAGCCGAGATATTTTTGGAAACATGCAAGGAACTTTTGTTATAATTTATAGAGAGACCTGATGTGTTACAAAAATTATTTAGGAGGTTTTTAATTGTATGAAGACTTAAATCGTTTGCGTTTCCAAAGATGAGTATATCATCTGCAAATGAGAGAAAAGGTATAGGTTCGCTATTATTTGTGAGTTTGATTCCAATTAATGGTTCGTATCCTAATGATTCTTGTTGTATCATTCTTCCTAATAGTTCCATAGCTATAACAAAAATATATGGTGCTAGAGGATCACCTTGTCTTATACCTCGAGATGTTTGAAAAGTCTTGCCAGGCAGGTTATTTACTAAGACTGAAAAGTTAGTTTTAGTAAGGCAGGTCATAATCCAGTTTATCCATTTATGGTGGAAACCAAATTTATTTAGTATTATACGTATAAAATTCCAGCTTATTTTTTCATAAGCCTTCTCCATGCCGAGTTTGATAGCTATCCAACCTGGTTTTCCTTTTTTGTTATGGAAGGAGTGAAAAACCTCGTGAGCTATTAGAATGTTATCTTGAATATTTCTCCCTTGTACAAAGGCTCCTTGAAAAGGATTAATAATGCGGGGTAAGATAGGTTTTAAACGATTGGCTAAGAGTTTAGAGATAATTTTATAAATGGTGTTGCAAAGACTAATCGGGCGGTAATGGTTAATGTTAGTGGGTTTGTCAATTTTAGGAATAAGTGCAATAAACGTTGTGTTTACTTCATTAAGAAGAGTGTCTGAGTAAAAAAAGGATTTGATAGCTTTACATAGTAGGTTTCCCACAATGTTCCAATATTTTTTGTAAAATTCCGGTGGGAATCCATCAGGACATGGAGATTTATCATCTGTCATTGAAAATAGAGTGTCTTTAATTTCTTTGTCTGTGAAGGGTTGGGTTAGGGCTAAGTTTTCACTATCAGTAATGGTGTGGTTAATTAAGTTTAGGAAATATGAGTTGGTATTGGTTGTTTCATTATTTGAGATGAATCTTTCAGCTAATTCATTTGTAATTTCATTTCTAATTTGATTTTCATCTTCGATGATAAGACCATTTTTATTTGTGAAGTTGTGAGTAATGTTTTTAGAGTTTCTGATTTTGGTTATTGATTGATAATATTTGGTGTTTCTGTCTCCAAATTTAAGGAAGTTAGATTTGGCCCTTTGTTTCCAAAAGTTATTATTAAAATTCATGAGCATTTCACGTTTATTTAATAATCTTTGTCTTTTGTTATCTATATTATCATTGGAGTTTCCAGCAGTTTGTTGTGTTTGTAGTAGTAAGAGTTGATCTTCAATATCTTTTAATTGTCTAAAATTGTTATTTGGATGTGATTTACACCAGAGTTTTGTGTTTTTTTTAATTAGTTTTTGCTTTTGCAGTAGTGTGAACATAAAAGATCCATGAAGTTTGTTTTGCCAAGTTGTTTTAATTAATTTATTATAGTTGTCATTATTTGTCCATGACATTTCGAACTTGAATGGTGATCCTGCTCTCTTTATTTTTATTCCGATTGAGATGGATATAAGAGAGTGATCAGAACTCGTAAAGGGGTGATTGTGAACTGTTAAGTTAGAAAATTGATTAGAGATGTCTGTGTGGATCATAACTCTGTCAAGTCGTTCATAGATATTGTCAATAGGGGATTGTCTTTTTCTCCATGTAACTGGGCTTCCCGTATAAGGGATAGTGTGGATGTCTAGTTCTTCCTTAATATGTTGAATACGGTTAAATCTACTGTTTTGCGGGTTTGTTCCGCCAATTTTATCGTTTGTAGATTCAATTTCATTAAAATCTCCCATTATTAAGGATGGGAAATTATATTTTTGAGTCGCTGTGATTATCTCGTTCCAAAAGATGTTTTTATCTATTGGATTTGAAGGTGCATAAATAAAGTTAAGAATAAATCTATAGTTGTTAAAGTTGACTAAATATATTATATAGTTTTTGGATCTGGTTATTTCTTGGATTGAATCTGTAAAATTAGATGTTTTAAAGAGGATCCATAGTCCACCTTTTGTCCCGTCTGATGCAATGTGATGGGCCTGATTAAATCCTGATTTTTTATATAGTTTTTCATTCGGCGGTTCAGTAGTTTTTGTTTCTGCTAGTACTAGGATATCTAAGTTATTTCTTTTCTGGATATAAGCTAGGTCTTGCCATAGGTTGGGTTTTCTTACACCTCTTATGTTCCAGTATGCAATGTTTGTCATTTAATAAAATGGTTTATACATACCTGCTTTGTAAGCATTTCCAAGATCAACAATAACCATAACCATGACTGACAATTTTGAGTAATCCTGAAAATTGCAATTCTAATGGCTTGATAATTATATATGATATCCAGTTTTTGTCCGTAAAAATGATTGGTGTTATGTGTTACTTGGTTACTCATCCAGAGAGAGTAATTCCATAAATAACTTTGTATGAGGAGATGAAATGTGTCATCAAGGCTTCTCTTTTACTAGAATATATAAATCGAGTCATTCGGGTCAGATTTGGGTTTATGTCATTCAGGTTTTGTGTAAATCGAGTTTTGGATCAATCTCGGGTCTTGTTTTGGTTTAACTCAACAGGTAAAAAATTAAAACTTTTTAAATTTTTTTAAGAATATTAAAATATTAATAAAATAAAATTATAATATCAATATGTCAAATCAAACTAAATAATAATATTATAATTAAATTTATAAATATTTTAAGCATAAAAATATTATATTTATATAAATAAATGCTCTAAACATACTATACTTATAAAATTTATTTGTTATTCAACTTATGAGTGACATTAACACAAATTAATATCAAACACAAATTACACAGTTCAATGTTAAAAATAAAATCTTTATATTAATTTGATTGAATTTGAACATAATAGATTGAATGAAAAATGACTCAAAATAATATCAACTATCACATATGAACCAAAAATAATACGAACTAAAAAAAGTTTCAAAATAATATATACAAACTATCCACCTATAAACCAAAAATAATACAATCTTTAAAATCAACTCAAAATAATACAAACTATGAACTTTTAACTCAAAATAATACAAACTTTTGAAGTTGGACTAGGAGAAGAATCAACACAAAACATTATTTACAAAAAATTACAAAAATATGAGTATATAGTGAAACTTTGCACAAATGCATCCTCTTTATTTTTAAATACACTAAAACCACTATTTATTTATTCAACTTTACAAAAAACAACTTTTTATTTTTAAATTAAATAAAATCATATCCACTTTATCCATAATTATTAAAAAAAACAATAGAATCATATCCTAAAATTCATGTAATTTAGTGTAATTTCTAAAAATTAGGGTATTATGATATAAAGTTGGACAATCAAATAGTGGGTTTGATGTATTTAAAATAATAAAGGTGGATTTGTGCAAAGTATGAATAATTATAGTTTTTTTATAATTTTGATAAATAAAATTTTATTTTGAATCTTATCCTAAATTAAGTTTAAAAGTTTGTATTATTTTGAGTTAAAAGTTCATAGTTTGTATTATTTTTAGTTGATATTATTTTGAGTCATTTTTCCTAGATTGAATGATTAATTGTTTGAATTTTTTTTAGTACGTAGGTATAATTGTATCAATGGAATTTTTGCTCAAATTTTTAGACAAGTGGGGTATTTTGGGTGGCAAAAAAGGAAGATTTAATCTATTATCAGGGGTATTATTGTCTTTTCCATAAAATTTCAGGCATGATCTCATAGTTCCAACGGGGTGGAGACGATGGGGTGGCATCTTGTTAATACGTATCTTATAATGGGTGGTTTCGTGTAATTTAAAGTTTATTGGATGGTAAAGTGAAAAATAACACATTTAATGGGTGGTTTCATGTAAATTATCCCTTTTTATGTCACTTTTGTCCAAAAACGACCCTCTCTCTATATAAGATTGTACCCCTTCTAGAATTTTCTGAATATACCACTGCACACGCTAGTTTAATACGAGATATATATATATATATATATATATATATATATATATATATATATATATATATATATATATATATATATATATATATATATATATATATATATATATATATATATATAAGGACACGAAACGGATGGAGGATTGTAGGTCATTGGATCCACCTAAATCAATGGCTATAACTGACCAATTTTTTTTTTGGGGTAAAAAAAAAGGAAACGGTTTTTACACTTTTCAAATTGAATAACTGTTTGCTCAAGTCATCACTGTGTTTTTGGTGGGCTAGCGACAGCAAAATTGGCATTTGGTGACAATTGTAAAACTAATCATCTTTGATCGACACTAACAAAAAAAAAATTACGATTTGCATTAAATATGAATAACAATGAAGTTGCTTATTACTCCGTAATTCTGCTTACATGGGTGGATAGTTTTGGATCCACCATGGATTATTCATTTTTAGTGATCTATTAATCCAAATCTAGATATGACTTATTCCTATATAACCATTTAAATACGAATACTTGGTAATTTAAATATGAATAATTTTATCATTAAATATGAATATTAACAACTTTGGTGAAGAATAGTTGTTAGTTATACGCTTAAGCGTGTACCAAAGTAAATATTCATATTTTAAGTTAAATATGAATATATAGGTGGTTACACATTTAAAGCGTACTTTTTTGGAGTTAATCTAGCCGTTCATTTTGCGATCCAAAAGCATATATATATATATATATATATATATATATATAGGCAAGGGTTCCGATGAGAACAACCCTGTCCAATGAGAATAAAAGAAGCAATTTGATTGGATAATTAAAAAAAAACACACATGCATTTTTACTTAACCACTTACTAATATAAATGTTCAACCATTTAATAAGTAAAGGTATACTGAACCACTTACTAATATTTTTATGACACATGGGTTCAACCCTTTTACCCGTAGTGGTTCAGTCATTTTACCCGTAATGGTTCAGTCATTTTACTCGTAGTGGGTCAGTCATTCTACTCGTAGTGATTCAGTCATTAGTGAGTGGTTCAGTATACCCTTATTAAGTGATTTAACAATTATAGTAGTAAGTGGATCAGTAAAAACGCGCTCTGAGCGACTGGGAAAAAAATAGTAACTGGTTCAGTATACCCTTATTAAGTGGTTCAGCAGTTATATTAGTAAGTGATTCAGTAAAAACACGCGTGAGCAGTGTGATTTCAGCCAATAAAAACGCTTTTTTTATTCTCACCGGTAGAGTTGTTTTTAGGGTTCGGGTGAGACCAACTCTGCCGGTTATATAGAAGGGTTCGGATGAGAACAACTCTACTAGTGAGAATGAAAGAAATGATTTAATTGGTCCACATGGCGTTAAAATAATGCGAAATAATTAAATTTGTCTCAAAACGTGCGCGTTTCCCATGCTCCTATGCCATTCCCCACTCGCATGCAATCTCCCCCACCCGCGTTGTGTGGCACGCGATTGCACTTGCCGTAATTAAAACAAGTTTGCTGTAATTAAAACAAGTAGAAAAAGAAGGTGCCAAACATACCTGTAATTAAAAAAGCCAATTTTACCCAAATAATCAACGAACCAACCCATCTTTCTTGTCAAAGGCCCCCAATCTCTATCTACAAAATTAATGTAGATGGTTCGGTTGCAACGAATGGGGATTGCAAGATTGGGGGTATTGTCAGAAACTAGAATGGTCATGTTGTGGAAATTTTCAAAAGCAAAGTTATTAAGGGATCTGTAATCCACACTGAATCCTTAGCCATGCTCGTAGGAGTAGAGCTAGCCAGAAGCAAAGGTTGGCAGAAGATCATCATCGAGGGTGATAACGCGGAAGCTATCAAGGTAACTCAAGACAATGCCAAAGTGCCTTGGGAGATCTTAAGAGTAATGGAAAGCATCAAAAGATCAAAGCCAGACTTCTCCTTGATTCAATTTCAACACTACTTCAAAGAAGCCAACTCAGCTGCAGACTATATAGTTAGGAGTAATTTTGATCTTAATATATGTACTGTAACGGCCCGGATATAAATATCCGAGATACGTTTCGAAGATTGGATACCTTCTTTCGGATGTTGCAATTCAGGTACGGGTCGAGGTTTCAAACCTCTAAAGATCAATCAGTATTCAAAGCGGGGATTTCGAACCCCAGTCAATCGAAGTTATAGAAATTCAATTTAAATGAAAATAAAGCGGAAGTAAGGTTTAGATACAAGAGCCACGGCAGAGCCGGGTCAAAACCAAAACATATATTCTAAAGTTGTATAGCCAATTTACCGGGGTTAGATAGATTCTTGAGATCGCCCGGGGGTTTTTTCCCACGCCATAGAGACAGGGAGCAATCATACCTAAAAATAAGTGGTGTGAGCGGGATCAGACCGAGACCCCAACACACCCTGTCCCGCAAGCAAATATACACATACGCTAATATAAAGATGATGCAAATGCGGAAATTAAATCACACTAACATGATCCTAATTTGCAATATGCGGGAAAAGAACTGTAAAGGAACCCAAAGAATGCCAAGTGGAATATCCCTCTCCTACCTCTGTACCCCTTCCCGTTAGTGCAGAGACTGGCCAGTTCGGTGCTATAGCATAGCAATATCCTCGTGGTGGTGCACTCACCACGGCATCATCATATCATATCATATCATCTCATCTCTTGCCCGATGGTGCTGGGCTATCATATCATACTCATATCGACTCGATAGACTCAGGGCACCCGATGGGGCTGGGCTACCCTATGACCCTAACAGAGACTCTAGGACTATCACAGATAACGGCCGTTCTGTTTACATACGCATAAAGAAATAGAATGCTCAATCACAAGTGCAATCCTAGCATGATACTACATGGCATGCTTTAATGCTTATGCAACACCTAGTATGTCATATATTCACAAGCAGGTATTCTCTTTTGAATCTGAGTAAGCCCATAAAGGAACTTACCTAAATAAGCCGAACAGCAGAGAAACAAGGCAAACGCAGAATCCAAGTAATGAGTCACCAGTAGCAAGCAATGTCCAACATATCACAATCACCTAATAACATACAAATGCATAAGTCTATCTACTTCACACAAGGCGCCCCTAACTATCATATATATCTTCACATATATCGTTTCAGATTATTCCATGTTATCTCATCATAATTCGAATATCATTCCATGTTCATCTCATCTCATCATCTCATTCTCAAAACAATCTCTCAAAGAACTCAACTTAGAAAATCAAACAATTCTTTTAAAATCGCTTATCCAAATTCCGACATTAACACTTAGGCCTTAAAACCGATTTCCCAAAATCCTATTATAGAAATCATTTCGGCATGTTTCTTATTTCAAAACATTATATAAATAAATTCCAATACTAAACCATCGAAATAATCCTATGCTCGCAAATCATATTTATAATTCAAAACCAACAATTCACTTCAAAATTCCTAACTCATATAGTTAAATCCTCATAACATGCATCATATATATATAATCCAATTAATATTATTTAAAACAAATACACAATATAAGACGATTAATTTTCCAGAATTTATAATTATAACCAATCCCAAAATAATAATATTCAAATAATTTACACTTACTATCCCTATAATCTCAAAACAATCCATAAATATATTTATAACTCCATATCATTTAATATCACTTTTAAAACCTTTTTAAATATATTAAAATTTCATAATATATGTATATATATATTTCTCCCAAAATCCGAAATAACAATTAATATAACATATATTTATATATATAAATAACATAACATATAATATATTTAAGACATAACATATAACCATATATATAAACAATTTGAAACAACCCATCAACCCAAACCTAAGCCCAAACTCGAGTCCAGCAACCCAGCCCAGACCCGAAAGAGAGTTAAAGAACCCAAGCCAGCTCAACAGTAAGGAGAAAAGAAGAAAAGAGGAAAAGAGGGCCAACCTGCCCAAAAGAAAAGGAGCTCCGACCCATACCCGAAACCAAAACCCAGCCCGTTTCCTTACCCAGATCCATTTGAGTTTAATGAACCGGGAGAGAGAGGAGGTGAACCGGAGGAGGGGAAATAAGGAAAGAAAAAAAGGGAAAACCAGGTTCTGAACTGGACCAACGAACCCGTCTTCTCCACACTGAACAGAGCACCTCGATGACGGAAGAAAACAGAAGAAAAAAAGGTGAATCTCGGCCTCTCCGGCGACTCTTTCCGCCCCAAACCCCGCCCAGCTAGACCGACTTCCAATTCCGATGGTCACCCACCCCAAGAAATTCAAACGCGAGGGAAGGAGAGGGAGAAAAGAGAGAATTACCGAGGTCGGTGCAATTCCGACTCCGAGGCTCGACGGTGGCGCTCAGGCGGCAATGGCGAAGGAGGAACCTGAGTCGGCTCCTGGCTGCGTCAAGGCTTCTGTCTGCTTCTGCTGCACTTCAAGGAGGAAGGAGGGAGATGGAGTTGAGTTTCCCAACTCCGGGTCACGAAGAACAGGGCTGAGAAGGGAGCTTCGGCCGGCTGCTGTTGGTGGAGCTCACGGCGACAGAAAAAATAAATTTATCATGACAATCTAGACTATACAATGTATAGTCTAGATTGTCATGATAATTTTTAAAAAATAAAAGTCTCTTTTGTAACTGAAAAAAATCATTCAATTTAATACGTATTTATAGATTATAATTAAATTTAATCAAAACAAATATAATAAAACAAGTAAATATTTAAAATATAATTTTCAATATTTTGATTGTGTAAAATATCATTCAAGTTTATTAGGTTAAATTAGATTGGTTTTTAAGTTGATCTTAATTTTTTTTATTTTGGATTTAAGAAAAAATAAAAATTTACATTATTTTATATTTTTTTAATAATAATAATTTACTTCTTATATATAAATGAACACTATTGAATAATATAAATAATTAAATTTTCATTTCAATTTCGTAGTAACATAAAATTTATAATTAACAAAATATTCTTCAGTTTTGATAAGTTAAATCACTAGCTAATCATTTTCTAATTGAAAATATGTTATTTTGGTTTACATTTTTTTATTTGGCTGGTTATAGATATTGATTTCAAAAAAGATATAAAAAGTTAGGTACAAATTAAATCTAAAACTAAAAAAGTTTATTAAATAAACTTTTAAACTCATCTAATTTAATTTTATATGTTTTATTTGAATTGAAAATACATGAGTAATACAATACAAAAAATAAGAATTTTATTGGAGAGAAATCATTAGGATCTTATATTACCATCACTTATAAAGGTCGGGATATTTATCTTACATTTGAAAGGCTGAGATATATTTTTAACACCCCCTTAAAGGTTAGGTTATTTTAATTAGTTTCGCCAAGTAAAAAAGAATGTTAATAATTGAGGATAAATTAGTAAATTTGTTAATTGCCTTAAACCTTGTGAAAGAAGCTAAAATGACATGTTTTGCCGAATGGAGGGAGTACTTATTACTAATAGATATTAAACTATGAAAAAAATTAATTAAAATAAATAAGATTTTATATAGTTTTTAGCTCCTAAAACTACGTGCAAAAAAGTCAAACATCATTTATTTCCGAACGGAGGGAGTATTAAACTAACCACCGTACTGAAGTCCAGCACATAAGCTGAGCGGGTTCTATTCTAAAATCAATTGGCAATAAGAGTAACCCACTAACTTATATACTAAGGCTTCTTTGTTCATATTATCAATATGAGACTCTTAGGATCTCTTCACATTCTCTCAACACGCCCCCGCAAGTGCAACTAGGGCCGTTTTTTGCCTCTAGTTGACACTTGGACAATGGGTCTAGTATCTCATTCTCTTTTTAGCTAGTTCATGATCGAGAGTCGGGCCGTTTAGCTTTTCCGCTCTGATACCATACTGAAATCCGTTGGAACTTGGGATCGGGGGTCGTGTGCATATGTGCGGCCATGCTCTAATAGCCTAGCACTACCAGTGGCTTCTTTCTCGCCTGAATCGCCTCCTCGGCTCCTCCTCGCCTTGGCTCGCGCCTCCGCCTCACCTGGGTTCGCTTTGGCTCCACGGGTCCTCATCGATGAAGAAGAAGACCACCATTCCGTTGTCCACTTCAAATCGTCGTTGTCGCTTTCGAACTCGCTTCTTCCTGTAAAGACGGAATATATTTTATCTATTATATTCTTATATTATTATTATTTTAATTAAATATATTATTATTTTATTCAATTTGTAAATGTGGAATAAAAACCCGTCCTCGAGCACCAAGTTTCGATTTTAAAATCCTTCCGGCATCATTTTAGAATTTTGATTCTTTTGACGGAATTTGATTTTGCTTTCGGGTTGCGAGTCTCGATAAATTAATTTCGTTCTGAGTATCTGGAAATTTAATTGAAAGTTCAATTTTAAGTTGATTTAGTCGGGATTTAATAGAGTCGAGATTAGCGGGTTTCGAATTTGAATGTCGGGTATATTCTCCTTCCATTTTATATTGGGAACCACATATATATTCATTTCTTTTCCTTTTTCTTTCTTTTCCTTTTTCTTCTCTCTCTCTTCTCTCTCTCTCTCTCGAATTCTGGTAGCTGGTCCCCTCCCCTTTTTGTCTTCTTCCCTCACACCCATACCCCATTAGCCTCACACTCCCTCATCCTCCAAATTCAGAAAACCCACACTGCAATCCACTCTCTATCCCTCTCCCCATTCTTCTTTCAATCCCTGCAAAACCACCAAAGCTCCCTCCTTCCCCCTCCTTAAGCCGCCGCCACCAGTTCGCCAACCACAGCGCCACCCCTGTTTCCAGAAGTCGATGCCGAGCACCGAGGCCGCGCCTCACAGCTCCTCCTCTCTTCCTCCTCCTTTCTCAACACCCAGCAGCAGCGACCGAGCCCCACCAAGGCCCCTCTGTTCTCCTTCGAGCCGAGCAGGCGCCCAGAAGCAGCCCCGGAACCACCGACGCCGCCCCTTTCTTCTTCTCCTACCCTGTTTTCCGATCCAAGCATGGTAAGCTCGACTCCCTCCTCTTTCGTCCTCAAACATCATAAAGGTCCTCTTTTATAACTCCCCCCTTCGTCCTAGGCCGATTCCGGTGTCAATCCATCTCCGACGAGGCAAATCGCGCATTTCCGGTGGAAACTTCAAATCTCGGTGAGCTCCGTTTCCTTCCCTTCCTTCGACTGTGTTTGAGTTTTTTTCTGCTGATTAGGGCTGGGAAGGGACTTGTTGTTCGGTCGGGGTGAGGGTGGTGTTGAACCGAGTCTCCGCCGGAGGTCCCTGGACTTCCTCTTCTTCCTCCGACGTCACTCTCATGCTCTGTTTTCTGTTGGGTTGAAGACGGGTTCAACACCCGGTTCTCTATTTTATTTTCCCTCTTCCGGTTCACCTCCTCCCTCCCGGTTCATTAAACACACACGAATCTAGACTCGGATCCGGATTAGGTATAAGGGTTATGTCATTTTTCAGCTGGGCCTTCTTCTCTCTTTTCAGATGGGCTCGGGTTGGGGCTTGATTCCGGGTTAAAAGGATAGGGCCTGCTGGGTTTGATTTCCAAGTGGTATCTTTTGTTTATTTGTGACTTATGGTGATTTCATATATATGTTTTATTTATGATAGTAGTTACTTATTATATTATTATCTTGTGTGTTAAATTATGAATTTATGAAAGTAAAATTTCTGAAATTATCTTATATTGGGAAATTATTTTAAAAAATGATATTATTGAGGTAAGTATTTTGTGATGATTTAAATATGTAAGTTGAGAATTTTGAAATGGCTTGTTGATTTTGGATTTAATAGGAATTGTGGAAATGGATTTAATTTGAGGCATTATGTTAATTATATATTGTGGATAAAGTATTATTTAAGAGAGTCTTCAAGTTTCCGGAAATAGCTCCTAAATGATTTATTAGTGAAAACCAAGATGCCGGAATATTTTGATAAAACAAGATTTGGGGTTGACTTAGAAAATTATACACTTCCTCTTGATTTGACTAAATATGATTTGAGAAATCGTTTTGAATATGAGTTGATTTAACTTGAGATTTAAGAGTTTGGAAACCTTTGGAAAATGATTTACTTTACTTAACTCGGTGAATCTATTGTTGGTTTATGCTTGAAAATTTTGTGAACTTTAAGTAAAATATGATATATTATATGATGATGCAAGGTGAGATTATGGGTGAGCTAGTGAGATGATACGAGTATGAAATGATCTATGATAAGATACGACGGAATAATCTGAAATAAGATATGAGAAGTTATGTATGATAGTTAGGGGCGCCTTGTGTGAATTAGATAAGACTTATGCATATTTGTATGTTATTAGGTGGTTGTGATATGTTGGACATTGCTTACTATTGGTGATTCATTGCTTGGATTCTGCTTCTGCCTTGTTTCTCTGTTGTTCGGCTTATTCAGGTAAGTTCCTTTATGGGCTTACTCAGATTCGAAAGAGATTACCGGCTTGTGAATGTATGACATACTAGGTGTTGCATAAGCATTAAAGCATGCCATGTAGTATCATGCTAGGTTGCACTTGTGATTGAGTATTCTATTTCTTTACGCGTATGAAACAGAACGGCCGTTATCTGTGATAGTCTTAGAGTCTTTGCTAGGGTCATAGGGTAGCCCAGCCCCATCGGGTGCCCTGAGTCTATCGAGTCGATATGAGCATGATGATAGCCCAGCACCATTGGGCATGTTTATTTTAATTTATGTTATGATGATGAGATATGATATGATGAGATATGATATGCTATAGCATCGAACTGGCCAGTCTCTGCACTAACGGAAAGGGGTGCAGAGGTAGGAGAGGGACATGCCACTTGGCATTCTTTGGGCGCCTTTACAGTTATTTCTCGCATATTGTAAATTAGGGTCATGCTAGTGTGATTTAACTTTCCGCATCTGTATCATCTTTATTATTAGCGTATGTGTATGTTCGCTTGCTGGACAGAGCGTGTTGAGGCCTCGGTCTGACCCCACTCGCACCAATTGTTTTTAGGTATGATTGCTCCCTGTTTATATGGCGTGGGAATGTCCCCTGGCGATTGCAAAGAAATCTGTCTAACCCCGCTAATCTGGCCATACGACTTTAGAATTATGGTTTGGTTTTGACCCGGCCTTGCCGTGGCTTTTGTATCTAAATCATATTTCCACTTCACTTTCGTTTAAACTGAATTTATGAAACTTCGACTGATTAGAGGTTTGAAACCTCGACCCGTACCTGAGTTGCAACATCCGAACGAAGGTATCCGACCTTCTAAACGTATCCCGGATATTTATATCCGGGCCGTTACAAAGTTGGTATCAGAGCCAGGTTGTGCAATTTGGGTACGCAAGGGTCGAGTGTATGTTTTGGAAAACCGCCCATGAATTTCAAAGGATTTGAAGATTTAAAAAAAAAAGGGGCAAAATGAACTTAAGATGCCTAACTCCAATTGGACTAAGTAATGAACTTGACTTGTTATAAAAGAGGAGAACCAACTAATAAGGGATCGAGAGGGTAGAGAAAGCGCTAGACCATCCCTATTGGATGTAGTCGGAAATGGGTAGGCGAAATACTAGCTTGTTCTTTACAGATGGGTCGGGAAGACTCCAAGGAGATCACTGTAATTGTCGTTAACTGATTCTATGATTGAGTGCTTGATATGCTAAAGATTTGATTGTTATGTTCTAACTATTGAATGAATATTGGATGATCTGTGAACGAGATAGCGGGAGTACCCTTATTTCCCTATGATTAAGCTCAGCTTTTGTGGAACTTCCCCCTTTCCTTATGAACCCCTTTGACAATTCAATCGAGTCCTCCCTTCGAATATCGGTCTTCCACGGGAATTGGGTTGGTAAACACATGGTGTCGGGAATCATGATTGAATATAGAGGTTGTCCGAGAGAGTATTGGAAGACGGTCCTTGATGAAATTCCGAGCTAGAGAGTGAGATGTTTACGAGACTGTCGTTATCAATTCTTATGACGATCCATCAGTGTCCTCTTGTCACGAAAAATTCATATCCGAGTCCCACGGGAAAGAGGGGTAATGAGTCAGTTGGGAAGAGTCAATGTTGCCCTTATGGACTTCTATCGGGTTATCTTGATCGCTCTGTCCATGATTATGCGATTCTATATGCATTACTCCTTGATCAACAGTTTGATCCTTAGTTGAAATTGTGCTTATGTGCCTTAATATTCATAATGACTATTGTATGGGTTCGAGCTACATTTATCATACCCAAATCATCCCGACATGATTTACTTAGTATATTGCATCGTCATACTAGGGCACGAATAAATAAGTTATATGCTAGGATGTCGTCTAATTGATGTCCTTCCTGTGAATAGGTCCATGATAGTGTGATTGTTCAGTTCTAGTATCATGATAGAGTGAGTCCCTTACTTGATGGATACGTGTTATGATTTGATGTCAACGTGCCTTATATGCTACGTAATTCCCGGTACACGTTATGATGATGATCTTTAATGTGAATTCGTAGTTATATAACATTCTGTACCCATGCTTGTCTCATTGCTTAGGTCTCGTGTTATGCCTTACTTTCTATCATGGTTATAGGTTGTCATAGCATGTCTACTTGGCCTATTGTATTGCTCGTATGATTGATTAGAAACATGAACCACACGATATGAGTCTATATGATTTTACTTTTTCTGAATTAGGTCCATAATAGTGTGATCGACTCTTCTTTATATGAATGCCTCATAAGATGTGCTCCTTAGCATGCTCGCCGATGATGCCTCTACTTATCATTCATCTTGTGACAAGAATCTATGGCATGCCCACCTATTTTGTGTTTCTCAGATTTACTATTGTTGATGATTTTGCAAATGAGTATTGTTATGTGTTAATTGTGCTAAGGTGAGAATATGTTAGTGTAAGCGAGTCTTAATAAATACATGTTCTATCCTAGTATACATCAATTTGAACTCATGTCCTCAATACTAGCCATGTTGCTTAGACTTGCTCTATACCTCGTTGCGTTTTCCTCTCGTGCTACTATGTCGTTGAGATGTGACTGAATGAACTCTTGCATACCGTCGTATTAACCAGTCAAGTGCATGTATGTACTATATGTTATATTGAACCACTAGTAACATGTTGGGCCCTTGGTTGTGACTTGTGCGAATTCTACTTTGCCTACGTTATTGTTGACTCTCTCTTGAGCTAGGTACCTGATAGTGTGGTTCTTTCCTCTTCCGATCCTCTTAACATGTTTCACTCGTTCTGATTAGTTTAATGTTGAAATCGATGATTGACTAGCTTTCCGTGATGATCAAACCTAACATGCTTACATGGTAAAGATGTCTATTACTCTATGATGGCTCCTCGTGCTTGCATGAACCCATGACTTGTCTCCTCGCTTGATCACACACCACTCTATATCCTGATTTTGCATACACATGACGCATGAATACCGTAATGAATCTAGTTGAATTACTTTAATTCTACTCATGTTCGATGTGTGCTATTAGTATCATGTAGGGCTTATGATTCCCAATATGACCCGCTAAATGATCACGTGATGTACTTGCTCTATGATGTGACAACTATTGTACCATATATGTACTCTATGATGGTTCGTACTTAGCATGATTATAATCTAGTACCCATGATGTCCTTCTTGTACTTTTGATGATGCCTCATGTTTCGTGAATATTATGTTGAACTTCTCTAAATGATTCTTGACTATGCTTGTATCACATTATATATCGCTAGTATCATGTAGGAACCATGCTCTCTAGATGCATCTCGTCATATGATTCCGTGCCATGCTTGACCTAACATATGATCATTGTGAGATAGTTGCTATGTTGCCCTTTATATGATCTCGTATGATGCATACACCAAACTTGTACATTGTTCATATATGTGATAATTGCTATGCTACTCTTATGTGTTCTCGTATGACGCTTCATCTGATTGTTATAATATACATTGCCATGATATATTTGGACTCAATTGTTGATGTGTATACCCTGTTCCTACATTGTTCATATACATGATGCTCGTTATCTTCACTAAATTCCGCATGACTTCAAATCATATATGATCATTGCTGGTTCCGTCTATCTTGCTGGAAGAATGCTATGCATATCTGTTTCCATGGAATACTAGAATGTTAGCTTATTTTACAAACATCGGCGTAGGACTTGATTGTGTCCTTGATATGAATACGAATGTTGCCCCGAGATAGGTACATGTTAGTATGGATTGACGTGATTAATGCTCCATAATGAATTCGTGCGTGTTTGTCAAAATCGTAACCTAATAGACTTTCTTAAGGGCATCGTTACTATTCCCGAGTCGGAGTCTTGTCTCTAGTCGTGTCATCTTTAGCTTTGGTCCATTTTTTTTGTCTCCGAGAGAAATGTTGGGTCGTCCGCTCTTGTCACTCCCCTATCTCCGCTATCATAACCTCCTACGCGTTACCTTGGATGAGCGACCGCATGGAAAAGGGGATCGGGAAGACGAATAGCGATAGAGCAGCGCAGTGGAAGCGTGGGCCCATAACCCACGGGCCTCAGGATCGATAATGTCGACGGAACAAGCTTGCTTTGAGGATTACGATTGTTGAGCACGTTATGACTTGTAGGTGGGAGCGTCCTCTATTCGAATTGCTAACCCTTTCTGAGCTTGTTGGTGATGATATTGCACTGACTTGATGTTGAAAGCTGCTTGTTGATGTTAATGACTGTTGCTTGATTGTCTGTTGACTATGATGATATGATTCGATGTCTTACAATCCTAATGTGCCTTGATGACTTAATGTGATGCTACTCTGAGTTGCTAAGCATGATCTAAATTCCTTTCCTATATAGTATGAACTGCAAATGCCGAGAATCTGAACTAGTTATTAGCTAAGATCATGATGAAACTTTCTAGTTTGAATTGACTTTATTCATATATGGTGTTATGTGATAATTTCGAGCATGACGGTAAATTGAGACTTCTGATACTTGTTGCAATGCTAATGATGCTAGTTGATATGAGGTAGTCCTTATGTGCAATAATGTCCATGATTGCTTCTTCTTTGAACATGTGAGTGAGGTCCTTTTTGGTTGAGCGGTCAGAGAGTAGAGAAAGGTTTTGAGTGTTTAGAATAATCGACGGTGGTAAGGGAAAGTTGTAGAAGAGGGGTGTTGACTTAGGTTGGACCGAGTGGGTTCGGGAATTAAGAGGTAATGCTTGATGATTTTCGACGAACTCCTAGGTGAATCTTGGGTGAGAGTATGGTTAGGAATAGGTCGGGTAGGCGGTGGTCGAGGAATTTTACTAGAGAATATGCGGTTAGCAGGGCATGATGCTTGTGAACTCTTGGGAAGTGTGGAAGTGTAAGAAATGGCTTTTAAGAGTAGGGAAGATATAGTATGAGAGGGCCTCGAGTGTGAGGTTAGAGATAGTAGTTGGATTCTTAGAGGTGGATTGCTAGTGAGAGTTCTTGGTGGAATGAGGGGCGAGATTAGGGTATTGAAATGAATTGGGACTTCTTTTGAGGATGTTACCTGAGCTGATGTTGGTGAATCTAGATGAGGCTGGTTTTGATGTAGGGATTGAAATCGAGCGAGCGGGGTTTGCGTTTATTTTGCCTGGTGATGATGTGAAAGCTTTCTTGATTATGTGATTTATTAAAATGACTTGGCATGATGTTAGATAGCGACTATGATGAACCTGATATGGTTGATATTACATGTTGATATGCAATATTGAATCATAATTGGTAGTGACAACTATACTCATGATATAATGACCCATTGATATCCTACTATGTTGTTCTAAAAGCATGTTATAATGTGTTGAATGAATCATGAAATAATGATATGTTGCTATGTGAGAGCATGATGTTATATTATGATCAGGAGATGTTAAATGATGAATATTGATTTGGATCATGAATCTGACTTATATATATGAGATAATGGTGCGTGATTGCTAAGTGATCGTTATATGACATTGTATGAGTTGAGATGATGTTTTGCGAGTATACTGACGTTTTGGTGATTCACACATTGACTGACCTTTCCTTTTGCTGAAGCTTAATAACCTGACCTTGATGTGTTGATGTGTTGACAATGGGTTTTGGTTCATTAATTCTGTGGTGAGAAATGCTTTTATGACCTTTGGTATGATATGGAGATGTTGAGGTGACCTTGTGGCGCTACGTTGGTATATGTTGAGACTTGCCGTATGATGTATTGGTTGGAGATTGGTTGGTTATACTGTTATGCATTTCTTATGGCTTATGCATCTTGCTTGAGATGAGATTGATAGATTGATTCGATTCTGGAAACTAGGAAGAGAATATGGGATTAGCCCTTAGAGGTGGATGACTCCACCTCCTAACCTCGGAATTTGATTGATTGGTATGTGTGAAGCTGATTAGGTTTTCGGAAGAGTTTTGACAAAATCTTGATTTGAAAGGATTTGACTTGTTTTGGTGTAAAGTTGCTTGATTAAAAATTGAATTCGAAGATTTTGAGCGGTTTTAAAAATGGCCAACTTGGGGTTTTAAAGAAGTTGAGAGTTCAATGATTTGGATGACAATCCTTTTATTTACAAACGCTTTAAGGATTTACGAACTGGATTTACATTATGACGTCTCACGAAGTGGATACAAGCATTGTATAGGGGCGCTTATAGATTGCTTGCTAAGACCTAGTCGGACTCTATAATGCTTTCAGAGTTGTGGTACTTCTGAAAAGTCGAAGCGAGGATATAATAAGGGCGCTTATTACACACTTGACATGACCAATTGGAGATGTCACGACCGTGACTAGGATGTTGTGAGAATCTCGGAAGACGCAACCGAGACGATTACAAGATCCTTGGACATGGTCCTCAGACTCACCGATTTTAAAACTTCATCCCCTTTGCTTAAAATGATTTTAGTCTCGGGGACGAGACTTGTTTTTAGAGGTGGATAAATGTAAAGACGGAATATATTTTATCTATTATATTCTTATATTATTATTATTTTAATTAAATATATTATTATTTTATTCAATTTGTAAATGTGGAATAAAAACCCGTCCTCGAGCACCAAGTTTCGATTTTAAAATCCTTCCGGCATCATTTTAGAATTTTGATTCTTTTGACGGAATTTGATTCTGCTTTCGGGTTGCGAGTCTCGATAAATTAATTTCGTTCTGAGTATCTGGAAATTTAATAGAAAGTTCAATTTAAAGTTGATTTAGTCGGGATTTGATAGAGTCGAGATTAGCTGGTTTCGAATTTGAATGTCGGGTATATTCTCCTTGCATTTTATATTGGGAACCACATATATATTCATTTCTTTTCCTTTTTCTTTCTTTTCCTTTTTCTTCTCTCTCTCTCTTCTCTCTCTCTCGAATTCTGGTAGCTGGTCCCCTCCCCTTTTTGTCTTCTTCCCTCACACCCATACCCCATTAGCCTCACACTCCCTCATCCTCCAAATTCAGAAAACCCACACTGCAATCCACTCTCTATCCCTCTCCCCATTCTTCTTTCAATCCCTGCAAAACCACCAAAGCTCCCTCCTTCCCCCTCCTTAAGCCGCCGCCACCAGTTCGCCAACCACAGCGCCACCCCTGTTTCCAGAAGTCGATGCCGAGCACCGAGGCCGCGCCTCACAGCTCCTCCTCTCTTCCTCCTCCTTTCTCAACACCCAGCAGCAGCGACCGAGCCCCACCAAGGCCCCTCCGTTCTCCTTCGAGCTGAGCAGGCGCCCAGAAGCAGCCCCGGAACCACCGACGCTACCCCTTTCTTCTTCTCCTACCCTGTTTTCCGATCCAAGCATGGTAAGCTCGACTCCCTCCTCTTTCGTCCTCAAACATCATAAAGGTCCTCTTTTATAACTCCCCCCTTCGTCCTAGGCCGATTCCGGTGTCAATCCATCTCCGACGAGGCAAATCGCGCATTTCCGGCGGAAACTTCAAATCTCGGTGAGCTCCGTTTCCTTCCCTTCCTTCGACTGTGTTTGAGTTTTTTTCTGCTGATTAGGGCTGGGAAGGGACTTGTTGTTCGGTCGGGGTGAGGGTGGTGTTGAACCGAGTCTCCGCCGGAGGTCCCTGGGCTTCCTCTTCTTCCTCCGACGTCACTCTCATGCTCTGTTTTCTGTTGGGTTGAAGACGGGTTCAACACCCGGTTCTCTATTTTATTTTCCCTCTTCCGGTTCACCTCCTCCCTCCCGGTTCATTAAACACAAACGGATCTAGACCCGGATCCGGATTAGGTATAATGGTTATGTCATTTTTCAGCTGGGCCTTCTTCTCTCTTTTCAGATGGGCTCGGGTTGGGGCTTGATTCCGGGTTAAAAGGATAGGGCCTGCTGGGTTTGATTTCCAAGTGGTATCTTTTGGTTATTTGTGACTTATGGTGATTTCATATATATGTTTTATTTATGATAGTAGTTACTTATTATATTATTATCTTGTGTGTTAAATTATGAATTTATGAAAGTAAAATTTCTGAAATTATCTTATATTGGGAAATTATTTTAAAAAATGATATTATTGAGGTAAGTATTTTGTGATGATTTAATATGTAAGTTGAGAATTTTGAAATGACTTGTTGATTTTGGATTTAATAGGAATTGTGGAAATGGATTTAATTTGAGGCATTATGTTAATTATATATTGTGGATAAAGTATTATTTAAGAGAGTCTTCAAGTTTCCGGAAATAGCTCCTAAATGATTTATTGTTGAAAACCAAGATGCCGGAATATTTTGATAAAACAAGATTTGGGGTTGACTTAGAAAATTCTACACTTCCTCTTGATTTGACTAAATATGATTTGAGAAGTCGTTTTGAATATGAGTTGATTTAACTTGAGATTTAAGAGTTTGGAAACCTTTGGAAAATGATTTACTTTACTTAACTCGGTGAATCTATTGTTGGTTTATGCTTGAAAATTTTGTGAACTTTAAGTAAAATATGATATATTATATGATGATGCAAGGTGAGATTATGGGTGAGCTAGTGAGATGATACGAGTATGAAATGATCTATGATAAGATACGACGGAATAATCTGAAATAAGATATGAGAAGTTATGTATGATAGTTAGGGGCGCCTTGTGTGAATTAGATAAGACTTATGCATATTTGTATGTTATTAGGTAGTTGTGATATGTTGGACATTGCTTACTATTGGTGATTCATTGCTTGGATTCTGCTTCTGCCTTGTTTCTCTGCTGTTCGGCTTATTCAGGTAAGTTCCTTTATGGGCTTACTCAGATTCGAAAGAGATTACCGGCTTGTGAATGTATGACATACTAGGTGTTGCATAAGCATTAAAGCATGCCATGTAGTATCATGCTAGGTTGCACTTGTGATTGAGCATTCTATTTCTTTACGCGTATGAAACAGAACGGCCGTTATCTGTGATAGTCCTAGAGTCTTTGCTAGGGTCATAGGGTAGCCCAGCCCCATCGGGTGCCCTGAGTCTATCGAGTCGATATGAGCATGATGATAGCCCAGCACCATCGGGCATGTTTATTTTAATTTATGTTATGATGATGAGATACGATATGATGAGATATGATATGCTATAGCATCGAACTGGCCAGTCTCTGCACTAACGGAAAGGGGTGCAGAGGTAGGAGAGGGACATGCCACTTGGCATTCTTTGGGCGCCTTTATAGTTATTTCTCGCATATTGTAAATTAGGGTCATGCTAGTGTGATTTAACTTTCCGCATCTGTATCATCTTTATTATTAGCGTATGTGTATGTTCGCTTGCTGGACAGAGCGTGTTGGGGCCTCGGTCTGACCCCACTCGCACCAATTGGTTTTACGTATGATTGCTCCCTATTTGTATGGCGTGGGAATGTCCCCCGGCGATTGCAAAGAAATCTGTCTAACCCCGCTAATCTGGCCATACGACTTTAGAATTATGTTTTGGTTTTGACCCGGCCTTGCCGTGGCTTTTGTATCTAAATCATATTTCCACTTCACTTTCGTTTAAACTGAATTTATGAAACTTCGACTGATTAGAGGTTTGAAACATCAACCCGTACCTGAGTTGCAACATCCGAACGAAGGTATCCGACCTTCGAAACGTATCCCGGATATTTATATCTGGGCCGTTACACTTCCCACAACCGCCGTTGCTTTCGTCATTGTCGGAATGCCAATATCACCCATTGGACATCAACAACCACAGAGTTTGCCATCTTCCTCGCCTTTATCACCCTATTGCCTCCGTTTCGTCTTCCTTGTTCCACACGTACAAGAAGATGAGGGATTTAGGTTTTTATTTCCCAGTTATCACGCGCCTCACGCTCCTAAGCTGAGTGCTAGATAGCCTTTTTATTTATTTATTTATTTTTGAAAAATGGGACATGTGTCACAATCTCATCCCTCCATTCAATTTAGATCAAGGGTCCACAATTGTGTACAAAGTACACCCTAAGCCTTGTATACAAATGATATATATATATATATATATATATATATATATATATATATATATATATATATATATATATATATATATATATATATGATGGATCTATTGTTCACAAGCCTTAATGTGTACTTTGTACACAAATTTGGGCCTTTGATCTAAATGAAATGGAGGAATGAGATGTTGCCACGTGTCCCATGAATTTAAAAAAAGAAAAGTGAAAAGCTAATCTAAAACTCAATGTGAAGCGCGTGTGTTGGGTGGGGTAAATAAAACCTAAATCTTAAACAGCTTTCTTCTTCATCATTGGTTGACCCTGGAGCAGAGGAGCGCCCATTCGAGATGGAGGCGAGGAGGAGATTCCACGGGGAGGCAAGGCGGAGGCGATCCCAGGCGAGCCGGATGCCAGGATGCTGGGTGGTAGCACCGCGGTGGTGGCGACGTTGGCGCCTTCTTCATCTTCGTGGAGCCCCAATGCCGGTGGAGCCGAGCACCTCTAGCCACTACCGATCTGGTCATTCTATCCCTCTCTCTCCTCCGGTCAGGAGAGGCGATTGGTGGCGATTGTTGGTGGTTGCGGCAACGGAGGGACGATGGCGGCGAATTGAGTTGATGGACGATGGCGGAGCGACGACGAAGATTGACGGCGATGATGCGAAGGGACGAATTGAAATTGAACGAAAGAAAGAGACGGTGGGGGTGGGGGTGGGGGGGGGGGTTGGGTGGGTGGCTGGGGTGGGCGGGGTTGGGGGTGGTTTGTGTTAGGGGTCGGCAAAATCGGGTGGGTGGGTAGGGTTTTCGAGATGCATAATTTTGATTCATTATTCGTCCATTATTCAGACATATGTGTCGAATTTTGGTTACTAATGATAATGAGTTGGTAAATTATTCGTTGAAATCTGATTCTTTATTCGTCAGAATATGGAGTCTTCGTTGTGACTAACAACATAAAACAAAACATTATTCAGTGAAATGCAAGACATTATTCGGTGAAATATGAAACATTATTTGTATAAATTGTAAGTATTGTTTGAAGATTTGATTTTTTTTTATCTGAAATTAATTGAAAAAAAAACTAATCATTATTAGGTAATATGTGACAAATTATTCAGTGGAATTGATAAATTTTGATCTGAATTGGATGGAAAAAGATAACATAACATTATTCGGTAGGATGTAAAAAATTATTCGGTGGAATTGTCAAATTTTTAAACAAACGAAATTACGTGATTCCTGCCAATAAATTACCCACAATAATTTATTTTTCACAAAATCATTAAAATTCTCTACATTTTAAAGAAAATCAGAAAAAAAAAGAAGATAAAGGGAGGTTGAGTTACACGTACAGCAATAGAGGCAAGAGGAGAGAGTGAGTGCATGGGTCCCCCAAGATTTTTTAGAAAAACAAAAAAAAATCACTTAAATCATGGTCATCCATTCCATTAGATCAAAGGCACATAATTGTGTACAAAGTACACTTTAAGGGGTGTGTATAACCGAACCAACCCATATATATATATATATATATATATATATATATATATATATATATATATATATATACTTACTTCTAGAATTTCTTAAATATGCCACTGCACACACTAGTTTAATGGACAAAAAACATGGTTCTGTAAAGAAAGAGCCTGTTGCGCTATATAAATATAGTGGTGGGCATAATAGCGATGATGAAACTCCACTCCTTCGTACAGCTCTAGTCTGTATTATACAAGTTTGTATTATAGAAGTTTGAATACCAACTATTTTCGATGATGTCATATCGATATATTACACAATATATAATGTCATTATCCCAATCATCAATACTAACCAAGGCGTGCCCGACTAGGGCCTTACACTACACCAAGTTTCAAGGTATATATATACTGCAATATTGTTATATATGTATTCCTCGTATATCAGCACTACTGTAATGAATCCTAATTCTTATCAGGATTTTTTTCATCGTTTTTCTTTTGTCAAGATTTCCATTTGTTGAAAAAAATAAATAAAATTTAGGGGTTGTTAGTTACACCCGAAAATTTTACTATTTACACCCAAAATCCAAGTTTTTTTTTAAATAAACCCTACGCCTCTTGAGTCATAGGTGTGTGACTCAAGAGGCGCAGCTATTTTTTTCTATATACATACCCTGCCCCTCTTGAGTCACACGTCTATGACTTAGGAGGCGTAGGATTTATTTAAAAAAAAAACTTAGATTTTGGATGTAAATAGTAAATTTTGTGGGTGTAAAAAACAACACCCTAAAATTTTCACATTTGTTGGGAAAACGTCTTTTTTTACCCCTACATTACACAAGTTACAACTGGTTAAAAGTTTCAAAATTTTATGTATTTGACAAAACTATTTTTTTTTCCAGTAAACTGCCCTTTTGTTGAAAAATAAAATAGGACAAAAAATTATAATAAATAGGATTTTTTTTTAAAAATGTCAATATTATTTAAACAAATCCAGCGTCTTTATTGCTCAAATTGATTTCCTTGTAAATTTATACACAAATATAAAAAATAAGTATACAATAAAATTAAATAGGAAAATGGTTGATTGCCACTAATGTTAAATGACATTAGTGATCATGTGGAAATAATTTATTTTAATTTTTCTTCAAGGTTAATTAATAAATAGATGAATCAACCATTTTCCGTTTCGGAGGGTGATTCTATATATTACACTAGTGTCATTTGACGCTAGTGATAATTAAGGAAGGTGTGAATGCAACGTTGTATTGATATTTCTACTTTCCTTTTTTTCCTCTATTCTCTTTTTTTTTTCTCCCATGTTTTTTCTTTTATTTTAACTCATATTCTCGGCCTAAAATTAATTAGGCTTCTTTGAAAATATTCAATGTTTGACTTTCAACATAGTTTAAAGGAAACCTAAAAATGCTACAGAATATTATTTAATTTTTTTTATAAAATATTAATTTTTTGTATTAATTTTTAAAATAATTATATTTTTAATAAGTATAAAATTATTTTAAAATTTTACTAAAAATTTTAACATTTTATAATAAATATAAAATTATTTTAAAAAATTAATAAAAATTTTAATATTTTATACTAATAAGTGTGTCAAATGATCTATATTTTAAGATGAAGGGAGTATAATATATTTTCTTATTAATGCATGTTATCATAATCTAGTTTTGTTAATAAAATTTATTATATTATTTGTAAATTGATGAGATAACTATATTTAATCGCGCTTGTATGGAGAACTATAAATAAAATCAGTCAATTGAAATTTGTTCAAAATTACCCTAACAAGTTCCACTTATATTGTAGCTAATCAATTTCTCCTATTTTACTTTCAATAAAAGAAAAATAAGAAAAGTTTATCTCATTCTTTTTTTGGAATGAACTAATTCTAGTTTAACCCAAATTTAAACTTTTTATAATCTGTAATTGTATACATTTGTTTGTTATAATTTATTTACATTTATTATTTATAACTAGTAATGTATTTATTTGTATCAATAAGATATTGGTATGCCATGTAAACAAATCTGTGAGAAAATGATTTATTTCACTCTACGTTCTATTTAGAGTGTGTTTGGATTCCAAGTGTTTATATTTATAATACAACACAAACACTTAAAAATTATTTATTTCACCTAATTTACTATGTATTTAAAGTAATGTAAATTTAAAATAAAACAAATATATATTGTACCTTTACTATTGTATTAGGTTTATAATTACCTTAAAAGCTTAGTTTAATTGATTTATACAATTTATAAAATATTTATTTTATAATTACATTATTTTAAATACATATTGTAAATTATTTTTACCAAATATTTACAAGTATTTATATTTATAATTACGATACTTTTCCAAAGACACCGTAATTAAGATATATAGACAAGCAAAATCAATCTAGGAAAGTTTAATTTGGGTAATTGACATATATGGAAAAATAAATCTGGTGTATTAAATGATTCATCTATTTATTTATTTTTTTGTCGTTCCATTCACACCTTCCTTAAGAATCACTAGTGTCAAATGACAATAGAATCACCCTCCTCACACATCGGTGAGCAAATGTGCAGATGGACGCAAATGACCTAATGTGTGTGTGTGTGAATTCAATTTCATCATCTATCTAATTCAATATATTTATGCTGTCAATTAATCAGGAAACTTTCATCCAAAGACGATTGGCTTTCACATAATTCACAAATTTTGTGAGACAAAAGGTGATCAACTAAATATGGTTCAATGCAATTCAAGGCTAGCCAGCTTCAATGTGAGGAGGAGTGAGCCAGAGCTAGTGCGGCCGTCGCGGCCTACTCCTAAAGAGCTCAAACTCCTCTCCGACGTTGATGAGCAACTCCTTACACGGTGTACAATTCCACTCATCTTCTTTTATTCTGCTAACCCCGATATGAAGGGCAAAGATCCTGCTAAGGTGATCAAGAGGGCGTTAGCGGATGCATTGGTGCACTACTATCCATGGGCCGGTAGGATAAGTGACCGGCTCAACCACAAGTTGAGGGTGGATTGCACCGCTGAGGGCGTGGTGTTTGGAGAGGCGGATGCCGATATTAGTCTTCAACAGCTTGGGAAGCAACCACTGATGCCACCCCACCCATACCTTGACAAGCTTCTCTATACTACCTCCATAAGAGTGTTTGGCTCTCCCCTGCTCACTATACAGGTTGGTTAACCCTTAATTTATTGATTACTACTTTTATAATTACCCCATCGTATGCGGTCTTCTTTTTATAAATTTTATTTTCATATAATAATTTTGATTGATTTCAATAAATTAATAAATTAATTTTTATAAAAAATTTATCTATACATAAAGTACTCATGTTTCATTTATATATATATATAAAGTATTTTCCCTATTTTATCAAAATCGCAAAGTTATTAGGTTGTTTTTCATTAAAATATTGTATTCAATGAAATTACGTAAATGGTGGAATATTGTTATAGAATCTCATGAAAAAATATCACTTTTTCAAAAATTGATTAATGTACTATAAATAATTATATTTTATAAACTATAAATAATTTCTTAATTCTAATTAGCCTATGCATTTACATAATTTCATTCGTATTCCACTAACGGTGTGTTTGGATTCTAAATTCTAATGCATTATATATAAGGGAAAACTAATTAAAATACCCTTACCTTTGGGGGTATGGTAAAAATAAATTCTCAACTTTCAAATGTAATAAAAATATCCCGACCTTTGAGGGTAGTGGTAATATACTACCACATATTTTCTTACGGGTCAAAAAATGCTAACAGTGCAGCCTACAGTACATATTTTTTTGACAAAGCAACCAACGTGGAATCCTTTTTACAAATTAGCACTAAAATTGGGTTTTCTTGAATAATTTCCTTAGAGAAAATAATAAATAGACAACAAAATTAACCCCGAAAAATGAAATTGATTCAACCAAATAACTGATCCGGTCAAAATTGCCGCAAATTATCAGAACACGACTATTCTATTCCTAACACCAAACCGACAACAAAACTAAACCGATGACAACAACAACAACAACGAAAAGGTCGGGGAAAAAACAAAACTTATTCAGCCAAGTCCATGAACGAATCAAAGAGGAAGAAGATGCGAGAGATCGAGACAGCTCAAGATAGGCAACCACAAGGGAGGAAGACTACCATTGAAGAGGAACCATGAGCTGCCTAGAAGACCTGGAAGACAATTCAATAGGCGACCATGGAAGAAGATAGAACGGAGAAAAAAACGTTGGGTATGAACCCAATCCAACTATTTATTTTTTTCCTAAGGAAATCATTCAAGAAAACTCTTGTAAAAAATCTACGTCGGCTGCCTTGTCAGCATTTTTGACCCGTGAGAAAACTCGTGGTAATATATTACCACTACCCTCAAAGTTCGGGATATTTTTATTACATTTGAAAGTTGAGGATATATTTTTACCATACCCCCAAAGGTGGGGGTATTTTAATTAGTTTTCCCTATATATAATTATAATTATTTTATAGAGTGGTTAAAATAACGTAAATTTTAAATGTAATACACTAAACCTAATTATTTCTACCTGTTAGAATTATATAATCGGATCGAGATTTTAACAAACTAAGGTATACTAATATATATATATATATATATATATATATATATATATATATATATATAAATCCAATAGAGAGAGAGGGGCTAGGTCATGTGTTCCTATCTCTTATGGTGTTAAGTGTTCCTATCTCTTATGGTTTTTGTTCGTGCGGTAGATTCATTCCCGAAATTAGTTTTTTTTTTAATTGAAAAATTAAAAACCCACCCTTTTTTCTCTTCCCAAGCGCGTGCAATCCCAACCCAAATATTTTTTTTGGATAAAACACAAATCAGTTTTTTAAGATCCATATCTCCGAAACCCTACCGCACGAACAAAAATCACCGCACAAAACCTCTCCTCTCGTAGGGCGAAACCGACGAAAACGATCATCTGAGCGCGCGCCATTTCTCGCAGGCACCTGCATTCGAAGAAGGAGCGAACTCGAAGCCATCACATCTCTTGCAATCAATCACATCCATACATTAAGGATTCATCAAGTTCTCACAAATATTCATCAACTATTATAAAAAATTCATCCATAACTCATATTTATTCATCAACTATTCATCCAATATTCATCAATATCTCACAATTATTTATCAAGAATTCATAAAAGATTCATCAAGATCTCAAAGATATTCATCAGTTATTCATAAAAGATTCACACAGCTGCATCATTTATGTATCTCAATTTTCCATTAAATCACTACAAAAGCATCAATATTTCAAAGATGCATTGATTTCTAACAACTACTATTCATCAAGTTTTATCAAAGATTCATACACATGCAGTAAATATTCATCGTAAGTTCCAAATATTTTGAATATTTCATACACTTGCAATCAATCACATCCATACATTAAGGATTCATCAAGTTCTCACAAATATTCATCAAGTATTATCAAAGATTCATCCATAACTCATATTTATTCATCAACTATTCATCTAATATTCATTAAGATCTCACAATTATTTATCAAGAATTCATAAAAGATTCATCAAGATCTCAAATATTTTCATCACTTATTCATAAAAGACCTGAATCCATCAGTTACATTGTTGATACGACGACTCTCACCCTGGTTTTGCTTCTTCTTCGATCTTCTTCATTAGCCGCTTGAATGAAACCGTCGATGATTTACACAAATCTCACGTAACAATAACAGTGATCATGATTTTGATTTGTTTGATATAATATTTTTTTAAAAGGAAATGGATAAAAATTTGAACAATAAAACAAAATCAAAGTGGTCCCCCAATTTTCTCCATTTCAGTATTTTAACGGTTATACCAAGTGAGTGTGCTGCACATGCATTTCTCATGAGAGTTGAGTGGAAATCCGAGTAGGACCCACGATTTTAATTTAAAAAAATCAAATAAATCCAGGATTAATCGTAGCCTTCTATGTTGATTCGATCAACGACTAATATTTGTTAACATTTAACACCGTATGACTTGTTAACATTTGATTCATACTCTAAACAGACACACACACACACACACTAGATTAGTGCCCACACAGTTGTGCAGATGCTTTATATATAATAATTTTACACATATGTAAAACATTTATATAAGTTAAAATACAATAGGATTCTTAGGTGGTGTGTATTTTCCCATCCCTAATTTAAATTAATGGTCAATGTTTGATCATTGACTAGTATAGTCAAACATTGACTATTGATGCCACTTTTTTATGATTTTTTTACCATGATATCATTTTTCAAAGTATTATTTTGTTGCCATTTTTTTACGATATTTTTTCTTTATTGGGATGCTAATTTTTTAAAGTAATGTTTTGATGTCATTTTTCTAATGTAATTATTTGATGCCACTTTTTTAATCAAAGCATTTGATACCACTTTTTTAATCAAAACATTTGATACCACTTTTTTTTTTAAACTCAGACAATTGTATATCGATATAGTTTTATTGATTTTATGTTTATTTATTGATGACACATTTGTGATTACATGCAATCATTTGTGATAACATTTTTATTACACTTTTATACAATTGATGACATAAAAGCATAAAATGCGATTAAAGTTCATTGATGACATCTTTTTATTAATGACTTTTCATTGATGACACATTTGTAATTAAACTATATTTTTTTTGTAAAATGTGGAATCAAAACAATATCATTTTATTGCACATATAAAGATGCAAGATCGGTTCCAAAATGTGGCATCAATTGATGACACTTTCAATGGTAACACAGGATACAGAAATCCATGTCAAAGTAGAAATCCTCCACAAGGCACAAATACATTGACATGTTGGTATAAGCATATAATTTTTTTCCCTAAAAAAACACACACAAAAAAGTTGTTACATCCAAGTACGTTGAATTCTATGTTCACACCAATTATTTGTAGCGTCCTTGGCAGTTAGAAATATTGATTTCCCTCTCAACTTATATGTTACAAGTGTGCGTTTGACTCCACCTAGATTTATGAGGAATCATCCACACATGAGAATTAAACATCTACCAATTAGAAAAGTACACCTTTGAGGCACCTAGCTTTCTCTTCTTTCCCATGGCATCACAGAAGGCACATCGATCGCTACCAGTTACGGTAACAAGTGATTCTGTTTGAGCATTCCTAGCCCTTAGGTATTTTGCAACACTTCCACCAATAGCTCACCTTCTGTTATTCCAGTACCTGAATATGGACAACAGATAAATAGGTTGTTTACATGAAGGCATGACCTAAACTCACCCTCATAGCTAGCTTGTTGCATTAGAAAAGCACGTCTCTCTAATGATACATCCTCATATATTACAGTTTTATTTTCATCACGAACTTCCTTGTCATTTGTGGTTACATGGCATGTCCATCAATGAAATGATCAACTACCTCATGGAGTTTTGTATCGGATTAATCTTCTCAATATCTGTTCCGCATAAAAGACAATCCTTAAAGCGTGATATACAAGCTCTCAGAGCCGAACCTGAGATTTATAATGCCTGAGGCGAATTATAAATATGGGGCCCTCTACTATAGTTAAAGAATATTGTTGATCGATCAAATATGTACTATATTGTATAAGAAACTAAATTATCATAGTTTCAAAATCCAAACACACTTACCAGGCACAATTTAGGATTATAATTTTGGGTTGGCTGGATTTGCATATAATTTTTATTTTTTTTCCTCTATAGGTCAGTATATCTATTTAGTTAAAAAACATGAATCAATTTTTTTAATCTATATATTTAAATTATCAATAATAGAATTAATTACCTATGAAAGATAATAATTTTTCCTTTAAATATTTAGGGATTAACCAATTATTTTTATTTTGTAAATAGAATAAAGATGAAAATAGAAAAGAAACGAATCAATAAACCAAAAAAATGGCAATAAAAATAAATAAAATAAAAAATTAGGGTCAGAGTGGGAACTGGGAACCAAAAAAAATTGGTAATAAAAATAAATAAAATAAAAAATTGGGGTGAGAGTGGGAGCTGGTGAACTGGGAATCGAACCCGCACACACAAAACATTACTCCACCCATAAATACACTTTGCCAGTTGAGCCAAACACATACAATGTTCATTATTATACCTTTATTCTATATATTACATTTTAATAATGGCTTGGGCCCCCTAAACATATTGGACCTGAGGCGAGCGTCTGTTGGGCCTCGCCTCATGTCCAGCTCTGCAAGCTCTGTATTACCAAAGAAATAATGTAAACTATAAATGACATAGAAAAGATACCATCCGGATATTTGCTTCAACCTCTCATACAACAGGTATTATATAATATTGAAAGAGCTTTAATAACAAATGACTTATTTGCAATATACATTATACGTACTATTAACTCTCTAACATCTTATAAATCTACCAAGTTACAGATTCAAGTTAGTGAACAAACACCTTCTTGTTTTGTAGAACAAGTAAAGTATATCATCCTGCATAAGGGAAATCAAACTGATTAGCAAGTGACATGTAATTATGATTGTTGGGGAAAATTTCACTTCCCCATAAATATATATCTTATCAGCTGAACAAAAAATTAGAATATGAAGTCATTACATATGCACATTAGTGATAGATGTTTCTTAGTTCCTGTTTGTGTTTAAAATAGGAAGCAGAAAAAGGATCCCATCACTATATACTCCTTAGCTCGAAATAATGTCAAGGTACAAGTGAGAAACCAATTAGCAAAGAAGTGAACCATATGAGAATGAGAGTGTTGAGGAGCTACTAGCTCTGAATTGCGAGAACTAATGATGCATGAGCTGCAAAAATAAAGCAGTAGAAGCATCAATTAGCTTAGTTCTCTACCTGAATTTAGAGAATCTGGTAGTAACAGATATCAAAGAACATCATTTTTTAAGGGAATGTGTAGAATTCATAAATGAATCCAGATAAATAAAACTACCAATGCCAACCCTATATTAATCTCAAAATGCCATGTCTATATGAAGCTTGAAACAGATTGCACAACAGTAAATGGAATTTGCCTATCAACAAGTCGAAAAAATTAGCAGAATCCAAATCCTGAATTGATAGAAAGCATACCATGCTTTTTAGTGTTCTCATTTTCTCATAAGAAAGAATGAAAAATAGATGTAATCGCCTTGATATTAGGCACAACATCTAGTTGATGGACGAAGTCGACAACCACAGACAAGCCTCCAAAGCTTAAAGGATTATTATCCACTTCCAAAATAACAAATTGTTGTGATGGGAAGGATTATTATCCCACATTGAAAATATGATAATTAATTCAAGTATGATATATAAGTCAGTATGTTACTTTTCCTATTGTCAATTGGTTGTAGGATGAAACCTTATTCAACTGTGTACTCAGCTTGAGTTATTGCATGATATGCTCGGATGTGGATTGTCAGTCTATAATTTTAATTACATAACTTTTCATTTGGGTGTGGATATATATATATATATATATATATATATATATATATATATATATATTTCGGGTGACATATATATATATATATATATATATATATATATATATATTTAGGTCACCCGCTTCTCCTGCGGAGGATTCATACTTGCCTTGAGGTTTAACCACGTAATGAGTGATGGAGGTGGAGTATTCCAATTGTTAACCGCAATCAGTGAGTTGGCTCGTGGCGTCTCCTCCCCCTCCATCCTTCCCGTATGGCAACGTGAGCTTCTTAGCTCAAGTGAACCTCGTGACAATGACATGACTTTTCCAATCAACATCCCGGCTGCCCTTGAACCGCCCCTTAACGACATGGTTTACAACACCTTCTCATTCAGCGGTAGCGACATCGCCAAATTGAGGGCTCGCATCGCGCCACGCCTCCGCCAGTGCACTGCCTTTGAGCTAATTGCAACCACAATTTGGCACTGCCGAACCATTGCCCTTGGGTACGAGCCCAATGAACAAGTAAGTTTGGGATTCACTGTGAACGCTAGAGTCAAGTTCAGGCCTTTGATACCTGTGGGCTACTATGGAAACGCATTCACATGTGCTGTAGCAACTTCCCCGGCGTGGAAGATCTCCTCTGACCTAAATTATGCTCTTGAGAAAGTAAAGAAAGCTAAAGGCACCCTGATAGACGAGTACCGTGAATCATTGTTTGGTCCTGGGATTTTAAGGAATCATCACTTAATGCTTGAGGGCCACCTATATGTTATTTCTGACGCGACGCGACTTGGGTTCTTGAATCTAGATATTGGGTGGGGGAACCCCATCTATGGAGGGCTAGCAAACAATTCTAATGCGCCTCATGTTCTTACCTTTATCTCATCTTATGGGAAAGAAAAGGGGAAAGAAGTGAAGTTGGTGCCACTGTGCTTGCCCAAGGATGCCATGGACAGGTTTATCAAGACCCTTGACAACTTACTCAAAGACGAGTAAGGATTCCAAGCATAAAATTATTTGTTTCAATCATTTGATTTCATTATGAAATTATATATCAATATTGCACGCAAGTTTCTAATAATTAAATTGGAATGTAATTCAACAAACGGGTGTACACCGGCTAGATGAAATGTGTTTAGGTTTTATGTTTGGTTTGTATGGATTATGTGTTTCCCCATATGTTAATGTTAATGTAATGTCTATTTTAATTCTTGTTTTGGTACCTTAGGGGTTTAAATATCTTTCAAGGATTTTAGATTTGTCTAAGGCTATGTAACACTTATACATGCATAAACATATCAAGCCACCACACACACACTCTCTCTCTCTCTCTCTCTCTCTCTCTCTCTCTCTCTCTCTCTCTCTCTCTCTCTCTCTCTCTCTCTCTATATATATATATATATATATATATATATATATATATATATATATACTCTCTCTCTCTCTCTCTCTCTCTCTCTATATATATATATATATATATATATATATATATATATATATAAACACACACACAAACACACACACTTCTTTCCATTTGGTTCAAAACCAACATGGGAGCCTTAGTCCCAGTGAACATGCGACTTTATTTGGCGGACGGATCTTGTGTGAAGCTGATAGAAGTTATCGACGATGTCCCAGTGCTAGTGGGAAAGTTCTTTGTCTCGAACGACTTCATCGTCATGGAGATGCCGAAGGATCCAATAGTGCCTATCATTCTTGGTAGGCCATTCATAGCCACAATCGATGCCATAATCAATGTTAGGAAGGGACTCCTATATTTTAAGAATATGGACAAGATTGTTGAATTCCGATTCAACTCCACCATGAAGGAGACCACTGACTCGAAGTTGAAAGTTTTGTATAGTCGGGAAGACTACATTCAATGCGATGACCCGATCGATCATTTCTTGGATTGGGAGGAGTGCCCAAGCTCGGAGTACACCGTCACCGCTGAGTCGGTACTGACCTCCCTTACCTTGGTAACGACCTTTCTGCCTATCAAAGATGGTTCACTTTCCATGGAGGACGTTGATTGTCTTGGAGAGATCTTGAAAACGGAGGAGGAAGAGCCTATTCTCATTCCGCCACACAATCCTTCTCCCAAGCTTTTATCGCTACCCGATTCTCTAACGTACGCATTCCTTGGTCCTAACTCTACTTTCCAAATTAAATGAGGAAGAAGTAGAGAAGCTGCTTAAGGTACTTAGGGCCCATAGGAAAGTGATTGGTTATTCACTTGAGGATATTACTGGTATTTCACCCTCTTTGTGTATGCATAGAATCTATATGGAGGATGACCACAAACCAACCATAGAGCACCAACGTAGGAGACTTGTGCTAGCACCTAGGTCACCCAAAGCTTTATACTATAAGCACCAATACCTATAGTAATAGCAAACTTACCTGGATCTCCAAACTTCCCGAGGAGCTCCAAAGAACGAAACTCATCAGTCAACTTGAACATTTATCTCTTCCTATAGAGGATATCCTTTAAGAATTTGGTATAGGCAAGCATCTCGCTTAGAGCTACAGTGAAAGGAATGGTGATGTTCAAGCTCAGAAGCATCTTCATAAACCGCCTAAATGTTCAAAATGTTCCATATATTCTGGAGAGGGGTCGGTACTGACTTGGTTGTGTTGGTAGGACCGGTCCACAGGATTACTGGTTTTCTGTCTTTTGAGATGCCTCGGTATCGACTTGGGTGGCCTTGGTACCGACCTATTCGCCTTTGGAAGAAGAGTTAGTGGACTTATAGGGGCTTGCCGGTGCTTGGTACCGACCCTATTGGGTCAATAGAAGGGGTCAGTAGGACCCTGTTTGTCATATTCTTTCTCCATTTGTGGGGTAACGACTCCATTACTTTCTTCCCACTCCTAAGATGTATTGCAACTATTTGGCCCCTTGGGTTTTCATCGGGTCGACTCGAAAGATGTCCTTGGGGATGAGGAATCTGTCCGGCAAGGTGGCCTAGTTGAGAATTGACACTTTTATTCTAGGATTCTAGCTCTCCTGATTGGTCTAAAACCAACACCTATTTTTGACTTTATAAACAGAAATTATGATTTCTAATCATATTATAAAGAAAATAGTAATTTACATAATATTTAAAAAATTATAAACATTTTCAAACATAAATTAACATAATAATTCTATGCTATATTTATTATTATTTTTTAAAATAAATAAAATCATTCCTAAAATATAATCAAGCGCTTATATTTAAAATTTTAATATATTTATAATCAAATTTGAGTTTAAAAATATTAAAATATAATATATTTAATGATAAATTAGCGAAAATAGATGAATGAGTGGCGAGTTATAAATAAAGACCATTTAAATAATGGTTTTCTTTAATTTTGAATTTAAAGGTTGGTTACGTACGGGTGAAAACTCTCATGTTGCCTCAGCGAGGTCTCCAGGACCTCATACTTGATACTCTGCTTTGGCGTATGTAGAGAGACTGACCTCATACTTGATACTCTCCTTTGGTATTTTGAGGCTTTACTCGTTTCTAGTATTTTTGTTTTGACCCGGCTCTGCTGTGGTGACCTTGTATTTTGGATTTATGTCTTTTGCTCATTTTGGATTTAAACTATTTGCACGAATTAGAAATTAGGACAGGTAACAACGGGTCCGCAAGGGACCTGTCAAGGTTTTAGGGTTTGAAATTCCTTCTTTCAAAACTCGACCTTTGGATTTTATACTCAACCTGTACTTGGATTGCAAGATCCAAACGAAAGTATCCATCCTTTCGTAACGTAACCCGGGATCTATAACTAGGGTCATTACAAAGGTGGTATCAGAGCCAGGTTGTGCAATCCGAGTATAAATGAGTTACAAAATAATTGGTGATTTTGAGTTTATAAAATAGCCCAATGCTTTTCTCAAGTTTTTGGATGTTTTCAAAGGGCAAAATGAATTTTATATGGATGAGTGATATAAGAAGAATTGAATCGAAAAATATAAATAAACAATGCAACCCTTAGCCTTTTTAAAGATATTCAAGACTCCCCGCTAGAGTAGAAGGGAATCAGGTTCGATCCCTGAGGAAGCGAGTCAGCGGGATCCTAGTAGAGTCTGAAATCACGTTCTGAATGTCGACCAGAAGCCTCGATCTCGACCAAAGTACTCGACGTCGACTTAGGCTGTCGATTTCTACTGCAACAGAAAACCTGCAGAGACAGAAACGGTAGTCGATATCGATTAGGGTGGTCGATATCGATGTCAGTGGCAGAAGTCCACTTGGCTCAGAAAACTGCCAGTCGACACAGGCTAGTCGATATCGAGTGAAGTACTCGAAATCGACCTCGGCAACAAGAACGAAGGAAAACGACACAACAACCCTCGACCTAGGGCAAAGCGGTCGATATCGACTAGAATGGTCGATTTCGACTAGTTCCTGCAAACACGTTAGTTTTTGTCGGCAAAGAAAGGCCGAAGAAAGTAGGATGAAGAAGGAGCATTGATCAGAAATAAATAGTAGGGTGTTGCGTTTTTCGATAACTCAATGAACGACAAGCAATAAAGATGTAAATTAAGAAAGAAAAGATCTTCCAAAGCCAGGGAGTACTACGACGACAACCATGATAGTAGAAGTAAGAAATCAATAAAGATGCATGCTTTTATCATAAAGGAGAAGGCTTTCACCTAAACCCGGCAAATAGGAAAAGATATCTTGCAACAAATCAACCTAATTTGCGTCTACCTTTGTCATAATTGAGTTTATAATCTTTCGAATAGAAACCCTAATTACTACCCAAGTTTTACAACATGAGTTCCTTAAATTGTCATTTAAAGATGAAGCACAAGGTAGAGCGAGATAAAGGATACCTTCTTTAGCAACATACAAACCTTGACACCATGGCTATCGTCGGGCCCACCCCGACCCTAGAAGAAAGGGCGAATACTCGCTCATGTTGAATGAAGACATACTTGAACTTGAAAGGAAATAACTTTGCATTGAAGAGAACACTTGAATCTTTACTATATCAACGTCAACTATCGTAAGCGCCGAAACCCTAAAGCTCAAAACCTAAAACTATAACTTTAAATGCTTAAGGCTTTGTGTCTTGCTTGCTTGAATGAATAAAAATCAGCCCCCTAGGGCTTTATTTATAGGTTAGGAAAGTAGATCTTATCTTCTATCTAAACTCTATCCAAACAAGTAGAATAGATCTTTTATTTAAGGTAAATATAGAAAATAACTAAATAAACCTTTAGGGTAAACATGAAATATCCCCAAGGTATAATCTATCTAATTAAGATGATAATTCGTGGCTTATATGATAAGATTCCAAATCCGCGTCTCGAAAAGCGCGTCTAACCCGTGTCGATGTCCAGTCGATATCGACCAAGGCAGTCGATATCGACCACTCTGTTTCTGCTCGACGGGCTCAGTTCCACTCGATTTCTAGGGCATAGTCGATGTCGACACCCTCACTCGATATCGAGTGCTCTTTAGTGTTGGTCTTTGTGGTCTGTCTCGACACTCAGTGTCCATGTCGAGGTCTTCAGTCGATATCGACCAGTCCTGTCAATATCGACCACTTTTCAGCTTTACTTGACTTATTCGTTTTGACTCCAATTCCGCTCCAATTCCTATATATTTAGACCAAAACTTGTGCAAGCTCTATTTCTTGCACGTTAGCTCATTCTACACAAAGTTATATCATTTTGAACCTTTATTTTAGGAATTGAATGAAATATGAAGTCAAAACTTGCGAATAAAAAGGGTACAAATATGTACATCAAATTACCTCATACTTAGACTTGCTTGTCCTCAAGCAATAACCAAGCAATAACCAACACCTACAATACACCCTTCAAGTCTTCGCCCTTGTCAAAAGCAACATCATAAGTGGTAGCAAAGCAAAGCAAGTGAATTTAACGCCATAGCACATATTTGAGCGATCCATAGGCATATGCAATTTTGATCCAACCCCATAGGGATAATGTGTTTGCACTCAACTCTCATGTGTTTAGGCTATGAAGATCAACTCTCAACTTGATTCCATATACAATCTCATAAACATTGCAATTTATAATAATCCACTTCGCAACCAATTATGTAGATGCAATAAGAACCATCAGAAAGACTTTCGCTCAATGGAATACTTCAAAGAAGACTCTGTTCGGCGGGGTTGTAATGGGGCTTGGTATAAAATAGAAAGATATGGAATTATTTGGCTATGTGGTACTTATAAAATTTGGGAATCAAGACTCCTAAACTTCATCACTACTATATCCAAACCATATCTCTACAATAATGCTCTTTCCAAACTTGCTTTCCATAGTCAACCTTCCTTCAAACCCTAATACCCTCTCAAAAGATATAAATCTCGTATGAAATAAGAGAACTAAGAAGTATTTGGCTCATGCACTATGTAACAATATTTTTTCTTTTTTTTTTGGATTTTTTTACACGAAATTAAATAAATAATACTAAAAAGAATGTGCATTTATATGGTGAGCCAAAAATCCTTTTACAATGTATGCCAAGATGCAAATATGTACCAACCCATAATTTTCCTTTACTCAAAACTAACAATATGCATTTTCTTTCCACAATGCATTATTCTAACCAATCTAAGTCTCGATTCCCAAATAGGGGTCATGCTCAATTCGACTAGGGATAATTTTGTGGAGTTTGCAATATAAGGCTCAGGCTAATGTTCTGGCTTCAAGCAGAGATAATGCAGGGTAGGTAAAGAGATGATAAAAATGGCTTAAAAGATGCCTCCATCATTTAATTCTCGTAAACATAAACATATATATCTATTGGCTTTCAATAACTATCACAACATTTAGAGATGCATAGGAAGAGTAAATACACTCAAGAAAGCAGAGGGATTTTTGATGTTCTCCCAATAGGCAAAAAATTTCACTAGGACAATCTTTGTTGGATTTGCTTTTTTAGCCTAGGATCATATGTACTCAATTTCATCACAAGTTCACAATCTACATAAAAACCATTTTAAGGACTTAGACTAAACCATCCAAATATGCCATAGGATTTACGTGATCAAGTCAGCTATTGAGTTCTCATCATAGGACATCTAACTAGGGTTTAAAAACAAACTTAAAAGTAAATATGAATTATTTTTGTATTTTTGACATTTTCTAATTTTTTTTTGTTATTTTTGACATTTTTATAAAAAGCTAATAAAGTAAGAGACATAAACCTTAAAATGCATAAAATTTAAACCTGAATGCAATGCAGAAAAATAAAGCAAATAAAACATAAAAAATTACAAGCCAAGTTTAACAGTTTTTACCAAAACCACAACCAGATAGCAAAGTTATAAGGTCCGATTTTAAAGCAAAGTTATAAGGTCCGATTTTAATCCCACCCCATACTTAAAGATGACAGTGTCCTCACTGTTGAAAAATAATGTAAAAGGGAAGGGGGAACACTCACTCTCACTTAACCTAAAAAATAATCACTCCTCAGGAGGCGGAGGTGGCGGAAGAAGCATAGGTCAGTCCTGTGAAGCTGACAACCCAGGATAGTCGGATGAGCAACCCTGCTGCAAGGTAGAGCTGCCGGGATAGTGTTGTTGGCCAAAGTTGAAACAAAAGGCAGAGCCAAATCCCTCCATCAACCTGCCAAATCATCTCTACTCATCACGGACCTCGTGAAGAAGGTGGGACATCCGGCCATTCTCCAACTCTAGCTTGGAGAGGCGTGCGGTCACGTCGTCCTGCCACTCAAAAGCGTGGGCAGGCTGGAAGGGCGGAGTAGGTGGAGGAACATAGCTGTGGTGGGACCCTTGTGGGCCATCGCCACCACCAATTGTATCATCAGCGGCATCATCATCATCGTCGCTGTCATCATAGCCCCCCTGGTAGGCTGGGGGCTGCTGTGCCCCATCTGAGTGTGGATCAGCCTCCCAAGACATAGCCTCCAGCTCCGGCTCGTGGTTGTAGAGCGGCGGTCTCCTCCTCAACGTCGGGTCAGCAGTGTGGGTCTGAGAGGGGGATATGCCACTTAGCATTATGTGGGCGCCTTTATAACTTTCTACATTTATATAAATTGTTAGTATGCCTTCTGTGTTTAGTATTCCCGTATTGCATTAGAAGCATCTTTATTTAGGATCAGCGCATATTATGTGGCCTCGGTGAGGTCTCCAGAACTCGCATGCGTAGCTCAACTTGATTCCTTTCCCATTCGTTTTTTAGGTATTCATGCACTCTTTGACTATGCGTAATCTATGTTGTTCTGGCGAGGGTTTATCCTTGGCGTATGTAGAGAGACTAACCTCATACTTGATACTCTCCTTTGGTATTTTGAGGCTTTACTCGTTTCTAGTACTTTTGTTTTGACCCGGCTCTACCGTGACGACCTTGTATTTTGGATTTATGTCTTTTGATCGTTTTGGATTTAAACTATTTGCGCGAATTAGAAATTAGGATAGGAGACAGCGGGTCCCCAAGGGACCTATCACAGTTTTATGGTTCGAAATCCCTTCTTTCAAAACTCAACCTTTAGGTTTTATACTCAACCCATACATGGATTGCAAAGATCCAAACGCCAAACGGAGGTATCCATCCATTCAAAACGTAACCCGGGTCTATAACTCGGGTTCTAAACGAAAATTTGACCCTAAACTAAACCTAAATTGTTTTTAATTTCCCAAAAATATTTAGTTATAATCTCTTATCATCTGATTAATGGAAACCATTTCAATAGTTTAAAAAAAATCAAAAATTGAAATTATTTCCTGGACCCACAAATCATACCACGTACAACCAATAGAGATCTTCTACAACATTTACTACTCCACTCCCTACATCACATAATTAATTAGCTTAAATATTATAGATAAAAAAATTCAAAAAATATATTTATATTATAAATAACAAATCATATATATGTAAAAATATATTTTAAAAAATATTAGAATTATTATCAATAAATAATAATCTTTTCAATTTTAATATTTTTTACAATATGTTTTTTCATGAAAAAATTATACAAATATATACAATTAGCTATTTATAATATATATATATATATAATTTTTTTGAAATTTTTTTATCATAAATGTTTAAGCTAAATATTTTTATGTTTTAGGGAATGGAGTATAAAAGTGGAGTAGGAGATCTTTATTGCGCACAACATATTTGTTCAATTTGAAATGTTGAGATGTATTCATAATTTACATTATATATAAAACTTGTTTACATCCGATATATCATCTATATATACAAGCCGCTCCTTGTGAGTGCCTGGATTTCTCTTGCGGGCGCTTGGATCGGTGAACACTTGTATTTCTTGGGCAAGCGCTGCTCTTGCATCCTTTAAATATTTCTTCTCTTCGTCTCTTGGGTTCTTCCTAGCTTCTTCTTGGTCTTTCTTCTCGCCATCCTAGCTAGCTTTAGGCTCCATCACCATATCTTTGAGTGTGGATTCCTAAATCTACCTATTAACATAGAAAAGGGTAGATTTCAAAATTTAAATATAAAATGTATAAAGTTGTGACTTAACTCTAAACTATTATCTAATGATATAAAAACTACCCTAAAACTACTTAGAATACCTATATACAAAATATGCATTATCGGTGGGTTATATAGGTCAACTACTTTCTCCATTTTTTTTAATTATATGACTTTTATTATTTATACACCATTTTTTTAAATAATAAAAACTATATAAAATACAAAATTTTAATTTTTTTTGAAAATATATCATTAATAGTATGAAATTATATAATAAAATATAAAATAAAATTGATATTTTATATAATTTTTTTATTTAAAAATATATATAAATAAATGATAATTGGTATCCTAATGGACCGTTTCTCTCACCAAATAATGACCGACCTCGATTAGTTAAGTTAATAATATATGTGGGCCTATATCTTTTTATTATATTGCCATAAATATCTCAATTTAGTAAAATAATGAGTTGGTATCAAAATAAATAAATAAATGTATAAACTAATGAGTCATATCTCCTGCACTGATAAGTCGGATCCTCTTCTCAAAAAAAAAAAAAAAGTCGGATCCTACGTACACAGGTCGATCTAAATGATTTAATTAGAAAATTAATGAATTAGGTGGATTCTTATTAGTTTAGTTGATAAAAATGACATTTAGTGATAAATGAGTCATGAGTTCGAATTTCTCTTTTCTTATCAAAATGATTTAATTTAAATCACCTATCTATGAAAAAAAAAGTTAATAAATTGGATCTAATCTCCTTATCATTGTCGATTAATTTCTTAATTAGATTATAGACATTGTTAGAGAGAGACATATACACCTATAATTTTTTTATATAAATATATTGCTAAATCATCCTATATTATTGAATGTTTGAGAAATTACATCGTGGTAAATTTCTCTCTAATGGTAAGACATATTCCATCAGGGTGCTACTAGCAATAGTTACACATTAGGATTTGGAGCTTGAGTAACTATATGTGAAGACAACTTTTTTACATGGAGAGTTGAAGGAGGAAATATACATGTCTTAGCTGGATGGTTTTCAGGTTCTTGGAAAAGATAACCATGTTTGCAGACTGAAGAAGTCTTTGTATGGGCTGAAACAATCACCAAGACAATGGTATAAGCGATTTGATAGCTATATGGTGCAACTTGGATACAACAAGAGCTCTTATGATTGTTGTGTTTATCACGCGCGCACCAGTCTTGATGATGGTTCACGTATTTATCTAGTATTGTACGTGGATGATATGTTGATTGCTGCTCAGAACAAGTCATATATTCAGAAGCTGAAGGATTGATTCAGTGTAAAGTTTGATATGAAAGATCTAGGTGCTACTCGAAAATAATCTAGGAGTAGAGATCTATAGAGACAGGAAGTAGAGAAACTTTTCTTATCACAAGAAGGGTACATCAGGAAGATATTAAGCAGGTTTGGAATGTCTTTACTAAGTCTATAGATACTCCAATGACGTCTAACAAAAAGTTGTGAATGTACACACTTGAGACTCAGGATGAGAAGAATTACATGTCTAGAGTTCCTTATGCTAGTGCAGTTGAGAGTCTGATATATGTATGCTATCTCTTCACTCAACCAAATCTGGCATTTGCTATTAGTGTGCTAAGCCGCTTTATGGTTCAGCTTGGGAAGGAACATGGAAAGCTGTCAAGAAGATCTTCAAGTACCTCAGAGGCACTGTTGATGTTGCTTTGTGCTATGGAAATGATATAGAGTGCCTTGGTTGCCGGGTTTTCAAACACTAATTATGCCGACGATGGATAGTAAGAGATCGATCACTGACTATGTTTTCACTCTTGGAAGTTATGTGGTGATCAGTTAGAAAGCAACTCTACAACCTACAATCACTTTGTCTACTACAAACAATGTTCTAAAAAACGCTTGACAAGTGCTTAGCAGTAGGGTAGGGTTAAGGGTCTGGGCGGGGGTTAGGCTAATTTCATGGCGGGTCTTTGTACTATAGGCGGGTTTTGACGACCTTAGCGGTGTGGCGAGTTCAAGGTTTTAAGCAGGGGTCAAGGCGGGTTTTAAAGGGTTTTTTAGAACAGTGACTACAGAGGAAGAGTACATGAGCTCGACATTGATAGAAGCTGCTAAGGAGGTATCTCACTTAAGGGTCTGGTCAATGATCTAAGCCTACATCAGGATCATGCTTTAGTGTATTACTACAACTTGAGTGTCATATGCTTAATTGATATAGCTTGAGTGTCATATGCTTAACCAAGGATCAAGTCCATCATGAGAAGATGAAACACATTGATATCAAGTACCATTTTCTAAGAATAGAGAAGAGAATCACGGTGAAGAAGGAGGCAACAACCGGTAATCTTGTGATATGTTCACCAAGCCAGTTTCAGAGAGCAAGTTCCAACACTGTTTGGACTTACTTAACATCACCAGCTGTTGAGTTGCCTTGTGGGGCAATCTGGGCCCTTCTTTAAGGAGAAATCTGAGGTAGATGAACGTCCGACACTTGTCATGGTGTATCTGTTTTTAGATGATTCAAGTTAAGGTGGAGATTGTTAATGTGTCTTGAATCATTGTTAACCGGTGATGCACCAGGAGGGTCTGACACATTGTCTGTTTAGGGTTTCACGAGTATCTACATATACTCATGAAACGCCTATCCCTTCTAATCCTAATTTGTTATGTCTCCTATAATACAAAACTCGTTTCTCTACCCATAGACGTAGGTAACACATTGTTGCCGCATCACATTAAATCTATATATAATTATTTATCTATTTATCATTCTCGTTAACAATCGACAACCCGTCTCCATTGTACTCATTTATTCGCATACAGTTGTTTGATCGCGTTGTTTGACCAAGTTATACAAGTATGGGGAAAATAAGAAAAAGAATGACGAGCATTGGAAACATTTTCTACAGCTAATGGCGCGCGGTGATCCACATTATGAAGAATATTAACAATAATTGAAAAAAAAAATTATTGTGATATGTATTTTGTCAGCTTGGTTAAGTTTGGTGCAGAGAAAATTATTATAATCTGAAACACGTTATCCACGCACATGCATAATCTGAAACACGTTATCAAAGCTAGCTAGTGTGTGAATTATTGATTAAATTTCCCACTCTCTTTCGGGAAAATCGTAATTAGCAATAATTCAACCTAACTAGACAAGAATATGTTTTCAACGAGCTCAACTCTAGTCCTCAACGTGAGGAGGAATGAGCCAGAGCTAGTTTGCCCGGCCCGACCCACTCCCAATGAGGTCAAGCCAGTCTCAGACATGGATGATATGCCCTCACTTCGGATTAACGTATGGGTCGCGTTGGCTTATCCGGCAACAGAAGACCCGAAAGATCCAGCAAAGGTGATAAAGGCGGCGTTGGCAGAGGCGTTGGTGTATTACTACCCGTGGGCGGGTAGGCTGAGGGAGGGCCCTGGTGGGAAGCTTACGGTGGATTGCACGGCGGAAGGGGTGGTGTTTGTCGAGGCCGATGCGGATGCCCGGCTTGACCAATTTGGGGGTGACTCACCGATCCTACCCTTCCCCTGTGCTGACCAACTCCTATACAATGAGGCTTCTTCACACACTCTTATGGTGGTTATTGACTGTCCATTGTTTACCTTGCAGGTTATATTTCTTTCCTTATTAATACTTATTATAGTTTTGTTAAATTTATCTCTTATTCTCTTAGTTTAATTAGCTAGTGGATGGCTAGGTTTATTCTAGCTGCCATACATTGCAATTTTTTTTTATGGTGCAGGTAACCGCTTATGTGTGGAGGCATCGTAATGGGCATTATATTATACAATATATCTTTAATTTATATAAAAATTTAAATCATGATTTTTAATCAATTTTTTTTTATAGTTGATTAAAATTTGAAAATAAATTTTGAAATTTTTTTAAATATAGATTTATAACGCAAATAATTTCGTATAACACATAATGTTACGTATAGGATGGTAGGGGATCTAAACTAATTGTTATATTGGTAATTTTTTTTTTGGTAATTATGAATTTATGATTATGTGTATTATGGTGCAGGTAACTCGCTTATTGTGTGGAGGCTTCATAATGGGCATTAGCTTCAGCCACATAATGAGCGACTCAGTGGGCGTCGTTAAATTTCTAAACACGGTCGCTGAGCTTGCACGCGGGGCATCTTCCCCGTCCATCCTCCCTGTCTGGCAACGAGAGCTCCTAAACGCGCGCCTAACTTGCACCCTCCCAGATGATCAGGATCAAGATCAAGATAAACACAACCAATTTTACGAGTCTGAATTATTCTCCACGAAGGACGAATTGGTTTCCCGAGCCATCATCTTTACCGATCTCGAGGTTGCTGCACTGCGTGCTTGCGTCCCACAACACCTCCAACCATGCACCACCTTCGAGCTAGTTTGTGCCTGCATTTGGCTCTGTCGCACGATTGCCCTCCAGTACCCACCCGATGAAGTAGTTCGCATGGATTTTGCGGTCAACTTTCGGGAAAAGTTCGACCCTCCGCTTCCCGTTGGCTACTACGGCAACGCGTGTAGCAGCGGTACATGCATCTCCCCAGCAGGGGCTATTTGCATTAGCTCCTTTGGATATGTGGTGGAGCTAGTGAAGAAGGCCAAAGCCGCTGTTACGGAGGAATCCACCAGGTCCATGCTTGACTATTTGGTATTGGGTGGTCGACGTAAGCCCTGCTTGCCAAATAGCTACATAATGTCCGATGTATCATCGAGCATCAACAACTTTCCAATGCTCGATTTTGGGTGGGGAAAACCCTTTTATGCTGGCACTCTTAATAATGGATTTCTTTCTAATAGTTTTAGCTTTATCTGGGCCTATGGAAATGGAAAGGGGAAGGCGGTGTCATTATCATTGTCGGAAGATGCCATGGACAGATTTGTTAAAGCCTTCCAAAGTTTGCTGAAGATGGATCCTTCCCTCTAAAATTTCCAACTCGGGTACGTACATCTCGTTGTCTAGAGTGCATTGATCTCCAATATGTAACGAGGATATATCAAACTAAACATATATTGTTGTATTTTCCCTCCAAAATAGATGGAGAGTCCAGTGGACTAGTATTACCATATGAGCCTTTTTCAACCCGTGTGATCAATATCTCATTTTGGCTACAAAAGGGGGAAGTCTTCTCTTGTTGTTGTCTTCTCCTGTTTGTTTGTGGAATTCCACCAATTTAAGTAATGCATTTTGGAGATTTTAACAAGCTTGTTGATGCTTGATGATTTTGTGTGCCTCTAGCTTTGTCTAGGGAAGATGTTACACACTTGTTATTGTTGATAATGGATGTTTCTGGCTCGCTGTGATTTTTTCCCGTTTTGGGATTTTCATGTAAATTTGGTGTTCTTTCTGTATGCTTGTGTTTGTCTTCTACTTTTTTTTTATGATCGTGAGGTTTTGTTTCTTAGGTATTGCTCTCTTGTTTAATGTTCTTGGTTATCTCGATTCTTATGTGTGTAAAGGGGTTTGTCTGACCCCTCCTCTCTTCCCCAACAGATTAGTATCAGAGCTTCTAGTTTAGAATGGATGAAAAGAGTAGTTTTTAGGGAATGATTGTGTAGAATTACAAAGAGATTCCATCTATTACCGTTGATGTTGAATGGTAGATTTTTAATTAAAAAATGGTAGCTATGATCAACCAATTTGTTTATGTGAGTGTGCTCCAACATATTGCCAATGACACAAATACTTATTGATGTATGGCAAAACCCAATCGTTTGCATATGGGGTCAGAACAAGATCCCTACGTCGAGTGTGTGAACTCTTGTATTCTTGACACAAATGCTTATTGATGTTCCGACCCAGAATATCAGGGTTCCAACCAGGAATGTATCTTCTACGAGCTAGAGACAATGCTCAGAATCATCTCTAAAGGTAGATGTTCACTCGGAATCCACAAGTTTCAACCCATAAGTCAATAATTACGACCCATAATGCATTATCTCCAAAAATCTTGTGAATGACGACCTTTTTAATTAAGGTTTGTTTGTTTTTTGGGATGATTATTGCATCAATTTGAGTTTTATGAGATCGAGAACTAGGGTTTTGAGTTGGTATTAAAGAACACTTACAATTACAATGTGTTTGGCAACTAGGTTTTTTAGGGGAAGGAAGGGGTGAGAAATTGAAAAGGGGAAAGGGAGTGAAGGGAAGGGGAGGAATTTCACTTTCCCCCCGAATTCCACCCTTTTGGTGGGTTGTGAAATCCCACCAAATTGAGCAGTTACTCAAATTTAAGATCCCTTCACTTCCTGTAAATTGTTCATCCAAACACATAATTTACTTTCCATTCACTTACCTTCTTAAAAATCCCTTCAAATCCCATCATCCAAACAGGGTGTTAGCCAAATGCTTCTCAGTTAAATTCAACCTATTATTCAATGAATTACATGAATATTTAAATAGACAATATAAAATCCAAGATCTAACACATAGGTCAACCCTATCCTTGTAAAAATATAGAGTTTGCCTTGTTATGGTAATAAAATTTTTATCTAATCTAACTAAGTAATTAAGATATGATTTGGTAGCTAAGGAAACTGCAATAATGAAATAAAGATGGTATCATAGCTTCTCGTTTAGATTAATGGATATATTAAATGATTGTGTTGAGTTACAAAGAGATTTCATCGGGTATCATTGATGTTGAATGGAAAATTCTGAATTGGAAATTGGTAGCTACGCACGATCAAACAATTTGATGTGAGTGTGCTCCAACATCTTGCCTTAGTTGTTGTATTCTTGATGGTCAAGGAAGCAATTCACCCAAAAACTCGCTAAAGATCTCCACAACGAAGACTAGCTTTTGAATCGGAAGAGGAATGTTTCGACCCAAAATGGGGTACCAACCCGAAATGTGTCTTCTATGAGCGACAATGTTCAAAATCATGTCAAAAGGCAAATGTCAACCAAGAATCCACGGGTTCCTACCCAGAATTCAATAGTTACAAGCAATAAGGTGTTATCTGTGAACGTGTTGTGAATGACGACCTTGTTAGGGTTTGTTTGTATTTGTTGGGATGATTGTTACATAAATTTGAGTTTTACGAGATCAAGAGCTAGGGTTTTGGGTTGGGATTGAAGAACACCTATCCAAATGCTCCTTAATTAAATTCAATCTATTATTCAATTAATTACATGAATATCTAAATAGACAATATAAAACCTTAGATCTAATACATAATCCAGCGCTATACTTGTAAAAATATAGAGTTTGTCTTCTTATGATAATGAAATAATGATGTTATCTAATCTAACTATATAAGATATGATTTAGTGGCTAAGAAAACCGTAATAAGATATAATGTCCTTTTTACCTTATTTATCTTAAATAATGAATGTCATAACAATAAACCTAACTAAGAAATAATAAAATAGGTAATTCCACAAATAGACTCCAACTAACATAAGAGTTATTAAAAACAGAAACTTATAAATATAACTAAAAGAAACATAAATAAATTGTCTTCTTCATAGACTCCCAAGGTGAAGCCATCTTGTTAGACTTCAGGAGCGAATTCTTCTCCTCAAGTAGCCCTTGAACCTCTCTTGAATCGTCGCCTAGGTCAAGATCATTGTTTAACCTACAGAAGGCTAACCCTGACGGTATCATTCTCCTCGTTTTCTGCTCAATTCATCCTCGACTGAACTTGAGAAAGAGTAGTAGGGGATCAACAGTCTTCCTCTCAGACATGTGAGGGATGGATGAGGTAGATGCCAACATAATTTAAGGTATAGAGACCCTCAAAATAACACCTATAGGCACGATCGTTGATGGAAGAAGATTTTCAACATGATGAGGCTCAGTGATCACTTGTACTTCGGCATCAAAAAATTCAAAATCTTCTTGTGTCTCAACAATTACATCTACACAAGGGGGAAGGACAACAGCGGGCGTAGAAGGAGGTGTGATCAGTAAAGGAGAAAGGTGACGAAGCAAGGCTACTTTAAACGCATGGATGAATTGTTGTCGACTATGTTTCTCTACTGTTTTGAACTCCTCCACTCTTTGACGTTCTTTCTATATCCTCCTCCGATGTTGAAGCCAAAGTCAACATCTTTGGAATTCTTGTTGATGCTCTCAAGTTATTGTTGTTGCCAAGCTCTCCACTACAACTCGAGTTGGAAATGTTTTTGTGAAACCAATTGCAAGGTAAAAAAATCATCCAATGGATCAAGATCATCATCCAAATCCCCTATAGAAAGTCTAATGCATGAAATCAAAACATTAGTAAAATCAACTCAATAAAGGAAACATCGTATCATAACCTGGCTCTGATACTAATTGATGTGCGACAAATCCTGATCCTTCATATGTGGGCTCAGAACAAGATCCCTACATTGAGTATGTGGTCCGATCTTGCATCAGCTCTTGTATTCCGAATGGTTGACAAATAAATTCACCTAAAAACTCGCTAAAGATCTCAACAACAAAGACTTTCAACTCGAAATAGGAATTATCTGACCTAGAATGTCTGGATTCCGACCCATAATGTCATGGTTCCGTCCCGAAACTTTTCTTCTATCAACGATGATGCTCATAATCATCTTGGAAGCCAATTGTCATCTTAGAATCAATGGGTTCTGACGAAGGGGAAACCTGTCATTGATCCGTCAAAGTATCTCAAACCTATAACTAGTATAGCAATAAGTAAGAGGTCGATCCACAGGGAGATTTATTGCTCTAGTATGATTTAAATGCCCATTTATTAAACAAGTGGGGGTGTTTGTGAAGCAAAACGAATTATGAAAGGCAAGGTAAATAGTTGTGATTCAAACAATGGAGAGAAGTAGTTCTACCTACAATTTTCCACTTTATTTGGTTGAAGCGATCCTTGTAACTTCTTCTCGTCCTATTAAGGTTCCTATGAATGCCCTTGTCCCGACCTAATATAGTTACTAGTCCAATCAGTCCTAGCAACCCTTATCAATCGAACAGTCCCTAAAGAAGGATTTAACCCAATTGATAGCTTTAAGTTCAGAGATTAGCCAAGGTATTTGCAGTCCCTAAAGAGGGATTTAACAACACATTCAACTTCCTACCTATCCAATTAGTTCAATCAGCCCCAAAGGGATAAGTTTGCTACTTAGGTTAAGGTTCACAATCAAGAATCTACAAAACCCTAGCAATTGAATTGATCTAACTAGTTGGCCAGACAATATAGAACAAAACAATAATCAACAAGCGCAAAGAAGTTGAAGCATTCAAATATAGGAAACAAGGAACAAGAATTAGAAACTCACAATCAATCCAAATAAAGTGTCAAACTATAGGTAGAATAGATGAGTTTAGTTTCTTATTGAAGACATCGCTCAATCTCTAAATTGTTTGATGAACGTAGAATGAAAATGAAAAATTGCTTTAAAACTAAATAACTCTCGGCCTTTTTAAAAGTCTAAATCGAACCTAAATTGAAAATAACAAATACTAGGGTTTCACTAATCAAAATGCGACAGATGACCAATGCGGCGGCCGCAACACGCGGGCTCTTCACTCCTCGCTGCATCTCTGCTTGCGGTGGCAGCCGCATGTATGCTGCGGCCGCAGCATATGTCCCGCTGCATCATCCCGCTGCCAGAAGCTTAAGGTAGCTCTAATTCCTTGCTCTTCTTTCTTCAAGTCTCCAATATCATGCATCCCCATAGTGTTCGAATCTAATCTGTAAAAATACTCACAAATTCGCGCAAAATCCGAACTCTTCCAAAATAATCGTCAGATGCACTTTAACTCTAATTGATTAACTAAATGCAACCTTACTAGCCTAAAAATGTCTATAATGCCTATCTAGGATATGCATTATCCAATTCCCTCACACTTAGCCTTTGCTTATCCTCAAGCAATGATAGAGTGAACATAAATCAATGCATCCCACAGGAAATCCCTTCAAGTCTCAACCTCATCAAAAAGCAACATTATAGCAAGTGTAACCACAAAACAAGCAAACAAACGTCATAACATGTATACAAGTGATCAAAGCTTATAAGTAGAAATCATCCAACCTCACCAGAAATATGTGTTTCACTCATGCTCTCATGTGTTTAGGCTTTAAAATACAACTCTCAACTCAATCAAAAATGCACTAAGCTCATAGACATTGACCTCAATATCATCAAATTTTCACCGAATTGTCATTACTTGCGTGACTCAATAAAGAAAAAGAATAATCAAAATGAGACTCTTTCTTTTTATTTTTCTTTATTTTTCTTCTATTTATTTGTTTTAGTGCTTTCCTTACACGAGTCGCAAACATTGGTGTCATGAATGGCCCCGGTCTATCAACACCTCAACTTCCTAAAATGAAGTCCACTTGAACATCTTTTGACGCGAGTTGCAAACATGGGTGTCATGAATGAACGCGGTTACTCAATGATCAAGCTTCCTTTCTTAGTGGGTAGTTTTCAACACTGTTTTACGTGAATCGTACACATGGGTGTCATGCATAGACCTGGTTACTAAGTGCATCAACCATTGCCACCTTATTGCCCTAAATATGCACAAACTAGAACAAAAAGACTCAAGATATAAACATACTCCGCAAGAAACAACTATGTGATACTGAAGTCAATGCCAAGAGGTAGCAACACAAGGAGAGTAAATCACACAATTGACCAAAAGAACTATAAACGATCCCAAATAAGGCTAACATTCTCACAAGGGGCATGTTCATAGGATTTCAATCATACTTTAGCTCAATCATACATGCTCAATTATATTTGCAAGGTCATGCTTCATACAAAATAAAGAATATAGACAAGGCCAAAACATCCAGAACTCCATGGGATTTATATGATCATGCTGAAATTTAAATTAGAGGACAAACTAAGCCAGATGGGTATTTGAATAACACATATGGATGCAATGCATGAATTTTTTTTTCAATGCATAAGTAAACAGGAAATGTAAATATGAAATGATTCAAAAATAAAAATGTGTGCAGAAATTTAAACATGATCTAACTAAATGCACTATAAAAACTAAACTCACCTATATACACTAAATTTCCTTCCCCCACACTTAAATCTTTCATTGTCCTCAATGAAATATCAAAGACAACAAAACTAAATCAAATAAACGCGAGGTGAGGGTAAAGAAAACTAACTGCTCACTGAGGCGGCGGTGGCTGGTAGGGTGGAAACTGGGGCCACCCCAAGCTATAGTAGTACTCCTGCTGCCTCCTCATGTCCTCTATAGAAGAGGCCATATCATGAAAATTGCGACCCAAGTCGCTGAGCTCATAATGAAAGGAGTCCTGGCGGATCGAAAGCTGGTGCATCTGTGCAAACATGTCCTCACGCCAAGTGGACTCATCATAAGAAGAACTAGGCCCAGCAGAAGGGCCTGCAGAAAACTGCGCACCACCCCCATGAGAGTCAGGCATAGGGTGATCATGTGCATCCGCCTGCTCCTCCTCCTCATCAGCATCATCATCATCATCCGCATCAGCCAACAGGTAAACAACATTAGCAGTAGGGCCATAGGGAAGGGCCCTAGGGAGCCTCAGTCTGTGGACTCCACCTGGTCCTGCCTTCCAGACAAAACCACTCACCTCTGAGCCCTCAAGCAAATAGGCCCTCCGCAACTGGTCCTCCGTGTAAGTGAACCCACCAGACATTGGGACCCCGCTCTGAGTGTGATCAATGAAACGTCGGGCGATCAGACTGATCATGCCTCCTAGCCCCACTCTACCTGACGTCTTCCTCTGAATCCGCAAGCAGTTGTCCAGAAAGATCTCAACCCAATCCGGAATGATAGCGGACTGGGGAGAAAAACTCCACAACCAGGGTAAGTCTCCAACCGGCACCTTGTTTACATCGCCCTGGCCACTGAAAGCCATTGCCAGGAACTTGTGAACTAACCGCAAACAGGGATGGACGAACTTATAGTTATACTCTCCTCGATGTCCATCAAAATCGGAGCCCGTCGCTGCATACCAAAAATCGTGGACCTGCTGATCTGGCACGTGAGTAGCCCAATCCTCAGTGGGCTCTTGAGTAATACCAACAGCCGCCCTCAACTGAGAAAAAGTGCAATAATAAACCTGGTCCAACAGATGGAATTGAACCCGATCATCAAACACATCAAGTGTAGCGAGATACTCCTTGGCCAACTCAGGATAAGTGGGGGCGCTATAATTCAGAAAAGCACCTAGGCCCCCATGAGTAAGCATCTGCTGGGTAACCTGTAACATCCCCAACCTCTATAATGTAGGAATATCGAAGAAATTCGTTTGCACGAATCTCTTCGAATCAAAACTCTCCCAAATCTTCGCTGTCCTCTAGATAAGTGTTAAGGAGGTAAGTCGAGTACAAATAATAAGATGTAAAAATGTAAATTGTCTCCTAGCCTATGCAAATAATTACAAGACTTCCTCCCGTTGTAGTGGAAGGGTAGTCAGGATCGATCCACGAGGAGGCGTGTCAACGGGATCCTAGTAGCTTTGGAAATCTCACGTCTGCGTCGACCAGAAGCCTCGATTTCGACCTTGGGCCTCGATGTCGACCTCGGCTGTCGATGTTCTCTGCAACAGAAGACCTGCAGAGACAAAAACAAGTGGTCGATATCGACTGGTGGGGGTCGATATCGATGTCAGTCCACGAAATCGACTGGCTCAGAAGACTACCAGTCGATACAGGGGGTCGATTTCGACACTAGGGGCCGATATCGATGTCCAGTAACTCCGCAGCGATGTTCGTCGTCGACTCAGAAAAATGTCGACGAACTCAGTGGTCGATATCGACGTCTGGGGTCGATATCGATGTCTCCCTGCAGTGTGTTAGTTTCTCATCGGCAAAGAAAGGCCGAAGATTTAAGAGTGGAGAGAGAAGCAATGAACAGAAATAAAACAGTGGGTTTTGTTGAATTAACTTATGTAAAAAGCAACTCCTAGGATTAGGGTTTACCACAACGTTAACCAATGCATGCAATGAGATAAATAAGACGGACAATTGCGCTATTTCACCCGAGGGACAAGCTTTCGCCGTACACCAACTCTTAGGATTACTCTTTCAAATAAACCTAATTGTCTCTACAAATCTTATGTTTATAACTCAAGTTGTTAGCATGAACCCCTTTTCTTTCGATTAGGACTAAACATAGAATCGTAGGAGGAGAGATAGACACAACGATATCAACATCAAATACTTACCTCAAGCGCGCATGGCTAACGTCGGGCTCACCCCGATCCTAAGAGCTTTGGGGAACTACTCGCTTCTCATCATGGAACTCATCATTGTTTGAAAGAAAGAAACTTGCATTAAAATAAACTCCGAAGCTTTACAACTCAACGTCAACTTTCGCAAACGTCAAACCGTAAAACTTCTCTCTAACTCTATTGTCTATTGTCTTTGTCTTGGATGATTGGATTGTTCTGGGATGCCTCTAATAAATCAGCCCCTAGGGCTTTATTTATAGGCTACTAATCCTTGCTATCTGAGGATTGTAACTCCTATCTAAGCTATGAACTCTATCCGAACAATTTAGGATAGGTCTTTTATTTTGATAAAACTTAAAGGAAAAGATAATAAACAACTGCTAGATAACTCATGGCTTTGATGATAGACTTCACAATCCGAGCCTCAAAATCGGATTTATCTTCTGTCGAGGTAGGGTCGATATCGACACCAGAGGTCGATATCGATGCTTGTGTTTCTGCTTGACTTGTCCAACTCCAGTCGATGTCTATGACGATGGTCGATATCGATGCTTGTGTGTCAATATCGAGGCTTCTAGTCTGGTTTGTGTGGCTTATCTCGACACTCAGAAGTCGTGTCGAAATCCAGGGTCGATATCGATGTCTCTAGTCGATATCGACCTCTTCTCAGCTTCACTTGGCTTGTCCGTTTTGACTCCGATTTCATCGAATTCCTGCATAGTTAGCTCAAAACTTGTGTAGACTCTATTTCTTACATTTTAGCTCATTCTTACACAAGATCATATGCTTTTGAAACTTTTATTTGGAAATCGAATGAAATATGAAGTCAAAAGATGCAATAAACAAAGGTACAATTATGTACATCAAAACACCCCATACTTAGACTTGCTTGTCCTCAAGCAATAACCAAGCAATAACCAACACCTACAACACACCCTTCAAGTCTTCGCCCTTGTCAAAAACAACATCATAAGCGGTAGCAAAGCAAAGCAAGTGAATTTAACGTCATAGCACATATTTTGGTGATCCATAGGCATATGCAATTTTGATCCAACCTCACAGGGATAATGTGTTTGCACTCAACTCTCATGTGTTTAGGCTATGAAGATCAACTCTCAACTCAATTCCATATACAATCTCATAAACATTGCAATTTATAATAATCCACTTCGCAACCAATTATGAAAATGCAATAAGAACCATCAGGAGGACTTTCGCTGAATGGAAGACTTCAAAGAAAACTCCATTCGGCGGGATTGTAATGGGGCTTGGTATGAAATAAAAAGGTATGGAATTATTTGGCTGTGTGGTGCTTTTATAATTCGGGAATCAAGACTCCTAAATCTCAACACTTGCAATACCCAAACCATAACTCTTCATAATATGCTCTAAATATGCATTCCATCAACCCTTCTTCCAAGTTCTAATATACCTCTAAAAAAATATAACATTTGTATGAATAAAAGACTTAAGGATATTGGCTCATGCATTATATATAGATATCTTTATTTTTTCGGATTTTTTTTTCAAAAATAACAAATAAATACGTGCATTTATATGTTGAGCCATAAATCCTTTTACAAAGTATGACAAAATGTAAATATGCACCAACCCATAATTTCCTTGCTCAAAACGGGACATTATGCTCTTTTCTTTTCACAAGGCATTAGTCCAACCAATCTAAGTCTCAATTCCCAAATGGGGTCAGGCTCAATTCGATTAGGGATAATTTTGTGGAGTTTGCAATTTCAGGCTCAGGCTAATGTTCTGGCTTCAAGCAGGGATAATGCAGGGTAGGTAAAGAGAGGATAAAAATGGCTTAAAAGATGCCTCCATCATTTAATTCTCGTAAACATAAACATATATATGCATTGGTTTTGAATAACTATCACAACATTTAGAGATGCATAGGAAGAGTAAATTCACTCAAGAAAGCGGAGGGATTTTTGATGTTCTCCCTATAGGTCAAAATTCTCACAAGGACAATTTTTGTTGGATTTGCTTTTTATCCTAGGATCATATGTGCTCAATTTCATCACAAGTTCACAATCTACATAAATTTTTTAAGACTTAGGCTAAACCATCCAAATATGCCATAGGATTTACATGATCAATTCAGCTATTGAGTTTTTATCATAGGACATCTAAGTAGGGTAAAGAAATAAACTCAAAGAATAAACATGCATTTTTTGTATTTTGACATTTTTCTATTTTTTTTTTGTATTTTTTTGACATTTTATAAAAGTAAAACTAAGAACACAAATTTAAACATGAATGCAATGCGAAGAAGAAACCAAGTTAAGACCATAAGACATGTTTTTCCCCCCACCCCATACTTAAAATATACAGTGTCCTCACTGTATTAAAAAGAAGAACAAGGGTAGAGAGAAACTCACAGCGCAACCTGCGGATTCAGGACGATTTCCAGGTTAGGTTGATGCCAGAAGTCGATATCCAGGTCAGAGGTCGATGTCGACTGCATCTGTCGAAGTCGAGGAAGAAAATGAAGACGAGGGCTGCCAGGTTGGGGTCGATATCGAGTATTAGGGTCGATATCGACCTCTCTGTTTTTCACTCCTGAGTCCTCGATGTCGACTCCAGGAGGTGGCTTGACCCTGGGGGGGTCGATTTCGACTGGCCTGGTCGATTTCGACTGCCTCTGCAGAAGCTTCTTTTCCTCTTTGTCGTTCCTTTTGCTTGATAACCTGAAATCTTTGTTAGGAATATAGATAAAGCACGAATTGTCTCAGTTTTAAAAGTTTCAAACAACCAAAAATTAAATCCTAAAAACCATCTATGCGAAATTTAAATGTTTTGATGTACATGCTCTAGATTTTTGAGTCGCTAGGCCGACTTCTCCGTCAATTCTTCATGACCCTTTTATGTAGGGACCCTTCAAGCATGAGCCTTCTCCTGGATCATCTAGGTCCTTTTGGTAGTAGCGAAGTTCGGCGACCAAGGCTTCTTTGATGTTAGGTTCTTCTTTGGGCGCTTTTCTTCTCTTTCTTGACCTAACTTTAGCAATATAGGCAAACCATGGAGCTTTGACCCTCTCTTTAGTAGATTTATCAATAATTGGCTTAATTGATTCATCAATAAGGGACAGAGGAGGGTTAGGAGTCATACTTGGGCTTACCTGTTTGGGCCCAAAACAGAAATCTTCGGGCTGAGGGGTGGTCGATTTCGACCAAGAAGGGTCGCTTTCGAGTGCTGAGGTCGATATCGACATGTGAGGGTCGATATCGACCTCTGTGACCCCAAACTTAAGCTCCTGGCAGCGATCTGGCATACTCGATTTCGACCAAGGGGGGTCGATTTCGATGCTTTTAGTCGATATCGATAGGTTCCAGTCGATGTCGACCCTGCTTGCTGTTTCCGTCCTTGCCAACAGAAATTTTCTAAGGTTCTCCTTAGCCGTCGAGAGAACTACTTGCTCCAGGTGCTTTGTTTCGCTCATGGTTGGGTTGAAAGAGAATTCTATCACTTCGTTCCCTATAGTAAAGGTTAGTAACCCTCGACGTACATTGATATTGGCATCAACAGTAGCTAAGAAAGGCCTACCAAGTATAATAGGCACTACAGGATCTTCAGGCATCTCCAATACAATGAACTCAGTAGGCACAAAGAACTTACCTACCTTTACCGAAACGTCGTCAACTATACCTGTGGGCCTGACGAATGAGTTGTCAGCCATATAGAGTTTCATATCCACAGGTTCAAGTGCGCCAATGTTCACCTTTTGCCAAATAGAGAGAGGCATGAGACTTACACTTGCCCCTAGGTCACATAGGGCTTTATAGCGATGTTGGCCAAGTCCCACGGTGATTGCAAACTTCCCTGGATCACTCTTCTTCTCAGGGAAGTCCATCTTCGAGCACTCCTCTGCGATCTCTGCCATGGATCTCTTCTTGCTCAGGATGTCTTTGAGGAATCGCACATAGGCGGGCATCTCCCTTAGGGCTTCCGTTAGAGGGATAGTGATGTTGAGTCCTTGAAGTATCTTTATGAAGCGCCTAAACTTGCCTTTGGTGGGATCCTCCAATGCTTTGGAAGGGAATGTCAACGTCTTCTTTGGTGGGGGGGGGGGGGGCAAAACGGTGGTCGGAGGGGCTTGCTGGACATCGATGTCGACTGGGCTCTGGTCGATATCGACTGGAATGGTCGATTTCGACCTCTGTTGTGGCTCTGATGGCTCTGCAGTGGCCTCGATATCGACCTGTGGGTCAACATGGGGGTCGATATCGACCTCATCCTCGACATCGACTGGTCTGTCGACGTCGACTTGTTCTGTTGTTTTCTCCGATTCCGTTTGTGGCTTATGTACTTTGGTGCCACTCCTTAATCGTATGGCTGCGATATGGCCCGTCCCGGATTGTCCCTTAGGATTTGTAGTGGGTTGCCCAGGGAGCGTTCCGGACGTTCTAGGGATTTGTGCCGCCAATTGACCCAGTTGGGTCTCTACGTTCTTCTTCCAAATATCCATCTCCCCAATCCTTGTGGTAAGGTGATTGAGTTGAGAATGGATGGCATTGTTGGATTGATCATTCTTAGCTTGATTTCGCCTGATTTCATCCAGTACTAGTTGAAGATCATCCTTCTTTTGGTCTCTCTCCGGGTGCCCAGGAGCTCTATAAGGTGGAGGGTCCCTAGGGCTGACCTGGTTCCTTTGTGGTTGATGGAACCTTTGGTCTCCCCAATATTGGTGATTGGGACCCCTCATGTAGCGTGCCTCTTGGTGAGTCTCCGCTAGGTGTACTTGTTCGGCATGTGGGCACTCGATAGTGGTGTGCCGCTGCGATCCACATTCGATGCAATCTTGGTTCGCTGAAAGGAACCTCACTTGCTTTTGGAGCTTTCTAAGTTGATCTTTGTGGAATTGCTCCATTACATCCGAATCGATTACATTGGAGGGTTCATATAAGGGCATAGATGGGGCAGGCCTCGATGATGATGGTGCGTCGGAAGCCTCAGGAGTCCCATATGTATTGTCAAATTCCACCAACCTCTCTATGGTCTCCCAAGCCTCTTGTGGAGCGAGTTCAAGGTAGCCATAGGAGGTGTAGGTGTTGATCCTCTCCTTAGTTGCAATGTCAAGAGCATTGTATATGATCTCCTGAATTACGTACGGTGGTTGGCCATGCGTCGGGCATGATCGTAGAAGGTCCTTGAACCTTTCCCAAACAGTCGCTAGAGCCTCACCAGGCTTTTGTTTGAAAGCCGTGATTTTCTGTCGGATCAATGCCGTCTTAGAAGGAGGGAAGAACTTGTTGAAGAACGCGTCCTTGACTTCATTCCAGGTGCGGAGCGATCTTCGGGCTAAGCTCTCCAACCACTGCAATGCTTTACCTGTAAGAGACCATCGAAAGGCTTTTAGTTGGACATATTCAAGACTTCGTCCAACAGCAATAGTATCACAAAGGTCTAAGAAGGTTGAAATATGTGCCATAGGGCACTCATTAGGTTTTCCTTCATATTGATGCCTTCTTATTTCAGTCAGGAAGTTAGGTTTAATTTCGAAATTAGAGGCAGGGATAAGAATTGCCGATTTAGGCAATGTGAGAGCGGGGTGCATATATTGCTTGGCATTCCTAGGGAGGGCATTGATTTTGGCTTCTATTTGCCTCCGGCCTTCCTCCTCCCTATCCGCACGCTCCTTAAGTGCCGCCTCTCTAGTCGTTAGGTCCTCAACCTGCCTCCTTAGTTGTTCAATAAGTTCTGCTTGGTTCGCGTTGTCCGCCATGATTCTTTGAGCTTGGACCCTTAGATGGAAATAGCGCTCAGGGTCGTCTACTCCTTCGAATTCAGGTGGGCGATCAGCGTGTCGCATGCACCTGCAAAACCAAACTAGATAGACACGTGAGATAGACTACTAGGGCGCGATTGATTGCCTCCCCGGCAACGGCGCCAATTTGTTAAGGAGGTAAGTTGAGTACAAATAATAAGATGTAAAAATGTAAATCGACTCCTAGCCTATGCAAATAATTACAAGACTTCCTCCCATTGTAGTGGAAGGGTAGTCAGGATCGATCCACGAGGAGGCGTGTCAGCGGGATCTTAGTAGCTTTGGAAATCTCACGTCTGCGTCGACCAGAAGCCTCGATTTCGACCTTGGGCCTCGATGTCGACCTCGGCTGTCGATGTTCTCTGCAACAGAAGACCTGCAGAGACAAAAACAAGTGGTCGATATCGACTGGTGGGGGTCGATATCGATGTCAGTCCACGAAATCGACTGGCTCAGAAGACTGCCAGTCGATACAGGGGGTCGATTTCGACACTAGGGGCCGATATCGATGTCCAGTAACTCCGCAGCGATGTTCGTCGTCGACTCAGAAAACTGTCGACGAACTCAGTGGTCGATATCGACGTCTGGGGTCGATATCGATGTCTCCCTGCAGTGTGTTAGTTTCTCATCGGCAAAGAAAGGCCGAAGATTTAAGAGTGGAGAGAGAAGCAATGAACAGAAATAAAACAGTGGGTTTTGATGAATTAACTTATGTAAAAAGCAACTCCTAGGATTAGGGTTTACCACAACGTTAACCAATGCATGCAATGAGATAAATAAGACGGACAATTGCGCTATTTCACCCGAGGGACAAGCTTTCGCCGTACACCAACTCTTAGGATTACTCTTTCAAATAAACCTAATTGTCTCTACAAATCTTATGTTTATAACTCAAGTTGTTAGCATGAATCCCTTTTCTTTCGATTAGGACTAAACATAGAATCGTAGGAGGAGAGATAGACACAACGATATCAACATCAAGTACTTACCTCAAGCGCGCACGGCTAACGTCGGGCTCAACCCGATCCTAAGAGCTTTGGGGAACTACTCGCTTCTCATCATGGAACTCATCATTATTTAAAAGAAAGAAACTTGCATTAAAATAAACTCCGAAGCTTTACAACTCAACGTCAACTTTCGCAAACGTCAAACCGTAAAACTTCTCTCTAACTCTATTGTCTATTGTCTTTGTCTTGGATGATTGGATTGTTCTGGGATGCCTCTAACAAATCAGCCCCTAGGGCTTTATTTATAGGCTACTAATCCTTGCTATCCGAGGATTGTAACTCCTATCTAAACTATGAACTCTATCCGAACAATTTAGGATAGGTCTTTTATTTTGATAAAACTTAAAGGAAAATATAATAAACAACTGCTAATATCTAAAAGAATGAGATAACTCATGACTTTGATGATAGACTTCACAATCCGAGCCTCAAAATCGGATTTATCTTCTGTCGAGGTAGGGTTGATATCGAAACCAGAGGTCGATATCGATGCTTGTGTTTCTGCTTGACTTGTCCAACTCCAGTCGATGTCTATGACGATGGTCGATATCGATGCATGTGTGTCGATATCGAGGCTTCTAGTCTGGTTTGTGTGGCTTATCTCGACACTCAGAAGTCGTGTCGATATCCAGGGTCGATATCGATGTCTCCACTCGATATCGACCTCTTCTCAGCTTCACTTGGCTTGTCCGTTTTGACTCCGATTTCATCGAATTTCTGCATAGTTAGCTCAAAACTCGTGTAGACTCTATTTCTTACATTTTTGCTCATTCTTACACAAGATCATATGCTTTTGAAACTTTTATTTGGAAATCGAATGAAATATGAAGTCAAAAGATGCAATAAACAAAGGTACGATTATGTACATCAATAAGTTTCTCAATTGACGAACCATATTCAATAGATTTCAAATCCGCAATAAGCAACAATCAACAACTCAGAGAAACAAACCAACACAAGGCTCAATTCCAAACGAACCAATCAAACCAACTCAATCCTCCAACTAACCACAAGTATCAATAGCACCAATCACCCAAAAACCGAGCACCAAGCAACCAATAAACAAAGCGGAGCAACCGGACACAAACTACAACACAAGCGACAACAAAACTGGCGGCGGCCGCGGTAAGGTGCGGCGGGCGCAGCAGGCGGTGGCGGGCGCAGCGTTGGGCGGCCAGCAAGGTCGGGGCTGTCTCCTTCAATAGATCAACAATGGCGGCCAGAGTACCCCGGATCTAAACCCGATTCAGCGCGGGGTGAAGGTGGACGGTGAGGGTTGGATGGGGTTTGGTTGAGGCTTGGTTGAAGAAGGTGATGGATTGGTTGAGAGGATGAAGGTTGGTGGAGGGGGGTTGAATATGATGATGAAGATGATGAAGGTGACAATGGAGAGGATGAGATTGAGATTTTGAAGAGGGTTTGAGACTTTGAAGAGGAGAAGGTAATGAGAGTAAGAAAGTGATGATGAAGGTGCTGTGGCCGCTGCATTGGGCATGTTGCTGCGGGTTGCATGCGGAGGCCGCTACATTAAGCTGCGGCCGCTGCATTTAGCAATTTGATGCGTTGGATGCGGCGGCCGCGACATTAAGCTGCGGCCGCTGCATTTGTGCTGTAACACTTCTCCTTCTTCGATTTGCACGAATCCAATTCTGATCTTTCATGAGTTGTTAGTCCCAATTCTAAAACAAAAGCAAAACAACAAAAAAAAACTACCTAAGGGTGATTAAATGAAAAGGAAAGAAAAACTTACCTCGGGTTGCCTCCCGAGAAGCGCCTTTGTTTCAAGTCGTTCGCTCGACGTAAGGGCCCTTGAGTGGCCTAATTGGTTGGTTCACCAAGCACCAACTTCTCCTCGTTATTCCGGGGGATGTTCTTAAATTATGGCTTGACTCTATGACCATTGACCTTAAAGAGCTCATGAGACTTAGGGTCAAAGAGTTCTATTGCTCCATGAGGGAATATCCTAGAGATCGTGTAGGGTCCTTCCCACTTTGATGGAAGCTTTTCAGGGAAGAGTTTCATGCGTGATTGATATAGGAGAACCTTGTCTCCTACCTTTAGTTCCTTCCGCAGGATATGTTTGTCATGCCAAGCCCTTGTCTTCTCCTTATAGATTAGTGCACTGTCATAGGCATCCAAGCGAAGTTCCTCTAGCTCTTGCAGTTGAAGCTTCCTGAACTCACCCACTTCATTCATCCTCATATTGCAATTCTTTACAGCCCGGTATGCCTTATGCTGAAGTTCAACAGGAAGATGACAAGCCTTACCGAAAACAATTCGATAAGGAGACATACCAATGGGAGTCTTATAAGCCGTCCGATAGGCCCACATAGCATCATTCAGCCTTAGACTTCAATCCTTTCTGTTAGGTGCCACTGTTTTCTCCATAATGGTCTTAATTTCCCGATTTGATATCTCAGCTTGACCATTGGTCTGAGGATGATAAGCAGTGGACACTCTCTGCGTGACATGGTATTTTTTTAACAGGGCAGTGATGGTCCTATTGCAGAAATGTGTCCCTCTGTGACTAATTAAAGCCTTAGGCACCCCAAATCTTGCGAAAACGGTGTCCTTTAGGAAATCTGCAACAACTTTGGAATCATCAATTTTGGTGGCCTTTGCCTCCACCCACTTGTTGACATAGTCCACCGCAAGCAAAATGTAGATATTTCCAAAAGAACTAGGGAAAGGACCCATAAAATCAATGCCCCAAACATCAAAAAGTTCACAGAATATGATCTTATTTTGTGGCATTTCATTTCTGGCAGATATGTTCCCCACCCTTTCACATCTATCGCCAGATCTACAGAAAGCATTAGCATCCCTAAACAAGTGAGGCCAAAAGAAACCTGTTTCTAAAACCTTCCTAGCAGTCTTTTGAGGACCAAAGTGGCCTCCACATTCATGAGCATGACAAAAGGTAAGGACAGATTGTACCTCATTATCTAGCAGACACCTCCTAATTACCTCATCAGCACAATGTTTCCAAAGGTAGGGGTCATCCCAAACATAGAAGCGAGCGTCGTGTCGAATTTTGTCCTTCTGAGCTTTTGTGAACTTAGGTGGAAATTCTCCCGTGACTAAGAAATTCACCATATTGGCAAACCAAGGTCGAGGAGTATAGACACCCATCAGCAATTCAGAGGCATCGGGGCTTACCTCGTCAAAACAAAGTAAAGAACTGGCCACATGCGGCGACCTCAACATAGGTGCTGCGGCCGCTGCTTCAGTGCCATGCGGCGGCCACGGCATAGGTGTTGCGGCCGCTGCTTCAGTGACCTGCGGCGGCCGTGGCATATGTGCTGCGGCGGCCGTGGCATATGTGCTGCGGCCGCTGCATTTTCCGTGGTATCCTGCAGCTGCATAGACGGAAGATGATTCAAGAAAAAGAGCGTGTCATCAGGAAACTCACCGTGAATGGGGCTTTGACCGTTCGACTTGTCCTCTCCTTGGACAAGTCTGCTGAGGTGGTCCACTACTAAGTTCTCTGCACCTTTCTTATCTTTAATTTCAATATCAAACTCGCTCAAGAGCAAGATCCATCGAATCAATCTAGGTTTCGCTTCCTTTTTAGTTAATAAATAACGAAGAGCAGCGTGATCAGTGAAGACAATTACCTTAGCTCCTAGGAGATAGGAGCGAAACTTCTCCAATGCAAAGACCACGGCCAGAAGCTCTTTCTCTGTGGTCGAGTAGTTCCTTTGCGCTCCATTCAAAGTCATGGAGGCATAGTCGATGACATGAGAGCTCCTTCCTTCTTTTTGTCCCAAAACAGCACCCACTGCATAGTCGCTAGCGTCGCACATAATCTCAAAAGGTTGAGACCATATGGGTGCTTGAATTATACGGGCGCTTGTCAGACGACCTTTTAGCTCATCAAAGGCTGCCCTACACCTGTCATCAAAGTCAAAAACTACTTCCTTCTTGAGTAAATCACAAAGAGGTGCAGAAATCTTAGAAAAATCCTTAATAAACCTGCGATAGAACCCTGCATGGCCTAAAAAGGAACGAATCTCGCGCACATTGGCGGGGTAAGGTAGAGACTGAATGACATCAATCTTAGCCTTGTCCACCTCAAGACCCTGCTAGACACAATATGACCCAAAACAATGCCTTGCTCAACCATAAAATGACACTTTTCAGAATTAAGAACTAAGTTGGTGTCTACACACCGCCTAAGAACAAGTGACAAATGGTGCAAGCAAGTATCAAAGTCATCTCCATGCACAGTAAATTCATCCATGAATACCTCTATGAAATGCTCAACATACTCATAAAATATGCTTACCATACACCGTTGGAAGGTCCGAGGTCCGTTACATAACCCAAAAGGCATTCTGCAATATGCAAAGGTGCCAAAGGGGCATGTAAATGTCGTTTTCTCTTGATCCGTCGGTGCTATGGGTACCAGAAAATAGCCTGAGTAGTCATCTAAGAAGCAATAAAAAGAGCGACCGGCAAGGCGCTCAAGCATTTGATCAATAAAGGGTAAAGGAAAGTGGTCTTTGCGAGTTACCGCATTTAGCTTACGATAATCAATACAGACCCTCCATCCAGTTTGGACCTTGCTAGGGACCAACTCACCATCCTGGTTCTCAACGACAGTGATACCCCCCCTTCTTAAGAACAACCTGAGTAGGACTCACCCACTTGCTATCAGATATAGGAAAGATCATACCTGCCTGAAGGAGCTTCAACACCTACTTCTTCACCACTTCCATCATTGGCGGGTTGAGTCTCCGCTGAGGTTGTCTAGATGGCTTTGCACCATCCTCCAGAAGTATTCTGTGCATGCATAGAGTGGGACTGATGCTCTTAATGTCTGCAATCGTCCATCCTAACGCCTCATTATTCTCCTTCAGAACAGTCACCAAACGCTCCTCCTGCTCATAAGTGAGTTTGTTAGAATAATGACAGGCAAAGTATCATTCTCACCAAGAAAAGCATATTTAAGATGACTAGGGAGTTGTTTCAAATCGATATCAGGCGCCTGGACGATGGATGGGAGAAGCTTTTCACTTGGCATGGTCCGCTCGATGCGTTCTCCCCTTGGTGGCACATAGGTGGGTGATCGATGGTCCAAAGCCAATACAGCCTCCTGCAGATTAGATGACAGAGCATAATCTCTAGAAATTTCTTCTATAGGGGCATGTAAAGCGACCTCCATCTCATCAACACACTCTAAATCAAAGCAATCTTGTGCCATAGTATCAATGACATCCATAAAGCACAAAGAAGGATCATCATATGGAAATTTCATGGAATCATAGATATTATACTCAACTTGTTGACCATCAAATTCCATAGTAAGAGACCCTGAATAAACATCTATCTTGGTTCTAGCAGTTTTCAGAAAAGGTCTGCCCAACAGAATAGGGCCTTCATTGTTAACAACACCTATATCAATCACAAAGAAGTCAACAGGGAATATCAAGTTGTCGACCTTAACCAAGACATCCTCAACAATCCCTTTCGGGTAGATAGAAGATCGTTCAGCAAGTTGAATTACTACCCGAGTATCATTCAGAGGTCCCAATCCCAAAGCATGATAAACATGAGAAGGCAAGACATTAATAGATGCTCCTAGATCTAACATGGCTTTGTCAAATTTAGTATCACCTATCACACATGGAATTGCAAACATATTGTTGTTGCAGGAGGCTGATATGTCGAGTAATTACAAATATAAAGATGTAAATAAATGTAATCCAACTCCTGGTCTAAGCAAATAATTACAAGACTTCCTCCCGTTGTAGTGGAAGGGTAGTCAGGATCGATCCACGAGGAGGCGTGTCAGCGGGATCCTAGTAGCTTTTGGAATTCTCACGTCTGTGTCGACCAGTAGCCTCGATTTCGACCTTGGGCCTCGATGTCGACCTTAGCTGTCGATGTTCTCTACAACAGAAGACCTGTAGAGACAAAAACAAGTGGTCGATATCGACTGGTGGGGGTCGATATCGATGTCAGTCCACGAAATCGACTGGCTCAGAAGACTGCCAGTCGACACAGAAGGGTCGATATCGATGTCTGGTGTCGATATCGATGCTCAACAAACTCCGCAGCGATGTTCGTCGTCGACTCAGAAAACTGTCGACGAACTCAGTGGTCGATATCGACGTCTAGGGTCGATATCGATGTCTCCCTACAGTTTGTTAGTTCTTTGTCGGCAAAGAAAGGCCGAAGAATTAAGGATGGAGAGAGAAGTAATGAAAAGAAATAAATCAGTGGGTTTCTGTGTGTATAAAATATGTAAAAAACAACTCCTAGGATTAGGTTTACCACAACGTTAACCAATGCATGCGATGAGATAAATAAGACGGACAATTGCGCTATTTCTCCCGAGGGACAAGCTTTCGCCGTACACCAACTCTTAGGATTACTCTTTCAAATAAACCTAATTGTCTCTACCAATTTTATGTTTATAACTCAAGTTGTTAGCATGAATCCCTTTTCTTTCGATTAGGACTAAACATAGAATTGTAGGAGGAGAGATAGACACAACGATATCAACATCAAATACTTACCTCAAGCGCGCATGGCTAACGTCGGGCTCACCCCGACCCTAAGAGCTTTGGGGAACTACTCGCTTCTCATCATGGGATTCATCATCAATTGAAAAGAAGAAACTTGCATTTAAAATAAACTCCGAAGCTTTACAACTTAACGTCAACTTTCGCAAACGTCAAACCCTAAAACTTCTCTCTAACTCTAACTCTATTGTCTATGTGTTTGTTAATTGATTGTATGAAAAATTCTTCTAACAAATCAGCCCCTAGGGCTTTATTTATAGGCTACTAATCCTCGCTATCCAAGGATTGTAACTCCTATCTAAACTAATAACTCTATCCGAACAATTAGGATAGGTCTTTTATTTTGATAAAACTTAAATAACTTAAAGGTAAAAGATGAATAAAACTTCAGCTGTCCTCTATCTTTGAAAGTATGAGATAATCTCGTGCCTCCTTGAAGATATAGTGCCAATCCGCATTCGAAATCGAGTCTATCTTCTGTCGAGATAAGGGGTCGATATCGACATCAGGGGTCGATATCGAGGTCTCTGTTCCTGCTCGACTTGTTCAGCTCTGGTCGATTTCTATGTTGAGGTCGATATGGGGGTCGATATCGACACTGGGGGTCGATATCTACCTCTTCTCAGCTTCACTTGATGTCTATGTTGAGGTCGATATCAATGTTGAAGGTCGATATCTACCCCAGAGGTCGATATCTGGGTCTAGGGTCGGTATCTACCTCTGCTCAGCTTCACTTGGCTTCTCCGTTTTGACTCCGTTTTCGCTCGAATTCCTGCATGGTTAGCTCAAAACTTGTGTAGACTCTATTTCTTGCATTTTAGCCCATTCTTAGACAAGTTTATATACTTTTGAACCTTTTCTTTGGAGATCGAATGAAATATGAAGTCAAAAGATGCAATGAAAGAAGGTGCAATTATGTACATCACATACCAGGGTCACTACGCTTCTCAGGTAAACGCTTCTGAAACACAGTAGTGACATGTTCGCTTACCATTACCTTTTGCTTACCTTTCAACTTCTGGTTCCGCTTGATAGTGCAAAGTTCCTTAAAAAATTTAGCATATCTAGGAATGCTTTTAATCAAATTAAGCAAAGGAATATTTACCTCGCACTTACTGAACGTCTCAAAGATCTCCTTATCGTTCTCATACCTTCATGTATCCTTCAAGGCTTCCGGAAAGGGTGGAACCGGCTTTGGAGTCTCCAGAGGTAAGGTAGAAGGAGGAGGGAAAGAAGAAGAAGGAGGGAAAGAAGAAGAAGGAGGGAAAGAAGAAGAAGAAAAGGGACTATAGGCCTTACCATTTTCGTGGGTGCCGTCTCAGACAGGGGCGGCGGGCGCAGCAGGTTGCTGCGGTCGCTGCATTTCTTGTGTGCCGCGGCCGCTGCATATGTGCGGCGGCCGCCGTACTGTGCAGTCGCCAGCATTCTCTTCTACAATCTCAATTTCCTCGTCCATTATTTCCCCGACATCCTTCTGAGGTGTGGCAATCAGTTCCTTGCCACTCCTAAGCATTACAGCGCTGACGTTCTCCTTAGGATTTGCAACCCTCTGCAATGGAATCTTCCTAGCATTGTTTGCCTCCTTTGCACTTAAGGCTTGAATAAGTTGACTCATTTGATTTTCAAGATTGGTTATCCGATCCGATTGTTGTTTCTCAACCTTCAAGACTAATCGTGACAAAGTTTGCAGAGTATCGTCATTAGGCTCAATCACTTGCGGTTGGCCTCCTTGTCGAGGTTCAAATTGTTGTTGGGGCCTTTCCTGTTGCCCCCCTTGCTGATTGAAAGAGGCCTGGTAGTTCCCATAGCCTTCCTGGTAGCCTCTGTTATAGTTGTTGTTGAAGTATCCAGGATTGCCAAAATTGCCTTGTCTAGGCCTTTGTGGAGCGAAATTTCCCATGGCATTCACATCAACGCTAGGCTCTTGCAAAAGTGGGCACATATCCATGGGATGAGTAAATTCATTGCAGAGTCAACACGCCTTCAACTGTTGAGGTGTTCTATCGATTACCAACTTTTTGATCATCTCCTTCACCTCTACCATATCAGTATGAAGCGCAGCCACAGGAGCATCAACAGAAAGTACACCCCTAGCACGAGTGTTCTTATTGAACTGCCTAGAACCCTCAGAGAGCTCCTTAAACACCTCCGAAGCTGCAGCAGGCGTCTTATTAAACATGTTTCCCCCACAACAGGAATTCACCATTTTGCGCTCATCATTAGTCAGGCCATTGAATAGAAATAAGACCAAATCCTTCTGCGGGAAGCCATGGCATGGACAGCTAGCGCATAGTTTCTTGAAACGTTCAAAGTACTCATGAATCGACTCCGTAGCGTACTGTTCAATGCTGCTGATTGCCCTTTTCAAGGCATTAAGCTTTGTTGCAGGGAAGTACTTCTCCAGAAAGACTCTCTTCATCTCAGCCCAAGTAGAGATAGTCCCAGGAGGTAGGTAGAAGAACCATTCATTCGCCTCATCCTTCAAAGAGAAGGGAAAGGCTCTCAGCTTGATTTGATCCTCAGTAAGGTTCTCAGGTTTCATCCCAACTACCACCGTATGGAACTCAGATAGATGCTTGTGGGGGTCCTCCCCACTCAACCCATGGAACTTGGGTAGAAGATGAATCACCCCAGATTTTAGCTCAGAGTTGACTCCTTCCCCTAGCGCAGGGAATTGAATTGCAAGGGGCTGTTGTGCCAAGTCAGGAGCAGAAAGCTCCCTAAGAGTGCGGTTCGATCACGAGTTTCTCGCCTTAAGGAAGAAGCGGTTCTTTTGATCTTTGAATCAAATGGCAACAAAGAAGAATTAGTAGCACGGGTATGGACCATATAAGACGGTCCACACCAAAAATCAGCACAAAAACACACAAGAATCAATAAAAATCCCCGGCAACGGCGCCAAATTTGACGGAGGGGAAACCTGTCATTGATCCGTCAAAGTAACTCAAACCTATAACTAGTATAGCAATAAGTAAGAGGTCGATCCACATGGAGATTTGTTGCTCTAGTATGATTTAAATGCCGATTTATTAAACAAGTGGGGGTGTTTGTGAAGCAAAACGAATTATGAAAGGCAAGGTAAATAGTTGTGATTCAAACAATTGAGAGAAGTAGTTCTACCTACAATTTTCCACTTTATTTGGTTGAAGCGATCCTTGTAACTTCTTCTCGTCCTATTAAGGTTCTTATGAATGTCCTTGTCCTGACCTAATATAGTTACTAGTCCAATCAGTCCTAGCAACCCTTATCAATCGAACAGTCCCTAAAGAAGGATTTAACCCAATTGATAGCTTTAAGTTCAGAGATTAGCCAAGGTATTTGCAGTCCCTAAAGAGGGATTTAACAACACATTCAACTTCCTACCTATCCAATTAGTTCAATCAGCCCTAAAGGGATAAGTTTTCTACTTAGGTTAAGGTTCACAATCAGGAATCTACAAAACCCTAGCAATTGAATTGATCTAACTAGTTGGCCAGACAAGATAGAACAAAACAATAATCAACAAGCGCAAAGAAGTTGAAGCATTTAAATATAGGAAACAAGGAACGAGAATCAGAAACTCACAATCAATCCAAATAAAGCGTCAAACTGTAGGTAGAACGGATGAGTTTAGTTCCTTATTGAAGACATCGCTCAATCTCTAAATTGTTTGATGAACGTAGAATGAAAATGAAAAAGTGCTTTAAAACTAAATAACTCTCGGCCTTTTTAAAAGTCTAAACCGAACCTAAATTGAAAATAAAAAATACTAGGGCTTCACTAATCGAAATGCGGCAGATGACCAATGCGGCGGCCGCAGCATCGGTGCCGCGGCCGCCGCACGCGGGCTCTTCACTCCTCGCTGCATCTCTCCTTGCGGCGGCCGCAGCATATGTCCCGCTGCATCATCCCGCTGCTAGAAGCTTAAGGCAGCTCCAATTCCTTTCTCTTCTTTCTTCAAGTCTCCAATATCATGCATCCCCATAGTGTTCGAATCTAATCTGTAAAAATACTCACAAATTCACGCAAAAGCCGAACTCTTCCAAAATAATCGTCAGATGCACTTTAAATCTAATTGATTAACTAAATGCAACCTAACTAGCCTAAAAATGTCTATAATGCCTATCTAGGATATGCATTATCAGGTTTTGATCTAGAACTTAATAGTTTTGACCCAGAATTTCATATTTTCGATCCATAAGGCATTATATGTGAACATGTTGTGAATGAAGGCCTTGTTAGGGTTTGTTTGTGATTATTGGGATGATTGTTTAATGGATTTGAGTTGTGTAGGCTTAAGAATTAGAGTTTTGGGTTAGGATTGAAGAACACTTAGTCAAATGTTCCTCAATTAAATTCAGCTTATTACTAGATGACTTACATGAATGTTTAAATAGACAATTTGAAGCCTTAGATCTAATGCATAGATCAGCTAGCCATATCCTTGTAAAAATTTAGAGATCGCCTTTTTATCGTAGCAAGACTCTGAGCCACTTTATTATCACATTTTAGTGTGATAAGTAAAGACACAAGAATACACAAATCAAATAGCAACCCTTGAACCCAAACTAACTCACTAGCAGCTACTGACATGCTCATATACTCACTCTCGACTGATGATCTGGAGACCATTTTCTGCTTCTTGGTCTTCCAAGAGATCAATAAGAAGCCCGAAAAAAACAGAAAACCTAGTAAGTGAAGGACCTGTATCAAAACAGTTTCCCTAATTAGCGTCACTATAAGTAAAGACACTAAGATCAGATATTGTCCAATAAGATAATGTTAGGTGGAAACTTCCTTTAATATATCAAAGCAAATACAACATTGCATTCCAATCAGGTTACAAAGGATTTTAAAGAAATGGGCTAAGTTGTTGAACTACGTAAGCGATGTCTGGATAAGTGAGTGTAAGGTACAACAAATGGCCGACAAGATGCCTATATAAAATTCAAGATGCTCAATAGTAGAACCGCATTTATTGAAAGTTTAGTCCCATGCTGAATAGGAAAGAAACCAAAGCTACATGATTCCATATTTGCATCCTTAAGGATATCTAAATTGTACTTCCTTTGATTAAGAAAAATCCTAGAAGAAAATTTTGAAATTTCCATGCCCAAGAAGTATATAGCGACTCCTAGATCTTTGATGGTGAATGCCAAGTGAAGAGCATTTTTAGTTTGAGCAATCTCAGAGGTTGAATTACCCATGAGTAGCATGTCATCTACATACACAAGGGCCAATATTATGTTAGAACCATAGATTTGGACAAACAATGAGTAATCACGCTGAGATTGAGAGTAGTCTAGCTTAATCAGAAATATTGCAAATTCGTGATTCCATTGTCTACTAGCTTGCTTCAAGCCATAGAGAGATCTATTAAGCTTGTAAACAAGACCTGAATCTGTGAGATAACCAGAAGAAGGAAGCATATACACTTCTTCATCATGGAAAAAAATGAAGAAATGCGTTATTGATATCCAATTGGTAGAGAACCCACCATCTAGTTGCATCAAGAGCAAGAATAATCCGGACAGTAGACAACTTTGCTAGTGGAGAAAAAGTAAGTTTGTAGTCCTTATCCTTTATTTAATTGTAACTTTTTGCAACCAATCTTGCTTTGAAACATTCAATATTCCCATCTGGTCGGTATTTAATCTTGCTTATAAAGTAATGAACATATTTCTGAGATAGATGAGTCAAGTGTTGAAGAGAAAAAAAACAAATGATTGAGAATCAGTAGAGGCAATTGGAGATCTATGTGGTAGATCAGAACAAATAAAATCATTAATTCAACCTATCTAGCATGTGAAACAACCGTTTAGGAAGAGCAACCTCAACCACAAACCTCTCAACACTATTAGAAATGATACTATCAGGTGAATCATATCTCACATAACCCATACCACCTGAACTACTAGGCAAAGGAACAATAACAGGTTAGAAGAATTCTCAGCACCTCTAGAGGCTGAACTAGTTCTCTTTGACTCATCAACTAACCAATAGTCATCTTCAAAATTAAGAAGTAATCATAAGAAAAGAATGTTGAACTAACCTAGATGAACTTCATGACATACAAGAATCCTTCAAATGAAACACACTTTCCTCAAATTTCACATGTCTACTAATAATAACAACTTTCTTTCAATATCAAATATTTGAATGCCTTATGACCTGAGAATAACCCATAAAAACACACCTTGTAGATATAGTTCCAACTTCCAAGCATGTCCCTGTAGTCATTTGGCTAGAAAGCATAACATAAGCATCTTACTATTTTGAGTTGACTATAAGGAGTAACCTTGTATAACACTTCAAAAATGGACTTCTAATGAAGAACAGAGGATGGTATCTTGTTGATTATGTGAGTAGCACTGAGTATGCAATCACCCCAAAATTGTATAGGCAAACTAGCATGATGTTCAACCAAGTGCATGTGCTCTCTTTCAACCCTTCCATTATGCTCATGAACCCTAGGAACAGTTCTTCGTTGTAGAATACATCTAGATCCCAACAGCTCAACATAACCACGTTGAGTGAATTCAGTTCCATTGTCAGTTCTAATCACTTTCACACCCACTTCAAATTGATTGTTAACCATATTTAAAAACCTTGTAATAGCACTTAACAACTACAATTTATCTTGCTACAAATAGACCCATGTGGTCTTTGTATAATCATTCCACTATGGTAAAAAAATACCTAGCACCACACATAAAAGGGGTGCTATAAGGGCCCCACCAATCCATATCTAATAACTGAAAGGCACACTCAGCAAGAGATTTACTTCTGGGAAATTTCAATCCGGGAAACTTGGTTACAAAACGAGTATCACATGTAAAAGTAGACAAATCATATGTATTACAACCCGAAATATGTCTCATCTTGGATACAGATATGTGTCCAAGTCGAGCATGTAAAGTATGAATGGTATCTACCTTATTACAACCATACTTGATCTGAGTAATAAAAGACTTAAAATCAACATCTTTACAGGAAGCTCTATCTTCCTATTCGTGACTCGTGAGCTCTTAAGGTTTATAATCCCTTCTCTTCTATTCCTCTAGCAACCACAATTCTAGATGTAAGGTCCTGTAACCAACAAGATACTGCATCAAAACTGAACTCCAATTTCTGTGCATGAAGTATCTTAGATAAAGATAGCTAATTATGTCTAAATTGAGGAACATATAATACATTGCTTAAGATGAAATTATTATGTAATCTAATAGTTCCAGTCCATTGAACATTAATGCTAGATCCACCTGGTAAACCAAGAGATATATATGAATATAAGTCTACCATCTCAGTGAAAACAGATCTATAGAAAAAACAATATGATCAATGGCTTCAAAATCTACTATCTATGTGTTATTATAAGCTTTTTAGATCCTATAAGAAAGGCAACTTAATGTACTTGCAAAATGTGACATAGCTTGATTAGCAACACTTTCATTATACTCCATTTTTATTTTCCTTTCATCATTTTCATTATTTCGTTATAAATGGCATTCACCATAGCAGGATCTAGTTTCCTCTCATACTTAGCTTTATTGTAGTCTCGTTTTCCCTGATCAAATGACTGCCTAAATTGATCACTCTACTTATTTTAACCAAATTGATTCATAAGATTTGGTTCAGTCTCTATCTGACTGAGTTTGCTTATAGTAAGAGAATTAACATCACCCTGTATAATAGATGTAACCCCTTTAGATCTCTCAATCTATACAGCCACCTGAAAAGCTCTATTAATTCCAGGCATAGGATCTTTAGATAGCACATTGCTTCTCAAATGCTTATAAGCATCATTCAAGCCCAATAAAAAACTACATAACTTTTGCCTTTACTTTTCTATAAACAACTCTTTTCATTAATCCACACCTACAATGATTAAGACCACCAAAATTACAACCTAGAATAGCATCGATCAAGAAGTTACAACTCGTCTCAGATTTTCTTCAATTTCCCATAATATGCACCAGAAAACTCATTATCTTATCTCATATTGCTTAGATCCCTTCCAAGCTAGTACATAAATGGATCATTCAACTTATAGAATCTTTCTTTGATCTCATCCCAAAGTTCCTTAGAGGACTATACATACATGAAACTCTCTAGTACCTCACTTGTCATGGAGTTTATAAGCCAGAACATGACCATAATCGACTGACACCTATTTTCAAAGTCCTCACTCTCTTCAGAAGGTTTAAGACAACTATTAGTTCTAATAAAATCAAGCTTAGCTTTAGGTCCTAATGCCATACGAATACCTCTACTCCAACTTGTTAATTTCAAACCATTAAACAAATTCAATACTAACTGCATTCCAGGATGATCGGAATTGGACAAAAATAAAGGATTGGAATGAACATTACTAAATCCCTATGTGAGATCCCGAAATTGCATTCCATTTTGTTCAAGATTAAATCCTTTACTCCAACTCACATGAACACTCCCTTCCTGCTCCATTTACATAATTTTCTACTCCGAATCCTCTACTCGAAACACAATCGACACTCTAATGAAGCTTTGATACCATTCGAACAAGTAAAACCATATCAAAACCAAGAAAACTAGCTAGATCAAACCATGTCTAATCACACGAACAAGGAACTCCATTTCTCACTTTGAATTGCTTTGTGTTCAGTTACACTTTCTCTCTCCTCTAACAGAGCTCCCACCAAAGCATTTATACTTTTATAAGCAATCAACCTTACCCTTATTACAATATTTACTATTACTCCCTTGTATAAACGAGTCTCTTACATGAAATCAACCTATATGTATACTCCTATAATCATATCTTTGATCAAGCTAGGAATATGCCACTTAGCACGAGGGCGAAGGGTATAGGCAGGGGCACTCGAGGTTGATGTTGAAAGAAAATAGGGGAAAACAAGATGGTATTTAGTAGATGATAGACTGATGAAGTTGAACTGTGATGTAATGACTTTAGCAGAGAAAAGGTGTGGAGTTATTGTTAAATTTCGGTGGGTCAAAATTAAACAAATTGGCATTAAGAGGAGTAGTCAAATGGCTTATATGCAAGGTTTCAATTTCTTATATTATCAATATGGGATGTGGTATCATTTTACATCTTCCACAACCTCAAGTGCAACTGTCTAGCTCGCTAGCCAGTAGACTAGGGTCCTGGACCGCACCGCTCTGATAACATGTTAAATTTTGTTAGGTCACATAATCTGCATGTGGGTCACACCTCCAAGCGCACTATGCGCTAGCAATAACGAAGCCAAACACACGATCGATGAAGTTCTATCATAAAACTAATTGGCATTAGGTGGAGTAGTCCACCGATCACTTATATGCAAGGGTTGGATTTCATATATTATTAATGTGGAATATGGTATTATTTTACATTTTCCACAGTTGCTCCATCGACATGATTCAAATAGGACGATTGTGTACGCTATGACGAAGTGGATCCAGTAGGGGCCTAATCCTAGGGGCATAACCCTCTCACTACTAAGCTTAAAGTAGTGATCGACGTGAGCTGCAAGTAGCTAAGGAGAGCAATGGAGATCTCTAGCTTATTTCACTCACTACTCCACTCCCTATAACACAAAAATATTTTGACATATATTTAATCTTAATGATGTTATTAACATCTATTTTTATATATTTATAAATTATATTTTGAAAAATCATATTTTACAATTTTTAAAAATTAAAAAGGCAATATTTAACAAATTACAATTATTAAAAATTTCAAAACATGATTTTTCAAAATAAAATTTTATGAATATATAAAAATAGATGTTAGTAATACAAATATGTTTTTTATAAATTTTTTTAAGATTAAATATATGTTAAAATAAGTTTGTGATGTAGGGAGTGGAGTGGTAAGTGAAGTAGAGGATAGGCTAAGGAGAGGGTTGGTAGTGCTTGAGTCAGACTGTGTTGGCCGATACCATCTATACTACACCTAAAAGCAGAAGCAATTCCCACCTACGTGGCTTCACTAGAGAGCAGCATTCCAGATGTCGAAAGCAGGAAAAGCGTTCCTTATTTGCCTTTACACCTCATACCCATGTGGCAACATGTGGCAACCTTTCTTTTACATGCTGGCCTCCCCACGTTCGCCCTCTGCCACCCACGTTCGCCCACGATCTGCTCTGCAACTATATGGACGATATCTACAACTTCCTTTCCATCGCATGCCGTAGGAGGAGAAGGCGATTCAAGGTCGACGATCTCAGAGGAACGCCCTAGCGTCGGAGTTTGTCGCCAAATCGGAGAGGCTCAAGCCGCAGGAGGATCGTTCGTTGACTCGAGCCTGGCTGTTCGGTTTTGACTCATAAGGCTTGTGAGACATTTCCCTTACTTCTTCCTCTGTCTTCTTCCCCTTTCTTTTGAATGTTTAGGGCTAATCAACTCCGCCTGATTTGGACTCGAATTCAGGGTTTTTCAATTTGGACTCGAATTTAGAGCTAATCAACGTCACCGATCTTTGCTTAGTTCCGATTGGGATTGGAATCTCTACTCGTCGCCGCCAGTAGCAATGCTTGTTTTCGATTGGGACTGGAATCAGAAGTCGTCGCTGCCGCAGGTAGCAAATCTTGGTGCTCAATTGGCATCTGTCAAAGCGGGCTTTCAATTTCTCCTACTTCATACCCACACCTTCATTCTATGTTTCCCCTTTTCTTCCTCTCCATCTCCCTTCTGGATCAGTTTCGCATTTGATTCTTCCTCATTAGGTCTAATCGGATTGGCTTGCAGTACTCTCGCAAGCGCTACTTCGTTCTCGAAGATCATCTCCTCAAGAGCTTCAAATCAGTACCCACTTCTCTTGCTCAGGTTCATCTCTCTCTATTGGATTGACTTTTACTGAATTTTGTTCATTGCCAATCGATTTACATTTGCTTGAATGCAATTTGATTTACTTGCTGCAAATTGATACCAGATTGAGCTTATTCTTAATTCCCTAGCTCTTGATCTCCCTTGGGTTTGAACCAGCTAACATTGATGACATATTGTAAATCAAATGCCGTGTTTAAAATTACGTCTATTACAATTGGTGGCCTAGGAAATATTAAGAGGGAGCTTCAAGAGGTAGCTATACTAGCATCTCCTTTTAGGATTACGTACTCTTTTCATTCTTTAAATTCATGAACATCCAATTTGATTTTTCTCTTTGTGCTGCTTTATAGACTGTTCAGTATCCTGTGGAGCATCTGGCGAAATTTGAGAAGTTTGAAATGTCACCTGCAAAGGGAGTTCTCTTCTATGGCCCCCCTGGATGTGGTAAACTTTACTCGCTAAGGCCATTGCCAAATATATGAAGCATTTTCTATACGAAATATTTTGATTATATACTACGATATAATATTATACAAATATATAAAGCATTTTTAAAATTGGAATTGCATACATTTTGTTGGTTTCTCAATGAAATGAAATGATAGGGTGGTGTATGTTATTGATTTTTAGTTGTCTTTTTTTTTTTTGTATTTTAAAAGTTGCTTGATCTTTAAATGCCCATGCCTTTCAAGTTTCAACCAAACGCCCCTGCCTTTTAATACTGTCTTTCAGATTATTTGCACTAGCTAATGAGGTCTCAAATTGACAACTTCCATATAGTGTTTTTTAATAGCTTGAATATTCAAGCATTTGATTGATTACTCTCAATTGGGGTTTCAGGGATAATGGTCAAATAGTTTAAGTATCTAGATTAGTTTAAGTATCTAGATTAGGTGTGAAATTTTTAGCATTATGCATTAATGAAGAAGATGATTATAAGGATGAGTTGTTATCATGGTCAATTTTGGGATTACTGCTGAACTAAAGTCCATTAATGATTGGCCAGTTTTAGGATTACTGTTGGACAGATTAGGAGCGTTCTAGGCATCATTACTCGGTGAATTAGTGATAGTTATAAGAACTTTCTGTTGATTTATACTTGTGATTTGTTTGATCGGGAATTAGCTTACACGTTGAGTACTTGAGTGATGAGTCAAAAGTAGTTGAGTGGAAAGAATGGATGCTTCAGCAACTTCATTGCAAACTATTGAATGAGTTCAATCTAGGACCCAAACATATATCATCAATAATACATGTTTGGATATTTCTCCAATTCTAACAGTGTATTTTCCCTAACTGTTAAACTTTCAGTAACTTCTCTCTTGGATATTTCTGATTATTGTCTTGCCACACAGGAAGAAATTAAGGAGCTTGAACGTGAAAATTGACTTCACACTCAACAGGTACATATAGACTGCTTTAATTCTTGAATAATTTTGCATGTGTCTTATTATGTTGCAATTAGTAATATGTAGCATTGCCATGGTTCATATCTTGGGGTGTTAAAAGTGTTATTTTCACTATGACAAATGAAAATGAGAAAGAAATTAAGTTAAACCATGCAGTTACACTTGGAAAGAAGGAAAACATCGATCACGGATTGGCCTCTATTAATATGGCAAGCCAATCTGTATATGTACTGCCCATGCCATTCCCTGTTTTTTGAATACCTTGTATTGCTGATATCTCTTTCAATAATGTTAATTTTAACCCAAAGCTACATGTACTGTTGAACGACTCTTTGATTGGAAGTACAGATTATCAAGTGTCAACAAGCGTATCGCAACAACTCCTCTGATGTTCTACATAGCGCTGCAAGTGACACATAAAGTTGGTCTCTCTCTTCTCGCGGTTCTCATTTGTATAGAAGCTAGATTAACAGAAAATGCTCTTCTGCAGGTGTCAACAGCACGCGGGATTTGGTTGTTTGATTGTGTAAAGGAGATGGGTTTGTTGACATGATTATTTTGTATACCATTTTCAATTTTCTTCTTTTTCCATATTGACAGTTGAAAATATCTTGTAAAATTGAACAAGTGGCAGACTTACCACACAGAGAGAATGGATATGTGCGACTACTGAAATGCAAGTTTCGTGTTGCTTTTTTTTTTGGAAAAAAAGTTTATCGGGGGCTGATGAAATGCAATTTATGGCATTGAGAATTTGAGATTGAATACCATTCAGGTCATTTCCTATAAAGATCCCTGCCCCATATTTTAGACGTAAGTGAAGCTTCTGTAAAATGAAAATTTGTCGACTTTAAAAACTTTTTTTTTTTTAAAAGCAAGACTTTAAAAACTAAAAACAAGTGAAGCATGGAATTGATTATATTACAATATACTTCTATTTGATTCGCTTATACATTTTGATTTGGACATTCCGCGTTGTCAAATTGGCAGGATCCTCTGCTAATAATCATCCATCTCATGATTTAAGAATGCTCCTGTTTACTGGGTCAAATTGGCATTACAAGTCTAAACTAAGCACTTGATTTAACTTTTTTTTAAGTACCTTACTCGATCGTAAGGTCCTTTTGTAGTGGATGCTTTTGTTTTTTTGCCTCTGATTATTAGGGTTATATCAATGCTTTTATGTATCGCAATACGGTTGAATGTACTGGAACTTTTGGCCATTATTAAAAATTTGTTATGAATTGGCTTATAAGTCTTGTATAGATTTTGTATTCGAGGTTGCTGAATTATTATTTCATTAAATCAAGGTGAAATTCAAAAGAGGGCAGTGGTCCGAATCTTTTACACATTATTGGAAGTTTTTTTTTTTATGTAGACAAATATATCGTTTGGTGCATTGGTAGATTTAAGGTTACGTTAACCCAAATTCATTGTAAATCTAAAGTATGTACTTCTGAAGTACCGACTCAAATTTTATGGGATTTTTCAGAATGAAGTCTTAATTTCAGACAATAAAGGTAATGCTTTCTCTACTACCACTAATATAGTTTATAAAGAAGTTTTCTCGGAATGTATTGTGACTTATTATGTAATATACAATCTTTTCATCCTATTTTATTCCAATGATCATTTTCATATGACGAATAACAATCGTAATAATTGTGATATTTTCTCTTCATGCAATTCTATTCAACATTTATTGTTTGTTTTCTATTTATAATGGTGTTTGAAGTGTGCTCGATGCTGAGTTGGATTAGGGTTAGTTCTATTTAAGTTTGATATTCAACCTTTGATAAAGATTCAACCCTTTTATTTCAAAGGAAGAGGAGAAATAAATCATAGAGATAAGATAGGAAATATTTTATACATTCTTAGAAAATTATACCGATACGAAAAAACATTTCAAACCCGTGCCTTAGGCAGGAGACTTACACTAGTTCAGTTAATGCAGGGGAGATCGAGCTTTAGGGGAGTGGTGGGCACACTCGTACATACGGCGTGCAAGCTGGCGATGGAATTCCAAGTGTGCAAGTGGAGCCACGTTCAACGGGAAGAGAATTAGGTTGCACACTATTTACTGTATTTAGTGCAAATTCGTCCGGATTCAATTTATTTCGCTTTTTTAAATTCGATTTTTTGTTTCTGCCTCTATCTCCCCGGCGTTGAGACGTCGTGTTTGCCCTTCAGCTTTCCCATGTTCTCGGTACTCGCAGTCTTCATCCGATGTCCTACGTCTGTCTCTCCGCTGGCCTTCTTCGCTTTGATCTTTTGTATTCGGGTTTTTTGTATTTTGCTTTCATATTGTTGTCTCATGACGGTTAGCCCGTCTGCCGTTTTTCGGCCTCTCGTTGTCCCAGACTTCGGTTGTCGTCTGGGATTTCGAATTATTTCCGTTTAAAAAAAAAACAAAAAAAAATTCGATTTTTTGTTATACCTTTTATACATTGTTTTTGGAGATTTAATTATTAATAAATAATAAATGGATTTTCCATCACAAAGAAAACACGGATGAAATTGGGTTTGTACTGATTTACTAAGAGCATCTCCACAAATGAACCCACGGGTTCATAGTCCAACTAGGTGGAAAAAATATTGGAAAAAAAAAAAGAAGAAAAAGTGTATGAATCCGGAAGGATGAATTCACCTTCAAGGGCTAAAAAGAAGGGTGCATTGGCAGCAAAATTCGAGGGCTAGTTAATTAAATTATTAAAATGGCTATTTTATCCATTTTTAAATTAAAGAAAATAAAATTTATATTTTGAATGTAATTTAATTTTCTCTACCCATAGACATTCATTTTGCATGTGGTTCGATGGAAAAAAATTTATGATATTACCGTATTTTCTCGAACACCCGTGTAATTTATTATCCAACATTTATAATAGTAATTATTACCTTATTTATTACCAATTTTGTCAAACAAGTGTGTAATTTATTATCGTATTTTTTCTTATTGAATGATAATAATGAATAATAAATAATTAATAATCAATAAGAAGATTTCATTTAATAAAAAAAGGTAAATAAACAAAAAGTAAGTTATGAGTCCGAGGTCGGAGTTCCTCAATCGGGAGTGACAAACTAATAATATGAAATGGGGCTCTTAGGCTGATGTGGCACTGAAAAAATAAGTTATGAGTCGGGGAATTGATTCACTAATGGAGATGGTCTAAATACTAATGTGAACCCTTTTTTGGAAGTGATATAAAACTTAAGAAGTACGGCCCTGAGCAAGTTTACTCCCTACAGTGTCCAGTCGGACGAGAACATGCAGTTCTGTGTCAGATCCCAGGCTATCACTGGCAAGGTTATTGTGGGCCAGACGTGCAATCCTGTCAGCCACAACATTAGATTCCCTGAAAATACGATGAATAATAGCATAAGAGAATGAATACAGATCGAGCAATGAATCTGCCTTTAGAAGCTCAATATTCCAAAGGCTTTTACAATCCCCCTACTCGCTTTAACTACTACCAAATAGTCACCTTCAATATATATAAGAATGTTACGAAGAACGAGCTGTTTAACCTTCGCAATCCCCATTGTAAGGCCCAAAGCCTCAACAAAAAGGGTTGATGTATCGTTACATATGAACCATTGTCGTGGGAAGTAATTGAGCTTGTAGACAACCCCCCGGCTCAATCAAGTCTAGGTGGAGTACAATATACTTTGTAATCCCAAATATGATAATGTATTTAAAAAAAATAAATCAATTAAAACCTCAAATTTTTTAAAGAGAAAATTTGCGCAGCAAGCGCAAATTTTAGCTCAAATTAGTGGAGTGTCCCATATTTTGGATAAATTTGTAAATTGTCCATCTCCCAAATTGAGGTATGGAAGGTCAAATATATGGCGTTGGTGGCTTGCCCTCTCATTTGAACGGGATGAAATCGGTGAGTTAGATATCAGACATCGAATCTGCATATCTCGCTCCATCCAAGGAAACGAAATTAGTCGGTGATTCTCATGCACTTCCCATGGCCGCCGGATCTCTTCCTCCTCTTGTGCTCTTATGTTCTCTCATATTTACGTTGCCAAGTCTAAATTTCAGAAGCTCTGAAAAACCCTTGTCTGCCATCGGCGTCGTGCTTCTGGATCTAGAGGAGTAGCGACTCGGAGAGGACTCATCTAGAAGGATCCATAGAAAATCAAACAGTGTGTTCTTGTTTCAGATCTCATTACTTAATTGATGCTTCCTTATGATTTTCATTCGATTCAATTAATTGATGGTGCAAAGGAGATCTTCATTCGATTCCATTCATTGTTATGGCCTAGTGGTTCACTGTCAATCCTTTTCATTGGCTGTCGAGCTCTCTGCTCCCTGTATGTGTCGATTCTTTGGATGAGCATTGGTTGAGACTCGAGCTCTCCGCTCCCTGTATGTGTTGATGATTTGGATGAGCCTTTTCAGAGGGCAATTGTTTACTGTTTTTCGGTATATATACATTGACATGTAACATTGTAGCTACTGAACTTCCATCCATTATGCAACTAAGTCTAAACAACTTTAAAGGACCATAACACTAGTTCTTATCAAGGTTTAACATATGTCTTCCTTGTTCCTCTTGTGTTTCGCATTGTTATTTTGAAAACTATCTTCCAACTTCAAAGGAGTAAAAGCTAAATTTGAACTTTGCGGTCCATTTTTGTATGATAGCAAGTTTATTATGTTGGAGTACGTTGCAATGCCTCAAATTTCAAACTGCCAATAGTGTATGTGATGCAGTGGTGTTATTTTGTTGTGTAGATTTCAAATTGCCCTTGTGTTTCACTAAGAAGTAAGATGGTCTAATTCATCCCCGATTTCAAGGATTTGTCCCCTCATGTCTATGAATTGGTGAAAGTCGGTGCAATTGATGTGTGTATTGGGGTATTCTAAGGAGCAATGTCATATTTAAGTAGCAGCTCTTTCTTCCGATGCAATCACCGCCACTCCTTCTCGGCAACACCTTTGGGTTCCCCTAATTCAAGAATTTGTGGCACTTGTTGCATATTTAGGTGCTTGTTCTATTCTATGGAGGGATCACAAATGTTGTTGTTAAAGGAATTTCAATATTATGTCCATTTCTTTCCTTGATTTAAGGTTCTTTAATGCTCCTAGGCTTGCTATTTGGCTTAACTGAGTGGAAAGACAAGTTGCATTTGCGTTGTATACTAGTAATGGATCTGCAGAAGATGCATATAAATATTATTCCTATATGTAATGTTCACTTTAGTAGTTTTATCATTTAACGGTTCCAGGCATTATGGCATTGCTGAACTTCATGTGCAGTTGCATTCATTATCCGCACATTTAATGTTCTCATATTTCAATTTCTCTTCTACTGCTTTGTTGATTTTATAGACAAATCCAATTAAGAATGTATCTCGGATCATAATGATAGAAGAGGATCTTTTGCTGCTCAAAGATTAGTGTCGCCACATTTTTGTAGCTTAGCAGGTACTCTCTCTGTTAGGTGTTCCCTATCTGAACGCTGATGACAAATGGGAACTTGTTCCTCATTGGATCATTTCATTGTGTTTAGTTTGCATCCTTCTTTCATTTGTAAATCCTTGGAAGTGGTCTTTGAAAATGGGGACTTATGTCATATTTGATGCATAAAGCAGATGATAAGCAAAATAAATTGAAAATTGGGAACAAACCGATGAAAATCTTTCTCAATTTCTAGTGATTTTAATGTACTCATGAATAGATTTCGACAGTGACTTCTTGAACCCATGTTCATATTTCCCTTTCCCTATAATTCTGCAAGTTTTGTTCAGTTTAAGCCATTTGAGATTGATGGGAGCATTTTCTTTCTTCTTTCATTGCAGCACAACAAGTATTCATCTTGATGAATAAACAGTTGAACTTTAACCAGCCCCTTCTTTCGGTTAGATGCGGTGGCTCATCAACTGCTCATCCAGAGATTGACAGGAGGAAAACTACTAATCCCCCTCATGCCCTTCCTTATCTTCCTTATTACAAATCGGAATTGAAATCAGGCCCAGTCAGGAACCTTAGTGTCATTCCCTTTTGGTGGGAACAGATTCTGGGAAGACCAAATGATTAGTGCAAACTGCAGAATGAAGCTTATGGGCGGCTGGGCACTGCCTTTGAAGCCCCCAAGTGAAAGACCTATGAATATTGACGAGAATCTTTCGGATAAACCCATACAAGAATCTGTTAGCTCCAAGCCCCATCCTGAATATGACGGTACTAGTGTTTCTCAATATAATGGTACTAGTGTAAACAAGCATTCAGATATAAGCCCTAGCTTGCAGGTAAGTTAGTTCTATTTGTTGAGGAACTGAGTGGAGTTTGTTCCCCACATGTGTGTTATGGATCTGTTTGGTTGTAAACAAGAATTCAGATATAAGCTCTTTTGCTCATTGTCCTACTTTAGCCTTGGAGGTTTTGAACCAAAGCCTATTAGCTCAAAATGGTAGAGCAATGTGCTTACGCACAATGATGCAGGTTCAAATCCCGCATATGCTATCTATGTGGTATCTCTTATTATGTTTCTCTTCGTGGATAAGAGTATAAGGGGCTAAAATAAAATTGTAAAGTGCAGTTGTGCAACTGTAAAGTGTAGGTGTGCAACTGTAAAGTGCAGTTGTGCAAGTATAAATTACAGTTGTGCAATTGTAAAATACAATTGTGCAATTGTAAAATACAATTGTGCAAATTTTCAAATTTGCGACGTGATGGCAAAAAGAAAAAAAACTTTAAAAAAAGTGCTGACGTGAAAAGAAAAAAAGAATTTTTTTTTAAAAGTGTTGACACAAATAGAATAAAAAGTGCACAAATTATAATAAAAAGTGCAAGAATAATATTATAAAGTGCACAAATTAGATTAAAAAGTGCAAGAATTCGTTCGTCAAATGAGTACTGAACACTACAATTTAGGGTTTATAGTTGATCTGGAATACGTGAAAAATGATCAGCAAAAAATTAATTTTATTTTTTCTCGGCGTTAGCAATCTTGGTTTTGAATGCTATCGTTTATAACCTCCATCTATGAATTTTAGTTGCTGACACTATTTTTTTGTTTAGTGAGAACCAAATTATAAAGTTCACAAATTAGATTAAAAAGTACACGACTAATATTGTAAAGTGCCCAAATTAGATTTTTAGTTTAGGGAGAACCAAATTAGATTTTAGTTTAAATGTACAGTTTTAGAACATCAATGTGCAATTTTAGTTTGAAAAAGTGCAAATATAAAACTGAAAAGTGCTTTTATAACTCAAATATAAAACTGAAAAGTGTAATTTTATAAACTAATATTTGCACAACATAAACTTATATTTACACAACACAATATTTGCACGACATAAACTTATATTTGCACACCAATATAAAATTTCAAAAAGTGCCGGCATGGGAAAAAAAGTGTCATTTTAGTTTCAATGTACAATTTTAGAACTTAAATGTGCAATTTTAGTTTGAAAAAATGCAAATATAAAACTGAAAAGTGCAATTTTATAACTCAAATATAAATCTGAAAAGTGCAATTTTATAAACTAATATTTTCACAACATAAACTTATATTTGCACAACACAATATTATATTTGCTCAACCTAAACTTATATTTGCACACCAATATAAAAATTCAAAAAGTGCTGACACGGGAAAAAGGTGCAATTTTAGTTTGAATGTACAATTTTAGAACTTAAATATGCAATTTTAGTTTGAAAAAATGCAAATATAAAACTGAAAAATGCAATTTTATAACTCAAATATAAATCTGAAAAGTGCAATTTTATAAACTAATATTTGCACAACATCAACTTATATTTGCACAACACAATATTATATTTGCTCAACATAAACTTAACCAATATAAAAATTCAAAAAAGCGCTAACACGGGAAAAAAAAGGTGCAATTTTAGTTTGAATGTGCAATTTTAGAACTTAAATGTGCAATTTTAGTTTGAAAAAGTGCAATTTTATAACTCAAATACAAAATTGAAAAGTGCTATTTTATAAACTTATATTTGCACAACACAATATTATATTTGCACAACTTAAACTTATATTTGCACACCAATATAAAAGTGCTGACACAAATAGAATAAAAAGTGCACAAATTAGAATAAAAAGCGTAAGAATAATATTATAAAGTACACAAATTAGATTCGAATTGTTTATTGCATAGGAATATGAACAACATAGTAACTACTGATTACTCGTTCTAAATTACACATTCAATTCAAACTAAAATAACTTTCGAATTGTTTAAGTTCTAACTCACTGGGAAATACAATTGACAAAATACTAGATTTAAGGGGGAAAATCTTATTTTAGATTTCTAAAAAAAATCATATTTATGAAATGAATATATGTACAACACAATATTTGCACAACATAAACTTATATTTGCACACCAATATAAAATTTCAAAAAGTGCTGACACTGAAAAAAAGGTGCAATTTTAGTTTGAATGTGCAATTTTAGAACTTATATTTGCAATTTTAGTTTGAAAAAGTGCAATTTTATAACTTAAATACAAAACTGAAAAGTGCAATTTTATAAACTTATATTTGCATAACACAATATTATTTTTTCACAACATAAACTTATATTTGCACACCAATATAAATTTTCAAAAAGTGCTGATATGGGAAAAAATGTAATTTTAGTTTGAACGTGCAAATTTAAGCCATAACAAATTTAATCCATAAGGAGTTGTTGAGGCTGTTGAAGGACATCAAAATGATGCTGATTAGGCTATTGTGAGAGAGCGAATTGAAGCTGTCGTTGTTGCTGAAAAAAAAACCAAATCATAATGTTATGACGGTTGAAATAAGGCCAAATGCTGCTGCTGCAATACAACAAGCTGGAGCTGCTGTAAACATGCAAACTTGGACTGTTGGGGCTACATTAGGATAGCAAAAAGGAGTTGTAACTACTACTGAAATTAGTTTGATTCAATAAAGCTCTAGCTTGCTTCTAGTTTTTTTTAGCAGAAGATTTTGTTTTGTTTTTGCCTTTCATGACAAAAGTTATGTATGATACCCCGAAACTCCATTTCATAGCGGTTTCGCATTTCTGCATACGAAGAAACTCCGAAACTCCAGGGAAACACCTCAAAAACGTTTCTGAGAGGTCAGAAACTTTGACCGTTTCGTTAACCAAAAAAGTCAGAAACTTTGACCGTTTCCGTTTGGTCAGAAACGTTTCTAACTTGTCAGATGACGTTTCCACTAATTTTATAGTTAAAAAATAAAAAAAATCAAACCCTAAATCACACTTCCCCTTACTCCCGTCTGAAACTCCCGTTTCCCTCTATCCTTGCCTCTTACTTCTTGTAACGGCCCGGATATAAGGTACCCGGGTTACGTTTCGAAGGTTTGATATCTTCGTTCAGATGTTGCAATTCAGGTACGGGTCGAGGTTTCAAACCTCTAAAGATCAATATTCAAAGCGAGGATTTCGAACCCCAAGCAATTGAAGTCGTGGAAATTCAATTCAAATGAAAATAAAGTGGAAGCAAAGCTTAGATACAAGTGCCACGGCAAATTCGGGTCAAAACTAAAACATAGTGGGTTATTGCCATTTTATCAAGTTACAATATTATCCAGGTTCTTCGGTTCGCCAAGAGATTCCTCGTCACAGAAGCAAGGAGCAACAAGAGCGGTAACTAACACTAGCCACGAAGTCAGGCCCGGTAATCGCTTGTGGGTCCTTTGACTGCGCTGAGGCCACATAACATGTCTATACCTAAATAAAAGATGACTAATGCAGTACAAGATTTAAATCACACTATCATGCCCCTAGTACATATAATATGCAGAAAAGAACAGGAAAGGGCCCAAGACAATGCCAAGATGCATATCCCTCTCCTACCTCTGCACCCCTTCCCGTTAGTGCAGAGACTGGCCAGTTCGGTGATATAACATAGCAATTTCCTCGTGTTGGTGTACTAACCACGACATCATCATATCATATCATATCATCTCATCTCTTGCCCGATGATGTTGGGCTATCATATCATGCTCATATCAACTCGATAGACTCAGGGCACCCGATGGGGCTGGCCTAACCTATGACCCTAGCAAAGACTCTAGGACTATCACAAATAACGACAATTCTGTATTCAAACACACATAGTAATCACATGCTCAGTTCAATGCAATCCTAGCATGATACTACATGGCATGCTTTAATATGCAACAAAACTACACATCACATGACACATCAGGCAGGAGGTCCAGGTTACTGAGTAAGTCCCGTAGGATACTTACCTAAAGATGCAGAACAGCAAGATAACACAAGCAAGGGCCCAAATACAAGTCCAAAGCAATCCAAAAGCAATACAGACCTATCATCAAGCCATTTCCACAAGCTACCGGACCAACATTCATACACACGAAACTCGAGTTCTCAACATCCTTAAAACAAACCGATAGTAAAACCGTTTTCCAAAACCTTTCCTATACGATCAAATCAACCAAAATCATTCTTCCAATCAAACCCCTTGATAAAATCATGCCAACCATATTTTATTCTCTTAAATCCAAAATTAAGTCAACTCATATTCAAAATAATTTCTCAATTCATACTTGGCCAAATTCTGACAATAAACATTTAAACCTTAAAACCAATCTCTAATAATCATATTATAGAAATAATTTAGGGCATTTTAATTTCAAATAAATCCAACTACTCAAACCTTATTTACAAAACATTAGCTCTTCAATCAACTTGCAAAAGTATACCACTTAAAATAATTCCGGCATTTTATCTCTTTAAAATTCCTCGTCTTAAAATCACCTTCTAAATCATTATATAATAACTCATCTCGAGGAATATTTAAATATCATAAAATTGCCAAAATCACTCCATTTTAATAACCCACATTTATAAATCAAAATACTAAATTACTTTAACATATTTTAAAACACATCTCAAAATCATCATACAACATCATACTAATATATAACAATTTATATTACTTTTAAAACCATCTATAATATATTTTAATATTTCCAGAATATATATATACATATCTAAAAATCAGAATAGCATATAATATAACATATATATATGTATATAAATAACACAACACATTAACACTTAACATACATATATATATATATATATATATATATATATATATATATATATATATATATATATATATATATATATATATATATATATATATATATATGTATAACATAAAAAAAAGCCCCTTTTTAAAACTCACCCAAAAGCCCCAAACCGAAGTTAATCTGGACAGCCCAACCGGGAAACAAAAGAAAAGAAGACCACCCGGCCCAAAAGAAAAGAGGATCCCGCCTAGCCCGTAGCCTAAAGTAAAAAGGCCCAACTCAGTGTAATCAACCCATCCCGAATAGAATAAAAAAGAAAGGGGGGCCCACGCTACTGGGTGCCATAGTGGCAAGGCGGGGCCCACGCCTTCCTCTTCCTTTTCTTCATCTGTTCGACAGAAGGGGACCGGCGTCACCTCGTTTGCCCAATACCGAAGGAAGGGAGAGGGAAGGGGGACGCCTCCGGCGGCGCTACCGAGCCCCAGCCACCCGTTCTGGCTACCCGACACCCCCACGCCCAGAAGGGAAGAAAGAGAAGAGGAAGGAGACTCACCGAGGGCTTCGAAGGTTCGCCGGAGAGTTTGTCGGAGTCGCTCAAGCCCCGTCGGAGATGGGTGAAGGGACTCCGAGGTGTCTGGGATGGACGAATGTAGGTCAAAGGAAGCTCTTCATGCGGCTATTGAGTCAGAAAACAGAAGGTGGAGAACTCACCATGTGCAAGGCCATAAACAGGGGAAGGAGGTAAAGGGGGACTGTGTTCGGTGGTGTTGGTGACTTCGGGGTGTCCCTGGGTTGCTCAGGCCCGGCCTCGGCCGCTCGTGGTCATCGGAGAAGATGAAGGAGGGCTGCTGCAGCCTGTTTGCTGAGGAAGGAGGGAGAAAGAGGTGTGGTGGGAGCTCGGGATTGTGTGCTTGGACGTGGACTGCCGGAAGGAAAACAAAGGGAGGGGGACACTGTGGTGGAGGTGGTTGGGGTGGTCGCTGGGTGGCCGTGAGAACAAGGGAGAGGGAAGGCATATAGGGGTTTGCTGGAATTCAGAATAGATGAAAGAAGGGGTGGTGTTTGATTGTGTGAAAGAGGTATGGGGGGGTGTGCAATATGTGAATGACAGATGAGAGGAAGGGGAAATGAGTGTGTGGAGTGGATTGTTTGAAATCAAAAGGAAGAGGGGAAGGTGTCTCCAAGAGTTGGCATGGGAGGGCTTGACAGTTTGCCAAAGATGGGGGAACAAGTGAGTGATGGAGGGAGGTGCCTCTACGGGTGCAACAGAATTCACAGGGGGGGGAGAGAGAGAGAGAATAAAGAAAAGGAAAAAGAAATAAAATATAGAAATGGTCCCCCACAAAAGAATTTAAAATAGCAGAAATAGACTCGGTACACGCTCGCCCGACTTCAATCCCGCTCACCAAAACGAAATCCCGACACTAGACAATTTAAATCAAATTTATAAATCATTACGGAAATTAATATAATCGTATCGATAATCAAACTCGAAAACGGGATTAAAATCCGCTACAACCTAAATTTTAAACGATGTCGGAATCTACTTCGAAAGGATTAAGAATAAAACGCGTTGCTCGAGGACGAAATTTTCAAATTTTATCTGAATTTCCAATTCCAATCAAATATAATTAATTACCTTTCCAAAATGATAATTTTTTTAAAAAATTCCCGGTCTTTACATCATCCACCTCTAAAAATAAGTCTCGTCCCCGAGACTAAAATCATTTTAAAGCAATGGGAAGGAGTTTGAAATCGGTGAGTTCGAGGACCATGTCCAAGGATCTTGTAATCATCTCGGTTGCGTCTTCCGGGATTCTCACAACATCCTAGTCACGGTCGTGACATCTCCAATTAGTCTTGTCAAGTGTGTAATAAGCGCCCTCATCACATCCTCGCTTCGACCTTTCGGAAGTATCACAACTCTAAAAGTATCATAGCGTCCGACTAGGTCTTTGCAAGCAATCTATAAGCGCCCCTATAAAATGCTTGGATCCACTTCGTGAGACGTCATAATGTAAATCCAGTTCGTAAAACCTCAAAGAGTTTTGTAAATGGAAGGATTGTCATCTAAATCAATGAAACTCACAACTTCTTTAAAACCCCAAGTTGGTCCTTTTCAAAACCGCTCAAAATCACCAAATTCGATGTTTAATCAAGCAGCTTTACACTAAAACAAGTCAAATCCTTTCGAACCAAGATTTCGTCAAAAATCTTCCAACAACCAAATCAGCTTCTCGCAAACCAATCAACCAAATTCAGAAGGTAGGAGGTGGAATCTTCCACCTCTAAGGGCTAATCCATATTCTCTTCCTAGGTTCCAAAATCATTTTATCATCATCCTCCACTCAATATACACATAAGTAAATCAACTCATCGACTCATGACATCATCAGCCACCTGTCATATGGCAATCTCAACATCAATCATGATAATCTCAACCAATCGAATCTCAGCCGCATAACATGATTACCCACAACATAAATCATTCCATCCCTTCAGAACACGGAAAAAGCAATAACAAAATCTTAACATCATACCATTAGTCATAAAGTATATCTACCTCATACAGAAGGCATCACAAGTGCGTCATCGAATTCTCATAACTTATCACGCAAGCATTCATGTCAAGAGATCAAAGAGGTTAGGTGTCATGGAGTCAGTACACCACTACAAGTCAAATCTCAAGATCGCATCTCAACATCGCAACACAAGTGGAACCAATCATAACAGGGGTTTTTCACTTAATGAACACATAACTCACCTAATCATCTCATCAACCATCCGAATTCTCTTCCCCATTGCCATAATAGATTTAGCATATCAATTCAAACATTAGCATGGTAAACGTAGTCATAGCAGAATCTCATCATAAGGTCAACAGACTAATATTAATTGTCAACACATTAACACACAAGGTCATGCCATTTAAGCTTCAGCAAAGGAAAGATCTAACCATATACCAAGCATCGAAATGCTAACATACTCACAAAATATCATTTCAACTCCTTACAATACCATATAACGACCATTTAGTCATCAAGCACCATCATCTCAGATATACACATAAGTCATATTCCTCACTTACCTATTCATAATCATGCTTATCAACCATATAGTATAACATCATGCTTTCACATACTCAACATATCATCATCTCATGATTCATACAACACATCATAACAAGCTTCTAGAACAACATAGTAGGATAGCAATGTATCATTATATCATGAAATAACTTGTCACTGCCAACTAGATTTCAATATTGCATATCAACATGTAATATCATGCCATATCGAGTTTATCATGGTTGTTATCTAACATCATGCCAGTTCATAATCACATAATCAAGAAAGTTTTGTACATTATACTAGTTACAATAAAACGCAATCCCCGCTCGCTCGTCTCCAACTCTCAAGCCAAGATTAATCTTCATCTAGACTCACCAACTCGGATAAAATCCCCAAAGAAACCCCAACTCATTTTGACACTCCAGTCTCACCCCTCATTTCACCAAGCACCCTCACTAGCAATCCACCTCTATGAATCCAACCCCTATCTGTGTTTTCACACTCAAGCACCCCTGCATACTATGTTCCCAATACTCCCAAGAGCCATTCCCTATACTGCCCATATTACCTAAGACATCACAAACACATAACCCTTCTAACCACATCTCTTCTATAAGAATACCCCGATCACCACCTAGCCAGCCTATTCTAATCATACCCCCACCTAAGATTCATCTAGAAGCACATCGGAAACCACTAAGCATTGTCTCTTATAGCTCTCAAAACTCACTCGTTCCTACTTAAGCCAGACCCCTCTCTTGTGACTTACCTCATACTACCATCGATCATTCTAACCGCTCAAATTCTCTCACCAGCCTCCGACCCATCTACCAAAGGACCTCACTCATATGTTGAAAGAAGAAGCAATCATGGACATTATTACACAGAAGGACTACATCGTATCAACTAGCATTTATATCAATAGCATCATTAGTTCATCATTAAGCATTGTAACTGTATCACAAGTCTCAATTTACCGTCATGCTCAATAAGTATTGCAAAACATCATATATGAACCTAATCAATTCAAGCTAGCAAGTTTCATCATAACCTCATTTAATAAACAGTTCAGGTTCTCAGCATTTGCAGCTCATACTTTTATAGGCAAAGGAATTTAGATCATGCTTAACAACTCAGAGTAGCATCACGTCAAGTCATCATAGCACATTAGGATTGTAAGGCATCGAATCATATATCATCATAGACAACGGATAATCAGGCAATAATCATTACCAAGTCATCACATCAACACGCAATTTTCAACATCGAGTCAGTGCAATACCATCATTAACATATTCAGAAGGGATTAATAATTCGAACGGAGGGCACTCCCACTTGCAAGTCATATCGTGCCCAGTAACCGCAATTCTCGAAGCAAGCTTGTTCCGTCGACATCGTCGATCCTGAGGCCCGTGGGTTATGGGCCCACGCTTCCGCTGCGCTGCTCTATCACTATCTAACTTCCCATTCCCTCTTATATGCGGCCGCTCATCCAATGTAATGCGTAGGAGTCTAAGTTAGCGGAGATAGGGGAGTGGCAAGAGCGAACAACCCAATGTTTCTCTCGAAGAAAAAAATGGACCAAAGCTAAAGATGACACGACTAGAGATAAGACTCCGACCCGAAAATAGTAACGATGCCCTTAAGGGAGTCTATTAGGTTACAATTGTGACAAACAAGCACGAATTCATCATGGTGTATGTCAATCACATTAATCCACACTAACATGTACCTATCTTAAGGAACAACGACATACGCATTCATTCTAAAGACACGATCGAGTGCTACACTGATGCACGTGAAACAAGCTAGTAGTCTATTATTCCATGGATGCAGATATGTCTCGCAACCTAGGTAAGTTATGCGGAGCCAATAATGGTCGTGTGGGGTCCAAGGTCATGCAGGAATTTACAAGGATGACAAGTATCATGTATATGAACGATGTAAGAGCATGGTATACACATCAACAATTGAGTCCAAATATATCATGGCAAAGTATATTATAACAATCAAATGAAGCGTCATACGAGAAAATATAAGAGTAGCATAGTAATTATCACATCAGGCAACAATGATCATATACCAGGTTAAGAATGGCACGTAATCATGCAACAGGACAAATTTAGGGAGCACAGATCCATCATGATGCTAGTGAGACATGATCAGGCATGGCATAGTCAAGAGTCATTAAATGAGTTCAATATGATGTACATGAAAGCAAAAGGATCACCATAGAGTAAACAAGATAACATCACGGGCGATAGATTATAATCATGCCAGGAATGAACTATACTAGGGCACATAAAACGATATAACAACTATCACATTACAATATGAGCAGGTTCACGTAATAGGTCAAGTAAGACAGGTCACCATTCCGCGAGTCATATGGAAAATCATAAGTCCTATAGGATACTAGTAACACATATTGAACATGAATACAATTAAAGTCATTTAACTAGATTCATTCCAATATTCATGCGTCATGCATATGCAAAATCATGATATCGGGTGGTGTGTGATCATGCGAGGTGTCAATTCATACGTTAATGCAAGCACGAGAGAATATCATGGAGTAATATAGGGCTACCACCGAGCGAGAACATGTAAACATGCTAGAATTAACCATCACATGAAGCAAGTCGATCTTCGAATCCAATATCACTCTTATCAGGATGAGTAAAACATTTTAAGAGGATAAAGAGAGGGAGGAACCACACTATCAGGGACCTAGTTCAAGAGAGAATGAAGAATAATGCAAGCAGAGCATAAATGTGCATAAGTCATAACCAAGTATTCTACATGTTACTAATGGCTCAACCTAACATAGGACACATATATGCACTTGATTGATTACTCGACATTAAGCAAGACTTCAATTCAATCACATTCCAATAATATAGAAGCATGGGAGGAAATGTAGCGAGGTGTAGTGCAAGTCTAAGTAAGATGGCAACATGACTAGAATACGGGGACATGAGTTCAAATTAATGTATACTGGGATAAAACATGTATTTATCAGGACTCATTTACAACAACATATCCTCAGTTTAGCACAAGTAACACACAACAGTATTAATCACAGAACACTCAACAATAGTTAATCTCATGAATGCAAAATAGGTGGGCATGGTATAGATTCTTGTCACAAGATGAATGATAAACATCGAGGTGTCATCGGCTAGCATGCTAAGGAGCACAACTTACGAGGCATTCATAAAAGAAAGAGTTGATCACACTATCCTAGACCTAATCCAGGAGAAAGCGACGATCATATAGATTCATATCACGCCATTCATGCTTCTAATCACTCAGTAATACGATCATCACAATAGGTCAATTAGACATGCGAAGACGACATGTAATGATTGCAGGAAGCGAGCTGCAACACCAGACCTTAGCAATGTGACCAGCATGGATACAGGATGTCATACAACCATGAATTTACATTAAGGGTCATCATCATAATACGTACTGAAAATTACGTAGCATATAAGGCATGTTGACATCAAATTATAACACATATCCATCAAGTAAGGGACTCACTCTATCATGATGCTAGAACTGAATGATCACACTATCATGAACCTATTCACATGGAGGACAGCAATTATACGACTTCCTAGCATATGACATATATATTCGTGCCCTAGTATGACAATGCAATATACTAAGTAGATCACGTCGGGATGATATGGATATAACAAATGTAGCTCGAACCCATACAATGGTCATCATGAACATCAAAGCACATAAGCAAAATTTCACACTAAGGATCAATCTGTAGGTCAAGGAGTAGTACCACATAGTATCACACAATCATGGACAGGGCAATCAAGATAATCCGATAGAGACCCATAAAGGCAAACATTGACTCTTCCTAACTGACTCATCACCCATCTTTCCCGTGAGACTCGGATATGACTTTTTATGGCAAGAAGATATCGGTTGATCGTCATAAGAATCAAGAAAGACAACCTCAGAAATACCTTACTTTCTAACTTGGAATTACATCAAGAGCCAACTTTCAATACTCTCCCAAGCAACCCTCATATTCAACCATGATTCCCCAAACAATATGTTTACCAACCCGATTTCTCGTGGAGGAGACCGATATTCGAAGGGATGACTCAATTGAACTATCAAAAGGGTTCATAAGGGAAGGGGCGGTTCCACAAAAGCAGAGCTTAACCATATAAGAAGAAGGGTACTCCCGCTATCCCTTTCGCACAAATCGTTCAATATTCATTAAATAGTTAGGACATACCAATCAATCTTTAGCATATCAAGCACTCAACATAGAATCAGTTAATGACAATTATAACGACCTCCTTGGAATCTTCAAGACCCAACTGTAAAGAACAAGCTAATATTTCCCCTATCCATTCCCAACTACATCCAATAGGGATGGTCTAGCGCCTTTTCTACCGACTCGATCCCTTTTGGTTTGATCCATCATATTTAATAAGTCGAGTTCACATTTAATCCAATTGAGTTAGGTATATTAAATTCATTTTGCCCCTTTAAAACATCTTCAAATCCTTCGAAATTCATGGGCAATTTTCCAAAACATACACCTGACCCTTGCGTACCCGAATTGCACAACCTGGCTTTGATACCAACATTGTAATGGCCCGGATATAAGGTACCCGGGTTACGTTTCGAAGGTTGGATACCTTCGTTCGGATGTTGCAATTCAGGTACGGGTCGAGGTTTCAAACCTCTAAAGATCAATATTCAAAGAGAGGATTTCGAACCCCAAGCAATTGAAGTCGTGGAAATTCAATTCAAATGAACATAAAGCGGAAGCAAAGCTTACATACAAGTGCCACGACAGAGCCGGGTCAAAACCAAAACATCGTGGGTGATTGCACTTTTATCAAGTTAGAATATTAGCGAGGTTCTTTGTTTCGCCAAGAGATTCCTCGTCACAGAAGCAAAGAGCAACAAGAGCGGTACCTAACACTATCCACGAATTCAGGCCCGGTAATCGCTTGCGGGTCCTTTGACTGCGCTGAGGCCACATAACATGCCTATACCTAAATAAAATATGAATAATGCAGTACAAGATTTAAATCACACTATCATGCCCCTAGTACATATAATATGCAGAAAAGAACTATAAAGGGCCCAAGAAAATGCCAAGTGGCATATCCCTCTCCTACCTCTACACAACTTCCCGTTAGTGCAAATACTGGCCAGTTCGGTGCTATAGCATAGCAATTTCCTCATGGTGGTGCACTAACCACGGCATCATCATATCATATCATATCATATCATATCATATCATATCATATCATATCATATCATATCATATCATATCATATCATATCATATCATATCATATCATATCATATCATATCATATCATATCATATCATATCATATCATATCATATCATATCATATCATATCATATCATATCATATCATATCATATCATATCATATCATATCATATCATATCATATCATATCATATCATATCATATCATATCATATCATATCATCTCTTGCCCGATGGTGCTGGGCTATCATATCATGCTCATATCGACTTGATAGACTCAGGGCACCCGATGGGGCTGGGCTACCCAATGACCCTAGCAAAGACTCCAGGACTATCACAGATAATGGATGTTCTGTATTCAAACACACATAGTAATCACATGCTCAGTTCAATGCAATCCTAGCATGATACTACATGGCATGCTTTAATATGCAACAAAACTACACATCACATGACACATCAAGCAAGAGGTCCAGGTTACTGAGTAAGTCCCGTAGGATACTTACCTAAAGATGCAGAACAGCAAGATAACACAAGCGAGGGCCCAAATGCAAGTCCAAAGCAATCCAAAAGCAATACACACCTATCATCAAGCCATTTCCATAAGCTACCGGACCAACATTCATACACACGAAACCCGAGTTCTCAACATCCTCAAAACCAACCGATAGTAAAACCATTTTCCAAAACCTTTCCGATACGATCAAATTGACCAAAATCATTCTTTCAATCAAACCCCTTGATAAAATCATGCCAACCATATTTTATTCTCTTAAATCCAAAATTAAGTCAACTCATATTCAAAATAATTTCTCAATTAATACTTGGCCAAATTCTGACATTAAACATTTAAACCTTAAAACCAATCTCTAAAAATCATATTATAGAAATAATTTCAGGCATTTTAATTTCAAATAAATCCAACTCCTAAAACCTTATTTAAAAAACATTATCTCTTCAATCAACTTGCAAAAGTATACCACTTAAAATAATTCCGGCATTTTATCTCTTTAAAATTCCTCGTCTTAAAATCACCTTATAAATCATTATATAATAACCCATCTCGAGGAATATTTAAATATAATAAAACTGTCAAAATCACTCCATTTTAATAACCCACATTTATAAATCAAAATACTAAATTACTTTAACATATTTTAAAACACATCTCAAAATCATCATATAACATCATACTAATATATAACAATTAATATTACTTTTAAAACCTTCTATAATATATTTTAATATTTCCAGAATATATATATATATATATATATATATATATACATATCCAAAAATAATAATAGCATATAATATAACATATATATATATGTATATAAATAACATAACACATATATGTATAACATAAAACAAAAGCCCCTTTTTAAAACTCATCCAAAAGCCCCAAACCGTAGTTAATCCGGACAGCCCAACCCGGAAACAAAAGAAAAGAAGAAAAGAAGACCACCCGGCCCAAAAGAAAAGAGGATTCGGCCTAGCCCGTAGCCCAAAGTAAAAAGGCCCAACTCAGTGTAATCAACCCAGCCCGAACAGAATAAAAAAGAAGAGGGGCCCTTGCTGACTGGGCCCCACAATGGCACGGCGGGGCCCACGCCTTCCTCTTCCTTCTTTTCATCTATTTGACAGAAGAGGATCGGCGTCACCTCGTTTGCCTAGTACCGAAGGAAGGGAGAGGGAAGGGGGAGGCCTCCGGCGGCGCTACCGAGCCCCGGCCACCCGGGGGAAGGAGGTAAAGGGGGGCTGCGTTCGGTGGTGTCGGTGACTCCGGGGTGTCCCTGGGTGGTCAGGCCCGGTCTCGGCCACTCGTGGTCGTTGGAGAAGATGAAGGAGGGCTGCTGCATCCTGTTTGCCGAGGAAGGAGGGAGAAGGAGGTGTGGTGGGAGCTCGGGTTTGTGTGCTCCGAGGTAGACTACCGGAAGGAAAACAGAGGGAGGGGGACAGTGTGGTGGAGGTGGTTGGGGTGGCCGCTGGGTGGCCGTGAGAACAAGGGAGAGGGAAGGCATATAGGGGTTTGATGGAATTCATAATAGATGAGAGAAGGGGTGGTGTTTGATTGTGTGAAAGAGGTATGGGGGGTGTGCAGTATGTGAATGACAAATAAGAGGAAGGGGAAATGAGTGTGTGGAGTGGATTGTTTGAAATCAAAAGGAAGAGGGGAAGGTGTCAGCAAGAGTTGGCATGGGAGGGCTTGGCACTTTGCCAAAGATGGGGGAACAAGTGAGTGATGGAGGGAGGTGCCTCTGCGGGTGCAATAGAATTCAGAGAAGGTGGTGGGGGGGGGGAGAGAGAGAGAGAATAAAGAAAAGGAAAAAGAAATAAGATATAGAAATGGTCCCCCACAAAAGAATTTAAAATAGCGGAAATAGACTCGGTACCCGCTCACCAAAACGAAATCCCGACACTAGACAATTTCAATCAAATTTTTAAATCATTACGGAAATTAATATAATCTTATCGATAATCAAACTCGAAAACGGTATTAAAATCCGCTACAAGCTAAATTTTAAACGATGTCGGAATCTACTTCGAAAGGATTAAGAATAAAACGCGTTGCTCGAGGACGAAATTTTTAAATTTTTTCCGAATTTCCAATTCTAATCAAATATAATTAATTACCTTTCCAAAATGATAATTTTTTAAAAAAATTCCCGGTCTTTACACTTCTCCTCCATTTTCGATCCTCCCTCCTCTCACATGCTCAGTGCTCTCACCCTCTAAGCTCTCTTCTGGTAAACCCTCACTTGTAGAACTTTCTCTTGATAAGCCAGACTTAAGGAAGAGTTAGCTAAGTAGAAAATTGATGTTGGATTGATTACTTTGTGTTGTTATTGATTATGTTGTTATTTTAAAACTAAGTTACTTTATTTTGTTGGTTTGCAAGACATTTATTATATTTGACATGTCTGTATTGATTTCTGTTAAGGAGTAAGGTCATTGTTTATCACGGTATTGAACATTTCAATTTGTAGCCTTAATGATGTCGTCTATGTGTATCACTTGGTGATATGTTTATTGCTCTTATTTAGACCTTTAAATGAACATATAATTCATATTAATTGTCATTTCCTTGGCGTTTCCGTTTCCTACAAAATTTGGATTGTCGTTTCCCCGTTTTTATTTCCGTTTCCCTTCTGTTTTTCGTTTCTGTTTCCGTGTAACATAGCTATGACACCAATTATGCAACTTTAAGCTTCCTAGAACGCAGCAAAATAACAAACTAAATTTATAGCAGCAACAAAAATAAAAAAATACAAGCAGACAGTTATACCATAACGTGGAGGCGGGAGCAAAAAAATTGTAGCAGCAGACAGTTATATCATAAAGGCCTATTAGTGTAAATTGAAATGGCCAAAGTGCTAGTAAAGCACCAAGATACATTAGTTATAATTTAGAACCAGATAAGCACCAAATGTACATCTGGACTTGAGCCAAAAGTCATGAAAATCAAATCAAATCAAATCAACCATGTCATTTGAAACTCCTTACATTAACCATTAAAAATCTACAATTACAATAGAATTAGATAGCCTACGTGGGATTCGAACCCACATATTTGTGCCAAGCACATTGCTCTTCTAGTTGAGCTAATAGACTAAAAAATAATTCAAATAAACGAAAAAGCAATACCATGGCAGCACCAAACATGACATCAAGAGTGTGGATTAATGTTTATACAGATTAGTGTATTTATGAGGACCCAAGTATGTCAGCAAAAGCAAGACCATGACACAAGAATAAGAACAACCGTTTCAACACAATTGCACACACAACAACCAAATTTCCAACTGCAGTACAAGGAAAACAAAACAAATTACTGACATTTAATTCAATTGAACCTGCATCATCCAGTAACTTCACAAAACAAAGCAAGTAGGATTCAATAAAACCTTGCATCATCTAGTAGCTTCACAAAACATCAAATGATAAAAATATTGGGTAGGTAGTGGAGGCTTTACTTCATTGATTTAAAAAAAAGAGCTACTATAGAACCTAGTAAACATAGGCCTGTGCAAAGCTATGCTAAATGAACCAAAAGCAAAGCTACATGAACCAAGTGAAAATGAAGACAGTGACAACTAAAGTTTGGTCCCCCTTTTCCTTGGTTACTAAACAACAAAACAAAGCTATGTTATTGCTTTAATAGAGGGTGAGGGTTCAGATCTCCATAGAGCCCACTGGGGAAGGTCGACGGAGGAGGCCCAGCGGCGGCGGCGGCGACAATCTGTAAAAAAATTACTCCATCCGTCTCAAAATTTAAGTCTTTTTAGAACTTTGAACAAGTTTTAATAAAACACTCAACCCTCAATCAACATCATCATTCCACTAACTTTTTCATAAATTTTATTATTTTTAACACCCTCTATATTTTTTAACCAATCAAAATCTTTAAAAAAGTCAACAACACACAAATACATACAAATCATTACTATCCCCTACCTACAAAACTTAAAACGACCTAAATTTTAAAACAATAATTAAAGGCTAAAAACGACCTAAATTTCGAGACGGAGGGAGTAAGATTTAAGGGTTCGGTAAATTTTGGGTTGTGTTGAGATGTGGTGGTGGAGGAGCTAGGGGGTGGGTCGAGGCCGGCCGAAGGCCAGCGGGAACGGGAGGAGCTGTTCACATCACATGGTGGCAGCGGCGGATGGCTAAATTTGTTTAGGGTTTTTTGGATCAAGCATAGCTCTTACTTGATTTGCTAATATAGAGTAATAGACAAGGCAATATGCTTCATGTTTCTCTATGCTTACTTGGTTAGTTAGAGGTTAGACTTATGGCGCCTTTATTACCTATTTTACTAGGTGATTTTTGACTGCTTGGATAATGTTTTCCGCTATATCTCTTTGTTGTTCGGCTTTCTCAGGTAAGTTCCTTATGAAGCTTACTCAGACTGATCAGAAATTCCATCCTACATGTAGTTGCATGATATACTAGGTGTTGCATATGCATAACATGTAGTTCATGCTTAGGACTTGCACTTATAAATGAGCATTTGTCTTCTTTATGCGTTGGAATACAGAACGACCGTTATTTGTGAGTCATGGAGTCTTGGCTAGGGTCATTGGGGAATTCGTGTTTCATATAATTTCGGTCCACATTCAAGTCAATGAGCATGATCTATATATATGGTTTGGTATAGACCGAGCGCCCTACCCCAGGGTTGGTGTAACGGCCCGGATATAAATATCCGATATACGTTTCGAAGGTTGGATACCTTCGTTCGGATGTTGCAATTCAAGTACGGGTCGAGGTTTCAAACCTCTAAAGACCAATCAGTATTCAAAGCGGGGATTTCGAACCCCAATCAATCGAAGTCATAGAAATTCAATTTAAACAAAAGTAAAGCGGAAGTACGATTTAGATACAAGAGCCACGGCAGAGCCGGGTCAAAACCAAAACATATATTCTAAAGTCGTATAGCCAAATTAGCGGGGTTAGATAGATTCTTTGCAATCTCCCGGGGGATTTTCCCATGCCAGAGACAGGGATCAATCATACCTAAAAACAAGTGGTGCGAGCGGGATCAGACCGAGACCCCAACACACCCTGTCCCGCAAGCAAATATACACATACGCTAATATAAAGATGATGCAAATGCGGAAATTAAATCACACTAACATGATCCTAATTTACAATATGCGGAAAAGAACAGTAAAGGCGCCCAAAGAATGCCAAGTGGCATATCCCTCTCCTACCTCTACACCCCTTCCCGTTAGTGCAGAGACTGGTCAGTTCGATGCTATAGCATAGCAATTTCCTCGTGGTAGTGCACTAACCACGGCATCATCATATCATATCATATCATATCATCTCTTGCCCGATGGTGCTGGGCTATCATATCATGCTCATATCGACTCGATAGACTCAGGGCACCCGATGGGACTAGGCTACCCTATGATCCTAACAAAGACTCTAGGACTATCACAGATAACGACCGTCCTGTATTCAAACACACAAAGTAATTGAATGCTCATTCATAAGTGCAGTCCTAGCATGATACTACATGGCATGCTTTAATGCTTATGCAACACCTAGTATGTCATATATTCACAAGCAGGTATTCTCTTTCGAATCTGAGTAAGCCCATAAAGGAACTTACCTGAATAAGCCGAACAGCAGAGAAACAAGGCAGAAGCAGAGTCCAAGTAATGAATCATCCAATAGTAAGCAATGTCCAACATATCACAATCACCTAATAACATACAAATGCATAAGTCTATCTAATTCACATAAGGCGCCCGTAACTATCATACATATCTTCACATCTCTCGTTTCAGATTATTCCATCTTAACTCATCATAGTTCATATATCATTTCATGTTCATCTCATCTCAACATATAATATCTCATCCGGGATTCAACAATAAATTCACCGAGTCTAACCAAGTAAATCATTTTCCCAACGTTTTCCAATTCTTAAAATCTCAAATTAAGTCACTCAATAGTCAACCAAAATCATTCTTAAAATCAAACCCATTGATAAAATCGTATCAACCATATTTCCAAACTTCCTTCTCAAAACCAACATCATCAAACGAAGACAAGAATCCTGACATAAACATTTAGACCTTAAAACCAATACCTCAAAATCATATTATAGAATTAATACCGGCATTTTGGGTTTTCCAAACACAAATCCATAAAATACAATTCCGAACTCGAAAATTCCTTTTTAAATAAGTTATCATCAATATATATATAATTAACATCAACTACTTTATTAATAATTCATTTCCAAAAAATCCAAGAATCACATATTTAAATCATTACACAATACTTATCCCAAAATAATAATAATACTCAAATAATTTAACACTTACTATCCATATAAACTCAAAACAATAACCATAATTATATTCATTACCCAACATCAAATAATATTACTTTTAAAACCTATTAAAATATATTTTAATATTTACAGAATATATATATACATATCCCAAAATCAGAATTAGCATATAATATAACATATATATATATATATATATATATAACATAACACATAATATAATTTAACACATAACATATAACCACAAAATATAACACAATTTAAACAACCCATTAGCCCAGACCCGGCCAACCCCAAAACCCAGAAGCCCAATCCCTTAACCCGAATTTCTGAGCACAACCCGAGCCCAGATCCAAGCCCAATGAAGCTGAAATAAAAGAGAGACCCGAATTGAAGAGAAAGAGGGTGGACCCGCTGACTGGGCAGGTGACGGGTCAAAGGGGCCCGCCTGGTTTTTTTTCTGATTTAAGGAACCGGATCAAAGAGGAAAGAAGAAGAGGAGGCCGAACCAGCCATTGCTGAACCCGTCTGCCTCGTGACAGCTTAGAACAGAGCATCCCATCGGAAGAAGAAGAGGGTGCACCAGACTCGCCGACGGCTCCTCTCAACCCGACGCTCATCCCACTACATTAATACACCTCCCCCACCAACATAGACTCGGAAGGGTTCAAACGCAAGCAAGGAAAGAGAGGGAAAGAAGAGCTCACCAAGGGTGTTTGTGTTCGCCGAAAACAGGTCCGTTTTGGCTCGCTAGTGGTGCTCTGGCGGCGCTCCTGGCTCGGCCTCCGGGATGTTGTTGCTGCTGCTCAACTCTGGGATAAAGAGGAAAAAGAGGAGATTGCTGCGGCTGCTCGACTTTGCAACAGAGATGAGGAGATGGAGGGAATGCTGCGCGGTGGGAAACAGAGGGAGCAAGGGGGTCCTTTTGGGGGCTGGGTGGCCGAACCCGGCAGTGGTGGCTAGCTGGTGGTTTGGTGGTGGAAGGGTGGTGATGGTGACTAGGCAAAGGTGTTGTCGTTGGAGCTTACAACTCTCGGCAAAGGCTCCTATGGAAGGGGTTTTGTGGGTTCTAAGGTAAGTGAAAGAGAGGAGGGGAATTGAGAGGATGAGGGTTGAAATTTCTGAAACAAACAAAAGGGGTAATGGGTGTGAGGGCATCAGGGGAGTGGGTTGGTGGTCTGTGTGGGTGAGGGAGAAGAGACAAAGAGAGGAGGGGACCTCTTCTTTTGACAGAAAACCGAGAGAGAGAGAAAGAGAGAATAAAGAAAAAAAAGAAAAGAAAGTAGGAATAAAGGAGGTCCCTATATATCAATTTGAATTCCCGACGTTCGAACCCAATTCCGCTCACTAAAACAAAACCCGACACTCGACAATTGGAATCGAATTATTAAATCATCTCGGAACTTAAATTAATTTTATTAATACACGGAACTCGAAAGCGAAAATTAAATCCCGTCAAAATCCAAAATTTAAATGATGTCGGAAGGAGTTTAAAATTGAACTTGTGCTCGAGGACGACTTTTTCTCCGCTTTTACAAATTGCAATGAATAATAACATATTTAATTAAAATAATTATATATATTATATATAAATTATATTCAGTTTTTACATTTATACGCCTCTAAAAACAAGTCTCGTCCCCGAGACTAAAATCATTTTAAAGGAACGGGAAGGAGTTTGAAATCGGTGAGTCCGAGAACCATGTCCAAGGATCTTGTAATAGTCTCGGTTGCGTCTTCCGGGATTCTCAAAACATCCTAGTCACGGTCGTGACATCTCCAATCGGCCTTGTCAAGTGTGTAATAAGCGCCCTTATCACATCCTCGCTTCTACTTTTCGGAAGTACCACAACTCTAAAAGTATTATAGCGTCCCGACTAGGCCTTAGTAAGCAATATATAAGTGCCCCTATAAAATGCTTGTATCCACTTCGTGAGAAGTCTATAATGTAAATCCAGTTTGTAAATCCTCAAAGCGTTTCGTAAATGGAAAGATTGTCATCTGAATCATTGAAACTCTCAACTTCTTTAAAACCCCAAGTCGGCCATTTTTAAAACCGCTCAAAATCTTCAAATTCAACGTTTAATTAAGCAGCTTTACACCAAAACAAGTCAAATCCTTTCAAATCAAGATTTCGTCAAAGTCTCCCAAAAACCAAATCAACTTCTCGCAAACCAATCAATCAAATTCAGAAGGTAGGAGGTGGAATCATCCACCTCAAAGGGATAATCCCATATTCTCTTCCTAGGTTCCAAAATTAAATCAATCTATCAGTCTCAATTGAAGCAAGATGCATAATCCATAAGAAATGCATAACTGTATAACCATCCAATCTCCAATCAACACATCACACGACAAGTCTCAACACATGCCAATCGTAGTGCCATAAGGTCACATCAACATCTCCATATCATACGAAAGGTCGTAATATGCATCTCAACGACATAACAAAATCATAACAACGTCTCAACATCACACCAGAAGTCATAAAAGTATCTCTCATCATAGAATCAACGAACCAAAACTCATTGTCAACACATCAACACAACAAGGTCATGCTATTAAGATTCAGCAGAGGGGAAGGTCAATCAATATATCAATCACCACCATGTCCGCATGCTCACAAAACATCATCTCAACTCGTACAATGCCATATAACGATCACTTAGCAATCACGCATGATTATCTCATATATATATATAAGTCATATTCATGATCCAAAACAATATTCATCATTTAACATCTCCTGATCATAATATAACATCATGCTCTCACATAGCAACATATCATTATTTCATGATTCACACAACACATCACAACATGCTTCTAGAACAACATAGTAGGATAGCAATGCATCAATATATCATGATAACACTTGTCACTACCAATCAGATTTCAGTATTGCATATCAACACGTAATATAATGCCATATCAGGTTTATTATGGTTGCCCTCTAACATCATGCCAGCTCATAATCACATCATCAAGAAGGTTTTGCACATTATATCAGTTAAAATAAAATGTAAACCTCGCTCGCTCGTCTCCCACTCTCAAGCCAAGACAGACCCATCTAGACCTACCAACATATACTCGGATACTGACCCACAAAAGAAACCCCAATTCATTCCGACCTTTGATCTCACACCTCTTCCCGCCAAGCACTCTCACTAACCATCCACCTCTAAGACTCCAACTCCTATCTCTGTTTTCACACCCGAGCACCCCTGCATACTATGTTCTCGATACCCCCAAAGGTCATTTCTAACATTTCTCACTCTTCCCAAGATATCACAACGTAGAACCCTTCTAACCACACATCTTCAATAAAATCTTCTCGGTCACTACCTAACCAACCTATCCTAACCATACCCCTTATCCAAGATTCACCTAAGAGCTTATCGAAACCACTAAGAATTGCCTCTTATAATTCTCGAACTCACTCGGTCCAACCTAAGTCAACACCCCTCTTCTGCAACTCTCCCTTACCACCGTCGATCATTCTAATCACTCAAAACCTTTCCCCACTCTCTGACCGCTCTACCAAAAAGACCTCACTCACATGTTCAAAGAAGAAACAATCATGGACATTATTACATGTAAGGACTACATCATATCAACTAGCATTTGTATCAATAGCATCATTAAGCATTGCAACAAGTATCAAAAGTCTTAAATTACTGTAATGCTCAACAAGTATTATAAAACATCATATATGAACCTAATCGAATCAACTAGCAAGTTTCATCATAATCTTAGCTAATAACCAGTTCAGATTATCAGCATTTGCATTTCATACTTATAGGCAAGAAATTTAGATCATGCTTAGCAACTCAGAGTAGTATCATATTAACACGAAATTTTCAACATCAGTTAGTGCAATATCACCATCAACAAGTTCAGAAAGGATTAGTAATCTGAATGGAGGGCACTCCCACTTGCAAGTCATATCGTACTCAATAACCTCCATCCTCGAAGCAAGCCGGTTTCATCGACATCATCGATCCTGAGGCCCGTGGGTTATGGGCCCACGCTTCCGTTGCGCTTCTCTATCGCTATCTAACTTCTCGTCCCCACTTTTATGCAGTCTCTCATCCAATGTATCGCGTAAGAGTCTAAGTTAGCGGAGATAGGGGAGTGACAAGAGCGGACGACCCAATGTTTCTTTCGGAGACAAAAGGGACCAAAGCTAAAGATGACATGACTAAGGACAAGACTCCGACCCGAAAATAGTAACGATGCCCTTATAAAAGTCTATTAGGTTACAATGGTGACGAACAAAATGAATTCATCATGGAGCATATCAGTCACATTAATCCACACTAACATGTACCTATCTCAAGGAACAACGACATACATATTCATTCCAAAGACACGATCGAGTCCTACACTGATGCACGTGAAACAAGCTAGTAGTATACGATTCCATGGAAGCAGATATGCCTAGCAACTTCAAGCAAGCTATGCGAAACTAACAATGATCATGCATGATTCGAAGTCATGCTGGATTTAATTGAAGATAACGAGCATCATGTATATGATCAATGTAAGAGCATGGTATACACATCAACAAATGAGTCCAAATATATCATGAAAAAGTATATTATAATAATCAGATGAAGCGTCATACGAGAACACATAAGAGCAGCATAGTAATTATCACATATATGAACAATGCACGAGTTTGGTGTATGCATCATACGAGATCTTATAAGGGCAACATAGTAACTATCTCATTTGACACAATGATTATATATTAGGTCAAGCATGGCACGTAATTGTATGACGAGATACATTTAGAAAGCATGGGTCCTACATGATACTAGCGATACATGATGTGATACAAGCATAGTCAAGAGTCATTGAGAGGGGTTCAACATAATATTCACGAAACATGAGGCATCATCAAAAGTAACAAGAAGGACATCATGGGTGTTAGATTATAATCATGCTAAGAACGAACCATCATAGAGTACATATATGGTACAATAGTTATCACATCATGGAACAAGTACAACATGTGATCATTTAGCGGGTCATATTGGAAATCATAAGCCTTATAGGACACTACTGGCACATATCGAACCTGAACACATTCAAGATAACTCGACTAAATTCATTCTAGCATTCATGCATCAGGACTATGCAAAATCATGATATAACGTGGTGTGTGATCATGCGAGGTGTCAAGTCATACGTTCATGAAAGCATAAGAAGATATCATAGAGTAACAGGGAAATACTACCGAGCGATATCATGTACGCATGCGAGGATTAATTATCATGGAAGCAAGTCGATCACCGAATTCAACATCAATCTAATCGGATAAGAAAACATTTACGAGGATAGAGGGAGGGAGAATCACACTATCAAGGACCTAGTTCAAGAGAGAATGAACAATAATGCAAGCAGGGCATAATTGTGCATAAGTCAAAACCAAGGATTCTATATGTTACTACTGGCTCAACCTAACACAGGACACATACATGCACTTGATTGATTACTCGACATTAAGCAAAACTTCAATTCAATCACCTTTCAAGTCTAAGTAACACGGCAACATGACTAGAATATGGGGACATGAGTTTCAATCAAGGTATACTAGGATGTAACATGTATTTATCAAGACTCATTAACCCTATCATATTCTCCATTTAGCACAATTAACGCATAGCAATACTAATTGTAGAATAATCAACAATAGTTAATCTAAGGAATACCAAATAGATGGGCATGCTATAGGTTCTTGTCATAGAAGGAATGATAGGCATCAAGGCGTCATCAGCGAGCATGCTAAGGAGAATATCTTACGAGCGTTCATACAAAGAAGAATTGATCACACTATCATGGACCTAATACAAGAGAAGCAACAATCATATAGACTCATATCATGTGGTTCATGCTCTCAATCAATCATCAGCAAGATCAATACGATAGGTCAAGTAAACATGCTATAACAACATACAATCATGATAGAGGGCAAGACACAACACGAGACTTAAGCAATATACTAAGTAGATCATGTCAGGATGATATGGATATAACAAATGTAGCTCGAACCCATACAATGGTCATCATGAACATCAAGCATGTAAGCACAGTTTCAAACTAAGGATCAAACTGTAGGTCAAGGAGTAGTGCATATAGAGTCACACAATCATGGACAGAGCAATCAAGATAATCCGATAGAGGTCCATAAGGGCAAACACTGGCTCTTCCCAACTGACTCATCACCCATTTGTCCCGTGGGACCTTGGTTCGACCGTTCGTGACAAGAAGACACTGATGGAGCGTCATAAGAATTGATAAGGACAGCCCCGTAAACATCCCACTCTTTAACTCGGAATTACATCAAAGACCGTTTTTCAATACTCTCTCGGACACCCCTCATATTCAATCATGATACCCGACACAATGTGTTTACTAACCCCATTTCCCCGTGGAAGACACTGACATCATGGAGGAAGACTCGATAGAACCGTCAAGGGGTTAACATAGTGGAAGGGGTTGTCTCGCACAAGCTGGGCTTGACCATGTAAGAAGAAGAAGGGTACTCCCGCTATCCCGTTCGCACGGATCGTTCAATATTCATTAAATAGTTAGGACATACCAATCAAATCTTTAGCACATCAAGCACTCAACAAAGAATCAGTCAATGACAATTATAACGATCTTCTTGGAGCCTTCCCGACCCGTCTGTAAAGAACAAGCTAATATTTCGCCTACCCATTCCCAACTACATCCAATAGGGATGGTCTAGCGCCTTTTCTACCCTCTCGATCCCTTATTAGTTGGTTCTCCTCTTTTATCATAAGCCAAGTTCATATTTAGTCCAATTGAGTTAGGCATATTAAGTTCATTTTGCCCCTTTAAAACGCTTTCAAATCTTTTGAAATTCATGGGCAGTTTTCCAAATCATATATCTGAGATACATTTCGAAGGTTGGATACCTTCGTTCGGATGTTGCAATTCAGGTACGGGTCGAGGTTTCAAACCTCTTAAGATCAATCAGTATTCAAAGCGGGGATTTCGAACCCTAATCAATCGAAGTCACAGAAATTCAATTTATACGAAAGTAAAGCGGAAGTAAGATTTCGATAGAAGAGCCACGGCACAGCCGGGTCGAAACCAAAACATATATTCTAAAGTCGTATAGCCAAATTAGCGGGGTTAGACAGATTCTTTGCAATCACCCGGGGGATTTTCCCACGCCATAGAGACAGGGAGCAATCATACCTAAAAACAAGTGGTGCGAGCGGGATCAGACCGAGACCCCAACACACCCTGTCCCACAAGCAAATATACACATACGCTAATATGAAGATGATGCAAATGCGGAAATTAAATCACACTAACATGATCCTAATTTACAATATGCGGAAAAGAACTGTAAAGGCGCCCAAAGAATGCCAAGTGGCATATCCCTCTCCTACCTCTGCACCCCTTCCCGTTAGTGCAGAGACTGGCCAGTTCGGTGCTATAGCATGGCAATTTCCTCATGGTGGTGCACTAACCATGGCATCATCATATCATGTCATATCATATCATCTCATCTCTTGCCCGATGGTGCTGGGCTATCATATCATGCTCATATTGACTCGTTAGACTCAGGGCACCCGATGGGACTGGGCTACCCTATGACCCTAACAAAGACTCTATAACTATCACAGATAACGGTCGTCCTGTATTCAAACACACAAAGTAACCGAATCCTCATTCATAAGTGCAGTCCTAGCATGATACTACATGGCATGCTTTAACAATAAATTCACCGAGTGAAGTAATGAATCATCCAATAGTAAGCAATGTCCAACATATCACAATCACCTAATAACATACAAATGCATAAGTCTATCTAATTCACATAAGGCGCCCCTAACTATCATACATATCTTCACATCTCTCGTTTCAGATTATTCCATCTTAACTCATCACAGTTCATATATCATTTCATGTTCATCTCATCTCAACATATAATATCTCATCCGGGATTCAACAATAAATTCACCGAGTCAAACCTAGTTAATCATTTTCCCAACGTTTTCCAATTCTTAAAATCTCAAGTTAAGTCACTCAATAGTCAACCAAAATCATTCTTAAAATCAAACCCATTTATAAAATCGTACCAACCATATTTCCATACTTCCTTCTCAAAACCAACATCATCATACCAAGACAAGAATCCTGACATAAACATTTAGACCTTAAAACCAATACCTCAAAATCATATTATAGAATTAATTCCGGCATTTTGGGTTTTCCAAACACAAATCCATAAAATACAATTCCGAACTCGAAAATTCCTTTCTAAATAAGTTATCATCAATATATATATATATAATTAACATCAACTACTTTATTAATAAATCATTTCCAAAAAATCCAAGAATCACATATTTAAATCATTACACAATACTTATCCCCAAATAATAATAATACTCAAATAATTTAACACTTACTATCCATATAAACTCAAAACAATAACCATAATTATATTTATAACTTAACATCAAATATTATTACTTTTAAAACCTATTAAAATATATTTTAATATTTACAGAATATATATATACATATCCCAAAATCAGAATTAGCATATAATATAACATTATATATATATATAACATAACACATAATATAATTTAACACATAACATATAACGACAAAATATAACACAATTTAAACAACCCATTAGGCCAGACCCGACCAACCCCAAAACCCAGAAGCCCACTCCCTTAACCTGAATTTCCAACCCCAACCCGAGCCCAGATCCAAGCCTAATGAAGCTGAAAGAAAAGAGAGACACGGATTGACGAGAAAGAGGGTGGATCCGCTGACTGGGCAGGTGACGGGGCAAAGGGGCCCGCCTGGTTTTTTTTTCTGATTTAAGGAACCGGTTCAAAGAGGAAAGAAGAAAAGGAGGCCGAACCGTCCCTTGTTGAACCCGTCTCCCTCGTGACAGCTCAGAACAGAGCATCCCATCGGAAGAAGAAGAGGGTGAACGAGACTCACCAGCAGCTCCTCTCAACCCGACGCTCACCCCACCCCATCAACACACCTCCCCGACTAACATAGACTCGGAAGGGTTCAAACGCAAGCAAGGAAAGAGAGGGAAAGAAGAGCTCACCAAGGGTGTTTATGCTCGCCGGAAACAGGTCCGTTTTGGCTTGCTAGTGGTGCTCTGGCGGCGCTCCTGGCTCGGCCTCCGGGATGTTGTTGTTGCTGCTGCTCAACTCCTGGAGAAAGACGAAGAAGAGGAGATTGCTGCGGCTGCTCGACTTGGCAACAGAGACGAGGAGATGGAGGGAATGCTGCTCGGTGGGAAATAGAGGGAGCAAGGGGGGTCCTTTTGGGGGCTGGGTGGCCGAACCCGGTAGTGGTGGCTAGCTGGTGGTTTGGTGGTGGAAGGGTGGTGATGGTGACTAGGCAAAGGTGTTGCCTTTGGAGCTTACAACTCTCGGCAAAGGCTCCAATGGAAGGGGTTTTGTGGGTTCTAAGGTAAGTGAAAGAGAGGAGGGGAATAGAGAGGATGAGGGTTGAAATTTCTTAAACAAACAAAAGGGGTAATGGGTGTGAGGGCATAAAGAAAAATCGAGAGAGAGAGAGAGAGGGAGAGAATAACCGAGAGAGGGGAGTGGGTTGGTGGTCTGTGTGGGTGAGAGAGAAGAGACAAAGAGAGGAGGGGACCTCTTCTTTTGACAAAAAACCGAGAGAGAGAGAGAGAGAGGGAGAGAATAAAGAAAAAAAAGAAAAAAAAGTAGGAATAAAGGAGGTCCCTATATATCAATTTGAATTCCCGACGTTCGAACCCAATTCCGCTCACTAAAACAAAACTCGACACTTGACAATTTGAATCGAATTATTAAATCATCTCGGAACTTAAATTAATTTTATTAATACACGGAACTCGAAAGTGAAAATTAAATCCCGTCAAAATCCAAAATTTAAATGATGTAGAAAGGAGTTTAAAATTGAACTCGTGCTCGAGGACGACTTTTTCTCCGCTTTTACAAATTGCAATGAATAATAACATATTTAATTAAAATAATTAAATATATTATATATAAATTATATTCAGTCTTTACAGTTGGTAGGGATTTGACACTTTATCTCTTATGGTTCGGTTGAGACCGAGCGCTCTACCTCGGAGTTGGGTACGGGAATTTCATTAAATTGGGGATATGCTACTTGGCATTCTTTGGGCATCTTTTACATTTTTTCTGCATACATCTATATAAATATATTTGATAATCATGACTTTTGTGTTTTAATTCATGTCTTGCATTAGAGTATCTGTATTTAGGATTAGCGTATATGTGTGTTACTGTGGGATATAGCATGCGTTGGGCCTTAGTTTGATTCCATGCCCCGCAATATTGTTTTTAGGTATTTTCTAAAGATTCCTATTGTTCAATGTCTCAATATGACGGAGTTTCCCTTTTGGCGTTCGATGGACCGAGAGACTGACATCTCCACTTATAACTTGATGATTTCAATTCATATTTACTTTGTATTTTGGTTTTGACCCGACCCTGCCGTGACAAGTTGTAAGCGGATTTCCTTTTTCTCATCTTTTGAATTCCAACAGTTTTGAGCGACTTAGTCAATTAGGACAGGTTTGGGTACCCAACGGCCTTTTGTGCAATTTGGGGCACGAAATCCCCTTTCAAAAATTAACATTTTGGATTTAAAACCTCGACTCGTACTTGGATTGCAAGATCCGAACGAAGGTATCCAACTTTCGAAACATAACCCGAATATTTATATTGGGACTGTTACAACTAAAAACTATATAAGATATTTTTTATTGATTATTTTTACAATTTAATGTATTTATTACTAACAATTATTGAACTATGTAAAAAAAATAATATTTTTTTATAGTTTCTTGCACATTAAAATACATGTCAAAAAGTCAAATGTCTTATATTACCGATTAGAGGACTTTTTGTTTTAAATATAGATTATTCATAGCATATAATAAAGGAAAATTTTGGTAAGTGTCCATATTTTGGGCAAAAATTAAGCCCTATGACAAAGGGGGAATAAATTAGGAGGGTGTCTAAAAATTCCAATTTTGCCCTTCCTTCCCATTTTCCTCCTTCCCATTTTTTCATTTGATCATTGACCAATGACTGGTCAAAGACATTGACTTTTGGTGACACATGTGTGGTGACATGTAAATTTTATGATTACAGTTTCGTTTTTATAGTTTTTTTTTACGGGGTCACTGTCACCACTCTTTGACAGTGGTGACACGTGTGTGGTGACATGAAATTTTTTTTATTACAGTTTCGTTTTTAGAGTTTTTTTTACGGGGTCACTGTCACCACTCTTTAACAGTGGTGACACGTGTGTGGTGACATGAAATTTTTTTTATTACAGTTTCGTTTTTAGAGTTTTTTTTTACGGGGTCACTGTCACCACTCTTTAACAGTGGTGACACGTGTGTGGTGACATGAAATTTTTTTATTACAGTTTTGTTTTTAGAGTTTTTTTTACGGGGTCATTGTCACCACTCTTTGGCAGTGGTGGCAGTGGTGACACGTATGTGGTGACATGAAATTTTTTTTATTACAGTTTCTTTTTTAGAGTTTTTTTTACGGGGTCGCTGTCACCACTCTTTGACAGTGGTGACACGTTTGTGGTGACATGAAATTTTTTTTATTACAGTTTCGTTTTTAGACTTTTTTTTTACGGGGTCACTGTCACCACTCTTTGACAGTGGTGACACGTGTGTGGTGACATGAAATTTTTTTTATTACAGTTTAGTTTTTAGAGTTTCTTTTTTACAGAGTCACTGTCACCACTCTTTGACAGTGGTGACACTGGTGACACATGTGTGGTGACATGAAATTTTTTTATTACAATTTCGTTTTTAGAGATTTTTTTTACGGGGTCACTGTCACCACTCTTTAACAGTGGTGACAGTGGTGACATGTGTGTGGTGACATGAAATTTTTTTATTACAGTTTCGTTTTTAGAATTTTTTTTACGGGGTCACTGTCACCACTCTTTAACAGTGGTCACCACTTGTAACCAAATGGAAAACCCTATGATTAGGGAAGCACAAACCCTAAAGGGGCTAATGAGAAGCCAAAAGAACATGTGATGTACAGTTTGGTTTAGGGTTTAGGGTTAAGTTTTTAGGATTTAGGGCCAAGGCCCTAAACCCTAAATCCTAAACCCTAAAATGTTATGTACAGTACGTCGTTAAGAGATGATTGCTGTCACTAAATGGAAAACCCTAGGACAAGGTAAGTACAAACCCTAAAGGGGCTAATGAGAAGCCAAAAGACATTAGGTGGACAGTTCTCCTTCAATATATGAATGGTTAAGAGAGTCATAGACGTTGTCATAACTATTAAAACAGGGTCATAGACACTGTAACCAAAATAAAAATACATGTAGTCACAGTTCTCCTCGAATATATGAATGGCTAAGAGGGTCATAGACTTTGTAACCAAAATAAAAACATGGCTAAGTGGTGACATGAAAATTTTTTGGTGACCGCTTCGTTTTTAATTTTTTTACGGGGTCACTGTCACCACGCTTATCAGTGGTGACACATCTGTGGTGACATGAAAATTTTTTGATGACAGCTTCGTTTCAAGAGTTTTTTTTAAGGGGGTCACTGTCAGCGGACACATGATATTTTGAATAGTGCAAAGACCAAGTGTGGTTGTATATGTGCGAAAAAAGAACATGAGTGCACTATATATGCTGATAATATATAAATGGTTATGCAGGCACAGCAAATGGATGGAGCCCCTCACAATTATATAATTAACACAATTTTTACCATGCCATGCCTATCCTAATTGATATATTATAGTTTCGCATGTTATTGAATACAAGAACGGAAACTGCTTCCCTTCCTCAATTTGTAGTGTTGCTTCATTAGTCATTAGCCTAAACAAAGAGTATTTCCATTGCACATTAAATTCAGCATTCAACAATCAATTGAGAACAGCTAGCTGCACTGCAACAACCATAAAAAAATTCACAACATTAGGTAGGCACATAATTATTTCATTTCATTCATGTATATTCACAAAGGGACACATCTCAATACCACACAAACCTAAAGGAAAATCCCCAAAATAAAATCATGGGAAATTAGGTATGCAGCAGACAAAGGGAAACAACATTTGCAATGGTATCTACAGTTGTCATCAGCGAATGTTTCAAGTTTAGAAATCCATAAAAATTCATGTTCAATTCGTGCTCCAAAACAAACAAATGAAGCTAAAATTGAAGCAGCAACATAGCATGAGCAGAGATCAATTTCTCCAAAAAAAGCCGAAAAGGTTGAAGATGAGAGAGAAATAGAGAGTGCGATCAATTCACCTTGCAACCGAAGCGCGCATCATCACTGGAATCCTTCACAACCGTCATAGCTCCGACGAAGGCCAGCAACAAGAGGCATCGGAATCGAGATCGATTGAAAGTCGAGATCAGATCTCAAATAACAAAAAAGAGAAATCCAGATCTCAAATAACAAAAAAAAGAGAATCGAGATCTGCGAGCAAGAGATAGTCGGCGTCGATGAAGAGAGTTTCCGATTGTGGATCTTCGAAGCACTCTCTGAGCCAGTAGTCGCGGAACCAGGGGAGGATTAGACGAGGGACCAACACTCGTCGGAGATGTCCTAGACGACGAGGAACCAGGGGGGGATTAAACTCCAGTCCACCTCTCTCTTCGGCATCGGAATCGAAGGCCTCTTCCCGTTTCTTGGTCTTTGCACCGGCAATGGAGGTGGCGCTGAAAGGGGATGAAACTATGGAGATGCGGTGAAGGCAAAGGCCAAGAAGATCTGAATGGTTGAAGAAGGGGAAGATGAGGGAAGCTTGGAACGGGAAGCGGGCTGAATGGTTGAAGAGGGTAAATTAAAACAGGGGCAAACTTGGTATTACGAAAATATTTTGGACATTTACTAGCAAAGGTAAAACCCTAGGACAAATTGTAAATGGCCCAAAGGCCGAAGACCTTTGGGCCAAATTTCTTCTATAATAAATGCAAAATTTTATAAAATAAAGAACTATTGGAGTTGGACCATAAAATTTTTAGAGATTTGTTTATCTATTTTATAGATTTTTAGAGTAACTTTTAGAGAGGCTCTTAACTAACTCCAATGGTATGGTGCAAATGCTTAAATATGCACATTTTGATACAAATTGTGCTCCAATTGTTACTTTTGAGTGTTCAAAATGTCCACATTTGCACACAAAGTGCTCAAATATAAGCACATTGTCGCCCCTATTTAAAAAAACTTTAATCAATTTTCAACAAATTTGGGGTCATTTTTATTGGTTATTTTTTTTCCTTTTTAATTTAATCATATTTATTTAGAGATGACTGTGCATAAAATATACATTTAATCAATGGAGTAAAATATCAAAAAGTGATATGCATTATTTAACACTCTCTGGAAATGTGTATATTTGGACATTTAACATTGTAGTTAGTCCAATATTGTGTTACTTTCAGATAACCATTTTGAGTAGAAAGTTATAAATTCCAGGAACTGGATTGGATGTTTATTTTTCTCTTTGAATTTTCATTTGACAATGGGCGATCAACCTGATATCTGTCGGTTTAATTCATACAATTGCTAATTGTGTTTCTTGAAAACACAACTTTCAATCTGAATAATAATCAAATGCGCATGGCCATCCGAATTCATGACAAACTGAACCAGAAAAACTGAGAGACAGAAAATACTGCTCAATAGAAATGAATTTGGATGTGATTCAGCCGCGCAAGTTTGATTTGTTGTGCAGGAAATTTCTGAGTTAAGAGAAAGTGTTGTGAAGAGCGCGAGAGAGAGGAAGCAGAGAAATAAAATACGAAATAGGGAGAAGGAATAGAATACAACAACCCAAATTCAAAGTCATACCTGCGAGCTATCACCGGCATCATCCATGGCATCACCCTCCACCGCCGTCGTCGCCTTCAGTTTCAGTCGTCGGCGTCATCTCCTATTGGATCAAAGAGCGAGCAAGCGAGCGAGAGCGAGGCGTCTCCATCAATCTTCATCGTCCCCTACTGGATCGAAGAGTGAGGAAGCATCTCTTCTTGGAGATCGCTCGCCTATTCAGAGGAATACCTTGTCCATGGTGGATGAGGACAGAGTCGAAGTGGGGAGGAATGTGGTCGGATCTGGACGCCGGCGGTGGTTGGGGGTTTTGGTGGTGCGGGGAGATATTGGTATCGGGAGAGATTTTGTGTTAACGAAGAGAGACGGGCCGGGGCGAATGGACAATTCGCTAATTTGGCCGGGGCGAATGGACAGTTCGCTAATTTGTCCAAAACAGTGGATAATTTGCTACTTAGAACACCTAATTTTGACAATCCTCTAAACGGCCCCTTTTTTAAGGAGGGAATTGTGCTATAGGCCATAATTAGGGCATTTATTAGGAAAATATCCACCCTTCCCCCCCCCCAATATGGCAAAATGTCCACCTTCCTTCCCTTGCCCCCTTTGCCCCTTTGCCCCCCACGCGCGCCTTGTGCCCCCCTCCTATTTCGGCACATTTGGTTTCAGCAAACCCTATTTTAGCGTTTTTTTTTCGCGCGTTGCTGAAACCGAACTTGCTGAAATTGTTGAAATTAGTTTTTTTTCCGCGCATTGCTAAAACCTAAGTTGCTGAAATCGGAGTTGTTGAAACCAGGGTTGCTGAAACCAGAGTTGCTTAAATTGTTGTTGCAATTGCTGAAAATTAGTTTTTTTTTCGTGTCAGCGCTTCGACATCAGAGTTGCTGAAATCAGAGTTGTTTTTTTTTTCTTTTTTTTTCGCGTCACCACTTCGACACCGGAGTTGCTGAAACCGAAGTTGGTTTTTTTTTCCGCGTCACCACTTCGACACCGGAGTTGCTGAAACCGGAGTTTGTTTTATCAAACAATGCTGAAATGCTAAAAAATTTTTATCAAAATATGCTGAAATGATGAAATGCTGATAATTAAATGTATTTAATTTATTATTATAATACTAATACTTAATGGTTATAGAGAAGAAAAGAGACATTGCTGGTTGTAGATTGCTTGTGAAACCAATGGATTCCTTTCATTACTTTATAGGATTGTATTCAAAACTACATTTTTTTAAAAAAAAAATTTAATACAGTACATTATTTTTCAACATCAGCATCACAAATATATGATCTTTTTAAATGGGGACTTGAAATTAAAAACACCTCAATCATAAAGCATTATAGCATCAGCAGCAATTCAGTACACCAGACTCATCAGTATCACCACAATTTTGTTGTCCAAGCAGTCAATAATATACAATGATTGTATGATTGCACACAAGGGATGAGTAAACACCAACGCAGCAATGAAATTTTCAAACCTAAAGGGCATGTAAAGAGAAGAAGAAGAAAACCTAAATGCTGAAATCACAAGAATGCACTTTAATTTTAGAAGCCTCCCTCCGCATCCACCTCTCTCTAACCTCCTTCCTCCTTCCTCTCTCTATATCATATAAACCTGAATGCTGAAATCACAAGATTCACAAAGGATCGTCTCCCGAATTAAACAGGTTAACAATGGCGCCCTTGTTCAAGAGCTCTCCATCGACCTCGATCGAAAAACTCAACTGCAGGTGGAATCCGTGGTCGGCCAGATCTGGAACGAGGCCGCAACAAGCGGCGGGAATCGCAATCAAGCAGCCATGGGAGAGGAGTTGAAGAGAGCAAATCGCAATCGCAATCGTCTGATTCAACTCTTGATTCGTCGATGCCTCCATGGGAGCGGCCAATCGAGCAGCCATTGAAGGGGCACGGCGGGAATCCAGCAGCCATGGGAGCGACCATGGAAGAGGAGGGCGACTGAAGGACGATTCAAATGAATTACTAACAAGGGAGCGAACGAGGGTGATTGAAGGGCGCGACGGGAATCGAGCAGCCATGGGAGAGGAGCCATGAGATCTGGAACGAGGCAGCCGTGGGAGCAGCCATCAGATCTGGACCGAGCAGCCATGGGAGAGGAGAGGCCTCTCAGCAGCCATAGGAGCGACCAATCTGGGAAGGAGAATGAGGGATTTGGGAGGAGAGCGGGATGAATTTGGGGGCAAATTTGTCCAGAAAAATAAAGGTGGACATAAAACTAATTACCCTAGTCCGGAGGACACTCCCTTAATAAAAGCTAAAAAAATGACTCGTTTCTCAAATTATTTCTTTTTTAAATTATCTCAGAAGACGTACATCGATCAACTTATGATGCTGTGTCATTTTCATCCCAAATACGGAGAAGACTTTAATATAAACACTAGTATTCGTTACCCGCGCGTTTGCGCGTTTTGTTAATAAATTATATTTTATTATATTAATTATATTAAAATATTATATTAGATAATTAATTGACGTGGCTTAAAAAAATAAAATCAAATTGATGTGGCTCACAAAAATAAAACCATATATAAATATATTATATTCAATTTGACCTAAAAGGTAGAATAACGCACTAAATATTCCTTCTTCATCTTTTAAAATAATAAATAATATAGTTTATTAACAAAAGCATGAAAATAATAAATATGTATAACAACTAATTCAAGTTATATTGGATAGATTATTGATCTAAAAAGATAAGTTTTTAGCTAACTATATTCGTTTATTAATTGATGTGGGCCAGAAATATAATACCACTTTGATCCAGAAAATGCCACGTAAGCAAAAATAATCCCACTTTAATCCAGAAAATTCCGTGGACGCGAGATCGCACCAGAGCCCGTTTCAGGCCTCTGCTTTAGTATTTTATATAGATATAGATATATAGATATAGATTTTTTTAAAAAAAATGACAATCAGAATTAAAGATTTGTACAGTTTTGCTGAATTAAATACTCCTAAATTTTTAACTTAAAAGTGATATCAGATTGAACGACGTAATCGGGAAATTGATTTAAATTAATTTAATCAATCTTGAACCCATGGTCAGCCATGTGGTCGTGTTGAGTGCTAATTAAGTTATTTGTATTTAAATATAACGTAATTTTCGTCAAATGCTTTGAGGTTATAAGGTTAATTTGCGTAATATACAAAATTTTGACATATTTTGTTAAATGTTCTTAAGATTTTCATTTTTTTTTTGTCAAATGTTTCCGAGGTTTTCATTTTTTCGTGAAATACACCTCCAACTAATTTGTTAACATTTTGGTTGAAAATAAAATATTATTTCATCATTATTTTTACAACGTATTATTTGCATAATATCATTTAATTATGGTAACTAAATTATCTAATATTATTTACACCATATCATTTTATACTACAATTTTTTAACCAATTATATTAATTCTAAACTATTTTTTTAATAAATTTAATATTAATTATACAATATTATTTCATTATATATTAATTACACAATATCATTTATGCTATTTTTTTAAACAATGTGATTAATTCAAAGTTTTTTTAAAAAAAATACATAGTTTCAAATATATGAATTTTTTTTTTCTCGAGCAACTGACGGTAAAATATATGAATTTTTTTTAACCAAGGGTAAAGATGTACGAGTAATGGTAAAATAGATGAAAACTATTTTTGATGGAACCCTAAGCTGGCGAAAGTTTTGACGTGTCACCCAACACTGCAAACTCGATAAAGATCCTTAAGAAATACTCGGGAAGGTTTCAACGGTCAGCGGACGAGACATTAAGAGACGAGGAGAAATTCGTTCGCGGACACAAAAGACCATTAGTACGTTTCCAGCTCACCAGTGTAACGGCCCAAATATAAATATTCGGGTTACGTTTCGAAGGATTGGATACCTTCGTTCGGATCTTGCAATTCGAGTACGGGTTGAGTTTTAAAACAAAGTTTTAGCGATCAAAGAAGGGATTTCGCACCCTAAAATTCGCGATAGGACCGTTAGGTCTCCCAACCTGTCCTACTTGCCTAAGTCGCTCAAAACGTTTAAGTTCGAAAGCATAAAGAAGGAAATATCATAATACAAGTTGCCACGGCATGCCCGGGTCAAAACCAAATACGAGGAAATAAGTAGTAAAAGTGTGGGGTTCAAGTCGGTCTTACTCCCCCTCTCAATGCGCCATAAGATATCCCCCGCCACAACAGCACAAGATCAAGCAAGGGGTACCTGAAACTAACCACGAAGTCAAGGTCGAGCCACTCATGCGGGCCCTGAAGACCTCGCTGAGGACATATAATACGCTCTAAGCCTAGATGAGGATGATCTAATGCAATAATGAAATATTAAGCACACAAGCATGCTGGCAGTTTATATATAACGACAGAAATGCAGCAAATGGGCCCACACAGAATGCCAAGTGGCATGTCCCAATCTCTCAAAACCCATGCCTCAGTTGGGGCGGGTATCTCTCTCATATCCGTACCTCAGCCGGGGTCGGATGTCTGCCTCAACCGGGGCCAGACGACTCGGTCGTTGCCGCAGTATATCTCATGCCTCAGTCCACACCTCAATCGGGGTGGGACACTCGGTCACCGCCGCAGTCATATATATATATAACTCATTAATTCATGCTCTCAGATGACTCTATCAGGACAAACCCGATGGAGCTGGGTTGTCCTATGACCCTAGCAAGGACTCTAGACTCACAACTTACGGCCGTTTCTACCAATCGCATTCAGAATACATATGCTCGTATGTTAATGCGGACCTAGGCATGCTACTACATGACATGTTATTATAATGCCTACATACTATATGACACATCAGGCATGAGGTTCTAACTTGAGTAAGCCCCGGAGGACTTACCTGGAGTAGCAGATCAGCAAAAGCAATAAACCAATAGTGAGCAAGCCAATCACGTCACGGATCACCGAGTTCGGGTTTCGATCGCTTGGCTTCGGGTGATGTCAGAAGGTCCTAGAGCTCCTTGGCGGCGGTTTTTGGATGGCTCGAGCTCTTCTTGGTCATCGGGAAGCTACCGCTGTTGCTCGGAACAACCGAAGGGAATGGGGGAGAGGGTGAGTGTGTGTTATCGAATGAAACAGAGCAAAGGGGAACGTGAGATTGGGTTTTGAGTTTCTTTATGAAGACAGGGGTTCGGGGTTTGGACAAGGCAAAGGAAGAAAAGGAGAAGGGTGGATGATTCTGAAATGAAAGGAGAAAGTGTTTTGTAAGAGAGTAGATTGGAGATGGAAGTGTGAAGATGAGTGTGGGGAGGCTGGGTTTTCAAATCAAAAGGAGGAATGGTTGTCTGCTATCGAAATGAAGGAGGGAGGGTGGTCTGTTTTAGCTATGAATAGGGGGCTAGGAGTGCCGTAGGGATAGGCTTTGAGGGTGGCTAGATGTGGAAGATAATAAATATGGGACCAAAAGTCAAATCTAATACCCGAAAATAAATTCCGAAACCCGCTTTCCGATCTTAACCCGATGTGATTAAAATAAATTTAAAATAAATATTCGAATCCGAATTAAATAACGAAATCCGAAAATATTTTCAAGTCTCGGAAAAATAAAGCGGAATTATTTTGTATTCAATTTGAGTAACAAGTTTATGCCGGAATTGTTCAAAAGAATTTAAATAAGTCGTTGGCTCCAGAACGGAAATTTTCAATATTTTCGAATTAACGAATCAAATCCAACATAAATAAATATTTAAATAAAATAATAATTTAAAATTTTTCCGGTCTTTACATTATCCACCTCTAAAAACAAGTCTCGTCCCCGAGACTAATATTACTTCAAAGTAAGAAGAGGAAGTTTTAATACGCGAGTCCAAGGACCATGTCCAAGGATCTTGCAATCGTCTCGGATGCGTCTTCCGGGACTCTCACAACATCCTAGTCACGGTCGTGACATCTCCAATTGATCTTGACAAGTATGCAATAAGCGCCCCTATCACATCCTCGCTTCGACTTTTCGGAAGTGCCACAACTCTAAAAGTACTACAATATCATCACTAGGTCCTAGCAAGCACCCTACAAGCACCCCCATAAAATGCTTGTATCCACTTCATGAAGTATTATAGATTAACCCGAAACAGGTAAGTTTCAAAAGGGTTTCGAAATAAATAAAATAAATAATAATAAATAAATAAATAAATGAATGAATAAATAAATAAAATAATTTGCCTCAAAATCGTTGAAATTATCGATCGCGTTTGGTCTTTCAAAATCCAAGTTAGTCCTTTCTAGCACCGTTCAAAATCTTTCAAATCCGACGTTAGTCAAGCAATTTTAAAACATCAAGAGGTGGAGTCATCCAACTCTAAGGGCTAATCCCATATTCCACGTCCTATGTTCAATTTCTCAAGTCTATCTCACATCAAGTTCCAAGTGTTAACAATTTAGAATATCATTTCATCAAAATCCATCGTCATGATAAAATCTATAACCGTGTCAAATTCTAACATCAACCAATCATATATCAATAGATCATAAAAACATGGAAATCCGCACATCAATATCACTCACAGAGTCACAACTAACCATACAGTTAAACACAAGGACAATCATGTAGAATCGCACTACCTGCAGTAGGAGGGGCGGAATACTCCTCTGCGCTCATCTGATAAACGCGGGGTGGTAGGGGCAGGTCGGCATCTTGCCCTCCTGATGACTGTCCTCCGTGACCACGACCCTCATCGCCTTCGAATCCTCTACCTCCTCATCCTCGGCTAGCTGCAAATCCTCTCCCCTGGCTCTAAGGATGAGCCAGTAGTGGTGGCCTAGGAGCCTCCGAAAGTCTGGGGACTGGTGCAGATGGTGTCACTCTAGTCTTGGGGCAGCGATGAGATCGATGCCCTCGAGTCCCGCATGAAAAACACAGAGTGTGCTTCCTCGGACAAGATTGCAGAACGTGCCCCTCCTCATGGCATCCATAACATGTAGCTCGGGCTCTAATCTCTCCGCTCTGATCTGGTGGTGTAAATGGTACTCTCGATGTATCTCCCCGAAGTCCTCCTCTAAATCCTCCTCCACTGGGTCTCATCTCTCCCCTAGTCTCATCAGGCCTCGGCCTCTTCCTCTCAGAAAGGGAGGAAGCATAAGCAGCATCAGAGAGAATGCGCTGCTGATCGTATAGAAGAACCACCTCCAGGAAACGATCGAACGAGACTGCGCCCAGACTAGAAGCATGCATTAGTACCGCTAGTGACAACCTCATCGACAACAATCGAATGCGACTCTCATTAGTGGGACACAGGTGTGCACAGTAAACCAGCTCCTTCTTGAACTGGTGGACAACATCAACAACAGAGAGAGACGGGTTGTAGGTCCCACGATAAAATGCCACCTCGCGAGCAATCTGAGTCCCCGGGGGACTATACTCTTTCAGCATCAAAGTCCGGAAGGCATCATAACTCCACTCGGTCTGCTCCGTCTTGTACACGGACCATCGATCAAAGGCGTCCTTTCGCAGATGTCCTGCTGCTAGCCTCTGTCGCTCTGTAACTGGCGCCTCGATATGGTCGAAGATCCCGTCTAGCTGACGGAACCACATTTCCACATCCTCTCCACCGTCTCCTGAGAACTGCGGCGGCCTACACTGCCCCATGGCCTTCACCCAGTTGATGCGCTTCTCGGGTAGCGCAACGGCCATAGGAACAGCTCGAGCGGGCTAAGGTGCTATAGGCAACTCGATCGGGATCTGGGCCCCGGGTTCTGCAAACTGTGACTCCCCAAGAAACTCTCGCAATACCTCCAGGATCGCAGCTCGATCCATCTGCCCCGGTGTGGTCTGCTGAAGGGGGACCTGAGTCTCGTCGCCCTCGGGTGTCGGAGTGTTAGCGTCGGCCGAAACAGTAGATGCCCTATGACGGGGTCGTCCTCTACCTCTACGTACAGGGCCTCAATGCCCCGTCGGTCCATGTCGGGTGTCCACCATGATTGCTGGAATGAAGGCAACGACTTATCACGTAGCATAGAAGTATTTAACAAGATATAAATGAGCATCAAGAAGACTCGTGCCATATTCCGAATCCCAAGTCCTAGTGCGTCTCACTCTCCATAAAATCAAACCTCTAGGTCCCTCACCGATTCTCGCAAAAGTTCAAGGGCCTATAACTCACCTAGAGTTCATCATGAAGAACCTAATAGCGTAAGTCAAACAAGTTCCTCAATTACTCAGTACGGTCCCAAGCTCACGATCCCAATTTTCCTATTCACTCACCTAAATCCTTAAATTAATACTTTACCCAATTATCACAGATCAAGATCAATTATTCCAAAACTTCATCCCCCTTTTTTTTCTTAGTATTAAAATCCCAAACTCACCCCAAGATCTGAAAGCTCACCAATCTTGAACCTTTTAGCAAAACCCTTACTGCATCTCTTCTCAACTGATCCACACATGAGGTTTGCCTAAGTAAGTTATACGAGCGCTCATGAACCAAATCACATTTCCCAAATTTCATACATATTTACTCGAAACGCCAACTATCACTCAAAACTCTGCTACGATTCCAAACGATTACGATCCTTACATGCCTTCCTATTCCAAATTTTCCAAAATTTCCATGCCTTATTTATTCAATTCTCTTAAGATGTCACAAGCACAGATTTCTGTTGCCTATAACTATTAGTACCTCAATATCTTTCACTCGGATAGTTCTCGATATTCCGCACAAAATTTTCCGACCTCCTAAATCCATCAATCACCCTTACAATCAAAGTGGCCCCTAAATCATCTCTATCCCTCACATGCCCAAAATAGGCCTTCTTATCGAGGTCATCCCCTTACCTATGTCCTTATCGGTTCATTCTCTTATTACCCCTAAGAGGAATTTTCCAACTTGTTTCAATACCCTTATTCTACTCCCCATATCCGCATACATTCCCATCGCTAATCCACCTCTAAAAAAAACATCTTCCACTACAACCTTATAAGTTTCATCCTCTCATTCTGTATTTTAAATCACAAAAATTTAGATTCCTAATCCCTACACGTACCCCAAGCAAGGTTTGGTAGCACCTCTAATTGACTAAGTGGACATCTCAACTTCTTCCTAAACTAGTACCTTAGACTTTCGATACCAATTCTACACTCTTCAATACTATCCCATCCTTACTCTAGAAAATATCCTCAAGTCTCATACATTCCTACTCTTATATCAGGCACTCAAGGAATCAATGCACCTGAACAAGGACCATGAATGTAGTGAAATTACTAACCCGATTTCCCATGAACGATTTTTTTATAATATTAGGAAAAGAAGGCCAATAAAATATCATGTGACAATATGGATGGAAGGTAGGAAAAGGTAAAATGAAAAATGAAAGGATCATGACGCCAAGGAATAAAGGATGTGGAAAGATCACCCATATGATCGACATTTCCCAACCAAACGATAAGAAAGGACGTCTCGCTATCCTAGCTGCAGAATTTCAACACACTCCCAAGAATATATCAAATGAAATCCTAGACCGAGGGAAGGAACACATGAAGAGGAATGTCAAAACAAGGCATCTAGCACATAAGCACTCAACAGTGTGTAATCAGATCCCCTTCGAGGGGGGTCGTCCTCAGGCCCAATTTATATAAAATCACATAATCTATCTAGAAGCTGCCCTTCGAGGGGCAACAGATCGGAGGGGCAACTATCCTCTTGGCCTCTAGATCCTACCCCGCTACTCCAAACACCACGGTGCAAAATCCTTGGAGTCTTCCAGGCCCTCTGTAAAGTACAAAGCTAAGTTTTGCCTACCCTTTCCCAAGTCTACATCCAATAGGGATGGTCTATCGCCTTTCTACCCACTCGATTTCCCTTGTTCTGATTTTCCTTATTTTAAGTCAAGTTTATTAAGCTTTGTTCATTAATTTAGCCATATTAAATTCATTTTGCCCTTTAAAACTCTTCAAAATCCCTTGAAAACATTGGGCGATTTCCAAAACCATACTTCAACCCATTTGTACTCGAACCGCGCAACCTCGCTCTGATACCACCTTTGTAACGGCCCAAATATAAATATTCGGGTTACGTTTCGAAGGATTGGATACCTTCGTTCGGATCTTGCAATTCGAGTACGGGTTGAGTTTTAAAACAAAGTTTTAGTGATCAAAGAAGGGATTTCGCACCCTAAAATTCACGATAGGACCGTTAGGTCTCCCAACCTGTCCTACTTTTCTAAGTCGCTCAAAACGTTTAAGTTCGAAAGCATAAAGAAGGAAATATCATAATACAAGTTGCCACGGCATGGCCGGGTCAAAACCAAATACGAGGAAATAAGTAGTAAAAGTGTGGGGTTCAAGTCGGTCTTACTCTCCCTCTCACTGCGCCATAAGATATCCCCCGCCACAACAGCACAAGATCAAGCAAGGGTACGGGTACCTGACACTAACCACGAAGTCAAGGTCGAGCCACTCATACGGGCCCTGAAGACCTCGCGGAGGACATATAATACGCTCTAAGCCTAGATGAGGATGATCTAATGCAATACTGAAATATTAAGCACACAAGCATGCTGACAGTTTATATATAACGACAGAAATGCAGCCAATGGGCCCACACAAAATGCCAAGTGGCATGTCCCAATCTCTCAAAACCCATGCCTCAGTCGGGGCGGGTATCTCTCTCATATACGTACCTCAGCCGGGGTCGGATGTCTGCCTCAACCGAGGCCAGACGACTAGGTTGGTGCCGCAGTATATCTCATGCCTCAGTCCACACCTCAGCCGGGGTGGGACACTCGGTCACCGCCGCAGTCATATATATATAACTCAGTAATTCATTCTCTCAGATGACTCTATCAGGACAAACCCAATGGAGCTGGGTTGGCCTATGACCCTAGCAACGACTCTAGACTCACAACATACGGCCATTTCTACCAATCGCATTCAGAATACATATGGTCGTATGTTAATGCGGACCTAGGCATGCTACTACATGACATGTTATTATAATGCCTACATACTATATGACACATCAGGCATGAGGTTCTAACTTGAGTAAGCCCCGGAGGACTTACCTGGAGTAGCAGATCAGCAAAAGCAATAAACCAATAGTGAGCAAGCCAATCACGTCACGGATCACCGAGTTCGGGTTTCGATCGCTTGGCTTCGGGTGATGTCAGAAGGTCCTAGAGCTCCTTGGCGGCGGTTTTTGGATGGCTCGAGCTCGTCTTGGTCATCGGGAAGCTACCGTTGTTGCTCGGAACAACCGAAGGGAATGGGGGGAGAGGGTGAGTGTGTGTTATCGAATGAAACAGAGCATAGGGGAAGATGAGATTGGGTTTTGAGTTTCTTTATGAAGACAGGGGTTCGGGGTTTGGACAAGGCAAAGGAAGAAACAGAGAAGGGTGGATGATTCTGAAATGAAAGGAGAAAGTGTTTTGTAAGAGAGTAGATTGGAGATGGAAGTGTGAAGATGAGTGTGGGGAGGCTGGGTTTTCAAATTAAAAGGAGGAATGGTTGCCTGCAATCGAAATGAAGGAGGGAGGGTGGTCTGTTGTAGCTATGAATAGGGGGCTAGGAGTGCTGTAGGGATAGGCTTTCAGGGTGGCTGGATGTGGAAGATAATAAATATGGGACCAAAAGTCAAATCTAATACCCGAAAATAAATTCCGAAACCCGCTTTCCGATCTTAACCCGATGTGATTAAAATATATTTAAAATAAATATTCGAATCCGAATTAAATAACGAAATCCGAAAATATTTTTAAGTCTCGGAAAAATAAAGCGGAATTATTTCGTATTCAATTTGAGTAACAAGTTTATGCCGGAATTGTTCAAAAGAATTTAAATAAGTCGTTGACTTCAGAACAGAAATTTTCAGTATTTTCGAATTAACGGATCAAATCCGACATAAATAAATATTTAAATAAAATAATAATTTAAAATTTTTCCGGTCTTTACAACCAGAGTCACGTGCCACTTATGTCATCATCCCACGGGTTTAAAGGAACACGATACGTGGTGGTTGCCTTAGGATATTTGTCATACTAGCGTTCGGACAATTATGACAGTATAAAACCCGAACTCGTGCAACTTAGAAGAGGCTTTTTCGAAGTTCGGACAGAAAGAGAAAATAAGAGAGAGAGAGAGAGGAAATAAATAGAGCAGTCATGTCGTCCATTCATGAACCCCCTTGTTTAAAGGTCGGATACGTAATCACGCTCCACATAACTTTTAACTTCTATTATCCGTATCCCATTTATTAGAAGAATCTTTCCCAAGATCAGATTACCAAGTTAAGTAACCCTCGTCGATAAGCCACCTTGCTCCAAATTGCGTGACGCATGTAAATTACTTTTGTACTACTTGGAATAGGTGAAACCTCTGAGGTGGGGGGAAGAGATCGACACACTTCGTGACGACGACTCAGCTTATGATGGGTGGCTCTTCATATCGCTACGTGCCTCAAGTAAGCCCGATTAGTCATGAGGGTTCGACTCTGACCGAACCTGGCCCCACTAACACGACACTTTCATGGAGGGATTCGTCAATTTTTTTAATAATAATCTTAAATTTTGAATTTTCACAAAATCAACCTAATCTACATAAATTTCAAATAATAAAAATTTTAAACATTTTTAAACAATGGGATTTGTCTATTTTAACTATAATGCAAAATATTTTTGCTTAGATGTCACAATCATTTTCATTTTATGATTTTCTCCAAAACAACTAAATCTAGTAACAAAATCCAACTAATGAAATTTGTACACGTTTATTTGATCAATCTTGCTACATCTAACTATTAAATCATAAACATTTTTATTAGGGGTTATAACCAGATTTATTTTAGAATTATAACCCAATCAGCCTATTTTTTACTTAATTATCAAATTTGTTTGTTTTTTTTTGTTTTATGTTAATGTTGGGTAATAGTTTTTTTTTAACATTACCATATTTATTATTGATACTTATAAAATTTTATTTATATTTTTTAAAAAGAAAAATACACGTCATGGCGCAATGATCGTATTAGTTTTCAACGAAAATGTTAACAAATTAGACAGAGGGTCATTTTGGCAAAAAAATTGAAAATCTCAGGGGGTCTTTGGCAAAAAAATGAAAATCTTAGTATCATTTGGCGAAATATGTCAAATATTATGACACCGCAAGAATTAACCTTAATCTTAGAGGCATTTGACAAAAACATTGTAAATATAACTTACAGCAATCTCGTGCTCAACAATGTGAATGATGTGATCCATAATCCATATATTGCAAAAATAGTGTAGGTATATCCCCTATACGGATAATACGTTAATAAAATGGTATAAATAATCCAGATAGATTTCAATTTAAAAACCTGAATATAAATCATTTTTTCCACCAAAAAATATAGATATAAATAAAATTAGTTTGACATATTATATATAATCTAAATATCTTTTATTTAGATTCTCTCAAAATATAAATAAAATTTACATTTATACGGTAAAATTTTTTTTCTAATATAACATTAATTGAATCTCGTGTAATTTAATAGATAACTAATTTTTAAAAATATTTTATGTTTTATTAAATATATATGATATATTAATTATTATGTTAGTTTACTAAAATAGTGATGCATGGATGGATTGGTGATTTGTGGCTACACAAGTTTTTTAATAAATCATTTTAGGCTCAACATAATATAGATATAAATAAAATAACAATTATTAAATAATTAATTTTTATATAACTATTTTTTTCAGCAAAAAAATAATCGATATAAATAAAATAGCACTTATCAAATACTAAATATTTATCTATTAATATTTTTAGTAAGTATGACTATGAAATATGTTTTATTTATATTTTTTTCAATCAACTAAAATATATAGATAGATAAATTGTGACTTATATAACTTTCTATTAATTATGACAACATATTATTACTCCGTAATATTTTTTTACTTATATTTTTGTTAATTCAAAAAATATATATAAAAATAAATTACGACTTATATAACTTTCTATAAACTATTACAACATATTATTTTTTTCTATAACCAACTATAATACATCGTATAAAACGTTATGTATCAATTTTAGTACATTATATATATATATATATACAAAATTACAAAGCAATCATAATGTGCAAATGAAAAAAAAAACAATAAATTGACGCTATTCATCTGTAGGGATAAAAACAATAAATTAAGGCCCATTGAGCAACTTCAATTGACCCCAAAAAAAAATGGATTCTTCAAACTCAGGCCTAGTGTTCACTGTGAGGAGGAACGAGCCGGAACTGGTGCGCCCCGCGCGGCTCACTCCCGCCGAGTTGAAGCCCCTCTCTTACCTTGATGAAATTTGCCGGTACCAGCAATCGGGCATCACGTTTTACCCGGCTGCAGTAGACACCAAAGGCAAAGATCCCGCTAAGGGGATAAAGGCGGCATTGGCAGAGGCGTTGGTGTATTACTACCCGTGGGCCGGCAGGGTAATGGAGGGACCGGGCCGAAAGTTGTGGGTGGATTGCACGGCGGAGGGGGTGGTGTTTGTGGAGGCGGACGCCGATGTTAGGCTTGAGCAGTTTGGGGAGGAGCAACTACTACCGCCCTTCCCCTGCATTGAGGAGCTTCTCTACAATAAGGTTGCTAACGCCGAGGCCGTGATCGGTTGTCCTCTGCTTACCCTGCAGGTTGGTTCATCTTCACCCCTCACCAGACTCACATCTTCATTCATCCATCTTGCATAATTCATGTTTTTTATATCCAATTTATTCAACATTAATTCATGCTCTATAAACTGAGTTTGTAATTCCATTTTTTTTTAAATCAATCGTATCGGTGGCACATTTCTCCTCGCTTAGATCATCCACAATGGTGGTGTACAAATGTGTATTTTTTAGATATTTTTTAACTCTATTGATTATTTTAGGTGTGTGCAAATGTACACATTTGAGCATGTAATGTCCAAATTTGAGCACATCACCTCCCCATGTGTAAAACCTTTTACAAAAAGCAAGACAATTTCATTGGTTGATTTTTTTTATGATTTTATTTTTCTTTTTGTTTTAAATGAATTGTATTTGAATGATGTGTAAAAAATGCACATTTTACTAATTGAGCAAATTGTTAAAAACTGAGGTGTATTTTTACACATCTTGTACAAATGTGTTTTTTTACCCAAAACCATTGTTGATGGTCTTAGATTCGCTGTATATTTCCAAGAAAATTCGGGCTTGTTTAAAAAAAAAACTAGATTTTTTTTTTTGATGAGGAAAGAATTCGGGGCGGCTGACCCTACCCGGCAGCATCCTTGCGGATGAGGTCAAGGAGACCTGGATCATTTTTAATATCGACTCCTCGGGTAGAGTGGCTAAGATGTGCTACCTTATCCGCTGCTCTATTGCCCATGCGAGGAACATGGAAGAAATGTACTTCTTCCAAAGTCGATAGCAAGACTTGGACATCCGACAATATTAGTTCAATCTCCGACCCAATTCAAGTTTAGCCATAGTTGATAAAATCCGACCCAATTCGAGGAATCGGACCATATTCATTGGGATCTAGACCGGGTCACGTCCGAAAATAACCTAAACCTATTAACCCGAATATAAACAAATTAACCACACCTGTCTCATAATTGATCCAAACCAGGCTAGACTTGTCCCTATAATCGCCATAATTTTCTCATATAGAAACACAAACACACAAAAATAAAACCTAATATAACTAATTAACTGAAGCTTCGTCGTTAACAATTAAGATAACGATAAAATAATAATTATCTACTGTAATAAAATTAAATGTGATCCGACTTGACTCAGTTTGACTCAATTCAATCCAAACAAGCTCAAAATTCATTTTAACCCCACCTGACCCATCCAACGTATGCACGTACCTAATATATTCAACATATAAGGTTAGTGGTTAGTCGCTGCTCTTACTCCTAGTAGTTTCTACTTAGTGAATACTCCATCCGTTCGACAAAACTTGTCATTTTAGGATGTTATTTTTGTTCAAAAAAACTTGTCATTGTAGGTATTTGCCCTTCGCTTTACAAAAATGTCTTTGATATGGTTGATGGTTTGTTAGTTGTAGTTTTCAATAAAGTAAAAAAAGAGGGTAATAATTTAGGGTAAATTAGTACATTTGTTAATTGCCTTAAAACTTGTGAAAAAAAAATTAAAATGACAAATTTTATCGAACGGATGGAGTAGTATTTTAGGTTTAAAGTTGAAACCTCACTCAACTTATTGGATTGATCATGTATAGTCACCGAAACTCGCAATCAGAGCACAATATATTGGATTTTAATAGGATTATTAGTCTCAATTAACACAAATGTTAATTACTTTGTAGGTGACTCGGCTACTATGTGGTGGCTTTATACTCGCCTACAGCTTCAACCACATAATGAGCGATGCCGTTGGCATTGTCCAATTCTTGATTGCTGTCGCGGAGTTGGCCCGCGGCAGCTCCGCTCCCTCCATCCTCCCTGTATGGCAACGCGAGCTCCTCAACGCGCGTGACGCCCCTTCTCCCCGCGTGATCTCCGACAACTCCCCTCAAACCGTCAAAAACATCGACTCCCATGAAAACATGGCTCATCGGACCTTCTTCTTCGGCCACGAAGAGCTCACAGCCCTCCGAAGCCGCCTCCCGCAGCGCCTGCGGTCCTGCTCCTCCTTTGATCTCATTGTCGCGTGCATCTGGCGCTGTCGCACAGTCGCCCTCAGGTGTAGCCCGGATGAGCAAGTTTGCTTGGCCTTCACCATGGATGGCCGCCAAAGGATCAGTCCTCCCCTCCCCTCCGGCTACTACGGCAATGCCTACGCTCCCACCATGGCGGTTTCCTCCGCGAAGGAGGTCTGTTGCAACTCCCTCGGCTACTCGGTAGAGCTGCTGAAGAAGGCCAAAGACGCTGTGACGGAGGACTACCTAAGATCGATCATTGATCGCGCCGTCGAAACAGGTTGCTGGCCCATTAGGTACGTCCCGCAGACCTACTTCATCATCGATACGTCGAGGGCGGGGCTATTGAATCTAGATTTCGGGTGGGGGAAGCCCGTTTATACCGGCCCGACTGATAATATTTTGCATCCTCATATGGTAAGCTTCTTCATGTCGGGTAAGAATGACGAAGGGCAGAGTGGGAAGACGGTAACGATGTGTTTGCAAGTAGATACCATGAGGAGATTCGTTAGCTCGCTTAGGAGCTTGCTCAACATGGAAGATCAGTCCAAATTGTGAGTCCGGATATGATTAGAAATGGCAATCAAGTCATTCAGATCGATCGAGTCATTTGGGTTAAAATTGAATCAATCATCTCACAATTCACATAATGTATTCGTTTGGGTTCAATTGGTTCGAGTCATTTCGCGAGGTAACCTTTTTCAGCATAGGCGGATCACGTTCCCCTACCCTCATGTGACGAACCCTCTATATATATTTTCTTCATGATATATAACACGCCTTAATTCGATATCTAAGTAAAACATTGTTTAGGTTTGAAATACCACTTCAAGGGCCTTGAGATGGTATTTCACGAGGTGTAAAATAATTTGTCCCATTTCACATAATACCTCTCAGTGTAAAAGTAATTTTGCGTCACACTCGTCCTCGGTTACATTAAACAGTTGTCTATTTTTTTTTACACAAATCCAGTTTCCAGGTCTCCCCAAATACTTCTCATCAAACTATTAATTCAAATACCTCCACCATATATGGGGATCCCACAAGCGAACAACTTTGAAAAATATCTTGGTTGCCCAGTCATCAACAGGAAGGTTAATAGAGATACATTTACTGAAATCATTCTAAAAACAAAAAATCAACAGACAAAATGGAAAGCGTTTGCCTTATCAGCAGAAGGACGTAAAGTGCTTATTAAAGCTAATCTGAATGCTCAGCCTATTTACCTTATGCAGGCTTTCCTACTACCAACAAGCATTCTACACGAGTTGGATAAAGTTTATCATCGTTTTTTCTGGAATAAGGAATCATAGGCTACACCTCTGATTAGTTGAGACAAGATCTGTACGGACACGTTAAAAGGGGGTTTTGGCCTCCATAAAGTTGAAACCATGAACACAGATGAAACTTTTGTGGAAGATTATTTCGGAACCAAACAATATCTGGGTTCACGTTATCTTGAAAAAATACCTGAAAAATTTACCTCTGCTGACATACAAAAAAAACAAAACAACACTTCCTAGCAATGGGGCAGGTTAATGTCCATCCGACATCTATTTAAACCGGGCCTTCTCTGCAGCATTGGAAAGGGCGAGTCGGTTAATTTCTGGACAAATTGTTGGGCTTTCGACGCTCCTTTGATGGATATCTTCTGCTTCCATTACCACCTACTAGTGCCTCACTTAAGGTTAGTTTCTTTATCAAACAAAACATGCAATGGGACCTGCAGTGTCTCCAAACGGAGCTGAATACTCATTTGTCTCAGCAAGACATCAATCATATTGCTAATCTTGTCTTGCCTACAAACATAATGACTGACCATCTGTATTGGGGTTCGAGTACGGACGACTAGTTCTCAACTAAATCGACAACTTCTCTCCTTACAAAAAAAATCAAGGGTCACAAACCTTTAACTGTGGGTGGCTCTAGGACCTTGATACCCCGCACAAAATAAGACATTTTCTGTGGAAAATTTCCAGAGACGGTCTTCCTACGAAAGACCGTCTTCAAAAAGTAAGCATTTCCATTCCTTCTGGTTGTGTTTTCTGCAGCAACACCAATGAATCAACCTACCACTTGTTTATTGAATGCAATACGACATCTTCCTTATGTAAAGAACTAAACATCACAATACCATCCCACACCGGGGCAAATAGTCCCCAAGGATGTCACTTTCAGCTTAATTTGATATGGAATATGATTTGTATGAAACAGATGGGTAATCTAGCTACTTGCTGGTGGAGCGTCTGTTTTTTCAAAAACCAGTTATCTTTCATCCATGTAAATTCGGTGTCTTTGACAGAGATGAAGCTGTTTTTACCAAACGTCGACCCAAACATGGAATTAGCCGGCTTGATTGATTTGAACGGTAATACACGGAAAGGTAAAACCAAATTTTCAATCAACTCTCGGACTACAAAATCGCACATAAGGCTAAAATATGGTAGATCTGACAGATGGAAAAAACCTCCCATGGATTTTGTTAAATTAAATTTTGATGGATCTAAGCATCTTGATGGCAAGGCCTCCTTTGGCTTTGTTATGAGAAACTATGCAGGTGATGTGGTTTCCCTGGGTAGGGGGCTATGTAATCACACATCGATTTGTACACAGAAACTATTGGTCTTAAAATGGGCATTCTGAAGGCCAATCAGTTGCATATCGATAAATTGCTTATTGAAGGGGATAACAAAACGGTTGTGATGGCTTTTTTGGGCGACTGGAAATGTCCCTAGAACATTGAGCTCTTATAGTCGGATTTTTAATTAGATATTTCGTCTTTCTCTTATGTTGCTATTCGTCATGTTTTCAGGGAATCGAATTCTGTGACTGATTATCTCGCTCGCTCAGCCTACACTTCCCCTGCCCACGTCTGCTTCGTTGATGATCAAGAACTTCGGGTTGTCGTCCACAAGGCTACGCTAGGAAGGTGTTCGACCATGGGCGACCCTACCCAGTGGCGGAACCTGGATAAAAGTTTTGAATGGGCCAAATTTTTAAGGGTTTGGAACTATTCAAGGACTTATCTCTACGCCTTTTTCATTTATACGAAAAAATAAAGTACATTTATAGGAGGGGACTTGATGCCTAAACTCCGTACAAAAAATAAATTATAGCGAATTCTATCTAAATAGTACTCTACATTCTTTCATAGAAATAAATTCATCTATAATTTCATCTGATGTAAAGGTCTTAACCATTTTCCTTTCAATGTCAACAACTAAGTTATCTGCCAAAAAATCATCTTTCAACTTGTTTCTCAACCTTGTTTTGATGATTTTCATTGCTGAAAATGCTCTTTCACTAGCTAGTAGTTATAGGCACCGGAAAAGTCAAAACAAAAAATGACACAAATAAAAAATGACACAAATTTCATCATATCCACGCATATTGCGAGCTCCATCATTCCACTATTTCACCGTTTGAATTAGAATTTAGAAGAATATGCATTCTTTTCAATTAGAAGATAAGATATTCAGTGGTTGAGATATTAAAAATATGAAAGTTGAAAATAAAAATCTAAATGCTCTAAAAAAAATAAAAATATGGAAATTAGAAGTTAAAAATATTGAAATGGAAACGAAATCCAAATGCTCTAAAAAAATAAAAAAAATAAAAAGAAGAAAATGTAATTAATTAATACAACTGTAATATATATATATATATATATATATATATATATATATATATATATATATATATATATATATATATATATATATATATATATATATATTATGAAAAAAATTTTGTCGGGGGCCATCTCCATTACCTTCCGCCACTGACCGTACCTAATCTTTATTCTGCGTAAAAAAAAATAGAAAAATTGTTCTTGTATTAATTAGTCTTGCCTTTTAATATCTACTACATCTGCTCGGTAAAACTTGACGTTTTACTATTTACGCACGCTTTTTAGGAGATAAAAACTATATAAAATATCTAGTTTTTTTAATATTTTTTTAACAATTTCGTAGTTATTATTAATAAGTACAAACTTGTTAATTTTTTTTTAAAAAAATTGAATATTTTATATACTTTTTATCATTCTAAAAAAACGTACGTAAATAGTAAACAACAAGTTTTGTCGAACGGAGGTAGTATTAATTTATTAATGGACTGACATGAGATCAATATAGAATCATGGAAATTATTAGCTTACCAATCAAGACGTGGAAATTAATTATTAGCCTACCAAATCAAGACTTACGGACAATATCTCATTTTAATATCTACTACTTTAATTACTCCGTAATTTATTACTCGATCCGTATCAGCTTACCAAATCAAGATCGGATGACCATATCTCATCAGGAGATGCGATCCGCTTGCTTAATTTGTTTACGATAGACCTTTACCTGATATATGAGATACGAATACGATCCATTAATTAGATTATCCATTATATTTAAGTATCTTAGTTTAAGATTTAAAAATTATATGAGTTTAAGATTTAAATAGAATAAGTTGATTGAATAAACATCATAAAATAAAAATGGTTACAACCCCTGATGAAAAAATGCTTATGATTTTAAAATTAGATATAGCTAGATTGATTGAAAAAACGTAGACAAATTTCATTAGTTGGATTTTTTTTTTCTAGATTTAGTTGATTTGGAGAAAATCGTAAAATAAAAACGATTATGACATATAATCAAAAATATTTCTCATTTAATAGTTATAATAGATAAAATGGTTCTCATTTAATATAGTATATAGATATATAGATATGGATATTGATGAAGCGTCCCAAGAAGTTGTATAAGGGGCCCACTTTCGGTGGGTCCCCGGGGGTTTAGACGCGAGTATATATTTTTATATTACACGGGCTTACCTGACACGTGAATCGATTTGTTCGCTATTCAACCTGGGCCGCGCTTTGTTCGCGTTCATGAAATCTACCATAACCCCATATCTTTTTTATGGGAGTTCATCCATTTGTTTTTTATGATTTAAGGGTTCATACCTGCCCGCGGAGATTCACCTGAGGTGTTTGGTTCGTCGCGGTGTTCAGGATGTTATACCCTTTCCTCTCTCTTGACTTATGAATTCTCCGCGGTTTATATGCAGATTCCGCGGTTGACTTTGCTGATTCTTTCAATCTCTTTCTTCTTCTCTCTTTCCCTCTCGTACTTCCAAAAAAGTCCCCTCTCTCACGTCTTCTTCTGTTCACTTCCCCTTTTATAGGGATTGGCCAGAGGCCCCCATCTTGACACTTGTCACTATTGGATTGACACGTGTGGTCATCGTGGGTGGTGGGCATGATGGACATGTGTCATTGTCTTGTGTCCGCATCCTCCCTATGCTCTGGGTCTTCCTGGGTATCGTTTCGCTATACCCGCGTCCGAATCTTTGTCTAATTATTTCCGCATGGTTTCATCACAACTCCTCGGGTCGGGTTGAGTTCCATGAGAGCTTGAGACGATTCGACTTTTACCCGCGGAAATGTGTTCCTCTCTTCATCTCTAAGGGGGTAATTTCGTATTTCCTGTTTTAAACAGTGTTTGTGGGCCTGGTTAAGGATCTCCTCAGACCCGTTAAGGTTTTACCACGGCCCATATCGTCTTGAGGGGAACTGAAGAGTCGGTAATTTTCTTATAAATTACCCCGTTCCGTTTTCACTTTTTCACTTATCATCATTTGTTTGCTTGCGGTGTTTACTCAACTTCTCGTTTTTTCAGAGTTTCCCGTTGGTCTCCTCGCTACCCGGTTGAGTTTTTCGGTTGTTCTTCTCTTTCCGGTTGTTCTTCGCTTTCCGGTTGTTCTTCGCTCTTCCAAGGTAATTCTTTGTCTTTGTTCTTGAGTTCTTAATTTCTCCGTGAAATGTTCTTGAGTGTTCTTGCTAAAATTATTATTCCTTGCTAAAAAACTTTAGTTTTCCCCCTCTTAGATCCGTTTGGGTCCTTCCCTTTTTTCCCGGTTCTGTTTCTTTGGGTTTTTTGATTTTTTGGTCCGCGTACGGGTTCCTTTTCAGACCAGCTTTTAAATTCCTTCAAGGATGGCTAACTTTGAGGGGAACCCGGACGCACTGGATGAGTTTGAAAGAGAGGAAGGATGGAGAGAGGGCTTGCCCTCGGTTTCAGGAGGGAATCCTCCCGCGGTCGTTTTGGATTCTTCTTCTTCATCTTCCAGCGGGAGTTCCTCGTCCGACTTAGAAAGTTCTTCCGAATCTTCTTCTTCCTCCAACATTTCTTCCCCAGACCGTGTGGGTCCTTTCGGCAACCCGATTAAGGTGAGGAGACGACAGAACCGCTCTGACCCTGATTATTATTCCTCTCCTTTTTTAACTTCTTCTTCTTTGAAGGGGGATGACGTTCATCCAATGGACGTGGAGACTCAAGCTCAATCCGGCGCGCGCGCCTCCTTTAGTCCGCGTCCGTCAACCAGTGGTTTGGAGTCTGAGTTGTCGTGGGTCCCCTACGCCGAGTCTCCCGTCGGGTTCGCAGAGAAGTGTGCAAGGGTCCGCTCGAAGGATGTTCTTAGTGATCTCGACTTCCCGTCCTATTCCTTTGACGACTTAGCTTCTTGTTCCTTTCGGGGAGATTTCTCTCTTCGTGACCCTCAGCCTTGTCCTCCTGTCATCTCCGAGAGAGTTCGTCCGCGTCGTTCTCCTAACCAAGAGGTGCGAGGATGTACAACACTGCTTGATCTTTCAAGTGTTGAGGCCTTAGCCCGAATATTTCCATGGCCAGCGGGCGTGGAATTGTGTCTTCCCTCAGAGGGTGGAGGGTGCCTGGACGCTTATGAGGACTGCTTGGTAGTGTACGCGGCGAGTTTATCCCAAGGATTCCGCCTGCCTCATCACCCTTTGTTTATCGCCTTCTTGTCCGAGTACAATTTGAGCCCCGCACAAGTTGTACCGAATTGTTGGATGTTTTTTGCCAGCTTTGTGATGCGGTGCATGGATATTGGAGTGCCTCCGACGAAAGAGCTAATGCTCAGCATCTTTTCTCTGAAGAAGGGGCCCCAAGATCCTCGGTTTTATCAGTGCAACTCCAGTTGCAGTTATATTGAGAGACTTTCCAGCAAACCGAACTGGAAACATAAGTGGTTTCTTGTTCGCGACAAGGCCGGCATTTGTCTTAAGTTTAAGACCGTACCCGGATGGTTCAGCGCGGTCAAAAAGCCATGGGTTGCGCGTCTTGATAAGTTCAAAGACTCTTTCGTTCATGAGCCAAAGTTACCGTGGCGATCGATGGTTTCGGCTCTTCGACTCGAGATGGCGGGGTTGAGCCTGCCTCATCCGCGATTAGGTGTCTGCTTTAGTCTTTACCATATTCTATTTTTTTTATTTTCTTGGCGTTTCACATATATTATATATATATATTTTATATTTCTTAGAAGACTTGTGAGTTCGCGAGCGGTGTTTTATTCCTTCTCTTTTTCGTTTTCTTTTTGGCAGACCTAATGGATTTGAGCTCTTTGGCCGATCGCCATCACGTTCAAGAAAGTGGCAAGACGAGGAAGAAGAAATCCGCCAAGCGTGTTCCTCGCCCGCTTGCTGCCTCCCAAGGTACGGCTGTGGAGGAGGTGGAGAGAGCCAATGAACCCGTCGTGGAAGCCGAGGTCGTGGTTTCCGATGCCCGCGAGAAACGTCCTTGTCCTTCGGACGCGGGTACTTCTCGCCCTCAAAAAAGGAAGAAAGCCGTGGGCTCATCACGTGCCTCCGGAAACGGGGAAGATGAGGCACTTTTCCTTCAGGGAGATGATGCTTTGCCTGCTTTCCGCATTCCCGGCTTTGGGGTTGACGAGCTCGTTCGCCTTCGCGGCTCTGATAAATTCGCATGGAACGAACGATCGTGGGTGCGCCGCTTGGAGTGGGATGAGTTTTCCTTTCAGTTCGAGCGTGCAACCGAGTGGGTGAGTTTGTCGTTGGGATCTTTCATTTTTGTTCACGTCATTGTTCAATCCCTGTCTCTTTATTTTCACCTCTATCCTTGTTCCTTCAGGTTAGGAGTTTCCAAATCGACTCGGAGAGGCGACTGACTTTCTATGAGGCGGAGCTCTCTAAGAAGGCCTCGGAGATGAAGGTGTTGAATCATAAGCTGAGGACATTGGGCAATACTGTTGGCGATCCCTCTTCGGTGGAAATGTTCAAGAAACGATCCGCGTAACTTCATGAGAAATTGCAGGCCGCTAGCGAGCAAATCTCCGCTCTGAAGGAGAAAAACTCTTCTTTGTCTTCCAAGCTTGACGCGGCACTTTCGAATTCGGACGCTTTACGCCGCCAAGGAGAGGAGTTTCAACAGTCCGCGGCGCAAGTGAAGGAGAAACTGGAGACAGCTGAAGCACGTCTCAAAGATCTTCAAATTGAGCATTCCATCGTTGAAGAAGATCGTGCTTTAGTGAGGCAGGAATTGGAGAAGCTTCAGTCTCAGTCTCCTCAAGAGGTTGCGCTTCAGTGGTTGGAATCTTCTGCAGGTCTTAAATTTTTTACCTCCGAATGGTTCAAGACCGACGCGGGCATTTCTTTCCTTTCCTCGATAGCCAAGCCATGTCTTCGATCTTCAGAGGGAGTAGAGCTCTTAAAGGACAAGTGCTTCAGTTATTTCCGGAAAGGGATGTCCGCTGGTATCAACCAGAGCGTTGCCCTCTCGCAGGCTAATCCGGGTGTTCCTTTGGAGAAGTTTGAGGCGAGCTTGTCGGTAGCGGATTGGGGACTGACCCCGGAAGAGATGGCAGGGGAGGAGGACTCGGATGAGGAGGATTCCGATGATGAAGAGGTTGATGCCGCCGCCAACCCTTGAGGCTTGGAAGGATTAATTTTTCTTTTTATCTTTTCTTATAATATTTCACTGGCGCGGGTCAGCTCTGTAATTAACTTTTGTCAAAACCGAACAATTTCGCGTTCCTTAATGTTCAGACAACGGCTTTTACTGCCCCGTTTAAGGGGCTGTATTTTCGTATATTATTATCCTTTCGTAGCGAATATCTCCTTTTCTTCTTACTCTTGTGTTCATTATTTTACCGACTCGGCCACTTTTGTTGCAGTCTTTCGATCCTGATTTAAAAGAGTTCTTGCCACTTGTTCACCATGCTTGAGTATGCCTTTTTTTTTTCTCCCCCCCCCCCCTTTTAAAAACTCTCGGTTTGGGTCTTTAGTTCATTATGCATGTGGTTGTTCGCTTGATAAGGATTTATGGCGCCTGGGAGTTCTAACCCTGGGGCGTTTTTCAAAACTTTGGAGTGCATCGATCATCTTTCTTCGCTTGTATGATTTTCTTGATAGTCTTGATTTCAACTGTTTCTTTTTCCCCCTCATTTTTCAACTTCGAGCCTTTAACTCGTGTTTCTTTTTGGCAGCCCCTTCCACCTCAGTTTGAGGTGGAGTTCAGGTCCTCTCCTCCGCGGAAGGTTTTCTTGTCTTCTTATGCCATTAAGAACCTTCAGGTTGAAGTGGGTAGAGAATCTGATGGTCGCTTATACCTTCGTCCCGGATGGGATAGATTTGTTGCTCATCACGGGTTTGTTGTGGGATCGTCGATGGCTTTTTTCTATATGGATCGTGCTTGTTTTAAAGTTTGTCCGCGACGTGATCTGGAATGTGCCGAAACTGAGTGCTGTGCCTCGGCTGTGTCTTCCAGCGACTCATGCTGAACCTTTTATAAATTGAGAAAATCTATTTGTTGTATGAATTTAGCTTGCGAATAAGGGAAACGTTTCGCTTTTGGGGTTCTTAATTTAGAGACTTGCTCTTTTTATTTAAAAAAGACAGCATTATATGATCTCTAGATCTTATTTAGCTGGAACGTCATTTCGTTCTCTTACATTTTAAAGAGTAGTGGGATTACAAGGCTGAGGTCCTTGTAGTCATTCTTCATCCGCGTCCTTCTATTCCGTTGTAATCACAGTCTGGATTTGCGACATAGACTTCGAAGATTGAATCCCCCTGGTATACAAAAATCAGAGCAACTCCAATGCCTATCCTGTTGGCTTCCACAAATCCGGGCCATCCGTCTGTGAACCAGTAAATCCCATCCGCGTCTACTTCGACCTTGACCTCATGCTCGCGGTTGGATCGAGACCACAAATGCACCAGGCGATGGGCATCCTCTTCTAGGAGGACGTACATCAGTGGGAGGCGTAGAGATTGAAGTTGTTCTTCTGTAACGATTACTCTGTAAAAAGCTTTTGGGGAATTTTCAAATTCTATTTCTTTGTTCTGCGTATGATATTTCCTTCAAGGTTTCACGGGGTTCTTGTATTTGCTCAAAAATGCCGCGTGTTTAGCTTCTTATTCTGGGGTTTCTCCACGTGGCGTTTCTTAGGCCGCGTGTTTGATTTAGGCCTGAACTTGGCCCGATTTTAAAATTTCTTGTCCGTTGTTTCTGAATGTCAAGTCATTTCACTGAGTTTGCCTTTGCAGTTCTCGTGACTATACTGCCATCTTGGTTGACGAGCCTATTCTCTCTCTTTAGAGGAATCTTATGCGAGATGGCGATCATGCGTGTTGCTTCCCCAGCTTTTATAGGGGGTATCTTTTCTTCCCTTCTTTTTTACTATTTCACAACTGCTTACTTTGTACTTCAATTGCGTTTATGGCTGTTTCTAGTGCGGGTAGATGGGCTTTCTTTCAATCGATTGACCGTGTTGATCAAACATCCCGCTTGGTAAGTCCTTATTGGAATGCTGGCTTTGATTGATAGCTTTCATTCTTTGCATTTGATCCTTTGTCCTATTTTCGTTCTAAGCTCTTGCCCATGCGTTTTGAGGGGGAGTACACGGGTGCTGTTCCAGAGCAAGTTTTCCTTTCATCTCATCTTTTATGTGATTTCCCAGTCCGTGTTTATAAGGGTGATTATGGAATGTATTGGCTTCGTCAAGGATGGGGAGATTTTATCGAGTCTCATGGGCTCGCGGTCGGATCTTCTATGGTCTTTATCCACAAAGGGAATGCCCGTTTCGAAATCCAAATCATGGGTTTGGAGGACGGGGATGAGATCGTTTGCCATCCTTCTTTCGAGGACGCGGGTATTTTGACTAACGGCTCTTATCCGTGACTAGTTATTCTTGCGACGCACTCGTTCGTAAGCTGAGGGGACTATTTCTGTCGATATGTATTTTTCTTTTACGCGGGCAATGAATAAAAGTGGTGTTCATCATTCCTTTTGATTTAATATCTGAAATGGTGTCCAAGATTCTTCTTGGTTTTCGTGCGATTCAGACTTGTCTTTTCAAGTCATATATCCAGTAAGTCTTTGACTGTAATGGTTCTTCTCTTCTTTTGAGGATTCTGAAAGAATCTTTCAAAAATACACTCCGTGATCAACCCCTTGTGGAGCCTTATATAAGCGAGGCATAGCTTAGTTTTCCTCTCCAACATTTTCTATTTCAAGATGGACGCACCGAGTGAGACTCCCTGGGCTTTTTATTTAGCCTTGGATTTTGAGGATCAGCTGCTAGAACGAGTAAGTTAGCTTCTTCTTGTTTCTCTCTTTTTAAGAAAGATTACTCTTTTTCTTATATCTTATTTGTTTTTATTCTCTCCCAGTCGCTCCCTCCTCTTTTTGAGTATGAGACAGGTGTTATAGACCCGACTCAAGTCTTTTTATCCCTGGGCTCGGCTGTAGATTCTCCAATTCACATAGTCAAAAGAGACTATGTGATATTTTGGCTTGTTGGTGGTTTGAGTGATTTCGTTGCATCTCAAGGGCTAGGAATGGGGACCGTTATGGTTTTCCGCCATCGTGGTGGAGTTCACTTCGACGTTCGTGTGCTTGATGAGGGATCCATTTGTGTGGAGAATGGTTGGGTTATGTCGCCTCCGAGGCCGGTCATCCTCCCAGATGTGTGACTTCTTTGTTTTCGAACAATGATCCCTTTTATGTTTCGACTTATGTCCTTGTATTAAAAAACTTCTATGTAGTTTTTGTAACGTTTGCCCGTGTCTTTTTCATTTATTTATGCTTGTTATGGGATCGATGGATCGAATGTTTCTCTTGTGATGCTTATTCGTAGTAGTACTCCTCAGAGTTTTAGATTATGATCATATTATTAAACTCTGTCACCAATTGATCTGATTTTTGAGGAGTCGTGCATCCCGGTCAAAGGAGCGACGTGGAGAAAGCTCCGGCGTTGGAAGAGTCTGACATTCGTTGGCTCGACCTTGAGAGGTCAAGAGTCTCAATCGAGGAAGTGATGCGGAGGAAGCTCTAGCGTTAGTTGATTCTGATGTTCGTAGGCTTGACCTTGAGAGATCTAGAATCTCAATCAAGGGAGTGACGCGGAAAAAGCTTCAGCGTCAGCTGATTCCGCGGTTCGTTAGCTGGATCTTGAGAGATCAAGGGTCTCAATCAAGGGAGTGACGCGGAAAAAGTTTCAGCGTCAGTTGATTCCGCCGTTCGTTAGCTGGATCTTGAGAGATCAAGGGTCTCAATCAAGGGAGTGACGCGGGATAAGCTCCAGCGTTAGTTGACTCCAGCGTTCTTTGGCTTGACCTTGAGAGACCCATAATCTCAATCAAGGGAGTGACGCGGAGTAAACTCCAGCGTCAGTTGACTTCGACGTTCGTTGGCTCGACCTTGAGATATCAAGAGTCTCAATCAAGGGAGTGACGCGGAGTAAGCTCCAACGTCAGTTGACTCCGTCGTTTGTTGGCTCGACCTTGAGAGATCAAGAGTCTCAATCAAGGGAGTGACGCGGAGTAAACTCCAGCGTCAGTTGACCTCGTCGTTCGTTGGCGTGACCTTGAGAGATCAAGAGTCTCAATCAAAGGAGTGACGCGGAGTAAGCTCCAGCGTCAGTTGACTCCGTCGTTTGTTGGCTCGACCTTGAGAGATCAAGAGTCTCAATCAAGGGAGTGACGCGGAGTAAACTCCAGCGTCAGTTGACCTCGTCGTTCGTTGGCGTGATCTTGAGAGATCAAGAGTCTCAATCAAAGGAGTGACGCGGAGTAAGCTCCAGCGTCAGTTGACTCCGTCGTTTGTTGGCTCGACCTTGAGAGATCAAGAGTCTCAATCAAGGGAGTGACGCGGAGTAAGCTCCAGCGTCAGTTGACTCCGTCGTTTGTTGGCTCGACCTTGAGAGATCAAGAGTCTCAATCAAGGGAGTGACGCGGAGTAAACTCCAGCGTCAGTTGACTTCGACGTTCGTTGGCTCGACCTTGAGAGATGAAGAGTCTCAATCAAGGGAGTGACGCGGAGTAAGCTCCAGCGTCAGTTGACTCCGTCGTTTGTTGGCTCGACCTTGAGAGATCAAGAGTCTCAATCAAGGGAGTGACGCGGAGTAAGCTCCAGGGTCAGTTGACTCCGTCGTTTGTTGGCTCGACCTTGAGAGATCAAGAGTCTCAATCAAGGGAGTGACGCAGAGTAAGCTCCGGCGTATTTTAAGGCTCCTGGTCATCCGTCAATTACAGAAAACGCCCGCTAACCGCTCATTCAACTTCCTGTGGGGGCAATTATTTAATCAAAAACAGTGTTTCAAGATTACACAAAGTACTTTTTTAGACAATCGGCGTTCCAAGTCTTGTTCAGGGTTTCTCCGTTTTCATTCTTCAACTTGTATGCACCAGTTTGAATGATGTCAGCTACTACGTACGGACCTTCCCAGTTGGCATCCAGCTTTCCTCCGGTCTGCACCCATCGCAAGACTAGGTCTCCTTTCTGGAATTGTCACGACCGAACTCGCTGATTGTGGTACCTAGCAGCCCGCCTTTTGTACTCTTCTGCTTTCAAGGCTGCCATCATCCTGCGTTCTTCCCTTAGATGCATCTCTACTTCGAGTGCTTCTTCGTTGGACTGTGGTTGGAATCCGAAAACGCGGGCCGACGAAATCATTCGCTCAATCATTCCCACAGACGGCGCCAGGGATGAAGCGTCCCAAGAAGTTGTATAAGGGGCCCACTTTCGGTGGGTCCCCGGGGGTTTAGACGCGAGTATATATTTTTATATTACACGGGCTTACCTGACACGCGAATCGATTTGTTCGCTATTCAACCTGGGCCGCGCTTTGTTCGCGTTCATGAAATCTACCATAACCCCACATCTTTTTATGGGAGTTCATCCATTTGTTTTTTATGATTTAAGGGTTCATACCTGCCCGCGGAGATTCACCTGAGGCGTTTGGTTCGTCGCGGTGTTCAGGATGTTATACCCTTTCCTCTCTCTTGACTTCTGAATTCTCCGCGGTTTATATGCAGATTCCGCGGTTGACTTTGCTGATTCTTTCAATCTCCTTCCTCTTCTCTCTTTCCCTCTCGTACTTCCAAAAAAGCCCCCTCTCTCTAGCGTCTTCTTCTGTTCACTTCCCCTTTTATAGGGATTGGCCAGAGGCCCCCATCTTGACACTTGTCACTATTGGATTGACACGTGTGGTCATCGTGGGTGGTGGGAATGATGGACATGTGTCATTGTCTTGTGTCCGCGTCCTCCCTATGCTCTGGGTCTTCCTGGGTATCGTTTCACTATACCCGCGTCCGAATCTTTGTCTAATTATTTCCGCATGGTTTCATCATATATGATTATAAATCTATTTAGTGTTTTGAATTGAACCAATTGATTAGAAAATAGAGAATATATTTTTTTTAATGTTATAAAGATATTAATTTTATTTAGCAACTAATTAGAGTAAGCCAAAACATAATATTAATAAGTACTTTGCTTTACTTACATTTTTATTTAAGTAATCTGATCCCATTGTATTAAAGTCGAAACATTCTATATATAATTAATTATATTACATTTCATTTTTTAAAATAAAATGTTTCAACTAAAAAATTCAATTATCTTGTAGATAATGTAAATATTCCTTATTTTTAAAGTAAATAATCTTTTTATGTTAAATTTTATCAATATATTTCATATATCTATCATTATAAATACCTATCTATCTACCTACCTACCTACCTACCTACCTATTTACATCTAACTATTAAATAAGAAACATTTAAAGATTTGTACTCATTTTTTACTTTTTTTAACTCGACTTTTCTTATTTTATGCTAACTTCTATTAATATTTTATTTTATTTAACGGTAATTTGTCATATTATTATGGTAACTTCTATTAATATTTGATTTAATTGTAATTTGTTATATTATGATCATTTTCGTTAAAAAAAATATTGTGGACGCGAGAATTGTTCTATTATTCATTACTTTATAGGTAAATTTATTTAAAATTATACGGAGTAGTAACTTTATTCAAAACATTACTATTATTCGTTACTAAAAAATAAAAAAAAAGTATAGTAACTTTATTTAAAATATTCAAATGAAGATGATTTGATAAAAAAATACGATACATTATGGAGAGAATAAAAAAGAATTATTTTTTAAAAAATAAGATGGACTAAAAAAAAAAGAGAGAATGGAGGTCAATAGCACAAAAAATAAATAAATTTGCACTTTTAGCCCTAGCCCTTGAAATTGAGCACACCTAACCACCTTTATCCCAAATTTGCACAAAAGTGCAGGTCAAAATCTCCCCCCTTAACCGGATTTTACCCTTATCATACAAAAACAAAAAAAAAATAAAAGGATGGGAGGGGAAAAACAGAGAAAAGAAAAGGGAAAGGAAAAAAAAAGGTGAAGCATTAAATGCTAGGGAAAAAATAAAAAGGAAAACTGTAAAGGAAAATAAAAGCCTGCTACATTTAATGCAGGTCAAATCAAAAGAAATGTGGGGAAAAAAAAGGAAAGCGGGTGTAAAAAGAAAGGGGAATCTGAGTTCCAATTTCATTTTGGGTGACATGATGTTTAAATTTAGGTGACATGGTGTTTAAGTTTGGATGACACGGGAAATCTGGGTTCTAGTTTAAAGACTGAGTTGATATGGCATTCAATGAATTCTTTCATGTAACAAGGTCATACAAATAGGTGACATTGGTGATTTTCTAAACAAATTGGCAAACACACTAAAAAATGTGAAACTTCAAAATCAAACAAGTGACACGCTAAATCCATCAGGTGACACGGCCGAGAAGTGCTTTGCAACTGGAATTTCAGGCCGAGAGCTTGTCTTCCATGGTGGTCATCTTCTCCATCTCTTTTGTCTTAGATTATGCAGGGGGTGAGAACAAAGGTTCATGAGTATCTACTTTTCTCCATAGATGAGGAGTACTTCGTCAAATACACTTACCCATTGCATCTGAGAACAAAGGTTTCTGGGAAATCAAGGTGACACGGGGATTATGATCACTGACAAGGGAACCGAATGAAGGCGACAAGTGCTCTACAATTGGAACTGCAAGCCTAGAGATTGGGAAAAAAAGGAAAGCGAATGTAAAAAGGAAGGGGAATCTGGGTTCCAATTTCATTTTGGGTGACATGGTGTTTAAGTTTGGGTGACACGGGGAATCTGGGTTCCATTTTAAAGTGACATGGTGTTTAAGTTTGTCTTCCATGGTGATTATCTTCTCCATCTCTTTTGTCTTAGATTATGCAGGGGGATGAGAACAAAGGTTCATGGTTATCTACTTTTTGCCATAGATTAGGAGTACTTTGTCAAATACACTTACCCATTGCATCTGAGAACAAAGGTTTCTGGGAAATCAAGGTGACATGGAGATTATGATCACTGACACGGATACAGATTTAGGGTGACACGTGCTCTGCAACTGGAATTTTAGGCCGACATTTTATCTTCAATGGTGGCCTTCTTCTACAACCATTTTGTCCAGGGGAGGAAGAAACTGATTGTCTTCTCCCCTACTCTCTTTTTATACTTTGCAAATTGGAGAGAAAGCCCATATCAAATCCCCTTTTCCCTTGTAATGATTGGTGTCTTGTCACCCCTAGTTTTGGCGCCAAAACTCCCCACCAAAACCTTCTCTCTCTCCTGCTCTTTTTTACCTTCAACCGGCTGCTCCCTTCCATTTTTTATTTTGCACCAAATGACCCATATGCTACATTTGCAATTCTCCCAAAAGTGATGATACTTTTGCAAAGTAAAAAAAAAGTGTCGAGTTATGCAAAAGACCCCTAAAAAAATCCGCAATATGTACTATTGAATTACTTTTATAAGTTACTTTTTTCAATAAAAATATATTTTGCTGGAATATACAATTTATTAAAAAGGAAGTATAATGGAAAACTTTTTTTTTGATAAACGGAGTATAATGGAAAACTGGAATATTATACAATTTTTTTTTAGTACAACAACATTATTTTATGTTAAAAAAATACTACCTAAGGTCATACTCGTTGGAATTGATGGGCCCACGGCAAATTCCGTATGAAAAGCTATCAACGGGTGAATCCGTTGGTAAATTCATGCCACCGGCCCACCACTCCAACCGCTGGTAAATGACCGTGGGCATACACCTTAATTCTAGTAGTGTTAATATTTTAATTTTGGGAAATTTGAAGAAAACCACTCCTTAAATATTGGTTTTTCATTTAACCACTTCTTAAATTTGAAATTACAGTAAATCACCCCTAAACGATTTCCATTAACAAATCACCACCCATCACCAATTTACATTATGTTTTCATTAAATGAATTATATTTTAATATTTGTCAACTTAAAATATGTGTTTAATTATTTTATTTGTTAGTAATAACCCCTTTTTTAATATCAAAAACTCTATATATAAGTATATAGTAAGTAGATAATTATCATGTCGGTTGCCCAAAAATATTTTTGAATTAAAAAAAAAACAACCTTTTAGATTAATTTTTTAGCTAAAATATAATTATAGTTCTTCAAATAATTTATTTTCAAAGGTTAATTATTATTAAAATATAATTCGAGCCCTCATTGTTGTTGCTATTAAAGGAAATGGAAAATTTCACAACTAGATGTTAATAATTAATACATTCTTACATGGAGATTTGGATGAAGATGTTTTCATGAAACCTCCAAAAGGATTGCAAATTGAGGATTATACAATGGTTTGTATGCTGAACAAATCTTTGTATGGTCTTGACTCATACAAGACCAGATATATCTTTCATAGTAGTGCAACATTAATTTTAAGTTAGTTTATCCAAAATTCATCTACTGAGCACTTTCAAGCCGCTATACACACTTTGAGATATCTGAATTGCAAACCACATATGGGACTTCACTTCAACTCATCCCCGATTGCTCTCTTCACACTTATTCATATTCAGATTGGGCCGCTTGTTATCACAACAAGAAGATCAATCTCTGGGTATTACATTGCATTTGATGGTTGCCCAATTTCTCTCCTCTTCTATTTTGGTTTCTAGATTCAACACGATTTATTAACTTTGGGTGTTTATGGATATATTGAAAGTATTTTTTTTTATGTCTAGTGTGCATGTGTTCATTTAATTAAAAAATGCAAAATATCTTATTCTGTTGATTAGAGGGGATAGGTTGGAGTATGAACACATGGAAACAATAATGAGGGGGGAATATATATATATATATATATATATATATATATATATATATTAAAGATTTAAAGGATCTAAGAATTTGGATGCCCGGTCGTCGGCGCCAGCGGGATATAACCAATTGTACGTGATGCATATCGGTCTGTGGCGGGATTGGAGGTGGGGAGTAAGGATCTCCCACTTTTAATCATTTGTAAAGCGTAATTTTTTCATAATATTTAAGTTTATAACATATCAGTATATATAATTTTTTCATAATATAATTAAGTTTATAACATACCAATTGTAAGTGAATTAGATAATTAAATTAATAACGATTAAAGTGTGCGGGAAATATAAAATAAAATTTAATCTAGGTAAAAATAATTCATTCTATCAAAAATATAATATAAATATAAATAAAATAATTGTTATCAAATAATTAATTTTGACATACTTAAATAATTCTTTACACATAAAATAATATAGAGATAAATAAATAATAGTTATAAAATATTTATCTATTAAAGTAAGTATGGTTAAGAAATATTTTCGAGTTCTATTTTTATTAATTAACTAAAATATATATAAATAGATTGTAGTTTATGATAACTTTCTATAAATTATGACAATATATTATTTTGATTATTTTTTAGGAAATTGTTTTTCTACAATCAACCACAATACGTCATATAAAACTCTATGTATCAATTTTAATAAAAGTCTATAGATAACATAACCAAATTAGCAACCGAAAGAAACATACATCGGCTGGGACAAGCCCTTCAATCTTTTTTAAGAAAATTTATACAATGAAAGAATTGTCTCTTGGATTCCTCCCATTGTATTAATTGATGTTTACGTATTTTTTTCTATTTTCAAACCCCTGATCATCGAAAACGATCTTATTTCTAATCGTCCTCAAGTTCCACCAAATAATGGCAAGCTTTGTTTTTTTTTTTATGTTGCGTATAGCTTCACCAAAGATCTCTGTTGTAATTTCCTTCATATTTTTGTCCTTTATTTGCGTATTTTGTATTGTCCTTCCAATTTGTTGGTCTGTTTTCAAATGAGTTCCATTCAACAACAACAACAACCCAGTATATCCGCGATAAAGCAGGGTCTGGGGGGTCAGGATGTACGCACTCTTTCCCCGAACTAGTCGAGATAGTGTTTCCGATAGAACCAAAACAATAAGCCACATAAATCACATGGAGACAAGATATACAACAGAAAAGGAGGCAATAGGAAGTAGGTAGGAAGGCAGACAAGAATCATAAACAATAGGACTCAGCGCCCAGACTCGAACTACCAAACATCCGAAACCCGAATGCGCCTCCTCCAGTGGTCTCTATCCAATGTCATATCTTCCGAAAGGTTCAGAAAATTGAGGTCCTGACGGATAACCTCCATCCAGCTTTTCTTCGGTCTACCTCTCCTACTAGAAATAGTACCAAGCTCCAAGCTCTCGCACCTACGCACAAGGGCTGATATAGATCTCCTACGAACGTGTCAAATCACCGTAATCTGGACTCCCGCAGTTTGTCAGCAATACTCGCAACTCCAACCTTGCTCCTCATGTCTTCATTTCTGATTCTGTTAAGTCTCGTGTGCCCACTCATCTATCGCAGCATTCTCATCTCAGCCACTGACTTCTGTAAATGAGTTCCATTCAATATTGATAATTTATGCAAATGTGTTCAGGGTCTTTATCATTGAGATTACACAGATTGCCTAGACTATTTTCTTGACTAATAATTCCTTCGGACTTTAGCTTCGCCTCTGCATACAAATGAGCACTAATTTATTATTTTTGAAAGCAAAAGAAAACAAATATAACTTTTTTAAAACTAAATAATTGATTGTTTAATATACATATATGTGTGTGTCGTTTAATTGTTTAATATAACTTTTTTAAAACTAAATAATTGATTAAAAATTTAATATTTTATAAAATTATTAGCTTTATAAAAAGTGTGCTAAAAATCGAGATCCATGAGACTATCTACATTGGGGGTTTCTTAAGGGTTTTTAAGACAAAAAAATAATTAAATAAAAGGATGAGGGATGAATAATTTAAGAAATGATGTTAATATTTTCTTGCCTATTAACTCGATAAGAAATTGAAGAAACCCAAAAAGGGGTGATGATGGTCCACAATTAGGGGTGGAAATGGGGCGGGTTATGGGTGGATGAAGCCACTCCATCACCTGCCCCGCGGGTAAAGAATTTCACCCGCTCCATCCATCACCCGCAAACCTTTTCACCAGCATCCACCCGCGCGGGTGATGCGGGTGGAGCGGGTACCCAATGGGTGAAACAAAAGAAAAAAATAAATCAACATAAGTAGTCCAATTCTAACTCAAAATTACAAAGGGGGTGAGTTTATGTATTTATATTTTTGATTGGCAAAGCACTGAAATCACGAGCTAATTGAAATTTGAAAGTGGAAGGGTATATATCTCTATACTAATCATATACTAATCCAATATATCCCTTACTATAACGTGGAAGAGCAAGCTGAGACCATATTCATTCTAATTGAAATTTGGTGGGCAAAGCACTAATCAAGGATTAGGGTTTGTAGAAGTTAATCACACACATTATATATATAAATTTTAGGGTTTTATGTGGGTTTGCGGGGCGGGTGTGCGGGGCGGGTTAATGAGTGGGTTAATGGGGCGGGTTATGGGTGAAAAATCTTCACCCATAATCCATCCATCACCCGCTTCACCCGCACCCGCTCCACCCGTCATCCACTTTTTTGCGGGTTTTCACCCGCAAAATTAATGCGGATAAAGCGGATGGAGCGGGTACCCGCGGGTTATTTCCAGCCCTATCCACAATGGAGTACTATAGAGTGAGAAGAGGAGAGAGAGGAAAAAATGGAGTCATTCAATTAATTTAAATAGGTGTAGTTGATAAAAACAAGAGTGATATTTACACCACATATTCTATTTTTTGTTATTATTTTTTAAAAATAGATCATGTCCTTTTTTAGTTGCAGACGTATGACTCAAGAAGCGTACGATATTTTATATGTAAAATATACTGCTTCTCTTGAGTCATACGTCTGTGACTCAAGAGACGTAGGGTATTTTGTATGTAAAATATCATGCGTCTCTTGAGTCATACATCTGTGACTCAAGAGAGGCAGGGTGTGGTAAAAAGTGAGTGCAATTATCAACACCTTATTAAAATGAGTTGTATATATGTTGGTTAAAAATAGAGTTAGATTTTTTAAGGAGAGATAAAATGATAAAGGATATATAGATAAGAAACGTAGAAACCGAAATCAATGCGGATGGTCTAAAAAACTCGACACTTGAATTGCTTCCAAACAAATAAAGTACTCCACACTCCAACGTTTGGCATAAAATATATATACATATATAGATTCACGGCAAATATACGTACCCATAGAAGCAAAATGAGTTATGGAAACATGGTTGAAAGTAGCTCAGCCCTAGTGATGAACGTGAAGAGGAAGAAGCCGGAGCTGGTGCGGCCGGCCCGGCCCACTCCCATGGGGCTGAAGCCCCTCTCCGACATGGATGTCCAAGAGCAGTTGCGGTACCAACCATCAACCATCTTGGTCTATCCGGCAACCCGGGGAATGAAAGACAGCGATCCGGCAAAGATGATAAAGGCGGCACTGGCGGAGGCATTGGTATATTACTATCCGCTTGCCGGTAGGCTGAGGGAATTAGGGCCGGGAGGGGAGCTGATGGTGGACTGCACGGCAAAGGGAGTGGTGTTTGTCGAGGCGGATGCCGATGTTCGGGTTGATCAGCTGCCACTCCTGCTGCCTCCCATCCCTTACATTGAAGAGCTGCTATACAATAAGGAAGCTAATACTACCGCCGTTGTTGGTTGTCCTTTGATCACCCTGCAGGTTAGTAATTGGTTTATATTTATATATCCATATCGTCACATCCATCTAATCTCTTGAGGTATACTCTCTCCGTTAGCGAAAATATGTTATTTTAGAGTATTAATTTTGTTTATAAAAATATGTCATTATAGGTATGTACATTTGTATTTATTTTATAAAAATACTCTTATAATGATTAATATATTGATTGTTAGTTGTAGTTTACGATAAAGTAAAAAAGTAGTGTAATGAATGAGGGTAAAATATATTTGTTGATTTTTTAAAGTTATGAAGCTATAAAATGACATGTTTTGATGAACGAGGGGAGTATTATTTATTATATTCCCATGTTTTGCTCCATACATGCATGGAATATGTTAACACAATATTGAAAAATTACATCTATTATTTATAAAATAAAAACCTACTAAAAATATGATAAAAAAATAATAATTCTGAATTAATTACAATGTGATAATTAAACTGATAATAATTAAACCTACGTGTAAGAAATATAAAATAAAAATTAGTCTAAATAATGCTCCAATACCATATATTGTACGTTCATATATTATTTATTTACTACAAATTAAATTATTACTCTTTTCATTTTCACCTTTCTTAAAAGGTTATAAATATAATTAGCCAAAAGTTTAATTCAATATTGATTTGGTTACTCCACATAAGCATAGCTAGCAAATATTTATATAAATTTAAAAAAAAATGTCGGAGATGGTCTATAATCTAAAATGAGATTAATAATATTTGCGATGCATTTGATGCGCAGATGACCAAGTTTACGTGCGGAGGACTCGTACTTGCCTTTAGCAATAGCCACATAATGGGCGACGCAATCGGGATAGTTCAATATTTCTTAGCTTCTGTGACTGAGCTAGCCCGCGGTGCCTCCGCCCCCTCCGTCCTCCCCGTGTGGCGACGTGAGCTTCTCAAATCCCGCGACACCAACGCGAACACCCTTTACCCCAATCCCACCGTCTCACTCTCCCCCGCAGATCATGTCGACGCCATGCCTCCCATGGTTCGTCGACTATTCTTCTTCGGGCGTCGTGAGGTTGAAGCCCTCCGGGCCCGCCTCCCAGACAACCTCAAATCCTCTTCCTCCACCTTCGAGCTCATCACAGCCTGCCTCTGGCATTGCCGTGTCCTCGCCCTCCACTACAAGCCCCATGAAAGGGTCCGCTTGCAGTTCGTCGTCAATGCTCGCGATGTCTTTGACCCTCCGCTTCCTCGAGGTTACTATGGAAACGCGTGCTCTCACGCTCAGGTTATCTGCCCCGCAGGGAGAGTCTGCGACGACACCTCCCTCGGGTATGTTGTGTACCAAATGAAGAAGGCCAAAGACGCCCTAACCGACGAGTACGTGAGATCCCTAATCAATGTTATGAATCAGAATCGACGCCGACGTCCCCTTACCATGTCACAACGACTCTACATTGTTTCCGACGTATCCAGAGTCGGGTTATTACAGCTCGATTTCGGGTGGGGGAAGCCTTTGTATGCTGGTCCAGCGGACAAGGATACGCTCCCTGGCATCATTACTTATATCGTCGCATTTAGAAACCGAAATGGGGAGGATGGGAAGCTGGTGCCGGTGTGGTTGCCTGTGGATGCCATGGACAGATTTGTCAATGCGCTTCGGACCTTGCTTAAAAACCACTCTAAATTGTAGATCGAGTTTGCGTATTTTTGGATGCGAGATGGCAATCGGCTCGATCCGGGTCGAGTCATTGTCGAGTACTGCAGTCAGATTATGATCATAATCGTCTTAAAAAAAATGTACGAGTTCAAGTTTACTATATAAAGCAAGGTTGAATATATAGAAAGATATTATATTGTCATTCTGCAATTATATTTAGAATAAACTATATAAAGAAATTTAACCAATTATACTTAATATATATATATATATATTTATATTATATATATGATTTTCCTTAAATTTCAATGTTTTTTAGGAAGAAAGTATTAATTGATTCATGTCGAAAAATAGATTGCTCTATTTTCCAACTTATTATTAATGAAATATTTTTAAAATAATAAATAAGTTGCTAAATATTTGACATTAACTTTTAAGTATAAAAGATTTTAATTGATCAATTATAAATTTATAAGTCGAGAATGTAACTAATAAATCAACGCTATATATTCAAATTTTTAAAAATTAAACCATATTTTGAACCAAAATTTATGTAATACTCCATGACATGCTTTAAATGCATATGAAGCACCTAGTATGTCATATGATCATAAACAGGAGATTTCTCTTTCGAATATGAGTAAACCCATGAAGGAACTTACTTGGAGAAGCGCGGAATCCGAGAAATAATCAGCAATAGCAAGCAATCCAATCATATCACAAATCGATCACCTAGCACATAATATAAGATATGCATAAGCCTATGTCTAAGTCACACGAGGCGCCCCTAACTATCATACATAACTTCAGATATTTCATAGATCTCGTTATCATAATCACCCTCATATCAACTCACCTCATATCTTATCCTATCATTTCATTCATTCAATCATATTATCTCGCATCTTGTCTCAACATCATATCTCATAATCATTTCATAATATCTCATCCACCATCATATAATGCTCCTATCTCAACATATCATGCTTTATTCATGCTCATAACAACTCATATTCACATCAGGTTCATACTTATCAATTTAAGATATTATCATAAATCATGCTTTAACATGTATCCCTATCATAATATATCACAACATAATTCGGACAATTTTCACAATTTAATATTCAACAATTATTTACCAAGTTAAATCGAGTAATTAAGTCAATTCCCAAGTTTCCCCAAACCCCTAAGTCTCAAAATAAGTCAACGCAATAATCAAACAATTCCTTTAAATCATACTTAGCCAAATCCTGACGTTAAGCATTTGAATCCTTAAACCAATTTCCCAAAATTATATTATTATTATTAAAATAATCCCGGCATATCGGTTTTCAAACAACAAATCCTTTTGAGGAACATTTCCAAAATACAAGTGTAAAGCTCAATCTCTATTCAAAACATTTTCTCAAGTCATCCAAAAATCCATTTATGACCATTACTCTTTAATCTACTTATATTATTATTTTATCAAAATAAATCCGACAAGGTTAGATTATTTCTGAAAATTCCCGTCTTAAATATTATTAGATCCAATTCCATTTCTCAAATCAAATTCCAACCTTTAAAACCTTTTTTCCAAATCCCTTTTAAAATCCAAGTCTCATAATATTATATCTTTAAATCACCATAAAATATTGTATCTTTAAATCTCAATAATAATATAATAGTATTTTATATTCCCTTTATGCAATATATTTATCTCAAATATATGTAAGTAAGTTTAAAGCTTAATATACATTTTTATATAATATATTCTCTCGCAACTTATAAGTTATAATTCCATACATAACTAAATAAATCACAGAATCAACATACTAGGTTTTCAATAAATTCAGCCATTTCAACAAATAACTTATGTAATAATTTAAATATTGCCAAAATATATTGAATCATAAGATTTGAACTGAATTAATGTAACTAGCTCACAAACCAAGCCCCAAGTCCAAACCCGAGCCCAAAATCCAACAACCCATCTCTCTTCCTTATCAATTTTTGGATCCAATAAACCACAACCCACTCTTTTAAAAGAACCGGTTTAGCCTTAAATTAAAAAAACACAAAACCGGACCCCTTTCTTTTTAAAACAAAAGAACTGAACCGGGAGTTTACTGTTCACCCTCCCCTTCCCCAGCTCAGCTCTCGCTCTCCGCTCTCTCGCTCGCTTCAGCCGATCTCTCTCTCTCTCTCTCGTTGCTCTCCAGTCCTTTTATATCACAAAAAGGGAGAAAGAATGCAGAAACCGAAATGAGGGAGTTGAGGGGAGGTTAGCGGTGCTCACCGAGCGGGTCCGAGTGTGAGGGCTCGTCGGAGGTGCGTCGGGGCTCGTCGGAGGCGGAATCAAGGCGGGATTAGCCTAGAACGAAAAGAGGGGTTATAAAAGAGGACCTTTACATCTTTTTATACCAAAGGAAGGAAAAGGGGAGGCTTACCGTTTGCATTCGAGAGAAACCAGGGGAAGGAGGAGAGAGAGGTGGCTTTGCGTCAGTGGCTCCGGGTCATCCCTGGGTTTCTGCTAGGCTCGTCAGTGCTAGACGTCAAGCTCGAAGGAGGAGAGTGGAGTGCTCGGTGTTTAGTGGCTCGACTTACTCTTCGAAGGAGAAACATGTTGCTCGACTGTTTGTTTCGAAACTGAGGAATAACGGTCGGCGGTGGTGGCTCGAATCAAGAACAAGGGGTTGTGCTTGGGTGGTTAGGCTCAGCGTAAAAACAAGAGGGTAGGGGCTATTTGTGTTTGGGTTTTGTACAAAACAAATGAAAAGATTTGGGTTGAATTAGGAAGAAGGGCTGGTGTGGTTGGGTTTTCAAAATAAAAGGAGAGGAGAGGGCTGTGCTGCAGGCATGCTGCCCAAAAAAGATGGAGGTAAGGGATAGTAGGAGAAGAGGGGTGTGGGAGGTGTTGTGCTTGATTGGGAAAAAGACACAAGGAGATGGACAATTGCTACTACTATCGAACCAAAAGGAGCGAGGAGGGGCTGAATAGATGTGGGGAAGAAGACAAACAAGGGGATGTGGTCCCAAGTCAGATTTCAATTTGCCCGGAAACACGCCCGGAAACCCGCTCTCTTAATTTTATCTTGACCCGATTAAAATAAATATTTGCAAGTCTTGGTTTAAGCACGCAGAATATAAAATCCGTTTTAAAATCCCATTTAAAGTTATGCCGGAATTCGCTTAGAAAGATTTGAATAAAACGCTCGAGGACGGAAAATTATGAAATTCTCCGAATATCAAACTTTACCTATTATGCCGAACCGTATCAGATATATATATATATATATCATACTCATCGACTCGATTGGGGACCGAAACGGTACAAAACTCGAATGCCCCCATGACCCTAGCAAAGACTCTAAGACTCACAGATAACTGCCGTTCTGTATTCAAACACACAAAGTAACTGAATGGTCATTCATAAGTGCAATCCTAGCATGATACTACATGACATGCTTTAATGCTTATGCCACACCTAGTATGTCATATATTTACAAGCAGGTATTCTCTTTCGAATCTGAGTAAGCCCATAAAGGAACTTACCTAGAATTGTAGAACAGCAAAAGCAATAACCAGTATAAGCAAGCCAAACCACGTCATAGATCACCTAATAGTTTAATAGACAACAATTATAAGTCTAAAGTACAAAGGGACCCATTAACCTCTACGCATCAACTAAGTAAGGCAAATAACTCATTGTCATTATTAAGCTATCCCATCACATAGTCTCATCTCATCACATATTCCACATCAACATCATCATCTCAATTCATCATTCTTCTCAACTCATCTCATATATCATCATACATCAACTCGTCTCAACATATCATATCTCATAACCACCTCCATATTTATCATATAACATTTCATCATAATATCTCTTTCATCATTATATAATACTCATATATCATACATCATGCTTCACACTTATTCTCATAATCAACATAACGTTTCAACCTAATCATGATCATAAATAACTCAACATTCGAATATCAATCATGCTTAAATTTACGTATATTCATATCTTATTCACACACTCCATATATTTATCATATTCATACTTTCATATTTAAGAACATATCATGCTTTTCAATCATATATCAACACTCCCAAGTATCATTTTACATTTCATCTCATAATTCACATTCAACAAGATTGTCGACATCGTATCATAGCAATATTGGCATATCATAATTTATGCTTATACTTAGCTCATATGTCACTTCATCATCATAAGTAACTATCATATAACCTTTCATAACACATCATCACAAAATCATGTTATTAGTCATACAATCATATCATCATGCTAGTTAGTCATCGAACAAGCTGGATTCCCAAGTTAGTTCTCAATCCATTTCAAAACTCGAGTTGATTAGTTAGAATTTCTGATTCTTAAAACATTCGCCAAATTCCTCTTTTAAATTTTACTAAATCAATTCTTCATTCATCAAATCAACTCCCAATCTTTAAAACCTTTTCTAAATTCTTTTTCAAATCCAAATAATATATTTTTAAGTCTCAACAACAATATTATACGATAATGTAATAATCCATTTATATTTCAACTACATCGAAAATCCCCTTTTTATTTGTAAAATTCAAAACCGGCCCCTCATTTTACAAAATCAAAACCGCCCCCCCTCCTTGTTATAAATCCATCAAAACCAAGCCTAATTTTCTTTTAAACCAGCCCAATCTCCTTTTCTTTTAAAACCCAAACATCCAGCCCAAAGAATAGGCCCAAAGTCTTCTATCTCCAATCCCACCTAATCGAAGGCTGAGTTTTAAAAGAAGGAAAGGGCCCCAGTGATGTGGCAGTGATGTGGCGGTGAGGTGGAAGGGGACGGGGCCCGCACAGCTGAAGAAGGGAGAGGGCACTGTTCAACCTCTTCTTAGATGAATTCCGGCGGCCATAAAAAAAAAGAAAGAAGAGAGCCTTCGGAGCTCGCCGGAGGCAATACACACTCCGACCACACAATCAACACCCAAAGGCATGGAATCGACACAAACGAAGAAGAAGGGGTCATTACCGAGAGTTCTTCAAGCCCGGAATGATTGGTTTCGCCTCGATTCGACTTTTCGGAGTCGATTGGGCTCGCCGGAGGTTTGTGGTGCTCTTGATTGGCCTAGGACGAGATAAAGAGTCATAATGGTGGACTTTTATCGGGTTTTAAGAGAGAAACGAAGGTGAGGAGGAGCTTACCGACCTCTTGGATCGGTAACAGGGCAAGACGGGGAGGGAGCTCGGCGGCGGTGGCTGGGCTCGACGTCGGCTGCTCCAGGGGATGTCGGAGGAGGTAGCTGCTACTGCTCGGATGTGAAATGGAGAGAGAGATGGAGTCTGTTCGGACTCTTCAAAACCAGAGAAGTGCCCGGAGATGCTCGAGAGGCGCCCAGCTCCGCTCAGGGATGTGCTCGGAGATGCGGCTGTCGATAACACAGAGGTGCAGGGGGTAGTGTTTGGGGTGGTGCTGGGCGGCAAGAGAGTGAAGGAGGAGAGCTAGGTGGTTGTTGGTGTGAGTTTAGGGGTTTGGTTGGGATTCAATTGTAAAGAGGGGGGAGAGGAGGGCTTGCTGCAGTGGGTCAAGGAAGAGGTGAAGGGACGCTTTGGCCTTTTGCCACAAATGGGTTATGACAAGGCTTAAGGGAGGGGAAGGTGTGTGCAGTTGTCTAGCTAAAATGGGGTTGAATCACATGAGAAAAGAGGGAAAGAGATGCTACTGCAGATGAAATTAAAAGGGAGGGAAGAGGCTGAAGAGCTTCTGAATTAGGCGTGGGAGAAGAAGAGAACAAAGAGTGGTCCCCCAAGATGGAATCCAAATACCCGGAATTAAATTTTGGAACCCGTCTTCTCGACCTTATCCCGACTCAATTCAAATTATCTTCCAAATTCGAAATCATAATGAAATCCGACAATTATTTTTAATTCTCGGTATAAAAGCGGAATAAAATCCATTTTTAAGTCTAAATCAAATCTAGGCCGATATTTGCTTAAAAAGAATAAATTACAATTAATTGCTCAAGGACGGAATTTTAAAAAATTTTCAAAATCATAGAATTCAAATCCCAATTATGTCAATATTAAATGAAAATTAATTCTTAATTATACAATAATATTTTAAAATCCCGAGTCTTTACAAAGCACACGTCTCAAAACAAGGCACTAGGGTATACTCGTCACTAGGTCAAGAGGTCAAGGTAATGTCTACGCTAGGCTCCACGTAAGACACAAGTAGCTCACCTGAAGTATCTCCACAACTAGCCCGAATACTCTCCTCAGGACGCTCTAACAAGGAATAATCGGCCTCAACATGGAGGTCAGAATAGTCAAGAATGTGTCTAGGATGAGAAACATATCGATAAAGATGAGACAAGAAAGACATCGTGCACTCCATCTAAGGATGGGCATAAAGCTAAGCGATAAACTGCCACTCTAGAATCTCAAAAGGATCAACAACCTAGGGCTCGGCTTGCCTCTGATGTCAAGACGGCGGAACCCTCGAGTGGTGATACTCTCACCCATACGTGTGCTCACACATCGAAGATAATCTCGATCCTTGTCAATGCCTCGAAACTCGTGAATAGGCTGCCAGAATCTCGAAGTGAACCGTCCATCTCTGTCGGGAACTATCCTCTCAGGAATTCCATGAAGCCCCACAATCCGTCGGATGAACTCCTTACCTAGCCTCAAACATGTAAAGGCTCGGATTTTTAAATCCTAAATTTCGGAAAAAGAAATTAAAAATGAATTTAAATCGGATTTAATTCGGATATTTCAAGGAAAACTCGTCTTTAATTTACTAAATCGAAATTGAAATTCTTAAAGTGGATTCCAGCCAAATTTTAAAATTTATGCAAAATAGATTTCATTCCGCTTTCATATGCCGAGAATTGGAAAATGATGTTCGGATTTCATTATTAAATTCGGTTTGGAAAATTTCGAATTTATTTTGAACGAGTCGGGATAACGTCGAGAGAGCGGGTTTTGGGTATTTTGAAAACGGTTATGCTATTCGCACGGCTCTATCTCGCCAAATGCACGGTATCGCTGCCAAATTTCCGAGTCGGCAAGCTGGATGATGATGCCTACTTCCTAAGTCGGCATTCGGGTTGGTTGTGACTCTGCCCGAGGCTATCGGATTCTCTGCTTGCAGGCGTTGGGACATGCCGACCTAGGGACTCGGCAGCGGCATAGACAACGGGAGCACGGTTTAGTCAACGGGACAACATATTTTCAGGCGAGCCAGATATCTTGCATTCTCCTTGCCGACCTGGAGATTCGGCATCAGCATTTTCCTTGCCGACTCAGCAACTCGGCTCCGGCACCGTGCCGATGGCGAAAAAATGATTGTGCAAATAACAACCCCCTTTGAAAATTAGGTCTTGTGAGGACCACTTTCCTCTTATTTTCTTTCTTTCTCTCTCTCTGTCTCTCGATCTGATTGCAGAGCTCCCTCCCAGAATACCCAAAATCAGTTAGACAACCTCACCTCCTCTCCCTCCTCCATCACACCCTGCCTTCCCATCCTCCTAGCAAGTCCGGCAAAGCCAAGCTGTAGCCCAGGACCGCCAACCTGTAGTACTCGAGATCTCTCCAATTCCACCTCCGACGGACTGAGGCACCACCGACGAGCGATTCCGACGAGCCGAAGACCTTCGGTGAGCCCCTCCTTCTTCCTCCTTTGTGTCGATTCCGTGCCTTTAGGTGTTGATTGTGTGGTCGGAGTTGTGTATTGTCTCCGGCGAGCTCCAAAGCTCCCTTCTTTCCTCTTTTTTCTAGCACCTCTTCTTGATTTGGTTAAACTAAGTTAATTAACATTGCCACCAACCAGTGCCATCAACATGATAGTGTCATCAAAGAACTATAAAACATCGTCACCAACTATATATTATCATTAACTAAATTGTCACAAACTATAAAGCATTGTCATCAACTACTGTCACCAACTATAGACCTTTGTCTACACACACCAATTGAATCCACAAACACAATTATTAGCATCAAATATAATAAAGAAATTGAGAAGCATAAACAAGATCAGCACTGAGATCAACTCGTCATGATTAACTCATCGTTCAATGAAATCAAAATAGAAAAAAATTGAGAAGAAATCAAAGTTTCAATTCATTCATGAAACATATAAACGCACAAATTTATCGATTCAATTGGATCATATAAAAAGAAAGGTAGATGTCAAAGCTTGAATGCTTTTATCTACGTACAATAAGCTCATAAAAATTCAGTGAAACAACTACAAAAAATAGTAACACAAACTCCCAAAATTCAACAACAACTCAGTACACAATTCCACACATACCATTTCAACACTCAAGAACTAATTTTTTCACCCACACAAAGCAACAACAAAATAACTTCCTAAATCAACAATGAAATCTCCTAAAAATTAAGCAAGCACCGCCATAAAATTTTAACTAAAGAAGAAAGTGATCAAGACATGGTTCAAGCAATTCATCAAACGATTGGTGAGCAATCATACATTGGTTAAAAAAATTAAAACCAAATCTCATAGTAATGTAATTCAACTATTGAAACATTGCGAACAAGTTAACTATGCAAGTCAATATTTTTATCTAAATAAGAAAATGATCAAGACACATCACCATCAAATTACTTCAACCCACACACACAAAAAAGTCCCCAAACAACTTCGGTAGAAATCAATAATAATAAACACACAATTGAAGCTCATATTTCACACACCTTTCACCCTAATACCCAAAAGTAATCAAAGTGAAGATTAGCTTACCCCTTATTCAATTAGTTTGTGGTCAGGATTGAAGTTGAAGGCAAAGCAACCATAATTCAGTTGTCATTACAACCAAATTGAAGCTAGATCATGCTAATAAGAATTAAATTTGACAACGATAATTTGAAGGATGAGGTATGGTGGGGCTGAACATGTACAAAGGAGAAGGTGTTTTCATTTTTTTAAACCCTAATCCCATCAATAAATCGAGGAGGAGGGGGATTTTAGTTGTAAAGATCCAAAATTTTAAAATATTATTTTATGACTTATGATTAAAATTAAATATTAAATTTAATAGATTTCGAAAATTTTGAAAATCTCCGTCCTCGATCAAAATGATTTCTATTTTATTCAAATTAAATTCCGGCCTATATCTGATTTCAAAGAAATAAATATTGTTTTGAACCTGTCAAGGTGAGTATGAAAAATTTTATGGCATATTTAAATTGAATAAAATTGATTGATTTGAATTTTGTTATTTATTGTATGAATATTTCCAAAATCTAGAAATAGCGGAAGAGTTTTGTAATTTCCTTAACATAAAGCTAAACCTAGTTCCCAGGTATATAAACCTCACAACCGCCCCTCACTCCTATTCACTCTCTTCCTCCCTGAGCTTTATCTCTACAAAACAAAATCAAATCTGGAGGCTTGGACTCCCATGGCCGCTTGCACCCTCTCGAGCTGACCTCCCATGGCTACCCTCCTTCTTCTCGGCTTCCTTCTACCAGATCCGAAGAAGTCGAAGCTCCCATGGCCTCCTCCCACTCGATGTCGATCTCTCTCATCTGCCTCCCGCCCTCCGACTATCCTATTACGTGCTCCTACCTCCCCTGGCTTCACCCCACCAGAACTCCCCTCGAGAATCGCCTCTTCATCCTCCCGAGTTGGATCCTGAGCCGCCGGAGCCCCTAACCTCGTCGACTTCACCTCTCATGGCACTCATTGCCACCACCGGAAGCTGAACCCAAGGTTCCCAAAGGTCGATTTCGTCTCTCTCCCGGGTCGAAGCTGAAGAAGCCGACGCCTATCCTTCCCCCCTTTTTCTGTCGTCCTCGCCGTGATTCCCAACCGCCGAACATTCCTTAAAGCCGAAGCAGTGAATCCAGCAACGAAAATGAACACAGAGGTGCCAAAAGCTTCGATAGCGAGGAAGAAGATCGGGGATGGCCTGGCCTTGAGATCATACGTCATCCGTCCCTCGCCGGCCGTCTTCACCCTCTTCCGACTAGGCCAGCAATTTCGATTCCAATGTCAAAACCAACGAGCCTAGTAGTAGCACCTCCATAAGCCGTTGCGAGTCCTGTTTCCACCCCACACCACGAAAACCTCCTCTCGATCAATCCATGTCGGGAAGGGTATAATCTCTTAAGCTTTGATTCTTGGTTGGGTACCTTGGTTGATCTTAATTTGAGTTTGGATTTGGGTTCAAATGAGTTGATTACATGTTGTGAAACTATTTTGGAAAGAATGAAAGAGTTTGTTTGGCTATTATGTTCATTATGTTTATTCTCCTTAGTTGTATTCCATTAAATGGTTAATCAAATAAAATAAGATTGGTTTAGTATAGTTGATTTTTGGTGAAGCGGTTAAATAGGAATCATTGGCTATAAATTTATACTTGCCTTTCCCCTTTGGACGTGAATGCTTTTATGATTCTCTATAGGTTACTCGAAAACGGTAGTCTTTATTAAATCCCTAGGAGGTTTTTAAGGATTTCTTAAAATAAATCGAATTTGTTTTATTCTTAAAGAAACTACTTAATAGTATACATTTTGTGTAGTTTTTGGTCGGTAGGTGATGTGTCGGTTGATTATAAATAAGTGATTACCGAGTTACTACCCAGAGATAGAAACTTGTGACTTTGACTTATATTACTAGATTGATTAGGAAAATTTTATAAGGAATAGTATAACTAACATGTTTAGGTGACTTTGCCTAAGTTACTAAGATGTAAGGGATATAGGATTTGTTGTATAGATGTTAGTAAGATAAACTACAATTATTAAAAGGATATGAGAGATGTCTTGAGAACTTATTATCTTATAAGTATTGTGGTACTTTATGAGTTTGACTTTGTCTGAATGGTTTAGTTATAATTGACCTTATAAACAGTGTTCAAGAATGTTGGTTTATCCTTGTTTACTTTCGAATACAGATGAATATGTGATCCTTGAAGAAGCAACTTGATAAAAGAGACCTTCTTGACTCTCTTTGAGATTCTTAGAGTTTATGGTTTAACTTGGGTAAATGATCAAGAATCTCGAGCTTCGTTTTAAGTATGAATGTTTTAGAGTTTCTATTTCAACATGGATTTATAAATGATGTCTTGGATTCCCACTTGTCTTACTCCCCTCATTGGACTTGTTACAATGATGAACTTGATTATGGTGCCTTATTAGTTGGACCTGAATGAAGTGGTTTTTCCATAAGAAAACTTATTTTGGTTGCTCTCTGACTATGAATGAATCCTTGAGAAGTGAATCGATAAATGAGATCTTATTTGAGTTCTGTTAAGGTTTTGGGGTAAAGGAAGGTATATGAGTAGTGCTTAAATTGTGATCCTTAGAATAATAGTGTTATAAGTCTTAATTAAGTGGGATATGAAAATACAGGTGATATTATTCGGTTTTGAGGAGAATGCTAGATTACTTGAATAAAATAGTACTTAGTTTTGTGTTGACTTGGAAGTCTGCTTGAGTGTTGATTAAATATGTATTGATGGATTATTCCTTGCTTATTACCTGCTAGTGTGATTGGATGATTCTCTGGTGGCTTGTTTGTTGATTGATGATTCTTTGAGTGGCTTGTTAGCTGGCTAATTAATTGGATGTGAAGACTCCAGATAAGTCCTCCGGGGCTTGCTCAAGTGATTGGACCTCATGCCTGATGTGTCATATAGTATGTAGGTTTTGCATATACATAAAAGCATTATGTAGTATCATGCTTAGGACTTGCACTTATGAATGAGCATCCCTATTCTCTATGCGTCTGAAACAGAACAGCCGTTATCTGGGAGTCCTAGAGTCTTTGCTAGGGTCGTAGGATAGCCCAGCACCATCGGGATGTCCTGAGTCGTTGTGTCATTATACGAGATGATATGATAGCCCAGCACCATCGGGCAAGAGCATGATGATATGATATGATGAGATGATATGATGATGATGTGATGAGATGATATGATGATGATACCATGTTTATGTGCACAAACATGAGGAAATGGGTATTGCATTGGCCAGGTCCGCTCATGAAAAAGGGGGCGGAGTAGGAGAGGGATATGTCACTTGGCATTCTGTGTGGATCCAATTTATCGCTTTCTACATTATATAAACTGTCAGCATGCTTGTGTGATTTAAATCTCAGTACTGCATTAGAGCATCCTTTATTCTAGGTGTAGGCGTATTATATGGCCTCAGCGAGGACTTCAGGTCCCGCATGAGTGGCTCGACCTTGACTTGTGGTATAGTTTCAGGTACCCGCTTCCTTTTGCTTGCTGAATTGCTTCTATGGCGAGGGTTTTCTCACGGGACGAGAGTGTTAAGAAGACTTCATACATCTTACAACTTGACTTTATAAATGTTTTGGTTTAGTTGGACATTTAGAAGCAATGTATATTTATCTTGATTTAAACTTATTTTTCCTCTTTCGAGTTTTGACTAATTGAATTAGGACAGATTCCCATGCGAAAGCACAAAACCATGTTTGGATTATTTGACTGTTTTGAGGGTTTGAAATTCCCTTTTTCTTGAACTATATCATTAAATTCTTAAGAAAGAAACCGGGTTATAACTTAAAGTTGACAAATAAGCAGCTTGTACTTGGATTGCAAGATCGAGATTCTTACATTAGTGGCTCATCAGAAGAGGCGGTCGGATGTCGGTGACAAGGTATGCTAATGGTGTGCGAGAGGGAGTATGAGAGAAGTGCTCGTAGAGTCACAAGTGTAGTGAGGGGATGGAAAGCATTAATATATTGGTGTTTGATTAGAATAAGGGTAATATGGGTATTATGATAAAAATATGGACAAATCCTTAATAAACTAAAAAACGTGGACAATCACCTAATTACGATCTCTAGATGGATATTTGAACAAATTCTTTCAAATTTATATCTATATTATATTTTCCGCAATAAATACCCCCTCGGTTAATTAAAACTTGTCGTTTACTATTCATGCACGTTTTTTTAGAATAATAAAAACTATATGAAATATTAACTTTTTCCAAAATTTGTTTTTATAAATTCATACTTAATAGTAACAAGTATGAAATTATTTAAAAAATATATTTAAAAAGTTAATATTTTATATTGTTTTTAACACCTCAAAAGGCGTGCATGAATAGTAAAACGTCAAGTTTTAATTAACGGAGGGAGTATTATTTAACTAGATAGCAATTACCAAAATAATATATGCAGATTATATTTAATCAACTAAAATATAGATAGATAGTTTGGGACACTTATAAAATCAATGATACGTTATCACATAGGACGCGCGCTATACATTAGTCTTAGTGTGTGTATGAGACGAATCTAATATAAATAATGATGATGTAAACTATAAACACATATGGAGTGTTGTATTAAGAAGATCAATGGTTTAGATTTAAAAAAAATGTGAACAACAAAATTATTCGTCTATTATACCATAATATTAATTAGAAAAAATTGCAGAAAACCACCCTTTAAATAGGGTGTTTTACGAAAAACCACCCCTTAATATGAAAATTGCAGAAAACCACCCGTTAAAATAGTTTTTTTTTTGCAAAGTCACACCCATCACCCAATTTGCGTTAATTAAATGTTAAAAGTGTGTGCAAATTCAATTATACCCCTTATTTTTATTATTAGTTTACTCAATTCAATTGGTATTAGTTGATATTTAACTTTTTGACGTTTTTTCAAAAGCAAAAAACACTATAAAATACTATCAAAAAAATATTTAAAAAAAAAAAATAATTTCATACTTACAAAAAAACCCTATAAAAAATTGATGTGTAATTTATGTTTTATACATATAAAAAATGTAATACTAGGGCTACTTGAAGAAATTAAATATTTAAAAAAAAATGTTTCATATAGGTTTTACTATTCTAAAAATGTATGTGGAATAGTGAACATATTTTTAGAATAATAAAATCTATATGAAATATCATTTTTTAAAATTTTATTTTCTTCAAGTATCCCTTTAGTAATATACACTTTTTAAAATATATAAAACATCAATTATATCTATTTTTATAGTGTTTTTACTAATAAGTTTGAAATTCTATATAAAAAATGATATTTTATATAAAAAAATTACTTTTGAAAAAATATATTAAAAAGGTAAAAATTAATTAATATCGATTGGATAAAGTAAAATAATAATAAAAACAACAGATATAATTTATTTTTCACGCACTTTAATATTCAATTAACGGAAATTTGGTGATGGGTGTGACTTTGCAAAGAAAACGGTTTTAAAGGGTAATTTTCTGCAATTTTCGTTTTAAGGGGTGGTTTCACACAAAACACCCTTTAAACACCCTATTTAAAGGGTGGTTTTCTACAATTTACCCTATTAATTATTCATACATTACTCATATGAATAATTAATTATATTATACATGAGTAATTTTCATGTGAAAAGATCATTAATGCATATGAATAATTACATTACACATTAGATAAATAATTACTTTGTATGTTTTTACATGCAAATAATTACTATGTTTAGAGTTTACATTTAGATTTTACACCGTAAAAGATGTTTACAAATTAAATAATCTCATTATACCTTAGTAAAAATGAGATAATGAAAGTAATGAAAATGACGAGTCTTGTAGGTTGGGGTTGTCTATGTTTGAATTTTATCGATTCGGGTATCGGATCAAATGGCCCAAACACGGGTTGTACGCTAGATTTTTGAATTTGATTGGAGTTTGATTTGGGAGGATTCGAGTTGGATTTTTGATTGGGTTAGATTTTATCAGGTCTACTGGTATCTTTAGGCAGTGTGATCCACGTTATGGATAATATTATTAATAATAATAAAATGTGATATTTAATACATTTTCAGCTTGGCCCATGTGCATATATACGCTAGAATCTTAATACACAGCATCTTTACACAGTGTGTTTCTAGCACCTCTTCTTGATTTGGTGTTACGACCTATGATTTGAATGATATGAGTACTCATGTGTGATTTATAGTTATCAATAATGTTTTCATTTATTATTTATGTTCATTATATTCGGTTTATGTAAAGGTTTGGATTTTCAAAATCCTAATTTTCCGGAAAAAGAGAATTAAAAATGAATTTAAATCGGATTTAAAACCTCGTTTAGCGGATTCCGACCGGAATATAAAATTTGACGAATAATTTCCATCATTTGACCTCGAAAATTCAAAATAATTATCGGATGACGATATCATTTTCGATTTTACAAATCTAATTGATCGAGAAAGCGAGAATCGGGGAAACTACATTCGGGAACTAATTTTGGGATTCGAAATTCGCGTATTCGGGATTTATTCCGGGTATTGTTTTAACCAATTTCACACTCTACCCTCACCCACTCCCTCCTCCCTTGCCCTGCGACCTGAGCTCATCCCCTGCATATTTCACCCCGTCACTTTCACCTGCTCACCATCACTGTCATCATCATCGTTCTTCACCATCACCTTCACCGACTCCCTCCCTTACTCTCCCGCTCCCATCGGTGCACCATTCCTGCTCCATTTTCATTCTTCACGAACATCATCGTCACCAACATTCCATCACCACCGTCTCCTCTTCACCATTCCATCGCCTCCATCGATCACCATCGGACTAGCAGCAACACTCAGCACCACCTCCTCGGGGATACCAGCAGTAGCCGGAGCCGCCCAACGCCACCTAGGAGCCGCCCAGGAGCCGCCAACGCCACCGACGAGCCACCGGAACTCCACCTCCCCTGTTCGAGCGCGAATAAGATTCCGGTAAGCCGTTCTTACTCGTTTTCGATCGGAATCGCCCTCGGACTTCACTGTCACGCTCACCCATGCTCGATGCAGGTCCGACGAGCCATCGCCAGCCTCCAACGACGCCCGAGACTCCAATTGAGAGCTCCGAAGTCGTGAAATCCATCAGTGAGTTCCTCCTTCCCCTTCCCCTGTTTCTAATCGATTTATAATCGGGGTCTAGCTGTGGGCGAGTGTGAGTGTGTGTGAGCTGAGTGCGGGGAGTCGGGTGGGTTCGTGGGCTCCGGAAAGAGCTCCGACGAGCATCGACGGGCAAGGGAGGCGGCGAGCTGGGCGAAAAACGCGAGAGCAGACGAGCTGTGAGCAGGTGAGTTGAACATCAGCTAGCACGAGCCAGCGACAGTGGGAGAGCATGAGCCAGCGGTAGCGCGAGCGGTGGAGCACTGGTGGTCTCGGGCGAGCAGGCCGGGCACGGGCGCGGGATGCCTTCGTTTGAAAACCGGAGACGAAGATGAGCTGCGTGGTCTTGTGGGCCCCCCCCTTGCTAACCTATAATATGTGTTATTTTGTGTTAACCGGTTTGGGGATTTAGAAAATGGGTTCGGATCGGTTCGGGTTTATCCGTTTATTTATTTAATTATTTAAGGGTATATAAAATACTAGAAAATATTATTTGAGGTTTTAAAATATAAAATATTATTTCGGGAGGTTTATAAAGGATGGGTTGGAATTATTTTATAAAAGTTTTAGAGATGTCTTTGTTTTTTTTTTGATTAGGAAAGAATTCGGGCGAGCGAGCTCTACCCGACAACATCCTTTCAGATGAGGTCAAGAAGACCAGAATCATTATAAATATCGACACCCCAGGTAGAGTGGCAAAGGTGTGCAACCTTATCTGCCACTCTATTGCCTAACCGGGGAACATGAAAGAAAGAGACTTCTTTCAAAGTCGATAGTAAGAGTGCGACATCTGACAAGATCAGCTCAATTTCCCAGGGACATTTCATTTTTTTGTTCAAGTGGTTTATGACTATACTGGAATCACCTTCAATATGGATTTTGTCGACCGTTCTGGCAGACTTTCCATAAGAAATTTTTGATCTTCGGCGGAACATCCAAATTCCAAATCCAGGCGTTATTGTCTAGGTTTAACGAAGATTGGGAAGTGATTAATTTGTATGCGCTCGAAGTTATGAACCAACCTTCTCTGTTAGGCCACCAATACAATCTATCCACAAAGGGAGAAACAGGAAGAGAAATGTCTAGGATTTCTTTGACTATGTCATTTGGCAGCACCTTATTAAGTTTTTCAATCCACCATTTTCCACCCAAAATGTAATCACTAACAGTCTCCTCTATGTTATTAATTCGGGGGCAGTCTTCCCTCGCCTGAAGAGAAGAAGTTGTTATCCAATTATCTGTCCAAAATTTGATCGAATTCCCATTTCCAACTGACCAAATTAGCCCTAACTTAAATTTATCAATAAGAGTTGCCAGTTTGGCCCATTGCCAATAGGAGTCTCCTCTTTTTTCATATTCAAGGATATTAGCTGAGCGAAGATACTTATGTTTGATTAGAGTAACCCAGACATTATCTGGTTCAGCCAATATTTTCCATAGTAGTTTCATTTGAAGAGCTTCATTCATCTCTTTTGATTTCCTAAGGCCGATTCCCCCATATTTTTTCGGTCTGCAGATCCGATCCCAGCTAATAAGCGGGCGGTGTTGAAGATCTTTGTTCCAAAAGAACAATCTGTTGATTTGATCTAGTTCTTTATGTATCTATGAGGGTAACAAAAAGTTTTGCATTGTATAAAACGGTTTTGCTGCTAAATTTGCATTAATTAGGATTGCACGTCCCTGTTGTGATAAAGCATTGGCTCTCCATTTCGTGAGTTGTTCTTTAGATTTACAGATGATGTCTTCAAATTTATGTTTATTTACTCTACCATTGATAATCGGACATCCGAGGTATTTTTCCAACGAGTTTTCATTCGTAATATTTAAACAGTTGCTAAGTTCTGAAATCCTAGTGTTCGGAATGCCTTTTGTAGCTTGGAAGCTAGATTTATGATAATTAACTTTTTGTCCAGAAACTTTGCAGTATGTATCAATTATTGTTCTAACTCTCTGCCCAGCATCAATACTACCTCTTGTAAAAATAATGATGTCATCGGCAAAAGATAGGAAAGGAACCCGAGGGCCGTTTCTACCAAACGCAAATCCAATTGGACTATTATCCATATTTGTTTCAGCTGAGAGTTTTCTAGCTAGGATTTCAGCTCCTAGGATAAACAGGAATGGGGATAGAGGATCTCCTTGGCGAAGACCACGAGTGGGAAGAAACATTTTTGTAGGGCCGTTGTTAACTAATACTGAAAAAGAAACAGTCGTTACGCATTCCATGACCCAAGTGATGAAAGTAGGGTGAAAACCGAATTTATCTGAAATCTTTTTTGTGAAATTCCAATCGACTCTATCATATGCTTTCTCCATGTCTAATTTTATTGCCAACCATCCCTCACGACCCGTACGCGATCTGAAAGAGTGGAAGATTTCATGAGCTATTAGAACGTTATCTTGAATGGCTCTATCTGACACAAACGCACCCTGTAGAGGGTGAATAAGTTTACCGATAATTGTTTTAATCCTTTCTGTCAGAATTTTTGAAATGATTTTATATATTGCAGAACAAAGACTGATTGGGTGGTAGTGACTAGTAGTAGAAGGGTTATCACGCTTTGGTAATAATGAAATGAATGTGTGGTTTATTTGTTTAAGAATTTTTCCAGAATGAAAAAAATCCCTTTACAGCTCTAATGATAGAGATTCCGACAATATCCCAACATTTCTTATAGAACTCGGCTGTGAACCCATCAGGACCTGGAGATTTATTATTACCTAGGCTAAACACCGCAGATTTTATTTCATTATTGGAAGGATGCCGAATGAGGAATTCATTCTCAGCAATAGTAATGGAGGGTTGAATTAGATCAAGCATTTCATTAAGTAGACTTTCGTCAGTTGGCTCCTTCTTAAAACGTTTTTCAAAATCATTTTTAATTTCGTGTTTAACATTTTCTTCCCCGACAATCAAAGTGCCTTCGGCAGTGAGAATGTTACGGATTTGTTTCCTATGTCTTCGCCCCGAAGCCACACGGTGAAAATAAGATGTGTTGGAATCAGACAGTTTGAGGTGTTTTGTTTTTGCTCTTTGATTCCAAAACGTTTTCTGGAAGAGAAGAAGATTTTCCCTTTTCTTAAGAAGGCATGATTCTTTTCTGTTGGTTTTATTTGGATTTACCACTAAGCCGGACGACTGGATTTTAAGCAACTCATTTTCTACCTCACTAAGCTGACGGAATATGTTTCCAAAAGAATGCTTATTCCACACTTTGTGTTTTTGTTTAAGAATTTTTTGTTTGAACATTATTTGGAACATAGTCGATCCAGGGCAAGTCGCTCTCCAAGACTGTTTAACGATATTACGAAAATCCTTTCGCTGAAGCCACGCATTTTCAAACTTAAAAGGCGGGGGTTTGAAAGTGACACTGCTCTCAAGAGTAATAGAAATGGGACAATGATCCGAAGTTGAAAAAGCTCCATTTTTAGTGATGAGGTTGGGAAATGTATGAAGGATCTGGTGATGAACCAGAACACGATCTAGTTTTTCGAGGATGTTGCATTCACCCTCGGGACTCTTTCTCCAAGTAAATGGATTCCCGAATGTTGGGATATCCGTGAGTGAACAATTATTTTTGAATTGAAGAAGGCGTGTGAACCGAGAAGGACGAAAATTCCCCCCTCCTAACTTGTCTTCACTACAAGCAATTTCATTTAAATCTCCCATCACAATGCAAGGAATATCAGAATTGTTTACTATGTTTGTTAATGTTTCCCAGAACGAATCTTTTTCACAAGGGTTCGGAGGTGCGTAAACAAATAGAATGAGAATCAAGATTCGGTCATTTATGTTTTCACATCTTAAACCAATGATACGTGGCAAGTGAATTTCTATGGATATGAGTTCGTTTGTCAATTGGTGGGTTTTCCACAATATTCCAAGGCCACCCGAACGCCCAACACTAGGTGACCAAATAGCCTGGTCGAAACCTATATGCTTCCAAAGTTTATCATCCGGAGTGGTTTCCGATTTTATTTCGGCTAGTGCCAACATTTGAATATGTTCATTTTTGCACAGAACATCAACTTCTATCCAGAATGTTTTCTTTCGTAGACCTCTACAATTCCAATAGCTTAGTCTCGTTTATAACAATATTTGAGAATGTATTGAGGCGAAAATTTGTTGACCCCAATCACTTGGTACCTAATATTGTTACAATTTTTCATATGTGCAAACGAAATGTAGGTCCTCATATCAAGAGGTAATTTAGAACTGCGTTGGGAGTGAAAGGAAGATCTTGTAGTACATGGCTTGAATACAACGTTCGTTAGAATGCTGATTATTCGCAAAAAGATATGCGTAAGTGAATCCTCAGGATGGAGGTGTGTGTGGCTCGAGGAGAAAACTATCTAACTGGAAAGATGAGCGGAGATAGAATTTGATATTGCAGGGTTCCGGTATGCTTGTGTTTAAATATACAATGAGCTTTAGGGGAAATGGAGAATTTTTTCCTATAATTGGTATACTACCTATGCTAAGAGAACCTCTTAGCATAACCAAACCCCTAGTTCCTTGATTGTAACAAGCAGCAAACCGCCCATCAAAACCCACACCACCACTGTGAGGGGAGAAGAAAATGTGGGCTATGAACAAATTGTCACCCCCACAACAATCGTTGAGGGAATTCATAATCCTGAAGACACAACTACAATTCATTTTTAGAGAAACCATACCAGCACACGATTTGTTTTGCGGGTCAAAGTCGATCCGCCAAGGTCAAAAAATCATCAGTTGACCGACAACAAGAAAGGGCCTATCGTTCCAGGCCTTATCACAATCCTCAGCAAGAGAAAACGTTAGCTTAAGCCAGATGTTAGCTATGGGGGACACCTGGCAGCTGCCCACAAGAAACATCCAGTGGAAATTTTTCGGATAGTTTTGATTGCAGCAAGCTCCCCGAAAAATGTGGCAAGGAGAGAGGGGAGCCCAAGATAAGTGATATTCTGATGAACACCATAAAGAGTGCTTTTCAGTTGCTTCATGGTGAGCGATTGATTTTTGTGGGATTTGATCATGTTTTCGTTTTTATGGTAACTGCAACCTTCATCAGGGGTATGACCCTGACTAGGTAGTTTAGCCTCGCGAGGAGGATTTAGGCCCTTACGGGATGTAGTTGAAGAGGGCACATTAGGCGCACCTCCCATTTTATTTTCATCAGGAAGATTAATAGTAGAATCCGCCATAAGAAACCAGAACAACGAAGAGAACAGAAGCACACAGTGACAGCAGGGAGAACGAACCGACAGAAAGGAAACGGAACAACACATCCAACCCCCGCCCCGACTTTTATAGCCCAAAAATTCATAGGAAAGAGGGTAAACACAACAATGCAACCACATCCTCCGCCACAGCGAACCAAGATCAGAGAGGAAAGGGCCACAAAAACAAGACCGCCCTAGACCACCCCACTCGATAACCAGAACAATTTCCCACCCAAGCCAAGGGGGATCAGGGCAGAGAGGGGGTTTAACAACAATTAGCACCTCAACAAACAAAAGCCCTAACAGATGAGACCCGGAAGAAAGCAACTTACTATAGCGTCGTTCAACCGAAAAGACCACGGCCGCCGATAAAAAAGAGGGGGTGGGCAAGTGATAATCGATATTGTCGGCACCGGCAACAGGCCAAGAGGGGAGGACAGTCGGGAGCAACCGACAAGATAGCCATGGATCTGGGAGAGGCTCGAGAGATATGGTGAATCGTCGCTCGACAGAGGAGAGATCAACGGAGTGTTTTTGGGCTGGGGTTCTCAAACACCCAGGTTTTGGGCCAACGCGTGGGGAGCGTTCCATCACAGCTAAGTGGAAAATTTTTATTTTTAGAGATGTCTTTGTAAAAGTGTTTAATAAATGGTGTTTAAAAATATAACATAAAATCATTTGGGATTTAAATAAATTATTAGATTTGTTAAATTAAATGTCGCGGCTTGGAAAAAGAATTTCAAACTCGAAAAATGATTTAGTAAATAAATTGAAAAAGGAATTTTGCGAGTATTTTCAATGGTCAGAATTCTTAACTATTTGACTCGGATTTTGAAACGGTTTTGAAACTAACATAAGAGTAAGACTTATTCGATGACTAACCAACATGATAATATGATCGGTTGATTAACGATATGATATGTGTGACTAATAGCATGATATTGTGGTGATTTTTAGAAGAGATTAAATGTTCAATATTTATGATGATGATGATTATGATGGTATATATATATATATATAGGATAAATCATGTGTAAGCAAGCCTTACTGTGTAATTTGTGAGCAAATCTGGAGCGTCGGATTAAGAAGATCAAACGGATGAGATTAAAAGTAACTTGTGAATAGTGACATTATTCGTAGGTACCAAGTGACTATTCGTATGTACATACATATGAATAATCCTTTGTTGCATACGAATAATTACATTTGTTCATACATACGAATAATTACATTATTATACACGAATAATTGCTTGGTACCTACGAATAATTTCTCTGCTCACAAATTACACCATAAGGGTTGCTTACACGGGATCCAACCGTAAGGGTTGCTTACAAGGGTTGCTTGACGAAACCCGTTTTTAGGAATCCCATGTCGGCGGGTTCTGGGATCAAGTTACACGCGGGCGAGCTCAGACGATCGGGCTTACCTAAGACGCACGACGAGATTACCGTCAGCGTACCCAAACCTATGCCGATCCGAGCTCAAGCCATCTGCGGACCACCGTCTTCCTAGGGCTCCATCAATGTCGGTTTTTTACCAGCCGAGACTAAACCCGCTTGAATGAGAGGCTCAAGACTAGGGAATCCGGCCTAAGCCGTTGGAGATCCCAATTTCCGACCCCAGATAATGATGCTTCGACCTCTATTTATAGTGCATGTACCCTTACATGAAAGCCACTCATCGCCACATGTCGTATGCTCCATGACATTTGTTGTTGCAGGAGGATGATATGTCAAGTAATTACAAATAATAAAGATGTAAATATGTAAATCGACTCCTGGCCTAAGCAAATAATTAAAAGACTTCCTCCCGTTGTAGTGGAAGGGTAGTCAGGATCGATCCACGAGGAGGCGTGTCAGCGGGATCCTAGTAGCGTTGGAAATTTCATGTCTGCGTCGACCAGAAGCCTCGATTTCGACCTTGGGCCTTGATGTCGACCTCGGCTGTCGATGTTCTCTGCAACAGAAGACCTGCAGAGACAAAACAAGTGGTCGATATCGACTAGAGAGGGTTGATATCGATGTCAAGCAAACTTCGCAGAATGATCGTCGTCGACTTAGAAAACTGTCGACGAAACTCAGTGGTCGATATCGACGTCTGGGGTCGATATCGATGTCTTCCTGCAGTGGGTTAGTTTTTCGTCGGCAAAGAAAGGCCGAAGATTTAAGAATGGATGAGAAGGGATGAACAGAAATAAAGACAGCGGTTTTGAGTGAATATAAACTATGTAAAAGAAACAACTCCTAGGATTAGGGTTTACCACAACTTTAACCAATGCATGCGATAAGATAAATAAGACGGACAATTGCGCTATTTCACCCGAGGGACAAGCTTTCGCCATACACCAACTCTTAGGATTACCCTTGCAAATAAACCTAATTGTCTCTACCAATTTTATGTTTATAACTCAAGTTGTTAGCATGAATCCCTTTTCTTTCGATTAGGACTAAACATAGAATCGTAGGAGGAGAGATAGACACAACGATATCGACATCAAATACTTACCTCAAGCGCGCATGGCTAACGTCGGGCTCACCCCGACCATAAGAGCTTTGGGGAACTACTCGCTTCTCATCATGGGATTCATTGTTGATTGAAGGAAAGAAACTTGCATTAAAATAAACACCGAAGCTTTACAACTCAACGTCAACTTTCGCAAACGTCAAACCCTAAAACTTCTCTCTAACTCTAACTCTATTGATTGTCTTTTGAACTCTATGATTGGATGAAAGATTGGATGATTGAAAGATCCCCTGAATGCCAGCCCCCTAGGGCTTTATTTCTAGGCTACTAATCCTCGCTATTCAAGGATTGTAACTCCTATCTAAACTATGAACTCTATCCGAACAATTAGGATAGGTCTTTTATTTTGATAAAACTTAAATAACTTAAAGGTAAAAAGATAAATAACTCTTCAGCTGCCATCTATCTTGAAAATATGAGATAAATCTGTGCCTCCTTGAAGATATAGTTCCAATCCGCATTTGAAATCGAGTCTATCTTCTGTCGAGATAAGGGGTCGATATCGACACCAGGGGGTCGATATCGAGGTCTCTGTTCCTGCTCGACTTGTTCAGCTCTAGTCGATTTCTATGTTGAGGTCGATATGGGGTCGATATCGACACCGGGGGTCGATATCTGGGTCTAAGGTCGATATCTACCTCTTCTCAGCTTCACTTGATGGCTATGTTGAGGTCGATATCAATGTTGAAGGTCGATATCTACACCAGAGGTCGATATCTATGTCATGGGTCGATATCTACCTCTGCTCAGCTTCACTTGGCTTCTTCGTTTTAACTCCGATTTCGCTCGAATTCCTGCATGGTTAGCTTCAAAACTTGTGCAGACCCTATTTCTTGCATTTTAGCTCATTCGTACACAAGTTTATATACTTTTGAAACTTTTCTTTGGAAATCGAATGAAATATGAAGTCAAAAGATGCAATAAACAAAGGTACAAATATGTACATCAAAACACCCCATACTTAGACTTGCTTGTCCTCAAGCAATAACCAACACCTACAACAATCCCTTCAAGTCCTCGCCATTGTCAAAAGCAACATCATAAGCGGTAGCAAAGCAAAGCAAGTGAATTTAACGTCATAGCACATATTTAGGTGATCCATAGGCATATGCAATTTTGATCCAACCTCACAGGGATAATGTGTTTGCTCTCAACTCTCATGTGTTTAGGCTATGAAGATCAACTCTCAACTCAATTCCATATACATTCTCATAAACATTGCAATTTATAATAATCCACTTCGCAACCAATTATGAAAATGCAATAAGAATCATCAGGAGGACTTTCGCTCAATGGAAGACTTCAAAGAAGACTCCATTTGGCGGGGTTGTAATGGGGCTTGGTATGAAATAAAAGGTATGGAATTATTTGGCTATGTGGTGCTTTTATAATTCGGGAATCAAGACTCCTAAATCTCAACACTTGCAATATCCAAACCATAACTCTTCAATGTAAGCTCAATCTCTATAATGCTCTTTCCCAACTCATCTTTATATAATATGCTCTAGAGATGCACTAAAAGATGCAAACCATACTATCAACCCTTCTTCCAAGTTCTAATATACCTCTAAAAAATATAACACTTGTATGAATAAAAGACTCAAGGATTTTGGCTCATGCACTATATATATTTATTATTTTTTTATTTCGTATTTTTTTTTCGGAAATAATAAGTAAATATGTGCATTTATATGTTGAGCCATAAATCCTTTTACAAAATATGACAAAATGTAAATATGCACCAACCCATAATTTCCTTGCTCAAAACTGGACATTATGCTCTTTTCCTTCCACAAGGCACTAGTCCAACCAATCTAAGTCTCAATTCCCAAATGGGGGTCAGGCTCAATTCGGCTAGGGATAGTTTTGTGGAGTTTGTAATTTCAAGCTTAGGCTAATGTTCTGGCTTCAAGCAGGGATAATGCAGGGTAGGTAAAGAGAGGATAAAAATGGCTTAAAAGATGCCTCCATCATTTAATTCTCGTAAACATAAACATATATATGCATTGGTTTTGAATAACTATCACAACATTTAGAGATGCATAGGAAGAGTAAATTCACTCAAGAAAGCGGAGGGATTTTTGATGTTCTCCCTATAGGTCAAAATTCTCACGAGGACAATTTTTGTTGGATTTGCTTTTTAGCCTAGAATCATATATGCTCAATTTCATCACAAGTTCACAATCTACATAAAAATTTTAAGGACTTAGGCTAAACCATCCAAATATGCCATAGGGTTTACATGATCAAGTTAGCTATTGAGTTTTCATCATAGGACATCTAAGTAGGGTTAAAAAACAAACTTAAAAATAAACATGCATTTTTTTGTATTTTTGACATTTTTCTATATTTTTTTAGATTTTGACATTTTATAAAAGTAAGACTAAGAACAAAAATTTAAACATGAATGCAATGCGAAGAAGAAACCACAGTGTCCTCACTGTGGTCGACGCCACCTGCGAATTCAGGTCGATTTCAGATTTGGTCGATGCCAAAAGTCGATATCTAGGTCATTGGTCGATGTCGACTGTATCTGTCGAAGTCGAGGAAGAAAATGGAGACGAGGGCTGCCTGTTTGGGGTCGATATCGAGTTTTAGGGTCGATATCGACCTCTGCTTTTTCGCTCCTGAGTCCTCGATGTCGACTCCAGGAGGTGGCTTGACCCTGGGGGGGGGGTCGATTTCGACTGGCCTGGTCGATTTCGATTGCCTCTGCAGAAGCTTCTTTTCTTCTTCTTCGTTCCTTTTGCTTGATAACCTGTGAATGTTCGATAATGTAAAGCAAAGTAATATAGAAATACTCTAGAAGGGGGGTTGAATAGAGTATGCAGGTTTTTCGCAGATTATCAAGACTTTTGAAGCTCGTGCAAAATCCTTTGAGATTAGACTTAGTCTTTTCTCTGAAAACCTGAATCATAAAGTTAAACAGTAGAACCAAGTGCGGAAATAAGGGAAAGCAATAAGTAAAGGACTCGATGAGTTGTTTACGAGGTTCGGCACGAACTTGGCCTACGTCCCCGCCTAGGGTTCTTCCACAACCCTAGGATTCAACCGGCTTTTATTGATTCACAAGACTTAGGATCCTAGTAGCTCCCTGAGAAGCCTCTCTCCTATACAATTGCAATCTAGTCAACTCACGTTCCCTTGGAGTCCTAGACCAATCTAGAAGAGCCCCACCTCTCTATGCTATCTAGTACAATCCTCTTACACTTAGTGAATCAATCGCCTAGTGTCTACTTCCTGAGTTATAAACTCTTGAGTATAACACTCTCTCGAAATATATCCTATAAGCTCACAGTGTAACTCTCAAATGCTTTGAAATGAAATTACAGACTCTTAAGGACTAGCAGAGAGCACACGAAGAAGACAGATCTCGCTTGAAGGCTTGAGTGTATGAAAACTTGTGTTCAACAGGTGTATACCTGTCTTCTTCTTCCTTTTCTTTTTATTGAAACAAATTGGCGCCTAAGGATCTTCACCAACGGCTAGAGAGGATCATGGCTTGAGCTGGATCTTCTATCTTTGGAAACTTTCGGAGGCCATGATCTTCCGATTTGAATCTTCTCAATACAACATAAGGAAGGAAATAATATTCGAAAATACTTCCTGAAAGGTTAGTGTATATATAATAATATAATGGAAGCATATAATAACATAAAATAATATTCGAACATAAAATCATATAGAACAGGTTTTGTGTTTCATCAATACTGTTAAAGATTCAAGACCTTTGACACAAATAGACTGTCAAGGCCTTTGAAACCTATTCCGATTTTCATCAAGGGAGTGGAGTTATCAATCTCCCCCTTGATGAAAGACAAAACCTGTGCATCCCTGCAACTTAGTCAAGCATATATAATATAAGTAAAATCGGACTAAGTACCTGCATGGGTTAGACAAATGTTGGATCAAAATTTTAAAGCAAGAAGACCATCCAACTGAAAATAAAACCAAGGTCTTCCAAGACCTTTAAATCGCAACAGTTTTAAAAAGTCTAACACCACCACAGAACATCTCCCCCTTTTTGTCTTTCAACAAAGGGAGGAGGTAAAACAGTCACCAAAAGTTTTGAAACAGTTTCCAAAAACCAGCAATGTTTCAGATTTGGGGTAAGGGTAGGGTAGGATAGGCTTATGCTTCATCGTCCGGAGCATCATCAGTGAGCCGTGACCACAGACCTTGCAACAGCTTGGTTACCCCGCTCATCTCCATCATAAACTCCTTGTGCAGCTCCTTGATATCCAGGCGAACTTCCTCCAAGCCCAACTCCAGGTTGTCCATGCGTTCATCAATGGCTGAGGCAGTGGAAAGAGCTTTTGAAGGAGAGGCAAGACTCCAAGTCCCTTGGGGGGACCGAGTGATGCCAATCTTTTCAAGGCTCTTGGAGTCGAACTTACCCGTATGACGCTGCTGTTCTTCATTTTTAAAATCGATTCCAGAAGCTTCGAAGATTTGGGTCAAAAGGGTAGCGAAGGGGAATTTCTACATGTTATCACTAACACATGACGATGGGTAAATGCACGAAATCATACTTTAACAACTAACAAGATGCTACATAATGAGTCGGACGAATCATATCATAGGAATGATCATATAAGTAATATAGAGAGTGCAATAATCATGTAAGCATTTTCTTCAATACTAAATTACCAAATAGCATTTAATAACATGGCAAGGTGTAAGCATGCAGAGGTATGGTCTAACCACTAACTTGGCGATTCAAAACCAGACAAAACAACTATATAACCATACAACATGAATATAGGTGAAGTATAATCGAGAACGATGTAAGTCTAAAACGGTGGGGACTAAGCATAGATATATAGAGTATAATGCCATAGGTATGCATACAGATAGAAAAGGCACGGTCGAGCTATCATGAGTCATGCAGTAATCGTCATCAACCAATGTTATGATTAGGACATGAAACCAAATAATTCTTTATTCGAAAGTAGAGATCACATAAGAGTAGCACGCAACACAGTAGGAGTGCACATAAGGAGCATGAACAACATACATGACAATAACACATAATAAGCCAAAATGATCAGTGAAAACACACCAGGAGCATGAGAGGGGTGTAAAAGAAAATAATATGACCATGAGACAATAGTAGCTACCTAAGGTTACATGAAACGTCGTGATACGTATATACATGTAAACAAGGCATGAATATTTCAAGTAACTAAATACAATGTCATATCAAGTAATGGATGCTCAGCGTGACTATCATCAAAATTAGATACTATTTTTCCAAGTGCGGCGTACTATAAGAGGATGACACGTTGTATATGTCGAGAGATCATCATATAATTTTATACAGCTATCGTGGTGTGTGGGCATGCGATGTGTAAGGTCCTTAAAGCATGAAAATCATAGAGTTATAGCACAGATTAAGAAGAGACAATGATAAGAGATACATAGCAAAACAAGACGTTAACCACATAAGGCATAAAATCATAACATAGCTAAATCAACATCATTTAATAAGTATAAGCAGGCAAATATCAATGATCATGTGACGAGAACATACAAAAGGATGACAAGTTTAACACGAACCCGCGATAGAAATAACAAAGGCATGATACAGATGAGGTAGACAAGCACGACATACTAATTCAATTATACCTAACATTCTTAAGCATCCAAAAGGACAGACGGTAACAAAAGAAGAACGAGAAGACTATCATGAATATGTGATTAAGGGTGTCAAACAGTAGTATAGATGGAGAATAAGGTCACGTAGTTCACAAGTCATAAATCCTATATGACACTAGTAACACCAAATAAGACACGGGTACATAAACATATGATATACATGTACAGGGCTATCATGGCAATACATCCGAAGTCAAACTAGTCATATAATAATGTGAGAGAAACACAAAAGAAGTACTATGGAGTGTGATACGATCCTAAGATAATGTGCATAATGCATGGATGAATTGAGTGCAAGATGATAGATATACATATCAACATAGATCCAAATAGAACAAGTATATACACGATAGTACATCAAAATATGGAACACAACGAGACTACCATCATAACATAATAGAAGTTTCTCAAGGCAACATTGACTCATCTCCACTGACTCCATACCCCATTCTGAAAGGAAGCCTAGTTGTTTCTTTGAGAGATAATACACTCTTGGGTGAACATCAACCACAGGGAGATCTTCAAACGAATTTCCCGAATGAACAAGGACTTCAAAAGATCTCTCGATACGAAAGATGACATCCAACTGATTTCTAATAATCACTCATCAAGACCCCTATTCTGGTATTGTACTCCCTCAAGACAATCAACACTCTAACTTATATACCAGTTCGCAACAAGTTAGACTCATAAGACATGGAATACAGGTGACCAACATGGAAGGAATTTAGAAGAAACCAGAGCGGCAAGGCAAGAAGAGTGTTGAAGAGAGACAAGGAACCATCATGGCAATTTATCGAGGTCCTCAAAGATTGCAATTAAAAATTCACCAAGAATTCAAAGAAGTCAATCAATAGGTCAACTTGCTATCTTAACGAATTTCACTATTAACAAGTTAGATTGGATATAGAGTCTCTTCCCTTAGAGAGGAGGAAACCCTTTAATCAAGATTTAAAGTCTAAGTTTTAGAGATCATTCTTGTCTTCATTACTAAGCAAGTTACATCTATTCATCATTTTAACCTATAAAGGCCAAGTTGTACAAGTCTCCTTCCCTAACCAAATAAACAAGCAAGAATTTATCTTATTGGAATAAGAGACATGTAAGTTATCAATTATACAAGTCAGACAATTATAGGATGACAAGTAGCCACATAGGCAATACATCATTGTTAACCATCATCGTTCATAAAACAAGATAGAGGTGCATGACATAACTTCACAAAACCTCATATAGTCACAACATATGAACGATAACACGTCAAGGGTAGGAGGGACAATGCCATACCAATCACATAAATCCTATTTTATGAATAAGCAATTCAGGTCTATTAATTGATTCACATGCATTTTAGCCGAGTTGTACACACATGGTCCTTTTTTGAACAAATTTCGCATAAGATAACAAGATCATTAGAATTCGTCATCTAAGATATCACTAAATAGATCATAGAACAATATCATGCTAAAACAACTCAAGTAAGCACATAAGCGATGCATTTTGTGATACCTACAAGTATTCCATAGGCGACCCTATGAAATACTTGTACAAGTATCACAGAATCGTTACAATGTTCTCACTAGATTCGACCAAGTACTTTACAAGCGTCCTTGTAAAATACTTGTGTCGACTTTGTGAAAACATTATCGCTAAGCAAGAATCAACAATTTATATCAAGAATCTGAATTTCATAAGTATTTCTTATGAACTCAACTAGGAAGTCCTATACTCAGAATATCATGACTCCCAAATCAACAACCATAATTCACCAGTTCTCAACCATAAGCTTTTCCATCAACTAGAGTAACGTTCTCACACATGAGCTCATAAGCTTCCAACTAACCAGAACGAAACATCAGCCATAATCATGTAAATCCTCATAATCTCATCTCATGTCCTCATCAAACCAAGGCCAAAAGGTACCAACAATTTCGATCATAAATGATATACGTGGTAACCAAATATGTATAAGTCAAATGCATCAAGAATGACAACCATTGTCCAATCCAAGTCGTCAAGTACCATACATTATACGCGCATAACAAGATCAAAGCATGTTATAAGAATTACGTCAGAGGTCATAACAAGGGAACTCATATAAACAAATATCATACCAAGTCAACAAGAATAACACACATGAGTCACCAAACTTCTCCACCCCCCCTCCCCCCCAAATTTACTTCTCTAAAATCAAATTTATGAACTACTCAAATAAGACTCTAAATATGTCTTCCATGTCCATCCACAAGGTATAAAGCTAATGTTCTCTACCAATCCCAATCTATATCCGTAAGGGATAGTTATCGCCACGACTACCCGATCAAGTCCCGATTCTCATTTCTCAAGGTGGTTATCTTAGTTATCCATATTAAATTCATTTTGCCCTTTAAAACGTTCAAAACTTGTGAATACCTTTGGGCCTTTTTATTTTCAAAACTCAAAATCACCAATTGTTTTGCAACTCATTTGTACTCGGATTGCACAACCTCGCTCTGATACCAACTTTGTAATGGCCCAGATTTTTAAATCTGGGTTACGTTTAGAGGGAAAAACTATCCCTCTACCAGATCTTGCAATCCAAGTACGAGCTGCTTATTTATCAACTTCAAGTTAGAACCCTGTTTAGTTTTAAGGATTTAATGGTATAACTCAAGAAAAAAGGGATTTCGAACCCTCAAAACAATCAAAGAATCCAATCATTAATTGTGCTTTCGCATGTAAACCTGTCCTAATTCAACTAGTCAAAAACTCAAAAGAGATAAAACGAGTTTAAATCAATATAAATACAGCATGTTTCGAAATGACAGACTTAACCAAAACATTTGTAAAGTCAAGCTATAATAAGTGAAGTCTTCTTAACACTCTCGTCCCGTGAGAAAACCCCGCCATAGAAGCAAATCAGCAAGCAAAAAGGGAGCGGGTACGTAAAACTATACCACAAGTCAAGGTCGAGCCACTCATGCGGGACCGGAAGTCCTCGCTGAGGTCATATAATACGCCTATACCTAGAATAAAGGATTACTAATGCAGTACAAGATTTAAATCACACTATCATGCCCCTAGTAGATATATAATATGCAGAAAAGAACTGTAAAGAGCCCAAGACAATGCCAAGTGGCATATCCCTCTCCTACCTCTGCACCCCTTCTCGTTAGTGCAGAGACTGGCTAGTTCGGTGCTATAGCATAGCAATTTCCTCGTGGTGGTGCACTCACCACGGCATCATCATATCATATCATATCATATCATATCATCTCATCTCTTGCCCGATGGTATTGGGCTATCATATCATCTCATCTCATCTCTTGCCCGATGGTGTTGGGCTATCATATCATACTCATATTGACTCGATAGACTCAGGGCACCCGATGGGGCTGGGCTGCCCTATGACCCTAGCAAAGACTCTAGGACTATCACAGATAACGGTCGTTCTGTTTCAAACGCATAAAGAATAGGGATGCTCATTCAGAAGTACAAGTCCTAAACATGATACTAAATGACATGCTTTTATGCATATGCAACACCTACATACTATATAACACATCAGGCATGAGGTCCAATCACTTGAGCAAGCCCCGGAGGACTTACCTGGAGTCTTCACATCCAAATAGCCCGCAAACAAGTCACCCAGAAAATCATCCATCAGCAATTAAGCCACTTAGGAGACCATCCAATCACACTAGCAAGTAATAAGCAAGGAGTAACTCATCAATACATATTTCATCAACACACCAATAGACCTTCAAGTCATCATATGACTAAATAACATTTTGTCCAAGTAATCATGCATTCTCAACATGACCATCATTCTTAATTAACCTTGTTCCATCAAGTATTTATAAGCAGAGAGATCACATAATATCACTCATATGTTTATCCAAATAATTAAGCATTGCACTTTACACATTAATACACCAAGTAATATCTCACTATAACAACTTATCTAGAAATATTAATTACTTAGGATATTTAAAAATATACACACACATCAAGTGATCAAGTTGACCTAACCGATAAACCGAACGGTAAATAATCGAAACAATACTTGCACTTAGATCCTTTCTCCAACAAGTCCTATCCGTTCTCATCTTTTACACCTAAAACATTTTTATAATCTAAGGGGCGCGTCAAAACACCTATCAAGCCCAGATATATAATCTCTTTACCTTTTTACTCTACGTATACATTACAAGACTTCATATTACCATGCCTCAAGTTATAACACACTTATTAAGCAAGACTCACCCTTATAATTATTAATATCCCACACTCACAAGCCAACATATTCATTGTTTAGTTATTACCAAATAGATCACTCATCACTCGTTAAATTCAATCATACCCAAGTCATCTATCTACAAGGAATATTATGGAATCCTTCTTCTATAGCTTAGATAACCTAGTCAAACTATCTAATTAATTTAAACACAATCAAATAATGTCACAACTCATGAGTCACCACAATTTAGTTTATAAGCATTACAAGTTATCAAGGCACCTTATATATATATATCTATATATACACACACATATATATATCCTCTTATAACATTTTAATAATCGCAGTCATTATGTCAATTTAGTTAACTCAATTGCTCACACTCTAATTGACCAAACGTTTAATTCAATTAAGTTAAAACACGTCCAATTTACCAATTTACCTAACATACTCAATGACATAAGGGCACGGAGCACAGTTCGCATTTGAAACAATTTAGCTAAATAAATCAATAATTCAAAGATCCAAGTTTTTATACCCATCCCAAATCCAAATCCAATTCCAAATCAACAAAATCTTAAATTAACATAGGCATTAAGGTGAAGAGGCCTGAGATTATACCCTAAGCTCGAGAGGGTTCAGATCGGGAGAGATGGAGTTCCGGGCGGCCTTCGTCGAACAGCAGGGGACGAGTTGCTTGGGTACAGGTCCACACCCCTTTGCTAGCTACTGGTTTTGACAAGAGAGTGAGGAAGACGAGGGGAAGGGCGGCTGCCATTGAAGAGGACCTCGAGAAGGTGGGTGAGAGGGAGGGGTCGATATTGGAGTCCGAGAAGACAAGAGCATCCGCAGCAGCCCCTTCGCCGGGTCGACATCGACGGAGAGCGAAGTGGCGACAGCGAGGAGTGTCTCAGCGCTGATATACTCGATATCTAGAGGTGGGGTGTTGCCCAGGGTCTCGTCGTCTTCATTGGGTTCCGGTAGCGGCTGCTCGTGCTTGGAAAGCTCGGTTCCGGCCTCAAATGGCAGCTCACTGAATGAAGGAGAGAGAGAGACTATACGTGAGAGCGCGGGCGAGTGAGGCGGCCAGAAAGAAAGGTCCCGTCGGAAGGAGGGGAGGTCGGATGAAGAGCTCAAGGGAGAGCAACGACTAAGGCCCAGATCCGGACGAGAGAGGGGAGAGAGAGCTCACGAGAGAAGCCATGGGAGGCGGCTGTGAAAGCTCAAAAGCTTGAAAGAGGCAGTTGTTCAAAAGGGATCCAGGCGGAAGGAGTTTATATATCCGGGAATTAGGGTTAGCCAATATCACGTCAATTCGCAAAAACAAGCCCGTTATTTCTGTTTTATAAAATTCTGACACAAAATAAATAACAATATTCAGCCCACAAATTCTATATAATGTACAAATATTATAAAAGTTGTCACACTTATCTCAATAGGTTCAAACAATATTCAATTATGCCGGAATTTGTTTTTAACAAAACCAAAATTCATTTTGATCGAGGATAGAGATTTTCAAAATTTTCGAAATCTCAAGAATTTAATATTGAACTTAAATCATAATTCATAAAATAATATTTTAAAATTTTGGGTCTTTACAGTTCATACTGGGTCAACTCGATCCGATCCGACATTTTTGGGTCAGGTCAAACCCAAAGACCCGATTTTAAAAGAAAATGATAATTATAATGTGTTTCTTTCTTATACAATAAACTATTGTGACTAAATATTAAATTGAAAAAAAAAATTCCGGGTTTACGGATAGACCCGAAAAAAAATATACTACCAAAATATTGAACCACCATATGATCAACCACATTTACAACTGTTAAAATTTAGTGAATTATAGGTTAAATATTATTTTGGAAAATAATAGGTGTTAAATATTGTTTTGGAAAATAATGAGTGTTTTTATTTTATTTTTTCAAAATATGGAAACTAATATGTCTTTTGTATAATTTTAAAAACCATAATGATTTTGTTTTAAAATTTTTGGAAGAAGGGTGATTTTGTGATAAAAGTTTGGAAATAATATGTGATTTTGTTAAATTTTAGAAATAAAGGTGGTTTTTCAATTTTATCTTGAAGTTAAATAAGAGGTAATTTTGGTCATTGCTAAAAATAAAGGGGGTTTTGTGAAATAAGGAAAAATAATGGGCCGTTTTATTCATTCAAAAAAGTGAAAATATGAGTTTTGGGCATGAGGCGGACTTTTGACAAAACTCAGGGGCACCAAACGGACAAAATAAAACCTTAGGACACCAAGCGGAATTGTCAAAGCCATAGGGGCACCAAATGGATTTTCCCAATATTTTACTTGATTTATCTTTATCTATTTGAGAATTATTTATTTTGCTCATCTTTTGGTGTGAATTTCTTTATTAACGTAGCGTGAAATTGGTATTGCAAATTGTGAATCGTATGATATTATAATTTATAAACAGAAAGTAAATTTATAAATAAAATAGGCATAAAAAATTATACGAAGCATATTAACGGAGACCGATTATTTACAACCGATTTAAAGCTTTTTCAAAATTCGGATTTCTCATGGAAACCGATTGTAAAAACCGATTAGAATCGATCTCTATGAGCAGATATATAACCTTAAACAGGTTTCCACATGGAGACCGGTTATTATAACCGATATTCATCGACTGATTCCCCAATTCACCAGCGTGGTATCTGTATAGAGGCCGGTTTTTAAAAACTGGTTTTCGTATAGCCTTGAAACCGGTTTTTAAAAAACCAATCTCAAATCAAAGATTCACAGATAGAAACCGATTAGAATTGATCTCTATGAGCAGAAGAGGGGTGTTGACTTAGGTTGGACCGAGTGGGTTCGAGAATTATAAGAGGTAATGCTTGATGATTTTGGATGAGCTCCTAGGTGAATCTTGGGTGAGAGTATGGTTAGGAATCGGTGGGCTAGGCGGTTAGCAGGGCATGATGCTTGTGAAATCTTGGGAAGAGTGAGAAATGTAAGAAATGACCTTTGGGGGTATCGAGAACATAGTATGCAGGGGTGCTCGGGTGTGAAAACAGAGATGAGGGTTGAATTCTTAGAGGTGGATGCTAGTGAGAGCGCCTGGTGAAATGAGGGGTGAGACGGGAGTATCAAATTGAGTTGGGGTTCTTTGGGGATATTATCCGAGTTGGTGAGTTTAGATGAGGATTCGTTTTGGCTTGAGAGTTGGGGACGAGCGAGCGGGGTTTGCGTTTTATTATGACTGAAATAATGTGCAAAACTTTCTTGATGATGTGATTATGAACTGACATGATGTTAGATAGCGACCATGATAAACCTGATATGGCCTGATATTACATGTTGATATACAATACTGAATCATAATTGGTAGTAACAACTATAATCATGTTATAATGATACATTGCAATCCTACTATGTTGTTCTAGAAGCATCTTATGATGTGTTGTATGAATCATGAGATGATGATATGTTGATTATGTGAAAACCTGATGTTATACTACATGGTTGATAAGCATGAATATGACTTGTATATATATATATATGAGATAATGGTGCGTGATTGCTATGTGATCGTTATATGACATTGTATGAGTTGAGATGATTTTTGTGAGTATGCGGATATTTGGTGATTGCTATATATTGATTGAACTTCCCCTTTGTTGAACCTTAATAACCTGACCTTGTTGTGTTGATGTGTTGACAATTGGTTTTGGTTCATTGATTCTGTGATGAGAGATACTTTTATGATTTCTGGTGTGATGTTGAGACGTTGTTATGATTTTGTTATGTCGTTGAGATGCATATTTCGACCTTTAGTATGATATGGAGATGTTGTTGTGACCTTGTGGAACTACTTTGGTATATGTTGAGACTTGCTGTGTGATGTGTCGATTGGAGATTGAATGGTTATATAGTATGCATTTCTTATGGCTTATGCATCTTACTTGAATTGAGACTGATGGATTGATTCGATTTTGGAACCTAGGATGAGAATATGGGATTAGCCCTTAGAGGTGGATGATTCCACCTCCTACCTTCTGAATTTGATTGATTGGTTGCGAGAAGCTGATTTGGTTTTGAGGAGATTTTGATGAAATCTTGATTTGAAAGGATTTGACTTGTTTTGGTGTGAAGTTGCTTGATTAAACGTCGGATTTGAAGATTTTGAGCGGTTTTAAAAATGGCCAACTTGGGGTTTTAAGAAGTCGCGAGTTTCATGATTTAGATGACAATCTTTCAATTTACAAAACACCTTGAGGTTTTACGAACGGGATTTACATTATGACGTCTCACGAAGTGGATACATGCGATGTATAGGGGCGCTTATAGATTGCTTGCTAAGACCTAGTCGGACGCTATAATACTTTTAGAGTTGTGATACTTCCGAAAGGTTGAAGCAAGGATGTGATAAGGGCGCTTGTTACACACTTGACGAGACCAATTGGAGATGTCACGACCGTGACTAGGATATTGTGAGAATCCCGGAAGACGCAACCGAGATGATTACAAGATCCTTGGACATGGTCCTCGGACTCACCGATTTCAAACTCCCTCCCATTGTTTTAAAAAAAATGAATTTAGTCTCGGGGACGAGACTTGTTTTTAGAGGTGGATGAATGTAAAGACCGGAAAATTTAAAATATTATTTTTCTTAAAATATTAAATTATGTTCGACTTTAAAATTAAGATTCTAGAAATTTTGAAATTTTCCGTCCTCGAGCAACTGAATTTTATTCTTCATAAACGAATTTCTATATAGTTTTGAATTGGGTTTTAGAAATGGAGTTTGATTGTCGCTTTTGAGATCGAGTGTTAATAAAATTAATTTAAGCTCCGAGTGTCAAAAAATTTATTTAATTCCGTTTAACTTGAAATTAGTAATTGAAATTTTATTTAAATTCGATTTAGTCGGGATTCGATCGGGCGAGCGGGTTTCGAGTCTATTCCGCTAATTTAATTTCTTTAGTGGACCAATTTCTTTTATTTTCATTTACCTTTTCTTTATTCTCTCTCTCTCTCTCTCTCGGTTTCGTGGACAGTGATGCAGGGGACTGCCTCCTACCTCCCTTCCTCCCTCTTCTTTGTCTCATCTCCAATTCTAACCCACACCCTCCCCTTTTTGCAGATCAATTGGTCCCCTCCCACATTCTGCATCCTCTCCTCCTCCTTACATATTCTTATCCAAACCCATTGCTTAACCTCTCCCCTCTCGTTCCACATCTGAATAAACCTTTCCCTCCATCATCAAATCCCATCCGGCCAGCCCTCCTTCTGTCTCCGATTCAGCCCAACAGAAATCACCACCATCACCATTGAAGCTCTCCTCCTCCAAGCTGCGCCACCATCACCCATGTCCTCGTCGGCGTCCTTGTAACCAAGCTCCAACAACTTCCACTCCCTCCTCCTTCCTCAGAGCACGAGTGACAGTCTCCTGATGGCCGAGCCCGAGTCGGAGCCACCCAGAAATGCCCTAGAGCCGCCACCGAGCCCAACACCCTTCTTCTCCCCTGTTCTGACTCAATCCAAGCGGTAAGCCATCCGTTCTTCCTCCTTTCACTCGATTCGTAGGCAAAGGTCCACCTTTATAACACCTCCCTTCGTGGTAGGCAATTTCCGACACTGAACCAACTCCGTCGTAGCCCGAGCGCGCCTCCGACGAGCGTTCGAGGCGATTTTGGTCGACATTTCCGGGCTCGAAGAAATCTCGGTGAGCATCTCCCTCTTCTTCCCCTTTCTTGTCGATTCCTTGCTTCTTGGTGTCGGGTGGGTGAACGGAGGAGCTGGTGTCGCCGGCGAGGCATGGGTTCTTCTTTTCCTTCTCTTCCGTTCCGTCGACGTGCCCAGTGCTCTGTTCCGTGTCCGAGGTTGAGGATGAGCCTCTTCCTCCCTTATGGGCTTTGGGCCTAATTTTTGCCCGGGTCTGGATCCCCTTCGGGTCCTCCCTTCCTCCTTCACTGAATTTTCGGGTTGAGCTAAATGGAGTGGGTTTGGGTCGGTTTTGGCTTGGATTCGGGTCTCTTGTTCTTCCCTTGGGCTGGGTTTTGGGCTGGGCTTCTGCTTGGATTAGGGTTGGGCTGGCTTGTGGTTATTTTCTTTATTTTAATTTCGGTATTATTTATATGTTAAATTTTATGTTTATATATATATACATATATACTTATATGTTGTATTGAGTATTATTATGATTTTAGGATATATATATATATATATATATATATATATATATATATATATATATATATATATATATATATATATATATATGTTCAGGGATTATTAATATTTATATTTAAAAGGGTTTTAAAAGTGATATTAATTGATATGGGATTATAAATATATTTATGGTTATTATTTTGAGACTTTATGGATAGTAAGTGTTAAATTATTTGGATATTATTATTATTTTGGGATTTGGTTATAAATATATATTATGGAAAATTAATCGTTATATATATATATATTGTTTATTGTTTTAAAATAATATTGATTGGATTATTTAATTGATGCAATTCATGAGGATTTAAATATGAGATTGGAAAATTTAAAGTGAATTGTTGGTTTTGACTTATAAATATTATTTGTGAGCATAGAGTTATTTTGATGATTTAATATTGAGAATTATTTATATACTGTTTTTGAAATAAGAAACATGCCGGGATGATTTCTATAATGTGATTTTGAGAGACTAGTTTTAAGGCTTAAACGTTTAATGTCGGAATTTGGCCAAGTATGATTTAAGAATTAGTTTGAATATGAGTTGACTTTATTTGGGATTTATGAGTTTGAAAATATGGGTAGTATGATTTTATCAATGGGTTTAATTGAAGAATGATTTTGGTCGATTTGATCGTATCGGGAAGATTTTGGAAAACGGTTTTACTATCGGTCGGTTTTGAGGATGTTGAGAACTTGGGTTCGTGTGTATGAATGTTGGTCTGGTAGCTTATGAAAATGACTTGATGATAGGTGTGTATTGCTTTTGGATTGCTTTGGACTTGCATTTGGGCCCTTGCTTGTGTTATCTTGCTGTGCTGCATCAACAGGTAAGTATCCTACGAGACTTACTCAGTAACTTGGACCTCCTGCCTGATGTGTCATGTAATGTGTAGTTTTGTTGCATATTAAAGCATGCCATGTAGTATCATGCTAGGATTGCATTGAACTGAGCATGTGTCTACTTTGTGTGTTTGAATACAGAACGGTTGTTATCTGTGATAGTCCTAGAGTCTTTGCTAGGGTCATAGGGTAGCCCAGCCCCATCGGGTGCCATGAGTCTATCGAGTCGATATGAGCATGATATGATAGCCCAGCACTATCGGGCAAGAGACGAGATGATATGATATGATATGATTAGCCCAGCACCATCGGGCATGAGCATGATTTATGATATGATGAGGAGATATGATATGATGATGAGATATGATATGATATGATGATACCGTGGTGAGTGCACCACCACGAAGAGAGTGCTATGCTATAGCCCGAACTGGCCAGTCTCTGCACTAACGGGAAGGGGTGCAGAGGTAGGAGAGGGATATGCCACCTGGCATTGTCTTGGGCCCTTTACAGTTCTTTTCTACATATTATATATATACTAGGGGCATGATAGTGTGATTTAAATCTTGTACCGCATTAGTCATCTTTTATTTAGGCATAGGCATGTTATGTGGCCTCAGCACGGTCAGAGGACCCGCAGGCGATCACCAGGCCTGACTTCGTGGATAGTGTTAGGTACCGCTCTTGTTGCTCCATGCTTCTGTGACGGGGAAATCTTGTGGCGAATCGAATAAATGTTTAATAAAACCTTATATTAACTAATAAATTCATATTAGAATACTATAAGAGTATGTTTTGAGGAAAACTCATATAATTAACGAATAATTTTTTAATAAAACCTTATATTAACTAATAAATTTTATTAGAATACTCTAAGAGTATGTTTTGAGGAAAACTCATATAAGTAATAAATAAATGTTTAATAAAACCTTATGTTGACTACTAAATTCTTATTAAAATACTATAAGAGTATGTTTGGAGGAAAACTCATATGAGTAACTAATAAAACCTTATATTATGAGAGTATGTTTTGAGGAAAACTCATATGAGTTACTAATAAATATTTAATAAAACCTTATATTGACTAATAAATTCTTATTACAATACTATAAGAGTATGTTTTCAGGAAAACTCATATAAGTTATGAATAAATATTTAATAAAACCTTATATTAACTAATAAATTCTTATTAGAACACTATAAGAGTTTTTTTTGAGGAAAACTCATATATGTAACGAATAAATGTTTAATAAAGCCTAATATTGACTAATAAATTCTTATTAGAATACTATAAGAGTATGTTTTGAGGAAAACTCATATAAGCTATGAATAAATGTTTAATAAAACCTTATATTAACTAATAAATTCATATTAGAACACTATAAGAATATGTTTTGAGGAAAACTCATATAAATAAATCCTTTTATTGACTAATATGAATTCTTATTAGAATACTATAAGAGTATGTTTTGAGAAAAACTCATATAAGTAATGAATAAATGTTTAATAAGACCTTATATTGACTAATAAATTCTTAGTAGAATACTATGAGAGTATGTTTTTAGGAAAACTAATATAAGTAAAAAATAAATATTTAATAAAACCTTATATTAACTAATAAATTCTTATTAGAATACTATAAGAGCATGTTTTGAGGAAAACTCATACACGAATAATTGTTGAACAGAACCTTATATTAAATAATAAATTCTTATGAGAATACTATAAAAGCAAGTTTTGAGAAAAACTCATATAACCAAACCCATAAATATTAATATGGATATTTAAAAAATTCGCATAAGATTCGAGTACGGAACTAGTTTAATGATGTTGGGTAAAATCTTATAAAAACATATAGATATTTAATTAAATTTGATATAAACTTATCTGAAGTATATATATTTAATGATATATATATTTTTTGGTTGAAATTTAAACATATATAGTTGTATTGATAGTTGTATTTTCTAGATGTAAATAGTGAATGAAAAACAAGCAATTCAGACCTACTGTTGAAAATTTTCTTGCGCCCAATTGATTTTGAGCGGTAAATTCCCCGCGCTTTGAAATTGAGAAGAGTTGTATAACCCTAATTCATTTTGGGCACACCTCTTTTCACACATTATCTTCATCCACCTTTCCCTCTTCATTCCATCTCTCTCTTCCCAAAGATTTCAGATCTCTCATCCTCTTCATCTCTCATCTCATCAACTCTTGTCCTAGCCTTTTCGCCCTCGTGTCTTCCTCCCACGGAGAACGACGTCGATAGACCACCATGGCCGGAGAGAGACGCCGACCTAGAATCCAATCTGGCAGAGCCCGGAGGGAGCGCCGCCTTCGTCGTTATGCACTGTAGCTCCCCTAAAGGTTAGTCCCTCCTCTCAGATCTGAGTTTCATTCTTCCTTCCCATCTCACTCTTCTCCATTCTCATGGCTTCTTTGCTCTCTTGTGTCTTGGTCTGTCCTTTTCATTAGCTTTGTGTTTCTGGATATCTCTAAATCCTCTTCTCGCCTTCGTTCTTAGTGTCTCTGAATCTGAACATGTCGTTGCATTCCTGGGAGCGAGTACTATCTCGGTTGTTTCCACTAGGTATGACTCGATCTATTCCCTGAATTTTAGGTCCTGAAATTTTCAACTGTCATTTGAAAATTACCAATTGTGAAAGAAAAAAAACTGATAATTGATTTGTTTGATTATACTATAAGTATTTGTTTTAGAATTCCAGATTTTCGGTAATTTAGCGCGAAATTGAATAATTTTAATATGTTGATTGTTTGGCATTTGGTAAAAATTTTCTTGCTGGTGTTGAATTTACATTTTTATTTGATTCACACTTTATTCGAGTATGTAAGATTTGAAGGCCAAATGTGTGTGATTTGAGGCATTTTTCAGACCAAATCTAGGTATCCATAAATCATCTGGATTCAATCTAGTGACCTTGGCCTCATATTTATGTCAAGCACAGATAACAATCTAAGAAAATGCACAACCACAACAGATTGATTGATAAACGAAATGACAATTTGCACTACAGGTTCTTCAATTGGTCAAAAAATTCCCGAAAATCTAACACACTAATTATGCATAGATTATTTTTTTGGTCGAATACAAATAAACAAATAGATTATTTCTGGCCAGGGATAAGGAACTTTACTGTTGCTTTTCTTCGGTCAGTTTTTTCCCTAAAATTTTCAACTGTCAGTTTTTTTTTCTTTCACAATTGGTAATTTGGGGAAAAGAAACTTTACTGTTGCTTTTTTATGCTTGATTCATTTTAATTAACTTGTCAAAATGGTTGGTTTTTGGCTTTTGCTAATTGCATTTGCTAGAAGTCATGTATGTGAAAGCTAGAACCTTTAATAGATATGTGTTTTTCTTCTTTCAGAGTTCATGTGTAAAGGAAACTTGTATGACATCATGCTTGGGGCTGTTTGTTTGAGAGCTGAGAGAGAGAAAAGTTAGCTGCACCTGCTTCCTCTCTTGCTTGGCCTTCGACCTTTCTTTTTGAATTTGCCACTTTGGCCTTCGTTTCTGCTAGCTCTAACCCTCTTCTTTGGTAGGTGGTAATCTCTAATCTATCTTAATCTTTGAATTTCCTATCTAAGCTCTAATAATTTATTGTCGAATTTCATGTATTGATCGAATTTGATTCAGACTTCATTGTTGATGTTCGGCTATTGTTTTAGAGTTGTTGTATCAAAGTTGTTGTCTTTTATGATCGGGCTTGGCAATTGATTCAATTCAAGAATATACCAGGTTGTGTCACTCTTCTCATGTGATAATTTTGAGTGTTGTTTTTTGTTTTTTTTTTTGTATTGTGTTTTGTGCTATGTTTGAAATTTTTACATTTAGTTATGTCTTCTAAAAGAAAATCTGAAGCTTTCTCTTTGTAATTGTTTCTTTGCTTGAACCTTTCTATGTGTAATTGTGTCTTTGTGGTTTTGTTTTTGCTAGTGACTTTTGAATGATTTTATGAATTTATCATCCATGTGCCTTTCGAGAGCATCTCCTCTTAAGATTCTTTTCTATTCCTATCATAGGATTTGGAAGTTGTCGAAATGTGTCTTAGAGCTACCAAAGATCTTGTTGCATATCACTACAAGGAGACAACCAATTGCGGTACAGGACTTGGGATAAATGCTACTGGTTTTACGGATGCCAATGGGAAGCGTCAGGAGGGTTTTTTTTGCATCATTCACTGCCTTCTTTGCTGTAGTTGCTCCTATTTGAGGATTAAAGGTAAAGTTTCATTATTTGGGACAAAGGGAAGGCGGTGGTTGTAGAAAGGTTCATTGTCTCATTTTTGTTATGTAGGTGCTCTGACATCTCATTTAGGTGTCTTGTGTTCGTCTGGATTGAATCCATGCTTCTAGTGGGTGTCCTTGTCATATTCATGCATGTTGAGACTTGTTGTATGGTTGAACTTTTGAGTGTGTTTTAGATGTGTTTTGAATGGTGTAATTTATGTTTGTATTTTGGATGTGTTTGTATGAAAGATTTGTAAAATTATATTTTAAATTTATTTCCTAGCTCATATAACGTACAAGGCCACGAATAAAGACATGAGCATAGCCAACAATAAAGTCACGAACTTAGCCACGAATATTGCCTAGGGAATAGCCACATGAATAGCTACGGGAATAGCCACGGCCATAACCAACAATAAAGCCACGAACCTAGCCACCCAATTGGCCACGGTCGTTGCCACGAAATCAACCACGAAAGACGCTAGACATCCCGCACGTGCCAAGCCATGAAATCAGCCACGACATACACCGTGGCTATTTCCTACATTTTTGGTAGTGTCACACCAAAAACCAATTTTAGTCTTGTAAATTATATAAAAAAAATGGCGCATCTGAGGATTCAGGTGACAACTATTCGTCACCTGAATGGTGGTCACCTGACCGTCGTCCCCTGAGCATTCAGGCGACGACTCTATCAAAGTTGGTCGCTGAAATTGATTCAGCACATTGACTGTCTAGGCCCGTCAAAACCCGACCCATAGGATTCAGGCGACCAAGTTGTCATCACCTAAATGATAGCAAACATTGTTAGAGTGACAGAGTAGGCATTCATGTGACCAAAAGATGTTGTCGCTTCACCAATCAAGTGACGTAAATGTTTGTCACTTGAGACCGTGGTCGAGGTGGATTGAATTGTAAAGTTCGTCACCTGATGCATCAAGCAACGAACATAGAGTGCATATGCTCGTCATGTAAATTATTTGGAAATAAAAAGCTGTCATCGCTTGGCTATTTAAGAGACCAATATATCATAACTTGAATAGATGACGAGATTTCGCGGTATGTTCGTTGCTTGAGTATATTTTGAGTTTTTTTAATTAAAAATTAGATGATGAGGTTTGTCTATGTTCGACGCCCGGGTTAATGATTACCAATAATATATAGCCAAGAAGTGGCTATGCCCCTGTTTTTTTACCATACCAAAAAGATAAATGTAGTTGTACCATTCACATTTCACAACACAATATTACCTACACATTTCATACCATTACCACCACCAAAATGCACACAAGGCCACAAAACATGTCCACAACATGTCGAAAACATGTCCAAAAGATGGCCAACACATGTCCAACACAACCACATCTACCTAACATACTTAGACTACTTATATTCATTAGAAACGTGTACAAAAACCTACGAACAGCTGTCCAAAATGTTCACACACTACGAAGTTGTTCAAGTCCAACCATGACGCCATGAAGGAGAAGAGGTCACGAGGTGTTACCTTGGGAGGGGATGGGTTGGGAAGGTGCTTGGGATTGGGAAAAAGTTTTCTTGAACTCCTCCAAAACTGAAACACGACTCTTCAAAGCCTCATTCTCAGCGATGGCTTGCTTGGAATCCTCTTTGGCCTTTTCGGCTTCCTCCTCTAACTTCTTAGCTCTCGCCTCCAGCTCCAATCTCATCGTTGTAGCTTGCAGATTAGCACCTCCTCTTTTCTTTGGCGGGCGCGAACCAGCCCCACCTAAACCTGAGAGTCAGAATAAGAATACCATGACAGTTAGATATTTTAAAGCCATTGGAAAGAAATTTCATGATATCAAACAACAAACAGGTTTTATGCATATATATATATATATATATATTCATGGCAGCAAACAACAAACAATTAGATATGCTTTGAATACATATATATTGTACATATATGTATTCATGATAGCAAACAACAAACAGGTTTTATGACAGCAAACAACAAACGTGTTTCATGCCAGCAGACAGCAAACAAGTTGCATGACAGCAAGCAAATTTTATGACAGCAGTTCCCATACACTTTGAATACATATATATTGTGCATATAGTGGCCAGTTCAATCATAAATTTTTTTAGGAAGGATTCAAGTTAACTTGGTGCATTATACAACTTCAAAAGTTTGTATAATGCAAGCAGACCATGTCATTTCTTAGCTAAAGAGCGTGAGGCAAGCAGACCATACCATTTCAAGTTGTACAATACAAACTTTTCAAGTTGTACAATGCAAGCAGACCATCCCATTTCAAGTTCTATAATGCAAGCATGGACAAATTACGTTTCTAAATCTTAACATTCAAAAATTTTGAATATGAAAGCTTTATATAAAACATCAAAAGTCAGTATAACCCTCGTAATTTATCAAACTGCAATCCAAAAGTAATTGAATTTAAACTCTTAATTTGGTCATATATTTAGTAGGTAATTGAGGGAACATATAATTTTATCATAAAAAAGGTAAATTTAAAGATAAGGAAAGAAGTGTACCTCGAACTTCTGTGCCACGCCTTTCTCCAAAGGCATCGAGAGAATGTCGCATTGCTTTTCAAAAGATATAGGAACGGGGAGGACTTGGTCAACTGTCTCACCATTTTGTGACTCTTCCAACTGACGTTGCTCGTAAATCTTATCTATGTATCTCTTCAGTTTTTGCTGTGACCAACAGTTGAAAGTTAACACTCTATATAGAAAAAAACACTTTAAACTATCATAGGAAAACAACAAGGCAAAAAAACAGATCCTATCATTTGAATTTTTAGTTTAATTTTAGGAGTTGTAATCACACAGATAAACCATGAGCTAAAACAACACACAAACTATTTTTTGTTTATATAAAAACACCATTTTAACCAGATTAATTAAGAAGTTAATTTACTTTTTATTAAAAAATAAGCACAGATAGAAGAACGGCATGTATTAGTCATGAACTCTGGCCCTAATCAAACTTACATAGATCAAGAATAAAAAGTTAAAGTTTACCAAAAAAAGAATAAAAAGTTAAACCGGAAACATAAAGGTAATAAGAAAGGAACTCACAACTTGGTTCGCCTTTGGATATCCGATGTACGAATGGAGTGCATCTTCTACAAAGGGAGCTGGACTACCCTTCTTGAGAAGGTCCTCTGCTATAAAACTCAATGAACATGGTCCTGAGTGATGATTGATGGCATTTGGGTTTTTTGTTCTATTGGCTTGGTTTTTCTGGCACGAAGCCTTTAAAAAAACAGAAATAAAGTGTATTACATGTCCATATGAGGTTACTGAATTATGTAATTGAAAAACATATGGAATAAAAAAACAATGGGACAACATAAATGGAGTCTTAACCTTTTTCTTTTCATCCTCAAACTCATTTTTGACCAACCATGCCCACTCTTCTGGTCGAAATTCGAACTCACTCGCCATGGCACCCTCGGTGTTATAATGCTGACGAAGATAGTATTTCCAATTTCTATATTTGTCCCGAATGAAGCCCATCATTTTGCCCTCTTCTGGGTCAATCTCATAAAAATTATAGCACAAAAACATGTATAAACAATCAGGTAATACACAATATAAATTTAATAAACAAAAGCAAAATCCAAATAACTCATGTGGAAAGAGGAGACAAACAACTCACTGAATGAGTAAGGAAAAAAAACTCAGCATGTTTTTAATTACAATAAGGAATTTCAATCAGAGGTAACTTGTTAAATTTAATGTTAATTTTATCAAAGCGGTAACTTATTAAACTCAGCCATGTAGATCCCCTTGTTTTTAAGTCTTACTAAAAAATCTTGCACTTTTTCATCATCAAGTTGATATCAAAGAGGTAACACTAAGCCTTTTATTTATTCATTCTCAAAATTAAAACCAAGCATTTTGACTTTGAAATCTATGAGTTCATTAATAAAAAAGACATATATAAGAATTCATACCTCCAAGTAGGTAAAGATACGGTCTCTATGATGCTCTTCCAGCTTGTAAATGATGATGCGAGCATGGTTACATGACCCCGCACAGCTGCTCCAATGTTCCGGACTAGGCCTTCAAACGCTTCCTTTGTATCTGGTCCTTTGTGGAAAGATGACCAATTCAGCTCGATATTTTTCCCAGTTGACCTGACTATCGCATTTGTCTTTGCATTGATAATGTTCCGGGGCTTCTCAGGCGGCTTTCCTGCACACAGAACCAACAATTACTAATCCTTCCAACCAAAAACCCTAAAATCGAAGCTTTTAACTGACAGAAAACACATCCATTTCTTTCCAAGCTTTCAAGCTTTCAATTTCTTTCCACCAATCGAAACCCCCATTGTTTTCCCAAGTTTTCAATTTCAATTTGAAAAACCCTAAAATCGAAGCCTGAGTTGCAAAATGCCCCCATTTCTTCCCAAGTTTTCCCAAGTTTTCAATTTCAATTTAAAAAACCCTAAAATCGAAGCCCCCATTTCTTCTCAAAGCTTCCCTAGTTTGATTCAAAAATACCCTCAAATCGAAGCCCCCATTCTTCTCAAGTTTTCAATTTCAAAATAAAATCATAAACATTAATCGAAGGAGGAACTTACCACCCAGGTTCTTGCATCGATCTCTTAGGAGAGTTTAATACATTTTCTAAGTTTGTCACCTGAAGACAACATAAAATTTTTTCATCAACCACAATTTGTCAACGTCGACCCTGTTTAAATGTTAATACATGTGATCACCGCAAGTCAAAACGGAGAGTCATCATCCGCAATACATGTAGTTTAAAAGTGAAAACATTAATACATGTAGTTTATAAGTCATGACGAGGAATCATCATCATCAACGTTCGCATCATCATCATCGACATCGTCATCATCGTCTCCGTCTTCTTCTTCTTTCGTTTCTTATTCCTCTTCGTCATTCTCGTCCTCATCATAGACGTTGTCACCTTCTTCATATTCATCACCATATTGGTGACTCTAGCTTGGCCCGATGTCATCAGTGAGATCAATAATTCCTTCGAAAGATGGGGCAAGCTCTTGCTACGGTCCCCATGCTTCATATTCATGTCGAACTTGAGGGATATCACCTTCATGTGTTGCAAGTGTTCTAGCTTCATACACATTCCTATGGGCCATCACATTAACTACTTTCCAAGCTTCGCCCGCCTTCGGATCATCGACATAGAATACTTGTCTTGCCATAACCGTGAGACAGAACGGCGACTCCTCATACCAACTATTGCTTATGCCAACTGTCAAGAACCCATGATCCATTTTCATGTTGCCATTGTCGTACCATTTACATTTAAATAAAACAACATGCATCCGATATGCGTATAGAAGTTCCAATACATACTCAAGGATCCCATAATAGTTCCCTTCGGGTGTCTCTACCATGACTCCACAGTTCTGCGTCTTCAAGTATTGATCTTTTTCCCATGACACAAACTTCACCCCATTGACCGTACATGCAGAGTAAACCATGTATTGTTGTGGTTTCATAGCCAAATTGAGAACCTCTGCTTTAAAGCAACCGTTGCCTGCTCTTTGAAGTTCAACAACCTTTATAAAATAAACAAATTATGATAGAAACTAAAAATGAGAAATTTATGGGTACAACATAAACAAGTTAGATAAGTAGACGTTGCAACACTTACCCAATTCATGAAGTAAGGGTGGAAACTAATCCCGCTGGATTTTTCATTATAACTGGGATATGCTTGCTTGTAAAACTTTTCATGTTCGTCCATGTAAATTGTGACTTCCTCACATTCAAGTAGGACTTGCCAATGGGCCTCTGAAATGACATCTTCACTTAACCTCACACGTGGTATCTCATGTCGTGGATGGACAAGGTCCGAAACTACAGAAATATCATGATTCGATGCATCACTACTCTTGGATTCATTGCCTCGGAACTGGAGCCCTAAGTACAAGTTGCAGTACGTAATTGAATCATCTGTCATGTACCGCTCTGTAATACACCACTCCAGGTAACACAGGTTGGTGATATATTTTTTATATGCCCCAAGTTGCCTGACAAAAAAAACAATAAGCAAAACGGAAACCAAAACAAATCATTTAAGGGAACTAAGTGAAATGGTACCTTTCAATGGGAAACATCCAAGTATAGTGAACATGTCCGATTTGCAGAACTTGTTGTGGTAGGTGAACCATAATATGAACCATGATTTTGCAGAAATACGGAGGATAAATCATGTCCAAGTGACATAAAATCTGAACTATCTCAGCTTCCATTAATCGAACATCCTCCTTTCTCAACTCTCTAGAACATAAATTTTGGAACCATATGGAGAATGCAACTAAAGGTGTCATGACAGTCAATGGTAAGTACGCACGGACTACGATCGGGAGAAGACGCTCAAACATTATGTGACATTCATGGGTCTTTAATCCATGAAACTTCTTTTCATGGATTTTGACCTTGATCTTCAAACTCCTAGCATAACCGTGAGGATACTTCACTTCACTGAACCATTTGAACACCTCTCGTAGATCTTTTGGCTTCACCGAAAAAGGCGCATGAGGAAGTCGTCCATTGCTTCGCTCAAACTGGTTTTTCAGCAACCCTCTCTTCGGTAATGCGGCACGAGCTTTAGCCCCATCTTTGGATTTTCCTTGAATGCTTAAAGTGGTTCCAATGATATTATCGAACACATTCTTTTCAATGTGCATAACTGATGTACATATTTGTACCTTTGTTTATTGCATCTTTTGACTTCATATTTCATTTGATTTCCAAAGAAAAGCTTCAAAAGTATATAAACTTGTGTAAGAATGAGCTAAAGTATAAGAAATAGAGTCTGCACGAGTTTTGAGCTAACCATGCAGGAATTCGATGAAATCGGAGTCAAAACGAACAAGTCAAGTGAAGCTGAGAAGAGGTCGATATCGACTGGAGACATCGATATCGACCCTAGAATTTGACACGACTTCTGAGCATCGAGATAAGCCACACAGACCAGACAAGAAAGCCTCGATATCGACATACATGCATCGATATCGACCATCGTCATAGACATCACCTGGAGCTGGACAAGTCGAGCAGAAACACAAGCATCGATATCGACCTCTGGTGTCGATATCGACCCAACCTCGACAGAAGATAAATCCGATTTTGAGACTCGGATTGTGAAGTCTATCATCAAAGCCATGAGTTATCTCGTTCTTTTAGATATTAGCAGCGGTTTATTATCTTTTCCTTTAAGTTTTTATCAAAATAAAAGACCTATCCTAAATTGTTCGGATAGAGTTAATAGTTTAGATAGGAGTTACAATCCTCGGATAGCGAGGATTAGTAGCTTATAAATAAAGCCCTAGGGGCTGATTTGTTAGATCATCCAATCTTAGAATCCAAGACAAGAAGCAAGACAAGGACAATAGACAATAGATAGTTAGAGTTTTTGAGCTTTAAAGTTTCAAGCGCTTACGATAGTTGGCGTTGAGATTGTAAAGATTCGAAATTTTCCATTTATGCAATTTATTTCAATTCAAGACCTGTCTACAATCAACATGAGTGAGTAGTCGCCCTTTCTTCTAGGGTCGGGGTGAGCCCGACGATAGCCATGATGGTAAGGTAAGTACGTCATTAAAGAATGTATCTTTTATCTCCCTCTACCTTGTGCTTCATCTTTAAATGCAAATTTAAGGAACTCATGTTGTAAAACTTGGGTAGTAATTAGGGTTTCTATTCGAAAGATTATAAACTCAATTATGACAAGGGTAGACACAAATTAGGTTAAGCAATTGAAAAATCTCTTTTCCTATTTGTCGGTTTAGGTGAAAGCCTTTTCCTTTATGATGAAAGCATGCATCTTTAATTGATTCTTACTTCTTCTATCATGGTTGTCATCGCGGTAATCCTTGGCTTTGGAAGACTTTTCCTTTATTAAGTTTACATTAAAATTTGCCCGCCGTTCGTTGAGTCCTCGAAAAACCCAACACCCTTGCTTATTTCTGATCATTGCTTCCTTCCCATTCTTAATTCTTCTGCCTTTTCTTTGCCAACAAAATTACTAACTCACTGCAGGAAGACATCGATATCGACAGTAGAGGTCGATATCGACCAAAACTGATAGATCGACGGTTTTATGAGTCGATCTCGAGATTCCTGGGAAAACTTCTGCAAGCATCGATATCGACCCCCTTGTGTCGAAATCGACCCCTCTGTATCGACTGGCAGACTTCTGAGCCAGTCGATTTCGTGGACTAACATCGATATCGACCCAAACCAGTCGATATCGACTACCGTTTTTGTTTCTGCAGATCTTCTATTGCAGAGAACATCGACAGCCAAGGTCGACATCGAGGTCTGACATCGAGATCGAGGCTTCTGGTCGAACACAAAGGACGTGTCTTCAATGCTACTAGGATCCCCCTGACTCGCTTACTCGTGGATCGAACCTGATTCCCTACTACTATAGCGGGGAGTCTTGAATTTATTTGAAGAGGCTAAGAGTTGTATTGGTTTATATTTTATTATATATTTCGATTCAATTCTCCCCATGTCAAATTATGGTGCCGTTGCCGGGGAGGCTATCAATCGCGCCCTAGTAGTTTATTTTCACGGTTCATTTTAGTGTTATTTTATAGGTGTATGCGACGTACTGGTGACAAACCTGAATTTGAAGGACTAGACAAACCAGAACGCTTTCTCCACCTAAGGTCTCGAGTTCAAAGAATCATGGCAGACAACGAGACCCAGGCACAACAAATTGAACGCTTAAGGAAGCAAGTAGAGGATTTCACTACCAGATAAGCAGCACTAAGGGAGCGTGCTGACAGGGAGGAGGAAGCCATTAGACGATATGAGACTCAAATCAACACCCTCCCCCGGAATGCAAAGCAATACATGCACCCATCGCTCACAGTGCATGAATCGGCTATTCTAATCCCTACTTCTAATTTTGAAATTAAACCAAACTTTTTAACTGAAATAAGAAGGCATCAATATGAAGGGAAACCTAACGAATGCCCTATGGCACATATATCAACCTTCTTAGACCTCTGTGATACAATTGCTGATGGACAAAGTCTTGAGTATGTCCAACTAAAAGCCTTCCGCTGGTCTCTTACAGGAAAAGCATTGCAGTGGTTGGAGAGCTTAGCCCCAAGATCGCTCCGCACCTGGAATGAAGTCAAGGACACGTTTCTCAACAAGTTCTTTCCTCCTTCTAAGACGGCGTTGATCCGATAGAAAATCACGGCTTTCAAACAAAAGCCCGGTGAGGCTCTGGCGACTGTTTGGGAAAGGTTTAAGGACCTCCTACGATCACGCCCGACGCATGGCCAACCACCGTATGTAATTCAGGAGATCATTTACAATGCTTTTGACGCTGCAACTAAGGAGAGGATCAACACCTACACCTCCTATGGCTACCTTGAAATCGCTCCACAAGAGGCTTGGGAGACCATAGAGAGGTTGGTGGAATTCGACAATACATATGGGACTCCTGAGGCTTCCGACGCACCATCATCGTCGAGGCCTGCCCCATCTATACCCTTATATGAACCCTCCAATGTAATCGATCCGGATGTGAAGGAGCAATTTCATAGGGATCAACTTTGAAAGCTCCAAAAGCAAGTAAGGTTCCTTTCAGCGAACCAAGATTGCATTGAATGCGGATCGCAGCGGCACACCATCATCGAGTGCCCCCATGCTGAACAAGTACACATAGCGGAGGCTCACCAAGAGGCGCGCTACATGAGGGGTCGCAATCACCAATATTGGGGAGACCAAAGGTTCCATCAACCACAAAGGAACCCGGTTAACCCTAGGGACCCTCCGCCTTATAGAGCTCTTGGGCACCCGGAGAGAGACCAAAAGAAGGATGATCTTCAACTAGTACTGGATGAAATCAGGCGGAATCAGGCTAAGAATGATCAATCCAACAATGTCATCCATTCTCAACTCAATCACCTTACCACAAGGATTGGGGAGATGGACATATGGAAAAAGAACGTAGAGACCCAACTAGGTCAATTGACGGCACAAATCCCTAGGCCGTCCGGAACACTCCCTGGGCAACCCACTACAAATCCTAAGCGACAATCCGGGATGGGCCATGTCACAGCCATGCAATTGAGGAGTGGCACCAAAGTACACAAGCCACGGATGGAAACGGAGGAGAAAACAGACCCAGTCGACATCGACAGACCAGTCGATATCGACCCAGAGGTCGATATCGACCACCATGTCGACCCCCTAGTCGATGTCGATTGCACTGCAGAACCTGAGAAATCACAGCAGAGGTCGAAATCGACCCTACCAGTCGATATCGACCCAACTCCAGTCGACATCGATGTTCAGCAGGCCCCTCCGACCTCTGTTTTGGCCCCTACTCCAAAGAAGACGTTGCCATTCCCTTCCAAAGCATTGGAGGATCCCACCAAAGGCAAGTTTAGGCGCTTTGTAAAAATACTTCAAAGACTTAACGTTACTATCCCTCTTACAGAAGCCCTAAGCGAGATGCCTGCCTATGTGCGATTCCTGAAAGACATCCTGAGCAAGAAGAGATCCATGGCAGAGATCGTAGAGGAGTGCTCGAAGATGGACTTCCCTGAGAAGAAGAGTGATCCAGGGAAGTTTGCAATCACCGTGGGACTTGGCCAACATCGCTATAAAAGCCTATGTGACCTAGGGGCAAGTGTAAGTCTCATGCCTCTCTCTATTTGGAAAAAGGTGAACATTGGCGCACTTGAACCTGTGGACATGAAACTTTATATGGCTGACAACTCATTCGTCAGACCCACAGGTATAGTTGATGACGTTCCGGTAAAGGTAGGTAAGTTCTTTGTGCCTACTGATTTCATTGTATTGGAGATGCCTGAAGATCCTGTAGTGCCTATTCTACTTGGTAGGCCTTTCTTAGCTACTGCAAATGCCAATATCAATGTACGTCGAGGGTTACTAACCTTTACTATAGGGAACGAAGTAATAGAATTCTCTTTCAACCCGACCATGAGAGAAACAAAGCACCTGGAGCAAGTAGTCCTCCCGCCGGCTAAGGAGAAGCTTAGAAAATTTTTGTTGGAGAGGATGGAAACAACAAGCAGGGTCGACATCGACTGGAACCAGTCGATATCGACTAAAAACATCGAAATCGACCCCATTGGTCGAAATCGAGTATGCCAGATCGCTGCCAGGAGCTTAAGTATGGGGTCACAGAGGTCGATATCGACCCCCAGATATCGATATCGACCAACGCTCCTGAAATCGACCCTCCTTGGTCGAAATCGACCACCCCTCAGCCCGAAGATTTCTGTTTCGGGCCCAAACAGGTAAGCCCAAGTATGACTCCTAACCCTCCTCCGTCCATTATTGATAAATCAATTAAGCCGATTATTGATAATTCTACTAAAGAGAGGGTCAAAGCTCCATGGTTTGCCAATATTGCAAAAGTTAGGTCAAGAAAGAGAAGGAAAGCGCCCAAAGAAGAACCTAATGATGAAGAAGCCTTGGTCGCCGAACTTAGATGCTACCAAAAGGACCTAGATGATCCAGGAGAAGGCTCACGCTTGAAGGATCCCTACATAAAAGGCTCGTGAAGAATTGACGGAGAAGTCGGCCTAGCGACTCAAAACTCTAGAGCTTGTACATAAAACCTTTAAATTTTTTCACATTAGATGGTTTTTAGGATTTAATTTTTGGCTTTTTGAACTTTTAAAACTGAGATAATTCGTGCTTTACCTATATTCCTAACCAAGATTTCAGGTTATCAAGCAAAAGGAACGACGAAGAAGAAAAGAAGCTTCTGTAGAGGCAGTCAAAATCGACCAGGCCAGTCGAAATCGACCCCCCAGGGTCAAGCCACCTCCTGGAGTCGACATCGAGGACTCAGGAGCGAAAAAGATAGGTCGATATCGATCATTTTACTCGATATCGACCCCAATCAGGCAGCCCTTGTCTTCATCTTCTTCCTCGACTTCGACAGATGCAGTCGACATCGACCACTGACCTAGATATCGACTTCTGGCATCGACCCAACTTGAAATCGACCTGAATCCGCAGGTTGCGCTGTGAGTTTCTCTCTACCCTTGTTCTTCTTTTTAATACAGTGAGGACATTGTATATTTTAAGTATGGGGTGGGGGAAAGACATGTCTTATGGTCATAACTTGGTTTTCTTATTCGCATTGCATTCATGTTTAAATTTTTGTTCTTAGTATTACTTTTATAAAATGTCAAAATCTAAAAAAAAATACAAAAAAAATGCATGTTTATTTTAAGTTTGTTTTTTTTACCCTACTTAGATGTCCTATGATGAAAACTCAAGAGTTGACTTGATCATGTAAATCCTATGGCATATTTGGATGGTTTAGCCTAAGTCCTTAAAATTTTTATGTAGATTGTGAACTTGTGATGAAATTGAGCACATATGATCCTAGGCTAAAAAGCAAATCCAACAAAAATTATCCTTGTGAGAATTTTGACCTATAGGGAGAACATCAAAAATCCCTCCGCTTTCTTGAGTGAATTTACTCTTCCTATGCATCTCTAAATGTTGTGATAGTTATTCAAAACCAATGCATATATATGATTATGTTTACGAGAATTAAATGATGGAGGCATCTTTTAAGCCATTTTTATCCTCTCTTTACCTACCCTGCATTTTCCTTGCTTGAAGCCAGAACATTAGCTTGAGCCTGAAATTGCAAACTCCACAAAATTATCCCTGGCCGAATTGAGTCTGACCCCCATTTGGGAATTGAGACTTAGATTGGTTGGACCAATTCCTTGTGGAAAGAAAAGAGCATAATGTCTAGTTTTGAGCAAGGAAATTATAGGGTGGTGCATATTTACATTTTGTCATATTTTGTAAAAGGATTTATGGCTCAACTTATAAATGCACATATTTACTTATTATTTTCGAAAAAAAAATAGAGATATCTATATATAGTGCATGAGCCAAAATCCTTAAGTCTTTTATTCATACAAGTGTTATATTTTTTAAAGATATATTAGAACTTGGAAGAAGGGTTGATGGAATGCATCTTGAGAGTGTATTATGAAGAGTTATGGTTTGGGTATTGCAAATTGTTGAGATTTAGGAGTCTTGATTCCCGAATTAAAAAGCACCACATAGCCAAATAATTCAATACATTTTATTTCATACCAAGCCCCATTACAACCCCGCCGAATGGAGTCTTCTTTGATGTCTTCCATTGAGCGAAAGTCCTCCTGATGATTCTTATTGCATTTTCATAATTGGTTGCGAAGTGGATTATTATAAATTGCAATGTTTATGAGATTGCATATGGAATTGAGTTGAGAGTTGATCTTCATAGCCTAAACACATGAGAGTTGAGTGCAAACACATTATCCCTGTGAGGTTGGATCAAAATTGCATATGCCTATGGATCGCCAAAATATGTGCTATGACGTTAAATTCACTTGCTTTACTTTGCTACCACATATGATGTTGCTTTTGACAAAGGCGAAGACTTGAAGGGTGTGTTGTAGGTGTTGGTTATTGCTTGGTTATTGCTTGAGGACAAGCAAGTCTAAGTATGGGGTGTTTTGATGTACATATTTGTACCTTTGTTTATTGCATCTTTTGACTTCATATTTCATTCGATTTCCAAAGAAAAGCTTCAAAAGTGTATAAACTTGTGTAAGAATGAGCTAAAGTATAAGAAATAGAGTCTGCACGAGTTTTGAGCTAACCATGCAGGAATTCGATGAAATCGGAGTCAAAACGAACAAGTCAAGTGAAGCTGAGAAGAGGTCGATATCGACTGGAGACATCGATATCGACCCTAGATTTCGACACGACTTCTGAGCGTCGAGATAAGCTACATAGACCAGACAAGAAAGCCTCGATATCGACATACATGCATCGATATCGACCATCGTCATAGACATCGACCGGAGCTGGACAAGTCGAGTAGAAACACAAGCATCGATATCGACCTCTGGTGTCTATATCGACCCAACCTCGACAGAAGATCAATCCGATTTTGAGACTCGGATTGTGAAGTCTATCATCAAAGCCATGAGTTATCTCGTTCTATTCGAAAGATTATAAACTCAGTTATGACAAGGGTAGACACAAATTAGGTTAAGTAATTGAAAAATATCTTTTCCTATTTGTCGGTTTAGGTGAAAGCCTTTTCCTTTATGATGAAAGCATGCATCTTTAATTGATTCTTACTTCTTCTATCATGGTTGTCGTCGTGGTAATCCTTGGCTCTGGAAGACTTTTCCTTTATTAAGTTTACATTAAAATTTGCTCGCCGTTCGTTGAGTCCTGGAAAAACCCAACACCCTTGCTTATTTCTGATCATTTCTTCCTTCCCATTCTTAATTCTTCGGCCTTTTCTTTGCCGATAAAACAACTAACTCACTGCAGGAAGACATCGATATCGACAGCAGAGGTCGATATCGACCAAAACTGATAGATCGACGGTTTTCTGAGTCAATCTCGAGATTCCTGGGAAAACTTCTGCAAGCATCGATATCGACCCCCTTGTGTCAAAATCGACCCCTCTGTATCGACTGGCAGACTTCTGAGCCAGTTGATTTCGTGGACTAACATCGATATCGACCACCACCAGTCGATATCGACTACCGTTTTTGTTTCTGCAGATCTTCTGTTGCAGAGAACATCGACAGCCAAGGTCGACATCGAGGTCTGACATCAAGATCGAGGCTTCTGGTCGAACATAAAGGACGTGTCTTCAATGCTAATAGGATCCCGCTGACTCGCTTCCTCGTGGATCGAACCTGATTCCCTACTACTATAGCGGGGAGTCTTGAATTTATTTGAAGAGGCTAAGAGTTGTATTGGTTTATATTTTATTATATATTTCGATTCAATTCTCCCCATGTCAAATTATGGCGCCGTTGCCGTGGAGGCTATCAATCGCGCCCTAGTAGTTTATTTTCACGGTTCTTTTTAGTGTTATTTTATAGGTGTATGCGACGTACTGGTGACCAACCTGAATTTGAAGGACTAGACAAACCAGAACGCTTTCTCCACCTAAGGTCTCGAGTTCAAAGAATCATGGCAGACAACGAGACCCAGGCACAACAAATTGAACGCTTAAGGAAGCAAGTAGAGGTTTTCACTACCAGAGAAGCGGCACTAAGGGAGCGTGCTGACAGGGAGGAGGAAGCCAGGAGACGATATGAGACTCAAATCAACGCCCTCCCCCGGAATGCAAAGCAATACATGCACCCATCGCTCACAGTGCCTGAATCGGCTATTTTAATCCCTACTTCTAATTTTGAAATTAAACCAAACTTTTTAACTGAAATAAGAAGGCAACAATATGAAGGGAAACCTAACGAATGCCCTATGGCACATATATCAACCTTCTTAGACCTTTGTGATACAATTGCTGATGGAAAAAGTCTTGAGTATGTCCAACTAAAAGCCTTCCGCTGGTCTCTTACAGGAAAATCATTGCAGTGGTTGGAGAGCTTAGCCCCAAGATCGCTCTGCACCTGTAATGTAGTCCAGGACGCGTTTCTCAACAAGTTCTTTCCTCAGAAAATCACGGCTTTCAAACAAAAGCCTGGTGAGGCTCTGGCGACTGTTTGGAAAAGGTTTAAGGACCTCCTACGATCATGCCCGACGCCTGGCCAACCACCGTATGTAGTTAGAGTTTTTGAGCTTTAAAGTTTCAAGCGCTTACGATAGTTGGCGTTGAGATTGTAAAGATTCGAAATTTTCCATTTATGCAATTTATTTCAATTCAAGACATGTCTACAATCAACATGAGTGAGTAGTCGCCCTTTCTTCTAGGGTCGGGGTGAGCTCGACGATAGCCATGATGGTAAGGTAAGTACGTCATTAAATAATGTATCTTTTATCTCCCTCTACCTTGTGCTTCATCTTTAAATGCAAATTTAAGGAACTCATGTTGTAAAACTTGGGTAGTAATTAGGGTTTCTATTCGAAAGATTATAAACTCGGTTACGACAAGGGTAGACACAAATCAGGTTAAGTAATTGAAAAATCTCTTTTCCCATTTGTCGGTTTAGGTGAAAGCCTTTTCCTTTATGATGAAAGCATGCATCTTTAATTATTCTTATTTCTTCTATCATGGTTGTCGTCGCGGTAATCCTTGGTTTTGGAAGACTTTTCCTTTATTAAGTTTACATTAAAATTTGCCCGCCGTTCGTTGAGTCCTCGAAAAACCCAACACCCTTGCTTATTTCTGATCATTGCTTCCTTCCCATTCTTAATTCTTCGGCCTTTTCTTTGCCGACAAAACAACTAACTCACTGCAGGAAGACATCGATATCGATAGCAGAGGTCGATATCGACCAAAACTAATAGATCGACGGTTTTCTGTGTCGATCTTGAGATTCCTGGGAGAACTTCTGCAAGCATCGATATCGACCCCTTTGTGTCGAAATCGACCCCTCTGTATCGACTGGCAGACTTCTGAGCCAGTCGATTTCGTGGACTTACATCGATATCGACCCCCACCAGTTGATATCAACTACCGTTTTTGTTTCTGCAGATCTTCTGTTGCAGAGAACATCGACAGCCAAGGTCGACATCAAGGTCTGACATCGAGATCGAGGCTTCTGGTCGAACATAAAGGACGTGTCTGCAACGCTACTAGGATCCCGCTGATTCGCTTCCTCGTGGATCGAACCTGATTCCCTACTACTATAGTGGGGAGTCTTGAATTTATTTGAAGAGGCTAAGAGTTGTATTGGTTTATATTTTATTATATATTTCGATTCAATTCTCCCCACGTCAATAACATGCAAGTTATGCCTCACTCTAGTATAGGGCCAATAGGGCAATCTCCAAAAGATGGACTTGTTCGTCCAACATGCTCTATTTCTAGCAGAGTATGATACGTTGAACTTTTCATGGGAGCTAAGAACAGGGAACTTGCACCTGATGATTTATATGCAAAATAGAAAAATTTTGAAACTATATAGTTTAAAACTAAAACAATTCTCAAAGTATAGTATGAAACTAAAAGAATTATGAAATTCATACCTGTTGATTTTCGCAAGAATTTCTTCCCCGAAAAAAGATGGAGGCCTGGGCCTTTACTCGCACGTGCCGTTAAATGACTGATAAGCGGACCTCCATGAGTGGTCTTGTGGAAGCCATCTGCGATGACTATCGTAAACCATTCGACCCTGCTTATGTGTCGCTGAAACATCATCCAAGCATATTGGGCATGCTTTATACCCCTTTGTAGCTGATCCTACCAACATACCAAGTCTTGGGAAGTCACTAATGGTCCACACCACAACTACTTTCATCATGAACGTGGAACTTGAATGCCGATCAAAAGTGCGAACTCCACTTTCCCATAATCCTATAAGTTCATCAATCAGTGGCTCCATGAATACACTAAGACACTTTCTGGGGGACTTCGGGCCCGGAATCAACAATGTCAACATGTTGAATTCTTTATTCATGCACATTGATGGGGGCAAATTATACGACATCATAATCACGGGCCAAGTGTTGTGGAGTGTTTCCATTGTCCCAAAAGGATTGAATTTGTCCGTGGCTAGTCCAAGCCACACATTCCTCACATCATTGGAAAAGTGCGGGAACAATCTGTCGGTGGACGAAGCTCATAAATATAGCTCATGAATTATAAATTGGAGAAGTAAGAGTGGTATAGTTCAGCAGTACCTATCAGATTCTTGCCATGCCTCCCCATCTGCAGGGTGTCTCAAGCAATCTTCATCTCTCACCCTCTCACCGTGCCAACGCATTTGCTTTGCAATATGCGGCTCCATGTACAGTCGCTTCAATCTGGGCGTTGTGGGAAAGTACCGGAGAACTTTTCTGGGGACCTTGCTTCCCTTTTCGCCTTCACGTGTCTCCTATTCGCTGGAGGGATGAGTAGGGATTCAAATCATTCAAATTAAACAATTCACAACCAGGCTAACTCCCTGTCCCAAACAAATAATACAAGAATCCCCTCCCAATGTAGTAGTAGGGTAATTCAGGATGGAAACCACGAGGAGGTATGTCAGCGCTTCCCTTGTTGCAATCACGATCAAAGCTTTCGACCTCAGAAGACACTAGATATCGATGTGTCTGGTCGATATCGACCTCAGTTCTGGTCGATTTCTAGTACAGTTCCTGCAGAAGACAAAATCAGCAAAGTCGACGTCGAGTGGGACCTCGATATCGACATTAGACCTCAATATCGACCTTTACAGTCGATTCCGATGTTTGTCACAGAAACTGTAATTCGTAACCAATTTGTCGGAAAAGAGTCTGAAGAAAGTAGAATGGTACAGAAGGATGATTAGAAACAAAACTAAAACTTTTATATTGATTTCAATAAAAAGCTTCCAAAGTCGGGGTTTAATGCCACAATGATAAAAATGCAAGTTTTATGCTAAAGTTATGAAATTTAATGTCTTTCCGTCAAATAACTTTCGTTATCAACACTTAGGTGATTAGAGGTTCTCGCATAGTTCCTAAGAGTTACTATCCAATTCATGAGCAATTTAAGTTCACAATATGAGATGCTTTCACTTCAATAATGCAAATAATGAATCTCCCTAACTTTCGCAAAGGATCATGCATAGGATAGAAGACGAAATCGCAAAAAAGTCATACCTTTGATGCACTTACCCTACATCGTTATCGTCGGGCTCACCCCGACCCTAGAAGTGGGTTGACTACTTGCTTCTCATCATGCACATCATCATCATTATTGTTGAAAGAAAACTACCTTGAATTAAACTTTGAAAGAATGTACAACCGAACAAGCCAAACTTCGCTCTCACTTCTCTCCAACTCACTCGTCCCTCTCTCTCTCTCTCTCTAACTTGTTACTCTCTATTGAAACTGAAATTCTCTGCGCAATTGGATGTAATTGAATGCCTAAACTCAGCCCTACTAGCCTCTAGATATAGATATCGAACTTTGCTATCCAAAGACTCGAAACTTTATCTTTATTCTCTAAGATAAAACTTAAATAAAGTAAAAACTAAAAACTCCTATGGTAAATCAGCTCATATGATAGCTTTGGTGTTGAAGATAAGAAATCTCGACTTTAGGATAGACGTGCAAGCTTCGGATAAAATTCTATCAGAATCTGAGTCGGATTCCTCTACTGGGCAACATAGATATCGACCATGAACATCGATATCGACCTCTGTGAAACTTTATGTCGAGCTCTCCTTCTCCTTCTCGGATTAGCACTCGACTTCTATCTTTTAGCTCGATCTGGCAACATCGATATCGACCTTTAGACGTCGATATCGACCTCTCTAGTGTCGACATACTCTATTTCATTTGCTGCTCGATTCCTATGTCTCTGCTGCTGCACTCGATCTCTTCAGAAACTCGTGCAGACCCATATATTTGACATTTAAGCATAAACTACACTAATCCCATGTTTTCCCATTAATATGCATGCAAAAGACGATCAAATGGACTCATTTGTGCATAGAAAATATGGCAATTTGCGCGCACATCAAACACCCCATACTTAAGCTTGCTTGTCCCCAAGCAATACCTTTAATGGTCATTCAGGGGAAGAATGTAAACCCTCAACATCATAGATTCATTTTTTATATCCCTACACTCAATTGCCATCCTCGATAAGGTACTTATGTCAACCAAGTCCATGCCTGTGCATAAAAGCAATTTCATACTTATAAAAGGAGGTAATATGCAAAAACAATTTTAGCGACATAGCATTAATAATCAAGAGGACTTTTGCAAGCTTGTGAGAAGTGGATTGGTAAAAGGCTAAAGGTGGGCTAATATTTGGCCATGTGCTGTTAAATCCGGGGAAACATACTTTCTTTCCAAAATATTCCACATTCCTTCTTCATAATGTCTCACATTTCACTCATCGCTCAATGCTTTTATTCAATATAATGCTTTTACCTCTCTAACCTTAGCACTGCCTTCTCGCAAGTCACAAACATGAGTGTCATGAATGGCCCCAGATACTTAGTACTTTCGACTCCTCACCTTGTGTCCCATCTCGCTGAACTAACATCTTTACGAGCAGGGTCAACCTACCTTTATCTCCTGAGGTGATCGGATTTTTTCTCGCTCATTAAATTTTCCATATTTCATAAAAAAAAATTCATTCCTGCCAACAACTACACAACTCCATATAACAACTCCAAAAATGACTTCCATTCTCAAACTTTGTCCCCGGATAGGGTATAAGGTATAAAATGGGCAATATGTATATATGTGGAGTAATAATGATCATGATAAGGCTCATATATGGCTTTGTGACTTTTGCAAATATGCATAGGTAAGGCTAGGATATGAACTTGTATATGTAAGCACTTGTATCGAATTTTTCATAAAAAGTCCTCCATCATCTTATCATGCACATGTCAAAAGCAACTTCAAATTTTCCATCTCCTTTATTTTCTTTTTTGCACTTCATTGGGACTTCCCTTAACTAGGCAACTCCATGTTATATCTCTAATGAAACTAATTTTGCATCATAGAGCTCTTTTTTATACTTCCATGACTCTTTCTTTCTTTCCTTTTTTTTCAAATTTTTGATGGGGGACCCCTTTTTTTATTTTTTTGAAATATATAAAATAAGTATGCATTAAGATAAATATGCAAATCTAAACTAAGTATGAATATGCAAGTAAGCCTTTCCCCCACCCCATACTTAAAATTTACAGTGTCCTCACTGTATTAGACCTAGGGTTAAGAAGAAAACTTACTAAACCGTCACAAATTTCAGGAGTTGAAGAAGACAGCAACCATGATCGATATCGACCTTTAACATCGATATCGATGTTTCTCATCGTTTTCTGGCTCAGGCTTCAGGGTGATCCGGCCTCGACCACAAGCCCATCTAAGTCGACCTTAAGGTCGATGTCGATCTTGGACATCGAAATCGATGTCTTTTCTGTGTGCTTTTCTCCTTCCTACAACTTGTTAAAAAAATATAAAACCAAAACAAAACAAAATATGCAAAACAATAAAATGTCCCAAACCAAAGTAAAAGTTGTCTAAAACTAAAACTAAAACTAAGTCTTTGTTACAAGCTCTAGACTTTTAAGTCGCTAGGCCGACTTCTTCCTTTGCGCTTCTCAAGGCGGCATCTGCAGAGCCCATGTGGCTTGGGCCTCAAAAATGACTCTTTTCTTGTCACACAGCTGCATTCCGCCATGATGGATCTGATTCACCGTGAATGGTCCTAAATTTTTATCCTTGAATCTTGTAGGGAACAAATGGTCCTTGGATTTAGCAACATAGACTTTGTCTCCTATCTCATACTGGCTTGAATCATTATCAGATACCCTACATAAGCGTACATGCCAAGGCACACCCCTTCCAAATAATGATAAATCCTTAATTGTAATGGAACAAGAGGAATCCGTACCTTCACTTACCACCTTCTTATCCGTCTGTGGCTCAGGTCGATGTCGATGTTCAGAGGTCGATATTGACCTCTGTTGTACTCTTGGAGGATCAGTCGATTTGGAGAGTTTCTGCTCGATATGATCAGGTCGATGTGGACCCTCAGAGATCGATATCTAGGTCTCCGTTCCTCCCTTCTCAGCGCTGATGGTGGTCGATTTCGGCTTGGTATGGTCGATATCGACCTTAGACCTCGATTTCGATGTTTCTTTTCCTCCTCCTTCGACCCCATACTTATGACCTTGCACAAAATCTTGAATATTAGTAGTTGATATCGACTTACTTGGGTCGATTTCGATGTTCTGTTGGGCTCCTTCGTTCAAGATTACCATAACTTCCTCCATTTGGGCTTCTATGGCCCACTTCTCAAGCTCCTTCGGTGTGATACTTCTTACTTTGGCTTCTCCACATGCAATGTAGACACCATTGATGGCTTTTATCTCCATTGGCCCTTGATTGTTCACTATCTTGTTGAAGGCATACTCTATCACCTCGTCACTAATTGTGAATGAGAGCAATCCTTTCTTTACGCAAATGTTGGCATCGACGGTTGCTACGAATGACCTACCTAAAATAATTGGACAAGCAGTGTCCTCCGCTATATCAACAACTAACAAATCAGCAGGGACTAAGAATTTACCTACTTGTACTAGCACATCTGTCACTATCCCAGTTGGATTAACTACCGTATTGTTAGCCATGTACAACCTTGCATCCACGAGCTCCAGAGGACCTGTCTTTACCTTGTGCCAAATGGTTAGTGGCATCATGCTAACGCTAGCGCCCAAGTCAACTAAAGCATTAAATTTGAATTGACCTAGACCTATAGCGATAGAAAACTTACCTGGGTCCGCCTGCTTTTGTGATAGCTCCAACCTGTTGCACTCCTCTGTGATCTCAGAGAGTGATCGCTTCTTACCCAAGATGTCCTTAAGGAAACTTACATAGGATGGCATCTCATGAAGTGCTTCTGTGAATGGTATAGAGACATTAAGTCCCTGGAGCATCTTCACCAACCTTTGGAACTTCTTTTCCGCTGGATCCTTAATCACCTTTCTAGTTGGGAATGGCAACACCTTCTTCTTTCCTGCGGCGGTAGTGAGGTCAAAATCGACATCAGTAGGGTCGACATTGACTGGAGGAGTCGATTTCTGTGGTGACGCTGCATCAGGGTGGACATCGACAGGAAGGTCGACATCGACGTCATCTTGGTCGATATCGACAGGGGGGTCGATATCGATGTCTGTTCTGGCTGATTTTCCTGCGCTTTTTGCTCGGGCGTTTGTAATTGACGCCCACTCCTTAGGTTTACTGCCGCAATATGTCCAGTGGTTTTTCCCTTTTGGTTGGGCACAGTGGATCCAGGGAATGATCCTGACGTTTTAGGTATTGCTTCCGCCAATTGACTCATTTGAGTCTACATGTTGTGCTTCCAAACGTCGATCTCCCCAAGCCTAGCATTTATGCCATGCAGCTGAGTATGGACGGAGTTGTTGGCTTGTTTGAACTCAGCATGGTTCCTCCTCATCTCATCAAGAATGATTTGCAGGTCATCTTTCCTTGTCTCCCGCTCAGGGTGCCCTGGTGCTCTATAGGGTGAGGGATCCCTTTGTTGATAGAACCTTCGATCGCCCCAATATTGTTGGTTGCCCCCTCCATAGGAGCCTCTCGTCCACTTGACCTCCTCATGTTGTTCAGCCATGGATACTTTCTCAGAATGTGGACATGCACTAGTGTTATGCCTTGTTGAGGCACACTCCTGACAAGTTTGATTGTTGCTCAAGAACCTGACTTGCTTTTGAAGGCGGCGTGTCTGATCGTTGTGGAATTGTTGCCGCACATCAGGATCTATCTCTCTTCGAGGCTCATATAGTGGCATTGATGGGGCAAGCCTTGCATCATAGGCCGTAGCAGCCCCATAGGTGTTGTTAAAGTTCACGAGCATCTCAATGGTCTCTCAGGCCTCCGTTGGTGTAAACTCAATGTACCGATAGGAGGTATATGAATTGATCCTCTCCTTATTCGGCGCATCAAGGGCGTTGTAGAAGATCTCCTGGATGACATATGGAAGTTGTCCATGCGTTGGGCATGATCTCAGCAAGTCCTTAAATCGCTCCCACGCCTGTGCTAGTGTTTCACCTGGCTTTTGTTTGAAAGTCGTGATTCTTTGCCGCAACATCGCCGTTTTAGAAGGTGGAAAGAACTTATTCAGGAATGAATCCTTCACCTCCGCCCATGTTCTCAGCGAGCATGGAGCCAAACTCTCAAGCCATTGTAATGCCTTCCTTGCCAATGACCATCGAAACGATTTAAGTCTCACATACTCTAAATTTACTCCATCAGCAACTGTTTCACATAAGTCCAAAAAAGTAGAGATGTGTTGCAGGGGACATTCATTAGGTCTTCCTTCAAAAGTATTTCTTTTTATCTCAGATAGGAAGTTAATTTTTATTTCAGAGTTGGAGTGAGGAATTGAAATAGCGGATTCAAGAACACGAAGCAGCGGATGCATGTATTGCATCGCCGTCTGTGGATACTGACTTAGCCGCTCTTGGGCTTGTCTGCGCGCATCCTCCTCCCTATCAGCACGGGCTCGCTCTGCAGCAGCGGCGGCCCTCTCAGCAGCGATTGTATCATTGTTGTCCTCGATCTCCTTCCTCAACCGCTCTATGGTCTCAGCCTGCGTCTCGTTGTCAGCCATGATGCGAATTGCTTTGTTACGAAGATGGTAGAAACGTTCAGGCTCGTTGATTGGTTCCAGGATAGATCCGCGATCAGAATGTCGCATAAACCTGCAAAATAAGCTTCAAAAAGATCGTGATTAAACTCCGGTGGCGATTGATTGCTTCCCCGGCAACGGCGCCAATTTGTTCGCTGGAGGGATGAGTAGGGATTCAAATTAAACAATTCACAACTAGGCTAACTCCCTGTCCCAAACAAATAATACAAGAATTCCCTCCCAATGTAGTAGTAGGGTAATTCAGGATCGAATCCACGAGGAGGTATGTCAGTTCTCCCCTTGTTGCAATCACGATCAAAGCTTTCGACCTCAGCAGACACTCGATATCGATGTGTCTGGGCGATATCGACCTCAGTTCTGGTCGATTTCCACTACAGTTCTTGCAGAAGACAAAAGCAGCAAAGTCGACGTCGAGTGGGGCCTCGATATCGACGTTAGACCTCGATATCGACCTTTACAGTCGATTTCGATGTTTGTCACAGAAACTGTAATTCGTAACCAATTTGTCGGAAAAGAGTCCGAAGAAAGTAGAATGGTAAAGATAGATGATCAGAAACAAAACTAAAACTTTTATATTGATTTCAATAAACTTAAAAGCTTCCAAAGTCGGGGTTTCATGCCACAACGATAACAATGCAAGTTTTATGCTAAAGTTATGAAATTTAATGCCTTTCCGTCAAATAACTTTCGTTATCAACACTTATGTGATAAGGCTCTCGCATAGTTCCTTATCGTTACTATCCAATTCATGAGCAATTCAAGTTCACAATATGAGTGGCTTTCGCTTCAATAATGCAAATAATGAATCTCCCTAACTTTCGCAAAGAATCATGCATAGGATAGAAGACGGAATCGCAAAAAAGTCATACCTTTGATGCACTTACCCTACATCGTTATCGTCGGGCTCACCCCGACCCTAGAAGTGGGTTGACTACTCACTTCTCATCATGCACATCATCATCATTATTGTTGAAAGAAAACTACCTTGAATTAAACTTTCAAAGAAAGTACAACCGAACAAGCCAAACTCCGCTCTCGCTTCTCTCCAACTCATTCGATCCTCTCTCTCTCTAACTCGTTACTCTCTATTGAAACTGAAATTCTCTGTGCAATTGGATGCAATTGAATGCCTAAACTCAGCCCTACTAGCCTCTAGATATAGATATCGAACTTTGCTATCCAAAGACTCGAAACTTTATCTTTATTCTTTAAGATAAAACTTAAATAAAGTAAAAACTAAAAACTCCTATGGTAAATCAGCTCATATGATAGCTCTGGTGTTGAAGATAAGAAATCTCGACTTTAGGATAGACGTGCAAGCTTCGGATAAAATTCTATCAGAATCTGGTTGGATTCCTCTGCTGGGCAACATAGATATCGACCACGAACATCGATATCGACCTCTGTGAAACTTTACCTCGAGCTTTCCTTCTCCTACTCGGATTAGCACTCGACTTCTATCTTTTAACTCGATCTGGCAACATCGATATCGACCTTTAGACGTCGATATCGACCTCTTTGGTGTCGACATGCTCTGTTTCATTTCCAGATCGATTCCTATGTCTCTGCTGCACTCGATGTCAAGGTCCCAAGTCGATTTCGATCTCTTCAGAAGACTTCGAGTTCTTTTTCCGCTCTTCCAAATTTGTCCATTTTTATCCTGTTTTCTGCGAAATCACATAGAAACTCGTGCAAACCCATATATTTGATATTTAAGCATAAACTACACTAATCCCATGTTTTCCCATTAATATGCATGCAAAAGACGATAAAATGGACTCATATGTGCATAGAAAATATGGCAATATGCGCGCACATCATCTCCCACCTCGAAGTGTTGCATATCGGACACACATCATAATCTGCATATTGTTTATAAAACAGCACACAGTTATACTCACACACATCGATACTCTTATAGCCCAAACCAATGTCCCTACACAACTTTTTCATCTCTATTCCGTCGCTAGGGTATTTGTGTCCCGGGGGAAGCAATCCGCTGATGTATTTGCATAAATCATGCATACTCTTATCTTACCAGACATTTATCGACTTGAGATGCATTGCATTCAAAACAGCACCCAAAACGGTCTCTGTGCTCCTAGGGTACAATGGAGTTTGAGCTTCCAATAAAAGTCTCTCATACTTGCTATAGTGATCATCGATTACATCAGCAAAGCTCGGGGCATCTGTATCCCTATAGGCATCATCAACCCCTGTAGTGTATCCGACATGATAAGGGAAAGCATCGTGCAACATCTCCATAATGGGACCCTCACCAGACGATGAAGCCCGTTTTTCAAGAAGTTGCCTTCTTAGCTGAGATGTTCTAGACTCACTCGTGGTTCACCGTGTTTATCTCATACTGTATAAGTTGGTTCCATACCCCATTTATACAAATGGTTAAGCATCTCTCCAATGGTAACTGGTTGTCAACTGTTACGACAATCGCCACATGGACAATTAAATAGGACCCTCCCATTTGCATTTGTATAAACCCAATTCACAAAAGCAATAATTCTGTTCTTGTATTCTAGATGAGAAATCGGAAGTTGCATCCAACTTTTGTCCATTTTCCTGTCAATATACCAACAAATCCATAAATATCAACGTTTACATCAAACAAAAATCTTCACTCTCTACCATGACATACAAATCTCAACCAAAAACCTCAAACAAGTTCTTATCATAACAACAATACACAAATCACAATCTTCAAATTTCCATCTAAACATCATATATTTAAGTGTAAATAAATACAATAAAAACCCTACACAAATCTCTACCAACATTCCAATTTCCACAAAAATCTCAAACAAATCCATATATATCACCTTACAACAAGCTCTTTACTAAAATCTCAAACTAGAAATATGGGTTTCTCTAAAAAAGTCACAATATCTATCAAAAATCACAATCTCAAAATTTCTATCTAAACATCATATCTTTAAGTGTAAATAAATACAATAACAACCATACACAAATCTCTACCAACATTCTAATTTCCACTAAAATCTCAAACAAATCCATATATATAAACATCTCAAACAAATCCATATATATCAACTTACAACAATTTCTTTACTAAAATCTCAAACTAAAAATATGGGTTTCTCTAAAACAAATCACAATCTCTAATAAAAATCACAATAAAATCTCCAATCTCCAATAAAATCTCCAACAAATCCATATAATTTTCAATCTTCAATAAAAAAAATCTCCAATCTCCAATCTCCAATAAAAAATCACAATCTCTAACAAAAATCTCCAACAAATCTCCAATCTCCAATAAATCACAACCTCTTTATTTATTTATGTGTGTGTATATATATATGATTTTCTTGAATAAAATCTATACCAACACTCCAATCTCCAGTAAATCTCCAACAAATCCACATACATATATCAACATTTATCACAAGTTTTTTTCCTAAAATAACCAATAATATGATTTTCTTCAATTTCTACTATAAATATATACAATAACAACATTTAGGTGTACATATATACAATAACAATAAACATTAAACAAATCATTAATTTAAAACTAAGCTTGTACGTAGATCACCAAAAAAATCAATGGAGGAGAAAATGGAAATGGAGAAGGAAGATGAGAGGATGGTTCGACCGCGTACAACGTTAATTTGATAATAAATGTGGAAAGTAACATTAATTGAAGCGATTTTGAAAAAGTTACGACTCAGGCGACGTACTTTGTCTATGTTCGTCGCCTAAGCGCTATAGTAATTAATGTGTCAAACCTACCCTTCTTCAGGCGACGTATTTTTCACAAAGTTCGTCACTCAAGATCCCTTCATTTAATTCGGGCCTACCTTCTCTCACTCAGGTGACGACGATATATAAGTACGTCACTAAAATTTACTCAAGTGACGAACAAATGCTAACTTCGTCGCCTGAACTTCGGCCTCCGTTTGACTTCCGCTGGATTCGATTCAGGTGACGAATATGTATATGTACGTCGCCTGAATAGATCTCAAGCGACGAACCCCTAGAAGTACGTCGTCCAGGTTGCAAAATGGCGTAGTGATTGCATTTTATGTTCTAGTGGAACAAATAGCATTAATTCATTTATTAGTTACATTCTTGACTTAAAAATTAACAATATCCATGATCAAATAAATTAATACTAAATTAATTCGATATCGACCACTATCCGATCAAGAAAAATGATCCAATTCATTAATTTTCCTAATAAAAAAAACGGGTTTTCTGTCCTATGTCCCAAGGGCATAGATAACAAGCTCAATCGGAAAAGATTTTCCAAATTTAAATTATTTTTAGCTTTTTTTTAAATTGATTTCTTAGGTCGCTTATTTTTTTGGTAGGGAATCTTTCCCGATTTAGGTTCTTATCCTATACCCTTAGGGCATAAGATAGAAAGACCATAAAAAAAAAAATTTCCTAAATCATTGAGATCGACTAGCCTGTGTATCGCAGGAGATACGATTCATTAGTTTACTAAAACGAGGTATGATAATACGGAGCTAGTATAATATGATTATATACTATATATAATATATAGTACGTAACGTGTACGTTTGTATTTCCTTTATGAGCTTACATCGATGTATACGTATATATTATTACACACGAAACATTTTCATACGAAAAGACCTTTCATACATATGAATATATAATTACTTTATGTTAGAAGAATAATTGATTATGTATTGTTACATACAAATAATAATGGATTTTTTTTGTTAAGTATCCATTTTGAACATGACATTTTGTAAAATGTCCACTTTCATATTCTATTTTACAAAATGTCTATTATGACATTTTGCCCTTCCTTTCAATTTTTAGTTTGACTTCATTTCTTCCCATTTTTATTTTAACCATTGACTGGTCAAAGTCCATGACTTTGGTGACACAAATTTGGTAACACAGGGTGATAAACTAATTTTTTGGTGATAGTTTTTTTTTACGAGATTAGTGTCACCACCTTTATTAGTGGTGACACATGCGGTGACAATTTTTTTTGGTGACATCTTAGTTTTTAGAGTTTTTTTTACGAGGTTACTGTCACTCTTATCGTTGTCACCAATCTTATCGTTGTCACCACTCATATCGCTGTCACCACCCTATCGCTTTCACCACCCCTATCGCTGTCACCACCCTATCGCTGTCACCATTCCTATCGTTGTCACCACACCCCTATCGGTGTCACCACCCTATCGCTGTCACCACCCCTATCGCTGTCACCACCTCTATCGTTGTCACCACCCTTATTGTTGTCACCACCCCTATCGCTGTCACCACGCTATTGCTATCACCACCCTTATCGCTGTCACCACCCTTATCAGTTGTCACCAAAGGAAAATACTAAACCCTAAGTAGTCACAAAGCTTTTTTTATATATTTTTATAAGGTCAATGTCACCACCTTTGGGACCACTATTTTAACGAGGTGATTGAGTGTTAACACATGTGGTGACAACTTTTTTCATGACTTTTTTACAGTTTTTTTCCTTTGGTGACAGCAGTGTAATCACTGCCGTCAGCAAAGGAAAAACCCTAGAACAAGGGAAAAACACGACCAAGTGTTAATAGTGGTGTCACCAACATAAAAACAATATCACCACAAGTGAACCAAGTGTTATAACCACCAGCAATAATGGTCAAATGTTATTAGTGGTGTTACTAAGGTAAAAACATTAATTTATCACCACATTAAATATCACTGAAATCGACACTGTTCTCCACCGCTACCCACGCCACCTCGTTGGAGCCCGCCGCGTGGTTGCCGCTCTTCATGTTGCGAATTTCCGCCATGGTCGAAGTGGAATTCGGATGGAGATGTAGGAGATTTCGGCAGAGATAGAGCATGGAGGAGATCCTAGATCGAGATCGATTGTGGATCCAGGGTAACCACAAGCCGAAGACCTCCAGGGAAGCGATTCAGAAGAGAAAGAACGGGGAGGGTAGGATAAACTAAAACAAGGGTAGTATTGGTATTAAGAATTTTTTTGGACATTTAGTAAAAAGGGAGTTTTAGGTGGACATTTAGTAAAAGAGGTTTATCAAAATGGACAATTTGCCAAATTAATTCAATAATTATTATGTTCAAAGTTTACACCCTAAAAAGTGTCTACACCAGATTTCATTATAGCTAATTCAGATTATTGGTGTATTTAAGAATAAGATAATGAAAGTACTGAAAATGATGAGTCGGGTAGGCCGGATATGAGTCGGATCTGTTTGTCTATATTTGTATCGATTTGAGCATCAGATCAAATGGGCCAGACTCAAGGTTGCATAGGATGCTAAATTTTTTAATTTGGTCGAGTTTGAGTTTGGATGAGTCAGAGTTGGATTTTCGCATTGTGGTCGAGTTTGAGTTTATTCGATCGGGTCTAGCTATTGGTATCTTTAGACGGTGATCCACGTTATGGACAATATTAATAATAAAAAAATGTGATATTTAAGACATTTTCACCCCATGTGTGTGTATATGAGTGTTTAACAAAAAAGTACACCAAAAAATTATTAAAATAATATATTATATATATTATTATAACTAACCATCTGTCCATATATATAGTTTTTTTAATTAATAAAAATGTAAATCAAAACTATTCCATAACCATACTTATAAAAAAAATAATATATAAATATTATATAAGTGTTATTTTATTTATATCTAGACAATTTTTTTATAAAAAGAATTATTTGTGTTGAAATTAATTATTTTTTAACTTTTGTTTCATACATATCTATATTATTTTTTGGTAGAATGAATTATTTATATGTAGATTAGTTTTTATTTATATTTCCTACATAATTTGATCATTATTAATTTAGTTCTCACATTGTAATTAATTCATATTTTTTGTTATATTCTTAATAGTTTTTTTATATATTGATTACAGCTACTCCGCCATTAACTAAAACATGTAATTTTAGAAGTTTTCACATTTTTTAAGAAAGCATATATATATATATATATATATATATATATATATATATATATATATATATATATATATATATATATATATATCTACTCCTAATTAGAGTTGGCAAGATCTAACCCGACCCAAAAAACCGACCGACTCACTCGAAACGAAACCCGACCGAATCCGAAAATTTAGCGTTGTGTATAACCCGAACCCAAAAACCGAGCTCGATCAATATTGACCCAAAACCCGAAGTGACCCGAATACAGACAAGCCTGACTCAACGGAATCCGACCCGAACTAGACTCGACTCGACTCCCAACCTGACCCGACTCCCAACCCGACCCAAATACCCTTGAACAACTATATTTCAATTAAAAGAGGTTGAAAGAACAATAACCATTTCTGATTACAAATTGATTGTTGAAAATAGTTGCTCGAATAGAAAATCCCATTTACCATCAACTGCTCCAATTCGAACCTCACTCGATCCAATAAGCATCTCCCAACTATATATATATAGAGGATAGTTTCCATGTAAGCAGCCATGGTGTAATTTGTGAGCAAATCTGGAGCATCGGATTAAGAAGATCAAATGGTTCAGATTAAAAATAACTTGTGAACATTGACATTATTCGTAGGTACCATGTGATTATTCGTATCTACGTACATATGAATAATCCTTTGGTACCTATGAATAATTATACTTGTTGGTACATACGAATAATTACATTATTATGAATGAATAATTGTTTCACCTACGAATAATTTCAATGCTTACAAATTACACCGTAAAGACTGCTTACACGAAATCCAAAAAAAAATTATTGTAATCCATTATTGATCGAGTTGCTAATAGTTAATGCTATTTCTAAACAAAGCGAAAATTCCATTGATCAAAGTTAAAACTTAAAACCATTAGTGCATTTCATTGATCAAAGTTAAATTTACCATAATTTATTTAAGGACAGTTTAGAAACAAAAACACTAAAAAAAACCCCTAGCCGTCAACATGTTCCTCTAGTCTTCTTCCTCAAATTTTACTGTAGCCCGGTGCAGCTACCTTTTTGCCGCCCTAGCTCGCCTCCCCGTCGTCAACTTTCATCCTATGGTATAGCTTCAAGCTTGAGCGAAAATACTCTACTTTTCCCCTAACTCTAGCCACCTCCACAACCCTTCTCCTTCCCTAACCCTTGGTGCCTCCCCAGAGTCCTCGCCGCCACAACCCACACTCTCGTCTTCGTCTTCGATCTGGCCTCCTTCCTGGCCGTGGTGAGTTTCAATGGCGGCGGTGCACCGAACCTTTAACATCAACCTTTCTTTCTTCACCCCCGAAGACACGGTTTTGGTTTCTTCAGATCGAGAGGCCCTTGTCACCGCTCCTCTCCTCCGTTCTTCTGCCCCCTGTCAGCTCTGATGTGGCCGCCGACCTCACCTTGTTCCACCCTCCCTCCTTGATCTCACAACTTGGTTGACGGTGACACTTTCCCCTTGAGGTTGCGCCTCCTCCGTCGGCCGGAGACCCTGCAATTTACTTGCGCCTCCTCCCTCCTGAATATCCCATTGACGACCCTCACTCCCGCATCTTTCCAATTGCTCAAAACAAAGCCAAAAAAGAAACGAACCCAGGAACTAAGCCAATCCAAAAAACCCAAATCGGATACAAACCTAACCCCCTGATGTCTATCAAATCTCCAAACAATCTTTCTATCTAACAAAACTGTGAAGCCCAAATTTGCATGCAGAATATCTTTGTCATTGCCGCAGGTGTGGACAAAGCCAAGGCGTTCCCCAGGTGCCACGTCGGGCATCGCATCTGGATTCAAAGCCGCAACCATTACCGGTTTCTTAGCCAACAATTTCAACATTTTCCTCGGCTGGCATGCAAGCCATCTAAGCAACCGGACCAGATATCAAGAATCAGAGCTCTAGTTCTTTGATGTTTTGAAATTATATATTTATCTTTATAGTAATCTTAGATTTAAACTAGTATTTTTTTTTCTTTTTTGCTTTTGACTGGCAACCCTCTGCGTAGGGTTCATCAAGCCATCTTTTGATGGCTTTAAGATCGTTTTGTCAATCTACTTCTTGCCTACTTTTAAAAAAGGACAGTTTAGAAACAAAACAAAAAAATACTTTTTGAATTGGAGGACAGTTTACTTGAAAAATACTTTTTGAAATATACAAATAATATGAATTACATATTCGATTTAATAAAATTGATTACACAATAGTCCCGAACGAACATGATTCAACAATTTCAACCCAAGCAATTGAAAGCTTGAAACAAACATAGATCTGCATCTACTTGAAACCTGAATGAGACCGACCTGAATACCGACCAAAACCCGAACGATAACGAACCGATTCGACCGAAAACCTGAATGGGTCCAACTCGATCCAGACCGAAACCCGACCAACCTGAGATTCATTTTGACCGAAACCGACCCAACCCGACCCGACGAAGACCGACACATAAATTTTGCCCGAGTTGACCTGACTCAATAGTGACCCGACCCGAATGCAATCGACCCGAACCCGACCGAATAACCCGAATTGCTAGCTCTACTCCTAATTATTACTCCACATTTTTCACTTTATTAAAACTACAACTAATATTTTATCTAATCATTATAAAGGTAATTTAAAAAAGTGGACAAAAAATAGGGAGTACGTAACTAAAATAACCTATTTTTTAACACAGATGAAATCTAATTTTATAATATTGTTTTAATATATTTTTATTTAAGAGACTACGAGAAAGGTAAATATATATATATCGGTCATATTTACTATCCGTAATAGGTCCGCACCAAGTTACGCACTCACTAATGAAGCTTTTAAAAAAAAATTGAACATGAGTGGACCCCGCTAATGGGTACTCAACAAGTTACAGATCCATTAGTGACATATCGAGTAAAAATTACCGGTGTATTTTTAAGGCGAAATTGGGTAGTTATACCCAATTCAAGTTTTTATTTAGTAAATATACCCTTGCAGATTTTGTTTTTATTAGACAGATTTGCCCTTGATTTGTTTGTAACTAATAAATATATTGACGTTCAATCGGTTTCCATCAACGCTCTTTTTTCCCTTCCTCTCTTCCAATAAGCGACGCTCATCCTCCATTGCATCTTCCTTGAAGTACGGTGATTGCGAAGACATTGAAGGTTGGTAAATTTGATTTTTATGTTTATGTGATTGTTATTGTAACTTCCATGATTTGAGAACCCTAATTCAACCACGGGAGTTAGGCGTCCGACACAGACGCAAAAACTCGTCATCAACGTTTGTGATTTTCCAAAAAAAACGAGTGCAGAGTAGATGAAAGAGCAAAGATGTAGGGTCGATGGAAGATTTAGGGAATAGATATCTTATCTACGGTTATTGTCTTCGCTTATTGTTAGTTAGGGATAATAATTTAGGTTACAATAATCGTTATCTATTTTTACAATAATTGTATGCTACTTATTTGATACCCGTGTTTACCAGGATTCGATCATTACAGGAAATCATTCATTACAATAATTGTATGCTATTGTAGTTGGTTATAGTAATGGGTACAAGAATTCGTTCATTACAACAAATTATTCATAACAAGAATTGTATGCTACTTTAGTTGGTTAGAGTGATTTCTTGTAATACAACTCTACGAGACAACTGTAGGTATAGTAATGGTGAAAGATTTAATTCATTACAGGAATTGGGTCATTACATGAAATCATTTATTACAATAATTGTATGCTATTGTAGTTGGCTATAGTAATGGGTACAAGATTTCGTTCATTATAGTAAATCAGTAATTACAGGAATCGTATGCTACTTTAGTGAGTTATATTGATTTCTTGTGATACAACTCTATAAGATAAATGTGGGTATAGTAATGGGTAGAAGAGTTCATTCATTACAGGAATTGATGCAAACTGAAAAAAGAAACAAAAATTGTTACAATAAAATCATTAGCACACAATAATTTATGTTAGAATGGATCGATAAACGATTGTAATCAAATAATTTGAAGAGTAACGTATGTTACCTGTAACCTAGAAATTTGTTAAAGTTGTACCCTAGAAAATTCTTCTTTGATAATCCGTCTGCAGTAATCTAACTGATTAGTTTTAAAAAGGATAAAACTTGTTAAAATATCTCCATCCACCAATCTTTTTAAAAAAGGATAAAATCTGATTTGTTAACTATATCTTCCTCATCAATATTTTTAAAAAGGATAAAAATTAAAAAAGGTAAAAATTAATTGTAAGGATAAATATGTAATATCCACCTTAAAAAAAGTACAATTATCAAAAATAAAATTGAGGGATATAATTAGTTAAAAAAAACTTGAAAAGAGATACTACACCCAATTTCCTCATTTAACTATCCTTTTATAAATACATGCACACCCAACACATAATCTGCAACATGTTATGAATTAATATTATTGATTTCATTCCCACCCTCTTTCGGAAAAATTAATCTTAGCTAGCAATTCAACCTAACTGGACAAGATCAAATATGTTCGCACCGAATTCAAGCCTAGTGCTGAACGTGAGGAGGAATGAGCCAGAGCTGGTTTGCCCGGCCCGGCCCACTCCCAGTGAGCTCAAGCCACTCTCGGACGTCGATGATATACCTCCGTTGCGGCTTAACATATCGAGCATCTTGACTTATCCGGCTACAGAAGACCACCGGAAGGACGGGAAGGATCCAGCCAAGGTGATAAAGGCGGCGTTGGCGGAGGCGTTGGTGTATTACTACCCGTGGGCGGGTAGGCTGAGGGAGGGTCCTGGCGGGAGGCTGATGGTGGATTGCACGGCGGAAGGGGTGGTGTTTGTGGAGGCCGATGCAGATGCCCGGCTTGACCATTTTGGGGGAGATGAGTCACCGCTGCTACCTTTCCCCTGTGCTGAGCAACTCCTATACAATGAGGCTTCAGACACTACTTTTACTGTGGTTGATTGTCCTATGTTTACTATCCAGGTAATTGCTAATTTAGTACTACAATTAGATTTAACTTCAGGCATTATATACCTTACCTATATATTGTGGAAATGGAATTCTTAAATTTAGGGTGTAATATATGTTTGTATACATATTTATGTTCCATACTACAGTATTATTTTTATTTTATTGTTAATGAACTTTTATCATAAAAAATTACGTTTTAAAAAATATACATAATTAAAAGGCCAATATATATGAGAAATTAATTTTTTAAATGTAATTTTTTCATGATAAAAGTTTATAAACATATAAATATAAGTGTATAGAACATAAATATAATTATATAGAGATAATTTTCACTTTATAATACAACTAGGGTGGATTACTTAAATAAAAATGTAAGTGAAGTCCACTACTTATCAATATTGTGTTTTGAATTATACTAATTAGCTAGTTGCTAAAGAAAATAAATATATTTATAACAAAAAAAAATATTTTGAAAAAATATTATTGATACCTAAAAAAATTGTTTTGAATTAATCTAATTGGTTTGTAGAAAAAGTTTCCTTTGAATTAATCTCATTGGTTGCTAAAAAAAAGTTTTTTTTTTGAATTCTATTTTAAATTAATCCATTTGGTTGGGTTAATGGTTAATTAAATGATAAAAACATATTAATAAAAAAATAATAATTAGTTTAAATATCTAAAAATAAGCTAATATTCATGACATATAAAAAAACTCATTTATTTTAAGAGTTTATATAGATATATAGATTAAATCCAAAACATACCTATATATAATATAATTAATCAAATGAATTAATTATGTGTACGGTGCAGGTGACTCGCTTATTGTGCGGAGGCTTTATAGTGGGCATCTACTTCAGTCACGTTATGAGCGACTCCGTCGGCATCGTCCAATTTTTAAACGCGGTCGCTGAGCTTGCACGTGGGGCATCTTCCCCGTCCATTCTCCCCGTGTGGCGACGAGAGCTCCTCAACGCGCGCGTGACTTGCACCCTCCCTGATCCTGATCCTGATCAAGATCAACACAACCAATTTTACGAGCCTAAATTACTCTCCATGAATTCGGAAGATTTGATCTGCCGAACCTTCATCTTTACCGATCTTGAGGTTGCCGCTCTACGTGCTTGCATCCCACGACACCTCCAACCCTGCACCACCTTTGAGCTAATCTCCTCATGCATTTGGCGTTGTCGCACCATCGCCCTTCAGTACTCGCCCGGTGAAGTAGTTCGAATGGATTTTGCGGTCAACTTTCGGGACAAGTTCGACCCTCCGCTCCCCATTGGCTACTACGGCAACGCGTGTGCCCCCGGCATCTGCATCTCCCCGGCAGGGGCTATTTGCAGCAGCTCCCTCAGCTACGTGGTGGAGCTGGTGAAGAAAGCCAAAGGCGATGTTACGGAGGAGTACACCAGGTCCATTCTTGACCATTTGGTGTTGGGAGGTCGACGTATCACCTCCATGCCGAATACCTACAACATGTCCGATGTATCATCGAGCGTCAACAGCTTTCCGATCCTAGATTTTGGGTGGGGAATGCCCTTGTATGCTGGCCCGCCTAATAATGGCTTTCTTTCACATAGTTTTGGCTTTATTTTGGCTTATAAAAATGGAAAGGGGAAGGCAGTGTCGGTGTCGTTGCCCGAAGATGCCATGGACAGATTTGTTAATGCCTTCGAGAGCTTGATAAAGATGGATATATCCCTCTAAAATTCGATGGTTTTATTGTATGTTCAACAGTTTATCCATCTACTGTTTTATTGGCCTCTCGAATTTCAGGTATATCTGAGTTCGAATTATTATTTAATAAAAAAAATAAAATTTGTTCCAAGTGGGAGCTATTCTTATTCTTTCTTAAATTGTTTTTTTTTTCATTCAGATCTTTATATTTACAATATGTATTTTTTCATCTTTGCAAATTTCAGTTATTTTTGAGCCCACACGCATCATTTACACTTTTAAGCATCATTTTCATTTGAACCACACCCAATATATATAGGGATTGACTCCGGTAAAAACCTCAAATTGTGGTCAAAACCGTGAGGACTACTTTATAGCTTGGTTTATTTGAAATCTGTGCTAAAAACCTAAATCACACGGTGACTTTACAACTCGGTTCAACATAAAAATCGTGCTAAAAAAATCCAGTTTTAAAATAACACATGACTTTATAGTTCGGTCAAGCCTAAAAATTGTGCTAAAAAACTCATGTTTTAAAATTACATAGTGACTTTATAGCTCGGTTTTATTCAGATCGGGCTAAAATTTGTGACTTTACAGATCGGTACTATTCATAACCGGGCTATAAAGCAAGTGAACAGGACTAAAAAGCCGGTCCTCACGGGTTTTTACGGCAATTTTGGTTTTCACCGGAGCGCACCCCTATATATATATAGTTTTTATATAGTTTTTACCTCTTAAAACTACGTACGTGCAAAAAAGTCAAACATCATTTATTTTCGGACGGATGGAGTATTAACCAAAGAAGAGAGAGAATGAGAAACCCAACCTAATCTCAGTCCGGCGACGACGATTTCTTCAATGGAGGGGGCTTCTCCAATGGATACCGACGGTTGGGGGTTAGCTTGGTAGGATGGCAACGAGACGGCGACGGAGGGAAGATGGGGGAAGATCTTGTCGAATGAGGCGAGGCTGGGAGGGAGGACGACTGAGAGAGCGACGATGGCAGGTGAGGGAGGACGATTAAGGGAGGGACGATGGCGGCAGATTTGGGCGGTGGTGTCGATGAAGGACGATGGAGGCGAGGCTGGTCCGAATCTTTGCGACTCCGGTCGTGTCTGACTCAGCCTTCTCAATACTTGGTCTGGTAACAAGTCTAAGAAGTGGGATCACAATCAATCGACTATCTTACAGGTATAAAATCATCCAAGAATCTTAAAATTTCATCATCGATCAAATTGGGACCAATTTGTGACCAAATTGGTACTGAACAAGAATGGTATTTGAATTGGGACCCGATTGGTACTCAACGAGGTTATTAGAATATGTATTATATATTGTAATTCTAGGAAATTAGGTTCAATTTTGTAAATAAAGGAATTTGGCATCTGGGACCTATAATACCTCAAAACTCCATTTCATAGCGGTTTCGCGTTTCTGCATATGAAGATACTCCGAAACTCCGGGTAAGCACCTCAGAAACGTTTCTGAGAGGTTAGAAATTTTGATCGTTCCTTTGACCAAAAAAGTCAGAAACTTTGACCGTTTCCGTTTGGTCAGAAACGTTTCTAACTTGTCAGATGGCGTTTCCACTAATTTTATATTAAAAAAAATAAAAAAATCAAACCCTAAATCATACTTCCCCTTCCTCCCGTCTGAAACTCCCGTTTTCCTTTATCCTTGCCACTTACTTCTCCTCCATTTTCGGTCCTCCCTCCTCTCACTTGCACAGTGCTCTCTCCCTCTAAACTCTCTTTTGGTAAATCCTCACTTGTAGAACTTTCTCTTGATAAGCCAGAACTTAAGGAAGAGTTAGCTAAGTAGAAGATTGATGTTGGATTGATTACTTTGTGTTGTTATTGATTATGTTGTTATTTGAAAAGTAAGTTACTTTATTTTGTTGGTTTGCAAGACATTATATATTTGAAATGTCTGTATTGATTTCTATTAAGGAGTAAGGACATTGTTTATCACGGTATTGAACATTTAAATTTGTAGCCTTAATGATGCATTCTATGATGTGATAACTATTGTACCATATATGTACTCTATGATGGTTCGTTCTTAGCATGATTATAATCTAGCACCCATGATGTCCTTCTTGTTACTTTTGATGATGCCTCATGTTTCGTGAATATTATGTTGAATTCCTCTTAATGACTCTTGACTATGCTTGTATCACATCATGCATCGCTAGTATCATGTAGGACCCATTCTTTCTAACTGTATCTCGTCATATGATTATGTGCCATGCTTGACCTAATATATGATCATTGTGTCAGATGAGATAGTTACTATGTTGCCCTTATATGATCTCGTATGATGCATACACCAAACTCGTGCATTGTTCATATATGTGATAATTGTTATGCTGCTCTTATGTGTTCTCGTATTGACGCTTCACCTGTTTGTTATGAAATACCTTGCCATGATATATTTGGACTCATTTGTTGATGTGTATACCGTGCTCTTACATTGTTGATATACATGATGCTCGTTATCTTCACTAAATTCCGCATGACTTCGAATCATACATGACCGTTATTGACTCCGCATAACTTGCCTAGGTTGCTAGACATATCTGCATCCATGGAACGAAAGACTATTAAGCTTGTCTCACCTGCATCCATGTAGGATTCGATTGTGTCTTTTGGAGTGAATATGTATGTCATTCTCCTTAAATAGGTACATGTTAGTGTGGATTAATGTGATTGATAGGCTCCATGATGAATTTGTGCTTGTTGTCACCATTGTAACCTAATGGACTCCCATAAAGGCATCGTTACTATTCCCAGGTCAGAGTCTCGTCTCTAGTCGTGTCATCTTTAGCTTTGGTCCATTTTGTCTCCGAAAGAAACATTTAGTTTTCTGCTATTGTCACTCCCCTATCTCCGCTAACATAGAATCCTACGTGATACATTGGATGAGCGGCCGCATAGAAGAGGGGACGGGTAGATAGATAAGGATAGAGCGGCGCAGCGGAAGCGTGGGCCCATAACCCACGGGCCTCAGGATCGACGATGTCGACGAAACCAGCTTGTTTCGAGAATGGCGGTTATTGAGTACGATATAACTTGCAAGTGGGAGTGTCCTTCATTTGGATTGCTAATCCTTTCTGAACTTGTTGAGGGTGATATTGCACTGACTTGATGTTGAACATTGCGTGTTGTTGTGATGACATGGTAATTGTCTGATTATTCGTTATCTATGATGATATATATGAGTCGGTGCCCTACTGTCCTAATGTGCTATGATGACTTGACGTGATGTAACTCTGAGTTGCTAAGCATGATCTAAATTCCTTTCCTATATAGTGTGAAGTGAAAATGCCGAGAGTCTGAACTGTTTATTAGCTAAGATTATGATGAAACTTGCTAGCTTGGTTTGATTAGGTTCATATATGATGTTTTACAATACTTGTTGAGCATGACGATAAATCGAGACTTTTGATACAATTGCAATGCTTAGTGATGATTTAATGATGCTATTGATATAAATGCGAGTTGACATGATGTAATCTTTATGTGTGATAATGTCCATGATTGCTTCTTCTTTGAACATGTGAGTGAGGTCCTTTGGTAGAGTGGTCAGAGAGTGGAGAAAGGTTTTGAGCGATTAGAATGATCGACGGTGGTAAGCGAAAGTTGCCGAAGAGGGGTGTTGACTTAGGTTGGACCGAGTGGGTTCGGGAATTATAAGAGGTAATGCTTGGTGGTTTTCGATGAGCTCCTAGGTGAACCTTGGATAAGGGTATGGTTAGGGATAGGCTGGTTGTAACCGCCCGGATATAAATATCCGAGATACGTTTCGAAGGTTGAATACCTTCGTTCGGATGTTGCAATTCAGGTACGGGTCGAAGTTTCAAACCTTTAAAGCTCAATCAATATACAAGCGGGGATTTCGAACCCCAACCAATTAAAGTCACAGAGATTCAATTTAAACGAAGTAAAGTGGAATTAAGGTTTAGGTACAAGAGCCACGGCAGAGCCGGGTCAAAACCAAAACATATATTCTAAAGTCGTATAGCCAAATTAGCGGGGTTAGACAGATTCTTTGCAATCGCCCGGGGGATTTTCCCACGCCATAGAGACAGGGAGCAATCATACCTAAAAACAAGTGGTGTGAGCGGGATCAGACCGAGGCCCCAAAACACCTTGTCCCGCAAGCGATCATACACATACGCTAATATAAAGATGATGCAATTGCAGAAATTAAATCACACAAACATGATCCTAATTTACAATATGCGGAAAACAACTGTAAAGGCGCCCAAAGAATGCCAAGTGGCATGTCCCTCTCCTACCTCTACACCCCTTCCCGTTAGTGTAGAGACTGGCCAGTTCGATGCTATAGCATATCATATCTCATCATAGCATATCATATCTCATCATAGCATATCATATCTCATCATCATTTCATATATCATCATCATATCATATATCATGCTCATGCCTGATGGTGCTGGGTCATCATATCATATATCATGCTCATGCCCGATGGTACTTGGCTATCTCATCATCATATCATATCGACTCGATAGACTCAGGGCACCCGATGGGGCTGGGATACCCTATGACCCTAGCAAAGACTCTAGGTTTATCACAGATAACGGTCGTTCTGTTACATACGCATAAAGAAATAGAATGCTCAATCACAAGTGCAATCCTAGCATGATACTACATGGCATGCTTTAATGCTTATGCAACACCTAGTATGTCATATATTCACAAGCAGGTAATCTCTTTCGAATCTGAATAAGCCCATAAAGGAAGTTACCTGAATAAGCCGAACAACATAGAAACATGGCAGAAGCAGAATCCAAGTAATGAGTCACCAATAGCAAGCAATGTCCAACATATCACAATCACCTAATAACATACAAATGCATAAGTCTATCTACTTCACACAAGGCGCCCCTAACTATCATACATATCTTCACATATCTCGTTTCAGAAGATTACATCTTATCTCATCATAATTCAAATATCATTTCATGTTCATCTCATCTCCAAAACAATCTTTCAAAGAACTCAACTTAGAAAATCAAACAATTCTTTTGAAATCGCTTATCCAAATCCCGACATTAAACATTTAAGCCTTAAAACCAATTTCCCAAAGTCATATTATAGAAATCATTCCGACATGTTTCTTATTTCAAAAACATTATATAAATAAATTCCGTTATTAAATCATCAAAATAGTCCTATGTTCACAATCATATTTATAAGTCAAAACCAACAATTCACTTTAAAAATTCCTAACTCACATATTTAAATCCTCATAAAATGCATCATATATAAATAATCCAATTAATACTATTTTAAAACAAATAAACAATATATAACGATTAATTTCCAGAATATATATATATATATATATATATACATATCCAAAATCATATAATATAACATATGTATATATATATAATAACATAACTCATAATATAAACTTAACACATATAAAATAAAAATAACAACCCAAAAGAAATCAGCCCATAACCAATCCGGAAAATGAGCCCAACCCGCCCAACATCAACTGAAGAAGAAGAAGGGGATCTGGATGGGGAATCCGTTTCCGGGAGAAGTTTAGACCCAAGCCTACCCAATCCAAATTTTATAACCCAGAAGAAAAAGCCCAACCCGAGAGAATAGGACCGTACCCGGAAAGAAAAATAAAAGAAGGAAGAAGGATCCGAATTGAAATGTTATAACCCGGATGAGACATGGATCGGGTCTGGCCCAACTGAGGCCCAACCTGATGCGTCTCCCTCCTTCAACCAAGAACAGAGCTCACCGACGGAGAAACAGAGAGAGGAAGGAGGAGGAATAGCTCGGGCCACCGTCGTCCGTTCGGCCTGAATTTTTACCCCGACTTTTGAAATACAAATCCGACCACCCTCATCACAGAAAGAAGGAAGCGAGAGAAAGAGGGAAGGGAGGTGAAGTGCTTTACCGAGAGCTTCGTTTCTTCAACTCCGGGGTGCTCGAGGGCGGGTCCGGCTGCGTCGGCGTCGGATTCTAGTTGCTAACGGCCTAGGACGAAGGGGGGAGTTATAAAAGAGGACCATTACGATGTTTGACGACGAAAGAGGAGGGAGTCAAGCTTACCACGCTTGGATCAGAAAACAGGGAAGGAGAAGAAGAAAGGGGCAGCGTCGGTGCTCAGTTGGGCTGCGTCGGACCTCGGAGGAGGAGACTGGAGGCACTGTCTACTCGATGGAAGAAGAGGAAGGGGGAGCTGCTGAGGTGGGTGTTTCTACTCGGCTTATCCTCGGAAAACCAGGGGCGGCTCAGTGGGTGTTTGGTGGCGCTCAGATGGTGCTCGGAATGATGCTCGAGAGTGCTCAGGTAGGAGCTCAATGGTACAGCCGCGATCAGGTAGTAAGGTGTGTGTTGTGGGTTTGATGAATTAGGGGAAAAGGGTTGTAAAGAGAGAGGGGGAGATGGAGGATGAGGGGAGAGTGGGTGGGTTCTGAATTTTGTTTTGGGGTTACATAATAGAAAGAGTGAGAGAGAGGAGAGGCTGAGAGATGTAGATATGAGAGGGAGGGTGAGGCAGAGGGGGACCAGCTCCATTGCCAGAAAAAAAAATCGAGAGAGAGAAAGAGAGAAAAGAAAGAAAGAAAAGGAAAACAAATGAATATATATATATATATGGTATGTTGTTGCAGGAGGATGATATGTCAAGTAATTACAAATAATAAAGATGTAATAAATGTAAATCGACTCCTGGCCTAAGCAAATAATTACAAGACTTCCTCCCATTGTAGTGGAAGGGTAGTCAGGATCGATCCACGAGGAGGCGTGTCAGCGGGATCCTAGTAGCTTTGGAAATTTCACGTCTGCGTCGACCAGAAGCCTCGATTTTGACCTTGGGCCTCGATGTCGACCTTAGCTGTCGTTGTTCTCTGCAACAGAAGACCTGCAGGAACAAAAACAAGTGGTCGATATCGACAGGAAGGGGTCGATATCGATGTCAGTTCACGAAATCGACTGACTCAGAAGACTGCCAATCGATACAGAGGGGTCGATTTCGACACAAGGGGTCGATATCGATGCTCAGCAAACTCCGCAGCGATGTTCGTCGTCGACTCAGAAAATTGTCGACGAACTCAGTGGTCGATATCGACGTCTAGGGTCGATATCGATGTCTCCCTGCAGTGTGTTAGTTGTTCGTCGGCAAAGAAGGGCCGAAGATTTTAGGATGAAGAGAGAAGCAATGAACAGAAATAAAACAGTGCGTTTTGATGAATATAAAATATGTAAAAGCAACTCCTAGGATTAGGGTTTACCACAACGTTAACCAATGCATGCGATAAGATAAATAAGACGGACAATTGCGTTATTTCACCCGAGGGACGAGCTTTCGCCGTACACCAACTCTTGGGATTACTCTTGCAAATAAACCTAATTGTCTCTGCCAATTTTATGTTTATAACTCAAGTTGTTAGCATGAATCCCTTTTCTTTCGATTAGGACTAAACATAGAATCGTAGGAGGAGAGATAGACACAACGATATCAACATCAAATACTTACCTCAAGCGCGCATGGCTAACGTCGAGCTCACCCTGACCCTAAGAGCTTTGGGGAACTACTCGCTTCTCATCATGGAATTCATCGTCAATTGAAAGGAAGAAACTTGCATTTAAAATAAACTCCGAAGCTTTACAACTCAACGTCAACTTTCGCAAACGTCAAACCCTAAAACTTCTCTCTAACTCTAACTCTATTGTCTTGCTTGCGTATTAAAAGATGATTGGATTATTGGATTCATTCTAGGATGCTCTAACAAATCAGCCCCTAGGGCTTTATTTGTAGGTTACTAATCCTCGCTATCCAAGGATTATAACTCCTATCTAAACTATGAACTCTATCCGAACAATTAGGATAGGTCTTTTATTTTGATAAAACTTAATGGTAAAAGATAAATAAAACTTCAGCTGCCATCTATCTTGAAAGTATGAGATAATCTCGTGCCTCCTTGAAGATATAGTTCCAATCCGCATTCGAAATCGAGTCTATCTTTTGTAGAGATAAGGGGTCGATATCGACACCAGGGGTCGATATCGAGGTCTCTGTTCCTGCTCGACTTGTTCAGCTCTGGTCGATTTCTATGTTGAGGTCGATATGGGGGTCGATATCGACACCAGGGGTCGATATCTGGGTCTAAGGTCGATATCTACCTCTTCTCAGCTTCACTTGACTTCTCCGTTTTTACTCCGTTTTCGCTCGAATTCCTGCGTGGTTAGCTCAAAACTTGTGCATACTCTATTTCTTGTGTTTTAGCCCATTCTTACACAAGTTTATATTCTTTTGAACCTTTTCTTTGGAAATCGAATGAAATAAGAAGTCAAAAGATGCAATAAACAAAGGTACAAATATGTACATCATGGTCCTAATATAAAATGTAAGGAGGATATACCCGACATTCAAATTCGAAACCCGCTAATCCCGACTCTATCAATTCCCGACTAAATCGAATTTAATTAAAATTTAATTTGCTAATTACAAGATAACGGAATTATATTAATTTTATCAAAACTCGGAGCTCGAAGGCGGAATTAAATCCGTTAAAATCTAAATTCTCAAAACGATGCCGGAATGTCTTCAAAATCAAACTTACGCTCGAGGACGGGTTTTCTCACATTTTTTCCGATTGAATAAAATAATAATTTATTACTCAAAAGAATAATATAATAATATAAAATACATTCAGTCTTTACATTTATCCACCTCTAAAAACAAGTCTCGTCCCCGAGACTAAAATCATTTAAAACAATGGGGATAAGTTTGAAATCGGTGAGTCCGAGGACCATGTCCAAGGATCTTGTAATCGTCTCGGTTGTGTCTTCCGGGATTCTCACAACATCCTAGTCACGGTCGTGACATCTCCAATTGGTCTTGTCAAGTGTGTAATAAGCGCCCTTATCACATCCTCGCTTCGACCTTTCGGAAGTATCACAACTCTAAAAGTATTATAGCGTCCGACTAGGTCTTAGCAAGCAATCTATAAGCGCCCCTATAAATGCTTGTATCCACTTCGTAAGACGTCATAATGTAAATCCAGTTCGTAAAACCTCAAAGCGTTTGTAAAGGGAAGGATTGTCATCTAAATTATTGAAACTCGCGACTTCTTAAAACCCCAAGTTGGTCCTTTTCAAAACCGCTCAAAATCTCCAAATTCGATGTTTAATCAAGCAGCTTACACCAAAACAAGTCAAATCCTTTCAAATCAAGATTTCATCAACATCTTCCAAAAACCAAATCAACTTCTCGCAAACCAATCAATCAAATTCAGAAGGTAGGAGGTGGAATCATCCACCTCTAAGGGCTAATCCCATATTCTCTTCCTAGTTTCTAGAATCGAATCAATCTATCAGTCTCAATTCAAGCAAGATGCATAAGCCATAAGAATGCATAACTGCATAACCATCCAATCCCCAATCAACACAACACACGACAAGTCTCAACATATACCAGCGTAGTGCTACAAGGTCACATCAACATCTCCATATCATACTAAAGGTCGTAATATGCATCTCAACGTCATAACAAAATCATAACAACGTCTCAACATCACACCATAAGTCATAAAAGTATCTCTCATCAGAGAATCAACGAACATAAACCCATTGTCAACATATCAACACAACAAGGCCAGGTTATTAAGGTTCAGCAGAGGGGAAGGTCAATCAATATATCAATCACAAGAACGTCGGCATACTCACAAAACATCATCTCACTCATACAACGCCATATAACGATCATTTAGCAATCACGCACCATTATATCATACATATATAAGTCGTATTCATGATCCAAATCAATATTCATCATTTAACATCTCCTGATCGTAATAAAACATCATTCTCTCACATAGTAACATATCATTATTTCATGATTCATACAACACATCGCATCATGCTTCTAGAACAACATGGTAGGATAGCAATGTATCATTATATCAGGATAACACTTGTCACTGTCAACTAGGTTTCAAATATTGCATATCAACATGTAATATCAGGCCATATCAAGTTTATCACGGTCACTAGCTAACATCATGCCAGTTCATAATCACATAATCAAGAAAGTTTTGCACATTATACCAGTTACAATAAAACGCAAACCCCGCTCGCTCGTATCCAACTCTCAAGCCAAGACCAAATCCTCATCTAGACTCACCAACTCGGATAATATCCCGTAGAAGAAGTCCTAATCATTCCGACACTCCAATCTCACACCTCTTCCCACCAAGCTCTCTCACTAACAATCCACCTCTAAGGCTCCAACCCCTATCTCTGTTTTTCACACCCGAGCATCCATGCATACTATGTTCTCGATACCCCCAAAGGTCATCTCTTACATTTCTCACTCTTCCCAAGATATCACAACGTAGAGCCCTTCTAACCACGCATCTTCAATAAAATCTTCTCGGTCACTACCTAACCAACCTATCCTAACCATACCCCTTATCCAAGATTCACCTAAGAGCTCATCGAAACCACCAAGCATTGCCTATTATAATTCCCGAACTCACTCGGTCCAACCTAAGTCAACACCCATCTTCTGCAACTCTCCCTTACCACCGTTGATCATTCTAATCCCTCAAAACCTTTTTCCACTCTCTAACCGCTCTACCAAAAGGACCTCACTCACATGTTCAAAGAAGAAGCAATCATGTACATTATTACACGTAAGGACTACATCATATCAACTAGCATTTGTATCAATAGCATCATTAAGCATTGCAAAAAGTATCAAAAGTCTCAATTTTCCATCATGCTCAAAATTATCACATAACACCATATAGGAATAAAGTCAATTCAAACTAGCAAGTTTCATCATAACCTTATCAGATAAAAAATCCAGGTTTCACAACATTTGCAGTTCATACTTTTATAGGCAAGGCATTTAGATCAAGCTTAGCAACTCAGAATAGCATCACATCAAGTCATCATGGCACATTAGGGCTGTCATGCATCGAATCATATATATTATCATAGACATCGGATAATCAGGCAATAATCATTACCAAGTCATCACATCAACACGCAATTTTCCACATCAAGTTAGTGCAATACACCATCAGCTAGTTCAGAAAGGGTTAGCAATTCGAATAGAGGACGCTCCCACCTGGAAGTCATATCGTACTCAATAATCGTAATCCTCGAACCAAGCTTGTTCCATCAACAGTGTCGATCCTGAGGCCCGTGGGTTATGGGCCTACGCTTCCGCTGCGCCGCTCTATCGCTATTCGACTTCCCGTTCCCTTTTTCCATGTGGTCGCTCATCCAATGTATCGCGTAGGAGTATATATTAGTGGAGATAGGGGAGTGAAAAGAGTGGACGACCCAATGTTCCTCTCGGAGACAAAATGGACCAAAGCTAAAGATGACACGACTAGAAACAAGACTCCGACCCGGGAATAGTAATGATGCCCTTAAGAAAGTCTATTAGGTTACAATTGTGACAAACACGCACGAATTCATTATGGAGCATATCAATCACATCAATCCACACTAACATGTACCTATCTCGGGGGCAACATTCATATTCCTATCAAGGACACAATCAAGTCCCACGCTGATGTATGTGAAACAAGCTAAAATTCTAGTATTCCATGGAAACAGATATGCCTAGTAACTTCAAGCAAGATAGGTAGAACCAACAATGATCATATATGATTCGAAGTCATGCGGAATTTAGTGAAGATAACGAGCATCGTGCATATGAACAATGTAAAAGCATGGTATACACATCAACAAATGAGTCCAATTATATCATGGCAAGGTATGTCGTAACAAACAGGTGAAGCGTCATACAAGAATATATAGGAGCAGCATAGTAATTATCATATATATAAACAATACACGAGATCATATAAAGGGCAACATAGTAACTATCTCACCTGACACAATGATCATATATTAGATCAAGCATGGCACATAATCATATGACGAGATACATTTAGAAAGCATGGGTCCTACACGATACTAGTGATACATGATGTGATACAAGCATAGTCAAGAGTCATTAAGAGGAGTTCAACATAATATTCACGAAACATGAGGCATCATTAAAAGTAACAAGAAGGACATCATGGGTGCTAGATTATAATCATGCTAAGAACGAACCATCATAGAGTGCATATATGGTACAATAGTTATCACATCATGGAACAAGTACAACACGTGATCATTTAGCCGGTCATATTGGAAATCATATGTCCTACAGGACACTACTGGCACATATCGAATCTGAACACAATCAAGATAACTCGACCAAATTCATTCTAGTATTCATGCGTCATGCGTATGCAAAATCATGATATAACGTGGTGTGTGATCATGCGAGGTGTCAAGTCATACTTTCATGAAAGCACAAGAAGATATTATAGGGTAATAGAAGAACACTACCGGACGAGAACATGTAATCATGCTAGAATCAACCATCACAGAAAGCGAATTGATCATCGGGTTCAACATCAATCTAATTTGCATGAGTAAGACATGTTAAGGTAATAGAAAGGGGGAAGGACCAAACTATCAAGAGAGGTTCAGCAATAATGCAGGCAAGGTATAGCACGCACAAGTTGCAATCAAGGGTCCAACATGACACTAATGGCTCAACATGCACAACATGCGATGCATACATGCATTTCATCATAATGATATGCAAGAAATTAATTAAATCACATTACAATGATATAGAAGCGTGAGGGAAGTTTAACGATGTATAATACGAGTCCAAGTATTGGGCAATATGACTAGAATACGGGGCATGAGTTCAAATCAACACATAATATGACAAAACATGCATTCATCAAGGCTTAATTATATCACATATTCTCCATTCAACGCAACTAACACACACAATATTAACTTGTAACATAATCAATAATAGTTAATCTGACGAATACCAAATAGATGGGCATGTTATAGGTTCTTGTCACAAAAGGAATAATAAACATCGAGACGTCATCATCCAGCATGTCAAGGAGATCATTTAAAAGCATTCATACCAAGAAGAGTTGATCACACTATCATGGACCTAATCCAGGAGAAAACAACAATCATATAGGTTCATATCATGTGGTTCATGCTTCTAATCAATTATACGAGCAATACAATAGGCCAAGTAGACATGCTATGACAACAAGTAACCATGATAGAAAGTAAGGCATAACACGAGGCTAAGCAATGCAATTAACCACAATTCGAGCTTAACAATATAATCATGACGGAAGGCAAGGCATAGCATGAGGCTAAGGAAGGCAAGGCATAGCATGAGGCTAAGGAAGGCAAGGCATAGCATGAGGCAAGGCATAGCATGAGGCTAAGCTTAACAATATAATCATGACGGAAGGCAAGGCATAGCATGAGGCTAAGGAATGCAACCAACCACAGGTGTAATAACATGAGCAACATTTTACAAATGAGCATTCGTAAGGTACATGCAGGATGTTACAAAATCATGTCATGCAATTCAGAGAGAGTCACCATTACAACCGGACAGAGATCCCTAAGGGCAACCATGGACTTTTCCCAACTGACTCATCACCCTTCCTTCCCGTGGAACTCCGGTATGACTCTTTATAGCAAGGAGACACTGGTTGATCATCATAAGGATTGAGAAGGACAGCCTCAAAAACACCTTACTCTCGACTCAAAATGACATCAAGAACTACCTTCCAATACTCACTCAGACAACCTTCATATCCGTACATGATTTTCCGACACAATGTGTTTACCACCCTGATTTCCCGTGGAAGGGACCGATATTCAAGAGAAACACTCGATAAGACCATCAAGGGTTAACATAGTGGAAGGGGTTATTCCACCCAAGCTGGGCTTGCCCACATAAGAACAAAGGTACTCCCGCTATCCCGTTTGCACAGATCATTCAATACACATTAAATAATTAGGACATATCAATCAATCTTTAGCATATCAAGCACTCAACATAGAATCAGTCAATGACAATTATAACGGTCTCTTTGGAGTCTTCCCGACCCATCTGTAAAGAATAAGCTAATATTTCGCCTACCCATTCCCAACTACATTCCATAGGGATGGTGTAGCACCTTTTCTACCCTCTCGATCCCTTATTAGTTGGCACTCCTCTTTTATCATAAGCCAAGTTCATATTTAGTCCAATTGAATTAGACATATTAAGTTCATTTTTCCCCTTTAAAACACTTTCAGATCTTTTGAAATCCATGGGCGGTTTTCCAAAACGTACACTCGACCCTTGCGTACCCACATTGCGCAACCTGTCTCTGATAACAACTTTGTAACGGCCCGGATATAAATATCCGAGATACGTTTCGAAGGTTGGATACCTTCGTTTGGATGTTGCAATTCAGGTACGTGTCGAGGTTTCAAACCTTTAAAGATCAATCAATATACAAGCGGGGATTTCGAACCCCAATCAATTAAAGTCACAGAGATTCAATTTAAACAAAAGTAAAGTGGAATTAAGGGTTAGGTACAAGAGCCACGGCAGAGCCGGGTCAAAACTAAAACATATATTCTAAAGTCGTATAGCCAAATTAGCGGGGTTAGACGGATTCTTTGCAATCGCCCGGGGGATTTTCCCACGCCATAGAGACAGGGAGCAATCATAACTAAAAACAAGTGGTGCGAGCGGGATCAGACCGAGGCCCCAACACACCCTGTCCCGCAAGCGAACATACACAAACGCTAATATAAAGATGATGCAATTGCGGAAATTAAATCACACTAACATGATCCTAATTTCCAATACACGGAAAAGAACTGTAAAGGCGCCCAAAGAATGCCAAGTGGCATGTCCCTCTCCTACCTCTGTTACATACGCATAAAGAAATAGAATGCTCAATCACAAGTGCAATCCTAGCATGATACTACATGGCATGCTTTAATGCTTATGCAACACCTAGTATGTCATACATTCACAAGCAGGTAATCTCTTTCGAATCTGAGTAAGCCCATAAAGGAACTTACCTGAATAAGCCGAACAACATAGAAACAGGGCAGAAGCAGAATCCAAGTAATGAGTCACCAATAGAAAGCAATGTCCAACATATCACAATCATCTAATAACATACAAATGCATAAGTCTATCTAATTCACACAAGGCGCTCCTAACTATCATACATATCTTCACATATCTCGTTTCAGAAGATTACATCTCATCTCATCATAATTCAAATATCATTTCATGTTCATCTCATCTCATCATCTCATCTCCAAAACAATCTTTCAAAGAACTCAACTTAGAAAATCAAACAATTCTTTTGAAATCGCTTATCCAAATCCCGACATTAAACATTTAAGCCTTAAAACCAATTTCCCAAAGTCATATTATAGAAATCATTCTGACATTCTTCTTATTTCAAAAACATTATATAAATAAATTCCATTATTAAATCATCAAAATAGTCCTATGTTCACAATAATATTTATAAGTCAAAATCAACAATTCACTTTAAAAATTCCTAACTCACATCTTTAAATCCTCATAAAATGCATCATATATAAATAATCCAATTAATACTATTTTAAAACAAATAAACAATATATAACGATTAATTTCCAGAATATATATATATATACATATCCAAAATCATATAATATAACATTTGTATATATATATAAAATAACATAACTCGTAATATAAACTTAACATATATAAAATAACAATAACAACCCAAAAGAAATCAGCCCATAACCAACCCGGAAAATGAGCCCAACCCGCCCAACATCAACTGAAGAAGAAGAAGGGGATCCGGAGAACAGAGCTCACCGACGGAGAAACGGAGAGAGGAAGGAGGAGGAATAGCTCAGGCCACTGGCGTCCGTTCGGCCTGAATTTTTACCCCGACTTTTGAAATACAAATCTGACCACCCTCATCACATAAAGAAGGAAGCGAGAGCAAGAGGGAAGGGAGGAGAAGAGCTTGTAACGGCCCGGATACATATCCGGGATACGTTTCGAAGGTCGGATACCTTCGTTCGGATGTTGCAATTCAAGTACGGGTCGAGGTTTCAAACCTCTAATCAGTCGAAGTTTCATAAATTCAGTTTAAACGAAAGTGAAGAGGAAATACGATTTAGATACAAAAGCCACGGCAAGGCCGGGTCAAAACCAAGACAAAAATTCTAAAGTCGTATGGCCAGATTAGCGGGGTTAGACAGATTTCTTTGCAATCGTCGGGGGACTTTCCCACGCCATATAAACAGGGAGCAATTATACCTAAAAACAATGGGGGCGAGTGGGGTCAGACCGAGGCCCCAACATGCTCTGTCCAGCAAGCGAACATACACATACGCTAATAATAAAGATGATGCAGATGCGGAAATTAAATCACACTAGCATGATCCTAATTTACAATATGCGAGAAATAACTGTAAAAAGACGCCCAAAGAATGCCAAGTGGCATGTCCCTCTCCTACCTCTGCACCCCTTTCCGTTAGTGCAGAGACCGGCCGGTTCGATGCTATACCATATCATATCTCATCATCATAACATAACTTAAAATAAATATGCCCGATGGTGCTGGGCTATCATCATGCTCATATCGACTCGATAGACTCAGGGCACCCGATGGGGCTGGGCTACCCTATGACCCTAGCAAAGACTCTAGGACTATCACAGATAACGGCCGTTCTGTTTCATACGCGTAAAGAAATAGAATGCTCAATCACAAGTGCAACCTAGCATGATACTACATGGCATGCTTTAATGCTTATGCAACACCTAGTATGTCATACATTCACAAGCCGGTAATCTCTTTCGAATCTGAGTAAGCCCATAAAGGAACTTACTTGAATAAGCCGAACAGCAGAGAACAAGGCAGAGCAGAATCCAAGAAATGAATCACTGATAGCAAGCAACGTCCAACATTCACAAACACCTAATAACATATATAAATGCATAAGTCTATCTAATTCACACAAGGCGCCCCTAACTATCATACATCTCTTTTCATATCTCATTTCAGATTATTCCATCTCATCTCATCATCTCATTTTCAAAACAACCTCTCAAGAACTCAACTTAGAAAATCAAACAACTCTTTTTAAAATCGCTTATCTAAATCCCGACACTAAACATTTAAACCTTAAGGCCCATTTTTCCAAAATCATATAATAGAAATCGTTCCGGCATGGTTCTTATTTCAAAAACATTATATAAATAAATTCCAATATTAAATCATCAAAATAACCTACGCTCAAAATCATATTTATAATTCAAAACTAACAATTCACTTTAAAATTTCTAATTCACATTTTTAAATCCTCTTAAAAGGCATCAATTAAATAATCCAATCAATATTATTTTTAAACAATAAACAATATATAAGGATAAATTTCCAGAATATTACAATTATAACCAAATCCCAAAATAATTCTAATATCAAAATAATTTATCACTTAATATTCATAAAGTCTCAAAACAATAACCATAAATATATTTATAACCCCCATATCAATTAATCTCACTTTTAAAACCTTTTTAACTATATTTATATTAATAATTTCAGAACATATAATTATATATAGTCATTTTCTAAAATCAGAAATATTAAATAAAATAACATACCAATATATATACTAACATAACATATAACCATATGTATATAACACAATTTAATAACAACCCAAAAACCCAATATATAATCCAAATTCAAAAGTAAAATTCAGCCCAACCAAAAAGAAAGAAAAGAAGAAACCAGCCCAGCAAAGAGCCCAAGCCAGCTGCCCAACCCGATGGCCCAAAACCGAATGCCTAGAAGAGAAGAGAAAAGAGAACCCACCCGTGTGATACCCGGACCCATACTAGGGAGAAAGGAGAGGGGATCCGAAATGAAGAAAGAAGAGGAGATCCGGATCCAAACCAACCCGAAGCCCAACCCGGAAAATAGGCCCATTACCCAAAAGCCCTACTGTTCATCTCCTTCTCCCTCACCTCCCTCTCTGCTCGCTCTCCCGGAACTCCCTCGGTCCTGTCCTCAACAAATCTCACCTCACAGGCGCTCTTCCCCGACCTTTATGAATCGTGAAAGGAAATGAAAATGACACACAAAAGAGAAGGAAAGAGGCTCGAATCTCACCGAGTGCAAGGCTGGAAACAGGGGAAGGAGGAGGAAGGAAGGGGCGGCGGCGGCGACTTCTTCAACGGCTCCTGGCTACGAAAATGGAGGGCGGTGATGCAGGTCTTGAACCGGAATAGAAGGAGGAGGTCGTGGGTTCTACTGGGTGTCTCCCCTCGGCAAACCAGAGCTCCAAGCTCGGGAATGCGGCTTCAATGGTGTCGGCGACGAAGATGGAGGAGATGGATGGCACTGTCTCGGCGGCTCGGCGACTCGGGGACGTTGAGGAGTGGAGGGAGGAAGCTCCTGCTGGCACCTCGAGGAAGAAAACGAAGGAAGGAGGTGGGTGAGGCTCAGTTTTGGCTCTCGGAAACAGGGCTCTAGGAGGCTCCAAGAGAGCTTCAATGGGCGGCGACGGGGGTGGAGGAGAGGAGGTGCTGCTGCTGCTCAGAGGCAAAAAGCAAGAGGAGGTGATGGGTGGCGCTGGCGGCAAGAATAACTCAACAAGGGGTATAGATATTTTGTGTTTTGGGGTTCTGTTTATCCAGAAGAAAAGGAAAGAGGAGGGTGGGTTTTATGGTGAAAGAAAGAGAGGGGAGGAGAGGCTGAGGGTGGAGTGTGGTGGTGTTGGTCTCTGCGGTTTCTGGCGTGGGTTTATAACAGAAAGAGGGAGGGGTGGTGCAGTCTGCTCAGCTGCAGAAGGCAAGTGAAAGGGAGAGGGAGGAGGGCAGCCGAGAGAGAGAGAGAGATAGAGAGAGAGAGAGAGACAAAAAGAAAAAGGAAAGAATTTAATATTTGTGTGGTCCCAACAATACCAATCCAAATTAGCGGAAAAGACCCGAATCCCGCTCGCCCGATCGAATCCCGACTAAATCGAATTTAATTAAATTTTTTTTTAATTCAAGATAATCAAAAATTAAATAAAATTCAATCAATACTCGTAGCTCAATTTAATTTTTTTTATTAACACTCGGTCTCGATGTCGAAAATCAAATCCCGTCAAAAATCCTAATTTAAATTGATGCCGGAATGATTTTAAATCGAAACTTGATCCTCGAGGACGGGTTTTTATTCCACTTTTACAAATTGAATAAAATAATAGTATATTTAATTAAAATAATATTAAAATAATATAAAAATATATTCGGCCTTTACAGAGCTTTACCGAGAGCTTCGTTTCTTCCACTCCGGGGTGCTCGAGGGCGGCTCCGGCTGCGTCGGCGTCGAATTCCAGTAGCTAACGGCCTAGGACGAAGGGGGGAGTTATAAAAAAGGACCTTTACGATGTTTGAGGATGAAAGAGGAGGGAGTCGAGCTTACCACACTTGGATCGGAAAACAGGGAAGGAGAAGAAGAAAGGGGCGGCATCGGTGCTCAACTGGGCTGCGTCAGACCTCGGAGGAGGAGACTGGAGGCATTGTCTACTCAATGGAAGAAGAGGAAGGGGAAGCTGATGAGGTGGGTGTTTCTACTCGGCTTATCCTCGAAAAACCAGGGGCGGCTCGGTCGGTGTTTGGTGGCGCTCAGCTGGTGCTCGGAATGATGCTCGAGAGTGCTCAGGTAGGAGCTCAATGGTACAACCGCGAGCAAGGTGTGTGTTGTGGGTTTGATGAATTAGGGGAAAAGGGTTGTAAAGAGAGAGGGAGAGATGGAGGATGAGGGGAGAGTGGGTGGGTTCTGAATTTGTTTTGGGGTTACATAATAGAAGGAGTGAGAGAGAGGAGAACAAAGGAATATATATATATACATGGTCCTAATATAAAATGTAAGGAGGATATACCCGACATTCAAATTCGAAACCCGCTAATCCCGACTCTATCAATTCCCGACTAAATCAAATTTAATTAAAATTTAATTTACTAATTTCAAGATAATGGAATTAAATTAATTTTATCAAAACTCGGAGCTCGAAGGCGGAATTAAATCCATTACAATCTAAATTCTCAAAACGATGTCGGAATGTTTTTAAAATCAAACTTACGCTCGAGGATGGGTTTTCTCACATTTTTTCCGATTGAATAAAATAATAATTTATTACTCAAAATAATAATATAATAATATAAAATACATTCAGTCTTTACACTGGTTAGGTGGTGACCGAGGAATTTTTATAGAAGATGCGTGGTTAGCAGGGCGTGATGTTGTGATATCTTGGGAAGTGTGAGAAATGTAGGGAATGGCTCTTGTGAGTATCGAGAACATAGTATGCAGGGGTGCTCGGGTGTGAAAACAGAGATAGGGGTTGGATTCTTAGAGGTGGATTGCTAGTGAGAGCGCTTGGTGAAATGAGGGGTGAGACTGGAGAATCAAAATGAGTTGGGGTTCTTTGGGGATATTATCCGAGTTGGTGAGTCAAGATGAGGATTGGTCTTGGCTTGAGAGTTGGAGACGAGCGAGCGGGGTTTGCATTTTATTTTAACTTGTATAATGTGCAAAACTTTCTTGATTATGTGATTTGTAATATGTACTGGCATGATGTTAGCCAGCGACCATGATAAACCTGATATGGCCTGATATTACATGTTGTTATGCAATATTGGAAATCTAGTTGTTAGTGACAAGTGTTATCATGATATAATGATACATTACTATCCTGTTATGTTGTTCTGGAAGCATGTTGTGATGTGTTGTATGAATTATGGAATAAGGATATGTTGCCATGTGAGAGCATGATGTTATATTATGATCTGAAGATGTTAAATGATAAATTTTGACTTGGAGCATGAATATGACTTAAGTGTATGTGAGATGATGGTGCATTATTGCTAAATGATCGTTATATGGTGTTTTGGTGAGTCGAGATGATGTCTGGTGAATATGTTGACCTTTTGATGATTGATATATTGCTTGACCTTCCCTTATCCTGAATTTGATTAATCACGTCAAACATTTCTGAATTTGATTAATTGATATGCGGAAAAATGATTTGGTTTTCAGAAGATTTTGACGAAATCTTGATTTGAACGGATTTAACTTGTTTTTGGTGTAAGGTTGCTTGGTTAAACATTGAATTTGAAGATTTTGAGCGGTTTTGAAAAATGGCCAACTTGGGGTTTTAAAGAAGTTGAGAGTTTCAATGATTTGGATGACAATCTTTCCATTTACAAAACGCTTTGAGGATTTACGAACTAGATTTACATTATGACGTCTCACGAAGTGGATACAAGCATTTTATAGGGGGCGCTTATAGATTGCTTGCTAAGACCTAATCGGGACGCTATAATACTTTTAGAGTTGTGGTACTTCTGAAAAGTCGAAGCGAGGATGTGATAAGGGCGCTTATTACACACTTGACAAGACCAATTGGAGATGTCACGACCGTGACTAGGATGTTGTGAGAATCCCGGAAGACGCAACCGAGATGATTACAAGATCCTTGGACATGGTCCTCCGACTCACCGATTCCAAACTCCTTCCCATTGCTTTAAAATGATTTTAGTCTCGAGGATGAGACTTGTTTTTAGAGGTGGATAAATGTAAAGGCGGAATATAATTTATATATATATTATATTTTATTATTTTATTATCTTAATTAAATATGTTATTATTCATTGCAATTTGTAAAAGCGGAGAAAAAGTCATCCTCGAGCACGAGTTCAATTTTAAACTCCTTACGGCATCGTTTTAGAATTTGGATTTTGATGGAATTTGATTCTGCTTCCGAGCTCCGAGTCTTGGTAAATTATTTAATTCCGTTAATGATTGAAAGATTCGATTTAACTTCCTAGTGTCGGGTTTCGTTTTAGTGAACGGGATTGAAGTCGAGTGTCGGGATTTTAAATTGGTGTTATAGACTTATAGGGGATCATTCCTCAAATTGTAATTCTTTTCCTTTTCTTTATTCTCTCTCTCTATCTCTGATTTTTTGTTGGAGATTCCCCTATAAACCCCATTCCAGCTGCACCTTGTCCTCTTATGCAATTCACAAAATAAAACCACACTTCTACCCTTACTCTCTCTTCATCCATTCACCAAGAAAACCCACAAAAAATCCCTTCTCCTCTCCCTTTCTTTTCCTCTGCAGAAAACCCAAAAAGACCCAAACCACCATCTCTGATTCGCCGCCACCGTTCCTCATTTCCGTCCTCCCGTCGCCGTCATCAAGCGCAGCCTTGCACCCTCTCTGTTCGTGCCGCAGGTAGGACGAGCCGAGGAGGAAGCCGTCGCTCGAGCCCCCAGCAGCAGCCCCGAGTAGAACCTCCAGGAGCCTCGTCCAAGCCCATGCGCACCTCGGAGCCACCGCCGGAGCCGCGAACGCAGCCACTCGTCCCCTGTTTTCGATTGAAAGTTTGTTTTCGATTTCCATTCGATTTCGATGCCAAACCCCTCATATCAACCCGTACTCATCTTTCTCGCGCTTCATAGGCCTCATAGGAACCCTCCTCCTTCGTCGTCGAGCCGGAATCCGCCATTGAAGCTCAGAGGTCCTCTCGGAGTCGCTCGGTGAGTCTCATTCCTCTTCCTCTCCTTTACTCGCGTTTACCTTCTTTCGGGTCCTGGGTGGTCGGAATGGTGTGCTGGTCCGGGGAAGAATGGGATGGGTCAGAAGGGAGCCGGCGGCCGCCCCTTTCCTCCCTCTTCCTTTTCCCGTTTCTTTCGTCATAAGAGCAGAGCTTTGTTTGATTGGGGGAGACGGGTTCGCCTAGACCGGATTCGTCTTTTCTTTTTCCTAAATCGGCCATTCGGGTCTTTTTTTTCACCGGTTCGCTAAAACCCCAGTTCTGAGAATTCGGGTTGGGCTTTCTGGTGTGGGCTGGATCCGGGTCTCCCTTTTTGGGTTTTTCTTGGGCTGATCAGTTGGGCTGCTGGGTTTGTTTTCTAAATGGTATTTTTTTGGTTATTGTTGTTAGTATTATGAATTATGTTATATGGTTGTGTGATAATACATAGTTAGTATATAATTGTTAAATTATTGTCAGTTATTATTATTATATTTCTGAAATCAGTATATAAGTGTTAAAAGTAGTATTATTTGATATATATATATATATATATATATATATATATATATATATATATATATATATATATATATATATATATATATATATATATATGTTATAAGTTGTTTTCAAAAAAAATAGAATTAGTTGGGAAATAATTATGTGATGTTTTAACATGTGATTTAGAATGATTTATTGATGTTGTTTTATAAAAGAGGATTGAAAAAGAAATGGATTTATCTTGGTGTTTTACTTTAGATAAATAATATTTTTAAATTATTGTTAGATTATGATTAATATTATTTGGAGTGTGTTATATTATATAAATTGTTCTAGAAATGATTTATTGATTTTGATAAGGTTTTGGAATAAAATGTCGGAATGATTTCTATAATATGATTTTGGGAAATTGGTTTTAAGGCTTAAATGTTTAATGTCGGGATTTGGATAAGCGATTTTAAAAGAATTGTTTGATTTTCTAAGTTGAGTCCTCGAGAGATTGTTTTGGAAATGAGATGATGAGATGAGATGAACATGAAATGATATATGAATTGTGATGAGATAAGATGGAATAATCTAAAATAAGATATGTGAAGATATGTATGATAGTTAGGGGTGCCTTGTGTCAATTAGATAGACTTATGCATTTGTATGTTATTAGGTGATTGTGATATGTTGGACATTGCTTACTATTGGTGACTCATTACTTGGATTCTGCTTCTGCCTTGTTTCTCTATTGTTCGGCTTATACAGGTAAATTCCTTTATGCGCTTACTCAGATTCGAAAGAGAATACCTGCTTGTGAATATATGACATACTAGGTGTTGCATAAGCATTAAAGCATGCCATGTAGTATCATTCTAGGGTTTCACTTATGAATGAGCATTCAGTTACTTCGTGTGTTTGAATACAGAACGGCCGTTATCTGTGATAGTCGTAGAGTCATTGCTAGGGTCATAGGGTAGCCCAGCCCCATCGGGTGCCCTGAGTCTATCGAGTTGATATGAGCATGATGATAGCCCAGCACCATCGGGCATGAGCATGATATATGATATGATGATGAGATATGATATGCTATGATGAGATATGATATGCTATAGCATCGAACTGGCCAGTCTCTGCACTAACGGAAAGGGGTGCAGAGGTAGGAGAGGGATATGTCAATTGGCATTCGTTGGGCGCCTTTACATTTCTTTTCCGCATATTGTAAATTAGGAGCATGTTAGTGTGATTAAATTCCGCATTGCATCGAAGCATCTTTATTATAGCGTATGTGTATATTTGCTTGCGGGACAGGGTGTGTTGGGGTCTCGGTCTGATCCCGCTCGCACCACTTGTTTTTAGGTATGATTGCTCCCTGTCTCTATGGCGTGGGAAAATCCCCCAGGCGATTGCAAAGAATCTGTCTAACCCCACTAAATTGGCTATACGACTTTAGAATATATGTTCTGGTTTTGACCCGGCTCTGCCGTGGCTTTTGTATCTAAATCTTACTTCCGCTTTAATTTCGTTTAAATTGAATTTCTGTGACTTGGATTGATTGGGGTTCGAAATCCCCGCTTTGAACACTGATTGATCTTTAGAGGTTTGAAACCTCGACCCGTACCTGAATTGCAACAGCCGAACGAAGGTATCCAACCTTCGAAACGTAACCCGGGTAATTATATCCAGGCCGTTACACTTGTTGTAGTTGGTGTTTGATTAGCCCTATTATATGCTTCCTCTCCTGTAACAACTTATAGAAGCCATACAATTTCTTGGGCCCACTGAAGCTAGTCCAGACTGGGATGGTAAAGACCCATGTAAAGTCATGAAAGGGGACATTTTGAGAGCACTGTGAAAGTTGGTATTATACCAAAATTCAGCTAAGAAAAGCCAATCATACCACTTCGTAGGCTGATCAGAAGTAGACCTTCTCTCTTTGCTCGTCTGTTTATGAGTGATAGGCAGTGCTCATACGCAGCTTCGTACCCAGAGTCTTAAAGAGATGCTGCCAAAAATTGCTCAAGAACACCCTACCCCTGTCCAACACTATACACTCATGCAACCAATGTAATTTGTAGATATTATCCATGAACAAAACAACGACCTTCTCATATATGAAGTGGTGGCGAAGTGAAACAAAATGAGCATATTTAGTGAGACAATCCACCACCATGATCGTGTCTCTACCTTTTGATCTTGGCAACCCTTCCACAAAATCCATGATCACCTGGCTTCAAGCAGAATTAAGAATTGGCAATGGATGTACTAGGTCAGGTGAGAGCACGTTCTCAGGCTTGCTTCTCTGGCAGATATCACATTCCTTCACAATGTTATCTACCTCTCTTTTCAGGCCAATAGAACAACTGCTTAACTCGCTGATATGTCCCCTGAAATTATATACTATATCTGATCTAAAATATTTGATTTTTTTTATCTACCTCTCTTTTCAGGCCAATAGAACAACTTCTTAATAAAATGTAATAATATATAAATATCAAAATTTTAAATAATTTTTTAAAAATAATTTTATTAAAAATTTTATATTATATATATTATTACATTTTATTAAAAAACAATTGATTTTTTTATTATTTCTCATAATTTTTTAATAAAATGTAATAATATATAAAATATCAAATTTTAAAATAATTTTTTCAAAATAATTTCATGCGATTGGTAATAAGCATATAATTTTTTTTTAAATATTGTAATATTTTTTAGAATTTTATCTTCTTAAAATAGTCTGTTCAAAAACAAAAAATCAAATACTATCGATCGGACGGAGTATTACACAATACAAATAAATATAAAAGTTGATTTGAAAATGAAAGATCGAGTGATTGTAATTATAAAATGTAATAAATTGGAATCTCCATAAAAAAATTTAATCATATATAATTATAAATCAACCGGGTCAATCGAGTCACCGAGTCAATTGGATAAATCGGGTCAAAATTACCGGGTCAAAATTACCGGGTCAATCGGGTCACCGGGTCGAAACCCAAATTACCCAGAAAATTTCTGGGTTTTCGGGTTCGGGTCAGAAAAACTTTCCTGATTTTCGGGTTCGGGTCGAAAGTTTTCCAGGCGTTCGGATCAGGTCGACCGATCGGGTTGTGTTTTGACAGGTCTAGATCCAATCCACTAATTTTACTAATAAAAATAATAATAATTTCCTAAATCATTGAGATGGACTGGCCTGTGTATCGCAGGAGATACGACTCATTAGTTTACTAAAACGAGGTATGATAATATAGAGTATCTATATATCTATATATTAATTAAAGGGAGAGTTTGTGAAATGTCCAAAAAAGTTGTCCTAATTGGTGAATTGTCCACATTTTTGGACAAATTGGTGGAGTGTCCATCTTGCCAATAACAATTTTATCATCTTGTCTATAGCCTCACTCTTTTTTCTTTTTTTCTTTTTTTATATTTTGTCGTGCAAAAATAAGAGTATGTTGTGCATGTGCAAAAATAACCGTATATTGAGCAAATATGACTCAAGTCTAGTTTTTTTTTTTTTTACATTTTGTCGTGCAAAAATAAGAGTATGTTGTGTATGTGCAAAAATAACCGTATGTTGAGCAAATATGACCCAAGTCTAGTTTTTTTTTTTACATTTTGTCGTGCAAAAATAAGAGTATGTTGTGCATGTGCAAATATAAGCGTAGGTTGAGCAAATATGACTCAAGTCTTTTTTTTTTTTTTACATTTTGTCGTGCAAAAATAAGAGTATATTGTGTATGTGAGTGTGCAAATATAACCGTATGTTGTGCAAATATGACCCAAGTCTAGTTTTTTTTTTTACATTTTGTCTTGCAAATATAAGAGTACGATGTGCAAATATAACCGTAAGTTGTGCAAATATGAACCAAGTCTAGTTTTTTTTTGTTTTTTATTTTTATTTTTTTTTTACATTTTGTCGTGCAAATATAAGAGTACGTTGTGCAAATATAACCGTAAGTTGTGCAAATATAACATTTTGTTGTGCAAATATAATATTTTTTTTTCCGCTTTTTTTTTCGTTTCAATATTTTTTTTCGTTTCAATATTTTTTTTCGTTTCAATACTTTTCGTCTCAGGAGCTGGGCTGATTTCACATCTGGGCCTGACCTTTCTGTTGGCTTGAGACTAAATTGAGCCCAATTTAACTCTTCAGAAGAACCCGAAAAGAGGTTAGACCAAGGAGGTGGGCCCAACTTCTTTGGAAATCGGCCATTTACTGAACCAAATGAATTTGTGACCAAACCCGGTTCAGGAGCATCAGTGGCAAGCGTCTTCTTCTCCAAGGTTTCTTCTAGCGTCTTCTTCATCTCTCCATTCAGTTCGTCTGCCATGGCTGCCTTTAGATGAACTCGGTCTTCCATAGCGTCCTCGAATTCTTCCTCTATGTTTCTCGTCGTCCAAGGTGGTAAAATATGGCTGGAATGGTGATTCTTGATGAAAGATTAACTCTCAAAAATGTGCTTTTCGTACCCAAATTAGATTGTGCATTGATATCCATTACACAATTGACCGATGAACCAAATTGTTGTGTGTTGTGCACTAATAATTTGTGTGTGATTCAGGACCACATTTCGAGGACGTTGATTGGTGTGGGTAAGAGACGGGGAAGGCTCTATTACTATTTGGTGGGGTCGTGTGTGCAAGTCATGAAGGTCAAAGGTGTAGGACGTACGGTGGCACTGTGGCATTCAAGGTTGGGACATCTGTCATCAGAAGTAATGGAGTTAGTCTCTAAAAACTAGTCTTGATAATGGGAAAATGTTGTTTAGTACTAAATATAAACGGGTATGTGATATAAGTCAACGTGCTAAGAAAACCTGTAATAGATTTCCTTTATGTAAATTTAAGACTTCCGCTTCTTTTGAGATGATTCATTGTGATTTATGGGGGGCTTATAGTGAAACCTCCTCTTGTGGTGCACGCTATTTTCTTACTATAGTTGATGACTTTACACGGGGTGTGTGGCTATATTTGATTGTTGATAAGAAAGAAGTGACTAGGAAATTGATGGACTTCTTCGCCTTGATCGAAAGACAATTTGGGGCAAAGGTAAAAACCTTTTACCTTTAGAAGTGACAATGTTACGGAGTTTACTTGTTTGAGAGCCTATTTTAGTGAGCAAGGGATTATATTTTAAAGTTTGTGTAGGAACTCCGCAACAAAATGGACGTGTGGAACGGAAACACCGTCACACTTGGAAATAAAGGGCGTGCTCTTTTATTTCAAGGAAATCTACCAATCTAATTAATGGAAGTGTGTTTACTGCTGCATACTTAATTAACGGTTTCCGACTCCGTTTTTGGGAGGAAAAAGTCCGTATGAAATGCTTTTTTGGGACTCCACCAAACTATGAACACCTTAGAACATTTGGGTCCTTATGTTATTCACATATACAAAGTCGTAGTCATGATAAGTTTAATAAACGAGGGTGCAAGTGTGTATTTGTTGGTTATCCAGAAGGGAAAGAAGGATGGAGGCATTATGTTGTTGATACTAGACAATTCTTAGTATCTAGATCGAGATGTAGAATTCTTTGAACAAAAATTTCCATTCAGTGAAGATGAACTAGACAAACCATCTGAAACTCACACAGTAAAACTCATGCGTTTCATCATATATATAAATCGAAGTTGCCAATTAAATAGCTTAATAGCTTATAAAAAAATTTAATTTAATTAATAATATCTATTTATACATCTAATCTAACTTATCACTTTGATCTATTCTATCAATTTTATATTATCTAACTTATCAGTTTTATCTATTCTATCAATTTTATATTATCTAACTTATCAGTTTTATCTATTCTATCAATTTTATAAAGTAGAGGCCTTAATCTTCTACCATTTGTCAATTTTCAATTATGTTTTCTAAGTTGGATTATTTTGAACTTGACTGGATTATTTTTAGACAAATGATTTTGACTGCTAAATTGATGATGAGTTGACCAAACTTGTATATGTGACTATATGTGCATAATATTAATATATAATGAAGTATCGTCAATGAACATATATTTATCCGGCCTCACCCAACTGTCCGTTTGGAACCAAGAACACAAGATTACAAGAATGTTAGCAAGAAACTCAACCCTAGTGTTCAACGTGACGAGGAATGAGCCGGAGCTGGTGCACCCAGCCCGGCCCACTCCTCACGAGCTCAAGCCCCTCGCAGACTTCGATGATTTACTCATGTTGCGGTATCAACAACCAATCATCTTGGTTTATCCGGCTACGCACTCAGACAGGATGGACCACAGCGATCCAGCCAAGGTCATTAAGGCGGCGTTGGCAGAGGCGTTGGTGTATTACTACCCGTGGGCGGGTAGGCTGAGGGAGACGTCTGACGGGAGGCTGGTGGTGGATTGCACGGCGGAGGGGGTGCTGTTTGTGGAGGCCGATGCGGATGTCAGGCTTGACCAATTCGGTGAGGATTCACTGGTGCCACCCTTCCCCTGCACTGACCAGCTCTTTTACAAGAGTAAGGCTTCTAACGCTTCCGCGGTGGGTGGTTCTCCTATAATCACATTTCAGGTAATTTTATTTATCAAGTATTATTTAGTTAGTTCATCATTATTTAATAAGAAGGTAAAGTGTAGGGTTGTAAAGGTGCTCCATTTTAAGGATTTGAAGTGAGAGCATATTTGTTAAGAGTATAGAATGGAAATAAAATTAATCAAATCTTATCAAATTATCATGTCTTTTTTTAGTCTAAAGAAGAGAAGGAAATAGTTAATTTTTTAGGATGATTACGTATCATTACCCAACACCCTATATGTACTAACATTATGTAATCGGATGGAGAGATGAATAAAATTGAAAAAGTGAATGATTAATTTTAATATTTATCAACTAATTATAACTTAAAATGGATAAAATTCACCTTTTTAATAATTATCTTTCTCTACTCAAAGGGGAAGAGTGTCAAACTTTGACGCAAATATGGACTATTGAATTAAAAAAATCAACGAATAAGATTAAAAGTAACTTCTAATTATTCAATGATATTGGACGATTATTCGTTAGAATAAAATTTATATTTTTTTATACTTTTTGTAAAGATTAATAATTACATAATTAGAGACGAATAATCATGTGAAAACAGATGAATAATTATGAATAAATAGACGAATAATTTTTGTGTACACGATAAGCATGTGTACACCGCAAGGATTGTGTAAACCGAAACCGACTTTATATATATATATACAATTAAATTAGAATTTATTTTCAAAATATTCAAAGAAACATAAAAATTTACCGAAAAATTCACAACTTAAAAAATTTACAAAAATATTCAAAATTTGCAGGGATATCAGAGAAACGCGGTATGAGACCACGTTTCTTGTGAAAATTATCGATTTCAATCCCACGCCAAAGAAAAATAATATTTTGCTATAAAAACGGGGTTTAAAACCGCGTTTTAGTCCTAATTTTGGGTAAAACGCAGTTTTAATCCGCGTTTATATATTAAAAACAAAAAAATTTAAAAAACACGGCTTTAGCTAGTCCGCGTTTTATATGAAAAGGCAGAGGCAAAGGCAAAGGCGTGAAGGAGTTGGCGAGGGGCGTGGAGGCGGAGGAAGCATGGCTCTAGAGATCGAGGTGGAGGCGTCGGAGAACAGAGGCGAGGGGGGAGGGGGTGAGAAGAACATGGATCACGGCGTTGGAGATCGAGGCGGAGGCGCCCGAGAACAAAGGCGAATTAAGGAGGGGGAGGCTGGGAAGAAGAACAGGGAGCACGACGTCGGAGATCGAGGCGGAGGCGCAAAAGAACAAAGGTGAAGGAGGGGAGGCTGGGAAGACGGACAAGCACAGCACCGGAGATCGAGGCGATGGCGTCGAAGAACAGAGGTGAAGGTTCAAATCTCGGATCTGAAATCTGAGAGGAGCCGGAGTTCGGGAGGCGCCAGAGGGATGAACAGCCATGGGATCGAGGACGTATCTGGGAGGCGAGAGGGCAAGATTCAAGAAGGCCATGGGAGGGAGAAGCTCGGATCTGAGAGTTGGGGCAGGTTTATAAATGAAACGCGGCTTTAAGCCGCGTTTCATTCTTTTTCGTCTTTCTTTTTAATTTTTTAATTTAAAAATATAAATTGATATAACCGCGGTTTCATACCGCATTAATTTTAACATAATTAATTATAAAATGCGGTTTGAAACTGTAGTTCTTTTGTTTGTTCTTTTTCCTTACGAATCTTACTTCTTGTGAATGAAACGCGGTCTTAGACCGCGTTTTTCTGCCATACCTGCAAATTTTGAATGTTTTTGTAAATATTTTCAAGTTGTGATTTTTTTTGTAAATTTTTATTATTCTTTGAATATTTTGAAAAAAAATTCATTGAATTAATTAAGTCAGATTTAAAATAGATGACTCTAGTTAAACTAAACTAAAACAAAAAAACAAAAAATATTAGGGTGTGTTTGGATTCCAAATGCATTATGTTTATAATGCAAAATGATAAGGTGGTGTTTGGTTAACACAATTTGTAAGGTGTTTAAATTATGTTATTTTTTGATCCCACGATATATTAATTATAATGCAATTATTTTATCTCTTTTTATGTGATTATTTGGTTAAACTACGGTTTTACCTCGGTTTTTACAAGATTTTTATTTTTAATGTACATGCATATACATGGTGCAGGTGACTCGCTTGCTGTGCGGAGGCTTCATAGTTGCCTTCAACTTCTTCCACCTGATGAGTGACGCAATTGGCGCAGTCAAATTCCTAAACGCGGTTGCCGAGCTGTCCCGGGGGACCTCCGCCCCATCAATCCTCCCAATCTGGCAACGAGAGCTCATGAACGCGCGGGATCCTCCGCGCGTCACTTGCACGTCCCACCACGACGATCACGACCGAAGCTTCGAAATCCCCCAAGACGACTTGGTATGCCGCACCTTCCTCTTCACCCACTGCGAGGTCGCCGCCCTGCGTGCCCGCGTCCCGCAACGCCTCCAGCCCTGCACCACCTTCGAGCTCGTCTCCGCCTGCATCTGGCACTGCCGCACCGTCGCCCTCCAGTACCCGCCCGAACTCAAAGTGTGCATGGCGTTTTCGGTCAACGTCCGGGACAAGTTTGACCCTCCGCTCCCCGTTGGCTACTACGGCAACGGGTGCGCCATCGCCCTGCCCATCCATCCGGCGCGGGGGATACTCGACTCCTTCGGCTACACGGTGGAGCTGGTGAAGAAGGCGAAAGGCGATGCGAATGAGGAGTACACGAGGTCCTTGATTGACCATGCCGTCTTGAGAGGCCGACAAATCCCCTCCACTCCGAACACCTACATTGTCTCCGATGTATCGTCGATCTTTTACGGGTTCCCGAGCCTGGACTTCGGGTGGGGGAAGCCAGTTTTTGCCGGCCCGCCCGATAATGGCTGGCTTTCTTCTAGGATGAGCTTTATCATGGCATATGGAGATGGAAAGGGGAAAGTGGTGTCGGTGACGTTGCCCAAAGACGCCATGGACAGATTTGTTAACGCGCTCAGGAGTTTGCTGAAGATGGATCTAGCACTTTGAAATGTTGTTTGAGATTGATCGATCTTGGTTAATTTTTAAGTATTTCATATTATTCGTTTCATAATTGAATAAAAACACTTCTAAATAAAGTTACAAAGTTGTATTTAAAAGGCCAAATATCGAAATAAAGTTACAAAGTTGTATTTAAAAGGCCAAATATCGAAATAAAAATATGTACTCCCTCTGTTTTAAAATAAATGTCATTTGACTTTTTTTTTATATTTTTTAAGGAGCTAAGAATTCTATAAAATATTATTTTTTTAATCAATTTTTTTATAAATTGATACTTATTACTAATTAATATGTATTTTCGGACGGAGGGAGAATACTATTGCTTCAAACATATTATATAGTATGTCGTTATTATGAAAAACTTAAAGCCAAATGTTAATTAAGGAGCATTGAACTGTATCGGATCCATATAATTAGGGGTAATTAGGGTTCTCTCATGTGGTGCCATGGGTCGGTGTCAGCTATTCAGGCGGAGTGCTATGGTCTTATTAGTGGCCTCCTTGAAGCGTCCAAAAGGGGATTCAGGCGCCTGGAGATTGAACGCGACTGCCTCGCCATCATCAACGTCCTGCAGGGCTGCTAGCAATGTCCGTGGGAGATCGAGATGTCGATATCGGATATCTTGGGTCTTTTCCGTTCGTTCAAGCATGTCACCTTTGCGCACATCTTCAGGGAGGGGAACCAGGTGGCAGATCGGTTGGCGCATCTGGGGTTCTCTTCGTAGTTCGTTGCTGACTGCATTCCAGCTGAGGTCTTTGATCTTGTTCGTTGGGACGCCATCGGGAGGTGGGTTAATCGTCATTAACTCTTTTCCGAATCTTTGCCGTGTATCAAAAAATATATATATAATTAGGGGTAATTACATGTTTCATCCCTAACCTTTGCAACATTTTCCACTTTGGTCCCTGACCTTTCATTTGTTTTATTTTGGTCCCTAAGCTATGTGATTACATCCACCCAAAGTCCTTCCGTTCATTGTTCCATTAACTTGTTGTTAATGAGCTGATGTGGCAAAAAAAAATTTCTTCCAATTTGTTATATTGAAAGAGTGAAGATAACAAAAAAAAAGTGAAGATCACTTGTTATACTTAGTGTAATATTCGGTTGTTATATAAAATTATTTTTATGTCAAAATTATTGATAAAAATTATCATAAATTATAACAATGTTATAATTGATTATACATACACATGTGAAAAAAATATTTTAAATAATCATGACAATTAATTAACGGTGTAAGAATATCAATGGTTGATAAAAATTATTTTATATATATGTTAATGGTTGAAAAAAATTACTAATTGCAAATTATATATATTGACGGTTGAAAAAAAATTATTTTGACAGAAGCTAAAATAATTTTTTTTAACAATGAATTTTTTAAAACTACAATATTGGCTTCAATATGAATGAAAATCACTTATTATACTTTGTGTAACACTCGGTGTTAGTGCTACACAAAACTGATTTAACTCAAAATTCATAGGGCGTAAGGGAGAGAGCGTGGGGAGACCGTGGGGAGCAAGGGAGAGACCGTGGGGCGCAAGGGAAACAAGTCGGGCATCACCAAGCAACGACGACGAGATTAGCCCAACGACACCGGGGAAGAGGGAGACCAGAAGACGGACCGAAGGGGATGCACTCGACGACCCAACAACCCCCAAATTAGGAAGCGAAGAAGGCAGCCACGCCACCGACCAAATACCACCACCAAACCCGATAACCGGAATAACCAAGGCGCCACTAGCCGTAGAGGCCCGGTAGCACAGGAGGTGAGGAGGAAGGAAGGAAGGCGGTGGAGAAGACGCCTCAAGCAGACCCACTCCAACACCGAGAGTCCTCGAAAGAACAATGCAACGACAACAAAGCCGAGCACCAGATCGGAACCCCAACCCAATTGCCAAGATGTAGGAACGATTCGATCCCACCGGAACCGAACCCGGAAGGAAGGATGAGGATGGAACCCAGAACGAGGCAAACCGAGACAAGCCAAGAGTGAGTGAGATAACCAGGAGTACACAAACGTTCGTCAAATAAGAGACGATCGGAGCTAGGTTGACTCAGTCGGAGTTGGGATGAGACGGCCGCAGAACAACCAATTAGACTATGTGATGAGCCATAGAGAGGTTGGGCTTGGAGGGGATTCAAAAGAAAACTTTGGGCTCCTCCCTCTCTCTAGAAATCTAGAGAGAGGTCAGAGGTTTTTTTTTTGTGGTCCTTCCTATATTTATAGTCTAAATTAATTGTTAGTTGAAAGATGCAACGAAAAAAAAAAAGAGAAATTAATTCGAAGAATAGTTGGGAGATTTTGGTTACAAAATTCAAACTTTCACTGTCACTATTTCACATTTTCAATGGTTTGCACTTTGGATCCCGGATCCGGCCATGTAATTCAAAAGGATTATGGTTTACTTTGGCATAGCCTCCCTGGGTTTTGTCCATCATTGGGATCTCTTTCTCTTTTCTATGGTACATTTTAAACAAGGCGAATTTGCGGATATACCCTATCCAGAAAAAAGGGTTACAAAAGTACCCCTAGTTCTACCAAATTGCAAAGAATGTTTATTTAGGCATATTTGCAATAAAAGTATAGTGTGTTTAAGCATTTTTTAAATTAAAATAAATATATAAAATTAGTATTTTCTGAAATTAAAAATTAAGAAATATGATTTTCGGATATTAAAATTGGAAAAAAAAACAGAATTTCGGAATTATTTATGAAAATATGAAAAAAACAGATTTTCTGGAAAAAAAAGATTGAGTTTAGGCATTAATTTAATTAAAATAAATATATAAAATTAGTATTTTATGAAATTTAAAATTAAGACATATGATTTTCGGATATTAAAAATGGAAAAAAAAACAGAATTTCCGAATTATATATGGAAAATGGAAAATACAGATTTTCTGGAGGCATATTTTTAATTAAAATAAATACATAAGATTAGTATTTTATGAAATATAAAATTAAGAAATATGATTTTCGGATATTAAAAAAGAAAAAAAAAACAGATTTTGGAATTATTTATGGAAATGGGAAAAACAGTTTTTCTGGAAATAAAAAAATTTCGGAAAAAAAAAAGAAATAATTAAGAATTATTTTGTAAAGATAAATATTATATAAATATATAATCTCCTTCCAAAGATACCTTCCAAGAAAAAAAAAGAAATAATCTTTTAAAGATACGATTTGCAACCGTTTAACCTAGTAAAAGAGAGTTTGGAGAAATTGACATGTGAATTTGCAACGTTTATCATCTTCTTCTACAATTGACGGGTAATATCTGAGAAATTCATGTCATCCGTGCGTCCGCTCCTTGCATCTTCAACAAAGTGATCGCATAAATCATGGGTAATTATGTGCAACCCTACTTCAAATCCTGTCTCCCTTTTATTTCAGTGCAATGTTGTGATTGAACATATCCTGTCATGTTTGCTTATTTGTTAGGTCGAAGCAACTATGTAATTACATTGATTACCAATGGGGAGTGGAAGTTGCAAGGACAAAAGTATGTTTACACCGGTGATCGAAAGTCTAAAGCATTGGTTGTGTCGGAAAATATAAAGTTTGATGCATTCAAGGTGAAAATTGTGGAGAAGATTGCCTTTGATGATAAAAGGTACGAGTTAGAGATGAAATATGTGTCGTCCCATGCTCCAAATTTTCCTCCTTATGATGTTAATGATGACGATGATTTTGAAGCTTTTAAGTTTTTGAATATGAAATCGTCAAAAGATGGAGTATGGCCAATCGAGTTGTACTCAAGTGTTAAAAGTAGAGGGAAAGGTATGGAGGATTTGGTTGATATTAAAGAAGGTGATCAAGAGGTTAGAGTGTTGTCAAGTGCGCCGCCGTTGACACAAACGCAGACTCAAGAGAGAGTGAAGCAAACTGACAGGATAAGTTTGGCGGAAGACAGGACTATTGACGAAATCCTCAGTGAGGATGATGAGGCATTCGTAGAGAAGCCTGACAGGAATTTAGGTTCAGCTGACAGGATGAAAAACAAAAAGTCGAGTTATAGTCCTACCCCTGTCTTTTCTGTGAGCAGTGATGAAGATGACAGGGATAATGTGAAAAAAAGAAATAAAGGAAAAGATTTCATCGATTTGACTATCGGCGAAGAAGAAGTCAGTACACATGAAGATGTAAACATGGATGGTGGATGGGATGAGCTAGAAAGGGCCGGTTTGATATGAACTGACAAAGAAATTGAACAATAAATAGGGTTTGAAGAAACATTGAATGATGGTGAAATGGATATTTTGAAACAAGTGGAAGAGATTGATGAGGTTTATCGTCGCAATGAAGAGACGAGTGACGAATGGGCTAAGTTTGAGGCAAAAGAAGAGAAGGTTGGGGATCATAGGTCTCACGACATTAAAGTTGGGGATTACTTCAACACAAAGAAGGAGTTACAAGATGCGTTAGTTGCGATGGCATTGCGAGATTGTTTTGAGTTGGGTGTGAGGAAGTCCGACAAAAGCACTTATGTAGTGGGGTGTAAGGACAAGTCATGCATATTCATGTGTCGTGGTTCAATATACCGCAACACTAATATGTTTCTTGTGCGCAAGTTTATTGGAGTGCATAGTTGTGGCTTAAAATCAAGGCAAAACCATCACAAGAATGCATCTTCGAGCATGATTGCAGAAAAAATGATTCCAAAGTAAGCAGCAATATCTTGTTACATACATATTATGAATGAATGTTAGCAATTGCGTATGAGTTGATTGTTTTGAATCATGTTTATTTTGTGAACTAGGTTTGCGAATTGTGGAAGAGGCATCAATGCGAAGGACATAATGAGAGAGATGAAAGAAATGGGAGTGAATGCAAGCTACCATAAGGCAAATCGAGCACGGTTGAAAGCCCAAGACATTGTTAGAGGTTCAGCGGAGGAAAGTTACAGTCGGTTGTATTCATGGATGTTTATGCTTGAGAAGTCGAATCCAGGCTCACATACAGCGGTTGTTAGAGATGACAATGAACGCTTCAAATATGCTTTTTGGAGCTTAGGTGCATGGATCAGAGCAATGCCCCATTTGAGAAAGGTATGTTATACTCTTAGAACTCTCTTATTCTGTATGACAGGATATGTTATAAGTATGACAGGATTCACTATGAGCGGATAACATAAAGTTTAGTATAAGTCAAATCACTGAAAATGTTGTTAATGTATGTGATAATTATAGGTGATATCAGTGGACGCTGCTCACTTGAGTGCCAAGTATAGAGGTGTTCTATTTCTAGCAACATCGAAAGATGGAAACCAGCATATTTACCCTCTTGCATATGGTGTGGCGGATAGTGAGAATGATGCTTCTTGGTCCTTTTTCTTCAAAGAGTTAAAGGTTGTTGTGGACGATGATCCGGAAGTTGTGTTTGTCTCTGACCGTCATGGAAGCATTGGTAATGGGTTGAGAAACAATTATGTGTTTGCAAAGCATGGATATTACATCTTCCACATCTATCAAAATTTCAAGGGAAGATGACATAGAGGAGACTTGTTAAATCTTTGGAATAAGGTCGCGAAGGCGTACACCAAGCAAGAGTTCAATCATTTGTATCAACAACTATGCAAGGAGTCTCCAGAAGTTGGTAAATACGTCGAACAGGCAGGGGTTGAAAAGAGGTCAAGGGCACACTTCACCTACAATAGATATGATATAATGACCACCAACAATGCAGGAACGATGAATTCTAGGTTTAAAGAGGAACGTGGCTGGCCAATTGTTGCAATGTTTGATGCAATATTGGAGATTATGTGCAAGTGGTTCTGTGATAGGAGGGAGAAGTTTGCAAAATGGAATGAAGTAGTTCCAGAGGAAGTTAAGAAAATACTTGATGCTAGATACATGAGTTCTGTTAGAATGAGCGTACAGAGGCTGAGTCAATTTGAGGCGGAAGTAACGTATGGTACATCAAGGTTCGAGGTCAATCTGCATGCGAGAACATGCGATTGTAGAGTATTCCAGGTTGATCAAATTCCTTGCGCTCATGCCATAGCTACAGCGAAAGATAGGGGGTGGACGTTGCTGATTTGGTTGATCCCATGTTGAAGATGGACCGACTACAAGAAGTGTACAAGGAAACTTTGCATCTTGTTCCTCCTATGGAGCGCTGGGAAATTCCTGCAACGGTTGCCACTATCACCTGTCACCCACCACAAGTGAGAAGGCCTGCTAGAAGACCAAAGACGAATAGGTTCCGATCACATTGGGAGAAGAACTAGTCGAAGGCTCGAAAGTGTGGCCGGTGTGGAAAGCGAGGACATTATCAAACTAGATGTACAACGCCTTTGCCATGATCACAAAACCCCCTTCACAATTTATATGCAAACTTTTTAGTTAGGGATTAATTGGCTTTGTTATTTGTCACTTAGTCATTTTACGTTGTTTGGATCTTACTTCACATTGATTGCCTTTATTGCCTATTTATCAATTGCAAAAAAACTTATTTTGGTTGATGACTGCATCCTCCCATTCTCTAATTTATTTCGTGACCCATGTATAAGTATGTCCCCGGCGAATATGAAAACTTAGGTTATGTATCCTGACATGTTTGTAAAGATTTCCTGTCAGTAATGAAGTAACATCCTGGCAATACTAGTTTTTTCATCCTGACATGTTTATAAAAATTTCCTGTCAGTAATGAAGCAACATCCTGGCAATACTTGTTTTTTCATCCTGACATGTTTAAAAAAAATTTCATGTCAGTAAAGAAGTAACATCCTGGCAATACTAGTTTTTTCATCCTGACATGTTTATAAACATTTCCTATCAGTAATGAAGCAACATCCTGGCAATACTTGTTTTTTCATCCTGACATGTTTAAAAACATTTCCTGTCAGTAAAGAAGTAACATCCTGGGAATACTAGTTTTTTAATCTTGACATGTTTATAAACATTTCCTGTCAGTAATGAAGCAACATCCTGGCAATACTTGTTTTTTCATCCTGACATGTTTATAAATATTTCCTGTCTGTATTGAAGCAACATCCTAGAAATACTTGTTTTTTTGATAGGGTTGAAACCTACTCCCACAAGTGTATGGGATCGGTTGTAGTATATCAAGGTGTCGAACTCAGGGACTATAGGAGTATTAATCGAATCTTTGCAACCCGTTGACTAAGCCAAAATAGCGGAAATCGTCTTAAGCATCCAATTTGCAATCTTTTAGCACCCACTAATCTAGGGTTCTTTCAAGTTTTCTCCCAAAATCCTGAGTGTTTCCAGCCCCTTTCCACAAAACGTAACCCCCTCTCAAATCTAGAAAAATCGACCTTTAATTCATCCCCCCAAAACAAATGAAACGAACAACGGAAATATGAAAGGTTTGGCTGATCTGGCACTGTCACGACTCGTGAAGAGTCTGTCACGGGTCGTGACAGCCTGCAGTAGGCCATAAAACAGATGAGTTCACTTGTCACGACTCGTGAAGAGTCTGTCACGAGTCGTGATAGCCTGTAGTAGGCCACAAAACAGATGAGTTCACTTGTCACGACTCGTTAAGAGTCTCCCACGAGTCGTGACATCTTGCTGTAGCTGAAAATTGCACTAACGCCTTTGTCCCGCGAGTTGTGCTACACCACCTTGAGCTCATATGAGTGTTTCTCTTGATATACTTGCTCTATGAACCGTCTATGAGTGTTTCGCTCCTAACGCCTTTGTTCATGTCAGCTAATTAAAGAAAATCCAATTCTCAAATGATTCTAATCTGTCAAGCAAATCAAACTTGAAGATGACAAAATTGAGTCTGTGCATCTTGCCACATTTGAATTTGTGGATAGCCTCCATATTGACAGGAAATACAGGATAATATGCAGATTTGAGCAAGACAAAACTATAATAATAATAATAATATAGGATAACCCACGAATACTAAACCCAAAATACTAAGCCAAAATACGAAACATCAAACATGAACCGTGGAGGTTCCATAATATCAAAGATCTAGTACAAAGTTCAAAATCCAAAAATACTAAACCCACGAATCTTAAGCCTAAGGTTTTCTGGTTAGCCTAATATAATACGAGTCGAGTTCCGAGCAGCATATAGACATCTACCCGTCAAAAACCATCTAACTTTACTACCCACACACACTATCACATGGACTCCTATTTGCCATCCCACATACATTGCGCGAAAGCTTTGCGGTATCCATCAATAAACTCGTCCGATATCGCCTCCAATGTCGACCTTCCAGTGCTAAAAAATTCAATGTACTTGAGCGTGTATACCCCGCAATCACCCCTGCAAAATACATACAACACAACGTTATGCATAAAAACAAGTGCTATTAATCGATATAAATAATGAAATTGCCTCTCTTACACTCGCTGATTCGATTTCAAACCGGGGACGCGAGTGACCTTGAATGGCTTTTCACCCCATTTTTCTACCAACTTGGCCATTGCTTCAACTCGCTTCAACACTATGGGAAGTCCTTTTGTCACCGATTCTAACAACTTTAGTAAAACATTGTCCTTGAACAACCCGTGGTCCGAATCATACACATACACCGACCAATCTGTCAAACTGAGTTTCACGTGCATAGGATTGACCTTTCTCTTCTTATCACCCTCAAGAATTATACACTCCACTAGCAAAAGCAATGCCAACTTAAATTTGTAGTTGTTGTCATCACGCACCGCTTTGAATCTCTCCAAAAGAGTTTGCACTGTCATCTTTTCACCACCCAGGTCACCTAAAAACTTTTTCATCACAACGTCTGTGCCTTTGATGACGACATTCGGTAGGCGATCGCAGCATAAACCAGTAACAATGCAGTATTCCTTTATTGAAAACCTTGTTTCCTTTCCACCAACATCATACCATGTCTCCCACAACTTCTTTGTTTGAAGTTGCTTCATCAATACACCATGTATAAGATGCGATGAGTACGATACCTCTTTCATCATCTTTACGATTTTCCCAAACGGTCCTTTTAATATTCTTTCCCAATCTCCGGGGGTGAGACGTTCTTCAATCTCAGAAATAATTGTCTTCCTTGCATTTAGATTTAATCTTCCATAAATAGAGTCCCCGGTGTAAAACTTATATTGTATCTGCGGATAAATCAATATTTGCAAGTAATTTGAGAGAAAAGTAGTTAACATAAGCTAAAGCTTCAAGCTTTTTGGGAATCAGTCACTATTACTTTCTTCAAAGTGAAAACTAAAAATTTGCTTAACCTTTCTACTATGTTTATTCATACAATCCACTCAACCACAACCAAAGATATAATCACCAAACCATGGCACTTACATCTTTTTTGAAGACTTTCCCCTTGACTTTGTCGTTGGTGGGTGCTTTCCACTTCCTCTTCCGTCTATTTGCTTCATCCCCGTCAATATCTTTCATCTCCTTCGAACGACAAGGGGTAGAATCCTTCCCACCTCTTGTAATGGCCATGGCTGAGAGACATAACTCGGGTTTAGAAACAACAAAATCAGGATGTAGCTTCTTTTTACATACCTAGACATACTGAGCAGCATATCATTTATATACATCAGATTCAAATAAGTAAAAACAAATGGCATCCCTTTAAAAAAAAGGCCAATGCTGACACAGAAGGTGAGTAATAATCTATCAAACGATCCAATGCTGCCTTTTAGAGGCCTGGATCAGAATTCTACTTCAAACAAATAAGCTGCACAACAACTAAAGATCATAGCCTTGAAGAGTCTGGAAAAAAGAATCAAGAAGGAAACTTTAAAGTCCAAAACTCAAATATAAAGCTATTGTGAAAGTAAATAGAGCAAATACGAAGCTATTGAAACAAGATCACTCCTGTATTTCAATAGAATGTGGCACAGAGCATACTAGTTGACAGGGATAAAGAGCGATTTCAGCATGGAGGAAGCCAGAATTGGCTAATAGAGCGTTAAATGTAGCGAGTATAGCCCTGATATTTGGTCTTAATTGGTTCTTGCACCACCCAGTTACATCTCACTTCTTAAGTAGTTTTCATGAGTGGGCGAACCCTCTGAAAAGATAATGACATATTATAACATGCTCATTCCCCTAACAAGTCATACCAACTGATTAAAATTGCTACTCGAATCTGAAAACGTGAAAGTAATGGAAAATGTAGGATAAATTACATACATTTTGCAGTTAATAGTAAACTTCTTAAAAAGGACAAGTACATGCCTAAACATGCATTATATTTGATTGGAAATAAGAGGGCAAACTCAAAAGAAAAAAGGATCATATTGCAAAGTAGTATGTAAAACAACTTTCACTTGCAAGTAATTTACATTCATGAAAATTAATGTGTACAAGAGAAACTGCTATATGCATTTGGGAAGATAAGCAACATAAACTTCATTCCCGGATTTTAATGACTGAGAATGTATGAAAAGAAAGAGATTCATCACATAGAGACAAGTCAATAGGAGATTTTTAAATTTAAATACAATTTGGAAGAGCAATCAAAAAGAAATTCATATTTATACATCAATCGTCTATTTTGCCTTCCAATTAAATAAATGAACTTTTCTCCAAGCTACTCAAGAATGCAATCACCAATTTTAAATGATTGCCTAGAGCTTGGAGTTGCAGTCCGCAAAACTTTAGCCAAGTAAATATTTCTTGAGCTTTCGGGTACAGGTTCATCCATAAAGCCAAAATCAAAAACCCTAGACTATGGACTGCCAATTTTCGAACAAATCGGATGTCCATGTTTCAGTCATCAACGATTGCAATTGAAAGCATAGGCAAGCAATTAATAGACCATCAACAATCACCTCAGATCCTAAGTCTCAGATGCACTACCCACTGTTGTAATAAACAAAATAGAATAGAGGATTCAAGCAACAAACCTAAGGTTTCTGAAATCGATGACAGAGGGCTTCCACGGACGACACTGGACAAGATGGTAACAGATGGTGACCGCTCCGATCTCCTCGCCGGTTTTTATGCTGGCTCAGACGATGGTGGCGGCATAACAGTGGCGGTCGTGGATTTGGGGCGAAAACGAGCTGCTGATGGCGAGAGGAGTTCGTTGCCAGAGGAGAGGAGTGATGGCGAGACTGAAGACCGGAATCCGGTGAGAAGCCACCGGTGGAAGAGGAGGTACACCGGCGTCGGAGGCGAACCGGCGGAGGAGGAGTCGCACCGTCTTCGACCTTCTTCTTCATTCTGCGCAAGTTTGTGTTTTTAATTTTCTGATTTCTGATTTTTTCCACTTTTTACTTTTCCACTTTTCTTTTTGTTTTTTCGTTTTTTTCCTTTTTGTTTTTTCGTTTTTTTTCCTTTTTGTTTTTTCGTTTTTTTTCCTTTTTTTTTTTTCGTTTTTTTTACAAAATGTTTTTTTCCTGGTTTTTAATTATTTTTGTTTTTTTATCTTGGGCACACTTGCAATTTTATTAGGCATTTTTGCAATAAAATTAGGCATTTATGTAATAAAGTAAAAAACAAGGCATATTTGCAAATCACCTATGGATTTTGGGTATTTTTTGCTATTCTTCCTTTAAACAATTGTTTCGGGCAAGGTACGGAATCAGAAAATAAAATTTGGGTAGACTAAATTTTGAATATTTTCATAATTTTCATTAACGAAACTTTTGTTCTAATAATAAATACATAATTTTTAGAGAGAAGTAACTAACCCACAGAGTTGAAAAGTTTGCAAAACTAACCCTAATCCTTGAAATTTTGCAAAACTAACCCGGATTGACCAAAAATTGCAAAAATAACCGGTTGCCTCCACCGGTTTGAGGAAGTAAATGGGGTAAAAAAAAAGAAAAGCAAGGTATTTGTTAAAAAAAACAAGTATAAAAGGGAAGCTTATGAGAGAATCCCATCAAAAACCCTAGAAATCAAATCTACCTCCTCTCTCTCCTCCAAGCTCCCTCCATCTCTCTCCAGATCTGCCTCTTCTCTCCTCCAAGAAGATCGCCCACGTCGAGCAACTTGCTTCCAGCGAGCTGAGCAAGAAGATCGTCATGTATTCCCCGGAGTTCTACGTTGCATGTATCGCTCAGCTAGCGCCTAACGTACTTGGTTTTCAATTGTTTCGGTGGAAATACAGACACGTTAAATCCTTGAAGTGACACGGCTATACAAACAGGTGACATGGTTCATTTCGAAAACAAACTGAATGTGAAACTCTAAACTATGACATTGTAATTCCTTCAGGTGACACGGCCATACAAACAGGTGACAGGGGTGATTTTCTTAGCAAATTGGCAAACACTCAGTAATGTGAAACTTCAAAATCAAACAAGTGATACGGTAAATCCTTCAAGGGACAAGACCATACAAACAAGTGACATGCATATTTCATATTGCTGACATATACGATTTACAAAATAAGTGATTATATTGTTATATTATTAATTAATGTGAAACTTTGAACTGTGAAACGGTAATTCCTTCACGTGACATGGCCCTACAAACAGGTGACAGGGGTGATTTCCTTAACAAATTTGCAGACATTCAGAAATGTGAAACTTCAAAATCAAACAAGTGACACGGTAAATCCTTCAAGTGAGACGGTCATACAAACAGGTGACAAGGGTGATTTCCTTAACAAATTGACAGACACTCGGAAATGTGAAACTTCAAAATCAAACAAGTGACATGGTAAATCCTTCAAGAGACACGACCATACAAACAGGTGACATGGATAATTCACATTGCTGACATATACGATTTACAAAATAAGTAATTATATTATTATATTATTAACTAGTTAAAGTCTATTAGCTCAAGGTAGAGCAATGTGTTAAATACACATAGATGTAGGTTCGAATCCTACATAGACTATTAATATCTTAACATACGTAACAAGAAAAAAACTAGTATTTGAACAAGTGCGAAGAGAATCCAAACGTGTGACAAGAAAAAAGTAGCAAGTGACACGCAAAATCCTTCAAGTGACACGGGACGTTTAAGAATTTAAAACACTATACAAGTCTTCAGGACTATTATTTATTCTTGATTTTTTTTGGCGGGAAAATTTTTAATTTTGGCGGGAAATTTTTTGGCATGTGACCTGCAACCGGTACTGTAGGTCACCAAATTTATTTGCAAAACTAGCCTACTAAGTCACTTTTGCAAATTTTACCAAACCATGACATTTTTGCAAACTTTCAAAAAAAATGGTCTATTTATGTAAAATCGCCTAATTTTTATCTAATTTATTTATTTTTTTAACATTTTTAAAAAAAAATTTTAAATGGAGTTGGCTGGAGGGGACGTCGGTCTATCCCTAATTACGTCTCAGTATCCATATATTGACCGATGACTCGACGAAACATCAACTTACATAATAATGAAGTATATATATAGTCAAACAAAGAGTTTCAATTCAAACTTGTTATCACAAATTAAGCCCACGTGTGACATTAGAAATTAGTGATGGTACAGCCCTCAACCCTGATGCTGAACGTTAGGAGGAATGAGCCAGAGCTGGTTCGCCCAGCCCGGCCCACTCCCGGTGATCTCAAGCCCCTTTCGGACCTCGACGTTCTAGACTTGTTCCGGTATCAGCCACCGATCATCTTGGCTTACGCGGCTGCAGCAAGCGGGAAGGATCCAGCCAAGGTGATAAAGGCGGCCTTGGCGGAGGCGTTGGTGTATTACTACCCGTGGGCGGGTAGGCTGAGGGAGGGTCCTGGTGGGAGGCTGATGGTGGATTGCACGGCGGAGGGGGTGGTGTTTGTGGAGGCGGATGCCGATGCTCGGCTTGATCAGTTTGGGGAGGAGTCACTTGTGCCACCCTTCCCCTGCGCTGATCAGCTCCTTTACAATAGGGTGTCCAACAATTTTGCCGTGGTTGATTGTCCTATTTTTACCATCCAGGTAATTTTTTTTTAACTTAATTAGTTCATCTCTCATTCCATGCAACTTCATGATCGATGAAGGCTTAAGCTCACTCTCATGGTTAGAAATCATAATATAATTTGAAAAAATTGATAGGGGTGAATATTTGAAAAGAATAACGTACCATAATTAATTAATAGTCGTGGTTATCAATTAGGAATTTATTATTACAGTTTTAGTCGCGATTTTTTTAAAATAAAATATTGATGATATAACAAATTAATATTATAAAATATTTATAAAATTTATGATAAAAGAAGAAATATATAATTTATTAAGTAAATAAAAACCCATAAAAGTCTTTACCATATAAGTATCTTCAAAATCTTTTAGAAAATTATTTCTATAACAATCTTCTCATTTAAAGTATCTATAAAATATTTTAAATCACTTACATTGGTTAGTAAAAAAAAAGAGAATTTTAATATTGCAAGTTTATTTAAAAGAATTAAATAACAATGATCGGATATACTTCTCAATTAAAGTAGTGTATATATACAATTTTAAAAGATTTAACTAATTATAATTTGTTAAAATCCAAGAAGAGAATAACATGTTGACAAAATGGTTTTAACTAATACAATATAATATATAAAGATTTACACACACACATATATATATTATATTTTATGTCAATGTTTGAATAAAGCTCATTACTTAAAAATGGAGAATATATTAAGGAAATAATTTCTTAAATATAATAATACTAGTGTAGGTCCCGTTCCATGCATGGAGAATACGTTAATGTAATATCATAAGTAATTCACACAAATTTTAATAAATAAAAAATATAAATAATTCTTTCCACCAAAAAATAATATAAATATAAATAAAATAGCACGTATCAAATACTACATATCTATCTATTAATATTTTTTGTAAGTATGAATATGAAATAGTTTTGATTTATATTTTTATAAATTAACTAAAATATATATATAGATAGATTGTGGCTTAAGATAACTTTCTATAAACCATGATATCATATTATTTTAATATTTTTTTCTAGAATCAAATGCCCCTATATATATGGTAAAGTTTTTTGTCATTTTTATCTTAACTTTTATTTACAAATACTACATATTTATCTATTAATATTTTTGGTAAGTATGACTATAAAATATTTTTTATTTATATTTTGTCAATGAACTAAAATATATATAGATAGATTGTGGCTTATATAACTTTCTATAAACTATGACAATATATTATTTTATTAATTTTTCCCTCTAGAATTAATGACAACGTGCCACATAGGATTTTTTCTCTAGAATCAATCACAACGCGCCACATAGAACGCTATGCATCGGTTTTAGTATATGTATATAGAAAGAATAGATAGATAGATAATCATGTATGGAAGACACACATCTTGTAAAAGTGTTATGTTTTAAAAGTTTATGTAGATATATAAATTATATAGATTGATTAGTAAATGAATAATATGTTAAAGGAAATAAAATATTTTAATATAATTGTAGTTAGAGTTGTTTGAATAAAACACCTAAAAATAAAGTGTTACACCATCATATAAATTAATTTAATTGAGTGTTTGAAATTAAACTCATTGCTTAGTGTGGATAACATATGAATGGCACAGGTGACTCGCTTAGTTTGCGGAGGCTTCATAGTCGCCTTCCAATTCTGCCACGTAATGACCGACTTAATTGGCATCGTCGAATTCCTAAACACCGTCGCCGAAATCGCCCGAGGGGCATCTTCGCCCTCCATCTTCCCCGCCTGGCGACGAGACCTCATGAACGCACGTGACCCTCCTCACGTGACTTGCCCCCTCCCTGATTATGAAGATCAGCGCAACAAACCCAAAGCTCCCCAAGACGGTTTAGTCTGCCGCACCTTCATCTTCAGCGACCGCGAGATCGCTGCGTTGCACGCTTGCGTCCCGCGGCACCTTCAGCCGTGCACCACCTTCGAGCTCGTCTCCGCCTGCATTTGGCATTGCCGCACCATCGCCCTGCAATACCGACCCGAAGAAGAAGTCCACTTGGCATTTCCTGTCAACATTCGGGACAAGTCGAACCCTCCGCTTCCAATCGGGTATTACGGCAACGCGTGTGCCGTGGCTATATCCGCCTCCCTTGCAGGGGAAATCTGCAACAACTCATTCGGTTACACCGTGGAGTTGGTGAAGAAGGCGAAAGGCGGTATGACGGAGGAGCACATGGGGTCCTTGGTTGACCTTGCGGTTTCGAGGGGTCGACGTTTCACAGCCATTCCAAATATCTACAACATGTCCGATGTGTCGTCGAGGATCTACGGGTTTCCGAACGTGGATTTTGGGTGGGGGAAGCCTGTGTATTCAGGTCCACCCGATAATGGTTTTGCGTCACATTGTTTTAGCTTTATCTTGGCATATGGAAATGGAAAGGGGAAGGTGGTGTCGGTGTCTTTGCCGGTCGATGCTATGGATAGATTTGTTGACGCGCTTTCGTGTTTGTTTAGGATGAATCTAACATCTAAAATATAGATTATGTCCTTTCAGAAGTAGATGAAATTAGTCGAAGTATATGTTGTGCATCATCGATTTGTATGGATTGAGGAGGGATGATGAAATAACGTGTGTATCTTCAATTCATGGCTTTTTCATGGTTACTAGTACTAGTAAGTGCTTTATAAGGTACATAACATCACCCGTTAAAAAAATAATAATAAGTACAAATTAAGTATAGATATGTTTTAAAGTTTTAATGTACACAAAATTGTTGAAAAAAAAGGGCAGACAAGTTTTTTTTTATGTTTTATACCGAAAAGATTTTGAATAATCAGTGATTATACGAGAGTATCCTTTCAAATTCGGTAAAAGGGACGCAAGATTGGAAGAGAAAAAAAAAGGTAACTGAATAGACCAAAAAAAGGCGGCTGACAAAAGTGTACCCTAGCAAAAAAAAAATTGCAAACTAGCTAGCCCCTACCTTGTACAATAACAGTAACTGTATTGGTTAAAAAGGGAAGAAGAAAAGGGTCACAACCGGAAGAGGGGGAAAATATGCCAGTTATCTTATCCAACTATCAAAGAAAGTGGTTACAAGGGCATTATTAATTGGAAAGGTGCTCTTGCCATTAACAGGAAAGCGACAAAGGGAGAGAGAAGAGAGCATATCCATTGTTGAAGGCGACTTGAGGGAGAGAAGAGGAAAACTGCCAACGAGAAGAGGAAAACCATCAACACTACTGTAATTCGAAATAGGTAAGTCTCACCCTCTCCTTGGTCTGTGAAAACCTCTACACCAATTCATGGTTACCTACACAAGGGTGATTTGGGTTTTTTCCCCAAATGTAGAGGGTTAGGTGACCTTCTTGAAATTCTCCCATTGGAGATGTTTTATGGTATGTAATTCCGTGGGATTGCAACATTATGGACCTAAATTGCAAAAGAGTCTGCGATTGAATGGGAGAAAAAGAGAGTGTATACTTCAAATATGAAGTGGCGAAGTTGATGTATGGTAGGAGAATAAGTGGGTATTGGCATGTAGGGATGCAATTGGAGACAAGAAGTGATTAAGGGAGGGAGCGACGATGGTGTATGTCCCACAAAAGCAAGGTAATTGATGAGAGAGGGTTCAACAATGTAAACTAATGAGAATGGAGGCTAGGTTCCACGATTGAATGGAGAAAGAAAGAGTTGTTACTCCGGATTTGAGAGACAGACAGTTTGATTTTTGGCAGGAGCAGACGTGGTTAGTGTCTTGTATGGATGCAATTGGTGGCAGGAAGTGGCAGCAAGAGAGGTAGAGAGGGTGCTATAGTCAGGGAGGCGAGGGGTGTATGTCCCACAAAGATATGGTAATCGAATAAGAAGGATTCAATAGTTGAAATTGATGACAAGGTGTTCGTTTGAAAATGGTAGATGTGGAACATAAGGGGTGGGTGGTAGGAAAAATTTGCACTAGTGTCATGAGAAAGGTAGCAATTGGCAAGACGAAAATAAATTGCTGTCATGAAATTTTTAGCAAGCGACAAGAAATAGTTGTGGAATCTGATTGTTGTGTGTTTGGTTATTGATGTAGGAATTGAAGCAAGGCTCGAATATGGTGAAAACTAGTGGCAAGAAAGCGCAAGAAATCCCGGCCAGTGACGAGGTAAAAAGACATCAAAGTTTGGTATGTAATGGTTGGACATTGGCATTCATCTAACTAGTAATGTTATTTCGCATGCAACACTAGCAGTCGTCGTGGATAACCATTTCCGTGGTAGGTGCTCACAATATTCGAAGACCCTCCTCCTCTATCGATTAGGACCCTCCTCCTCTATCGATTAGATGAGGCCCTTGACATAGCTGACTGGCAGAAGCTCAAGGAGAGCCAACTATAGGGTGTCGTGAGGCTGAGTGGACAAGTCAAATTCTCGGCCTAGTTGTCCCATTTATTTCTGTTGCAACAATTGAAATCACCTAAGAAAATGGAGACATGATACCTCATCCAGGGGCATCTCTTGTGGTTTTTCCTATAGGAGTTCGCCATAGCGACGAGATTGAACTACAGGGGCCCCACCTAGCGACGTTATAGACAAGAAGCACAAGGCCGTCGTATATGAGTTCTTCAGGTAGAAGAGGATGTCTCTAGGGAGATGGAGACACACTAGAACATTGCAAAGAGGGCCAATCAGTCCACCAAATGAAGTTTCAAGCTTCCACTGCTAGTGATTGTTGAGGGGGTCCTTCTAGTGGGGGAGAATCGGTGCCACATCCATGGGAGGAGGGGGGGTCGTCAGATTGTTGGAGGACGTTAACAACTTTCTAAAGTTCCCCTGGGGGGAGATTGTCTATGAGATGACGAACAAGTGCTTAAGGGGAGCCGTCTCGAAGAAGATAGCAGGAGGAGGGGTTAGTGTAGTGGCCAAACCCAGTTAGAGCCTATACGGTTACCCCACCGCTTTCCAAGTGCGTGCCCCATTCTTCATCCTGCCACATTTAGGTTTTTTTCCTGCCATGAGTTATGTGGGAACCTGTGAGTAGTATTATATTTTTATGCCACAATAGGTATTACGAGCAAGTCAAACATAATGAGCAATTGGTTTGCATGGATGCAGATATGGATGTATGAGGCCATCCAAAAAATCGAAGAGACATTTGTCAACTAGGTTTCTACGACCAAACAACCCCGATGTCTAAAGTGGTAGGTGCACGACGACGCCTTCACATTCGACTACATATCATCGATGCTAGACAAGTCGTAAGAAGGTCATCTCAAGCTGAAGCAGCTAACCCCTATAGTTATCCCTAATGCGGAAGAGAAGGTAATATTGTGGCGTGTGTACTACGAACACGGGAACACCGATGCGGAAGAGAAGGTATATTATGGATCGTTGGCGGAAGGACCTACCCCAGGAACACTTGAAGGTTGCGGTCCCTTACTATAAGTCGATAGAAAAGAAGTCCGACGGAATGAAACGGTATGATGATATTCATAGTAAGGTGGACAGAATTGCCGGATTGGCGATGTACAATGAGGATTTGTACAAGGTTGTGATGGCTACTCTCGGGGGATTGGAAGACACTATCAAGGAAGCTACGCTGGGGAAGCATATCCTACACTTGCACAACCTCGATGGCATTGGGAAAGTGTATGGGCGTCGAGTGGTGAACCCTACTGAAACGGGTATGAACGACGAAGGGCACGAACCGGCTAACAATCTATCCCCCGTGGTAGATCCAGTAGACAAAAGGGGTAAAGGTGCCATGAGAAGTAGGAGTATAGGCTATCATAGGGAAAAGGTGCGGGAACGTGAGCGTCAACGGAAATGGGTCGAGGCAAACAACCTTGTGGAGAGCCAAGCAGGGCCCAGCTATGGTCGTCGCCACCACAACATGATGCCCATGCCACATGGGCATCACATGCATAATCCTCATCTATTTTACAATTCGGTACGTAACTGGGAGTACATGCTCTCATGTCACACACTTTTCGGTAGCATCATACTTATGATCATTTATTTCATTCTCTTATGGTAGATGATGCATACACAAGCCTTGCAACAAAGTGGCCTGAGCAACACTCCGTTCAGTCAGTTCAATGGTGTACGCGGTCTTCCTATGCGAGTTACATAGGTGAGTGAGAAAAAATCAGACTCTTCTCTAACTTCTGACTCTTTGCAATCAGTTATTAACAAATTTTTCTTATGCAACTATCCCAAACATACACGTCGGGATCTTCATCGTTTAATTCGGTCCCGTTTCGAACATTCCAGAATACTGAATGAGTTGGGCACGCCTTGCATGAATGGTTGTTGCCACGTTTGGAAGAATAGTTATAAGGGGCTTGTGATGTTACTTAGTCCAATGAACTCGTCTTTTGAATTTTTTTTTTGTGGAAATGAACTCTTGTTTTGAATAGTTATAAGGGTCCTAGTGCTTCTGAACTTGAATTAGACATCCTTTTAGAACAATAATGTTGAAATTATTCATGTGCTCATCTGAACAAAACAATTATTTTCACAAAGAGAGGCCCAAATCCTTTTACAACGAGAGGCCCAATTACCAGCCCATTCCACTGGTACACATCACAAATTATATTAACCAGCCCATGTACACATCAAATATACAAATTTCTTACTACATATTATTTAAACATATTAGTTTTGGAAAAATTACTCAAAATAATACTACGTACCAACTATGAGATATGAACCAAAAATAATACGAACTAAAAAAAGTATCAAAATTATAAAAAAAAATCTATAGTTTTTTGTTCAAATTTATAACAAAAAAAAGTCTCAAAATAATACTACGTTCCTAGTTTGTATTATTTTTAGTTGATTGACAAGGAGGAGAACCACCTGCACTCATTGGCACTCCCATATTGTATGACCTTTCTTGTGCGGGGGGGTCGTCCGTGTCCATTGGTGTACTCCCTTGATCTCGAGCTTGACCTAATGTACTATTGTGTTCAACACGCAGTATACGGAAATCCACGGCTCTAGTTCCAAATGGGAAGGGACATGGAAAATATATTGCATGGTAATTGCTAGTTGGTTTCCAATGCAAATACTTGTGCAGTGGATTGCTCAACAGATTGGCTGCGTTCAGACTCCTTTCATCGTACAGATGAGAGCCATGTAGCGGCTCGAACCCTTTTGGCGATTCTTGTTCCCATTTCCTAGCGATCAGTGTGATCATACCTCCCAAGACTAACTTCCCCTTCGGGCTTTCGCTTGTTGCATCTCGAATGCAAGATACAACAAATATAGATGCCCAGTCAGGCACGTCAGTACAGTCTTGGAAGAAGCACCGAAACCATGCCAAATCCACAGCATCAACCTTGCTAGTCTCGCCCTGACTGCCAAAAGCCATCCTAATCACTTTGTGTGCCAAGACCAAGCACGGATGCCCAAGCCTGGAGTTAGTCTCACCCCTGTGACCGTCAAATTTTGTACTTTGTACCTGTGAGGTCAGCCCAAACCTCTTTGATCTTGTTATACGATTTTTTCCATTCATTTGTAGGTTGACGAGAAACCCCAAAGATGTCCCGCAACTCATCGTATGACAGGGACCGCTCGACATCATTGAGGTGAAATGAAATTCGGTTGCCATTATGCGAAGATACAGTGGAGAGGAATTCGAGGAGATATCTTCTATAGGTTGATGCACTCTTATGCGGAAATTCTGCCAGCCCTGCGTGATCAAGCATCATCTTCGTAATGTCGAACATGCCTAGGCGTCTAAGTGCGGGAACATCGTAGAATCTAGTGGGAACAATATCCATTCTCGATAACATCAACCATCTGGCCTTGTGTTGTTCGGTAAGATTATTCAACTGGAGATATTCCGGCTCCATTAGAAACTGATTTGCACGGCAACAAGTTTTGTTTCAGATTTCTCAGTACCAAAAACTTAAACCCCAAGCCTACCCGAGCACCCATTACCCACCCGATAAGCCCAATATCTGAAATCAACTATTGATTAACATAAAATCAAACAGATCGGACTGATTGCAAACAGAACGACTTTACCAATTTGGAGATTGAGTCGTGGTGGTGCAGCCCTGACGAGACGATTGGCCCGGTCCTATGGATACAGAAAGGCGGTTGGAGTTTTCAATTGGGAGAGACGCAATCCGATTTTCCCCAGCTGCTACGGGAAGGATTTGTTTTTTACAGTCGAAAGCCGTTGAGATGGAGTGAAGAATTTTGAAGAGGGTTAACCTGTTACAGTTTTCAATTTACAGCTTCAATTTGCATCATGACGAAGCATGGAGTAGGTTGCAGCTCCAAGGTGAGCAATTGGGCCGGACTGAGTTGGTAATTGGGCCGGATTATTTGATTTTTTTAGAAGGGAGTAGTTATATGAGTTAGGTATATATATTATGCAAGTATATAGTTTATAAATATGAAAATAATCATTTCATTATATTTTGAGAATTCTCATGTAAAGTATAATACATAAATATAGATATTTTCAATCAATCAGTAATAATAATATCAATATCATTGTAACTTTGTTTAAATGTGATGTATAACCAATATTTATATTCAATGTTTTGAATTAAGCCAATTAGTTAGTAAATATGTTAAGAGTAAAAGAAAAAAATTTCATTTGTTTAAAGAAATAAATGGAATAATTAAATAATAATAATTACATGAAATATATAATTACAAAAGGGTAAAAAGAACTTGATTGGTGGAAAGGAGAGGATTAAGGAGAAGATTACACATAAGCATTAAGTATTCTAAATTAAGATTATATATAGCTATTAGATATGTTAAGAATAAAAAAAAATTTAATTTATTTAAAGAAATAAAAGGAATAATAAAATAATAATAATTACAGTAAATAAATAATTAAAAAAGGGAATAATAATTAAAGTAATAATTATTAAGGAGAATATTACACATAACATAAGCATTACGTATTCTAAATTAATATTATATATATGGATAAAAAAATACTTTTTTACATAAGAAAAAAATGTTCTTCATGTCATACAGATTATATACAAAAAGTTGGGTGAAAACCACATTTTGTCTCAACTAATTACATTTCAAAGCATAAAAAATAGGAACTCGAACTAATTAAATTTTATAGTATAAACAAAGTCTAAAAATTATTTAATTAGAAATTATAAATCGTCAAAAATAAACAAAGTATAACAAATACCCCAAATACTACTTCAGAAGAAAATAGTTGTTATGAAGAATTACCGCCTGAAATTAGTTAACCACACTACTTACTTACTTAGATGGAATACCGCCAGAAATTAGTTAACACACTATATTTAATAGGGGGAGAAGTAATATTGGGGTAGTAATTATGATATAGGGTTACATTGAAGTCTATAAAAAAGCAAACTTATTTCCCCCTATTAAATCTTTTCTTTTTAGTCCTTTTTAACCTTGGATATCCAAATACTTTTAGATAAGCTTACCAGAGGGTAAGTGAAGTATTTTCCGTGATGCACGTTATCAACAATATTAGCAATATTAAAAAAATTGTGATATTTAATATATTTTCAGCTTGGTCAATGGGCGGAAAATTATTATAAATACACGTACCCACTCCACACAATTTGCAACATGTTATCAGAAAGCTAGTGTGTGAATTTTATTCATTACATTCCCCACTCTCTTTCGGAAAAATCTTAATTAGCAATTCAACCTAATTAACTAGACAAGAATATGTCTGCACCGAATTCAACCCTAGTGATCAACGTGAGGAGGAATGAGCCGGAGCTGGTTTGCCCGGCCCACTCCCAATAAGGTCAAGCCACTCTCGGACATCGATAATATACCCCCGTTGCGGATTAACGTATCGAGCATCTTGAGTTATCCGGCAAAAGAAGACCGGAAGGACAGGAAAGATCCAGCAAAGGTGATAAAGGCGGCTTTGGCAGAGGCGTTGGTGTATTACTACCCGTGTCCGAGTGCGGGTAGGCTGAGGGAGGGCCCTGGTGGGAAGCTGACGGTGGATTGCACGGCGGAAGGGGTAGTGTTTGTGGAGGCCGATGTGGATGCCCGGCTTGACCAGTTTGGGGGTGAGTCACCGTTGCTTCCCTTCCCCTGTGCTGACCAACTCCTATGCAGTGTGGCTTCTTCAGACGCATTTACAGTGGTTGATTGTCCTATGTTTACGTTCAGGTAATATTTACGTAGTAATTAATTTGAATATTTGATTTGTTCTTCACGAAGCACTCATCTTGATAACTAATTATATATGCTTAGTTATTAATATTCAAAATGTATAATATTACGGTGCAGGTAACTCGCTTATTGTGCGGGCTTATAATGGGCATTACCTTCAACCACGTAATGAGCTGAGCGACTCAGTGGGTGTCGTCCAATTTCTAAACGCGGTCGCTGAGCTTGCACGTAGGGCTGGAAATCACCCGTGGGTGACAGTACTGACTCACCCGACCCATTCGACCCGATTATACGGGTGAGAACCCGAAAAAAACCGGGTGATGAATGGGTGATGGGTGGGTGAAACGGGTGATGGGTGATATGTTTTTCACCCATTACCCGACCCGCTTAACCACCCGTTAACCCACCCGATTATTTAAAAAAATCCTAGTTTATAAAAAAATATAGCCTAACACAACTACATATTTCTCCTTTTTCTAATTATAACTTCTCTATTCTCTAATTGTTCTTGTGCAAAAAAAATTCTAAAAGAATGTAAACTTATTTTATTTAATCCCACATCACATTTTTTTTAAATATTTTATTTGTTTTGCATATACTACTAGAGTGTTAGCAATTTCGCTCATTTAAGCGACTTAGCATTTAGTGTGTTAATGCATGACTAAGTCAAATTGTTTTTTCTTTTTTTAACTACGAGTCTAGCAAACGGGTTAAAATTCATCTCACTTGATTTGATATTAAACTTTTAATACTAACTTTGTAAGATGAGGATAGTGATATAATGTATGAATAAACCTTTTCTTCATTTAATAAGATTTTCACGTTGACGTGGTTTGTGAAATTATCGAATATGATCGATTTCTAAGTATGTCTTGTGACTCATTTTCTTTTAACTTACTTCACCCGATTACCCACCCGACCCACCCGATTCACCCGATGGATCGGGTGATGGGTGAAACATTAGACGGACGGGTGATGGGTCGGGTGAAATTTTTTTGTGACGGGTTGGGTGGAAAAATGGCTCCACTCACCCATCACTCGACCCATTTCCACCCCTACTTGCACGCGGCGCATCTTCCCCGTCCATCCTCCCCGTCTGGCGACGAGAGCTCCTCAACGCGCGCATGACTTGCACCGATGATCAACATCAAGACAACCAATTTTACGTGCCCGAATTGCTCTCCGCGGAGGACAATCTGGTTTGTCGCACACCGATCTCGAGGTTGCCGCCCTGCGTGCTTGCGTCCCACAACACCTCCAACCCTGCACCACCTTCAAGCTGATCTGCACCTGCATTTGGCGCTGCCGCACCATCGCCCTCCAGTACCCACCGGACGAAGTCGTTCGCATGGATTTTGCGGTCAACTTTCAGGACAAGTTCGACACTCCGCTCCCCGTTGGCTACTACGGCAACGCGTGTGCCCCCGGTAGCTGCGCCTCCCCGGCAGGGGCTATTTGCAGCAGCTCCCTCGGCTACGCGGTGGACCTGGTGAAGAAGGCCAAAGCAGCTATTACGGAGTACATCAGGTCCATTCTTGACCAGTTGGTGTTGGGAGGTCGATGTATCACCTCCATGCCCAACACCTACCACATGTCTGATGTATCGTCGACCGTCAACAGCTTTCCGATGCTCGATTTCGGGTGGGGAAAGCCCTTTTATGCTGGCCCGCCTACTAATGGCTTTCTTTCGCATACCTGTGGCTTTCTCTTGGCTTATAGAAATGGAAAGGAGAAGGCGTTGTCGGTGTCGTTGCCGGAAGATATGCCATGGACAGATTTGTTAACGCCTTTCAGAGTTTGCTGAAGATGGATCTTTCCCTCTAAAATTGCCAGCTCGGGTCGTTGTCCGGCGTGCATTCATCATTTTTTCCTCCAAGTGGGAGCTATTTTTTTTTCACCAGTTCGGAGTTATTCAAACAATAATTAAATTTACAATAATTTTCCCTGTGCAAATTTAGTGTTATACTATCTGTATCAATATAATTGGCCCTTTCACTGTCATGTAACAAAATATTTATCTATTTGAACAATATGATAATTTTTTTTAATTTTTTCAATTTATTTCATTAATCGTATTTGATTTTCAAGATACTTTATTAACCAGGGTCATCCAATCCTTTTCGGATCGGAGGCCTGCACAAATATAAAAATGAGGAATATTTTAGCCATTTATAAATATTTTTTTATAAAAAAAATGAGTACTTTATCCAGGATCAAGAGATCGGTTTTTTAGCATAGAATTGGTTTCGACCCTTTCTAGTTAGTTTTTGGTCTTTCTCGGAGCGAAATTTGTACCGAATTACGTGTACCGAACCATGAAGCGTCGATGATCGATAGAGGGCATACCGTACGAAAAACCGGACAACTTCATTGGCGTTGTCTGTGGGAACTCATTCACTCTAAGAGTTGATTCATTAAGGTCAAGTATCCGATTATTTTACCTTAATTGAGTTACAAGATTTAGGATTGACTGGATTGAAGATTGCATAGTTACGATTGGCATATACAAGGCAGATGCAAGGAACTATCTTCCTACGAAGAATGATGATTAAGATCGAGATAGCTATAGTACCCATGCATACATATTCACGATTATATTGTTCATCATGGGTTGACATGCATATATGAAATAAATTTATTTCTTTAATCTATGGAGGTAGTTTTTTTTTTTGATTAGTAATCTATGGAGGTAGTTGATTCAACATATTGGAATGTCATTATACAAATATCTACCTGCTGTAAATCAAAGACAAGTATTTGTGCGTAATGACCACGTTTTGCCGTCATTATTAACCTCCCGTGAAGGATTGGAAAAAAGGCGAACATCAGTAAAAGGTTGAAGATGACGTTCGCGATGTTGAAAGTTAAACTTAGTTTAAGCTTTTAATTATTCAAGTTTCATGTATGCATTCAAGATGGAAGTTCATGCATGGTAGAAAACGTAAGAAAAGCTTTGGATTTTAAAGTAATAAGTTTAATTCTAGTTTTAATGTATAGAAAGTTTATGTTAAGATCATGCACTACTATAGTCCTATAAATAGTTTATATCTTTTGAGTTGGAATAAGAGTGAAACACATTTGAAGAAGCATTTGAGCTTATCTTCCTCTTCAAAAAATGTCTCTTCTTATATTACTTCCTCGTCAAATTCTATCAAATTGGTATCAGAGCTCGATTATGACTAATTCAAGTTTTCCATTCCAATTTCCTCGTCTCACAAAAGAAAATTATGAGAATTGGTGTCTACGTATAAAGGCACTTCTTGGTTCCCAGAATGTGTGGGAGATTGTCGAGAGAGGTTATGAGATGCCTCAAGACGAAGCTTTGTTGACTCTCACCGAGAAGGAGGTCTTTTAAAAGACCCAAAAGAAGGATCAACAAGCTCTTACCCTTATCCACCAATGTCTGGATGAGTCCATGTTTGAAAGAGTGGCCAATGAGACGACCGCCAAGTAAGCGTGGGAAATCTTGAAAACCTCTAACCAAATGGTTGACAAGGTGAAGAAGGTGCGCCTGCAATCTTTGTGAGGAGAATTTGAAGGTCTCCGAATGCAAGAGTCTAAATCATTTGCGGATTTCTTTGAAAGATTGTTAGCCGTGGTCAACCAAATGAAGAGATATGGAGAAAGCATCAAGGATGCCCAAGTTGTTGAGAAGATACTTCGTTCGCTGGCAACAAAGTTTGATCATGTTGTAGTAGCCATCGAAGCTAGAATCGAAAGACTTGGAGACTATAGCAGTTGAAGAACTCATGGGTTTTATCTTGAAGATTGTCGATATTTCTGTATTCATATCTACCACCCGTGATACATGGTCTGCCACCAAGGAGATATTGTGTTACGACACACCATCGGGGCAAAATAATTGTGGGCAATCCTCGACACGATCAGAGTCAGCTGGTAACAAATCGGCTAGAAAACAAAGGCAAATTTTGTGGCTAAAACCACCATCAAATTTCTACAAACTGAATTTTGACGGATCCTTCAGATCGGATGGCTCCGGCACCTTCGGTTTTGTAATTATAAATGATATCGGAGGAATTGTTTCCTTGGAAAACGGTACTTGATATAATAACTCCACTCTATACGTTGAAGCCTTGGCGCTTCGGTCGGGAGTTCTTAAAGCTAAACAGCTTCAACTAGATAATCTGCTTATAGAGGGTGATTGTCTTATGGTTGTTAAAGCTCTGTTGGGTGACTGGTCTTGTCCCTGGAACATTGAGCTTCTTCAATCGGATACACGTTTTGATCTTTCCTATTTTAGTAATGTTGCTATTCGTCATATTTTCAGGGAGTCTAATGTTGTAGCGGACAAGATTGCACGTCTGGTCTACAGTAATCCTGTCGAGGATAGTTGTTCGTCTGATCATCTGCTGGCTCATCTCGTCCGTCAGGATGCTTTAGGAAGGCTTCCGTCTTATCGGGAACCTCCCTAACTTTTATCTTGTTTCGAAAAAAAAATTTAAGAACTTGCTTTTACTAGCTAGAAAGGTGCCGCTGATTTTGACTAAAATATTCCTCAATGAATTCTATAACGGGTGTGATTTTTACACTAAAAATTTTTACTATATACATCACATATCCTATTTTTCTATTTTTTTAAACACACTCTGCCCCTCTTGTGTCACTAACGTGTAACTCAAGAGGCATATATGTGTGACTCAAGATACTCAGGTGTAGTGCATATAATAAATTTTATGAGTGCAAATATTATCACTCATTCTATAAATATGATTTAGATGTTTTAATGTTTAAGGCACACAAGATTGAAATGGAAGAAAAGTTGAAAGGGTGTGCTTTTACTCTCTCACAGATTTTTAATTAAAAAATTTGACTTTTCAATTGGATAGATTTTTTGAAACGTTACAATCACACGCAAAAAATAATTAAAATTAAATTGACAAGAAAAAGAAAAAGAAAATTTTCTCAAAATTTCTTCAAATCTGCAGCATTTCCTTGACGAAGATTCATTAAGGGGTTTACTATTTACATGGTGTGCGGATTCATGCATCTGCAATATGCGGACGTCCTTTTTTTTAATTTTTTTTTATAATTTATATCTTGTAGTAAGGCTTGCTTCATCCTCTTCGTCCTCTTTGTTTCAAAGTTAATATCAAGTTGAGAGTGTGATTGGCATATAGTTGGATCTGGGTTCAATTGACGAACTAACAAATAGATCCTTCTTCATCGGTCATGGATTCCATTTGGACTTGAGTTTTTGAATCTGGGTTCAATCGATGACTTTTTTTTTTGGTTTGAAATGGGGGCTAAAGCCCCATACTTTTATTTAGATTTAGTCATTTAGAAAGATAGTTGCATACATGTGGGGAGCTGGTGTGGAAAACAAGCAGCTAGAGTATTGAAGACTAACAGGTCTTCAACCAACTCAATTCCCTTATTTGCTAAAAAAATTAGCCTCCTTGTTCGCTTGTCGACGGACTTGGCTTATCACAACCTCCCAATCTCGGCCTCGCAATAGATTCCTACAATGCAGAGCTATGTTGTGATGGGCATAGTTGGCTTCCTCTTGATTTAAAATCTTGCAGGCTTGTGCACAATCAAGCTCTAGTATCAGTTTGGGTATCCCCAAATCACTGGCAATCCTTAGCCCCTGATGGGCGGCCTTTAGTTCAGCTTCGAGGGCTCCGCAGTGCCCACATCGTATCGCGAAAGCTTTCACAAAATTCCCATCAGCATCCCGGAAAATTCCGCCTCCCCCTGCTTGCCCCGGGTTACCTCTCGAGGCACCATCGGTGTTTAATTTGATCCAGCCTGCTTCCGGAGGTGACCACACCGTAGGTATGGTGATGCTCTCCGTTGTCCTGTCTTGTAGTGTCTTGCACTTCTCCTGCGCATGAGTATAGGCCGAACATGTCATCCATACCCTTCGAGCCACCCCCTGGATGTTATCGTTTCCTTCGAAAACGAGCTGATTCCTCGTCTTCCACGTTAGCCATAGCATTGTAATAAAAGTTGCACTCCACCTATCCTTCTTCTCCACATTTTTAAAGACCCAATCTCTCGGTTCCATCTCACCAAACAACCCCGAATGTGGCTGATTCCCAGTAACCCGCAGCCACGCCGCCCTTACCTGTGCACAGTCCCTCAGAAGATGGATGGTGGTCTCAATTTCTCCACATCTTGGACACGCCGAATAATTTTATAAGTGGCGCCTCTGCCTGGTAGCGTTGGATAGGATGGCATCGTGCGCCACCAGGTAAGCAAACGTGCGAGATCTCGATGACTAATTTATGTCTGAGCGCCTGTCTAGGTTCACGTGGACTTGAGTTTTTATCTGGGTTCAATTAACGCTCAGACAAATATATCCCTTCTTCTTCATCGACCATGGATTCCGTCTCCGTCCTACTAGGGAACACCTCGTTGGTCCGGGTCGAGCCGGATATCCACGACCTCATCGAGAAGGAGAAGCGCTACCAACGTCGCGGGATTGAGCTCATTGCCTCCAAGAACTTCACCTTCTTCGCCGTCATCGAGGCTCTTGGTGGGAGAACTTGGAAGGGCAGAACGAGAACTGGCCCGGTGGTGGGGAGTTGGGCGATGTTGCCGCCGGAGAGGAGGTTCGGGCATACCTTTGTTGTGTGGAGAGGAGTAGAGTAGATGGGGATGAGGAAGAAGAATAGTGGCATCCGCGTAGTGTGCAGACACATATCACGCACACTGCTATGTTGGTGAACCCTACCGTCCTTGCGCATTCGCACTGCGCGATCTTCTCTACTGTTTAATGAGCGAGAAATTAACCGTGTAGATAGCAATCTCGATCATTATATACGGTGCATTTAGATAAATTTTAACTATTAAAATCTTTTTTTTTATGGTAAAAAAATTGACTCTCCTTTAAGGGTCTACCAAATAATTTATACAAAAATTTGTTGAATTATCTCAAAATATATCAAAATTATATATTTTTTTTGGAGTTATGGAAGAAATTATTGCCTAAAATAGATAAAGTATGGAAAAGTTTTTTTTTTCTGGTTTTTCTATCCCATGGTCATGGATAAGAAGCCAAATTGAAAAATATTTTAATACACATAATTTAACCATTTTTAAATTAGATTATTGGGTACACTCATTTTCTTTTAGAGTTTTATTTCCCAATAGAGTATCCTTATCATATCTTCTTAATGTATACAATAGACAAACTGTTTTTTTTTAGTCCGAAAAAGTGCTCTTAAGATAATCGAACCTCCAAATTTTACATTTTAGGGGCATTAATCAATACTCCATCCATAATCTCTAATCCATTTATAACTACTAACTTCTCAATTGATTGATACTTTCACCTAATTATTATCTTAAAGATAACTTGCAAGATTTTGGTGGCAAAATTCAAACTTGCCAATGGAAAAGGTAACTTCTGCTTATGTATATTTTCATTTTTCATTCAACCTTTTGTAAGTTGGCCGCGCAAATATTTGGGATTTGCTTTGAGTAAGTTCAACACAAATTAGTTGACTAGCTATATATATATATATATATATATATTGATCGATGAGTCAACAACTTGCATAATAAATTAATAGAGAGCTAGTAATATATAGGGGAGTATCCACCATCAACATTTTTATCTTGATCCAACTTTTTGGAAGCCACGCATACAACCTCCAAACATGCCGCTACGGAGCTCAACCCTGGCGCTGAAGCTAAGGAAGAGTGAGCCAGAGCTTGTGCGCCCAGCCCGACCCACTCCTAGTGAGCTCAATCCACTCGCGGACCTCGACAATATGGACATCTTGTGGTATCAACAACCGGTCATCTTGGTTTATGCGGCTCCAGCATACAAGGACGTCGACTTGAAAGATCCAGCAAAGGTTATAAAGGTGGCGTTGGCAGAAGCGTTGGTGTATTACTACCCCTGGGCCGGTAGGCTCAAGGAAAGCACTCATGGCGGGAGGCTGATGGTGGATTGCACTGCGGAGGGGGTGGTGTTTGTGGAGGCAGATGCGGATGCTCGGCTAGACCAGTTCGCGGAGGAGCCTTTGGTGCCACCCTTCCCTTGCGCCGAGCAACTCCTTTACAACAAGGCTTCGGACACTTTTGCGGTGGTTGATTGTCCAATGTTTACCATCCAGGTAATCATTTTATTTATTCGATTTTTCTAAGTTATACCAAATTCAATTGAAAAAGATCATTTCTACATCAAATTGTTTTATTTCTACTTTTTCAATATTGTTTTTCTAGAATCGCTTTTTTCTCGAGACGGTGAATCGACAGACGAAAACCATTTAAATATACAACAAGAACAGAAAACTGGCTATTTGGTAGATAACTTTTTCTAGTTAAATTTCTTAAATTAGTTCATCTTCACGATGCAAATTCAAATTGCTTATATTTTATAGATGATTAAATTTTCAAAATAAGCGTGACTAGTATGTTTACCATCTAGGTAATCATTTATTTATTCGATTTTTCTAACTTATACCAAATTTAATTGAAAGATATCGTTTCTACATATTTAAATTATTTTATTTCAACTTTTTCAATATTGTTTTTCTTAGAATCGATTTGTTATTTGGTAGGTAATTTTTTTTTTCGGGTAAACTTCATAAATTAGTTCATCTTCGTGATGCAGATTCAAATTCTTTATGTTTCAATCTATAGAATGATTAAATTTTCAAAATAAGATAGAATTAAACAAGTACATGGCCATATGGCGCAGGTGACTCGTATGTTATGCGGAGGGTTTATAGTCGCCTTCAACTTCAGTCACATAATGAGCGACGCAATTGGCGTAGTCAAATTCCTAAAAACCGTCGCTGAAATCGCCCGAGGGGGATCTACCCCGTCCATCCTCCCTGTATGGCGACGAGAGCTCATGGATGCGCGAGACCCTCCTCGTGCGAATTGCACCATCCCTAATGAGGAAGATCGGCATCACATACCCGACGACGTCTCCCGGGACGATTTGGTGTGCCGCACCTTTGTCTTTGACGACAAAGAGTTTGCTGCCTTGCGGCGTGCTTGCGTCCCGCAACACCTTCAGCCCTGCACCGCTTTCGAGCTCGTCTCCGCCTGCATTTGGCATTGCCGCACCATCGCCCTGCAATACCGACCCGAAGAGGAAGTCCGCTTGACATTTGCTGTCAACATTCGGGACAAGTTGGACCCTCCGCTTCCGGGTGGCTACTACGGCAACGCGTGTGCCGTAGCTATAGCGGTGTCCCCCGCAGGGGAAATTTGCAACAACTCGTTTGGTTACACTGTGGAGTTGGTGAAGAAGGCCAAAGGAGTTATGACGGAGGAACACGTGGAGTCCTTGGTGGACCTTGCGATTGTGAGAGGTCGATGTCTCGCCGCCATGCCGAATACCTACAACATGTCCGATGTATCATCGAAGATATTCGGGTTTCCAAGCGTGGATTTCGGGTGGGGGAAGCCCGTGTATGCAGGCCCGCCCGATAATGGCTTTGTTTCACATTGTTTTAGCTTTATCTTGGCATATGGGAACGGAAAGGGGAAGGCGGTGTCGGTGTCCTTGCCGGCCGATGCCATGGACAGATTTGTCAAGGCGCTTGGGAGTTTGTTGATGATGGATCCAGCACTCTAGTCTAAATAACATTTTGTCTTTGTTTCATGGTGTGCCCGACTGGTATAAGAATCCTAAAGATCCCAGGTTCAATGGTAAAGCTAACAATATATGCTGCTACTGAAGTTTTATTAGATACTCTAGTGGACTTTGGTGGAGCTATCTTTGATGCTTCCTTTGTCAATGCAATTTGTCAAGAAGTTGTGAAAGCTATGTAAGGTAATATATACAATGTAAAATGAAATCGAAAATCGAAATTGACACACGGGGATAGCGTCACGCAAATCTCATAGGGATCCTGTTTCCTACCATCTCGTGTTGCCTGTGTGATTTTGTAGGTAGGTGTGAATTTGACACACTGGGTTGTAAATTGAAATCGAAAATCAAAATTGAAACTCAAATAAGAGTTGGGATTCCAAATTGAAACTCAAATGGGGATAGACACTTGGCTTCAATAAAACCTGTTGAACCAGAGAGTTTGAACGTGGGAAAGAGTTTTTGCAAAAAAATCTGTAGTTTGCTGCATATATAGGGAAGAGACTCTTTTTTCTATTTTTTAATCAAACCCTATTTTGGAGGATAGGTTAGGGAAACTGTTAGACCAAAATTAAGCCAAATATTCTCAAAAAAGAAGTTGTTGATGCCCCTCCAAACTCAAATCTCAGTTTCACTCAAATCTCAGATCTTCCGTTGGGAATCGACGGTCTCCGAGGAAGCTAGGGAGAGGATGATCTTCGATGGCAACCGGCAGAAGTCGATCCCTATCTCCTCGTTCACTGCCGTCGCAGGAGGAGCAGGGGAGGAAGTCGAAGGAGCAGGCGGGGAGGAAACTGGACAGGAGGATGGAGATGATGAGACGTGTTGCAGTTGTTGTAGACGCGGAAGCGGGGGACTTCGATGGCAATGTCGATGGAGACGGAGATGAGACGGCGGTCGGTGGTGGAGCCATTGACGGCGATAGGGAGCGGCAAAGGAAGAGCGGTTGATGGCGACGTCGATGGAGGCGGAGAGGTAACCCTAGCTCTTCGTATCGCAGTCTCCGGCCACCGAAGCCGCATCGACGGCGACAGCTACCGTGGTGGAGGAATCTTCGTATCACTCGGATTCTCGAAGGAAGTGAGGGAGTGAAGGAGGGAAGAGGAAGCACGAGAGGATCCGATTGAGAACTCGGTAGAGCAATCGAGGTCTGCAAACGAGATGCGATTGGAGACAAGGAATCGGAAATGGAGTCTCGATTTTGGATTTAACACTTTTCCGGTCACTCTCTCGATCTTGTCGTCACCTACGTCCGTTGCTCTCATCGTCGGCCATGGCATGTTTTTTCTAATTTCTTTCCAGGTGATTCAAACTTATGAATGTTTTGTGAATCAAACTTTTTTCTGTCGATCACTCTCTCTCTCGACTTTCGGTTCCATTGTGATGTTGAGTTTCTAAATTTTGCAGTCTCTGTTCTCTCTGTCTGACACCGTTTTATTCTCCTATCGCGATAGAAAATGTCTTGTAGAGTCGAAATCAGAAAACTCTCTTTGATTGTCTCTCGTAATGGCAAAAGGAGTGCACTTGATCGGTTTCAGAAAATTGACTACAAATCGGGTAAAATTGACATAAGTGATGCCCATTACTTGTTCCACCACATACAAATTGCTTAGTGTCTGGGCATTGCTCTTAATTGTATTTTTCGATCGATTATATTTAGGGTAAAACTTTTGATTTTGATTTCAATTGTAATTATTGCCAGATCTGGAATTGTTTTTGCTGAAATCTCTTAATTTGCTTAAATTGTTGTTGCTGAAATTTCTTAATTTGTTGAAATTGTTGTTGTAATTACTAAAATTGGTGTGTTCTTTTTCTCAAATTGCTGAAATTGTTGTTGTATTTGCTGAAATTGAGGGTGTGACCTACGCTGAACTCTAACGAGGAAAGGGAGATGGCAATGGATAGACCGAGCGACACTGGTGTTGCCGGTCAATTCGATGGTGTCGGCTTCTCTCCGGTGGTGGTTGTTAGGAAGGGAAAGAGAGGGAGTATAAGTGTAGAGCGAAGAGATGAAGTAAAAGAAATTTGGCTTAAGGGTTTTTATTTTTTGGGAGGGAGTTTGGGGATTATTCAAAATTTCAATCCGCGCTTTCAACTTTTGCGCGTCTTTTCTCCCTCTTTCTAACAAGTGTTACAGAAAATAATGATATTTTACAATAGGCCTATCTATGGTAACACATAAAAGAACCATTGCCATAGCTTATATATTGTAACACATTTAAAAAACCATTGCTAATTTGATGTTACAATAGGTCAAATATTTAGTAGTGTATTCGGAAAATAATTAACAAAACATTTATCGATCTAAAGTACATGGTTTAAATCTGCGTCTTTTCTTCAATAGGTGTTCTAAATTCAAAAAATGAAAAAAAGCTATAAATATGGTTTGAAACCGTGTCTTTCTATTTAATTTTATCCCCCAATGAATAAATGGAGGGGGTATAAGGTGGCAGGTGGAGAGTTGGTTCATCTGGATTCTCATTTATGTATGCTTCTTATAGTTGAGCAGAACTTGTATCTTGAGGTTTTTCGGGAGTATAAACAATCTCTTCTTTGATAGAATTTGTCCACGTCGACTAAAAGGTTGCTCAACCGTAATGGTCGAGCAAGATGCTCCTAGTATTTGACGGACAATGACCTGTAGAGTAGTGAATGGCAATCTTTCTAGGTTCCACCATTCCAGAATGTCAAAATCCTTCCCCTCGTCATCAAGAAAGTCAAAATTAGTAGATAAATATTCGTCGAGGTCCTCGATCTCTTTGTGTCAAAATTATCTCTGATAAGAGCGTTCGTTCGCGCAATAATGCTAGTGCACGACGAGGTCGCCAAGGGAGTGAGAGGCAGTTGCATGAGATGGGCAAGTGACTCTCTAAGTCTAGAAATTATAACATGTACATTGGATGCAGGATCTTTTTGAATTCTCAAAATAGGATAGTAGTTTTCTAAAAATCTTTGAAGACCAGTCACCTTACTCTAAGGCCAAAACACATTGCTATGAGGAAAATATCAGGAACGATTGTCTGGTAGTATAACCATTTAGCCCTCATCTCCATCATGACTTGACAGATTGACGATATCTGCAACCCGTTTTAAGGGCTATTACAATGTTCATTACGATAAAAACAAAACAAATGTGAGGTAGGGGGCTAACCATGACTAAAAGTTTCGGTATCGTGAAAAATATTAAAATCTTCAATGATGTCTATAATTGTTACCGAATTTCACCAAAAACATCGGACCCTTTGATGTATTGGGCAGCAAAAGCGGATAAGACCTCTTTGTACAAATACGATTCATGAATCATTAAATAAGTGGAGTTCAACTAGGTGAAAATATCCCTACGAAATTTCTTTGGTCTCAATTTGTTAATTACAAAAGGACTTCCACTAGTCACAGAGTAGTTTGCTCTTCCAAAGAGCCTTAAGAAGAAAACAAAAATAAGTAGACACTACAAGTGTTCCTCATTTTATAAACTTGCGAACAATATCAACAAACAACCACATATACAATAATCATTATTGGGAATTCTTTCTTCACACCGGAAATGTATCAAAAACAATAAATCACGAAAATTTGTAGCTTATGCTTCTTCATTTTGATTTGGCATTGAACGTTTGGTGAGATGTAAAATATGAAGAATGTTAAACTTATTGGAGAGTTGGAGAATGTCGATGTATGTAAAAAGCAATGTTCTAAAAGACGCTAGGCGGCCGCTAGGCAGCGGGTGACCGCCTAACGCCTAGGCGGTTAGGCGGGTGCCTAGGCGGACTTAGAACAAACTTGATTATTTTCTAATCTTTTAACGTATAACACATGTCAATAATTCATATAATGTAATAATAATCCATAATATTACTCATAAACCTAAATTTGCGATGCTTAACTAACATTTAAGTAAATAAACGCAAAAGTATGCGTCCGACTAACGACTCTAAAACTCCTAAAATTCAAAACCATAGGTTTGACTCAAAAGCAAATATATCTCGACTTGGGGGATAAAAAACCCTAAGTTGACTAATCACGTACCCAAAAACTAAAATTAAATAATCGTCGGGCTAGGCGGGTCTAGGCGGGGTTAGGCGGCGCCTAGGCAGTGACTAGGCGGGTCTAGGCGACGCCTAGGCAGATTTCCGCCTAGAGGGCCGCCTAGGCTTAAAAATTCCTAGGTCCCCTCCCGCCTAGCGTCTAGGCGGCGCCTAGGCGGTACCTAGGCGCGATTTTTAGAACACTTGTACTAAAAAGACGTGAATGTTTAGATGTATTTATAGAGATTAAATGTGTTCACAATGGCTAGAATTCGCAATGTGTATACCGCACAAAGTACAATGGGTGCGTTTGGCAAAATGGTACTGTAGCTGTTAGAGTAACAGAAACTGTTGGGTAGTTGACCCTTCGACAGTTCAAACCTGACCCATCGAGTCATGCATCCGCCGGTCCATGACCCTTATGACCCGCCGGGTCACGGGTTAACCCTTGACCGTGATTAGGACTATCTCTCTCGCCTTGATCTGTTTTCGCTCGAACTTTCTCTGTCGAATCTCACAATCAAAGTCTCTCGTTCCAATCTTTGCAACTATAGTAAGCCTTTCTGCTGAGCTTTTGAATAATTTTTGCTTCTGTTCCTTTCTGGTTTCATAATTGCTCGGTTCCCTTGGCTGTTTAGAATTTTGGAGATTATGCGTAGAACCCTCAAGCTTAGGGTTTATTTATTCTAATCCGTATGATTTTTCAACTGTTTATTGTTGATTTCTTGATTGCTTTTTAGAAAGGGAACGAGACAAATTGAAGGAGTTAGATATCTTGCTGGTGATTTGTTCAACTGAAATGAGGCCTTTTAATATTGATGACAAAGAGTAAGGGGAAAAACGATCGTGATTGAATTGAATTCGATTAAAATTGAAGTATTTGATTAGTTGGATATGGACTGCCAAATTGAAACATACTATGGGCAAACCTAATTGTATTCTGATATGGATGATACATGGACTTAGACGTAACTAGTTTAATACAATTTAAGTACCTTGCCAATTATCTGTTTCCTGCCACTGAATTTATATGCATCCTTGGTTCTCCTGTTGGTGAGTCGAGCACCTTCTTGTTTTTCTGATTACTGACCAAGATCTTATGGGCAGTTGTGGCTATTCTTGATATCTTTGGCAACATGTTTTCTTCAACATCTGCATAAATCCTATATTTTCTTGCAAGTCAATGGCAAGCACGATCAGAGGTGGTGCTTTTCCATACCGTTTTGGGTGAGATGATTTCCTGAATGTAATGAATGAGAAATATGTCTTGTTCTATAAGTTTTATTGAATGGAAGGTTCTGCTTTTGCGGTGAGGGGCTTAACACTAGGCAAGTGGGTAGCACAAGTGAGTTGCAAATGTACAATTACGTATTGATCCAATACATGGCGACCTGGATTAAGAAATTAGGGGCCTTCGTAATCATGTTCGGGGATTGAAAAATGTAACTATTTGAAACTATTTTTTGATCTCTTCATTCGCGCAACGCTATCTTCTGTAACTTGTGTTATTGATACATTTTTTTATTTGTCTTTATAAAGCTGTGTATTGGTTCTGTTGGATTGATTTTGGAGAAACTTTAAAATGTGATTAGTGTGCTGGGGATTTTTTTTAATCTTCTGCTCTTCTTTTCTGAATATCTGCCTATTATTTCAAAAAATTGATTATAGATTATGATGATTTTCCTTTGGGGATTTGTTGCTTGCATATAATGGTTAGCTTTTGAGAATTCTTGTGTATGCATTTTTTTCCCTGATCATAATCAATGGGGTATCTTTTCTACTTTTATTAGTAGTAGTTTTTTAAGTGGTTTAACATCTTAGTATGTAGCCATCATGAGATATGAGTATGACAAACTTTGTTCTAATCCTTCACTCAACATGTTCTTTATGACTTTTGCAGTTAGCTAAAGAGATACAATCAGAAGCACAAAATCAGAACGAATTTATGAATCAACTGGTATGACATCCACTTTTTTTTTCCATGCATAGTCTTTGCATGCCTGTTGAGTAAACTTTTAAGTCTTTACATGCTTACTGAGCAAACGTGACCTGTTTTTGTTAAGAGATATATACCCATTACTCTTGACCTTTTTTTGTTATCTTTCTCCTTTCATTTCATTTCTGATGGAGTGAAAGAGCAAGTCAGACACAGAACACCTTAATAAGTCAATACCAATGGCATTAAGTTATTTCTTGACCAAAAGATTTAGAAGCCACTAACAGAGAGAACCCTCTTGGTCTCTCTGGCTAAAAGGCTAAAGCCATCATTTACTATGTAATATCACTGATAGATACCTAATTAGGGTTGCTACCCTTCATTCCCTTCTTATACACAAGAACATCCCATTGTCACCTCGCTAGTTGCCTAACAGTTTCTATTATGAAATTTATTTCTTTGTTTTTGGAACAACAAATGACACTCATCAACCCTCAAGCTCGTGTTAAAAACAACGCGAGGAGATTAAACAAGAGCATTGTCCAGAGTGGATCTAGTCATATCCTACATGTTGTGCTTTTTGCATTGTTCTGCCTCGTCCTTGTTGTCCTTTGGTCCAAATTCTTCTGTCATTGATGGATTTTGCAGGCTTTAGTTAACACTATGTTGTAAATTCTAAATGTTTAGCACATCATCTACTTGACCTTCAACCTTGATTATACCATAAAGTTAAGCCGTAAAGAATTTCTCTGTTGCCTTTTTTTTTTAATTGTATGAAAATTGATATCCAATTTGTGTTAGCCTTCTATCACACTTCCACACTCCCCGGTCCCTATATTTTGATGCGAAAGATGAGCCACGTCTGTAGTTTTCCTATGATGGATTAAGGTGTGTTCGACTTCTGCACATCTAGAATCCAAGTCAAATTCGTTCCTTTTACAAGTTGTAGCCACAACCCTTTGATCACCCCATTTAACTCATACATGCTACTTTGCCTCTCGTCCTCATTTGTGTCCCAATGCTTTGCCTCTGTCCCTCTCTTCGGATGACAATTCTTGTATAAGTAGATCACATCCATTTTATCCAGTCTCTTATTTTGCTTATCCCAGTTTTTTTTGGGGGTTCCTCAACTAGAGGAGATCACATGAGCATAGCTAATCAGTTTGCATACTCGATACTGTACAACCACTGAACAATACCATAGCCAAGTAAGTTAAATAAAATAATTAATCTTAACATAATCACCAAAATCTCGTCAGGATTAAATTCCAGAGTGGTCACCCACATTCATTCAGTTCCTCACCATTGCACAAATTTTCAACGATCGTGAAGTCATAATCTCACAAATACATAGAGTTTCTTTTTGTTATATGAACTAATAGCAAAGTGAAGGACAAGGCTGATCGATCCTTGGTGTTCCAGCTTCGACATTAACAAATGTCCTTATGATAATACAATTAGGCCTTTGAACGCCTCCTTCGCTTGACCGTGGAGTGATCATTTTCAATCTGTAAAAGAATTACAATATGAAATTGATATCGTTGATGTTGATTAAAATAGGGAAGTGTATGAAGTACGAAATCATACTTGTAGAGTATCTTTTTTTGGATCAATGTTCATTCTCAGGGATGCAACAAGATGTTGTTCACTCACCTGCATTGCATTTAAATTGAGGGTTGGAGTTAGAATGTTGTTTTATCTTACACATATTTAGTACACAAACCACTCTAGTCCCGTGTGTTATATAAGGCTTTAAAGTTATGTATAAAACCAATATAATTAAGTTGAGATAATATTTTTTAACTTATGTTTAATGAAGAAATTAGGTATCTGTAATCATGTATAAATTAGTATTGAAAGAAAAGTGAAAAATATTCACGTTGATTTAGGGTCATTTTTAAAGTCTAAACCAACCAAAATAAAGATAAGATATAATGAAAATTTTCAATTGCAAATTAAACAAAATAAGATTTTCTTAATCCATCTTTAGCATATTTTCAACTATTTTTTCTAGATAAAAAAGTATATATCTTTTGATATGTTACATATATGTATGTATAATACTTTAATTTTGGCAGGAAATTTTTTTTACATGAGCCCTCATAGGATGACAGGCTATACATTAGTTTTAGTGTAGTTCTCGTATAGGTCCCGTGTGTATTACACATGGAGTTTTAAAGTTGTATATAAATTCAGTGTACTTAAGTATAAGAATATATAGGTATATAGTAATAAGTATAGAGGTATATATAAGATTTCGACAATCTTTTTATATAAGAATATTCCGGATTTGATTGACACATAAAGTGGTACCTGTATAGGCTGCATATGGTATTCTGTAGCACCTATTTCTGTTGGAAGTTGTCCATTTGATTCCTGCATTCAGTGCATTGTAGTTAGTCACCTTAATGTGACATTCCCTTTTATATTTTTAAGGAATGTCATATGATGACGGATTTGCATGTTAATCTCGCCCTCTCACTTAACTAAGTTTTCATGTTTTCCGTGATCCTCCTCTGAATTCTAATCATCTTCTGATCTCAGAGCGGTTTTATTTCATTTCATTGTATTATTTCAGAGAGCCCGACCTCTCGTTCTATATTAAAAAAAAAAACAACTTGCCTATTAGCGTAGATTAAGAGTAAATCAAATAAAACCACTCGTCATTTTACTTAGTTTTTTATTTGGCCACCCCTTACTTGTATTTTGTAATCCTGACTCCTGCAATCCTGCATCCTTCACCACTTCAATTCGTTGTGTTTTCTTACTCAAGTTCTTTATCAGCCTTGAATTTGTCGATCTCCTAAATTTTCTTACTCTGATTGTAGGTTTGTGTGTTTTGGGTGCTTGAACTTTTGTGATGTAACAAATATGCTGAATTCATGAGCATTGTGAGTTTTCTCCTCAAATTCGTGTTCAATTACATATTGTTGGCTTAAGTTTACTTTACAGTTGGTTTTGGGAGGGTTTGTCCTCATTTTCCGCAGGATATCTTTGAAACTTCAGTTTGCTAGTATATTTTGCCACTCTGTTTTGACATATTAATAATAATCTATGGAAGGTTAAAATCTCATATTGGCAGGAAAGTATTACTACCTGTTGATGAAGGCCTTCACTTGTATCCATCCCAGAAAGTGAATGAGGACAGTGTTCAGCCAACTGATCCCTTGAATCCGTATCATTCACTAAGGGAGAACCTTCAATCTTTGGGCAGTATATGTGAAGTTGAATGAAAATTGATAGTCAGAGATGATACAGAACAATTATTTTTAATAGAACTTGAACCTATGGTCAAGGTTTAAGTACCTGCATATAACTTAGATGATCAGCCTCCTCAGCAGGTGCAGGCCTGTGTTGTTCACCCGTATCAGTGACTACATTGACCGCCTCAGCAGGTGTAGCCTCGTGTTGTTCACTCGTATCTAGGCTTTCTGAATCAATGACTACATTGACTGCCTCAGCAGGTGCAGACCCATCTTGTTCACCTGTATCCACTCTTTCTGAATCAATGACCACATTGATGCCTTTGATTTTGTGCCAATCAGGACATCCAACTTGGCATCTTTGTTTTAGGATGTCATTGTCTTTGATAATTATGCTTTGAACGGATACTGGAAATGTAGGCAATTCTTCCAGCTGTGCACACTCCTGGATTTCTAGTGTCACCAATGAAGCCAGATGCTCCAATGGAGGCAATTTGGCAAGCTTTTGACAATTCACAATTTCAAGCTCTTGAAGACGAGGCATATAGTCGGCTGTCAAATCAGTGAGATTGGGCAGGTTCATTAGCTTTACTGATTCTAAAGATAGGAACCCTTCCCCAAATAACCTTGTTAGCCCATTCATTGCCTCAAGATGAATAATCTTGAGCATCGGAAGTTGCCCTAGTGATGGTAGAACTTCACAAGCTTCACAATTGGACAAGTGAATAGTCTTGAGCATCCCACACACTTCACGGTTTTCAATCCATTGAGGAAACTCAGAACCGTTATACTTGCTAATGGTCAACTCCTTCACATTCTTGGGAGGTAGCAGGCCTTCGAGAACTTCCTTTGCGCTGTCATTCGATGTCAACCTGCTCCAGTGTAGTTCCAATCTTTGCAGCCTTATCTTATCATGCAACATAGCTTCTTCAGCCTTCAATTTGGTTTTGACATTTTCCAGCTTTGTAATGCAAAGGGATTCTCTAAGATCATTCATGTTCTTCAGCTCTGCTATCTCATATCCTTCATCATTCCCCACAATGAATGTGTTAAGGCTTTGAAGCTTGCTTAGTTTCCCTATGAATTGAGGCATATCACCCAAGCTCTTTGTGTTTACTTGAAGAGATATAAGGTTGGTCGATTTTGAAAGATCTTTAGGCAGGCACTGGAGCTTGTTGCACTTATTTAGTTTTAGAACTAGTAGTGTTGGGTTTTTTGAGAGAGAGGGCAATTTCTTGACAGGAGTATCTGAAAGGTCCAAGTAATGAAGGTGTTTTAGTTTAGAAATGTTTGAGAGCTTGGTAAGATTGGCATGGCTTAGATCTAAAACTCGGAGGTACTCAAGCTTCTCAAAGAAGGTGGGATTTTGGGTAATTTTTTTTCCAGCTTGGTGCAACAAAAGAAACGTTCTTAGGCCATGACATTCTGTTATATCACTCAACACTTGAAGAACAGTTTTCTCATATTTGTCAATGTTCTCACAACTCAAAGACAAGTGACGGGTATATGGTGATAGAGCAATGTTGGTGTTACCTACATGTATCCGACAAAACGCCTTGGATGCGACATTTTGAGCCAAGTCGTAAAGTAGTTGATGCATCTTGTAGGCTTGTTCCTCGTCAGCTGATAATTCTATTGCTTGAAAGATGGAGTGTGAGAGTAGATCATTGAAACACTCGCTGGCCTTGTCCTCCAAGAAGCCTGCATCTTCTGTTGTACTCGGGGCTTGAGCAAAACCTTCCATCATCCACAGTTGGACCAAACTATCCTTTTTGAAGTCATGATCAGGAGGGAATAGAGAACAATATGCCACACATCTTTGTAAATGTGGCTTTTGCGCTAGCATTGAGACCGGCGTTAGCTTCATAAGGACCCTCTCCAACTCTGATTGCTTCCATATACTGCACGATGTTATTCCTCTGATAGTCTTGTCCCGCTTTCCCGGTGCTTCAGCTGATAACAGCAGCCCTATGTGATTGGCCAGCAATGGCAACCCTTTGCACTTCTCAATGAGCTCCTTTTCACTGTGTTTAATGGCCTGAACATCGTCCTCACATAAATTTTTGTTTGCTTCTGCGCAACTATAGATCAGAGAGAAGCAATCTTGATCTGAGAGGGTTTGAAGGCAATACTTACGACTTCCAGTCACGTCAACAACTCGTGGATTTTCAGTGGTTATGAGGACTTTGCTTGCTGGATCGAGTTTTTGTCGACATTGGGTTTGAAACTTTCGCCAATCATAGGGAGTCACTGAGTGCAAACCATCTAGTTGGATTAAGACTCTTCTCCTTTCACACGGCGGCGTGCCATTGAGACACTCTAGTGTACTTCTCCAGTTGAAGTCACGAGATTGAGGAGGTGAAAGTATGCAAGAAAAATGCTCCTTGATACTCACATCCTCTAAAATGGCTTCGGCGAGCTTAGTCTTTCCAATACCACCTATGCCTAGTATTGAAACTCCAATTCCATGAGATTTAAGCTCTACAATGATGGCCTCTTTGTCTTCCATCCTTGGAAGTGCAAGTGCTGGGGGAATCGATGCTCGACATGGACCAACGGAGGCTTGATCTGTGTTGGTTTCCCTGTTCGAGAGCTTCATCTCTACACCTTCCAACTTATTCTGCAGCGCTTTTATGCGCTCGAGGCTGGATTGCAGCATTCTAGTCGTCAAAGATTGATTGGAAACAGCTAGATTGATGCTTTCAATGGTGTCCTCTATCTCGTAGCGACACCAGAAAAGTTCATCCAGCCAGTCAGAAGGGATTTGTGTGTAGCTTAGGCATGATGTATTGTCATGGATGCGTTTGAGAGTCTCCTGCAACTCCTTGAGATTCTTCTGCAGAGTCTCTTGCAGGATGTTGAAATTCTCGCTGGCATTCCAGAACTTGGCGATGAAAGAATTTAAGAAATCGCCGAGCAAGCTGACTACCACGTTGGTAAGCACTTCTTGAAACAAAATCATGTTTGTAGGTGTGAGGATGAGGAACAAGAGGGTTTGAAAGATGAACAAAGAAGGTTGATTGAGGATATACGAGATATTGGGGATGGAAGAACAAGATCAAGAACTGCAAAGGCAGTGAAGGTTAGGTGAGAGGGTTAATAAGTCAAGAATGAAGAAAGTAGAGGCATTGGAAAGGAAGGACCACATGGAAAAATGCATATAATGACAATGAAGAGAGGGGACTTTGAAGTCAACCAAGGTGATAAAATAGATTTTTGTAGGGGTGGGCGTGGGACGGGGTCGTCCCGCATCCCGTCTCGCGTAATTTTTACGGGACGGGACCGGAACGAGATTCACTACTTTTTTTTTTCAATCCCGCGCGGGCCTTGATCCTCACGGGACGGGACCGGGAGGGGACGGACCATCCCTCAAATAATAAAACATTATAAAAAAATATCTAAAATTCCTATATATTTTGCGGTTTTCAAAGACGTAACATATATAGATTTATAATATTTTTATATTTTATGATTTTTCTTATCAGTACAAGTATTATTACATTTGTTCATTCAGAAATAAGTGTCGATTGATTTTTTTACACGTTTTTTAATGAGCTAAAAATTATATAAAATATCAACATTTTAATTAATTTTTTATATAATTTTATACTTAGTAGTTAGAAGTATAAAATTATAGTTTTAGCTCCTTAAATAATGTGTTGACGGGTCAAACAACATTTATTGTTGAACGTATGAAGTATTATTGTTGTTGTTGTTATTGTTATTATTATTATTATTATTATTTTAAAACTAATTATTGGTTTCAGTGGGTTGCGAATAAGGCATTATAATGCATTATTAGCTTATTGATATTTCTTTACCTTATAAGAATCATTATAAGTTACTTTATAAAGTATAATATCTTTTAAGTTGGAAGTATCATATGAGCTTGGAGAACCAAAATTTTTCGAAAAGGTAAAACACAATGTGCGCCAAACTCTGTTGAAATGTCAAAGTTCAGCTTTAGGTGAAGTAGACAAGCATTGAAAATACTTCTATGTATTATTTTCCTATAAAATAATTAAACATTAAACCTGTTTTATTTACGATTATATTTTGTGTAAAATGATGAAATACTAGTGCTTTTTCCGAACCATGTTCGGGTTTGTTTTCATAATATTTCGATCAAGTTTGACTCACCACACAAAATAGTCAACACATCAATTTTCCACTAACATACCATTTTGCTCATTCTCCTCACTATGCCACTTTTTAAAATCTTTAGTTGTCATGATGAAGTCTTTTCTCGAGACAATCACTACTTCGAATTTGACAAAGAATAGTAGATTGACCGCTTCCACACTTCTCTTGACATTATAGTTCTCGGCCTAAGAAAATCGAGTCTAGTCCTTTATAACACTTTCTGTGTTACACATCTTGTTACACCTCTCAAATCAATGTAAATTATTTGAGAAAAAGATACCATAGGTTTAATTGTATAGACTCTATGGAACTAAAACCGTTCACAATGGTTTTGCTTAAAATATACACATTTGCACAATATGTGTAAAAATACATATCACCTTTTAGTATTTTTTTTTTGATTAGGTAAAAATTCGAAGGTCAGACAGGCCTGACTCATCGATAGGCCGACAAAGTCGGCAAACGGCGAACCGTCAAGCGTACAACCTAAAATACAGAAATACAAATAACGAGTGAAATGAAACAAGCATAAATAAACTCTACAACACGACGATCCAAAAAGACCAACTCCAAGAAAGCTGAGGAAGTCGCCGAAGAACGAAGCCAAGCACCACCGAACAGTGGTACCGCAGGCCAGCGGTACAGCAGGACTCTATCTCCTGTGGGTAGTGCAGACGAACTCCAAGGAAACTCAATCCTAGATACGGAGACGCCCTGAGCGCACCACCTCGACCCCAGCCAGTCCCGACTCCAGACTCCACACCCCCAACCAAGCAGAAGACCTCCAAGAAACATCGGAAGCAGAGCCGCAAGCTGCTCGAACAAAACACCAACAAGATTTAACCTACAAGAATATCGTCAAGCCCTTGCGGGATTTACTCAAACCCTTTCGGGTGGGTTTACTCAAACCCTTTCGGGATTTAAAAAAACCCTTTCGGGCAGATTTGTATGTGTGAATATACAAGTACAACCTCAGATATATATATATATATATGGTCGGGTTCAAGTGAGAAGAGGTGAACCGGTGAGAAGGAAAGAAGTAATCTGATTGATCCACGTGTCCAAAATTGAATTAGAAATAGGAGATACGCGGATTACCCCAATTAATTAGTAACACATATACAAATTAATTAGTAACACCCTACTCTCACAAGTAACACTAATTAATTGTACGCGCCAATCAACACACTGTACGTACATGTTAAAAGTGTTTACATGGACTTTTAAAAATTATTTTTTGGCATTTTCACTTGTTAAAAAAATATAAAAAATATATTTTTGGGTGTAATTTAATTTTATCTACACATAGACACCCACTTTGTATATGTTTTTTTGAAGAAAAAAAAGTGGGTCACAAGTTGTAAAAAAGTGGTTCATCAAGTTACCAAGAAGTGGTTCAGCCCTTTTACTCTTAGTGGTTCAGCCCTTTTACTCTTAGTGGTTCAACCCTTTTACTCTTAGTGGTTCATTCCTTTTATTCATAGTGGTTCAGCCCTTTTACTCGTGTGGTTCAGCTCTTTTAGTCACTGTACCACTCTCTATTTAGTCACTGAACCACTCTCTATTTAGTCACCGAACCAATCTATATTTAGTCACTGAACCACTCTCTATTTAGTCATTGAACCACTCTCTATTTAGTCACTGAACCAATCTCTATTTAGTCACTGAACCACTCTTTATTTAGTACTGAACCAATCTCTATTTAGTACTGAACCACTCCCTATTTAGTCACTGAACCAATCTCTATTTAGTCACTGAACCAATATATATTTAGTCACTGAACCACTCTCTATTTAGTCACTGAACCACTCTCTATTTAGTCACTGAACCACTCTCTATTTAGTCACTGAACCACTCTTTATTTAGCACTGAACCACTCTCTATTTAGTCACTGAACCACTCTCTATTTAGTCACTGAACCACTCTTTATTTAGTCACTGAACTAATCTCTATTTAGTCACTGAACCAATCTCTATTAAGTTACTGAACCAATTAATATAAACCTCCGTGTCTTAACTAACAATTGTGTCTTTTATGTTTTCAAGGCTAGAGGCTTTCCCTCTGCTCACATAAATATGTCCTGTTACATGGTGGCAAAGTGCATTACAAGTTTCGAATTTTCGTTACTTTTTAATAGGACTGTTCTACATTTGGGGCATGCGTGTCTGTGCTACATTTGGGGAAAAAATCAAAAGCAATTAATATAGAACTGTTCATCTTCTTCCCCTTATCCAATTTCTTTCCCGTTTCCAGTTGCACTCTCAGATCTAATCAAATTTCCATTATTTTTTTCTATCTTCAAATTGCAATCATCATAAAACTTGCACAAGAACCCCATTTCACCACCCTATTCATCTTCCTATAATCTCAACCCAACGTAGATTTTTTTAACAAAAAAAACTAATCAACGAAGAGGAAGAAGAAGAAAGAAGAAACTTAAAGAGTTGTAGTCTTGCAGACTTCTTCCTTCTGAATTAGTGGTCTAGATAGCAATAGCGAGACTTAACGCAGGTAGATCCGGCCATCATCGCCGCGTGCTGAGGAGCATGAAGACGGAGATGATTCGTTGGATGGATTAAGAATTCGTCCGGAGAATGAAACGGAGTGAGAGGATATGAGGAGCGAGAAGGGCGAGAGGACGGAGATACCTAGGGCGAGACGACGAGAGGAGGGATTTGAGGAGAGAGAGGAAGCGCGTGGGTTTTTTTTTTCTTTAAAATTCAGATCCGTTTCCACCAATCAGAACACTTCTTTCCTTCTCACCGGAAGGAGAGCTTCTCACCGGAACTCAATCCTATATATATATATATATAAAAGTTGTGATTGTTTTGTTATATATTTGTTTAAATGACAGGAGTGTAAAAGTGAAAGCCAGCCTCACACGCCATCAGAACAGTACAAAGGTGTGAAAGAACACAAACCCCACACACCAACAGTGCTTGCAGAGCACGGGAGAAGAGGCCAGGAAACCAACCTGTGCACGGCAAGGACAGCCAGCGAGGAAGCAAAACGTGCACGGCAAGGAGAAGCCGGAACGGGATGACGACTAAAGGGGAACCACCGAAGAGACGCCGGAATCGAGCCCAGACAGAAAAAGCGGGCGGCGAATTGGGATTGAAAAGGGATGATTTAGATTAGGGGGGTTACGACAGAGAATCAGGCCACGGTGGAGCAAGTGTCGGTGGGGGAGCCACCCAGCGAAGCCAAGAGAGCAAGAGACCACCGAGCCGGGGTGAGGAAGAGCGGTAAGGAAGGGGATTTCACCATGAGCGGAAGGGACACCACCATAAAGGTGATTGAGGGGCGCAACTCGCCACCCGACCAACGCCGAGCGAAAGGAAGCACGAAGAAGGAAGGGGAAAGGCCAAGGGCGAGAGGGAGACTACCATTGAAGGCGGGTAAAGGCTGAGCTGGGCACGCACGAGAAGGAGCGATCGACAACTCCGCGAGTCTAAAAATGAGGATTCAGGGCCCGATTGAAAACGAAAACAATCCGGCAAGGATTCACAACATGAGCTTAGGGACACCAAAAAGAGAGACTCATCTCGTCGGGCATAGATCATTGAAGAATAGATTGGATCCAACCCCAGAGGGATTTTCACAAACTCTCTCTCTCTAGAATTCTAGAGAGAAGCACTTTTTAGTAATTTGATCCATTGATAAAATGTGCATTTTTACGCATTATTAAAATACAATTCATTTAAAACAAAAAGGAAAATAAAATCATAAAAAAATAAACTAATGAAACTGTCTTTTTTTTTTGTAAAAGTTTATGCACATGGGAGAGATAGTGTCATCACATGCTCAAATGTGTACATTTGCACACACTCAAAACAACCAATGGAGCTCAAAATGTCTAAAAAATACGCATTTACACACCACCATTGTGGATGGTCTAAAATTTTAAAATTTTGAATGACGTTGATGGAAGATTACCCATGAACAATATTCGAATGGGTTGTGAAGGAAGAAATTGATTAGAAGATTGGAAGATTTGTAAGAATTAATAATTGTGTTTGATAACGCTAGCTAATGTTAAAATTATTATAGAATGATATGGCCGAAACCTCTTACATGTAAGAAAAAAATTATTTTTAATCTTTTTTAATCCTATTGTATTTAATGGTGAATTCTTAATTTCATCATTATATTTTTTTTCATAGCTATCCTATGAAACAGACTGAATCATATCAATGTTGTGTTTTATGAGCTTTTTTAAGACCATGTTTATTTTTATTAGAGTCTAATGATAATTAATTTTCAGAATCATAATAGATTTCACACCATTCATGTGAAACAGGCTGTAAAAAATGAATGATTTATATTTTTACTCATTTTAAGGATGTGTGTAATTCAATCAGAGTCCAATTATTTCACTTTGACTTATAATAAACTATTAGACATTAGATATTTTTTATTTTTGGTGTTTTTATTCCTATTATATTAAAGAAAAAATTTGGTGGAATATCCGTTTAGAAAAGCTAATTAAGTAAATGTCCATATTTAAACGGATATTAAGTAAATGTCCACAATTTTTATGTAATTCCAACTCTACCCTTGTTATAAAAATTTCCTCACCGCTCGTTCCTTCCCTCAGTCTAGCACCTCTCCTTCGATCCTCCGTTCCTTCACGTCTCTCCTTCGCTCCTACTGGTAATCTCCACTCCTTTTCTCCTTCCCGTCCTTCTCAATCTCTTCCCCCCTCTTTTCGGTTCCCTTCCCCTTTCGATTTGAGGAATTTCGTTGGTAGCCCTAAATTCGATTGTGACTGCTTATGCTCTAGATGTGAAAACAAAACCTATCATGTAATGATTTTAATTAGAAAGAAGAATATAGAGGTAAATCGATTTAATAGAGTTCAGACAGCAGGTATTACCTTGTGATTAAATCTATGTAATGCTTCTGACTACTGCGTATCATATTTGATCTGTGATTTTCCTTTTTAATCAACCTGTTCGAATCTATGCCTAAACTGTGTTGCAATTTTTTAGCAAGATAGGTGCAGGAAATTGCTCCAAACAGCAGAGAGGTGCTTGAAGGATGGGAGCAATTATTATCAGGGAGTTGAGTTGTGCAATGAAATTTTAGACGGACATGATTGCAGCACTGGTCCACAGTCCTTAAGCATGATTGCCTCTGCGCACGATCTACTTTGCTTCCTAATGTAACAGAGGTCCTTTTTTAGCAGTAACTATTCTGCACTTATCACGATATTTGGTTCTTATATGCTTCCATTTTCTTTTATCAATGAATAATTTTCAACCAAGTGGAAAAATGACGTTCATAAAGCGTTGGTGGAGGTGAGACTTGTGTTGGCTATAGCTTAATGGAAAATAATGTACCCTTAGAAGATTCAACTTTGTTTGATCTGCTGAATATTTATGATATCACCATCATCATCCTTTTGCTAATAATCACAATGCATACATGATACACATACAAGTATGCAATTAATTATCTTTTAAATTTCTTTTAGCTTATTCTTCTTTTCCTCATCAAGTCATGAGAACCATAAGCAATTCTGGGCGTAATGTTTATTTGACCTAGAACACGCCTAAGAGGGTCATGGACGAAAAGGTGAGCTTAGATACATTTTAAAAGTCTAATTTTTTAGTTTTCGATGAGTCATCTGTGAATAATGGGAGGAAATCGAGATTTGATTTTGATTACATCCTCCTAGATTTTTCCTTTGGTGACAGTAGTGGTGACAATTTTATGTAGTTAGGGAAAATAGTTGGTGACGAAAAAAAATTGGTGACAATGTTCTTTAGTGGGTAATAATAGGTATGTTTTAGTGTTCACTAGTTGGTGAAAATAATTTTGTACCAGTGTTTGGTAATTGGTAACAATAGTGGTTATAGTGTGCTATAGTTGGTGATAAATGGTTGGTGACAATGATTTGTACGTAGTTTGTGACAACTGATATTGACTACAAGTTGGTGATAGTTTTCACGAGTTCATGATAATATTTGGTGATAGAGTTATGTTATTGGTGACAACTGACAACAGTTGGTGACAAGTATACCGAGAAAAAATAATATAAAAAACAACTGTCACCAAAATAAAAAATAAATTATCGAAAAAATTGTCACCAAAAAAAAATGTCAACATCAACTATCATCAGAAAAAATTGTCACCAACAACTGTCATCAAAACTGAACGTTGACTGATCAAGGTAAATTTATAAAACGTGGGTTGAAACTGTGTTTCTTTTGTTAATTTTTTTTGTCACTTTTTCCTTCAATTTCAAAATTTTTACCTTGTGAATAAAAGGTGGTATGAGTCTGCATTTTTCTGTCAAACCTGCAAAAAATGAATATTTTTGTAAATATTTTGAAAGTTTGAATATTTTGTTAAATAATTATTTTTAGTGAACATTTTGAAAAAAAAAACCCGTGGTGACAACATATTGTCATCAACCTCGTCACTTACAACTGTCACCAATAACCATCACTAGGAAAATCATCGGTTTATAGGGAAAAAAATCATTTGTCACCGAGAAAAAGTGATGCTAACAATTGTCACCAAAAAATATTCAACAACTGTCACCAGAAAAAAAACTGTCACCGGAAAAAATGTCACCAACAACTGTCACCAGAAAAAACTGTCACCAACAACAACTGTCATCAAAACTGGAAGTTGACCAGAATGGTCAATGTTGACCGGTCAAGGTCAAAATTAAAATGGTCAAAGAGGAAGAAGGGGAAAGGAGAAAAGGGGATAAAGGGAAGGAAGGGTAAAATTGTCAATTATGGACAATTACTTAATTTGTTTAAAAAGTGGACATTTACTTAATTATGTTCATTTTTTTGGACAATCACTAAATTAAACCTATATTAAATCTTGAGTGATTTTCATCGCCATAATATATTTCATATCATGCTTGTGAATCATGCTGAATAAAATGAATGATTTATGTTTTTACTCGTTTAAAGACTGTGTGTATTTTTATGGAATCCAATTACTTCAAATTAACCTGTAATAAAAGATTTATTTTCAAATGTTGTCAACGGTTTTTTTTAGTATTGTATTTAATATTGAAATCTGATGTTTATCACCATAATATATTTCATACTATCCTTGTGAAGTGGGCCAAAGAAAATGATTGATTTATGATTGTACTCTTTTTAAGGTTGTGTATGCTATGATGGGAGGGCAATTATTCCAAATTGACCTACCATAGACGATTTCTTTCATCATGTTCTTTTCAAGAACATGATGAAAGAAATTAGAAAACAAATTCTTAAGGTCCTAGTATAGAAGGATTTTATATGTTGTTCTTTCAATAATTTTTATTTGAAAAACATAAAGTCTTTAATGTATTAAGGAATATAATCAATTTAAAGCACTTTAAGAGAAATTAGAATACATCACCTAGAAAATTAAAAAACAATGAAAGAGTAAATTTGATTTTCTAAAAATAGTTACATACACAGAAATCAACATAACTTACAACAACACAAACAACTCCATTTTGTTGTATTATAATAGCTTTAGCTGACTATTTTTCAACAACACATTTCCATGTTATTGCTTGCTAACATCCCTAAATTATTGGTATTCAGCAGCCCTATCAGCTTCCTTTTTAGCTTATTAGGAGCCCCAACAACTCCTTGCTAGCTCCTTGACAAATTTCTTACTTTCAACATCAGCTTGTTGCAATGTTTAGTATTTTTCTAACTCTTTCATCTTAGTTGCAACAACTTGCATTAGTCCATCCTTTGTTTCTTTTTCTACAACTTCCATTATCACTTGTCCAAGTCTTTTGCTTTCCTCATCTGATTTCCCCTATCTACCTAACTCAATGGAAAATATTAGATTACTATTATGAGCTATGTTAGAATGACTTCAACTAAGACTGCTCACACAATCCGAACATGACTCACAGAAGATCTTCTACCTTTGACATCAAAGATGAAGTCGAGGACTCTGCGTTTGAACCTCCATCGAAGTGTGCGCAGTCGTCGTTGCCTAAATGAGGTATTCCCACAAGTGTTTGCTTCTTTGCATATGTAAGACAAAGTTTGCATAAAATATGACACTACTCGAATCCAAACCCGCTAAAATAGAGCTTCTTGATATTATACAATCCAATTTGTAGGAAATACAAGTGAAAAGGAGTAAATATCTATTAAAAAAAAACAAAAACAAAGGAACCCACGTTAAAAGGTCCCTTATCATTTATGAACTCAATTCCAAGAACAATTTAATTAGTCAAACGGGAAATCCCTTGAAGCAAAAAAAAGTTGAACCTACACTTTCCATGTGCATTATATTTTTTATACTTATAACAATTTGTACAACTTGTTCCCAATCATCTCTGTGCCATTAAGGGACAGTGCAAGAGCTCTCCTTTCCTTAGACACATTAACCTAAAAGCAACTTCATATCCAAAATACTACACCATGAAGATATGAACACATCCAATTGAAAAGGGATAGTTAACCAATTTATATGATATGCTTTGGATTCATAGCATAAGTAACTTGGATTACACAACTATATATCACTTACAACCTAGTATTTGAGTGCCCTCTTATTGATTCCCTTACTTTATGTTACACAGATACGAATACGAGGATACGATATGACACGAACACGAGGATGCACCAAATTCCCAAAAAAATATAGAATACAGGGATAGGAGGATACATTTACAAATAATACCTTGTTTTAAAGCTCTATATATAAGTACTGTATATATCACTACCATATACATATACATGACTACATACTTGAAATAAAGTCATTACATTACTAAAATACAATAAATAAATAAACAAGCAGAAATATAAGAGGAAGAACTAAGAAACAAACCAATAACATCAATATTCTTCTAAGAACCCTTCCTCAAACTCAATAAAACATCACTCTTCTAAGAACTCTTCCTCCAAATTAGGCTCATCAAGGCTAAGCGTAGCAATACCAAGAACCTCGGTATCTTCTCTTGCTCCATACTCATCTTCGTCAACATCCCACATTTTAGTATGTTCTTCTTTGTATACCTTAGAGTTTCTTGATAAAAGTCGAAGGTTGTTGTGAACAAAGACGAGTTCTTCCGCACGCATTGGAGTTAATTTATTCCTCTTCATAGAGTGAATAAACAAATAGGTACTCTAGTTTCTCTCAGAACATGAAAATGAAGATGGTTGTCCAAGTAGTTTGAATGCTAGTCCTTAAAGTAAGGGTATTGATGCGCCGAAGTTAACCCAATAAACTTTAGGATCATCTACATCCATCAAAGAGATAGTCACCTAATCTACAAGTGGTCCAGTCTTTAGTGAAAACATAGTGTCTTCGACACCTACTTTTCTGTACTCCGCAACATCCGAGAAAAGTCTTCGAAACACTTAGTTCTTTCAGCAGAAACTTCGAAATCCTTGTGTAGTGGCACTCTAGTTGGATCCTTTAAAAGCCATGATGCACTATAGAATCTTCGAAAAAAGAAAGAAACGAAAGTGCATTAGAATGAGCTTTCAATCCCTTTCACACCGTTTGCACAAAATTTAAGAGTTATGCTATTTACTTAGATTAGTTAGTAGCATCTTACCTCGGGTTCAAAGAATGAGCTACACAATGAAGAGGTGTGTTGCTTTTTGCCCAACGACTCATAAGAATCTTATGCACAACATTGTAAAACTCGGAATCATGAAATTCAATTTTGCCTTCATTTGTATAAATTATCTTCCTCACTTTCTAAATCATGAAATCCCACATCTCATAAACAAGATGAAGACAAGGTTTGTCAGTGTCACAAACTCTGATCATTGAATAAATAGGTCATGTAAACTCAACTTGTCACAAACTCTGATCATTGAATATATAGGTCATGTAAACTCAACTTGTCCCACCACTCTTCCTTCAATGTCTCTCACAAATCTTGCTTTGTTGGTTTCTTCATCTCTAAATGAAGTCCACATATCACTCCTCATCATAGCTTTCAAACCACACTTGATGAGTTTAAATCTCTTCAACATAACAACCACAGAAGCAAAGCGAGTCTCAACAATGGAAAACAACTTTAATGGTGAGAACTTGTTAAACATGGACAGTCTCATGGAATGATTCATGTAGTTCTTTATCACCATTGCATCATTATGCACTTCTATGATCCAGTGACATTCAGCATACGTCTCTTGATTGCTTTCCACATTCTTTGCTGCACATATATTCTTCAATGCAAGATTTAGGGCGTGAACAACACATGACACCTTTGCAATTAGTAACATTATCATTCACAACTTGAACCACATTCTTTATGACCAACCTCATCAATAACTTCCCTCGTCAAATCAGCAATGTAATGCTTATCCTTCACTTCCACAACACAATTAACAACTCTAATGAACATAGGACGCCTTCGGAAACAACCAAGAAATTAATCAATGGTCTTCTTTGTGGATTACTCCATCCATCAGACACAATTGTAACCCTTTTTTTGGCCAAGTGCTCTTGATAGGCTCCAACAAAGAAATCATCATGCTTTTTCTCTTTCTTCACCAACGTGGTTCTCAATTTATTAAAGCCCCAAAGCACATAACCACTCAACTTACTATCAGCAGCAAGAGCATAACAACTCAAATAATAAGGATTTCTAGCAAGATTAAACAACAAACCATCGGTGTAAAACATCCGAGCAATCTCACAATCAAGTTGATCCCTAGTATTCATATCAAATGTCCCATTAATAGTTTTGTAAGATTTTCTTCTCTTTAATGATGTAGAAATTGAACCATTAGAACCACAATTCAACCAGTAAAATGAGTGAATTCAGAAGGAAGTGAAACCTTTTAGGAGCACACATCTGCAATTGAGCAACAAATTCATCATCTAATCTCCCTTCACTCTAAATAGATGATATTTTACTATTGTCAAGGACCATTGTTTCACTTCATTGCAAAACTTCCACTTCCACTTGGCATTCCCTCCTCCTTTACCGGTTTTTTCAAACTTTTCAACATATCTCCAAAGAGGAGATACGTTCTCTTGGTTTTCCTCCTCTCTAAAGGAAGGTATACATACTAGTGCTACTATTTTGAACACTTGGAATAGAAGCCATCACACTAACAACTCGAAAACAAAAGAAAGAAGAAAGAGAAGAGGAGATTGAGAGAGGTGTAAAGGACCGAAGGTGAGGGCGGAGGAAAGTGAGAGAGTGGAGTTGAGAAATAAGAAAGAAACCTTAGTCCGTCAGTGTGTCGCCGGCGGCCGAAGGTTGGGACAAGCGATGCCGAAGGCTGGGATGAGCGAGAAAGGCAGTGAATGGGAGGAGATAGCTTCAGAGGAGAGGCGACTCAAAAACGGCGGATGGAAAATTGAAGGAGGACTCAATTTAGGTAAAACCCCCTCCCATTTTTTTAATTTAATATTAATAAATATAGGATACCCGTATTCACCCCGTATCTATACCTGATTTCAACCGGTCAAGATACGTTGACTGTATCCTGTCTCTGGATACATGTATCCTACCCGGACCTACCATATCCGTGTGTATCCCCATACTGGATACGATACGATGCACAATACGGGGCATAGAACACGTGTTAGGGTAACATAGCCCTTACTCTCTAAAGATCCTTCGAAGAAGCACGTGACATTCATAGCTTCATCATCTCTTATAATTCTCAGCAAATCCTCTTTGTAAATCAAACTTCAATCAACAATTAGAAAAATGAACTTAGAGGACAACGAATGTAATATGACAACATATATATAAGCTCTAGAAACATCTATAGGGCCTACATCAAACAAGTTCGAAACATTCATGGGACTGACATTAGAAAAAATAAATAGCATGTTAGCTAATCTAGGTAAACAAAAATCATTCTCAAGAGAGGCAAATAACATCAAACTGGTTACAATGCAATTTCTACTTGGTGATTAAAGAGAAAAGTAATCAAGATGACCTTGCTCATGTACTGATAAGCTATTCCTGTGTAAGAATGAAAGTCCAAAAGCTGCCATGATTTTTTGTAAATGTGACCACAAAGACATACAAATTAAGGAGGGCTTTCATGATTATCTACTCTATGACATTTTGTCAAACATGTAGAGTGGATGACTAAATTACACTTTTAAACCTTACATTGAAGGACTTTTCATTCCGGTAATCTTTAGATGTCATTAAATACAAGTAAATAAATAACAACCATAGGTTTGAATCGAACTCTGCAAATTAACATACGGTTACTATCAAAGTTCTCAACCAACCCTAACTCTACCTAAGTAAATTTGTATGTTATATGCCTTTGGGTTAATATTCAACAATAAAAGAAGTTGCACAAGTGGTCACCAAAGACACCTCTTTGCTTGAGTCTGCAAACATCCACCCAACAATTTTTTTGTAATGAAAAAGCCAATCTCTCAATCTCCAAATATAGAATGCAAAGCACATGCATTGCAATGTAAAACATCAAACTAATTGGGTTTGAATCGCAAAAATAATTTCCATACCAAAGTACTCAAACTACATGTTCAAATAAAAACCTAGCTAATCTCAAATCAGAAACCTAATTCCCAAATCAAACCAGCTTTGGAACAAATTGAAGACACATACCTTATTCAAATTAACGTCGAAGAAGCTAGAAAACTACTAAATCGTTGTCGTAAAGGAACTTTTCAACTTACTCCCTCCAATTAGATCCAATCTCAAATAGATATAAAATCAAACCAAAAATCAAAAAGAAACTACCACAGTTGTTAGGGTTAAAATGAACAAAATGAATGAAATTGTTGAGGGCTAGGACCTTTGTTTAAATCGAAAATAACAAAAATTGGTACAAAACCATCGACGCGACCAACTACCTGTGCACTTCGACCACCACCTCTTCTCTCCCTTGCTGACCTCACTACCCTCGTTGGCTTTGTCAGCACCCACATCTCTCTCTCTCATGAAGCGGGGCATCGTTATTCAGCTTTCTCAAAACAGATAAGTTAGAAACTGAAAGGAATAAGAATGGATGGAGAACGTGGTAGTTATGACAATTTTGCCCTCAATAACTTCTAAATGTGGCCACATGTTTTGATGAAAAGTAGCCACGTGGCTCAAATTTTTGTGAAGAATTTGCTTCTAATGTTATAAGTATTATGAAGGATTTTAACATTTTATTCAACATTTTTACTAGCAATAAAATAGATTTTTGTGTCTAATTATTGGGAAAGTATAAATATGAATAATTATATGCAATTTTAATTGTTAAGGGCAGTTTTGAGTTATAATGAGCGCTTCTGTAGTATTTTTGTTCTATAAAAAAATATTCTGGTGGGAAAAGACAATTACTCTAGAGAAAGATTTTCTCCCTATAAAACGAAAACTAAAACTTAAAACACACCATTCATCATCAACATCAAACATCATCACCAAATCCGCCACTTCTAGGGGTGATCATCACCACTATGTCTATTCTACCCTCATCAACAACTCTATCATCAAAGAGAAATTATAAGAAGTTACACTTTAACAACACAACAATGAAATCTGGGGAACGACCAAGATTTTAATCTCAACCCCAAAACAAACAATGGAAATCCCCTCCTTGGGAAACACAGTATACCATCACCAAACGAGATCCCCATCTACAACTCCATCACAATTCTGGCAAAATAGGCAAAAAGTTTGAAGCTCGAAGCCTGAAGTCATCGCCACAAACTTACCTCGTCAATTTCCACCTTCAAGGCTTCATCACCTTTCACCGGTGTTCCATCGTGGCTCCCCCTGTTGCTACCCGCCCAAGCGTTTCGTTCTCAGAATCATAACCCCCAATTTCTGAAATTGATAGACAACCCACAACCTGCTGCCATCCTCTCCCTCATCGGCAACCTCTTGTCTTGGGCTTCAATCGGCCGCCTTGGTGGCCGATGGAATCCGGTTCGCCTCCATCTTTGGCACTCCTTCCGCCGTTGTCAGTTCCATCCTCTTCCCTTAAAATCCTCAGTCACAACCCACAACCCCGCCACCACCAAAACCCACCGCCATCCTCTTCCTGACTGGCGACCTCTTGTCTCGGGCTTCAATCAGCCGCCTTGGTGGCTGATTGATTCTGGTCCGTCTCCATTCTCGGTGCTCCTTTTGCCGGCGACGATTCCATCCTCTTCCCTCAAAATCCTCAGTCGCGGCCCCTGGCTCCCTCGACCTTCGCAGCCTCGACCCCGCCGCTGGTCGCTCCGGCCTGGGATTCTACCAGAACACTTGTGACTGTCAACCCTTGGCGTGCAAGGGTTATCTTCAACCTTGCACGCCAAGGTCGAATGACCCAAAAAAAATCCACCTAACCCGGAGTGTATATATACATTTATTTTCATTTGTTTATATATACACCAACCTCTATTTTATTACCTATGATCCAGGAGTTTCTCTCCTAAATATTAATTAAATATTTCTACAATATTCATAACAAACAATTAAAATATATTTGCTTGGTTGAGCAAATCCGGTCGCAAAGATTTTCCCCCCGATTTACTCCAGAGCGTCTATTTGTTTGATTCTAGTGGTGATTTCTCTTTGTGCTATGTGGACTTTCTTCTGTCGCCGTGCGAGAGGTCGTGGACGTGATAGAGACCTGACGAATCGCTAGCGATCGAGTCAAAATCTGAGATCTCTACTTTTGTTTCCCAGGGATCCCCTGCGTTTCCTCTACCAACTATGAGAAGAGATGACTCACATTATCCCGGTTCCAACATCGTTTGTCTCTTCTAGAATCGACCTTCGTTCTCTAGTTTGCTCGTGGTGTATTTATCTTTGTCAAATTGTCTTGTATTTTCGGTTTCTTTTATTACGGATTATCCATTGCCGACCTTCTCAACCTCTCGACTCACTGGGCTTGTTTGGTGAGTTAAGTTCTTTCCAATTAAAAAAAAAAGAAAAAAGTAGAATATTCAAATGAATTGATTGTTCATTTGACTATTTGTTCCCACTCACCTACTAGTCTACTACGCGTGAATGGATTGAAATTTAGAGATTTGTTCAATATTATTCTATGGTAGCGATACTTTAATCCATTTTACTATTTTAGTGGTCCATTTATTAATCGTTTTACTTTTTTTTTTTTCCTTTTTTTAATATCAGGAAATCAACTCGGTTCTGTAGAAAAGCATAGAGAAACAGAGACCGGACAAGCCGGTAAATAGACTAACCATCATATACAATCAGAAGCAAAAACAAAAGCAAATGACATAAAGAAAATTACACAAGTAAATGATATAAAATAAATTGCAAAAGAAAACATACAAGTTATTCTACACTGTATACCACATGGAAACGAGACAAACAAATCGATCGGTCAAAAGGACGACGCACACAAAGAGCTATGGGGATTACTAACAGACACCTGAGATTGTGGATTCAAACGAGCCAATAGATTTGTTTATTCTTACTTCTAATTTTTAGTAATAAAAATATGTAACAATTTTGACTAGCAAATAAATCACAAATTTGGATTAGGAGATCTCTACCCATTCCGATGGATGGAAGACCGTTGGTAGCGGTAAAGCAACATGGATTATTGATATCATCGTATTCTATGTATTATGTATTGTAAGATATAGTTTGTAGTCGGTATTAAATCATTTTTACATGTTTTGAATATCTCATATAGTTTTTTATCTTTGTTTTAAAAATAGATGTTCACACTCGTATTTTATGTGTTTTTAAATAATTTGAAGCTTGTTTGATGTTATTTTAGAATCACAACGAAATAAGATTCATTAAAGCCAAGTTCGAGATGATCATGGACGCCGGAAGAGCCTTGTATAGCGGTATCATGTGCTAAGAATCAAGCTAAAAAGAGCTTATTGTCGAATCGATGTTTTTCGAACAATTCTTACTTGTCGACATCTCGGTAAAATGAGTTGTTTGAGCTCCACAACATTCGGATTGATTCGTTCTATAGCTTTTTAGAAAGATAATTTAAATATCTACAACTTTTATGTTGATGTCGACTCAAAGTCTGACTCAATATATATATATATATATATATATATATATATATATATATATATATATATATATATATATATATATATTTTCCAACATAGAAGCTCGAAAATTATAAAGATATGAAGTTCCGGGTCGGTATCTTGAAGTTCCGAGTCAGAATATGTGTATCGGAATGTCGTAACCAAGTTCCAATAGACATATTCAGACGGAATCTGGTCCTTTGCAAGGTTGGAATGTGTTGTTTAATGATTGAGACCCGAAATTCATTAGTTTTGACCCGGAATCTTTAGGGATCTTTCCTTTTTCGATCCGGACATGTGTTTTTATCTTTTGTAATCTATCTATATTGTTTATCTTAGAATATTTTTTATCTTGTTAGACCTATAAATACCTTTATTAGTTAGGTTTTAGGGGGTGACGGTAGAATCAAATTCAATACATTTTTTCATAGTTTGCTTTTTATAGATTTCGGCTTGGAGTTTGTTTTGCTAGATTCAAGACAAGTTTTTTTCATCTAGTTTTATATTTTTCCATGATGATTTATTTGCTTGTGTATGAATTCATGTTTGGCTAATTTTCTTGTTCTGGGGTGATCCCAACTAGGGTGTGCAGAAAAATACGACACGGTTGACACGATACGAAAACATGACGAAACAACACGAAAAACACAAAATGAAAAGGACATAACACGAATATGACATGAAATAGTAAAACACGAAAATAATTGTGTTGGATATGGATCGAGATTTTTTTCTTATTGGATATACGACATGACACAATTAATTTTTTAAAATATTTTACAAGGTAGTTTAGTACAAGTATGATAAAGGAACATAAAAACTAGTTGGCTTTGTTGTTTTTCAGGTTTCTCTCACCCAGTTATCTATTATTCAACAGGTTTGAGGTTCGATTCCCACCCCTTTCAATATTTAACTAAACTCTCCCTTTATTTTTTTTCCTTTCTTTTTTTTGTAAAAAAATTAGAATTTTCCCTTAATTGTGTCGTGTCGTGTTACACAGGTATCCGACATGGAAATGTTTTATTTTTTCATGTCGGGTACTCGGTAGTAACCATGTCATGTTCGTATCGGGGGTTTTGGTCTTATGGGTTTCGGGTACTTGACATGATTAATCGTGTCATGTCGGGTACCCAGTTATGCACAACCCTAATCCCAACGATGTTGAGATAGACATGTGTGTTATGATTGCCTAAATAAATTCTATTATTTGTTGATTTAATCCATGGGTTCTTAATCTGATAGATTTGTGTTGTTTGGAATCATTTTGATGTTCAAAATGCGACAACTATGAATTGAGATTGGATAAATAGATAAAGTTTATAGCTTTATTGGAAAAGATAAATTAAATTTGAGAATTGTTTTGAAGAAATATGTTTAATTCTCTTGAGGATAAATAAACTATCGTAGACAATCTAGGTTTGAATTTGTTAATTAAATGACAAAAGATGTTTTATCAATTTTATTCACTAGGGTCTAAGAGCTTTAAGGTCTAAATTAATTCTACAACATGCGATAACTGAGTACTAATTAATTGAAACAGACATATTTATTGTGAAATGCAAAAACTGAGTGATAATGGATAGTTTACCTTAAACTATCTCTTTTTAATTTGTTCACACATGAAAATTTAATTATTCTACCGAGGATACATTATTGTGGTAACCCTAACTCTAGAATGTTTCCCATCATATTATTTACAAAAAACTTGCTCTTTGTTATTTTTCTTATTTCTTTTAGAAATTCCTCAAAATTATTACTTTTATTTGGCTTGGTTAACTAATTGAGGTTATACAATGATATTCACACGGTCCCTGTGAATTTGATAATCAAGTACTATAACTAACCTTGTACGCTTGTAGGGTATTGGTTTTAGACCAATATATCAATTATAAAGCTAATTAACTACCATAAGAGCTCTATCCAGGTTTCAAAAAAACGTCAACACAAATAAACATCCATGTTCCTCTACAGGCGCTTTAGCCCATCTAAATATGCAAATGGAATCAGCTGTCCCAAAGGGGACAACCCTGTGCTCTCCTCCCCACCCCCAAATATATATTAAAAAAGTGATTAAAATTTAAAAAAATAGTAAAAGGTGAGATTTTTGTGACAAGAGATAGGGAGACAGGGAGGATTTGAGACAACAGATCCTCACACCTAAATATTCCCATTGTCCATAGATGTGATTTAATTTGCAAACTGTTCATCTCCCCTATATTAAGATCTAGAAGGTCTGATACCTAGCATTCCATCCTTCAATGGCGTTCTAACAATACGTCCTCATCATTGTCCTCTTTCATCTTCCCCATAGATAGCCATGAATGGAAGTGACGTCGAGGCAAGCAATGGCATACCCTAGCGCAGCACCAGATTCCAGCATCGATCAAGTTCACAGTCGCATGATTCTAGCAGGAAGCGCGACGACGAGCAGAGATTGAGGTAAGGAGTCAGCGCTGGTGGTCCGAAGGAGTTGGTGATGTGCAAATGTGCGAATTTGAGGGTTTGAATAGAAAAATCTTCACCTAGACCGAAAATAAAAAAAACAAAACAAAACACCTAGGTTGGAGGAGTTGGCGACCGAAAATCCAGGGAGGCGGTGGCGTGGACGACTGAGAGGTTGTCGGTGACAGGTGAAGGAAGATGTTGATCAAAAACTAGATCGAAACTAGTGCAGGAGTTGATTTCATATCAGCACCTTATTCATAGTGATGATTGGCTGGTGAAGGTGAAATTATGGAGGATGGCTAAAACAAAGTTTGTTCATCGACGCCCTCTTTTTCTATCCGTGTGTATGTCGGAGGCCAAAATTAATGATCAGGAGCAGTTGTATGCTTGGAGAAGTATAGATTTTGGAATCTCGGTCTAGATTTATATGCATCTGTGCATTTGTTTGCTACCTTGGAGAACCATGGCTGGTTACTTCACGTTTCTGGTTGTTTGATCAACAAAGTAAGATAGGCTACGTCTTCGGTTTGAGTTTTCAATCAAAACCGAGGTTGTATTGGAAGCTGAACTGAGTGCCATATGAGGGGTTGTCTGCGCTTTATGTATTTTGAATGTTGCTGGCTTTGTGTCTCTCAAATTTTCGGGGATAAGGATAGATCTAAACACTTCATGGGTGCTACTTTGTAATGCTTTTTGTGTAACAGCCCAAATATTAATATTCGGGTTACGTTGCGAAGCTTGGGTACCTTCGTTCGGATCTTGTAATCCAGGTACAGGTCGAGGTTTCAAACCTCAAAGAATAGCGTTTTAAAGTGCGGATTTCGAACCCCAAAATAATTGTAGGGCCATTGGGTACCTTAACCTGTCCTATGAGTCTACATCGCTCAAATCCGTTTTAAGTAAAAGGCAGAAACAGAAGGTAGAGTACAACTTGCCAAGGCGAGGCCGGGTCAAAACCAAAACATGAAATCTCAATTATGCGAAATACTTTAAGCCACGTGATAAGGTGAGTTCGATTCGATCGCCCGAGCAAATCCCCGCCATAGAAGCATGGAGCATACATGATCTGCAAACAAACCTAAAAAAATATCTGCATGGCATGAGGCCCTATCGCACTCTGTTCCCACAAGCAGGCATATGCATATGCTATACCTAATAAAGATGCTTCTAATGCAGTGCGGAATATTAAACACTCAAGCATGCTGAAAATTTATATATATGTAGAAATACGATAAAAGGCTCAAAGAATGCCAAATGACATATCCCTCTCCTACCTCCACCCCCCTTCCTGTTAGGGTGGAGCCTCGCCAGTACGGGATATAGCATAGAAATCGCCATCCGCAGATGGTATATATGCGCATCAATAGTCTCGTAATCATGCTCATATGGTGAGTAGATCCCGCAAGCTCAACTCTAATCAGACTCGATGGAGGACAAGCCCGATGGGACTAGGCCGTCCTATGACCCTAGTAACGACTCTAGGACACACAAATCACAGTCATTCTCTTTTCATACGTATAAAGTAAACAGATGCTCAATCACGTGTGCAACCTAAACATGATACTATATGACATGCTTCAATGCTTATGCAACATCGAGTATGTCATACAACTACATGTAGAAGGGTGTGTCTAATCAGTCTGAGTAAGTCCTTAAAGGAACTTACCTGAAAAGCCGAATAACAAAGCGTACCAGAAGTAAAATCCACTCAATGAACAAGCACCTATGATATTAATACGAAAGCGATAAGGCTCAAGACTACTAGTCACACACACAAGGACCATGTCCCAAAACCATTTCCAAAACCATCTGAAGTCCAACTATTTCAAACCATTTCAAATCATTCTCAAAGCAGAAACCTCAAAAGCCAAATCATCCGAATAAGCCAGTTCCATAATACTCAAGTCCATTTCTATTTCCAAATATCCATCATTTAATCTAGTTTAAGAATCCCGACACTTGAAACAAAGGCTTTTAAAACACTTTCCAAGCATTCAATCTGACATTTCAAATTCCGTCAAAATCCACTTTTGAAATTATTAATTTAATATTCCAAAATCTCATTTTCTGAAATCAACCTCAAACTCAGACCCGACTTAAAAAGAATCCAAATAAAAAACCAGCAAGTCAAGCCAAACGATAAAGGGCAGATCGGCCAAGCCACTGGGTGGATTTCGCGGCGGCGAGAGGGCCGGTCGCGGCCGCGGAATCCTCCCAGTTTCCCTGTGAGAGGCGACCCTCGTTGGCCACAAAGCAAGGTTTTCGCCGCGGCAAAACCCACAATCGTGGCCGTGACAACTGTCTTCTTCCTCCGGTCTGTGTTCTAACTCGCTGCTGCGACCATGGTTTTGCCGCAGCGAGATTCAAACCTTTGCTCGTTTTTGCTTCAAATCTCATTCGTTTTGCCTCGATTCAAATCCATTTTAACCCAAACTTATTTCAAAACATTTCTAACACAAAACCGACACCAAACAACCATATATGACTCCAACGAGGACTAGATCCAAAATGAGAGGATGGAAGGAGGAGAGTTTACCTTGCTCAAAAACAGGGGAAGAGGAAGAAATAAGCTCTAATATGCTTACAAAGGAGTTAGATCTGACGTTTGTTGACCTTGGAAGGTAGAGGAGAACGTGAGGAACAAGCGAGAACAAACAGGGAAGAGAAAGAAGCTAAAACAAGAGAGAACGAGTCGATTTATCGAGCCAACGATGGAACTAGGCTCAAAGTCGCGGTGGTGAAAAGGGGCACTCACGGCCGCGAGGATGAGTTTCTTCTTCTGGGCTCTGATCTCGCGGCGGCAAGGATGAACTCGCGGCGGCGACAGGGGCAGAAACTTGGTTTTTCAATTTAGTTTGCTTTCCAAAGGGTGGAGAGTGAGGGACATGGACTGAAGAGTTGAAAAGTTGAAAACTTGGATTTTTAGGGTTTGGTTTTGAATGGATGATGAAGTGAGAGAGAGAATGAGGGCTGAGCTAGACTCAGATTTTTATGAGGATTTTTGGAATTTTAAGGATTGGAACTTCCTATAAATAGTGGCACATTAGGGTTTTAATGGAAAAAAAGACAAAACAATTATGGTGCTAGTGGGAAGGAAGAGAGAGTGAGTGAGTGGGAGAGAGATGGGCTGGTTGAGAGAGAGAGAGAGAGAGAGATTCCGCTCATCCGACCTTAAGTGCCGACTACCTATCCCGAAATCCGACTCGAGTTTAAATCCGTTTCAAACTACTCACAAGACTCAATGTTTTAAATCCGAATAATAGTGGAATTTAGCTCGACAACCTATATTTTAAAACATACCGGGATGATTTCCAAAGACTTTCCAGTTTTAGAAATGCGCTCGAGGACGGGTTTTCCGAAACTTTCCAATGTTAGCAATTTAATGCTTATTTAAAATTTCGGTCTTTACATTTTGGTGTTGAATTTTCTATTGAAAAAAGGATATATATTGATCCTTCAACTTCATAAGTTGTTGTCACATTGTTGTGCTGAAAACTAGGGTTGAAATTGTTGATTGCTGATTGAAGGTCCTAGAAGCTATATACTTTCAGTCATAGGTGAAATAAATTTTGGTAGGGAGATTCAATTGATGGTTGCTTAGTTGCATTTTGTCGATAAAAGTATAAGTAGTCATGGCTAAATATTACAGTAGCTTGTATGTATAGGTCCTCTATTGTTTATCAATGAAAAATTGCACTAAATTGAGGAATATAGAGCTTGTAATTCAACTAGATGTACCAAATACAGAGGAAAATCGTTTAAAGGGGCCAGAGGGAAATACCATGAAATTTGTTATATATGTTAGGTGCGAGTGCAGAGGTTGGAAGAGTGAATGGGTTCTATTTACAGGTTGCTCATTCAACTTTATTGTTTCTTCGGCTATCTTGCAGCTATTGATTTTGGATTGTTCAATACAAGATGTTCAAGCCCTATTTGGCTCCATCTTGGTGATTCTTTCCAAGTACTTCATTTTGTTAACCAACCACGCTATGTTGTTCATTTTTCTTTCGTGTTGTCATTATTTGTTTGTTGTCATTGTTTTTGAACTCTTTGTCTTTTGCATTTTTTTATTTAATGGAAGATTTTTTACATTTAAAAAAAAATAGAGGATAATTTCTAGTCAACAATTATTTTTTGTCCGCAAATTTTTTGGTAAAATTAATTAAAAATCAATTTGATGTCAGCAAATTAATTTTATTAAAACACGGTAATCCACTACCAAAAAAATTAATTTTATTATAGCCATGTCAGCAACAATAATTAGTTTGATGGGTTATTGTATGATGTATGTCTGTTCGGGTTCAATGGAGTTGGAGTAAGCACATTAAAAAATTGAGTTTTGATTGTAATTTTTAGCTTAGTTTGATGGTACACTTGATTTGAAAATTTCTCGTCGGTTTTTTTTGCCCACAAACTCTTTCGAATAATCATGTCACCAATAATTGTGCAAGTAGTATCAACATTACCAATATCATCGATGTCAGCAATATCAAAATGATAGTGTCATCATGATATCAACGGTGTCAGCATTAGTATTAACAACGTTAGCATCAACAACATTAGAATCAACGACGTTGATGTTTATAATGTCGAGTAAGCGGTGTCAATAATTTAAAAATGAATTATTTTATTAGAAAAATAGAAAGAATTGTTATCTTAAAAAAATAAAGCAAAATGAAAAGAAAGAAAAAAAGAAAATGGAAAAGGAAAAAGAAATGAAATAAAAAAGGGAAAATAAAAGTAAAATTTAAAAAAAAAACGTAAAGTGTTCACCAAACTATCAATATAAGCTAAAAGTTCACCACCTTTCCCCCACCCTTGCTGACACGGTTATGGCTGATATGGTTATTACTGACATGGCTATTGATGACACAACTTTGGTGTTGACACAGTTATTGTTGACACGGTTATTGCCGACGACGATGATGTCGACACTGCTAACGCCAACGTTGTTGATGCTGACACCGTTAATGGTGACAGCAAATTGCTGACACTGTTAATGTTGATAAGAAATTGTTGTCAGCAATTTTCTTTCTAATTAATGTTACCAAAGAATTTCCTATCCTACTAGAAACCATCCGAATTGGAACACAAGTTGGTTGAGAAGTAGTTGAAAATGAATTTTTTTCATACTCAAAATGTAATAAATATTGAAGTTAGGCAACAATGTAATTAAATAAAATTTTAAAATCATTGTACATCTTCCTCCTTTATCGACAATGACATTGGAGGCTCCTCCGCTGACGTCCGCTGATGCCACTTAATCGCTCAGATCCATCTGCTACTTGATCTCATGGTTCTCTTAGTTAGAGTAGATCCAAAAAGTCATCTTCCTCCTCCATCAATTCACATAGAGAGTATAGAGCAACACATCCTCCACCTCTCACATTGATCCACCACCTCAACTCTAATCTCGACCGCTTCACCTTCAATAAACCGGCATCGGGATGACAATGGAGGGGAAGATTCACCGAAGACAAGCTGCAGATCTCCGACGAGGAGGTCCTTAATGAATTTCAGATCGTCGGCGGAGGCGGCAGTGTAAAGGAGACAAGCTCCGTATCTGGCACCAATCAAGGGGCTTCTCTTGCCGACAAAGATCTCGGAGTCCTGGAGGAGCCTCCGACTTCCTCGATCTCTCTCACACTCCTCCACCTTAACCAGAATTCGTCTACTTCCAGCAAATGCAGTGAAGGGAGAGAGGGTGAGAACAAAAGTCTCAACAGGGTTTCTGTAACGGTCCAAGTTATTAAACATGGTCACATTTCGAAGGTCGGATACATTTGCTCGGATCTTGCGATATAAGTACGAATTGAGAGTTTGAAGACAAAGTGTTAGTTTGAAAGGAGGGATTTCATAACCTAAATTCGCAATAGGTCCATTGGGGACCGTCACCTGTCCTAGCTCCAAGTCGCTAAAAATGAGTTGAAATACCATCAAGCAAATAAAACCAAATATGAGATACTAGGTGCCACGACAGAGCTGGGACAAAACCAAAATATGGGGTGATAGTAAAAGCTGAAAACATCCAAAGTGTATAAGTCATGGTGTCATAGTCAGCCCCTCTCTAGTGCGCCCAAAAGGAAATCCTCGTTGCGAAGCATAGAACACTCAAAAATCTATAAACATACCTTAAAAAAATACAGGGAATCGGATCAGACTGAGGCTCACACATGGGACTCGCTCCCACTGCGATCACATTATACACGCTATATATATACCTAAATAAAGATGCTTCTAATGCAATGCGATAATTAAACACACAAGGCATGCTGACAGTTTATAAAATAACAAAAATGCAGTAAATGGGCCTACACAGAATGTCAAGTGGCATGTCCCGACTCTCTCTCATAAACCCTTACCTCAGCCGGGGCGGGGTATATGTACAGCATCGTCCATACCTAACATCGAGGTTGGAGTACATATGTATTAGACCTGGGTAAACGCGAGACGGCCCGCGAATTTGGACAGGCTTGGGTAGAGGAAAAAGCCCAAGCAGGTCGCGACCCACACGCGCATCGAGTACGGGATTGGGTAGGCTAATCTATCTGTTACGGGCTGCTAGGCCCGTAACGAGTACCCGCTATTTTATTTATATATATATATATATATATATATATATATATTAAATATATAAATACTATGTATATAATATAAATTAATAATTATAAAAAAATATCTATACAGACATACTCGGATACAGTATGTGTTGACTAGTGAGTACGGTATACCCTATACCCTAATTCTTAAATGCCTAAATCCCTAACCTAACTGGCAATATTCGTTTGCTCAGCCGCTTGCCAATTGCCATTAGACTCCATTACTAGTCCCGACCATGGCCATTACATTGTACCAACAGTTTGTGTGAGGACTTTATTATCTGTTGGATTTTTTTCCCTGATTATGGTGCAAACAACATGTACAACAGCCATTAACAGCCACTAACAGTAGCCTAACAGCAAATATCGTGTAAACTGTAAACAGCAGGTAAAATTTTATGGGTACCCGCGGGCTGCCCGTGCCCGCAATAGCGGACGGGCTCGGACAATGTTTTCAACCTGTTAAGCGGGCTTAGCCCGGCCCGCGCCCGCAACACCGGGATAAAATTTGGGCTAAAGCCCATCCCAAGCCCCGCCCGCGCCCGCGTTTGCCTGGATATAATATGTAGGGATAAGATCGTATGTACATCATCGTCCAAACCTAACATCGAGGTTGGAGTACATAGAAACGTCATGTACAACATCGTCCATACCTAACATCAAGGTTGGAGTACATGTGTGTGAATGAAAGCAGGCTCATGCTCTCAAGACTCTATCAGGACAAACCCAAAGGGGTTGGGCTGTCTTATGACCCTAGCAAAGACTCTAATAACTCACAGATAACGACTGGTCTGTTTCCAAATGAATAAAGTAAACAGATGCTCATTCAATTAGTGCAACCTAAACAAGATACTACATGATCATGCTTTTACGCATATGCAAATATCTAGTATATCATGTGACTACATGCATGCGAGAATCAATCTGAGTAAACTCCCGAAGAAACTTACCTGGGATAGCCGAACAGCAAAAGTAATATCCAGCAAGGTAGACAAGCCAAGTATGTCACAGATCGATCACCTAATAGTTTAATAGAATAATACATAAGTCTAAAGCATAGAAGAACCCATCTACTACTACACATAACTAAGCATGCATAGAAGAAATCATCATAAGTCATTAAGCTATTTCATATCATTTAACTACTGGTTCATCCGGTTCTCAATTTCAGCATACCGATAACTCAGTCTCAAGATACCAGTTAGGTCATAAGCCCAGGTCAATTTCAAGTTCGGTAGTTAAGGTCCAACAAGTCCTGTTAAAGTCCGACAGTTAAGGTCCAAGAGTCCAGTTAAATAGTTTGAAAGTTCGAGGTCCAAAAGGTCTATCCGTTAAATAGCAATGTCTAAAGTCAGTCTCAAATTATGAAGTCCAGTTTAATCATTTTAGAGTTAAGGCATTAAAGTGGTTCCAGCATTGTATTTCAAACAAAATAAGCATTCGGAAATCATTCAAGTAAGATATCGTCGAGACTTGTTTAAATAAGTTTGCACGAAATAGTTTAAACCAATTATGACAAATCATTTTAAATCTCAAATCATCAAAGCATATTATAAGGTAAGGCATGATTTTAATTTAAATCACTCATGAAATCAATTTCCCAAACCGGGTTCAAATCAAAACCGAGTCAAGGTTCCAAGGATAGAAGAGAACCGGCTTCGGCCAAAAGCCCAGGTCTGAGTTTCACCGCGGCGAGACTCAGTCCTTCGTCTCTCACGAGGGGAGTCTCTCGCTACCGCGAAAGGCCCATTTCGCCATGGCGAAATAACTTTCGCGGCGGCGAAGTGCTTCGTCCTCGTCTTGGTTTCCGGTTCTTGTTCGCTGCGGTGACCATGGTTTCGCTGCTGCGAAACAAGCGACTGTGAGCTCGTTTTTTATTTTAACTCGCTCGTTTCTTACCCAAACCCCTCTCATTTTTTCTGACACTAATGGAGGGAAAGTCTTTGATTTCCCTTATCAAAATAATTCTCAAAAAAACAAACTAATATAGTATGCAAGTAAGGGGTCGATTCCACAAAGAAACAAGTATTTCGATATAATGTGTATTTATCAATTGAAAGCAAAGAGATGAAATAGAGAATAAAAGAAAATAATGTAAACAAATGCAAGGGATAAATAAAAGAGATGTTTCCACCCACAAAATCTCGACATTGGTTGGCTTTATTGGTCGTTGAATCCAATAAAGTTGTTCTCTACGAATTCCTCCCATCTTAGTTTATATAGATTAAACCACAACAGGTGAATTGAACCCCTTACACCTTTATGTAACCAAAGCACGACAAAGATTTAATATAAAGATAGCACAAGCTCCTAAGAATCTAGGCACATGAATAACACTAAGTAAACAAGGTGACCGATGTTTAAGACATATGTCGAAATCCTCACTTAGTCATGATCAAACAAGGTTCTCACAATACTAAGCATGTTACTACGAAATTCATTCAATGAGGAAAGATCAAATACCTAGCAAAATACTATCATGGTAGCTAATCACAATAATATCAACAATAAACACAAGGGAAATCGAAAGATATTAAAGAGAGAAATATTAATTCATTAGAAACCCACAAACAATCAACCAAGTCTCAATAGTGTAGATGAAGACAACGGAGATTAGCCAAGCATGGCTTACCTAACTTCATTCTCTTGAATGAAAAATCAAACCCTAAAAACTAATGAATTGAATGAGAAAAGGTGGTTGTAAATCTGAATGTTAGTCTAACAAAAACTAATGAAAATAGGTCTAATAAATAGCCTCCAGTCGTCAGTCAAAACCCTAGAAAGGATAGATAGAGTTTCTACAAAGATAGAATTGGGCCGTATTGCGCAAATCCGGAAACAGCGAAACTAGCGGGCGCTGCTAGAAAACCGGCGGGCGTCGCTCTTTCGCAGTGTCAAGTTGGTATTTCGCGGAGAAGAAATCTGTGATTTTCCAGACTTGTAGAGCTCGTCAAGAGATTTCCAACGCATGGTCATAATAGGCAATCGGACATCTGGAGCCCTGGGAAATCACGTTTTAAGTTCAGCTTGCTGCGCGAACAGCTTTCGCAACTCGTTGTTGTTTAAGCTCTTAGACCTTGATTCCTTGCTTCATTTCTCCTTGGCTTGTCTTGGCTCTTTCATGGCTTGTCCCTTAGCTCTCCGTTTTGGTCTCTTCCCAAGCTTTTCACCATGTCGGGACTACGAATCTGCATAAATCCAATAAAATAGCATAGTTTCCGAATTTTGCCACTCAAAGTGCACAAAATGAAATTAACTATAAAACATGATTATTTGACAATGAAATACATCTAAAATTAGCCTATAATGCCTACTAGAATACGCCTTATCAGACACCCTTCCCCGACCTCAACTAACATAAAAAGACTCAAACGCGGACCAGAGGGGGAGAGCGGAAGAGGGATTACCGAAGTTTCTTCAAGGTCTTGATAGTGGATCTCCGAGCTTCCAAACAACAAGAAAAGTGCTTGACCAAGCCTAGGAAGGGTAGAGAATGATTTAAGGTCCTCTTTTATGAAGGTTTGAGACCAAAACGAAATAAAACGAGGGTGACCAAGCTTACCTTCGAAAAACAAGGGAAAGGAGCAGAAATGGAGCTCGACCAAGCTTCACCAAGGTTGAAGGGGCTTCCTCTAGGCCTAGAAGTGTGAGAAAGTGAGTAAAGGTGCACATTTACGAAGTTTAGAAGTGAATAGACGTAAGGAATGAGGGAAACAAAAGAGATTACCGCAAAAACACGAACAGAGAAGGCGTTGGGCTCCTGCTCGCGGCGGCGACCCAGAACTCGCCGCGGCGAAATATCCTAGCAGCTTCTGGATTTGGCGTCGAACGTGCGTTGGTCGGCTCCTTCTTGCTTGAACACGAAAGGAGGATGGTAAGGAAGTGTTTTGGCTTGTCAAAGATGGTAAGGAAGCGTGTGTTTGAGAGTGATATGGATTTGAAAGTGGAAGTGAGGAGGGAGTGTGGAGGGTGAAGAAAAGAGAGAGTTTTGGATAGGAGTGAGTGAGATCTGATTTTTGAATGTGGAAATGGGGTGTGGGTATTCTGATTTCTTGAGATGCCAAAGGGATAACAATAGGAGGTGACTTTCCATTTTGAGGGGGTGCAATGGTGAAGGAGAAGAAAAGGAGAATGTGGATGTCTAGCCTAAAGGGGAAAGGGAAAAGGCGAATGGATGGGATTGATTTGGATAAGCCTTGGTCAAGGATTTGACTGAGATTTCTTGTCCTCAAGTGGTAGAACAAGACAAGGTAGAAGGAGGGAAAACAAGGAGGATGATCCCGAAATACAAAATTTGAAAACCCAGAAACCGAATCCTGCTCTCTCGACCATATCCTACCTAACTCGAGATAACCCTCAAAACAAGGATAATGCGAAATCTCGAGGATGTGTTAAACTCTTGGAGGGTAAAGACGAAACGGAATCACAAAATTTCGAAGTTATGCTAGAACCCGTTTTTAAAAGGTTTTAATCCAAGGTTATTTAAATTGAGGACGAAAGCTTGGAAATATCCGAATCTTATAAATCAGCCATTATTAAATCCAAATCCGATCATAATATTATTTAAAATTCGAGGTCTTTATAATTTCTATGTGCTCGAGTAGATGGACAATTCACTAATTTGTATTAAATGGTGGATAATTTCTTGATTAGGGTTGATGATATAGATATTTTACAACACCTCCAAAATTTATAAACATTTAGTTAATTACCATTTCTAAGTGGACATTTAGGTAATTAGACTTTCTAAATGAACAAAATTCTCCTTTCTCAAAAATCTTGTTGTCCTTGGGTGTGTGGACTCTGACAAGGAGAGTTCTATATAGAAAACACACAACTCCCCTTCCCCACACTTGAATTGTAAGGATAAGTGTACGTTGGACCAACCAGCCAGCAGTCAAACACCAAGACAAGAGGGAAAGAGATCGAAGAGAGCTGCTGCAAGGCTACCTACGTACGTACGGAGGACAGAGTTTGAAATGGTCTCCCCTTCTCCGTCTACTCTGCCCGCCGGTGACCTCCCTGGAACTCCAGTCCTCAATGACCCAACAAAAATTGAAGATTCAGATGGTCCCAAAGGAGGAGGAGAAGAGACTTCACAGGTCAATTTCAATCCCCCAAAACGAATTTCTTCCAAAAGGAGGTACGTACCGACCAAACTGATTTCGCCTTCTATTATTTCTTGATCCAAACATATATAGAACAGGTCAACAACTATTTAGGATCCATCGATCGGTATATCAAAATTCCTTTTTTTTTTTTTTTTGCTCTTTTAACTTCTTTTAACTAGGGTAGCTCGTCTTGATTGATTCGATCCGATGTTAATGGATCTGGTTAAACCTGGTGATCCGATTTTTTTTTGACAAATTAACCCGCAATTAAACCGAACCCGGTATTTATGAGTCCCGGGTTTCTACGTCAGCTCTCGGATTTCTAATGTATTTCTTTTTTATTTTACTTTTTTAATTATATATTCCAAGTTTATTCCCAATTGGAAACAATGTAACAACTTGGCATTAACGTACAAAGATACAGGAACACGTCGTCTAACAAATTGTAGAGAGTAGTGAGAACTTCTCTCTCTAAAACCAAAACCCACAAACTCAACCCTTTACTAACTACACCAATCATCACCTATTCATCTCAACCTCTTCAATTTCAATTTGGGGACCAACCGAGACTTAGAAAGTCTCAACCCCTCTTCAATCAATAATCAATAATGGAGACCAACCGAGACTTGAAAATCTCAACCCCAAATCTATTGCTTTAATCAACAAGTTTAATCCAAAACTCAAACCTTCAATCGGCACCACCCATAGCCGTCGACACCACCCCTTGTCGTCGCCGGATAGGTGCCATCACCACCACCGATGTGGTTTTTCTAGAGGGTTGCTCTACCTTTTTGGTTTCACCACCACCACCAAACTATTACAAATCTCCTGACCAACACCCTTCCTTCGCTCTCGCCGCCGCCGCTCGCTGGCGGAGACAACCATCTCCTCCCTCATCCTCGACAGGCCACTCTCCCGTGACCTCTGTTGGAAGCCTCGATATGGCGGAATCTTCGTCGGTGCTTCCACGCCTCTGACGAATCCCGTGACCTCACCGCCGCAGCTAATTTACTTTCTAATTTCGGCCACCATCCAACCACCCTTGCCGTCCGTTCTTCTTGGCGGCGCCGGTTTCCTCCAGATCCACCCTCTTTGGCCTCGATTTGGCTATCCTCGGTTTGGAATCCCTAACCCTGTTGTGATTTAATTGGGTTTAGGGATTTTTGGAAATCAAGGGAAGAACAACTATCAACCCAAAATCAAGGATATCAACTCAAAATCATGAAAAATTGGCATAATAGTAGGCCAAATCTAAAGTAATCAAACCTCTTTTCAAGATCTGTTCAAACAACGTACTGTAAATAAATGGGGGTTGCGCCTTGCGGGTGTCCTTCCCGGAGGGTGCTGAGCGGGTGGGCTCGCCTTGCGGGTGACCTTCCCGGAGGGGGCTGAGCGGGTGGGCTCGCCTCGGCCCGGCCTTCCCTGGCTCCCTCGGCTTCTCCGCCTCTAACTTCATCTTTGTCCCCTGGCTCCCTCGGCCTGGCCGTCGCCGATCCTTGCGCTCCAAGGAGATCTGGAGCCAAGGCTGAATTACCTTCCAATAAAATAAAATAAAATAAAATAATACGGGTGTGTGTATATACGGAGTATATTTTGTTTCTTTTTATATATACACCCACTTGCATTTCATCTAAATCTAAAAACCTACTTACTTAATCTATTCAAACATAAATTAAACAACTATTTTTTAATTTCCTTTATTTGATACAACTTTTTTAATAGAGACATAAAAAAAACCGAAGTGTTTATATATATATATATATATATATATATATATATATATATATATATATATATATATATATATATATATATATATATATATATATATATATATACCATCTTCAACAACACTAAACTTATCGAGGAATCCTCCGCTCCCATTCGTTGTCCTTGGGGGCAAGTTCGGGCTCCTTGGGGCCCTTGGGTAGGGTTTCGTTGTGAAACCTTAACTAAATTCGGAGGGAAAAAAAACCAAACTAAATATCTCTTGAGTTCTAGGGACGCCACTATTGGTGACGTTTTCTAACTCTCTATTAACCTTTTCAGAGATTTGCCCCGACTTTTTCTAGAGTTTATATTTGCTTGTTGCTAGCGGTGGTATCCCATTGAGCTTTGTGGTCTTTCTTCTGCAACCGCGCGAGAGGTCGTGGACGTGATCGAGATCTGATGGCTCACTATCGACTGAGTCAAAATCTGAGGTCTCCACTTTTGTTCCCCAGGGTTTCCCTGCGTTGCCTCTACCAAGCGTCAGGAGTGATGACGCACATTGTCCCGGTTCCAACACTGTTTGCCTTCATTACTTCTGGGCTTCTTTCTCTAGTTTGTTTGTGGTGCTTTGGTCTCTGTTGTTTGGTCTTGTAATTTTCGTTTCATTTCATAACGGTTTGTCCGTTGCCGATCTTTTCGGCCTCTTGACTCACTGGGCATGTCCAGTAGTCGAATTCTTTCCGGTTCAAAAAAAACGTACAAAGATACAGATCCAAAAAGACCCAATGAGAGAAAACATTGTTTCTCCTTCCCTCTCTGAAATGAAGAACCCTAGGATACCATCCTCCCCCAAACCCCAGCTTCTGGTGCTCAAATCAAATCGAAAGTATAGGGCTAATCCTCAATCCATCCTTATTAATGAAGCCCAACCAACAATTTCTTGGAGTTCCTGAATGATTTCGGGAGCTTCGGTGATTCTCCAATGGTGTGTGTTTATCCAATCCAACACGGAAGAAATCCCCCAGCTTATCTATATTCATGGAATCATGCCGACTGTGTTGGGAGTAAATACAAGATTTCGGCTCTGGTGGTGGTGGATTGTCAACTGGTGTCTGCCCCCTCAGGGTGTACTTAATTCATCGCCTCCATATTCAAGCAACCGGGCATGGGGGTGCGATTCGGCTTGGCCATTTTCGGAGATGGATGGTATCCGGAATCTCAATCGATTGTCATGCTATGTGCAAGTTTTCTCTCCTCGGGTCCTCTCGACGGTCTGTTGGCTCTTTGCTTCGGCCGACGGTGAGTTCGCTTCATTCTCGCATCTACACAACTCCTCTGCTCATATCACCAATCTATCACTTCCTCTTGTTTTGTCTTCGGTACTCCTCAAAATGATGGATAAGCAAAAAATAAACATTGTCCTTGAGAAGGTGGCTGATTCATTCCCCCTCTCTTCTCAAGCCCAAAAACCCCCGAATAAGGGCAGGAACTCAACATCTTCCAAACACGAGTCCAAAGGGGTACCAGGCCCTGCGGACGAGGGTAACACCTCACCTTCTAAACAACCCAAGGGAGCGACTATGCTTCCTTTCGACTTGGCGAAATACAAAGCTCGACTGGAAGAAAGATACATGAACCAAGAAAACCCCCCACAATGAAAGAAAGATAGGTTGTCAAGACAATAAACTAGGTAGATCTAAGGTAAAAGGAAACCGAACCAAATACACCTTCGACAACGCACAAGGCTGGGACGAATCTCTAAGCGTAGTTGTTTACACACCCACACAATTATCAAATTGGAAATATAAAACCACCATACACAAATTAATAAATGAATATTCAATTCCACCAGCTAAACTAAGGAAGAATAATGCAATTGCATATTCACACACTTAGATGCTAATGGCGCTAGAAGACTACTCACCAAATGCAATCTCAACTAAAAATCATTAAAACAACAAATACGGCAATGCGCTCTACTACAGACCTAACATAGAAAAGGATAACGTTAACAACCATCTAGCCTCACCATTCAAAATCAAAGCCAGTTTAAGAGGAAAAAGTGGGTTAGTCTGCTTTGTGTTGTAGAAGTGGAATGTAAATTTTCCTTACAATAAGTTTAACTGGCGAGTAAATAGCGGAACCAAAACGTGGCCAATAACAAGCCATCAACCGAAAGCTCAAAGGAAGAATGGGGAATTTGAAAGATTGAATTCTTTTTTCTTTCAAATTCCAAATCATAAAAGAAATGGAAGGAACTTAGCTTGTCTAAGGAAATTTAGGCTAATGCCTTGTCTAAACTGCCAATCTTGGTGCTCTTCGGGAGGTCTTGTTGCATGCACTCATATTTTTCCCAGATTGAAAATAAAAAACCTGTCAAAAGCAGATTACACAACGTCCGTTTCTAACCTATCCTTTGGGACGAATAAATGCTTCGATCCCAAATTTAGACAGTTACCCATGAAGATTAATTTCTGGAATGCCGGGGTATTGGAAGGAAAACCTTCTGGACTAATATAAACACATGGTGTAAAATGGAGCATATACAAATGTTGGTGCTCGCTGTAACTAAAACTGATAAAATTCCGGATCCCTCTCTTTGGTTGGGGGCGGGGTTTGATAATGCAATTTGGTCCCCTAATGTGGTTTCCGGGCTCAAGTCCATTAATGAGCTTACTTTACATAGGTTTCAGTGTCGTGTTAACCTACAAATTATGCATAACAATTTGAGAACCACCCAAAATCATTTGAATTCTGTAATGGCTTACACCATGGGTGAGAAGCTTGTTTCTCGTCGCTCTCATAACTCTCGACTTCAGTCTCTCAAATACAAGGTGGCTCGTGTTGTTTCGCCTTGTGAGTGCGAACATTATATCATTGCAAAGATTGACCGAGTAACTAAGCGGTGTATTCGTATTTCCTATGAACAAAAGGGCGAGGTTCGAAGAACTTTTTCAGCCTCATATTGCCAATGGATTGATGAAAGTTAGCTTCTGGAACTGTCGAGGAATTGGAAGGAGGACGTTCTGGATAGATATTAACACATGGTGTAAAATTGAACATATTCATGTTCTTGCGTTAGTAGAAACAAAAACAGAAAATATCCTCGACACATCTGTATGGAAAGGTGCAGGTTTTGATAAAGCCATCTGGTCTTCGGCAATCGGCAAATCGGGTGGTTTAGGATTATTGTGGAAGGAAAACTCCCTAACACATGAATCAATAGAGCTTTGGTTACAATTGCCTAGGGCGATTGTCATCAAGTAGAACAATCTCCCGGAAAACTTCTGCTGCCTTCTTTGGTTTGTCTATGCTCCCCCTCAAGAACAAGGAAAAACAGAATTTTGGAACCATATTACGACAGCAATTACCAATGAATCCCTTCCATGTATTGTTATGGGGGATTTGAATGAAATTGGGTGTTTCTCAGATAAAGAAGGCGGAGCAATTACGCTCCCTGGGCGGTTTGCGAGATTAAATGAATTTAAGAATCAATGTTCTCTGTTGGACCTTCCAACCTGAGGTAATCAATTTACACGGCGTAAAAACCAAAAGGTAAATGGCAACATCAGAGAGAAATTAGACCGAGTTCTAGTTCACCACACAATCATAGAACAATCCCGCTTCTATCTACCAAAAATGGTGCATTCTCCTTCTCCGATCATTGCCCTATAACCATCGACCTCAACACTCAGCAAACATTTAAGCCACCACCATTTAAGTTTGAAAACTCATGGTTACAGCGGGGTGATTTTAAGAACATTGTCAAACAATCATGGCGGTTGAACTGCCCGGGCTCTGCAATGTTTCAACTAACAAGGAAAACTAAACTATTAAAAGAAAAAGCAAAAACCTGGAATAAAAGCACCTTCGGCAATATCTTTCGACAGCTACAGAAGGTCGAGGATCAACTGCTGCAAATTCAAAACAGTACAACCCAAGATACCAACGAAAATGTAAGGAAAAAGGAGAGACAGTTAATTACGAAAAAGGAGAAATTGTTGCTTTTTCAGAAATCGTATTGGAACCAGAGAGCTAAAACTAAGCATCTCAGATTGGCAGACACTAACACAAGTTATTTCCACATAGTAGCCTCCGGAAGAAGGAATAGAAAATTAATTAGACAAATTATAACTTCTGAAGGAACACAGATAACTGGGGATTCGAATATCAATAGCGAAATTAAAAATGATTTCCAAAAAAGATTCAAACGACAACCAATCAACGGAGTAAAGTTAAATGAATATTTGCGGTTAATTTCGCCTGAGATATCTGAAGAAGAAAATAAAATGCTTACAGTTATCCCATCAAATGGGGAAATAAAAAGGGTAGTATTCTCTCTAGGCAAAAACAAGGCTCCGGGGCCGGATGGAATGACTGCAGAATTTTACAAAGCATATTGGGATATCGTCGGCCCTTCAGTTATTCGTGCAGTGAAAGGCTTTTTCATATCAGGAAGAATGCTTAAGCAGGTCAATCATACTTTCATTACCCTATTGCCGAAGATTGATAACCCAACCACCACCGGACATTATAGACCAATAAGCTTATGCTCAACAATCTACAAAGTCATATCAAAGATCCTGACAGAAAGACTAAAACTGGTAATGGGGAAACTAATAAATCCTTTGCAAGGCGCTTTCGTTTCTGATAGAGCTATTCAGGATAACGTGCTGATCGCACATGAAATTTTCCATTCTTTCAAGTCTAGGAGGGGCAAGGAAGGATGGTTGGCTCTGAAACTCGATATGGAAAAGGCTTATGATAGAGTGGATTGGGAATTCACAGAAACAATCATGCATAAATTTGGCTTTCACCTTACATTTGTTAGTTGGGTTAAGGAATGCATCTCATCTGTATCCTTTTCGGTGCTTGTCAACAATGGCCCGACTGATCTGTTTACTCCATCTAGAGGGCTTCGATAGGGCGACCCATGATCACCATATTTATTCATTTCGGGGGCAGAAATTTTGGCCCAACAAATGGCTGAGGAGGCTCTTGCTCCGAAAAAACTTATTGGATTCAGATTTGGCACCAATGGTCCTGTAATCCCGTTTTTGGCATTTGCTTATGATATTCTCATCTTTTCAAAGGGTAGTACGACTGCTTGCCAAAAACTAAGGCAGATCCTTGACGAATATTGTCAAATTTCGGGTCAGATAGTAAACTATCACAAATCTGCTTTTCAGGTCACAAACGGCATCGCAAGATCGCGAATTACAGAACTGGGTGGAACACTTGGCATCACCTATACTAATTCCATTGAAAAGTATCTGGGATGCCCGATAATTAATGGGAGGGTCAACAAGGAAACATTCGGAGAAATTATCAATAAATCCAAGGAATAGCTGAGTAAATGGAGAGCTGATGCGCTATCTCAGCAGGGCAGAGCAACCCTTATTGGTTCAAACCTGTTAGCCAAGCCCTTATATATAATGCAGAACTTTATGTTACCAGTATCAATGCATACTGAATTAGATAGGATAAACAGATCTTTCTTCTGGAACAAGGATGCGCAACATAAACCACTTATTGGGTGGAACAAGATCTGTAAACCCAAAAAAATCGGGCGGTCTAGGGATTAGAAAAGAAAAACAAATGAATGAAGCTTTACAACTAAAACTCCTATGGAAGATCTTGGCTGAACCAAACAGTACCTGGGTTCGTGTGATTTCCCACAAATATCTTAGAAATACTCAACTTCTGCAGTATAAACGTTCTGGCACTGCCTCGTGGTAATGGTCTAAACTATCCACCCTCCTAGACAAATTCAAAGCTGGCCTTATATGGTCTATTGGAAATGGCAGATCGGTCAAATTCTGGACTGACAATTGGATATCAGAGTCTGCTATAAATAAGAGATCTGATTGCCCGACACTATATAATGAAAACGAATTGGTAAGCGATTACATCCTTGGGGGACAATGGTGGCTGGAGAAATTGATCAGTGCTTTGCCTCGCTCCATTGTGGACGAAATTATTTCCATACCTCTCCCCGTCTCCGAACTGGAAGATCGGCTATACTGGTGGCCTGATAAAAATGGTTGGTTTACCACGTCTTCTGCATACAGTTTCATCACGAAGGAGAATTCTAGGGGACAAACTAACAATGGGTGGGTGTGGACCTTAAATCTGCAACCCAAAATCAAGAACTTCCTATGGAAACTTGGTCTTCATGGCCTTCCGACAAAAGATAGACTAGCTAATCATGGTGTCCCTCTGCCCGCAACCTGTTGCATCTACACGGATTGCAGAGAGGATGACCTCCACATCCTTATTGAGTGCTTCCCGACATTGACGATGAAATACATTAACCATAATGAAAGATGTAAACTACAACAGCAATGCCTAAACAACCGAGATATCAAAGGAGTTATGGAATGGATGAGTTCTCTCCCAAAAGAAAAATCGCAGAAGATTGCTACTGCATGGTGGGCAATATGGTATTTTAGAAATAGTGTCGCGTTCAGAAACCACCCTCCTCCAACTCTAACTAATATAGAGAGCTTTATTGAAAAACACTATGTGTATTGGAAGAGGGCTTTGTCGCTTAATGACCAATTGCACATAGAACAACGGGAAAAACCACAAATTGGGGGGTGTCGGACTCCTCCAAAATCAAAAATAAAATCCGGAAGTCGAAAATGGAAACGACCGCCTATTGGGGTATTAAAATTAAACTTCGATGGTTCCTCTCTGCAATCTAGGGAGGGTAGTGCTGGAATCATCATCCGAGACTGGAATGGTAAAGTGGTGTCCTTGACTTGCTGTAAATTGGGATATCTTTCCCCGCTGAAGGCGGAGGCGCTAGCATTAAAATTGGGTGTTCTAGAAGCGAAAAGGGTAGACGCCCGGAACTGGATCATTGAAGGAGATTCGAAAATCATCATTGACTACTTACAAAGAAAAGGGAAGTGCCCATGGGAAATCGAGATGATTATGTCTGATATCCAGATTCTGATAAAAGACCATGGGGAAGGTCTCCTTCTCCCATGTTCCCCGTGCTGGCAATAGAGTTAGACATGGCCACGGGTCACGGGTCGGGCGGGTCGACCCGTGACCCGCTGGGTCGATGACCCGTCTGGTCGGTGACCCGTCTGGTCGGTGACCCGTCTGGTCGGTGACCCGTCGGGTCCGGGTCAACGGGTTGAAGGGTCATCTCGGGTTAAGGGTTAGGGTTAGGGTCGGGGAAAAGTGAACCCGTGACCCGGCGGGTCAACCCGGCAGGTCGACCCGACTATGACCCGGCGGGTCGACCCGTCGGGTTGACCCAATGGGTCAAATTTTTTTAAAAAAAAATTAGAATTTATATTTATAATTATTATGAATTTTATTTATTCATAATATATAAATTTTCATGCATTGCATGTTATGAAAATCCTACACACCCTTTGGTTCTTTTATAGACTTAGCACCCTCCCCCTCCCCTTTCCTCTAGTTTTCAATGTGGGATGGGATGTGGGACAAAAATAAGTAGAAACTAAATCATATATTCAATCTCGATCATTCGGTTTTTTCATGTCAATCCATACTTATAAATTTTTATCATATACAAACACTAGTACTACACTTTATATAAATATTATTTTTTTGAAAAATATTTTACCTATCAATGTCGATTTTCACTTATTTTGAAAATGTTATAGAACTTCGGATTTTCAAGTACAATAATGAAATATATTATTGGGTAATACTTTTCAAATGTGTCTTTTTCATTTTATAACATGCAACACAAATAGGTAATCCAATAACATCATCACTATGTGTATACACAAAATGTGGCTAATTCAACTTTAAACGAGAAAGATTATCATATATCTATATGAAGATGAGCCTAGATTTGAAATCAACAACCAAGAAATTAACATAATGCAAGTAAAATAAAACACTTATGATTAATCAATGGATCAACACAACTATCAATTGAATTAAATAGAAAGATTAATCCAACAAATTTGATATAATGTATCATGATGTTCCATCATCATGTGTTATTCATTTCATTAAATCCTAAGAGGTAAAGACTTTAATTATATTATATGTTACATCATATAATTCAAAGACTTAAATTACATTATATATTCCACCATATAATCCAAATACTTTAATTACATTACATTTTACATCATATAATTCGATTCGTCGAAACATCAATTTCTACAATTTCTTTCATATCCCATATTTCTGTCCCATATCGAAAGTGTGTTATCTATCTCTATTTTCTCTATATATATCTTCTCATATCCCTACTTGTCATTCCCACAATCCAACTTTTTCTTTCCCACATCTAAAGTGTGATGAAATGATGGAGTGGAATGAAGGTATATATATATATATATATATATATATATATATATATATATATATCTTCCCACATACCATGTTTTGTCCACCTTAAATATTTTCATTTCGAAAGTGTGGTGAAAGTTAAAAGTACTCGATGGGTTGAGTTTTTTTTTTCAAAACCAAAATTTTTTTTTAAAATGGTTGACTCGGCGGGTACCCGGTTCCTTGCCACGTGTCTCGACCCGCCGGGTGACCCGAACCCATCGACCCGTTGACTTTCCGGGTTAGGGTTCGGGTCATGTACCCCGGGTTCTCAACCCGGGTCGGACCCGCCGGGTCGGACCCATGGCCATGTCTAAATAGAGTGGCTGACAAGGTTGCACACCTTGGCCACTCGCCTTTTGGGGTTCAATTAACACTTAATACAGATCTTCAGGATCTCATCCGAAATTAAGGATGCTCTTGGATAGGCTGACCTATCTAAATCTTTACCTAATCAAAAAAAAATGTAACAACTTGGCACTGGCAGTGCTTGACGCACCCCAAACTTTTGTATTGTATCAAAAAAAAAATTGTAACAACTTGGCCTATATAACTAGTATCAATTTGGATCCCCTATAATACTTAGTGTGTTACACTTACACACTTGCACACTTATACTCGATGTTACACTGAATTATTTTGGGTATAAATTCACATTAAAAATTTTGAAAAATTATATTTGTACTTTATACACTTATAATATTAACATGTATATAAACTTTTATTATTATAATATATGTTAAAAATCTATATAAAAAAATTTCTAAAATAATCAATGTTGTAATTATCTATAATTTTTAATACGGAGTAATATTTTTTCATAATAAAATTTGATAAACATGTTAATATGAGTATATACAATATATAGTACAAATATAATTTTTATAAATTATAGAATATAAATATAAATTTTATAAAAAAAATTTAATGTGAATTTATACCTAAAATAATTAAGTGTAACATTGAGTATAACACTCGCCATTGTAGGGGATCCAGACTGATCTACTATGTGTCTCATTTCGTCCACGAAAATATATTAATATAATATTATAAAATTATAAAAACCTATGATAGAATTTCCAAATTGGGACATTAATAGTAGACTTTTTATATATAAAAAATATAAAATGATCACAATCAGCTATTAAATTCAAATTTTAAATATATTTATAATCAAATTTTGAGTTTAAAAATACTAAAATATGCTATATTTAGTAGCTTAACATAAATAGACGAAGAGCAGTGAAATGTTCATGGAGACCATTTGGGGTGATTTTTTGTATTTTTGAATTCAAAGAGTACGTGGTTAAATAAAAACTCTCGGTTGTTTTCCCAAGTTTCCCTTTATGAATTTATTTATTTTTACTGTATTCCATTTTATCGGAGTTCAGACCACTTCTGATAGCATTTTTTTTTACTGAGGTTAAAGATCTCTAGATGACAAGTGGGTAACGACTACCAGATTCTCCAACGAGGATGGCTACAGTTGGAGAAAATACGGTCAAAAATCTATCCTCGGCAAAACTTACCCAAGGTATGAAGTAGAAAACAGTTTATTTTGATATTTTGATTTATGATAATTTAAGGTTTTTTTATTAGTTTTGTCATTCTATTTTTAACAAGTTTTATCATATCTGTAACATTCTATAAGATTTGTTACGAATTATTTTTTTAATCTTTAAAATGAGAGACTATTGAAAGTTAGAAAGAAAATGATTTTTCAAGAATTATATTCTTATAACAAAAGAGGAGGAAAAATGTAGAGAGAGGCCAAGCCTCTCTAAAAACACCCTAACCCTAACACCACGTCACCACCACCATCCCGCAAATCCACTGTCACCACCACCACCCAGCCTCCATGTCCACCACCATCACATCTCCTGCTCCGTCTGGTGTCGTCCTCGGACCACCACACTAACCTCGTCTACCCCCGGGGGCCCCGTGTTCGTGCGATTTCCCGTTCCCCGCCGAACCCTAAATCTTGTTTCCATCCCCCGAATCCGTCCTCTTATGTCCAAATCGGTCGGTTTGTGCCCGATTTTGAGTTCTCCTCAACTGTTTTCGCTGGTATTGGCCGCCGATTTGGTTTCCGGTGCACTGGATTCCTTTGGTTGCTCGTGCCGTCGAAGTCTCCCACCTTATGCTTACCCTGTTCTTCGGGGTTCGCCATCGGTTTGGTCGGGTGGCGCCTGTCTTCTCTGGCTTGCTCCCCTCCGCCCGTGGCCTGCGCTGGAATAGCGAATCCATCCTCCTTCGGGCTGGTGATGTGCTGCTCATGTGTATTGTTCAATTTTGCCCCAATTTGGGGATTTCGGTAAAACAAAAAAAAAATCAAGCAAAACACAAAACAAATTGGCATGAAGGATTAATTAAATCTGATTTCATGATTATTGGTTGGATTTAATTAATCTCTTCATGCTTTGAGTAAACCCGTTTTTAAAACGGCATTAAATCTCGCAAGGGTCTTAAAATCCCGAAAGGGTTTCTTGGTGCGCTCTTTAAGGGTGGTTTTCGGCTGCGAGTATGGTTGTTCTTGGCGTTCCTCTTCTGAGTTGGGGCTCTGGCGTCCGATGTCGGGTCTGGCTGGGGTCGAGGCGGTGTGTATCGAGGCGACTATGTGATACAGAAATTTCCTTGGAGGATTGTCTTCACTGCCCACAGGGATTCCTGTTGTACCGCTGGCCAACGGTGTCACTGCTTGGTGGTGCTCGGCGTCGGCTCTTAGTCTATGTTGTCTCCAGCTTGTTCGGGTTAGGTTCGGTTGTTCGATTGTACTTGTGTGCTTCCCACCGTTTGTACTGCACCTTTTTTCTGTTTTATGTTGCTTGTTTTGACGGTTTGCTGTCTGCCGACTTGTTCGGCCTCTCGAGTTGTCGGGTCTGTCCGGCACTCGAATTACTCCCTCCGATTTTTAATATAAGGCATTTGACTTTTATGCACGTGGTTTAAGGAGCTAAAAACTATATACAATATAATTTTTTTTAATTAAATTTTTTTACATTATAATACTTATTAATAGTAAGTATTATAATGTAAAAAAAATTAATTAAAAAAATTAATATTTTATATAGTTTTTAACTCCTTAAATTACGTGCACAAAAGTCAAATGCCTTATATTAAAAATCGGAGGGAGTATTTCCTTATCAAAAAAAACAAAAAAAAAAGAAAATGATTTTTCAAATTCATCTATATCTATATATCTATCTATATCTATATAAAATACTAAAACAGGGGCTTGAAACGGTCTCTGATGCAATTCACATACGTGTCATATTCTGGAATATTTCGCATACGTATCATATTCTGGATTAATATGGTGTTTTCTTTTTTAGTCACGTGACTCACGTCAATTAATAACCAATATAATTTTGCCATCTCAATTAATGATCCCACTTATTTTTATAAATATTCAACCTTATATCTTAATTAGTTAGAAAACTTATCTTTCTAGATCAAATAATCTATCCAATATTACATCAATTAATAAGTTATTATCATATCTTACTTAGTTATATTTTGATAATATTTGTTATAAATATTATAAATATTTATATTTATTTTTGTATAAATAAAAATAAAAATGGATTGAATTTATATATGGAATTTATGTTATGTTCCTTTGTTTTGGATTTAGTACGTAAGTTTTTTTTATCATAATTGAAGATTATATATTTATTTTATACGGATTAGTAATTTATATTAATTAAAAAATAATTTACATAATAAAATTTATTAACGAAATCGTGCAACGGACGAGTAATTATACTAGTAAATATACTAAAACAAAGACCTAATGTCCACATGTTGCCATGTTGGTCCCTTGTCAAATTCACCCAAGTATATATCACTGTATATCATATTCTAGTAAAATCCAATATATATCACTGTATCACTGTATCATATTCTCTTTTAACCAAGTTAATTAATAATCCAATATATTTAATTAAATTAATTAATGATCTCATATTTTTAGGCATATCATTGATCCTTATTTGCTAATAATCACAATTGATTTAAATCATAAATTGTTATTATATTTTGGTTAATGGGTTAGTTATATTTTGATGAAATTTTATGAGTTATTTGAATAAATCGTACAACCCATAAAATCAATTAAATTTAATCTAATCTAATTAGTACTTAAATATTAACCATGCAAATTTGTAACTCAACCATCATGCATTGCAAATATATTTTTTATATTTATTTTTCTTATTAATTCATTTTATAAAGATGAATATTATATATATATATAATATTTCATCTTCATAAAATGAATGAATAAGAAAAAGAAAATTTAATAGATCATTTGTGAATATATATATATATAGAAAATATTGGGTCCAATATCCAGTTTTATAAACTCGTTAAGTAAATGTCCATCCTAAATATTTTTTTTAGTAATTGTCAAAAAAAGTTTCATAATACCAAGTTTACCCTTAACCTCAACTGAGATCTCTTTCTCTTCGGTCCTCGTATCCCCCGTCCCCTTCAATCACACTTCACCCTCTCATCTTTGTCCTCCATTAAAGGCCATCGAGGTGCCTTCTTGGTCCATCCGGTCAAGCTCCTTCCTCCTCCTTCCTCCCCAGATCTGCAGCTTCCTTCTTCTTCTTCGCCCAGATCTGAAGCTTTCTTCACCGTCCTCGCTCACCTTCCTCCTTTGTGCAGCGCGTCGCAGCCTCAAGCAAAAGCGTGTCGCTCCCCACCCATCGAAATTATCGATGGCCATCTGCACCTTCTTCGGCCACCGCCGCTCCCACGTCTGGTTCCTCCAAGTCCTCCATCCTCCTCGAGCTCTCCATCTCCACTGAGAGCCTAATCAAGGAGATGTAGTCCGAATTGGTCCATATCGCGCTCGAATGCGATAGGTCTGTGCTTTAGTTTTGGAAATTTACTAATGGCCATTGAACTTTGAAATGTATGGGCTTTCATTTGCCATCTCTTTGAACAACTGAAGCTTTATATCAGGAGAGAGTGTGACAACTAATATAAACGTGAAAGACAAAATCAGTGGAATTGAAAAACACATCTTGATATAAATAATGTGTTGATGTTCAGCTGTTGAGAATTGAAGAAGGAGGAAGAAGAAGAAGAAAGAACAGAAAGAAAGGAGAAAACAGAATCTTGTTGAATTGATTAGTTGTTCAACTGATTACATGTAGGACCTATTTATAGAGCAATTACAATCCCGACTTTACTAATACAAGCATATACTAACACCCCCCCCCCCCCCCCCCCTCAAGTTGGTGGTGATTCAGGAGAAATCAACCCCAACTTGGGTAGGATAGAGGAGTGTAGAGGTCCTTGTAGAGGCTTGGTAAAAATGTCTGCCAACTGTGAATGAGTTGGGACATGCTGTAACTTGATCAAGCCTGCAAGCAATTGAGAACGTACATAATGGCAGTTAATATCAATGTGTTTCGTTCGTTCATGAAACATTGGATTCTTCGCAATGTATATAGCTGACTGACTATCACATTTGAGTGGTATGGGAGTGATATCTGGTACTTCGAGCTCATGAAAGAGACGACTTAACCAAGCTAGCTCTGTTGTCACCCTCCTCATAGAGCGATATTCAGCTTCTGCTGAAGAAAGAGCAATGGTTGCCTGCTTCTTGGATTTCCAGGACACAGGAGATCCACCAATGGTGATGTAATAACCACTAATAGAGCGCCTTGTAACAGGGCAAGTAGCCCAATCAGAATCACAAGATGCTTGGAGATTAAAATCAGATGAATTGTCAAGGAGAATTCCTAGATCAGCAGTGCAGTGAAGGTACTGAAGAACATGCATTACTGTTTTCCAATGAATCTCAGTAGGTGATTGCATATACTGACACAAATGTTGAACTGTAAAAGACAAATCAAGACGAGTGTTGGTGAGAAAATTCAGCTTACCAACTAGCTGTCGATACTGAGAAGGATCATGTAAAGGGATGCCAGTAGAATCTCCAAGTTTGAAAGCAGGATCAAGGGGACTCAATGTAACTCTAGCAGAATCTCTGGGAAACTCCTTGAGAAGTTCATGAAGAAATTTTCGTTGAGTCATGAGAATCCCTTTGCTGTGAGAAAGAAATTCAATTCCCAAAAAATAGCTCAATGAACCTAAATCTTTAATGCTGAATTGTTCATGCAGATTCTGCTTTAGAAGAGTAATACTTGACAAATCATTCCCAGTGACCACTATATCATCAACATAAACCACCAAGAACACAAATAAACTGTCCTTTTTCTTGTAGAACAAAGAGTAATCATTTAGAGATTGAACAAAACCTTGAGCAATCAAAGATTCAGAAAGCTTGTTGTACCATTGTCGTGATGCCTGCTTTAAACCATAAAGAGACTTGTTCAGACGTCAAACCTTTCCTGGATGAAGATGTTGAAGGCCTAGAGGGACTTTCATGAATACTTCAGTGTCAATATCTCCATGCAAAAAAGCATTGTTGACATCCAATTGTGAAAGAGACCACCCTTTCTTAACTGCAACAGCAACCAAACTCCTTATTGTAGTCATCTTAGCTACTGGAGAAAAAGTCTCTTGGTAATCTATCCCTGCCTTCTGAGTGCATCCTTTAATGACCAACCGTGCCTTGTGCCTCTCAAGTGTTTCATCTGCACGAAACTTCAATTTATAGACCCATTTAGAACTGATTGGTCTCTTGCCTTTAGGAAGATCAACAATATCCCAAGTGTTGTTCCTGTTTAATGCATCTAACTCTGACTGCATAGCCTTCCTCCATTCAGAGTGTACCACAGCATCTTCATAACAACAAGGCTCAACCAAAGGAGCTAGATTTGTTAACAGTTGCTGAGAAGACAAAGACAGAGCACTAAAAGAAAAACTTGGCAAATCTGAAACAAAGTTGCAGTGGTTTGAAGATATGCAGGAGGAACAGAAATCCTAGATGATCTTCGAGAGGGAACTGGAAGAATAGGATGGACAGAAGCAGGAGCTTGATCTGCAGTTGAATTGTCAACTGTAGGAGAAACATTGTCCTCTGCAGGGACAGGTCTGTATGAATTAGAATTAGGAAGTAAAGATGATGAACCAAATGGGAAAATGTGTTCATGAAACACAACATCTCTAGACATGAAAATCTGATTTGTAGAAAGACAAAGAAGCTTGTATGCCTTCTTGTCTGGTGGATAGCCTAGAAACACACAAGGGGCAGCACGAGGCATGAACTTTGTCCTACCAGCAGGAGAAGTGGATGCATAGACTAAGCATCCAAAAGCTCTAAGATGAGAATACAAAGGAGGAGTCCCATATAACCTTTCATAAGGAGACACATTACCAAGAACTTTAGAAGGGAATCTATTAATGAGATATGTAGCTGTCAGTAAACATTCCCCCCAAAACTTGATTGGAACTGCAGATTGAAACAATAGTGCTCTTGCTGTCTCCAAAAGGTGCTTATGCTTCCTTTCTACTACCCCATTTTGCTGAGGAGAATAAGCACATGAAGACTGATGAACTATACCCTTAGATTTGAAGTAATCAATGCCAACAGAACTAAATCCAAGATCAGGAGCATTATCTGAACGTACTACTTTAACCAATCTGCCAAACTGAGTATGAACCAACTGAATGAATGACTGCAAAGTAGAAAAGGCATCCTTTCTGGATTTCAGCAAATGAGTCCATGTTACTCTTGTGAAATCATCAACAATTGTTAAGAAGTATTGAAAACCATTATATGTATGACAATGATAAGGACCCCATGTGTCCACATGTATCAAATCAAATGCACAAGTAGTTGTAATGGAACTACTAGGAAATGGAGATCTATGATGCCTAGCCTTTGCACAGACCTCACAAGCTACCAAACTCTCTTTATTTACATCACATGAGAAGAGAGATTTAAGCTTGTACAATGGTAAATGTCCTAATCGACAGTGCAGCAAACTGACATCAGACACTACAGAATTGACAGATGAAGAAACTCCATTAGAAGAACTCATGGATGGATGTGCTGTAACCAACTTATTCTTATGAATGATTGATGGAGGTGCTGAGAAAGCATATAAACGGTTGTGAACTCTACCAAGCTCCAGATGGCTCTTCAGAGAAGGGCCCTGCAACCAGCACACAGATGATGAGAAACATACTGTGCAATCAAGTTGTGCAGCCAGCTTGGGAACTGATAAGAGGTTGAATTTGAACATTGGAACAAAAAATACACCAGATAAAGTCAGATCTGAAGATATTCTCACAATGCCAGCCAATGCAACAGTAACAGAAGTCCCATTTGGAAGACTAATTTGAATAGGATGATGCAAAGGGTTCAAGTCCATGAAGAAATCCAGATTATGACACATATGGTCACTAGCTCCCGTATCAACTATCCATGTGTATTTATCAAACATTATTCCAGAAGAATCAGTGTGAAAAGATGAAGAAAAACAAGAAATACCAGCAAAATTTCCATAGCTTGGAGATGGGGTATTTCTAGAGGTAGATGATGAAGATGAACGTTGAAGCAGAGCAATAAGCTGATTATACTGATCAGCAGATAGACTTGGAATAGCTGAAGAAGACGCCGATGAACACGAAGGGGAATCATCTGAAGTCATGGACGAATTTGCAGAACTTTTGTTCTTGGATCCAAGAGGATAGCCATGGAGCTTGTAGCAACGATCAACTAGATGCCCAGTTCTGTTACAGTGAGAACACACATGCCTCTGTTTGTTTCCATTGTGTCGACTCTGATTCGATGAATCTTTAGAAGAATCAAGATCCTTAGACGAGGACTGATTTGAATCCTTGGGAGGCTTGACTGTAACAGAATTAGCAGAAACATCAATTGGGGATTTGGAAGTCTTCATAGAACGCTGAGTTTCCTCTTGAGAAAGAAGAAAATAAGCTTGATTGACGGAAGTGGAGAATTCATCAAGATTCCACTCCGAATCGGGATATACGAATCATCAAGCGCCATCAGAAACTGGAATAAACGCCGATCTTGATCACTCTGTTTGATCGCCTGAGCAAAGCCACAACCATCAGGACATGTGCATTCAGGAACAGCTCGAAGTGAATCTTGTTCTTCCCAAATTTTCTTGAGACGAGTGAATAAACCAGAAATTGAATTAGGTTTTTGCGAAATTGAGTAAATCTGCTGCTCAATCGCAAATCTTTGAGCACCACTAGAGTTGGAAAAACGACCAATTAGATCCAGCCAAATTAATCGTGCATTGCGAGATCCCATGAAGCTCTCAGCAATCTCCTTCGTCATGGCATTCAGCAACCAAGAAACGACCATGTCGTTACACCGAATCCAAAAATGCAACATCGGAGAACCAGGAGCAGGACGAACAAGCTCGCCGTCGACGAATCCTAACTTGTTCTTGGCCGAGAGTGCAATCTCCATTGCGTGTCTCCACGCAAAGAAACCAGTGCCGTCAAAAACCTTGGTGGTTAGAATGCAACCTGGATTGTCCGAAGGATGCAAGTACAAAGGATCATGATGATCGATCGACGGAGCTGAAGAAGACTCCATAACCAGAGTTTGAAGCAAAGCGGAAGAAAAGAATCAAAAAAAAAACCTCTAATCTGATACCATGTTGATGTTCAGCTGTTGAGAATTGAAGAAGGAGGAAGAAGAAGAAGAAAGAACAGAAAGAACAGAAAGAAAAGAGAAAACAGAATCTTGTTGCATTGATTAGTTGTTCAACTGATTACATGTAGGACCTATTTATAGAGCAATTACAATCCCGACTTTACTAATACAAGCATATACTAACATAATGGACAAGTTGCAGACCTTTAAATGTCAACTCACAACACAACAGTTACACGTATGTGCTCTTGCTAGGCCCTATAATTTTGTTTTGGTGAGGTGTCTAGTATGAATCCATGTCATCAAGAAGGTCATCAATTATCATTATAAGGGTGGTGACACCTACCTCCTAATTAGAAAAAACTATATATATAAAAAAAAAGTTGTCACCAAAAAAAATTTTGCTTAATATTAACCCCTTTAGGTTTGTGCTTCCCTTATCTTGGTTGCTTTCGAATCTTTATATTAAAATTAAGTCTTTATTGATTTTGATCTTATGCTTGTTGTCTTGGTTGCTATGATTGGCACTTGTTTGGACAATTAACAAAGTCCAAACAACCCTCAAGTCAGATATCAACCGTCTTTGATGGATATCCTTAAGTTTATTTTTGGTGAAAATTATTAAAGTGGTGGTGACATTATTGAAGGGGTGCTGAAACAAAGCTTGTTAAAAAAATGAAAAAAAAGTTGTCACCACTGATAAGGGTGGTGACACTAACCTCGTTAAAAAAATATTGTCAGTAAAAAAGGTGGTGACAGTGATAAGGGTGGTGACAGTGTTACCAGTGATAAGGGTGGTGACAGCGATAAGGGTGATGACAGTGTCCACTAATAAGAGTGGTGACAGTGTCCACTGATAAGGGTGGTGACAGTGATAAGGGTGGTAACAACGATAAGGATGGTGGCAGTGATAAGGGTGGTGACAACGATAAGGGTAGGCCTGTCCACGGGTCACGGGTCGACTCGTGACCCGGCGGGTCCGGGTCAGGCGGGTCAAGGGTCATGGCGGGTCACGGGTTCGGGTTAGGGTCGGGGGTTTTGAGAAAATGACCCGCTGAGTTGACCTGTCGGGTCGACAATTTTTTTATTTTTTTTAAAAAGGTTGTTTTGGGGGAAAAAAAATTTAAAAAAAAATGATTTTTTTTAAAACATAAGACCCGTCGACCCGTGACCCGTCGGGTCACCTGGACTCGTCGACCCGCCTCCTCACGGGTCCGGGTACGAGTCATGAGTTTCTGACCCATCGACCCGGTGGGTCCGACCTGTGGACAAGCCTAGATAAGGGTGGTGGCAGCGATAAGGGTGGTGAAAGTATCCACTGATGAGGGTGGTAATAGTATAAGGGTGGTGACAACGATAAGGATGGTAATAGTGGTAAGGGTCAGGGTGACAGCGATAAGGGTGGTGACAGTATAAAGGTGGTGACAGCGATAAAGATGGTAACAGTGATAAGAGAGATGACAGCGATAAGGGTGGTGACAGTGATAAGGGTGGTGACAGCGATAAGGGTGGTGATAATGACCCCGTGAAAAAAACTCTAAAAACAAAGTTGTCACCAAAGAAAGTTGTCACCACATGTGTCACCACTGATAAGGGTGGTGACAGTAACCCAGTAAAAAAACTCTATAAACAAAGTTGTCACCACATGTGTCACCACTAATAAGGGTGGTGACAGTGACCCCGTAAAAAAACTCTAAAAACAAAGCTATCACCAAAAAAAGTTATCACTGCTAATTTGGGTGGTGACAGTGACCCCGTAAAAAAACTCTAAAAATAAACCTGTCACAAAAAAAGGTTGTCACCCCATGTGTCACCACTGATAAGGGTGGTGACCCCGTAAAAAAACTCTAAAAACAAAGTTGTCACCAAAAAAAGTTGTCACCACATGTGTCACCACTCACCACTCATAATGGTGGTGACAGTGACCCCGTAAAAAAACTCTAAAACGAAATTGTCACCAAAAAATTTTCATGTCACCACACATGTGTCACCAAAAGTCATTGTCTTGAAAATACGAGTACCAATATGGCAGGCTAATCACTACTTTACCACAACCACTTTGCCCCTGAATGTGGAAAACCCCACTAAGTTGTAGGAAAAATCATTAACTCTCCAAATGGACATGTGTCTTGTCCCACTGAACACTTGGTCTAAACCGGATGCCACGCGTCATCAACTGACATATACTTTTCTAGCAACATGCAAGGACAACCTCTGATTCTCCTATAAATAGGCAAGAGGGCTTTATTCTAAAGGTCGGTTTGGGGAATCTCTAATAGCATAGGTTGGTTACATAACTTTGAGAGAATTTCCAAGTGGGAATCATCTCGGTTAATGTGAGCCGACACATGATGAAGTCATATGGAAGAAGACATCGTGTTCCAACTCTGTTTTGAATTGGCCTAGGGTTGGTGTGCGGACAGTATGTCGAAGCTAAGCCATGTGGGCTCACGTTAGAATCTCATTCCAACGACTTTAGAATCTCATTCCAACAGGTTTCGCGATCAAGCAAAGTACAGATAACTTCGACATACCGTCACACACCAACCATGGTCCAATTCAAACAAGAGTTGCGATGCCTTCCTTCCTAAGACTTCATCATTTTGCTTGATGTAAACAAAAGCTTCCATTCATAGATGAAACGGAAGAGTTTAGCACTCCATGGCCATGGAGGCTCCTCTCTAGGGTTCTCTCAATTGATAATATCAAAGTGTATTAGATAATGAATTAGATCTCTAAGAAACAACCCTAAAAGTCCTTAAATTGGCCTAAGAAAGTCGGCTAAAAATAAGATAGAAATATCTAGATAAAAGATAGAAAATAGGAAATTCGGTGTCAAGATGTCGCGGTGCGGCCTAGGGCGATCAGCGAAATTCTTATCTGGTGTTCGAGCCGCGGGGCGGCCATACTATTCACATTTTTTTTTTCTTTTCGAATTTGGTCTCAATGTCAACATGAAAGTTATAGAAATCGAAAAGAACTTTCCAACACATAGTTATAATAGTCAATCGGACCACCGAGGCCTCTAGAAAGTGTGTTACAAGTTCATCCTATCAGGTGACAGCTTTTCCTGACTTGTTCTTCACTTAGGCTCTCGAACTTCGACTCCTCTCCCATGCTCTCACTTTTATTCCTCCTCTTGACTCTTCCATCATCCATGAGTCTCCTCATTCCTCGTTGGATCCACATCTACTTGAAATAATCAATAAAAATATGCAGATTCCGACTCTACCAACATAACAAGTATGAATGCAAATCTAGCCTAAACCGTGCATTATATACATCTAAATCATGTTAAATGTAACATAATATGACTACCTAAATGTGTGTTATCAACTGCATCATTCTCCCCCTTTTATCTATGATTTGTCCTTGAATCGAGTTGATGAAGAGCAATAGGGGATTTGTAGTCTTCCTTTGAGCCCCGAGGGATGGGTGGGATAGGTGCCAGCAACATTCGAGGTATAGAGACCCCAAAAATAACACCTTTAGGAACAAGAGCATCCACAAGAACAAAATCTTCCAATATTGGAGTGGGTTCAACAATGACATGAACCACAACATCTACAACGTCAGAATTTTCCAGCGGCTCATCAGTCATATCCTTGCAAAGGGGAAGGACAATAGTGGGTTCAGACGTTCAGTAGAAGGTATGATCATCAAAGGGGGAAGGTAGTCTTCCTCCCATCATCGGTCCTCCTCCGCCTTTCGTAGATGGTCCTTTTCAGCCAAACGGTTAAATTCCACCACAAAGTCCTCCACCACTTTCCGTCGACATTCTACTTCATCTGGTTTATGTGTCATATGAACAAACATCAATCTCAACTAAGCGATGAACTCTATCCAATTCTCTTTGTCGTTGTTCCTCAATTTGTCGTTGATGTTGAAGCCAAAGTTGATGTCGTTTGGCTTCTCTTTGACACTGAAGTTGTTGTTGTCACCAAGCTATCCGTTGCAACTCGCGTTAGCGACGTTGCTATGTAGCCCGTTGCAAGACAAAGAACTCCTCCAATGGATTTGGAGATTCAAACTCCCTCATAATACTCGCAGTTGTAATCCCAAGGCATGGAATCAAAACATAAGTTAAATCAGACTTAGAAAACCAAAGTGTAGCATAACCTGTCTATGGATATATACCACTTGATAGCAAAGTGATACCAATTAATGTCAATTGATGTGTGACTAATCCCCGATTCTGCGTTTGTGGGGCTAGGACCAAAATCAACTATGTCGGGAGGTGCCCACTTTTGCCTTTTCTCTTCTTTTTCATGGGTATGGAAGACTTTCGATACCAAATACTTCAAAAGATTACTTAGGTTTACGGCCTCGCGAAAGTAAATGCATCGACGGTGGTAGAGAAGCAAAGTTCCAACTCAAAACTAAAGAATTTTGACCCGGAATAGGCGGGTTCTGCCCCGGAATAGGTGGTTTTCGGCTCAAAAGAGGTGGAATGACGCTGAGCTACGTGGTTCCGATCCGGAATATAAGGGTTCCGACCCGAAATCAAACCTCTACGAACGTATTCGAATGGCCGATAGGGTTTGTGTTTGTTTACGATTGTGTTTGAGTTTTTATTTTGATTTAGTTACGTTGTTGGATGATGATTGTTTGAAAGATGGAAGAGATTATAAGAGCTAGGGTTTGCAAAGGCTTTTTGGGATTGAGATCGAAAAACCTTTAGCCAAGGGTTTCTCCAATATTTTCAATCTAATTTTCAATGATTACAAGAAGTGTTTAATTGAGAATCAAAATAAAACCCTAATTCTATCTAATATGGGCAGCCCATATCTTCCTTTAAGGGATAGATATGGCTCACATGATAAAAAAAAAAAAGAAATATAATAATTCTTTCTAAATCAATCTAGATTCTAGATATAAATTAATCTAGATTAATTCTTTCAAAAAAGGAAATAATTCTTTCTAAATTAATCTAGATTCTAGATATAAATGAACTATGACATAATTAAATCAATTTATGTGTAGATATATTTCAATAAAAATATATTAATCTAGATTCTAGATATAAATTAAATAAAAGCTATCAAATATTTATCTATTGACATTTTTTTATAAGTTTAGCTATGAAATAATTTTGATTTTTTTTATTAATTAACTAAAATATAGATAGATAGATAGATAGATTGTGCTTTGTAATAACTTTTCATAAATTACAACAATATATTATTATATTTTATTTTTGGAAGAAAATTTTCTCAAAATCAATTAAAAACGCCCAAAATATTATGCATTGACTTTAGTAGGTATATACCAATAATTATTTCACTTTGAATTTCATTGCGATTGTCAGATTAATTGTGTCTGCAATGGCGATAATAGAAGGCCGTATATTATAAAATTAAAATCATGCCATATCAATTTAATGAATAAAGGTACGTAATGCAGGGAATACTACAGATGCAGACACGCAGATCAGGGATGCCGAGCACGTAAACATCTCGAGAGAGATGGTTCCGACCCGACCCTTTTCAGGGTCACGTACATGGGTAAACACAGCTGTACCCCTCGCCCTCCATCCTCTCCAGCTCAATCAGATTCTCTCAACCTCAACCTCAACCGGGCCGGGGGGTGCTCGAGCACCCCCCTAGCTGCGCTGCCCTTGATGCATCCGTGTTTCCCTTGGGAAAATCAAGGTAATTAAAATCTTATTTAGTTTTTATATATGGACGACAGCCATGCATATGCATGCCCTCTCTTATTTTATTCATCATGGCCGGGCTTGGCGCAGGCTTGGGTACTGTGACTATGCGAATATCTTGGCCTATCATAGCGGGTTGTCAAGCCCTGTTTTGAGCCAATTGTCGTGTCCAATCCCGTCCACATGGGCAAGCCGGTAGCTCGGAGAGCCGCGCACCCATTGAAATTTTGTGAACTATTATTTTTATTTTCTTATTTTACGTTTGATCCCAAACTTTATAATATTTGCAAAGTTTCTCAACAGATTGAAATTTTATACAAAACAAACGTACACAATTTACAACTTTAAAATCACACACCATAATTTTTAGTGTAGGTTCGTTTCAATGAAAAAATTATTAAAATAATATTAGTCATTTAGTATTTTAATAAAGTACTCATATATATAGAAGTGTAGATTATATAATCAATATATCTAATATTTTAAATTTTTAATATAATTTTATATGAATAATATAATTCATATATATAGTGGGTTGAACGGGTCAGATGGGTATGTTCACTCATGTTTACCCATGTCTAATTATGGAATTTTTTTTGCATTTAGCCAAAAAACACAAACTTTTTATGAAAATAGCCAAACTTCCAAAGTATTTAGCGATTTAGCCAAAACAGGGTAAAGTCGTTGTTACAAACAGCGACTTTACCCTGTGTTTTAAAAAAAATAATAAAATAAGTAAGTCGCTGTTATAAACAGCGACTTACCTATTATCCCAATTTTTTTTTTAATTTCAGTTATAAAAAACCGTAAACCAAAAAAAATATATAAATAATGGAGAGTCGCTGTTCTGAACAGCGACTCTCCCATTTATTTGAAAAAAATAAAAAACCTAGAGTCGCTGTTTGTAACAGCGACTCTAGGGCGGGCAGTTACTGAGTCGCTGTTCAGAACAGCGACTCACATACCATATTATTACGTTTACAAAATTGTAGATTTATAAAACACTTAGGCGTATAAAGTGGTAGGTTTAGTGGTAGGTTTATAAAGTTTTTGATCTTGGGTTTATAGAGTTTTAGGTTTATAAAGTTTTTGATCTTGGTTAGTGTAATAATATGATATATGTGTATATAATAAAGTTTTGATTATTGAAATTTATAAATGCTTATTAGAACTTTTTGATCTTGCTTAGTCTAATTGTAAATGTTTTTTTTACACATTTACTTAGGTTGCATATTTAAATTCATTTTTATAAAAAAAAACCACTTATATGGTAGTGAAATTAAATTATTTATAGAAACTATACAAACAGAAAATTGAGAACACCATATCCAAACAAAAATATCCAAATACAAGATATAAGTAATAATACTACTGGATGGCTTATCGCCTACGACGAGCAGATAGCAGATGCTCCTCCTGGTCATCATCATCCTCCTCCTCTTCATCTTCATCAGCATCCGCTTCATCATCGTTAGCCTGTTGTTCATCATCGCCAGCCTCCTCTTGGGCATTCTCGTTGCCCTCTGAGAGTGTGAACAAGTGTCCCTCTCTAAATGCATCTGGAAGCGAAGTAGGGTAAGGGCGTCGGGGTTGTATGCCGTAGACAGGAGACACTTGCACATTAGGATTGGACGTCGAAGTATAGGGCGGAAGCGGGCCTGAAGATTGTAATGGCATCGTAAGCAACGATGTAAATGAGGATCCCGCATCAACTGAAGGGCCAACACCTGCTGACACATTCGGAGGTGCACACCAGAACGTCGTAGAAAATATATCTGATGACCACTGCGAGAATGACGATGGAATGTACTCTGAAGCTGATGGAGGTGTAGACCCAAAAGATGATGCGAACTCATGCACCGGAGCACCATACCCAGAAGGTTGCACATAGTCTGCACCATACCCAGATTGTTGCCCATAGCCTGCAGATCCAGAAGGTGGGGCAGACCCCGACTGTTGCCCATATCCTGCGGCCTCAGCATCCCCCGAATGATAGCTCGGGTGTGGGGAAGAGTGGGAGAAAGAGGATCATGTACCATATAAACCACCCCCAAAGTAGGCTTGGTCGAACGAGACGTGATCGAACACCTGTGAACTCTGCGAGTATGCGTACTCACCAAAGGACGCCACAGTACCAGCGAGACTAGAGTAATCATGGAGCTGAGATGCTTGTTGGGCGATGTCTGCTACTTGTCACCCTCGATCGCCTACGTCAGCTACATAGTGGCCCTACATGTGCATGCAAGTAAAAATCAATACTAACGATCACAATCTATATTGTTTCAAAAGTTTATATATAATACTCACCAATGAGTATATATCAGGTGCGGCCGGATGGTATTGTGCGGGTGGGGCAACAGCTTGTCGGCTGATGAACAAACGAGTGCGGGATCTATACCAACGCATGTACTCATCATGCACATACGATGGAGAGATGCCCTCGACAGGCTGTACTGTGCTCTCCTCACGGTTGTTCCAATTGTTGATGTGTTCCGCAAAAAGTGTTGCCCAGTTCGTAGTATGCTTCCCTCGACGATCTATGGCGTGTAACTGCACATCATATCCTGCTGGCCCTGGAGGGAACTGTGCGTGGCCAAACTGGCGCATGACACGATCAGGGCGATGCCTTCTAAAATTTCATAAATCAATTCCATATATCAATATTACTACTATATCTAAAATTTCATGTATCTAAAATTTCATATATCAATTCCATATATCAATATATTACTACTATAATAAATCATTTTTGCCTTCTAAAATTTCCCACACGAATCTTAAATTGCAAAATTGAAACATTGTCATATCACACGTAACAAATTTTGACCTAATTTTGTTTTCAATTCTACAAATTTTATTTTCAATTGTATTATCCCTTTTATTAAAAAAAATCCTACAAATTTTACCTAATTTTCAATTCTACAAATTTCCAACTCTACTCTTATGTTATAACACTCCTACAAATTTTCAATTCTACAACTTTTTATTTTCAATTTCACCTAATTTTCAATTTGAATATTATAAAACGAGTACAAATTTTATCTCTCAAATCTATTATCTCTTATGCCCATTTTTCAATTCTATTATCTCTTATTCCCATTTTCAATTTTTCAATTTTATTTTTGAATTTTATTTTTCAATTTTATTTTTCAATTCTATAAAACTCCTAAAAATCTACCTTTTTCCAATTTTATCCAAACTTTAATATACTAATATCTACTCTACTATAAAAATCAATTTTTTACATTTTTCTATTTTATTCAAACTTAAATATACTAATAACGAATCTAATATAATATAACAAATCTACCATTTTTCAATTTCATCAAAACTTTATTATACTAATAACGAATCTACTATAAAATACATATAACGGCATCTACTATAAAATACAAATAACGAATCTACTAATAACGAATCCAAACTTTACATTATTTTAATTTTAATATTAATATTTTCCGCTAAAATACAAATAAAGGATTTTGTTACCAACCTTTTTGTCGGGAATGTCGGGCTTCTATGGGGACACTGTCGGCCTCCCTTCAACAGATCCGGCGGCGGCGGCGGTTCGCTCCTCCTCGATCTCCACCAACGCAATCGGATTTGTGGCTAAATAGAGGGCTTTAGGTGTCGATTACAGTAGTTAAAGGGGTTTAGGGTGATTTGTGGCTTAGGAATATGGGGCTATGGGCGAAGAAGAGTTGAAGAAGAGGGTGAAGAAGTGGTGGTTTCGATGGTGGAGCGAGGTCGGTTAAATAGAGGGGAGGCCGAGGGGAACGGTTTCGAAGTTGGGGAAGAAGGGTGAGTTGTTGTTACAAACAACGACTCACCCTAGGGAATCTTGCAGGGGCAGCAGGCGGGCAGGCATCTTTGACCAAAACCCTAGAGTCGCTGTTACAAACAGCGACTCTAGGTTTTTTATTTTTTTTTCAAATAAATGGGAGAGTCGCTGTTTAGAACAGCGACTCTCCATTATTTATATTTTTTTTGGTTTACGGTTTTTTATAACTGAAATTTAAAAAAAAATTGGGATAATAGGTAAGTCGCTGTTTATAACAGCGACTTACTTATTTTATTATTTTTTTTAAAACACAGGGTAAAGTCGTTGTTTGTAACAGCGACTTTACCCTGTTTTGGCTAAATCGCTAAATACTTTGGAAGTTTGGCTATTTTCATAAAAAGTTTGTGTTTTTTGGCTAAATGCAAAAAAAAGTTCCTAATTATGTACATATAGGTACATACATATGCCCCCACACCCTCCCCTTCACGAGGGCACCATAGTGCCCGGGTGAGAATTTAAATTTGGGTGAAATTTAATAATTAACCATCTAAACGACCTATATATACATCTCAATATAAATAAAAGATATAGTAGTTAATTAAGATGCATATTTAACAAGTCAAGATGCATAAATAAAAGATATAATGGTTATAAGATGCATATTTAATAAGGCAAGATGTATAAATAAATGTATATCCTAGATCTCCATGAATTCCAATCAAGTAGATGATCATATGTCAGCCAACTGATGTTGAGATCGCACAAAGGATGAAGAAATCCATATTGTAGTTGTTCAGAAACATAGTGAGACCCCCTCCCCCCACCCCCAAAATAACTTGAGATTGCAACAAGACCCAACTTGCTAGCTAAGAGACAATGTTGAGCTTCACTTAAGGGCTTAGTAAAGATGTCAGCTAACTAACTGATGTTGAGATCGCACAAAGGATGAAGAAAACGTACCATTGTAGTTGTTCACAGACATAGTGACATTCAAGCTTCAAATAATGTTTCGTCCGTTTATGAAAGAGTGGATTCTCGACAATGTGAATCGCATCCTTATTATTGCAGTGGAGGGGAATCGGCTTAGGAACTTGACAATGGAAATCAGAGAATAAGGAGTCCAACCAAACCATCTCAGTAACTGTTTTGGACATGCTACAATACTTAGGTTCCACGATTGAGGCTTGGAAATAGTAACTTGTTTGTTGGTTTTCCAAGTGATCAATGCATTGCCCAAAAACACACGAAATCCAAAAATTGATCGACCTAAGTAAACACAGTTACCCTAATCAGCATCACATAAGGCATTCCAAGAAACGAAATTTTTTGCAAGAAATAGTAACCCAAAATTAGAGGTGCCCTTCAAATATGTGACAACATGAAGAGTAGCAAGCCAATGAGGTTGGCGAGGAGAGCTCGTGAATTGAATTGCACCAAGTAAGAAAAATCAAGATCATCCATCAAATCTCCAGTATCTTCATTTAGCTTAAGTGAGAACTTTCTTGGCCCGTTCGAACATTAGAGCATGGATTGTTGAGGCTCTACAATGTACGTGGCCATCTCCGATCATGGTAACTAGTTCCGTGGAGTTGTCCAAAGCTTGATCTTGAGCTTGAAACAATGTGAGCATAGGTGGCGGTGAGTTGGTGGTGCCAAATATACCCTCCAACAAGATAACTTGGTTTAGCAAATTAAACAAGCACGAGAGCGAGTGAGAGGAGGAATACTCCTTGGTTGCGGAGGGGCCTGAGAATAGGGATGACAATGAGTTGGGTGGTGGGTGTATAGACCCTCATTTCATCCGATCCACTATGGGTGGACCATCACCCCACCTGACCCACCATCCATATCCGTTTCACCCATATCCACCACCCAGGGTGACGGGTGAGATGAGTGAAATGTGGTGATTTTTTATCCATTTTAGTTTGCCTATTTCCATCTAATCTGAAAGATAAATTATCATATATATGACATAAAATTATTATAAAAAATACAACATAAAAAGTCAATACTATAAGCTACGAAAGATATCTTTAACATTATACATAGAATGACTCGAAGAACATTATATTAAAATTATTATTTCACTCGATTTTCAATGTTGAATCTTATGTAATATTATAGATTTAGGGTTAGAAAAGGAAAAAAATTATATGTTTTTATTCATAAATCACAATAATAGAATAAACGAATAGTATATTATATTGTAAATGGGTGGTGGGTGGTAGCGGGTGATGGATGATGGGTCGGGTGGTAGGTCGGGTGCGAGTGGAAAAAAGCATCACCCACATCCATTCCGATCCATCATCCACCCACCCATCATCCACTTTCCACCCGCTTTTTTTTTTGTTTTCACCCACTTTTTCGGGTCGGGTGATTCAGGTTCGAGTCGAGTGCGGGTGAAATTGTCCACCCTACCTGAGAAGCAAGCTTGCACTCGAAGCCTTTCTTATCGATGCTCATAGATGTGGGGATCACATCAACTTCGTATTAATATATTGAACCATTCCTTCTTAAAATCCTGAATTACATGTGTGAGTAAAAACTTATGATGAACCATATGTTTTGAAGTTTTGAACACGAGGTTCAACATTTTAAGCATAAGTACGTGGTTCATGAATCATGATATTAATAAGAAGTGGTTCAAACTTTTACACAAATGTGGTTCAAGACTTGAACAACATATGGTTGAAAATTTTAAGAAAAAGTGGTTCAAGATATATTAAAAATAATTAGTTCATGCTTTATGTTTTTTTGTGATAAATCACAAAGTATATAACCAAAAAGAAGTGGTTCGGGATGTTACTCATATGTGGATCATGATATATATTCACAAGAGGTGGGTCAGACTTTTGCTTTCGTAGATTTATATGGTTCAAGACTTGTATAATATGCGGTTCAAGATTTTTAGAAGAAGTGGTTCAAGATATTATATAACAAAAAGTGGTTCAAGGTTTATACAAAATTTGCTTTAGGACTTATGTTAAGATGAAATGCTTAATTATGTTCATAGTTTAGGTGTTATGTTGCCTCTCTTCTTAATGAACTTTCCATGGTCCATTTACCAGGCCACTGGAATAAAGACGATGTTAAAGCAAAGGACAAGGATGTATATGATTTTGTTGAACAAGATATGCATCAGCAATGCGAATCACCCTTTTGTCCATTTTTCAACGACACGGTCAATGTCATGGTACGTGGACTTTCTGCTAATTTTGTGTTATTCATACTCGTTTGACCAGTTAGCTCTGTGAACTTTGATTCACGAATCGAATTGCCCAAGAGATTGATTTAAAGAAGAGGAAGAAATTAAAATGATCAGAAAAAGATGGGTCAAGATGGAACTAAATCTTCTATTATATATGTGTGTGAGAGAGTTACACAAACCTTAACTCCTGTAGAATCCAATGACTATTTATAAAGGGATTAGGGCTAATTAATTAGGTAATACCTTTCATCATTTCACCATTCTTTTCTAGCTCTATTTGAATGCAGATAGTAAAATTTTGTGTTAGATAGTCTTAACCTTGATCAAATTCCATGGGAGAGCTTGAGAAGAATAGGCAATAGACAGAGAGAAGAGTTTTTTGTACTGAATCAGAGTTTAGCCCCCAATTACATATTTAATTACATGTACTTATACACACATTCAGTTACTAAACATCTGTAAAATGAAAACAACACCCTCAATCCCTCAATAAATTAAAAACCATACATGCCCCATATTAATTAACCAGCATACACATAATTAATATGTCAGATAGATCTAAAATTAAGCCATTGTAATATATAGCACTTATATATATTTCTTTGACTTGAAACTAATTGGAGATGGTAAGATGATAAAATTAACCAGACTTTCTTTGAGGCTGCCTAGTCGAAATCAAGTCAATCTCATTAATTTAGAAATTACAACAATGCCAAGATTAACATTCCAAGAAACCTCGCTCTAAACCCGAAAGCTTCAACAGATCCTAGATCTAAACCCGAAACCTCGCTCTGATACCACTTTGAAGTGGGTTTACAGATTCAAACACCAGAAACAACAAAGAGAAGAGAAGATTAAAAGCGAGAAAGCGTTTTACAACCAAATCAAATGACAAAACGAATGAAAGTAAAACGACGATCAGTTAGCCTCAACTAGGACACCAGTCACCAAGGCTAGAACCAGAAGGGCAACAAAGCTACAAATCTCTCAGCTCAAGTGTTTCAATCAGCGTGTTTGGATGGAAGGGAGCTCGTTCGACGCTCACTAAGCAACTAGGGAGAAGAAACCCTAGTAATCGCCATAGGAGACAAGAACGGAGCAAACAGTAACCCTAGCCGCTCTCCTCACTGATTTTAGGGTTTTAGCAACCTTTAAATATCAGTCTCACAAGCTGAGCAATGTTGCCAGCAAATGGGAGCCTAACACATGTGCAACCGAGTGGGCTCAAAGCCCATGGGCTTCTGAGATCAGGAATTGGGCTAAAGCCCAAATCTCCAATACAATCAGATGTTTATGCACATATTTATACCAACACTTAGAATTAAAACACAAGCCAAGAGATGAGCCTTACAGATGCCTAGGTTGGAGATATGTTGCAAAGCAAAACATGAAGTAAACACAAGGTGACCCTTGTTAAAATGTCACCTATATATATATATATATATATATATATATATATATATATATATATATATATTGCATAGATTTACAACGTAACTAGTCTGTACCGCGCTTCACTTACATATTATTTCACGTACCCTAATTGCAGGAAGATCCTAATGGAGTACGTAGTATCACGGAAACGACGGAAATGATGCATTGTTTTTCCATTTTCTTCCTTATACCAGCAGACCATGAGTTTGAGGAGGACACCCTCATCCAGTTGTGGATGGCACAGGAATTTGTCAACGACGAATCTGTGGGACAGGACCATTTCAATTTCCTCTTAAATGGAGGATACTTGTTACACTCCGGAACCAACTTTGTGACCAGAAAGGCCAGATACCGAATAAACACATCGAAAATAGAGAGCCTTTTATATCAGCAAACAAACATTAATGGAAGCTTCTATCTCAAGTGGGAGAATGAATCCCAGAGAAATGTCACCAACTCCGCTGCAATTCAACATGTTTCGCTGCTATACAGTGACATTGATGCATCAGTTTTTCAGACACTTGAGCAGTTCTCCGGGTTAAAAACTCTCCTCTTCCTTCGCAACTACGGTCAATCGGTCACCCAAGTTCCAGATCATTTGTTTTTCAGTCTTCAAAAGTTACAAGCATTGGATTTGAGCGGTACCCAAATAAAGAAGCTGTCCAATTTTGTCGGCAACTTGATTCACTTGCGCTTCCTGGACCTTTCATGGACTCTCATTGAGTGGTTGCCTGATACAATATGCTCCCTTGAAGAACTTCAAACATTAAAACTGAGGGGTTGTTCCAAACTCCATGGATTACCTGCACGACTGAAAAGACTTACCAAACTTCGACATTTAGATGTTGATGTGCTCCGCCAATTTGCCACCATCCCTGGAGGAATAGGCGCTCTTGTAAACCTACGAACCTTGTCAGCATTCATGGTTGGCACTGATGATGGATTCAAGATCCAAGAATTGAAAGAATTGAATCGCCTCGTAGGAGATTTTTGCATTGCCATGTTAGAAAATGTGGGCAATGCAGATGAGGCAAAGGAAGCAGCTTTGAACAATAAGAAACACCTTAACAAGTTGGAGCTAAGATGGACGGCGTCTCAGTTATTGAGGACCAATAACAACTGCTATGACGTTCTTAAATGTCTTCAACCATCCTCAAGCTTGAAGGAGCTGCAAATATTTTGTTACGAAGGCTCCACGTTTCCTAACTGGGTCGGTGATTCGACATTTGATCAACTCGTCAGCATTACTTTCTTCAAGTGCGAACATGTTTCAGAGCTCCCTCTAATAGAGAAATTACCACGCCTCAAGCATCTCGAGTTGGTTAAGATGAACGGAGTCAAGAAAATAGAACGTCGAGGGAAGTCAGAGCAAGCTGCATTTTGCAGTTTGGAGAAACTAGAAGTCGATGAAATGCAAAGCTTGAGATGTTGGAATTGGGTGAAAGCAAATGAGGATGATTTCAAGAACCTGGTTGAGCTTAGCATAAATGATTGTCCACGTTTATGCGATTTCCATGTCCTCCATTGTCTTTCTTCAATCAAGCATTTGGAAGTAAGGGGGTGCCTGAAGCTAGAATCTCTATCGGAGACGAAACTTCCAGATTCTTTAGAAGATCTTATAGTTGAAGACTGTCCATTGATCAAAAGAAAATGCTCACAACAGGGAGGAGAAGATTGGATAAAGATACAACATGTGTCAAACATTCGCATCTGCGAGGACGACGACGACGACGATGATGAATGCTAATTGCCCTGAAAAGAGGAGAAGGGTGAAGAACTGGGCATGGGCGAGCAAGAGAGACCCAACCTGGACGATGAGCTTCCACCAGATTGTGACCGAAGAGATGGAGAGGTGATGGTTAAAGATCCGAAACTGTGGATCAATTTGATAATTAATGAGGTGGTCTTAGTTGTGATTTTGAGTTAGATTGTCATGAGCTCTCAAGCAAAAGTTTTTGTTTATTAATTTGTGAGGAAGAGATACACTGGTGAATTGTTATAATTTGTAGGGAAGAGGTCTTATTTTCTTCCCTAGACCAATGGATCGGAGGCTCACACTCCGCCACCATAGGTCAACCTCGATAAGGTGTTTTTGAATCTCCTCAACTCGAACTCGATATCGATCTCTAGCAACTCGAGCATTGAACTTAAAGCTTTCCAGCATTTAAGTGCATATAGTGTTCTTTTCTTGGATGGTAAGATGATAGAAACCTCAGTAGAAGACACCTGAAAATAATAATCTCACTAAGAATTTGTCAAACATATTAGAATATGTTAGAATAAATTAGTTTTTCGGGTTGCTTGGTTGAATCAATTTCGTTTATCGGGTTTAATTTTGTTGCCGATTTATTTTTTTTCCTAAGGAAACCATTCACGAAAACCCAATTTTAGTGCTAATTTGTAAAAAAAGCTTCCACACAGGCTGCCCTGTCAAAAAAATCCAGGTAGTGAAAACCCAATCTAAACTGGGGTTTTTAAGCTGATGTGGCAGTGAAAAAATAAGTTATGAGCATGAAAAGAGATTCATGAATGTGGATGCTCTTAGACCATCCACATTCATGAATCCCTTCCCAAGCTCATAATATACTTTTTCACTGCCACATCAGCTTAAAAACCCCACTTCAGATTATTATTTTTTCACTTCCCATTCATGAATCTGATCTCGGACTCATAACTTACTTTTCTTTATTTACCTTTTTTACTATTTACCTTTTCCAATTACTCAATTATTATTACTCCATCCGTCCAGAAATAAATGATGTTTGACATTTTTGCACGTAGTTTTAGGAGCTAAAAACTATATAAAATCTTATTTATTTTAATTATTTTTTTCATAGTTTAATAGTTAATAGTTATTTTAATTTTTTTCATAGTTTAATAACTAATAACTATTGAACTATGAAAAAATTAATTAAAATAAATAAGATTTTATATAGTTTTTAACTCCTAAAACTACGTGCAAAAATGTCAAACATCATTTATTTCCGGACGGAGGGATTATTATTATTATTATTATTATTATTATTGTCATTATATGGTAAAAATTGGGTGGGAAAATTGGGTTTTTATATGATAAAAATAATAATATATGGGTATTATTGACACAATTTTTTTAAATAACATATCTAAAATGGGTGTATATAGATAGATAAAATTAAATCAAAGTCGAAAATAATTTCTTTGGTTTTTTTTTTACAAAAGAAGCCTAATAAACGTTTTAAAAGATTATAATTTAACTCGCTATTATGTGTCCTCCTCTGAATGGGACCACGTGGCAGCACTTAATATATTTTTTTTTTCAGCTGGGCATGAATCCCACTTTTTTTTATTCTTGCAGATGAATCGATTCAAGCGGGCTCCTTGCATTTTTTTTTCCATGTTTAAAATCCAGCGGTTCCCTTGGTGAACCTCTGCAGACGCCCTTAGTATTTTCGACATGATGAGTATACAATCGTTTAAAATCATTAAACCTACCATTTTTTTTGAAGCGGAATAAGGATTAGGTTGGATCGTCTGAAGCAGAAATCCTTCCTAGCGCATCCTTCCGGACGAGAACATGGCAACATGCAGTTCTGGATCCTCGTCAAAGCAGTCGTCGACAGGGGATGTGTGGGCACTACGAGCAAGATAGTCAGCCACCGCATTCGATTCCCTGAAAATATGACGAATAGCAGCATAAGAAAAGGATGAAATATGTAACAGAATGTCCGATTGTAGGAGCTCGATAGTCCAAGGACATCTTCAGTCTCCTAATAAAGCTTTCACCACCATTAAGTTGTCTCCTTCAATCGGAAGTTTTGTAATCTGCAAAGACTTTGCACACAAAATGCCCATCTGCAGGCCAAAGTTTTCTGCATAAACGACGGAGTCGTTGTTGCAGATTCCTCGCCCTAATGCAACTACAACACCCCGTGAAACGCGGATAACAGATCCAAAAGCCGTAGAGCCACATATCAAAACAGATCCATCAAAATTAAGTTTATAGCAGCCTGTCATAGGTTTATCCCATTTACCTGATCATTTGGCACTCAGATTGATAACAATGTTGTTAGTATGGATATCCGAACGGTTGTTAACAGTACAATTAGTACGGCTACCCGAACGATCGTCGTATGAAAATCTTGTATTAATCCGGTCGTGACTGATGGAGACATCTTTGTCCAAAGCCTTCGATTGTTTCCAACAGTGAGTGGTGGTAGTATACAGTAGAATAATATCATTGGTAGTGACCCTGTTGGTGTGATTAAAAACTAACTGGTTTCTATGGAACCAAATTGCCCACCATACAGAAGGTGATCGTTCCAATTGCCTTTTTGATAATATTTAAAGGGAATACCGTACTCCCGGCAAACGTTGCACTATTCTTTAGAATGCGAATCCCCAATGTTTGGAACAGATTAGATGCCATAGAGCATTAAAAAAATAGATGAGATATTGTTTCATTAGGGTTGCCACAAAAGACGCATCCCGAAGGCACATCAACATGCGATCTTTGTAATCTATCAGTGGTTGGCAAACCATCACGAGAAATCTTACACAAAAAATGACGTACTTTATGAGGAACATCAAGACTTCAAATCCAACTGCAGTCGTAGGTAGCCATGCCAGTATGCTTTGATAATAGGGGGTTGGCAGAAGCGGTTGAAAACCATCCATTTTTGCTAGGTCCCCAGTACAGACGGTCTGTCATTAGGTTAGTAGGCAGAGGAATGCCTCGCAGATGGAGAATGTCGTTATCGGACAGAATATTAGTTAGGGAATCAGTTAACAAACGGGTATTCCAGTATTTTTCAGAATTTATAAAATGAGATACTTTAATATTTGTAAGAGTATCAAGGATCGGGTGAATGATCCTGTTAGCTAGAGGTTCAAAAAATGCCCAGTTATGATTCCAAAAGTCAATCGTGTGACCATTACCTACTCTCCACTGTAGAGCAGTTTCAAATTTGGAGGAGATAGACATTAAGCGATTCCATTGCCAAGAAGTATTACCCTTTTTAGTGTAGTTTAGCAAATCCTGTGTTTTAAGATATTTCTGGGAGACCACTCGGACCCAAACATTCTCTGGTTCAGAAATAATTTTCCACAACAATTTCATTTGTAATGTAATATTCGTAGACTCAGCTTTGTGAATACCGAGGCCACCTTTCATTGTGTCTGAACAGATTTTATCCCAACTAATTAGAGGCGTAGCTTTCATGTTCTTGTTCCAGAGAAACTGTTTGTAAACTTTGTCTAATTCATGAAGAATATTCAAAGGAAGTAAGAAAGCTTGCATCAAGAAAATAGGTTTAGCGCTAAGATTAGCTTTGATAAGGACCTTGTGTCCCTCAGCTGAAAGATTTGTAGCTTTCCATTTAGTAAGTTGTTGTTTCGCCTTGAGGACAACGTCTACGAAGGTATCCTTATTGGTTTTTCCATTTACCACCGGAAAACCTAAATACTTGTCAAAATTATTCGCTTGTGGGATACCCAACACAGCAGTAGTAGTTGTAATAGCATTAGCGGTCGTATTAGGAGATGTCTGGAAGCTTGATTTATGAAGATTGACCTTCTGGCCGGAAATAAGACAGTAGCGATTTAAAATAGAGAGCACCGAAGTACATGCTGATTGGGAAGCTTTACAGAAGATAAGTATATGGTCCGCAAAGGCTAAGAAAGGGATTTTAACCCCCGGTCTACCGAAGGTGATACCCAGGTCCTTATTCCTTTGTCCTTGAAGATCGAGAGTACGAGCAAGCACTTCAGAAGCTAGTGTAAAAAGGAAAGGGGACAAAGGGTCCCCCTGCCGAAGGCCCCTAGTCGGGACGATCACAGTGGTTGGTTCGTTGTTAACTAAAATGGAGTAGGAAACCTTTGAAACACATTCTCTAATACGATTAATGAAGCAATCGTCAAAACCAAATTTGGCTAGAACTTGAAATAGAAAAGACCACTCTAAGCAGTCGTATGCCTTTTCCATATCTAATTTCAAAGCAATCATGCCTGTTTTACCCTTTTTTAGTCTAAAAGAATGCAACGCCTCATGAGCTATGAGGATTTATCCTAAATCGCTCGTCCTTTAGTAAAAGCTCCTTGAAGCGGATGAATTAGCTTATCAAAGATTTTAGTGAGTCTGGCCGAAATGACCTTAGCTATAATCTTATAAATCTTTGAACACAAACTAATAGGCCGATAATGGTTGACTGAGGAAGGGGAGCCGCATTTCGGAAGAAGGGTGATGAAAGTATGATTGATCTGACGCAGTATTTTGCCGCTGGTAAAAAAAGCTTTTACTGCCTTAATCACAGATGGCCCTACTTGAGGCCAAAATTTTTGGTAGAAACCAGCTGGGAAACCATCCGGGCCTGGTGATTTGTCTGGAATCATTGAGAAAACTGCTACTTTAATTTCATTGTTGGTTACTGGTACGGACAACATTGCATTATCTGATTGAGATACTAACTTCGGGATCACCACAAGGTCTGCGGACAGAAAAGAACTTCCATCCGCAGTCGATCTAAAACGAGATTTGAAGTTGTTAACAAATTCTTGTTGAATAATATGGAAATCAACCGTTGATTCCCCATTTGGGAGAGAGATAGACTTAACCATTTTTCATCCTCGTTTAGTCGTAGCAATTTTGTGAAAATAGCCGAAGTTTGTGTCATTTAATCTGGTATGTTTTAGTTTGACCCTCTGACTCCAATAGCGTGGGTGGAAATCCAACATTCGCTCCCTTTTGTTTAACAGCCGTTTAAGAAGTCCGATATCATTGATATTGTAATTAGTAAGTAATGAGGTTTGTACTTGTAACAATTTTCAATCGGTCACCTGTATTTGTTGGTTAATATTTTGAAAATTTTTCTTATGCCAAGTCTTGGAAAGTTTTTTAAGTAATTTGCCTTTTTGCACCAATTTGAACATGAGAGACCCACCAATGTTCAGACGCCATACTTGTGTAACTAAATTTCTGTAATCTGCTCTGGTGGCCCAGGTTAGGTCAAACTTAAACGGTCTGTTTTTCGGTTGAATATCATGAAGGAAATCCACAGAAAGCGGCGCGTGATCAAATCGAGTGAACGGATGAATTTGTGTTCATAATGAACCAAACATAGATAAAACATCTGAATGGACTAAAATGCGATCCAGCTTCTCAAGGCAGGTTACTATGCCCCTACATTCCCGTTTCCAAGTAAATTGTCCACCATACGATGTTAATTTGACCAAAGGGAAGTTACTCTTTAAGTCATTCAGTCGAGTAAATCTTGTGGAAGAGGGATAAGCTCCACCCAGTTTGTCGGAAGGAGAACTAATTTCATTTAGATCTCCCATAATACAGAATGGGATTAGTAACGTTTGTATATATAGGGAGATAGAGTCCTACAACATTACCTTTCTTCTCTCGTCCGGGGGGGGGGGGGGGAGGCATATGCTATTAACAGGGAAATAGTCCGATGTGTGGTGTAGTATAAGTAATTTAAATGTATAAAATGATGGTTGACCGAAATTAGTTCAATAGACCCTTGAGAGGGTGGTATGTCCTTCCAAAGTAAGCAAATTCCACCCGAGAAACCTAAAGCAGGGTCGAAAGCTATGTTGGTGAAGCCACATTTTCTCCATAGACCATCTTTAGGTATTTTATTCGTTTTGGTTTCTAACAGAGCCAAGACGTTGATATTATTGTTTTTACAAAAAATATCGATATTTGTCCAGAAATTACGGCTCTGGATACCTCTTGAATTCCATGAACTTATATTCATAGGAAACTCTTTTTGCCGGTTTGTTTGTATTAACTGAATTATTTGTTTAATCGAGCATCGGTAATAAGATAGAGGTACCACATATTGAAGCATCCGTTTTTGCGGAAATTGGATTGTAGGTTTTAGTGGGAATTCAAAAAATAAAGAACTTAGTTTACACATTTGTAAGAATGCTTGGTAAGCAAAATAGTCCGGTATGGACATCATAAATTGTTTAGTGATTGAGGTTAAGGGTATTGAATAGTAGCCCTTTTGTAGGAAGTTTGTTGAAGGATTACCCAAACTGATTGGGTTCACACTAGGCATCTTCACAATGGTAATATAGGGAAGCAGTAGCTTAAAACTCTAGAAAAGCAAAACAGTAGGATACAAGGTGCATTTGATAAATGTTCAAACAACCAAAAAGAATAGAAAAACATTATTTAAGAAGCTGTATACACAACTAATACTAATAAACCAAAAACCCAGCTTGAGGATGATGACATGGGACATGGATGAGGAGGATTTCAGGACATTTGGTCGAACAAAAGTGCAGCTAACAGCATTCCAGTAACGGAGGAAGACAACATGCAAGTAGAAGCCAAACAGGTCCATGTCGAGCTCCACTAAGTGATTGAAGTTCCTGTAAAGAAAACAAAGGGAACGAGAGCGATCCGAAGCAATATAGATATCCTTAAAACATAAAGACAATAAGCTATTAAGAAGGAGAACAACATTAATCAACAAAAGTGATATATCATAAAAATCAGTGGCCTCGACAAACACTGACAAACCATTACAATTTTGAGAAATAAAAACATAAATAACCGAAAACCTGAAATTGAAAGATAGCTAAAGGCGAAGCATAACACCACACCCTGAACAAAAGCCAAAAGACTGGGAGGGGACTCCAAAAACATAATTTAAACCAAAACACCAGTCTCGGACAACAAGGGTGGGTTGTATCTTCATAGACTAGTTTTAACTACGCTTCTTCGGGTAGGATGTCGCAGAGTCATACAAAGGCTTGTGTCCATGTCGCTTCCCCATGTCAGCTGCGCCACCAGAGGACCTGATCCCGAGGTTCTTGAAGCGCCTAATCTACGATTGGGTCGGACTCATGTTAGGTTTGTCGATATACGACTCATCCGTAGATGTGAGAATCACCGTGCGACCCATCGCAGGATCCACCAGAGGAACAGGCTGATCAATATCCATAGCGGGTTCTTCATCCACCTGATGGGTAACACTCGTAGGGGAAGCAGAGTGGACAGCAGCGGCCTTGGCCTCCTTGCACCACCCTAAGTTTTCGTCATCAGAAGCGGGCAGCCCAAAGTCAGCTCTAGGCGGAATCGCCTTATTCGAGATAAAGGAGCATCATTCTTAGGAGGGCAGTGAACTCCAACAGAAGATCTAGCAGTGGGGGCAAACCGAACCTTAACCGAGGCCATACCCATCATATAGGGATTGTGACTAGCGTTGTTATTCGAAGACTCAGCGGACGACCCCTTCTTTGACACGTGGGTCCACCCATCATCGTCATTGCTACCCTGAGCAGAAGGAGAGTCCCAAATCACAACCTCGCTAATAGGTTTTACAAACACAATCCTATTAGGACAATCCTCATAAGCATGGAGGAGCTCCCCACAAAAACCACAACCTAAAGGAAAGTCTTCATAATACATATGCAATTCCATTGGAAGACCATCCTCATCAAGAACGGAAATAGACCCACAAAGATTATTGAAATCAACGTTGGCACAAAAACGAGTATAATCTAGCCTAACTCGCTGATGAGAAAGTTTATCCAACCTAATGAGAGTGCCCCCATTAAATTCGGAAAGAATTTCAATGAGAGCCTCCCTGCACATATACTCAACAGGTAGTTTAAATATCCTCACCCAAAGATCAAGATGGGTAACATAGGAAGTGAGAGGATCAAAGGTAGGGTACCACTTATGTAGAACAAGAATTTGGCCAAAAAGGTGATAAGGGCGTTCTTCCCAAACCTTCTTGAGATCAGCTGCTGAAGCAAAACGGGCATCAAACCACCCATCTTCCCTTTCAAGGAAAGACTTAGAAGCCATGAAGAAATTGCAAAAGATGAAGTGTAAATCGATAGAGAGAGAGAGCAGAGAGGATGGATGAAGGATTGATTAAAGGAGCTGTAAGCTCTTCGGCCTTGGTTAGGCCTTAAATAAATTATAAGCCTGTGGGCTAAATCAGTGCTCAAGTGCAAAATTAAGAGAGAGAAGATACTTATAGTGGGTTTTAATGGTTGATTTGAGAGAAAGAAGCACGCCGAAGGGAGAGGCCGACGCCACCACAACCACCACCACATGAAGCGACAGCAACCGCCCGACAACGACGGACCGATCCCATCCCAAATAAATAGCCCTTGCAGAAGTCTAATTATCCACTCAAAAGGCAAATCCCGCCTACAATCGTTGAATACAGGAGAGGCCACCTCCCCTAAATTGACCTTTCGCAGATCGAGGACGACAAAAGCACAAGAGGGGCGTTTTGTGATTTCCGGATTCGACAGGTTGGGAATGAGTGGAGGTAAGACACGGGTTGTGGGGTTAGATCAGGGCCGGTCATCGGCTTTTGCAGGTGGAGAGGACGGAGGAGCTCATGGATGGTGAGAAGAGGCTTGTCGGCCTGAGGAAGGAGAAAAGAGGGGCGCGCTCTAGCGCGTACCTCTAGAAGCATTTAGGGTTCTTTTTTTTTCTTTGATTTTTTCATCATTAAACCTACCATGTTTCCTCGAGCAGGGAACGTCGGCCAATTTTTAAAAAAAAATTATCGGAAATTTCGCGAGGTACCCCTGAGGTATTGCAATTTTCGCGAGGTATACAACTCTTTTACATATTTCACATGGTGCCCCTGGGGTTTTGAAACTTTTTGCCTCGTGCCCTCCCCGGTTAAACTTAACAGTCTGGGTGTGAACATAGTTAATTTTGAAATAAAAAAAAAGAACGGACAGAAGAAGGAAGCGAAGAGAGAGAGAGACGACGCTTGCGCCAGAGAAGACGCAATTGAAATCAACCCGTCAGAGAAGAGGAGGAAGGTGCGATGGATGGCGATTTTGATTGGAGGACGACGACCGAACAAGGCAATGAAGACGATGGTGAGTGGCTCCAAAGACAAGGTAATCCCAGGTATGTGATTCAATTTAGGGATTTCACGAATATTAGGGTTTATAGGTTTGAGATTTAGGGGTCTGTGGCTAGATTAATTGAGAATCACAAATTTTATGTTTTGTTATGCTGCTAGAATGAGGAATCAACATTCTCCGTAGAATCAATTTGAGGCTAGATGAATGGATTAATGTGATATTTAATTGTTGGCACATGAAGGGGACAAGTTACTGCATATACTCTAGTATGTTTAAATTTTATCTTTATAAGCTAATTTGTGAGCTATTGGATTCAATTTGCTTATTATTCTGTCTTACCAAACATATGATCACCTACTTTATTGATTGAAGACATGAATATTTTCTTGGTAGTTTGATCTGATTCAAACCTTCACCAGAGCTATTAGTTGCTCTAAGATTTCTTTCTTTGATCTGCTTGAAATTGTGTAAGCTATAATACACCATTTCTAATATCGGCAGTAAGACCCTTGTTGGATTGAGTTTATTGGTGAAAAATATAACTGATATGTAAATCAAACAGAGTGGATACAAACATAAAGTAATGAACCAATCAAACAGAGCTGATATAAATTTTTTGTGGTACCCCTGAGGTAAGGAGTGTTGTGTTGGACTAAAAATCAAACAGAGTTCATCACTTTATGTTTGTATCAACTCTGTTTGATTTTCATAGCATTGATGTCTTGGACTAAAATTCAGTTTGCAGTCAATTTTTCCTGATTCATGATTCATCTCTTGTTTGGTGTTAGCATAGTTTGTATAATGGTTATGTATCGGGGATTCCTCTGGTTTGGCTTTAAATACTCACAGGACACAAAGCCCCCATTTTCAAGATGTTCAAGTATAAGTTCAACATCAGTTGCTAATTAACAGGCTTCTTAATTATATTGCTATGTGATATACGCCTATACTTGATAACTAGCTCATATATAAATATAATGGCCTTGCTGCAAGTTTTAATGTGGTGACAATAAGCTAAAATTTGCTCTTTTTGTTTTGTTTTTTATTCCCTTGGAAGGTTATGAATTGTGTGGTGCTTGAAAATATTGGTTGTTCATTCCCTCTTCTTTGTTGTGTTGTAAATTGCTTAGGTTTTCCTGAATTGTAATATTATATATGTACTATTGGATTGGATTTTTACCCTAAAATTTTTTAGCCTATTAGCTCAACCGGTAGAGCAATGTGCTTAGGCACAAGGTGTGGGTTCGAATCCCACATAGGTTATATAGATCGATAACATATTACATAAAGTGATATGGATGTTTCAATAATTCGTTTATGACAACAACTCAAATCTTTGTGTATGAACCCTCATCATGAACAACCGAGTAAGTTCAAAGTTAGCCTATATGGGAGTCGAACCCACATCTTTGTGTATGAACACATCGCTCTTCCAATTGAGCTAATAGGCTTACACAAATGCAAAACGATTATTAATGTTTCGAGTTGATAAGTTTATCTAAAGCATTTTAAATCCATTATACCTGAAAATCACAATTGAAATCTCACAAAATTCTAGTGCAAAAAAAAATCTTTTTGGAGGAAGAGCAGGTGATAGTAAGCCTTACCTAAACACTTCAAGAGGCCTTCTAATAAAGTTAGAAACTACCATCATGTTAATTTTTTTGGGTAACTTGTCTATTTCAAGAGATCTTGAAGCTTCATGAAAATTTAAAAGGCTGGGATTCTGTTGCCAGGAACAGAATCTGCACTTCAGGAAGGCGGACGCACAAATTGGAACTCAGGTATAAGAGATCAATTAAATGGAATACATTTGTGCAAGTTCATGTGGATTGAAACCTTCTCAAGTCTTCCCAATTCAGTCATATGTACACAGACACAATTCAGTCTTCCCAATTCAGTCTTGAATACAGATAGTTATTCTGACACTCGATTCAACTTTGCACACATACACAAATTCAGTCTTTCAGTGCTTCCCAATTCAGTCTCATTCACAAACTTCCTAATTTGAAACTCAAACTCACAAATTCAATCAATCTTGCACAGACACAAATTCAATGCTTCCTAATTCAGTCTCATTCACAAACTTCCTAATTTGAAACTCAAACTCACAAATTTAAGATAACTATTTTGATAAGTAGTTTTATTTGCAACCTTGATACTCAAGTTCACAAGCTAATATTCAAAATCTCAATTTCGAAACCCTAGTTTTCAAAAATTTTGAAAGACCACATACCTCCTTTATATAGCCCAGCTCCAGTTGCCCCTCCTCTCTAGTGGATTCCGGCGCGGCCAAGCTCCAGTCGGTGTAGCCGGTGGGCGTGTGTCACCTTCCCCTTTCTTCCTCGCCTTCTGCTACCCGTGTTCCTTCATTCCTCTTCCCTGTATGTTCTTTCCCTTCCTTTCTTTCTTCCATCGCAGCTCCGACCTGGCGTAGCAGCAACTCCGATCGGCGGCGTTCTTACCGGCGTCGTAGCTCCGACCTGGCAGCCGGCCTTTGCGCCTTCTCTGGCGCGAGCATCGTCTCTCTCTCTCTCTCTCTCTCTTCACTTCCCTCTTCTATCCGTTCTTTCTTTCTTTTTTTTTTCCTTTTTTTTTATTTCAAAATTAACGATGTTCACACCCAGATCTGTTAAGTTTAACCGGGAAGGGCACGAGGCAAAAAGTTTCAAAACCCCAGGGGCACCACGTGAAATATGCAAAAGAGTTGTATACCTCGCGAAAATTGCAATACCTCAGGGGTACCTCGCGAAATTTCCGAAAAATTATTTTACGGGGCGGGCACAGTAGCGTTTACGCGGGCTTAAAAACCCCAAAACAAAATTCAAATCGCCCGCTTTCCCCTCCTTCATCCACCTTCCTCTGCAAGCTTCTTCTCTTTCAAATTAATCACCGTCACTCCAAAATTCACAACCAGATTCTCTCTCTCCGATTTCGTAACAATCAACTGGAATTCTCCGTTTTCTCCTATGGCGGACGCTTCGCACCTCGACAAAATGGGCAGGGAACTCAAATGCCCCATCTGGTACGTCTTAGTGTCACTTCCTCCCCGAACCCTAGTTTCCCCGACCTCTCTCCTTCCGTTTATTGTTTCTTCATCAATCGATTGCTTTCAGTGGTGATTTTATTGATATTGAGTGTTCTTTTGCAGTCTGAGCTTGTTCAACTCCGCAATTTCTCTGACTTGTAATCATGTGTTCTGCAAGTAAGTAATTCCTCTTATGTTTAGTGTTCCGGTTTGCGCTTTTCATTATTTGGCTCAAGTGGTTGCCGCTGAAGCTGATTTTTGCGAAATTGCTGATTTCCATTGACAGTTCGTGTATTCAGAAGTCTATGAAGTCGGATTCCAGTTGTCCCGTGTGTAAAGTACCTTGTACGCGTCGAGGTGCGTTGTTATGCGTGATATCTTATCAACTATGGAAAATCCCTCTTCTCCTTCATCTCATGGTTAACTTGATTTACATGCATAAGCATGTTTGATTGAAAAATCGATGTTATCTTTTCGAAATATTTGGTTGTAGAAACTGCTTCTAAGTCAAATTTTATTATGTGTGTTTTGTGTGGATTTGCTAATACACGAAGATATCTTTGATTATAGAGGTTCGTCCTGCTCCTCACATGGACAACTTGGTGCACATTTACAAGAGCATGGAGATTGCTTCAGGAGTCAACATATTTGTAACTCAAAATGCTTCTCCGTCCAAAGCTCCAGGTAATAAGACAGTACCCCCATTTTGGAGAAATTCTAATAGTAATTGGAAGTAATTGTTTTGTGGATGTCATATTGTCATGGATGGATCCTAGATCCCAGATTATTTCTAATTTTGCTGTTTGGCTCTACCAATCTGGACCAAGGAATGCTTTCTATTGTTTGTATTGTTTTTACTGCTGTGCTTGTGAGAAATCTCACTTTGATGATGTTGCTACAAGTTCAAACCTAGCTGTTTATTGATAAACAACCTTGCACATGCCACTTATCTGTGCCATAACCCATGCCAATGGGAATCAGCTTATTTCTGGTTCTTTTTTACTAGGCTTGTAAGGAAGAGCTTGAATTTATCTTTTGTCTTCTGGTTTGTTTACTTCAGATGAAGAAAAGGAGCCTGAAGGAGGGTTTAATACTAGAAATACAAAGTGTGGCAAAGCAAGCTCAGAGAGGGCAGTGAATACAGGAAAATTGTCAAAAAAAGCATCAAAATTAAAATCAAAGAGTCCTAGCACTAAGCCAGTTAAACGATCTTTTCGTACCAACAAAAGAGTGCAAGTCCCAAAATCTCCTCTTCCTGAAACTCCCATACATTTGGAGGCCTCTAAACCTGAAGATGAGGCAATGCGCTGTGTGCCAAATTCAGAAGTACCCTACAATTGTGCATCCTTGAACAGAAACAGCAACCAGTTACTTGGGCCCTTATTTTGGCTGAGAGAAGATGAAGAAAAGTTAACTCAGTCAACTGATGTTGACCATCTAACATTAACACCAGTAAATGTTCCCAACTTCAGCGACATCAAGGACTCAGATGACGACACCCCTGACGAAGTAACACTGAGAGTGAGTATTAGTTTTATGTTTGTCTGTCACTTCAAATGTCATGCCATTTTTCTGGTGCAATAAAATGTCAGTCATTTAGTTAAATGACGTGTATTGAACTTTTCAATTCTGAAACACTTTTCTTGCTTGTTTATTTCATATCTTACTAGCTTATGCGTTTCTTCTGGGATTTTGAATAGGGAGAGGCGAGTAGCAAAAGCTATGTGGCAGATTTGTTTGACAGTGAGATGTTTGAATGGACTCAAAGACCCTGCTCTCCAGAACTTTGCTCTACTCCTATTAGGATCCAGGTACATATCATGTCATCTGATTTAGTTTATAAAAGCAGTTGATTATTCACCTTCTCCTTTCAGCCCTTCATCTGTTCTATCTTGAACTATATTTCTCTTCAGCTACATTATACTGACGATGGATTTCCAGGTTCCATCAGGAGACAATGGGAGAAGGCCAGCTAAGGTATCAGGGACATATTCAGAAGGTGCTACTGGTGGAATGGTAATTACAGAAAACTATGGCAAATCTCCTGATAAAGGCCATGCAAATATTAGTTCTGAAGTGAAAACTATTGACAAATCAAATGGGTGTGGAAAATCACGCAAGAGAAGTAGGAATGGCAGGATAAGAAACCAAAGTAAGCCTACTAAGAAAAGTCAGGTAAATGATGTTGCTGCAGACAAAGTAAATGAGCTTGTATCAGATCAAGGATGTGCTTCTGGCAGCCATCTAAACAAAGTTGTTGAAGCAGAGCTGCTCAATCAAGTAGATGAAAGTGTGGCCTCAAAGTTGCCTACTTGTATAGAACAAGGCCATTCAAAAGGTGTAACCTTGAGGACTAGGATAAACTCCAAGACAAGTCAAGATCAAAGAAAAGCACAAGCAAAATCAAGATTGCAGAAGGCAGATTTTCCTAAGCTTGATGCAATCAAAGAAGTTGCTCATTCTCCAGAGCAAGACTGTGAAGGTAGAATGTCAGAGCTATCCAAATTGTCTACTCAAACCTTGGGTGAAAAGGAATCCTCCATTAGAATTCATAGCTTAAGTGCATCCTCCACAGGCAGAAAATCCAGAACATGTGGTAAAGAGTTGAATTGCAAGAGAAAGGTGGATGTCTCAATAGATATTGGACACAAGCAAAGTGATGTTAATGCAGATATTCATGCTGAATCTGCAGAACCTACGGTTTCACATTGTTTCCTGAAGGCTGGAAATGTTGTGCGGAAATGTCAATCAAGAATTATCTGTGGATTCTGTCATTCAGCTGAGGAAACTGAGGTTTTGGTCTTGTACCTTTATTTTGCTTCCCTTGTCCTATTTTTTTTTTTTGGTTCTCTTGGTGATGTGGAATCTTTGTAACTTTTATTGAACACTGCAGTTATCTGGGAAGATGATCAAGTACTTTCAGGGCAGGCCAGTTTCATCTGATTTTGTTGGAGGATCCGACATCATCCACTCGCACAAAAGCTGTGCCGAATGGTATAGCATTCTTCAAACTGGAACAAAAACACAATCTATTTGACATTGTATTCTCTTGTCCTTTCCATGTAAATGATTTAGTTTTTTCTTCTTAGCTCTTTAATAATCTCAATTCCAGAATTCTACAGTTTGCTGAGGAAAGAAATTTGTAACATTAGCGATGCTTTCATTAGCCTCAAGATCTAAGAAACCTAGCTGTACCTTTTACATGCAACATATGTTCAGCATTTTCTTTCCTTTTGTATAAGATTTTGTTCTCTAACCACTGAACTAAGATCCACTGATTGAGCATGTGCTCAAGTGATCTACGTGAGAAATGCTGCCATTAATTTTGGCCCTTTAAGATTCATGTCCTGTGGTAACCACTGGTTGTGATTCATTGCAGGGCCCCAAATGTGTACTTTCAAGATGACATTGCAATCAATCTTGAAGCAGAGTTAACTAGAAGTCGGAGGATAAAGTGCAGCTTATGTGGGGACAAAGGTGCGTCTCTTGGATGTTATGATAAGAGTTGCCGAAGAAGCTTCCATGTTCCATGTGCTAAGCGTCTTAGAGAAAGCCGATGGGATACTGTAAGCATGCCTATATATCAGTTATATTAATGTATGAGAAGCTTTTTACTGTAAAATTTGTGAGTTGTAACATTGTTCATCTGAAACTTTGAACAGGATAACTTTGTCATGCTTTGCCCTCTCCATGCTTCCTCAAAACTTCCTAATGAACAACAATCTGGGTCTCAAGTAAAAAGAAAGACCAATTCAAAACGGTATGTGCTTTATTAATTATTTTATTACAAATCATGAATGTAGAAGATCTGTTGTTTCTTCTACGCATTTATATTACTTTCATTGCTGAAAGAGAGATATGGAGTGCTATTAAGATTCATCTCTGTTGCCAGCAGACAGTCTCAAGCTGCTATTAAGCATGGTACAGATACAAGCTTGTGGGATTCTCGTGGATGCTCTGACAAGTTGCATCTATGCTGCTCAGCTCTTACAACAGGAGAGAAGGTAAACTTTTTAGTTTCTCGTCTGCATTCTGGTTATTTCTGGACTTCAAGTAGCAACTGTTTCATTAATCATTTTTTTTGCCTTTTGTATTGGTTATAAAAACTGCAGGAAATTGTCACCGAATTCAAAAAGTTATCAGGAGCTTCATTGTCAAAAAATTGGAATACCAGCGTAACACATGTCATTGCTTCAACAGATGAAAATGGAGCTTGCAAAAGAACTCTCAAAGTTCTGATGGGAATCTTGGAGGGAAAATGGATACTAAGTATTGAATGTTAGTAACCAGAAATAAATCCAAAAAATGGTTTTTAGACTGATAAGTATGCAATAGCTTAAGTTTTTATCTCACGATCTTGAGGGATTTCTTATTCCATTGGCTATCTTTCATGTATTTGTAGGGATTAAAGCTTGCTTAAATGCTAGAAAAGTAGTTGATGAGGCTTCATATGAAGTAAGTGTTGACACTCATGGAATCAAGGGAGGCCCTCAACTTGGAAGATTAAGACTTGAGAATAAGGTATTTTTGCTCAACTGACATTTGTGGAAGCATCTTTATATCCTTTACATATAAATCAGTCGAATATTGTTTAGAGTTAAACTAGTTGGTTGGTGCCTCACTGCCTCTTCACGAAACTAGTTGGTTGGTGATTCATTGAAGATTTCAATTTCAGATATGCATTCTAACTTCGCTTGCAAGGCTAACTAACACTTCATATACCTTGCAGCAACCTAAGGTTTTTTCGGGGCTCAAGTTCTATTTAGCTGGAGATTTTGAGCCTTCATATAAGGGTTATCTACATGACCTCATTACATCTGCTGGCGGCACCATACTGCACAGGAAGCCTATCAAAGACGATCAGGGGAACCTTCCAACAGAGAATTCCCAGCCATCAACCATTGTGGTTTACAGCTTGGAGCTCCTTGATAAGAAGGATATCAACAAAGAAATGGTTTTGAAAGGCAGACAAGCGGAAGCTGAAGCGCTTGCAAAAATATCGGCTTCTAAAGCAGCAAGCAACTTATGGGTTCTGAATTGTATTTCAGGGTACAAATTGCAACCTCTTCAAGTTAGCACGATTTAGATAAGATTTGGATTTCGAATGTATTTAAACTATGTGTCAAAGAACCATTAAGTTGCAGCTTGCAAGTCGGAACCTGGAAAGGGACCTCTTTACTGTTATAAGCTCTGTTTATAAACTTAACAAATGAGCATGTCATCAGTATTTGAAATCTCACATGATTTTTCCGTATCCCATTTGTAAAAATTCCGCATTTTGATTTCTTATGTTCTAGATGTGAAGAGGCCAAAAGATTCTATCGATTAGTTAAGTATAGCTGTATAGGAGGTCTTATACTGCATGAACATGATGAACAGGAGGTATTACATTTGCAACAAGGAGTTTGTGATGAGTTCAATCAAGTACAGACAACTAACATTAAAAGATACTCCGTATTGTTATATAGAGTTAATGAGCTAAGCAGATCTCATCTCTTGTTAAAAAACTGAAACCTAGGATCTGCAATCTAGTATGGTTGGACACTTGGACTTATGAGGGTGCTTATCACTTTCCAGTAGGGGTGGGCATAAATCCCGTCTCGTTCCGAACCCGGAGGGATTTTGAAAAAAAAAAATCAATCTCATTTTGATCCCGTCTTGCAAAAAATACGAGGGATGGGATGCGGACGGAAAGTTCTCGTCCCGTAAATCCCATCCCGTCCCGTATATATATAAAACTATATAAATATATATAAATACAAGTAAATGCTCACCTGATGAATATATATATATATATATACACACAAGTAAATACAAATAAATTCTCCTCAACTTGGGAAAATACAAGTAAATGCTCACATGATGAATATATATACTCAGTAGTCAGTAGCATAGGGGCTTGGCTTCGTCTGTCGTCTTCGGCCTCATCCAATTTGGTTTAGGTCTTCTGAGTTCATTTTTTTGTAGAGTCGCTTGCCTGTGTTTGCACCGATATGTTTTTATTGTATGTTAGGGTTTTCAAACAGATCTTTCGTCTGCCGGCTCGTCCGGCCTTCGATTTTCAGATTTGTCTGAAATCGAATTCTTACCTAATAATAAAAAAAAGTAGTCAGTAGAATAGATTTACTCACCTGATGGGTATATATATACACACACTCAATAGCATGTAAATCTATTGTATATACATGCTACTCAATCTGATTTTTAGTTCAATTATACTTTAGACTATACGATAATTTACTTTGTTAATAAATCTGATTTCTATCAAAAGATTAAAATTCTTTTTATTAGATTGTTTTGAATTTTTTATGAGGAACAAGTCCCGTCCCGTCCCATCCTGTGAGGGATAAGACCCGATGAAATTCAAAAAAAATATTTCAATCCCGTTCCATAAAAAATGCGTGGGACGGGATGCGGGATTACTCCAATCGAGTCCCGTCCCATACCCACCCCTATACTTTCCAGCTTGGGAACCCACCTATATTATATTATAAGATCATATATGTACTGTTTATAATATCCGATAACGATTTATAAACTTGATGAAGAAGCTTAGAAATGTATAAAATAGGGGTGGACACAAATTCCGTAAATCCCGATCCCGTCCCGGTGGGATTTGAGGAAAAAAAAAGTTAAATCCGTCCCGGTCCCGTCTCGTAAAAATTATGCGGGACGCGATGCGGGACAGAACTGTGGGATCCCGCAAATCCCGATCCCGTCCCGCATTTATATATTAATATATATATAAATATAAATATAAATAGGTGGGACTAGAGTTTTAATTTTATTAGTAGTAATTCTTATTTTTTGGGAGGCAATATTACGATTTAGTAATCTATATAATATATAATTTAGTTATTTTAAACATTTATTTTTACAAGCACACTACAATGATAACTGTAAGGGTAAACTGATCAAAAATCAATAAATATTTACACCCATAAATTTTACTATATGCACCACACCTACGCCTCTTAAATCACACCCCTGCTCCTCTTGCGTCACACACCTGCCCATCAAGAGGCGCAAGGTATTTTAATGTAAAATACCCTGCGCCTCTTGATGGGCAGGTGTGTTACTCAAAAGGAGCAGGATGTATTTTAAAAAATATATAAAAAGTAAGATATGTGGTGTAAATAGTAAATTTTGTGGTGTAAATAACATTGGCTATTAAAAAATTAAAAAAAAATGACACTGTAAGTGTAAACTAATATCATGGAATTTAATTTATTGATTCATTTGATCAGCTTACTATTTTTTGGCGTGCAATTGTGCTACTTGGAAGTGTTTTTTTTAAGCGATTGTGCTACTGATAGTTTTAACACGGAAAACCTTTTTTTTTTATTATCCAAGTTTTTGTAATATTTTATTATTTTTATTTGAGGGATAAGGCCCGTCTCGTTCCGATCCCGTGTGATATAAGACCTGTGTGGGACTAAAAAAAAGAGTAAATTCCGTCCCGATCCCATCCTGAGAAAATTAATCGGGGCGGACCCCGTCCCATCCCACGCACACCCCTAACTATAAAACGTTGTCGATTTGTTTTTAAACAAACAAGCCTAAAGTCTTGATAAGAAACTTATCGATCTGCACTTGTTATATATTATATAATATATAAACATATATTGATCTTATAGGTTCGCTATATATAAGCAATTAAAATCGACATATTGCATCAAAGCAAGCGCGACTGTGAATGCGATTTGAACAAAAATGATCGAAGATAGACAACTTATGGAGAAAACTTCGTGGGGTTGGGTAGCCTGCTTTGGCAGGAATCAATCACATGCAAATGGAATGGAATCCAATTACTCCCTCCGTTCGGAAATATAAGATCTTTTACTTTTTGGCACGTAGGTTAAGGAGCTAAATACTATATAAAATATTAATTTTTTTAAAATTAATTTTTTACAATATAACACTTTTTATTAATAAGTATTAAAATATAAAAAAATAATTTTAAAAAAATCAATATTTTATATAGTATTTAGCTCCTTAAACTACGTGCCGAAAAGTAAAAGATCTTATATTTCCGAACGGAGGGAGTAATTAAGATGAACACAAGCATGTGTCAAGTGTGTCTCTGTGTGTGTTCAATTGTCATTTGTCAAAAGCAACCTTCCTCCTACTTTCCCCCCTTTATTTATTTATAAATCCCACGATTCGTTCTAATTTAATTATTTCATCATATATATTTATTTTGCAACCTTTAAACCATTTTAATTAAGCAAATTAAATCCCAGTTCTCACTAGGCTTAAAGGGGCAATTTGATGATGTTTTAGCAATTAGGGTTTGCAAACGGCTTTGGCCCTGTATGATTTCTAATCGCCACATGATTGGTTCTGCCATGGTCCAACATATAGCATATTTTTTGTGGGACCCTTTCTTTATACTTCATCCGTTTGTGAAAACATGTCATTAGGTTCGATTTTATTCATAAAAACATATCATCGTAGGTATTTTAGCTTCTACTTTACGAAAATGCCCTTGACATGATTGATAGGTTGTGAGTTGTAGTTTTCGATAAAGTAAAAAATAGAGTAATAAATGAGGGAAACTAGTAAAAAAGAAGTACTCACTATATTACAGTATTAGCTTTCTTAAAAATTGTGTAAAGAGTTAAAATGACATGTTTTTACCAACGAAGAGAATATTATACAGTAAGTCAAAATGTTTCAACGAATCTTAAAGGAAATATTTGGGTGTTTCTGTGCTTAATTAATACTCCCTCCGCCCCACAATAATTGTCTTTGGAATATTTATGCACGCTTTTTAAGGAGCTAAAAACTATATAAAATATTCATTTTTTAATTAATTTTTTAAAATAATTCTATACTTATTAGTAATATGTATGATATTATTTAAAAATATTTAATAAAATGTTGATATTTTATATAGTTTTTAGCATCTTAAAAAATGTACATAAATAGTTAAAGATAATCATTGTGGGACGGAGGGAGTAGTATTACTTTAATTGCATTTGCATGTACATACTAGTTTAAGATGCCCCAAATCCCATTTAACTCAGATTATGCCCCTTTCAATTAAAGGCCTCATTACACCTGTACGCTCAAACTATGTTTTAATATCTCACTCCAACAAATCAATATTATATTTGGTAAAATAATAGTTGATGCACTACATCAGAAATACACTCAGGTGACAGATCGAATTCGTCGATGTAATTTGGCTGCTAGATACCTTCGAAAATGACATACTCGTAGCCTAAATGTGGTTGCATCAATGCCATCCCTCGAGTACGGAGACCACGAACTTACAAAGTCCGTCTCTTGAATGTGATTGAGGCGACGAATTTTGTATGATCGCTTTGGATGAGGGAGTACTATTGAAAGAGTCTTTTGAGTGCTTAGGTGACCCATTCAATTAGGTCCGTCACTTAAATGTTGAGGCAACCAAATACATGTTGCTTGGTGTTGTTGCTCGAGGACCACTTACAATGCTTAAGTGCTTACCCTTGCTATGAGTTTTGAAATAGAAAATTGGAACAGAAACTAAAAACTAAAACAAGCAAAACTAAGTTATGAATTAAAACTAAAAAAAAAAAAACAAAGTACTATCATATATGCTTTCCATTCCACTTTTTATCACTTATTTTTCAATAAGAAACTCCTCCCCACCCATTTCCTTTTTACTTTCTTATTATTGTACCACATCGAGCTGTGTTATTTTGTAGTACGTTATTGGGTATTTGAAGTTGATGAGATAGTTGAAGCTGATAAATTATTAACGTTTTAAATATATACTACATCCGATCCAAAAAGGATGTCGTTTGACTTTTTAACACGTATTTTAAGAAGCTAAAAACTATATAATATATTAACTTTTTTATTTTTATTTTTTTATAATCTAATACTTATTACCAACAAATATTAAGTTGTAAAAAAATAATTTAAAAAAAGTTGATATATTATATAGTTTTTAGCTCCTTAAAATACGTGTTAAAAAGTCAAACGACATCCTTTTTGGATCGGAAGGAGTATTAATAAGCTAGTATGATGTTTGTTAAACCTAGTTTTTAGAGTAGTTAGTAAAAACTTATGAATAAAAAACAAAAAAAAAAGTTATGAAAAGGTTGAGTGAGTAAACCGAGCTATAATAAGTAGCATCTTAGTTTCAAAAATCCACTTAGAAAAAAATCTTTTTGGATCTATTTGAATAGTGCTCTCGTCACCTGTGTGAACAGTGGTTATGAATTTGCACATATACATTATATCGTGTACTGATACATGTCATGTGTCACGAGTTATTCACTATTCAATTGTAGTGAATAGTTACTCGATTGCAAATTATTCAATTTGACTTAGTAGACAGTTATTCAATTGTAGTGGTGTTATTCGATCACAACAATTATTCAATTATAATATAAAAAGTTACTCAATTGTAGTAATATATTATTTAGTTCCACTCAATAATTAATTACTCTATCCGTTCGTAAAAACATGTCATTTTAACTATTTGTACCATTTTTAAGAAAGTCAATAATATACTCATTTTTTTTTACTAATTTACCCTCATTTATTACTCTATTTTTTTACTTTATCGAAAACTACAACTCACAACCCATCAATCATTTCAAGGGCATTTTCGTAAAGTAAAAGCTAAAATACCTACAATAACATGTTTTTATGAACAAAATCGAATTTCTAAAATGACATATTTTCGCGAACGGAGGGCATTTTCGTAAAGTAAAAGCTAAAATATCTACAATGACATGTTTTATGAACAAAATCGAATATCTAAAATGACATGTTTTCACGAACGGAGGGAGTATTATTTAGTTGGAGAACTACATTCGTTTGTGATAATTTTTTCATTTAATTTGGAGAGAGTGTTATTGGATTGAATATTATTTAGTTGTATATATTAAGTTATTCACTTGTGTGGTTAATCTAGTTGTTCGTCAAAACTTGTTGTCCGTAGTCGATCTTTTACGTACCTTTGGATTTATATGAAAGCTATTATTCTTATGTAGATTGAAAATTGAATTCTTTTTATAATGCTTTTTTATGTTTTTGGAAATCTTTTTATTTGTATGCATTACACCAAAATGTTCGACCACACTTTGAAAAAAAACGTGACATCATACTAACATACTTGTGTGTGAGTTTTTTTTGGATGCGTATGGTATAATATTAGGTCAACTATTTTTTTTTGTTGCACTTGGACATTTTGCATACTAATATAAAAGGACACAATTAGAAATTTTTTAGCGGGGACATGATTATATATATGCGATGTCGTTTTAGATTAAAGTAGTATAACGATCTTTATATAATATGATAATTATAAATGGGGAAAAAATAAATATCCACCGGACACCCTACACCCCGCCCCCCGCTTCTCCCCAAGATCGCCCCCACCTTACATTTCTTGTGAAGCAAGTTCCTTATTCACCAAGCGAATTTTGCCATCCAGGTATTTAATAGCCCACAAAAACAAATTCTTCATATGTAAATCTCTTCAATATCAGAATACATATACGTATTTCTCTTATAATATATCACGAATGTATATTATATTTTCGTTTATCACCATATATTTTCTCATATAGTGCTTTGTAAACATATCACGAATGCATAATATGCTGTTATAAACATTAAAATACGTTTGTCAGCATATTATTTATGAAGCGTCGTTTGTCATCATATAAAATCTCTTCCAATAATCCTGATAATTATACATTTATACCATCATATATATCAATAATTGTCGTCATATGTGAATACAAATATAATCACACACACACATAAATATAAGCATATGTGAAGTCAGAACTAATCATACATATATATCAGCATACATTAGTTGATTGTCAGCATGCTTATGAAATTGTTCTCTTGCCAGATCAAGCGATAATGTCAACCCACATTCTTACATGTATAGTTGTTTGTGGGGGAGAATGGATGAATGTTGACAATAACTTATTTTTTGTTGGTGATACAACAACAAAGCCTTTCCAAGTAAATGATTGAGTTACATTGGGTACGTTCACTGGCTCTAAGATTGTTCAACAAATTCAACATTGATCATAACATTTATGATCTAGAATTCAGTCACTTGCACCCATGAAAGATTTTAAAAACACCATTTATTGTCAGTTGTGATGGCGATCTGCAAGAATTCTTGACACTAAGTAAGCACGAATAAGTGAATTTTGCTGTTGAATTGTGTGTCATCAAAAGGAAGAATGATGGAATATTGTCTATCATACAAACAAAAACTGACATCGGCATACCTGAAACTAGGGGTGGGGCGGGACGGGACGGGACGGGATGGGGGTCGTCCTGCGTCCCGTCCCGCGTAGTTTTTGCGGGACGGGACCGGGACGGGATTCACTGCTTTTTTTTCAATCCTGCACGGGCCTTGTCCCTCACGGGACGGGATGGGACCGGGACGGGACGGGCCCTGTCTCTCAAATAAAAAAACATTATAAAAAAAATCTAAAATTTTTATACTTTTTGCGGTTTTTAAAAGCGTAACATATATAAATTTATAATATTTTTTATATTTTATAATTTTCTTTATATATACACATTATACATATAATTACACTATATATACCGTATATATATATACACCGTATAGAATATAGTTATGTTATTTACACTAATCAAATTGCTACTTACTAAGATAGTTGAACAAAGTATATATACATTGTATACCTATATATACATTGTATTACAGTGTGTATATATGTACACTGTACATATATATATATATGTAATCAAATATATACACTATATTAGAAATAATAAAGGTCAAATCACTCGAATACACAAATGCAATGGCAAAACAGACTCTATTACCAAAACAGAATGCTTTGCAGTACTTGCAGGTACAAGACTGGCGGCAGAACTAGGAATACAGAAGGCCATCACTGAAAGTGATTGTGAAATCATTATCAACTCTATTAACCAGATAAACAAGACACCTTGGGAGATTACACAAATTGTGGAAGAGATAAAGACTCTAAGCAAAGGCTTCGAATTTATCAAATTCCAGCATTGCTACAGAGAGGCGAATAATGCGGCTGATTTTATTGTCAAATCACACTTGAGTTGTAATTCCATCCTAGATTTTAGTTGCGAATTTCAAAACATCATCATGCTTGATGATCATGGATACTGATAGTATCCAAACTCTTGCCTACTGTAAAAAAAAAAATATATATATACACAATATATATATATATATTATATAACATAATATACTGTGTATATATATAATACGTATTATATATACTATATATAATACTCCCTCCGTTCGGCAAAACTTGTCATTTTAGGGTGTTATTTTTGTTCGAAAAAACTTGTCATTGTAGGTATTTTGCCCTTTACTTTACAAAAATGTCCTTGATATGATTGATGGTTTGTTAACTGTAGTTTTCGATAAAGTAAAAAAGGATGGTAATAATTGAGGGTAAATTAGTACATTTGTTCATTGTCTTAAAACTTGTGAAATAAGCTAAAATGACAAGTTTTGCCGAACGGAGGGAGTATATAATATACTATATAACATAATATATTAGATTTATAGTACTCCCTCCGTTCGGCAAAACTTGTCATTTTAGCTTCTTTCACAAGTTTTAAGACAATTAACAAATGTACTAATTTACCCTTAATTATTACCCTTCTTTGTTACTTTATCGAAAACTACAACTAACAAACCATCAATCATATTAAGGGCATTTTTGTAAAGTGAATGGCAAAATACCTACAATGACAAGTTTTTTTGAACAAAAATAACACCCTAAAATGACAAGTTTTGCCGAACGGAGGGAGTATTACATTATATCAATATGTATATGCGGGACGGGACGGGATTTGCGGGATTGAGACGGGTCGTCCCGCGTCCCGTCCCGCATAATTTTTGCGGGACGGGACCGGGACGGGATTTACTATTTTTTTTTCAAATCCCACCGGGATCAGGACGGGACCGGGATTTGCGGGATTTGTGCTCACCCCTACCTGAAACAGAAGACCAAGCAAGCAGGAAGACTTTTGAATCCGATGAATATTTCAAAGACTTGTGTGTTGTTGAAGACAAGAAAGCTGACAACGAATATATGCCATTGGAGGATTATGAGTATTACATGGAGATGATGTTGATATTCATGTAGATGACGAAGGGCTTGTTTCTTTTCATGAATCTGTTGAGGTTGATGGAGAAAATAATACAGCTAACACCATAGGGACAGACATTACGAAGCTAGATGAAGGAGACAATGATGAGTCAAATACCAGTAAGGAAGACCAAAAAATTTGGAGGAAAAACTACAATTCAATGAAGAGAATAGAGAATACAATAGAATAATACAGTGCTGATATTTCTTACAATGCTGGAATTGAGAATTTTAGGAGCTATAACTCAGCAGATGACAGGACAATGTATGTCGAGAAGATATTTGCAAATAAACAAGCATTGAAGGATACTCTATATCTCATGTCAATGACCGAAATATTTGGATTTGAGGTCAAGAAATCTACTCCACGGTATTTTAAAGCCAAACGCATAGATGCCAGCTGTGGTTGGAGCTTGCATTCAAAAAATCTCTATATATTCAGAATCACATGAAGTCATATTATACAATGAAACACATATATGCAATTGAGAGATTAGATCTAAACATTGCAGAAAAGCTTCTTTCAATGTTGTTGCTAACTTCATAAAATCAACGTGTATGTCATAAAAAAATCATATTTTTAAAGATTATTCCGAAAAATGTGGATATAGACTGATTAATTTATTATGCTAACAAATCATACAATTTAACACATATTAGGGAAAAGTTGCAGAAAGATCATAAAATTCCAATCACTTAGAGTCGAATTTTGCTGCTTTACCATCATATTGCTACATGATTGCAAATAAAAACCCATGAACAATTGCTTTGTTTTCTACCGATGAGGCTGACAGATTTAAATATCTATTCCTATTATTCGGGCAATGCCAAGAGCATTCCCTGTTTTGAAGAAGATTGGTATAATTATAATGTGTTTAATGACATTCATATATAATGTCAGCATGATTTAAATACATTATATAAGATGTCAACATCACTTAAGTACCATTCTACATGAATTTACTAATTTAGCTTCATTTTTTTCACTATCAACACAATCAAAAACAATTCAATGTTTGCATTTTTATAGGTTGTTGTGGTTGATTAAACATTCCTTGAAAGTATGGGGGCACATTGCTAGGTGTAACTGTGTGCAAACATGAGTATATATCCGCTTGTATTTGAGATTGTTGATTCAGAAAATAATAAATCATGGAAGTGGTTCTTCCAGCAACTGAAAAAGGTGATACCACAATCAAATGCCCTGGTTTTTGTCTCGGACAGGCACAAAAACATATCAAAAGAAATTTATGAGGTTTACCCAAATATATGTTATACGCGAGAGAATCTCCGCGGACAAACCACACATCTCAGGTGAATCTCCGCGGACAGGTATGAACCCTTAAGTCATAGAATAAATGGATGAACTCCCATGAGAACATGTGGGGTTATGGTTAAATTTATGAACGCGAGTGAAACGCGGCCCAGGTTGAATAGCGAACGAATCGATTCGCGTGTCAGGTAAGCCCGTGTAATACAAAAATATTTATTCGTGTCTAATCCCCCGGGGACCCATCGAAAGTGGGTCCCTTGTACAATTTTCTTGGGGAGGCATCATCACTGGCGCCGTCTGTGGGAACCCACTCACCCTGAGGGGTTCAATTTTAAATTTTTATTAAATAATCTACATATGTTTTAGGTCTAGAACATCGCATATCCACGGTCCCGATTAGACAGCCTTCTAATCTACAAGGAACGCACAGGCCTCTAGAAAAACCCCCGCGAAGAAGGGGGGTATGAGAATGATTATCTAAAAATATAAGATAACAAACTTCCTGCCAGACATTTTTACTAACAAAACTGTCAGTGACTCGTGACAGACAGGAAACATGTACAACAACGAAGACTCGGACGAAATGAGCCAAAGCACAATGCCAGAGCAAGAGGCCACTAGTATGTACAATCCATCTGTACTCCAATCAGGGGAACAACAAAGCATTTGGGCATCGCCATATGTGCCCCCTTATTTCCCGACGTACGTGCCGGAATACATACCGCCTGTGTACGTGCCACATGTGGTGCAGCAAGAGCCGCATTATTACTTCCCACAAGTTCCCGAGCCTCAGCCTTATTATCAACCGGCCCCCGCGCCACAATATTATTATCAACCAGCACCAGAGCTTCAACACCAGCATCAACCAATAAACGAGCCGCGGCATTACCATGGTTATGAGAACATGTACCAAGGCCAGCCCAGAACTCACGACCAGCAATATGACGCGTATGGACAGCCAGACGCGGTAGAAACGATCAATCCGAATCAGTATGGGAACCCTGCACCCGGAGCGTCAGGACATGGATTCGATCCCCTGCATCAGGGCGCGCAAGGGGTTAACATGCGACCCAGCAAACATCGACGAGGAGAACATTCAACTGACGTATCGACTTCCACCAAGTCTGGCTCAACGCAAATGAAAGTTGACGTCCCTGATGCTCTGCCCTCTGTTTTCACTCAAGATATTTGCCGAGCATCGGTCCCCAAGCGATGGAGGGATGTGAATCTTATGAAATACGATGGGACCACAGATCCAGAAGATCATATGTGTCATTTGATGACTGCAATGGGGACCAACGAATACAATGATGCCATGCTATGTCGGACTTTCCCATCGACCCTCACCAAGATCGCCTTAACCTAGTTCACCAACCTACCGAAGGATTCAGTTAGCAGTTTCTCTGATTTGAACCGGATTTTTCAATCCCACTTTGGAAGTGCACGGTCAAGAAAGAAAACCATGTTAGACTTGAACTCAATCAAGCAAGGAGGAGATGAAACCCTGGGTCACTTCTTCGCCCGATTCACTAGTGTAGTTGTCCAAATCCCGAATTTCAATCATGAATCCGCGACTATCATCCTCATGGGCAATCTAGCGGAGGGTGATTTCAAGACTTACTTATTCAGGAAGAAACCCAGAAGTTATGGCCAGTTAAGGGATCTGGTGTCTCGACAGATAGATGCAGAAGAAGCAGTCGCGTCAAGTTCAAGAGCAAATGGCGGGCATCAAGGCTTTTTCAGCAAGCTGGCAGGAAAATTCAGGAAGGATAAAGGGGCAGCGAAACCCCCCAAACAACCATCGGCGGGACACCACCGGCAAAATGACGAAGTCCACCTCAATTCAGACAGGAGGGAGGAGCATCGTCATCAGAGAAATGATCGAAGAGAAGGAGATGACCGCAATAGAAGCCATCAACCACGGAGAGATGATTACCATGACCGGGAAAACCATCCTCGCGAACACCACCAGAATAGAAGGGACGATCGGCACCTGGTAGAGCGTCACATGCAAGGCGAGGAATATCCTCGTCATCAAAACAGGGATCCCGACCGGTACAGAGAGCGCGAGGAGGCACCACAGCCGTATCGAGGGAGGGGCCGAGGGCGTCGATGGCGGAGAGGACGCCATAACGGTCCCCTGCCCCCTCAGGGGTCAGTGAATCAGGCCCCCCGGGAGCAGGAAGGAAGGTTGAGGTCCGCGGTCGAGCGTATTCCAGAACCCGAAGGATACATCGACACTCTAGCCGGAGGACCCTCTCTTTCAGGAGCTAGCAACCAGGAGAGGAGGAATTATGAGCGAGAAGGAAAGCAACCACCCTCCGCGGCGAGCAGACGAATTGCCCACACGCCGCACGCGGAAATGGTATTCACAGCAAGAGACGCGGAAGATGTAAGAATGCCTCATTCCGACCCGCTGGTCATACATGCTCAAATAGCAACCAAGACTGTCAAAAGGGTGTTCATTGACACAGAATCATCGGTTGATATACTCGCATGGGAAGCCTTTTGCAACTCGGAGTCTCAGCAACAACACTCAAGCCATATTCAGGGACATTAGTTGCTTTCTCTGGAGATGAAATACCAGTCGTAGGAACCATTGAGCTGACGGTGGTGCTCGGATCAGCTCCAAGACGAAGGATGGAAAACATAGTTTTCACCGTCGTGCGGGTCCCAACAGTATACAATGCCCTGCTATGAAGAGTATCACTCTACAAGTTTCAGATGGTGGTTTCTATCTACCATTTCCTGGCCAAGTTTCCAGTAATAGGAGGAGAAGTAGGTGAAGTCCGCGGACAACAACCAGAGAGCCGGAGTTGTTACTTAACATCCCTGAGAAAGAAAAGAGAAGTAATGCAGATTGAAGAATATGCCGCGAGCACAACCGAAAAGAAGGCAGAAAACTCGCGGAATGAGCTTGTAGAAGAAACCGATCAAGAGGGTACCGGTACTGAAGCAGAATTGGAGGTAAGACCCGCGGCAAGGGAAATTCCAACCGCTGATGAAAGACAGGTTCACTCTCCATTCTCCAACTCGGAAGAAAGAGTATATATGGGGCAAGCATTAGAGCCCGAAGAAAAAGAGCGAGTCCTCGACATAATAGCAAGGTCGAGAGACATTTTCGCCTGGTCACCAAAAGATCTACTGGGGGTCCCTCCGTCAATCGCCTTGCACACCCTCAGGATAAAACATGATGCTAGGCCGATTGCTCAGAAAAAGAGAAAGATGGCACCTGAAAAAACCCTCGCTGCAAAAGAAGAAACAGAAAAGTTACTGGATGCCGGTTTCATTGAGGAAGTAGAAGACTCTGAATGGCTGTCCAATGTGGTTCTGGTCAGAAAGTCAAATGGGAAATGGCGTATGTGTGTTGATTTTTCGGACCTCAACAAATCATGTCCCAAGGATAGTTACCCACTTCCCTCAATTGATGAGTTGGTTGATGAAACTTCCGGGAATGTTGTCCTCAGTTTCTGGATGCATACTCAGGGTATAACCAAATCCGTATGGATCCCCTCGATAAGAAGGCCACAACCTTCATTACCAATCAGGGGATTTTCTGCTATCAGGTTATGCCGTTCGGATTAAGAAATGCGGGGGCCACATTCCAAAGGACTGTTGACAAGATCTTTCGAGCCCAGACTGGGAGAAACGTATCAATCTATGTGGACGATATCGTGGTAAAAAGCTTGAAAGCAGAAGATCACGCTGCTGATCTGCAGGAGACCTTCGACTCTCTGAGGCGCGGAGGATTAAACTTGAACGCGGAAAAGTGTGTTTTCGGCGTTGATTCTGGAAAATTTTTGGGATTCTTGGTTAGCCAGCGAGGAATAGATGTAAATCCTGAAAAGATTGCAGCGATTCAAGGCATGCGTCCGCCCAGAACGATCAAAGAAGTCCAAGCTCTCAACGGCGCTGTCAACTATCTCAGCCGATTCTGCTCTTGCCTCGCGGATAAATCTCTGCCTTCCTTCGCTCTGCTAAAGAAGAAAGGACCGATCCAGTGGACACCAGACTTGCAACAAGCCTTCGAAGGGATGAAAGATTATCTGACGAAGCTGCCAACCTTACACCGACCCGAAAGGCTTGAAGACCTACATCTCTACTTGGTCGTCAGAAGTGAAACCATCAGTGCAGTACTCACCCGCGAAGGGAAATATCCAATTTATTACATAAGCAGAGTCTTACAAGATGCTGAAACGAGATATGAACCGATCGAGAAAATGATTCTGTGCTTAGTATTCGCGGCAAGGAGACTACGACCTTACTTCCAAGACCACCCAGTCCAGGTTTTAACCAACCTTCCTTTAAGGCAAATCCTGCACTCCCCTTGCCTCTCAGGACGAATGACGAAATGGGCAGTAGAATTGTCGGAATTTGACATCGACCACAAACCACGGAAGGCAGCGCTGGCACAGACCCTGGCAGATTTCATCTGTGAAACAAGTTTTGAAGAACAGGCATCATTTGAAGACGGGAGTTGGGTTTTGAAAGTTGATGGAGCAGTCAATCAAGCAGGTTGTGGAGCTGGAATAGCTTTAGTATCCCCTGAGGGGCAGGTTGCGAACTACGCTTATAAGCTCGCCTTCCAAGCAACGAACAACGAGGCTGAGTATGAAGCTCTCATAGCGGGTTTAGAAATAACACTGTCGAGAGGAGCTAGGAGCGTGATTACCTATACAGATTCTGAGGTCTTGGCGAGACAAATAGAAGGGGAATATGAGGCCAAAACAGGTTTAATGCCGGATTACCTGAGAAAAGTCCTGGCCTTACGGAGGGCCTTCTTGAGTTTCAAAATAACGGCGGTCCCGAGGGAAGAAAACCAGCAGGCAGACGCTCTGGCAAGAGTAGGCGTGGCGATGCCATCCGAGGTCGGTGCAAAATTCATGTTCGAGAAAAGAGAAGGCCGTGGACTTGTGAAAGAAGTTTTTTTCATTGAAACAAATGGAGAAAACGACTGGAGGACGCCCATAGCGGAATACCTGGAAAAAGGAATTCTTCCCGCGGAAAGGCATGAGGCCAAACAAGTCAAGATGAGAGCAGCAAGATTCACTGTCCGCGATGGACGGCTTTACAAAAAAGGTTTTACACAGCCTGATCTAACATGTGTTGCTACAGAAGAAGGAATGATGATTATACAAGAACTACACTCTGGCGTATGTGCGCACCACCAAGGTTGGAGAGCATTAACAGTCAAGATCATGAGGACGGGATACTATTGGCCGACGATGAAGCAAGACGTTCAGGAATTCATCAAGAAGTGTGACGCGTGCCAAAAATATGGAAATGCTATCCATCAGCCCGCGGAAACTATGAAGGAAATCTATGGTGCATGCCCTTTCTCCCTATGGGGGATGGATATTTTAGGACTATTTCCAACCGCGCCTGGCCAGCTGAAATACGTGATTGTGATTGTGGACTACTTCACCAAGTGGGTGGAGGCAGAAGCTATGGGACTCATAACCGCTGAAAAGGTGAAGAAATTCTTATGGAAGAATTTGGTCTGCCGCTTCGGAGTCCCAGAGTCAATCATCACCGATCACGGTCCTCAGTTCGACTGCGAAACCATCCGAAGTTTTTGTAAAGATCTCAATATTAATCTCAAATTCTCATCTGTAGCACACCCTCAGACGAACGGGCAAGCAGAGGTCACCAATCGGCAAATTTTGGAGGGCATACGGAAGAAATTGGGAACCACGGCCAAAGGGAGATGGGCGGAACTCCTTCCTTTAGTGCTATGGTCTCACATAACATCCACGAAGACGCCGACAGGAGAGACGCCCTTTTCTCTGGTTTATGGTGTTGATGCGGTCATACCGGTTGAGCGGATGATCCCGTCAGCCCGTGTTTCCGGATTCAAACCACAGACCAACGAAGAAGCGCTTGAAGTAGAAATGCATCTGAGGGAAGAACGAAGGATGATGGCAGCCTTGAAAGTAGAAGAATACAAAAGACGGGCTGCAAGGTACCACAACCAGAAGGTTCGACCGCGACAATTCCAGAGGGGAGATCTAGTTCTACGACTAGTGCAGACAGGAGGAAAGCTGGATGCAAATTGGGAAGGTCCATACGTAGTAGCCGACATCATTCAAACTGGCGCCTACAAGTTAAAGAATGAAAAAGGAGAAATCCTGAACAAGACCTGGAACGCCAATTGTCTGAAAAAGTACTTTATGTAAATCTTGAAACACTGTCCTTTGATTTAATAATCGCCCCCGCAGGAAGTTGGATGAGCGGTTAGCGGGCGTTTTCTATGAATTACTAGGATGACCGATAACTTTAAAAGACGCTGGAGCTCGTTCCGCGTCACTCCCTTGATTGAGACTCTTGATCTCTCAAGGTCGAGCCAACGAATGAGAAGATCGATGACGCTGGAGCTCATTCCGCGTCACTCCCTTGATTGAGACACTTGATCTCTCAAGGTCGAGCCAACGAATGAGAAGATCGATGACGCAGGAGCTCATTCCGCGTCACTCCCTTGATTGAGACTCTTGATCTCTCAAGGTCGAGCCAACGAATGAGAAGATCGATGACGCAGGAGCTCATTCCGCGTCACTCCCTTGATTGAGACTCTTGATCTCTCAAGGTCGAGCCAACGAATGAGAAGATCGATGACGCAGGAGCTCATTCCGCGTCACTCCCTTGATTGAGACTCTTGATCTCTCAAGGTCGAGCCAACGAATGAGAAGATCGATGACGCCGGAGCTCATTCCGCGTCACTCCCTTGATTGAGACTCTTGATCTCTCAAGGTCGAGCCAACGAATATTCCGCGTCACTCCCTTGATTGAGACACTTGATCTCTAAAGGTCAAGCCAACGAATGAGAAGATCGATGACGCAGGAGCTCATTCCGCGTCACTCCCTTGATTGAGACTCTTGATCTCTCAAGGTCGAGCCAACGAATGAGAAGATCGACGACGCAGGAGCTCATTCCGCGTCACTCCCTTGATTGAGACTCTTGATCTCTCAAGGTCGAGCCAACGAATGAGAAGATCGATGACGCCGGAGCTCATTCCGCGTCACTCCCTTGATTGAGACTCTTGATCTCTCAAGGTCGAGCCAACGAATGAGAAGATCGATGACGCTGGAGCTCATTCCGCGTCACTCCCTTGATTGAGACTCTTGATCTCTCAAGGTCGAGCCAACGAATGAGAAGATCGATGACGCTGGAGCTCATTCCGCGTCACTCCCTTGATCGAGACTCTTGATCTCTCAAGGTCGAGCCAACAAACGAGAAAATTGATGACGCTGGAGCTCACTCCGCGTCGCTCCCTTGATTGAGACTCTTGATCTCTCAAGGTCGAGCCAACGAACGAGAAGATTGATGACGCTCGAGCTCACTCCGCGTCGCTCCCTTGATTGAGACTCTTGATCTCTCAAGGTCGAGCCAACGAACGAGAAGATTGATGACGCTGGAGCTCACTCCGCGTCGCTCCCTTGGTTGAGACTCTTGATCTCTCAAGGTCGAGCCAACGAGCGTAAAAATTGATGACGCTGGAGTTCACTCCGCGTCACTCCCTTTATTGGGACCCTTGATTACTCAAGGAAGAGCCAATAAGTGTAAAGACAACAAGCATCGGAGATTTCTCCGTGTCGCTCCTCCGACCAGGATGCGCGAATCCTCAAAAATCAAAATAATTGGGGACATAGTTCAATGCCATGATCATAAATCTGAAAACTCCGAGGAGTACAACCACAAACAAACATCACAAGAAAAACGTCTGATCTATCGGTCTCATAACGCACATACATAAATAAGGAGGACACAGATACGCGATGCAACAACTACATAAAAGATTTCACACATCCGGGAGGATGACCGGCCTCGGAGGCGACATGACCCAACCATTCTCCACACAAATGGATCCCTCGTCAAGCACACGTACGTCGAAGTGAACACCGCCACGATGGCGAAGTACCATGACTGTCCCCATTCCTAGCCCTTGAGATGCAAGAAAATCACTCCAACCGTCAACAAGCCAAAAAATCCCATAGTCTCTTTTAACTATTTGAATTGGAAAATCCACAGCTGAGCCCAGGGATAAAAAAGACTTGGGTTGGATCGGTAACACCTGTCTCATCCTCAAAAAGAGCAGGGAGCGACTGGGAGAGAACAAAATGAATAAGGTATAAAGAAAGGAGTAAATCTTCTCAAAAAAGAAGAAGAAGACAACTCACTCGTTCTAGCAGCTGATCTTCAAAATCCAAGGCTAAGTAAAAAGCCTAGGGGTTCACACTTGATGCGTCCATTTGAAAATCAGGAAATACTGGGGAAGAAAACACAATCGTGCCTCACTTATATAACCTCACAAAGAAAAGGAGATGGAATATATTCTCGAAAGAATCTTTCAGGATCCTCAAAAGAAGAGCACAACCATCACAGACAAAGACTTACTAAAGTCATGAATCGAAAAGACAAGTCTGAATCACACGAAAACCAAGAAGAATCTTGGGCACAACCATTTTTATTCGTTACAAAAGAGAAATACGTATCAACGAAAACAACCTCCTCAGCTTACAAAAAATACGAGAAAAACCAATCACGGATAAGAGCCATTAGTCAAAATACTAGCGGGCTCGAAAGGAGAATAGCCAACGATTTCGTCCCCGTCCTCCAAACCCATGATTTGGACTTCAAAACGAGCATTCCCCTTGTGGATAAAAACCATAGAGGATCCGACCACGAGCCCATGAGATTCGATAAAATCTCCCCATCCGTGACAAAGCCAACACATCCCGTAATCACCCTTATGAACGCGAACTGGAAAATTGCATAAGAGGTGAGATGAAAGGAAAACTTGCTCAGGGATAACACCCGCGAATTCACCCTCAAAACACATAGGCAAGAGCTGAAAACAAAAAAGAACAAAGGGTCAAATGCAAAGAATAAATGCTATCAAAACTCATATTCCCAAAGTAGACTTACCAAGCGGAATGTTTGATCAATGCGGTCAATCGATTGAAAGAAAGCCCACCTACCCACTCTAGGAGCAGCCATAAACACAACTGAAGTACAAAGGAAGCAATTATGAAGTAATGAAAAGGGGAAAAGTAAAGATACCCCCTATAAAAGCCTAAAGAGCATCATGCATGACTACCATCTGGCATAAGATTCCTCTAAAAATTGAAAACATGCAAGCTCGCCAACCAAGACGGCAGTATAGTCACGAGAATTGCAGAAGCAACCTCAGTGAAATGACTCAACATTCAGGAACAACAGACAAAATTTTTTAAAAAAAAATCAGGCGAAATTCAGGCCTAAATCAAACACGCGGCCTAAGAAACACCACGTAGAGAAACCCCAGGATAACAAGCTAAAACACGCGGCACGTGTGAACAAATATAAGAACCCCGTGAAATCCTGTAGGAATTTCCATACACAAAATAAAGAAATGGAATTCGAGAATCCACCAAAAGCCTTTTACAGAGTTATTATTACAGAAGAACAACTTCAATCTCTACGCCTCCCACTGATGTACGTCCTCCTAGAAGAGGATGCGCATTGCCTGGTGCATCTGTGGTCTCGATCCAACCGCGAGCATGAAGTCAAAGTCGAAGTAGACGCGGACGGAATTTATTGGTTCACAGACGGATGGCCCGGATTCGTAGAAGCCAACAGGATAAGCGTTGGAGTTGCTCTGATCTTTGTATACCAGGGAGATTCAATCTTCGAGGTCTACATCGCAAACCCAGACTGTGATTACAACGGAATAGAGGGACGCGGATGAAGAACCACTTCGAGGGCGACCAGCATTGTAATCCCACTGCTCTTAAAAATGTCTATGTGTAAAAGAACGGAGTAACGTTCGAGCTAAATAAGGTCTAGAGATCATATAACGCTATCTGTTTTGAAATAAAAAGAGTAGGTCCCCACGTTTCAGAACTTCGGAAGCAAAACATTTCCTTTATTCATGAAATAAACTCATACAGCGAATGGATTCTCTCAAATTATAGACGGCTCAACATGAGTCGCTGGAAGAAACAACTGGAGCATCACCCTCAATTTCAGCACATTCCAGATCACGCCGCGGGCAAACTTTAAAACAAGCATGACCCATGTAGAAAAAAGTCATCGATGACCCAACAACAAAACCGTGATGAGTAACAAATCTATCCCAGCCACGGCGAAGGTATAAGCGACCATCCGATCCCCTTTCCACTTCAACTCGAAGATTTTTAATGGCATAAGAAGCCAAGAAAATCTTCCGCGGAGGAGAAGGTTTAAACTCCTCCTCAAACTGATGAGGGAGAGGCTGTCAAAAAGAAACACAAGTCAGAGAATTGAAGTTGAAGAAAGAGGAGGAGAAAGAAACATTTTAAACCGATACTATCGAAAAAATCCTACAAGTGAAGAAAGATGATCAACGCATTCCAAAGTTCTGAAAAACGCCCAAGGGTTAGAAATCCCAGGCGCCATGAGTCCTTATCGGGGGAACAACCACAGGTATAATGAACTAAAGACCCAAGCATAATGAACTAAGGACCTAGGTCAAGAGTATTCAAGCATGGCAGACAAGTGGCAAAAACTTTTCATCAACCACAACACAAGTGGCCGAGCCAATCAAATGATGATCGCTACGAAAGGGTAATTATATACAAAATCACAACCTCGCGAGCGAGTTAGTAAGAGCCGTTGTCTGGACAAAAAAATACAGGATTGTTCAGTTACCACAGGAGTTAATTACAAAATTGGCCAGCGCCAGCAGAATCTGATAAGACAAGAAAATTACACCCCCAAGCCTCAAGGATCAGCGACGACGTCGACTTCTTCACCATCGGAGTCCTCCTCGTCCGAGAGTTCCTCCCCCGCCATCTCTTCCGGGGTCAATCCCCAATCCGCGACCGACAAGCTCGCCTCGAATTTCTCCAAAGGGACGCCGGGGTTAGCCTGCGAACGGACGACGCTTTGGTTGATGCCAGCAGACATCCCTTTTCGGAAGTAACTGAAGCACTTGTCCTTCAAGAGCTCTACCCCCTCTGGAGATCGAAGACATGGTTTTGCTATTGAGGAGAGGAAAGAAGTGCCCGCGTCGGTTTTGAACCATTCGGAAGTCAAGAACTTAAGACCTGCAGGGGATTCCAACCACCGAAGCGCAACCTCCTGAGGAGCCTGGTACTGAAGCTTCTCCAACTCCTGCTTCATCAGGGCACGATCTTCTTCAACGATGGAATGCTCCACTTGAAGCTCTCTGAGACGTGCCTCAGATGTCTCCAGTTCCTTCTTCATTTGTGCCGTGGATTGCTGAAACTCTTCTCCTTGACGGCGTAAGGCATCCGAATTTGAAAGTTCCGCGTCAAGTTTGGAGGACAAAGCGGAATTCTGCTCCTTCAAAGTAGAAATTTGCTCACTGGCAGCCTGCAACTTCTCATGAAGTTCCACGGACCGCTTTTTGAATTTTTCCACTGAAGAAGGGTCGCCAACAGTGTTGCCCAGTGTCCTCAGCTTGTGATTCAACGCTTTCATTTCAGCGGCCTTTTTAGAAAGCTCCGCCTCATAAGACGCCAGCCGCCTCTCCGAGTCGATTTGGAAACTCCTAACCTAAAAGAAACCAAGAAAGAAGTGAAAATAAGGATACAAGGATTGAACGATAACTTAACCAAAAATGAAAAGGTCCCAACAGCGAACTTACCCACTCAGCCACACGCTCAAACTGTAGAGAAAAGTCGTCCCACTCCAAGCGCCGCACCCATGATCGTTCGTTCCGCGCAAATTTTTCTGAGCCACGAAGACGAACTAGATCATCGACCCCGAAGCCGGGGATGCGGAACGCAGGCAAGGCGTCGTCTCCCTGAAGGAAAAGCGCCTCCTCTTCCCCACTTCCAGAGGCACGAGATGAACCCGCGGTCTTCCTCTTCTTCTGAGGACGAGAAGCGTCCACGCCCGAAGGACCAGGACGTTTCTCGCGGACATCTGAAACCACAACCTCGGTTTCCACCGCAGGGTCGTTGGCTCTATCCGCGTCCTCAACCGCTACACCTTGGGGTGCAACAGGCGGGCGGGGGGCACGCTTGGCGGATTTCTTCTTCCTCACTTTTCCGCTTTCTTGAACGGAATGGCGATCGGCTAGAGAACTTAAATCCATCAGGTCTGCCAAAAAAGAAGCAAAAAGACAAGGCGTAAAGAACTGTTCGCGAACGCACGAATCCTCTAAGAAACATAAGAGCATGTAAATGGTATACATGAAGCGCTAAGATAATCACAAAAATAAAAATGGTAAAGACTAAGGCAGACACCTAATCGCGGATGAGGCAGACTCAACCCCGCCATCTCAAGACAAAGAGCCGAAACCGTCGATCGCCACGGTAACTTTGGCTCATGAACGAAAGAATCCTTAAACTTATCTAAATGGGCGACCCATGGCTTTTTGACCGCGCTAAACCACCCAGGAACAGTCTTAAACTCAAGACAAACACCAGCCTTGTCGCGAACCAGAAACCACTTATGTTTCCAGTTCGGTTTACTGGAAAGTCCCTCGATATAACTACAGCTGGAGTTGCACTGATAGAACCGAGGATCTTGAGGCCCTCTCTTCAAGGAAAAGATGTTGAGCATTAACTCTTTCGTCGGAGGCACACCAATATCTTTGCAGCGCATCACAAAGCTGGCGAAAAACATCCAACAGTTTGGTACAACTTGCGCGGAGCTCAAATTGTACTCGGACAAGAAAGCTATGAACAGAGGATGAAGAGGCAGGCGGAATCCTTGGGATAAACTCGCCGCGTACACTACCAAGCAGTCCTCATAAGCGTCTAAACACCCTCCACCCTCTGAGGGAAGACACAACTCCACACCTGCTGGCCATGGAAATATTCGGGCCAAAGCTTCAACGCTCGAAAGATCAAGCAACGTCGTATATCCTCGTACCTCTTGAATAGGAGAACGATGCGGACGAACCCTCTCGGAAATAACAGGAGGACAAGGTTGAGGGTCACGAAGGGAGAACTCTCCCCAAAAGGAACAAGAACCCAAATCGTCAAGAGAATAAGACGGGAAGTCGAGGTCGCTAAGAACATCCTTCGAACGAACTCTTGCACACTTCTCAGCAAAACCAACAGGGGACTCAGCATAAGGAACCCAAGACAACTCAGATTCCCGACCGCTGGTTGATGGACGAGGACTGAGAGAAGCACCCGCGTCGGTTGGAGCTTGTGTCTCCACATCCATTGGATGAACGTCATCCCCCTTCGAAGAAGAAGAAGTTAAAAAAGGAGAGGAATAATAATCAGGATCAGAGCGGTTCCGTCGTCGCCTCACCTTAATTGGATTACCAAAGGGACCCACGCGGTCTGGAGAAGAAATACTGGAGGAAGACGAGTCGGAGGAACTTTCTAAATCGGAGGATGAACTCCTGCTAGACGAAGACGAAGAGTCCAAAACAACCGCGGGAATACCCCCTCCTGGATTCGAGGGAAGACCCTCTCTCCATCCTTCCTCCCTCTCGAACTCGTCCAGCGCGTCCGGGTTCCCCTCAAAGTTAGCCATCCTTCAAGGAATTAGAAAGCTGATCTGAAAAGGAACCCGTACGCGGACCAAAAGATCAAAAAACCCCAAAGAAACAGAACTGAAAAAAAGGGGGAGGATCCAAACAGATTTAAGAGAAGAAAAAGCTAAAGTTCTTTAACAAAAATAATAATGTTTAACAGCGGCATTCAAGAATATTTCAAGAACAAATCAAGAACCCAAGAATAAAAATTGAAGTTACCTTGGAGAAATGAAGAACAACCGGAAAACTCAACCGAGAAACGAAGAACAACCGGAAAACTCAACGAAGAGATAAAGAACAACCGGAAAACTTGATCGGAAGACGAAGAACAGCCGGAAAACTCGACCGAGAAGCGAAAAGACCAACGCGGGACTCCGAAAAATGAGAAACTAAGCAAACATCACAAGCAGACAAAAGATGAGAAGTGAAAAAGTAAAAACGGAACGGGGTAATTTATAAGAAAATTACCGACTCTTCAGTTCCCCACAAAAATAATATGGGCCGTAGAAAACCCTTAACGGGCCCAAAACTATCTTTTAACAGGCCCATTAAGGCTTTTCGAAGACAAGAAATGCAAATTACCCCCTACGAAAGGAAGGAAGGAACATATTTCCGCGGGTAAAGATCGAATCGTCTTAAGCTCTCTTGGAACTCAACCCGACCCGAGGAGCTGTGATGAAACCATGCGGAAATAATAAAGATTCGGACGCGGACATGTCGAAAACGGCATCCAAGGAGAACTGGGATATAAGGAGGACGCGGACATAAAATAATGACACATGTCCATCATGCCCACCACCCACGATAATCACACGTGTCAACTCAATAATAACACGTGTCAAAGAAGGAGTCCCTGGCCGAGCCATATAAATAGGGAAGTGAACATGAGAGAAAGGAGAGGTTGAAATCACGAAAAAAAGAAGGGAAGAAGAAGAACAAACTAGAGGATAACCGCGGAATCTACAAAGTATCCGCAGAGAATTCAGAAGCATAGAGAGAAGAAAGGGTAGGATCCTAAATATCCGCGACAAACCACACATCTCAGGTGAATCTCCGCGGACAGGTATGAACCCTTAAGTCATAGAATAAATGGATGAACTCCCATGAGAACATGTGGGGTTATGGTTAAATTTATGAACGCGAGTGAAACGCGGCCCAGGTTGAATAGCGAACGAATCGATTCGCGTGTCAGGTAAGCCCGTGTAATACAAAAATATTTATTCGTGTCTAATCCCCCGGGGACCCATCGAAAGTGGGTCCCTTGTACAATTTTCTTGGGGAGGCATCATCACTACTAAACTATCTTAGAGAGAAGTTGACAAAATGGTTCCAAGTCATAAAGGCACTTGCGGAAAAAACACACACGAGATGCCCAAAACTATTGTTAAAATTCTTGGAGAATTGCAAAAAATCAGCTGGAGCATACCATGTTCAGAAAATAAATGGTTTTCAATTTGAAGTTGTGGGAGAAAGAACAACAACAGTGATTGATTTGTCAGCAATGAGTTGCACTTGTAGAGTGTTTGATTTGAAAAATATTTCATGCGTACATGTTCTTGCTGTTATAACACACAACAAAGCCACTGTAACACACTTCATTGGAAGCTTTTACATTATTGAAGCTTGGAAGTTAGCATATCATGAGACAATATATCCAGTGCTGCAAGAGGATGAAATAAATATCTCTATATAAATTAAGAAGATCATATTTTTACCACCTCTAATAAGAAAGGAAATGGAACGTCAACTATAAAAAGAAAAATATGCATTAGAGAATTCAGAAGAAGGACCACACATAGTACACAGTGGCTGAAAAGAGAGCATAAACAAGAGGGCATTGAGCTGGCAAAGGATGATAAAGTATGACAGATAGTGGACAAAGGCATGACAAATAACTGACAAAAGGTAACAGATAGCTAACAAAGGAATAATAGATAGCAGATAAGAATGACATCAAGTAGCCGATAAGAAACCATTTACTCGAACATATATACTATTCTATATTTACTTTATTTTTACTACACAACTCTTATATATTTACTTTATAATCAACCATTTTTACTATTAGTTTGCCAGCATATTACATATTTCTCCATTACAAACACTGGCCGGTTTGCAAGAGAGTTGTCAGCTACATCAAACACTCTGTGAAGTATTCATTTATCTAAAAGTCAGCAATATAAAATAATTTGTCAGCGTCTTTCATCCACATGCCCATCTACATCAAACCCGCATAGATTCCTTCAACATTAAACTGACATTTATATGATTTAAGTTACAAACAGTGACAATGATGATCAAGAGAGAATATCAATAAAAGTACACTAATCATTGCAATGATTGACTTAATTCAACAATTATTGATAAACAATGAACAGAAGAAAGAACGAGAGAAACAAATGAAAGAACGACAGAGTTAGTAGCGAGAAAAAGTTGTACAGTGGACAATAACCATATTTATTCTGACCGGTGGACAGATCATTAATTCCGTAAGGAAATTGGGCCTACCGGCCTAATTTCCTCTTATAAATGATGTTATTTTAAGATAAAATGACTTCAATTTATGATAAAACTCCGTTAATTTTCCTCCATTAAAAATAAAGAAATATAAATACATAAATGAAATAGCCGAAGAAAAGAAAACTAACAAAATAAGGATATAAAATATAATAAATAAATATTGAGTCCATATTTAACTTGTTGTATTCTTAACATGTAATAGTGCATGTATAACCAGTGGCGGATTCAAGGGTGGGCGATACCGGGCCGTCGCCCACCCCGATCCGGAAAAAAATACAAGAATATATGTGTTATGTAAAAAAATTAAAAGGTAAAATACAAGTATCTTTAGTGGCTTAGTGGTTAAGCCCACCTCATTTTAGATATAATTCAATCAACCCTTATTCAAATCCCATTAGACACATTTTTTCATTTATTTTTTCCTTAAACCATTTTCCATTATTTTAAAATTCTTACAATTTATTTGGTATTTTACAATTAAATAATTATAATTTTTCTTACAAATTTAAGATATTCTCTCCATATATTTTTTGGAAAAAAATATTTCTAATAAAAATAATACAAAAATTATCCATAAAAAATTGTGCCCACCCTGAAAAAATTTCTGAATCCGCCCCTGTATATAACTAGATATAAAAAATTTAAACGTATATGCAAATTTTAAAAGTTTAGTTGGATCTAAAAATTAAAGTTTAAGATGGATTTTTTTAGGGTTTTTTTGAACGATAAAAGATATACGTGGGCATATTTAGGACACGTACATTCACTGAATTTCGTGTGTTTGGATATAGTTTCAAGTCATCTACTCGATCACCATCGTACTTTATAAGATGGCCTCGAGCATGGTGATGTGAAATGTTGTACTCCGTATCACATTGGAAAAGAAAGAGAATGAAACGAATATATGGAGTATATAGTCTTTATACATAATCAAGGCTTATTATTAAAATTTTTCATAGATGTAAATCCATTATAAAAGAGAGATAATGAAACGAATATATGGGGTATATAGCTAGCCTTTATATATAATCAAGGTTTATTATTAAAATTTCTTACTATTATTCATCTCCTCTTATTGAATTTATTTTGTTTCTCTCTTTTCAATCACTCGTAATCATATCTCTTCCATCTAATTATCTTATTTTTCATGTAAAAATGAATATTAATCTTCTCTCATCTACAGTTCTACATTTATAAAACTTTTTTACAATATATTTTCTCATATAAAATTTATTTCTATTTCATTTACCCCAAATAGGATCTAAGTGATCTCTAACTTTTATAAACCATTATCTTATTTTTCATATAGAAAAATATGGGATTCTTCTATTTTCTAACTTACAAAACTTTTCTATATATAATATAATTTCTCATATAAAATTTGCTTATTTTTTTACTTTACCGAATCTTATATCAAATGGGCCTCATTCCCTACTACAGATCAAATTAACACAAATATCAACCTAAAGGCAAACTATATCTGAGGACAAAAATCACAAAATAGTTGTACTCCTAGGTAAATAATCACGGTCTTGGACTATTTTTATACTAGTGCTTGCAGAATTGGTTTGGCCTAGCTAGTATCCATCTTAACTCCCCTTTGTTTTTTTTTAATAGGGAAAGCTTATAATAGTTATATAGTGAATTTAGTTCATATTTAAGTTATTGTTAATTAACTTATCATATATGATATTAATAATTATCATCATTCTCTTATTTTTCATACATGTTTGATATTTATTTCATTTTTCTAATTTTGTAACAATTTGTCCCACATTAGATATAATAATAAAGATATTTAAAGTGATTTAATTATCAGGGATTTAGGCTCTATTCATACCCATATTATAAGGTTTTTTTTTATTTTCATACTCTAAGTGAGGACGATGAATCTGAGATAATTAGATAGTATGAGTTGTTGTATCTCAAGTTTTACATATGGTAATAGAGCTAATTTCATACTTGGAGGCACTCTAAATGTATCCTCATGTACTCTATACCTAAAAGTATACTTAGGTCCTTTGATGTTTATTCGTTTATGTGGAAGATGTAAAAGGATACAAAAAATATCTCATATTGATTATAATTAAATGTTAACTAGTTTTGGAATGAAACATTGTCAATATTGTATACTTGACTTAATTAACGTTTGGTGTGGTTGGATGTACGTGTAACCCTCTCACATCATATAACCCACTGAAATTTAACCAATATTATGTAAATCAAGTATGCCATTTAATTAACTTTAAACATTTATTAAAAAATCAAATGGATTTGAAATGTCGATCATTATATCTAAAAAATCAAGTTTGCTCAAGTACTCTATACCCGAAAGTATACTTAGGTCATTTGATATTTATTCGCTTATGTGGAAGATGTGAAAGGATATAATTAAATGTCACCTAGTTTTAGAATGAAACTGTCAATCTTGTGAACTTGCCTTAATTAACGTATGGTGTGGTTAGACGTACGTAAGCGTAAGAACTCCTCCCGCATCATATAACCCACTGAAATTTAACCACTATTATGTAAATCATGAAATTTAATTAACTCTAAACATTTATTAAAAAAATCAAATGGATTTGAAATGTCGACCATTATATTAAAAATGAATTGTTTACCTTTTCTCAATTTTAGGAGAGAGTTATTTCCCAACCATATGAGAGATTTTGTCCCATTCGACTTATACATCGACATAAATAATAGCCCTCTCACTTAAAAACGTAGGGCCATTAATACAATTGTTTCATCCACCTAATTTCTCCTTAATCATATAATTATCCCAAATCCATCCTAATTCCTAACCTTCCAAGAAGTTTCAACTCCAACATTAATTAAGCTGTCTTAAAAAGATGATTAGTAGAGGATGATAGACAATCTCTAGACAACCCGAATATACAACTGTCCCCACCAGCCTGTCCTTACTCCCCAAAAATCTGGCGGGACCCTCCCTCCCCAACATCCCACGTTGCTTAAAACGCGCCGTTTCGCTTTCATCCTTCCCGCCTCCTCAGAACAAATCAAACTCCTTAACCCACGACGTCGTCTCCGGCGCCGGGGAGCCAGGGACCATGGGCGGCGTCAGGGACCTCACTAGCGCGAAGTTCAGCCCCTTGAAGAACGGGTGGGTCTTCACCTCCGCCGCCCCGCGCCTCGATCCGACCCGCTTCATCGGGTCCTTAGCTAGCAAACCGGATATCAGGTCCCGCGCGTGGGCCTCAGACGCCGACGTCGGCGTCACCGTGGGGAATGCGAGGGGCTTCTTTAGGATGTTACGCAGCGTAGCTTCGTTGGATGGGCCCACGAACGGCGTCCGTCCGTATACCATCTCGTAGATGAATACCCCCAGGGCCCACCAGTCAACAGCGTTTCCGTGGGACCCGCCAGATGCCACCTCAGGCGGTACATACTCGTGGGTCCCAACAAACGAGCAGGACCTGGCCGCTACCGGTTCGGCCACGAAAACCCGGTTTGATGTTAACGAACCGATTTTCTTGAACCGGAAAATCCGGTTCGGGTTGGGGAGACAGGAGAACGGAGTGGGATTGGGCGGGAGATTGCGGGTCGTCCGATTAGGCGTGGCGGAATAGCTGGGAAATTGAACGGCTGGGATTGAATCCGAGCACAACGATAGGTCGAAATCGGAGAGCATGATATGACCGTCCGATCTGACGAGGACGTTTTCCGGCTTCAAATCTCTGTAGATGATTCCCAGCATGTGAAGGTACTCCAGCGCCACCAGCACCTCCGCCGCGTAGAATCTGATCGGAAAATTGAGAAGGATCGAGTTAGAGAGAAATCCGAACGATCAAGTCGACTTTTCGTGAATTTCTGAAACCCTAGAAAAAAAGAGTGTAAATTTGGGGGAAATTACAGACCTGGCGGAGGAGAGAGAGAAGCGCTTGGAAGGTTGGCGATGGTGGAGAGAGTGGAGGTCGCCACCGGGACAGTACTCCATAACAATGCAAGACAAATTGGAGACGTTGAACTCGGCATAGAGCGTCGGCAGGAACGGGTGGTCGAGCATCTTGAGGATGAGCTTCTCCGTCTCGGCGCGCTGAGTCTTGTTCTTCATCGCGACGGCATCGCGATCGACAACCTTCATCGCGTAGTCGCACTGGCCGCTAGATTGGGCGCCGCGGAGGCGGCAGAGGTAGACGGTGCCAATGTCGCCGCTGCCGATTCGGCGGAGAAGCTTGAAGTCTTTGTAGGAGAGGGCGGCGGGGCTGCAGGCGGTGGTGGCGGAGACGATCGCCTCAAAGGCGGAGTCGGAGGAGCGGTGGGGCTTGACGAGGGAGAGAGTCCGGTCGGGGGAGCAAGGCAGGGCGTGAGTGGTGGCGGCGTCGAAGGAGAGGCGGATGGAGCCGGGGCCGTCTGGTTCGGTGCTGCTGGTGAAGGAGGTGGCGGGGGTGATGGTGGAGGTAGCGTCGCCGTCGGAGTCTCTACTGTAGCTAAACACCATTGTTGTTAATTAGTGCAAAGTTGGAGAGGGAGGGAGAGAATGCAGGTGTAGTGGGTTGGCCGGTTGGGTAACGGTGAGTATTTATATTTGCAAAACTTCACCGACTCTATATCTAATTAAAACATATGCATTTTATAAAAAATGTTGCTCTCTCTCTTTAAAAGTATATTATTTAATCAATTTTTTATAAAATTCAATTAATTAATGATCTTGACCTAAACTATAATTATAATTTTAATAGTTTGTTAAAAAAATAACGGGATTAATTCAAAATATAAAATTAATAATTAAAAAACATAAAATTAATATTAGTAATATATATCTATATATATTACTTTAATTGTTTTGTTAATTCAAAACTTTAATTATATGGACTTTTACTATTATTTTATAATATTAATTTAACATTATTAAGATTTTATTTATAAAAAACCACGACATGGCACGGGGATCATACGAGTATACTACTCCATCCGTTCGGCAAAACATGTCGTTTACTATTCACGCACGCTTTTTTAGAATGATAAAAACTATATAAAATATTTATTTTTTATAAATTTTTTTGACAAGTTTGTACTTATTAATAATAGATACGAAATTGTTAAAAAAATTATTTAAAAATTAGATATTTTTATATAGTTTTTATCCCCTAAAAAAGCGTACATGAATAGTAAAGTGACATGTTTTACCGAACGAAGAGAGCATTAAATTCGGATATCCATTTATTTTTAACAAGGGAAAATTTTAAGATGCGTCAAGACTCGGTTAACCCACTATCCAATGATGTGTTTGTGGATAAGAAATGAGCGCATCATGGTCCATTGCATGTATGAGTTGAGCTACCTCATCCACTACTTGGTTAGCCTCACAAAAGACATGTATGCAAAATGTCCAATCAAAACATTTAAGAAGCTAAGGTGCATGATTACCATCTCATTGTTTCAAGAGCATTTCCACTTTTAAAAAATTGAATATAGGTGATCGTGAGGTTATCACCCTCTATCTCAATGCGCTGCAAGCCAAAGGTCCTTAGCTATTCCAAGATTAGAACGGAGCGTCAAGGATTTTGCCATCAAGGTGAAGGCAGTACCACATAGTGAGCTACCCGAAGCCTTGACGACCCCGATGGCATCCCGAATGATGAAACATGATTTACCAAGACTAGACGGAAGCTTTGAGCCATTGAATTTATCTTCAAGTGGTCCACCACAAGTTAATTTTTTCCATCTAATGTTTTTATGGCGTCTGAGTGAGTTATGAGGTCGTGTATCCGTTGTGTTGGTGTCTTTCTCGTATAAATTTTTGGACTCCTAGAGTTGTTATAAAAGTTGTCATTAGTATGTTTCCTATTTTTCGATGCCTATGAAATTGTTATTGTTAAAGATTATTTTGTTCTAATAGTCCATATAACCCCACTACACCGTGGTCGGGGTGGATTTTTGAATTTTGTTAAGTTGCGCGAGATTTTTTTTGTTGATCATCCTTGATGTCTAGGATGACCTTTTATTAGAAAGCTAAGGATCCTAATTTCTTATCTTTTTCAAAAAAAAAAATATATTCATTATCTATTAAAAAAAACTCTCGAACTAACAATACTCTGTAAGGAGTAGGATTAGTGAGTTCAATTTAAGGGTATCATATCACATTTTTAACCTTTGTTGATAACACACTCATTTTTGCTCGTGCCACATTACAAAGCATAAACCTCATTGAAGGAGTCCAAGAAAAGTTTTCCTTAATTTCAGGTCTCAAATAAAATTAACTACAATAAAAGTTCCCTATAAACTTCTGGAAATGCCCCTACCTCGGTTGCCTACCTCGATCGGTTGCTTCCTCGCTTGCCAATGAAATGAACATTCTCATTAATAAAAAAAACTAGAGAAATACCTTGAAATCTCAATAATATGTGGTAAGGTTGACAACTCTGTTTTTGAAGAAGCAATCAACAACTTATAAAAATACACCTCTAAATGGAAAGCCTCTCTCTTTCACAAGCAGGGAGGTATGTTCTCATACAAGCAAACCTCAGTTCTAAAATAAACTATCTAATGTAGATCTTTTTATTCTAATGCAGACTTTTTACTCCAAAAAGGTGTTTGAGACCAAATTCATAAAATAAACAAAAACTTCTTTTGGAACAAATTAGAAAGCGAAAGGCACCACCCACTCATTAGGTGAGATCGACTTTGCAACCCTAAACATGTAGGTGAACTTGATTTCAAGAAAGCAGAAGAAATCAATACAAATCTCCAAATGAAACTCTTATGAAAAATTTATACACAACCAAACAATATATGGGTCGAAATCATAACAGAAAAATACCTTAAACAAGATATTGTTATAACTAGAAGTAAATACAATGTTTCGTGGCAATTCGGACAGCTACTTATTATTCGAGATAAATTATACACGGGACTCGGATGGCTTATTGGAAATGGTACTCCAGTTAATGTTTGACTTAAGTGTTGCTGATCTAATAACAATAGAATGAAAATGAGACTTAACCCAGATATTTTGAATGAAATTATCGGTTTTTCTATCCTATGCCCTTAGGGCATAGGATAAGACACTAAATTGGGAAAGATTCCCTACCAAAAAGGCAAGCGACCCTAGGAATCTAATTTTAAAAAAAAGCTAAATTAATTAAAATTTAAAAAATATTTCTCAATTTAACATACCCATAAATAATATAAGAGATAGAATCATTTTGACAACGAGTCTAGATTGTTTCTTTTCTTTTAAGTCGGTCAGTTTCCGATTATAAGTATGTTGCATTATTTCAACAGTCGAACACTTTTATATATTCCGATAATATTGTTTGTGTGCATATATATGCATATAAGAACTACGTACGTACTTGAAGCGACTTAATTATCATATATGCATGCATGATACAAAAATCTTATATAATTCCAAAAGAATTGAAGGAATAAGAAAGTAACAAAATCAGCTTTCAAAAAAATAAAAGAAAGTAACAAAATCATAACTATATATATATATATAATATAGTGTATGGATCATTTGTACACCGCTCTTAAACTGTGCTTTATTCACAAATATTATTCGGTGAAATGTGAAATATTATTCGGTGAAATTTGAAGCATTATTCGGTGAAATTCGAAACATTCTACCGAATACTGTTATGTTTTCTTTTTCCTTTCAGTTCAGATGAAAACGTTCCAATTCCACTGAATAATTTGTAACATAACAGTATTCGGTAGAATGTTTCACATTTCACCGAATAATGCTTCAAATTTAACCGAATAATATTTCACATTTCACCGAATAATATTTGTAAATAAGGTACACTTTAAGGGTATGTACACCCGAACCACATCCTATATAGATATATATTAAAGTGGCATGGGAATCGATTGGCAAACTGATCAATGAACAATTCCATGGAAGTTTCATAAATATGATATGTCCATGCTTCCCATTCTCACGGGCCATCCCTCATCACTAGCTACCAGACCTACACTACTCTTTATTTAAATCCTTTGTGAAAATAAATACACACTCCGTAATAAATATTTAAAATTAAAATTATAATGTGTGATGATTTTGTTGGTGGGTTTCCAAACTTTCTGTCTCCCTCTCTGTGTTCTCATTTCGTATCTAATTTAACATTTTGTTTAGGGTTTCTATTTTATTACTCAATATATGTAATTGATAAGAGTCTTCATTTTCGCTTAATTAGAAGTTTAATTAACATACATAGATATAGATTGATATAGCTGCTGCAGCTTGATTACTTTTCTTTCTGCCGACAAGTTGGGCACATTTTTTTACATCTGTTGTCTAGCTGATTAGTTAGGCTCTAAACAACCAGATTTTGTCTTCCTTCTTAATTAATTAAGGATGGGCGCCAATACTTGGAAGTTGGAACTAGCTTTTTCTTTTGTTTACATTAAATTTATTATTAAGTTGACAATATTATACATTTGATCATAGCCAAACTATTAGCATATACATACATATATACAATATTAATATATTATACATACATACATTGACAAAGGATGAATCTAGTGGATCCCTTAACTCCAATTATTTTTCTACCCTATATCCTAACATAAGCAAATTATATTGGGAAATATTTCCTATATTTGGATGTTTGGACTCTAGGAAAGCAATTGAGATCCTCTACTTCACTTCATACTCCACTTCCTACATCACAAAATTATTTTAACATATATTTAATCTTATAAAAAAATTAAAAAAAATATATTTGTATTACTAACATCTATTTTTATATATTCATAAAATTTTATTTTGAAAAATCATGTTTTAAAATTTTTAATAATTGTAATTTGTTAAATATTGCCTTTTTAAATTTTAAAAATTGTAAGACATGATTTTTCAAAATATAATTTTATAAATATATAAAAATAGATGTTAGTAACATAAATATAATTTTGATATTTTTTTAAGATTAAATATATGTTAAAATATTTTTGTGTTATAGGGAATAAAGTAGGGAGTGAAATAGGAGATCTCCATTGCTAGGAAAGCATTACTAAAAATGGCTAAAATCATTTAAATTTGAAAAAATCTTTCCAAATGTAGCTTCTTAACATATGCCCATTGATAATGCATATTTAATAAGCATATTGTATGTTAGTTTAGATGCATTTTCATTGTAATATTCATGTTTTAGTATTAATTTGGATTAGAACTCTTTTCGTGGTAAAGTTCGAAATCTACACTATTTTGGTTGAATTGTACAAATTTATAGGTTCGAAGCGGTGGAAAGCAAAGCAATTAAGAGTCTCAAGCATGTCCAAATCAAGCCAGGATGGAGTGGAGAAGCAAGAAGGAGAAAAAGGGAGGAAGAGTTGAGAAGAAGCAAGCTAGGAAGAAGTTCTCTTAGCAGAATTAGCTAGCAACCCGGTCAGCCAATGGACCCGTTGCTAGCGAGTGGAACCTGAGAAGCATCACTAGGACTTTGCTAGGAGCATGCCCGGACACCTAGGCAACGAAGACGAGAATGCAAAAGTCGTTGCAGCAGATGACCATTCACTCCAGCAGATCACAACTCGCAGCAGCAGATGTAAAGCTCCCAACGGAAATCTAACAGAACTCTGAATGTCTTGGTTTTGCTGCAGCGAATCCAGTTCACTGGCAACAAAGACAACGTATCTTTTGATTAGGAAAGTATATCTAATTCTTCTACGGAAACTTCTATCTAGTTTAGGACGCCTTTTTCCTAGTTTGATCTGGTTTTAGGACTATAAATAAGGGCTTTTAGGTCTAATTTTATTCATTCAAGCATATAGGTTTGACGACATTTATAGGTTGTTTGGATTTTTCTTTCATCTGTGTTAATTTGTGTTATTTAGGGTGTTTTATGTTGTCGGATTGTCTTTCTACCAATTAGTCAATCGTTGGCCTATTGAGTTACCTAATAAAAAAATTACTTATTGTGATAATACGAAGACAAAGATAAAACAGAGAAGAGAGGTAGAGAGAAGAGAGGAGTAATTGATCTGTTTATTATTGGGGTTCCAAATGACCCTTTATATAGGAGTACAAAAGGGAACTAGGGTTTCCTAGTTCTTATCCAATACTCTCGAGTTTATATATCCATATGTAAAGATAAATACAAATAATCTTATAACACTCCCTCGTCGATAAATCTCCATATATACTACCTGTAAAGACCTAGTATATTTTATATTATATGATTATTATTTTACTTAAATTACTTGAAAATAAGAATATTTTATTCGTATAAATGGAAGAAAACTTGTCCTCGAGCAAAGCCGATATTTTTTTTATATATATAAAATTCGTCAGACCTTATTTTAAAACCTGGATGATGACGGAATTAAATTCCACTTTTGGGTATTCAAGAATTTATAAAATTAATTCTATTGCCCGACATGATTTTGATTTCGATTAAATTCGAGTGTCGGGTTTCGGGTAAGCGAGCGGGTTTCGCGTTTTAAACTATCGGGATTTCAAATTTATCCTTATGGGATCACACCATCCCCTCTTTTATTTCCTTTTTCTCTCTCTCTCTCCCCCCCCCCCCCCCCCCTCTCTCTCCCACGCAGCTACTGCCCAACACTACTCCCTCCTATTTTTGGCTTGAACACACACATCCCTTATCTCCTTCCCCAATTGCTTGTTCCCCCAATTGAAGCAAAATGCCAAACACCTTGATGCAGGCAATCCCTTCCTTCTGATTTCATATCTCATACCAAAGAGCATCAGAACACTCCCCCATCACATTTTCATTTTCAAAACTCCAAAACCCAACCACAACCTTATCCTCCTTCCCCTTCCTCCTTCAACTTGAAGCAACAGACACCAGCCCTTCCCACCTTTGCTTCCTTCGACATCCGACGAATCCGAGCCAAGAAGCCCGATCCCAGGAGCCTAGACACCGAGCCGCCGAGCCTCACCTCCCCTGCTCCCGATTCGTGTCCGGTAAGATGTCCTCCCTCCCTTTTTCTCGAATACCCTCAAAAGCTGAATCCTTGTGACCCCCCCACCTTCGACCCAGGTCCGAGGAAAACTCCCCGAGCCGCCGGCGAGCCCGAAGAACTCCGACGAGCCCTAAGGTCGCCCGAGCACCTCCGGCGGCGTCCCTCGAACTCGCGGTGAGCCCTTTCCCCTCTCCTTCTTCCCTTCCTGGTTGTCTTGGGTGTGTATGGGTGCGGGTCGAAGGGTTAGAGCCCAGCGCTACCTCCGGCAAGCCTCACCTTCCTCCCTCTTCTTCCGGTGCCGAGCGCCGCACCTCGCTCTCTGTTCCTCTGTTTCTGTCGATAGGGGGGAGAGGAAGAAGAAGGTGGGCTGGGTCCCCACCCCCTTGCCACGCTGGCGCCACATCAGCCGAGGGGCCCACTTTTTTTTAATGAGCTGGCCGGGTGTATGGATGGTAGAGCTTGGGCCTTTTCTTTTGTTGGGCCGGATGGGTCAGATTTAAAAGGGGGGATTGGGCCTTTTTTTTATTTCACAACTGGGTAATGTTTATGGGTTCGGGTTGGGAAGGCCGAGTGGGAGTGGATCCGGGTTCCTTCCTCCTCCTTTTCTGCTGGGTTCGGGTATGGGCTGGGTAGTGTTGAGGGCTCGGTTTTGGGCTGGGAGGTAGTAAATGGGCTCGGTTTGGATATAGGTGATATATATATATATATATATATATATATATATATATATATATATATATATATATATATATATATATATATATATATTATATGTGGACCTTGTTTTATTTAGTATTATTGTTGTTATTATTATTTTTTATTATTATTATTATCACTATTATAAAAAAAATCTGTTCTTTATTTTATGAAAATAAATTCCGAAAATTGTTATATATTATAAAATGGGTTAAAGAAGAAATAATTTGTATGAGTGCCTTGTGAGGAATTTAAAATAATTTAGTTGAGGAACTTGAACGTAATCCTTTATAACTTGGAGGTGTTTATTTAGTTAATTATATATTAAGTAATTGTTTTAAAAGAAGTTTCTATGTTTTGTTAATATTCTTTTGAGAATTTGGCTGGAAAGCGAAGTGTTAGAAATTCTATCATAGCGACTTTGACCGGGTTTGACCTAGATTTGGGTATTCGGATAATTCCTCGGAATCTAGTTATTTTCTTTTGTGATTAGCTTGTGGAAAGTTTCCATGTATTAAATAGTAGAATAATACCTTATGGCGCTTTATTCGCTTATATACTAGGTGATTGTTGATTTCTTGGATTCTGCTTCTACCGTATCTTTTGCTGTTCGGCTTGCTCAGGTAAGTTCCTTTATGGGCTTACTCAGATTCGAAAGAGAATACCTGCTTGTGACTATATGACATACTAGGTATTGCATAAGCATTAAAACATGTCATGTATTATCATGCTAGGATTGCACACATGAATGAGCATTTGAACAGTTTATGTGATTGCAAAACAGAACGGCCGTTATCTGTGAGTCTTAGGGTCGTTGCTAGGGTCATGGGGGCATTCGGGTTTGATACCGTTTTGGTCCCAGTCGAGTCGATGAGTATGATCTGTATATATGTCTCTTCATGGTTCGGTATGCACCGAGCGCCCTACCTCGGAGTGGGTACGGGAATATATATTGTTACGGTTCGGCTGAGGCCGAGCGCCCTACCTCGGAGTGGGTACGGGAAGCATAGAGACAAGGGGATATGCCACTTGGCATTCTTTGGCGCATTTACAGTTCTTTATTTCATATTATAACCTAGGTACATGTTAGTATGATTTATTTTCCGTTTTACATCGAATCATCTTTATTATAGCGTATGTGTATATTCGCTTGCGGGACAGGGTGCGTTGGGGTCTCGGTCTGATCCCGCTGTATGATTGCTATCTGTCTCTGTGGCGTGGGAGACCCCCGGGCGATTGCAAGAACCTGACTAACCCACTAACTTGATTAAATGACTTCGAATTATATGATTGGTTTGACCCGGCCTCGCCGTGGCTAGTTGTACTCTACTTCCGCTTGTTCTTTAGTTTGCAAACGAATTTCCGCGACTTAGACTTAGGACAACTCGAAGATTCCGCGTGGCCCTCAGGCTATTTTGTGGTCCGAAATCCCCACTTTAAAATACTAACCTTGAGTTTTAAAACCTCGACCTGTACTCGAATTGCAAGATCCGAACGAAGGTACCCAACCTTCGAAACGTAACCCGGGTATCTATATCCGGGCCGTTACACTACCTCATTACAAATCTCGCCTAGAAAATCCAACGGGACAAAACTAGGACCAAGAGAACAAATACATATGACATTTGATATGTTTTGGTGATCTGCCTCGTTAAAAACCTTGTCAGAAAAACCCACTGGGACAAAACCTGATCGAAGGGAAAAAGTGTGCAGTGCATGTATACTCCCCCTGAATTCAACATCCTTCTCGGAGTCTTCTCATTCTTCTTAATGGCGATGTCTTCATGAGCTTATGGTCAAATCTCAACATTGTCTTTGATGTGTATAAGCTGGAATGTCTTCATGATTGACTTTGACGCGCTTGGCTTCCATGTATTGGTGTTGAGTTGCTTTGGATGTACAAGCATAAGGTACTTCAAGACCTAGTGTGCTTTTCATGGTTGATCAAGGGGATCTATTATATTAAATGGTGTATAAGTTGTCTCATAAAAAATCTTACCTTGGAAAAACTCAGTGGGAGAAAAACAATATTAAGAAAAAGAGTACAACTTTGTATGGTACTTCGAGACCTATTACAATGTCACCATTTTCACAATTATAGGTACTTCAGGTACTCTTATAAAGTTATAAGGATCTTTAATCAATCGCATGTGACGAGACTTTGGTATTAATACTTCATTCATTTTCAATCGATTCTTTTTCATTTATATGGGTTTGCAACTACCACGTCCGTTAATTACATTTGGGACCAAATGTTATATACACTTCTGGTGAATATGTTTTCATTTAACCTTTTAAAGGCTTTTGTGCAATCAATAGGCTTTATATTTTCTCTTGTACAAACACCCACTTAAAACCAATTGATTTTACACTTTTAGTGTTGGAATTACGGGTCCAATACCATCATGCTTTAAGAATCCATATTTGTATGGATTGCTTCTTTCTAGCTCTTTATCATTATTTTGATGTCAACATTCATTATTTATTTGATGATCATCATATTCTCATGAGCTCTTTCCACTTCCGGGGAATCATAAACCGATAGCCTAATGATCTTCAACCATTGGCAGATCAAGGAATCTTCCTAAGGGGGGACTAAACAAAAATTTGAGAAAATTTTTGTCACATATATGTATATATGAAAAATATTTTTTTTATAAATATATTAGATGAAAATCGTAAATTTGTGATTTAAATAGTCATTTTTATAGGAAAAACAAAAATTATAAAAAATGAGATTATTTTTATATTTATATATAGGATAGAATGTTTTTGTTTAAATATATTGGAGAAAATTTTAAATTTGTTATTTAATTAGACATTTTTAGTTGAAGAAAACTAAGAGTAATAAAAAAATTTTAAAAAAAGGCTAAAGGGGTTTGAACCCATGACCTCAAGACAATAAATACACCTTACCAATTAAGTTAAGCTATCTTTGTGATTTTTTTACTCTTTTTACACTCTTTTATCCATAAAATTAGTAAAAATTACGAAAAAAAATCCAAAAAAATATATATTTTTTTACGTTTTTCTTTCGAACTAAAGGAGGGCTTCAACCACTACAAGTCACCTCACAGATATGCCAATGTCTTCAACACTTCAGGTGTATTTGAGAATCACATGAAATTCATTGATCAGTTGGAGTTACTTACAACTTCCAAATGAGCTAGTGCCATTTATGAGACTTTGTCACTTTCTTGGTCTTTAGTAAATGCTTATTTGTTAAACCGTATAAAGCTCTGGGTATTTGATATCAATAGGGACTCAAACCGTATATATCATCTAACTTCTTTGTGATCTTATTTTAGTTCTTTTGGAAGAGATCTCGAAACATATACTGCTTATTCAAAACCTTTGAATAGCATGCTCTCTTCTGGAGATAATTTAATTAAGAGATGTTATTGTGTCAAATTTAAAATGCAAACTTGCATGGGCTCATTTGACTAACGACTCTTCTGGGTCGTCGTGAGCTACCTTATGCTCAACAATGTGTTTGATAACGTTCTCTACCTTTTGTTTCGTATGACCAAAGTGTTAAGGCATCTATAATATTGGAATGACAAGTACTGGTCTATATGGTAGTGTTCCGTAGGTGTCTCATTTAATCCATTTAGAGACTTTGCATTTACTGTCAATATAGATGGTCGATCTTGTCGTTAATTTTTGCCAAGATGATAGATCATACATGTACGATCACCCTTATTGAGGATCTTAGGGTCCTAGGATCTTTTGGTCCTTTTTAGGGGGTGTCTATGTGAATTTCAATGATCCCGCTCATCATCATTTTACATGAGTGACCGAATGCCACAAAGAAAAGTGTTTTTATCATCAACTAACTTCTGGTTAGTGATAAGTTTCAATGGGATAGATGAGTGTCAAATAAACCAAAATTATGTATCTCATTTCTGTAAGACTTGCTTCTGACTAGTCATATGAGAAGTTAGTACCATGCTTATTCATATATATATATATATATGTGTGTGTGTGTGTCATTGTTACTTCAAGTAACAAGATCAATATATGCTCTTCTGAAGCTATATGGTATTCATCCTGGTTTTTCCATTCATGATTGGTTGAGAAAACTTCGGGTTTCTAAATTGTGTGATATTAGATAGACTCATAATTAATGCTAATTAATCCATGGAAATTATATGGTGATCCATTCATTTCATTTAGATGCCATTGAATGAGTATTTTCAAAACTTTCGTTGGTGTCATACTCCAGGTATGAAATTAATGACCAACTATATTTAACTCTATTCATAATGTTCTTCGGGACATTGGAATTAATCGTATAATAGACCTAGCTATAAGCCACATCAATAACTTTGGTCAGGCGCTCAACCACAACCTCTTTCAACATCCTCTACCAGAGAGGCATGCTTCAGGCAATGTTTTGAGGATTGTCAGGAAGTGGCCTTGTTAACCGGATTGTGTTATGTGGTCACTTTAGACCCGAATGCGGCCGCGTGCTGGGCTTGGGACGGGTTTTACCAGAGATTTTATCCCGGTGTCGCGGGCGCGGGCCGAGCTAAGCCAGCTTAACGGGTTGAATGTCGTGTCCAAGCCCGTCCAGGATGGTGGGTGCGGGCTACCCGCGGGTACCCGCAGTAATATATGTATATATACACTAATATATTTATAAGTATATGTATTTGTATGCACAGTAATATATATGTGCATATATAGTATACACTGTTTTTTGGTTAATGCTAGTTATATACACTGTAATATACACATTGTGTATACGCTATTCTATATACGGAGTATATTTGTATACACAGTAAGTAATATATGTATATAGACATTGTAATATATTTATAAGTATATATGTTTTACAACTTTAATATGTGTATATATATTGATAAAAATACATTGTAATTTCAAAAAAAGTATATATATAATATACAATATATATTTTTATAATTTTAATTAAAAAAAAGCGGGTACCCGTTACGGGCTTGGTCTTCCCAATCCCGTACCCGCTACGGGCGCGGGCCGGGCTTAGCAGCCCGTATGGGCTTTTCCCTTTGTCCATGCCCGCTCATATTAGCGGACGGGCAGGACGGGCCGAGCGGACCAACCCGCGTTTACCCAGGTCTAGGACACTTCTATCTGTTGTATCAACCAATCAATAATAGTTCTGAATATGTAATATAACTCACATTCCATGTGCTTTTTTAAGAGTACAAATATATAAAAATAGGATCATATATATATACTCTTTATATAGGAGTATAAAAGAGAACTAAGATTTCTATTGCTTATCCAATACTCTCTTTGAGTTTATCCATACACAAATACAAATAATCTTATAACACTTGTTACTTAATATGATAATTTTAAAACTCGACGTACATTGGGCCGTGACAGCGTGGGCCGTATTTGAGGTTTTAACGAAGTGGGCCAGCCACTATGGGCCGTGTATCATGTGAGATGTATATGGGACTCGTTTTAACGTTATAAATTGGTATGATATACTCATATGAGTGTTGTTATTTTCACCGCTAATTTTTACTATTTCCACCGCTAACCACCGTACCATATTACGGTGAGTTAATTACGGATATTTGAATTCACCGTTATATGGTGCGGTGGATGAGATGTATAAAATTCGTATCAAAAATACGTATCAAAAATTAATTAAAAGGGCCACCGTAAGAAGTTACGGTGAGCTAGCAATGGTAAAAAATAAATGAAAGAGCCACCGTAAGAAGTTACGGTGTGGAAATGATGATTTTTTTTTCTTTAGATCAAAACCAGCCGGTTTTATTGTGTGGAAACGATGATTGACATGCAAGGCAAATGAGCAGTGTGTACACCACCTCGTTTTTTTTTTTTGATTGGGTAAAAATTCGAGTTCAGACAAGCCTGAAACTCGATAGGCCGACGAATCGGCAGACGGAAAAACCGTCAACATACAACAAAATAGGCACACACAAAACACAGATGAAATAAGCAACCCTAATAACCCATATAAACCGTCAGCCAGCGGAGGAGTCGAGGTAGATCCAAGGGGAGCCACGAATGCCGAGAATACGGGAGAGTGCGACGACTCACACGGCGTCTCGACGCCGAGAAGGCGGAGAACAGTAACCCACCACCGGAAAGGGCGAAACCTGGAGAAGTGCGGATCACCGACGTTGCCCCCACCTAGATGAGGGATCTTCGAAGACCACGAACACATCCACGATCCTCGCGATCATACAGGAAGCCCGATACTGCAACCCAACTCGGAGCTAAACGCACCCAAGCCAAAGTAACGACCCGACGCCAAAAGAGGAACAAATACAGGCCCAAAAGAGAAGAACTAAATGATAGACTAAAATCTCTCCTTTGCTTGCGGGCTAAGGAGGATTTCGGAGCCTATATAAGGAGGGTTAGGGTTCTGCTTTCAAACACACAGCGAACACACAATCGCCTCTCTCCCTCTCCTTTTTTCTCCTACCCTTTTCCCGTTCTGAGCGCCTGTTCCAGTTCCAACTTCACTCCCTCGAGTGCACCTGTGAGAGAAGACGGTGAAATCCTTGGGGGACGTTGCCTCGCATACGATCTGCACCACTGTCGGGGGCAAATACGTTTCTCATTCAGTGGCTTCCATACCACGCTTCACCGCAGTCCAGCCCCTTCACAGAAACGAGGTTCGGCCTACATTCCTAACGTGTTTATTAGTTGCTGTATTCACAGGTTCCAGCAGGGTCATTGTCCAACAGTGAGAAACGTATTTTCAAAAGTTGGATCAATGGCCGCCGTCGAGATCTCCTACAAGAAGCCGTTGCTCGATCTCTCAAAGCTGGAGCCTTTGGATGGCTCGAACTACAAGCGCTGGTCCCAGAAGATGCTGATCTTCTTTGAGCAACTGGAGATTGACTATGTGTTGCTGCAAGACCCCCCTGCCGCCCCTGCGGCTGCTGCTGATGCTGAGGGCGATGCGCTGCCCAACCCACCTGCGCCTTCTGCGGAGCTCGTGAAATACCAACGCAACAACAAAACCGCAAGAGGCTACCTGCTGAACCACTAATGTACACATTTGCACCTTCTTTTATTGCATCTTTTGACTTCGTATTTCATTCGATTTCCAAAGAAAAGGGTTCAAAAGAATATAAACTTGTGTAAGAATGGGCTAAAATGCAAGAAATAGAGTTTGCACATGTTTTAAGCTAACCATGCAGGAATTCGAGCGAAAACGGAGTCAAAACGGAGAAGCCAAGTGAAGCTGAGAAGAGGTAGATATCGACCTTAGACCCAGATATCGACCCCCAGTGTCGATATCGACCCCCATATCGACCTCAACATAGAAATCGACCAGAGCTGAACAAATCGAGCAGGAACAGACACCTCGATATCGACCTCTGGTGTCGATATCGACCCCTTATCTCGACAGAAGATAGACTCGATTTCGAATGCGGATTGGAACTATATCTTCAAGGAGGCACGGAATTATCTCATACTTTCAAGATAGATGGCAGCTGAAGTTTATTTATCTTTTACCTTTAAGTTCCTTTAAGTTTTATCAAAATAAAAGACATATCCTAATTGTTCGGATAGAGTTATTAGTTTAGATAGGAGTTACAATCCTTGGATAGCGAGGATTAGTAGCCTATAAATAAAGCCCTAGGGCTGATTTGTTAGATCATCCAATAATCCAATCATAGACTCATCGAAGACAAGAACAATAGACAATAGATAGTTAGGTTTTTTTGAGCTTTAAAGTTTCAAGCGCTTACGATAGTTGGCGTTGAGATTGTAAAGATTCGAAATTTTCCATTTATGCAAGTTATTTCAATTCAAGACATGTCTACGATCAACATGAGTGAGTAGTTCCCCTTTCTTCTAGGGTCGGGGTGAGCCCGACGATAGCCATGATGGTAAGGTAAGTATGTCGTTAAAGAATGTATCTTTTATCTCCTTCTACCTTGTTCTTCATCTTTAAATGCGAATTTAAGGAACTCATGTTGTAAAACTTGGGTAGTAATTAGGGTTTCTTTTCGAAAGATTATAAACTCGATTATGACTAAGGTAGACACCAATTAGGTTAAGTAATTGAAAAATCTCTTTTCCTATTGATCGGTTTAGGTGAAAGCCTTTTCCTTTATGATAAAAGCATGCATCTTTAGTTGATCCTTATTTCTACTATCATGGTTGTCGTCGCGGTTATCCTTGACTTTGGAAGATCTTTTCCTTTGAGTTTACATTAAAATTTGCCCGCCGTTCGTTGAGTCATCGAAAAACCCAACACCTTTGCTTATTTCTGATCATTTGCTTCCTTTCCATCCTTGATTCTTCGGCCTTTTCTTTGCCGACAAAACCACTAACCTACTGCAGGAAAGACATCGATATCGACAGCAGAAGTCGATATCGACCAAAACTGATAGATCGACGGTTTTCTGAGTCGATCTCGAGACTCCTGGGAACTTCTGCAAGCATCGATATCGACCACTTTGTGTCGAAATCGACCCCCTGTATCGACTGGCAGACTTCTGAGCCAGTCGATTTCATGAACTAACCTCGATATCGACCCCCACCAGTCGATATCGACTACAGTTTTTTTGTTTCTGCAGGTTTTCTGTTGCAGACGACATCGACAGCCGAGGTCGACATCGAGGCCCAAGGTCGAAATCGAGGCTACTGGTCGACGCAGATTTGAGATTTCCAAAGCTACTAGGATCCCGCTGACACGCCTCCTCGTGGATCGATCCTGACTACCCTTCCACTACAACGGGAGGAAGTCTTGTAATTATTTGCTTAGGCCAGGAGTTGGTTTACATTTATTTACATCTTTATATTTGTAATTACTTGACATATCAAGCCTCCTGCAATAACAACCACATGACGAACGCTCTGTTCGACCTGCTGCTGATCCAGAAGTCTGCTAAGACTATCTGGGAAATCCTAGACAAGAAGTACGGCACTGACGATGCTGGGAAGCGCAAGTACGTGACTGGACAGTGGATCCAGTTCAAGATGGTGGACGACAAGCCTATCATGGAACAGGTGCATGAGTACGAGAATTTGGTAGCGGATATACTGGCTGAAGGGATGAAGATGTGCGAAGTTCTTCAGGCAAACGTCCTGATTGAGAAATTGCCTGAGTCATGGGCACGCTGCCGCAATCACCTCAAACACAAAAAGAAAGATCTTACCTTGGAGGAACTCGTCAGCCATCTGAAGATTGAGGAAGCTAACCGACTAAAGGAAAAGGAGACCTCCAACACTGCTGCAGACACGGTAAAAGCTAACATTGTTGAAACTCCGCAGGTCAACAAGAAAGGCAACAAGCCGCCTTTCAACAAGAAGAACAAGAAGGGCCCTGGAGGACAGAACAACAAGCCTGCGAAGTTCAAGAAGAACAACAATGGAGAAAAGCAGAACAACACAGGCTGCTATGTGTGTGGTCGACAAGGCCACAGGGCATTCCAGTGCCGTGAGAGGAAGGATGCTCAGTATGCTGCCCAGAAGAACAACGGAGGGCAGGAGAAAGGCATTGCAAACGTCGCTGAAGGAGTTGCTCCTGAAATCATTGCTGCAGTGGTCACTGAAGCTAACATCATTGGGAGCATGACCGAATGGATTGTGGACACTGGGGCCACAAAGCACTTCTGCGCCAACAGAGAGCTGTTTGATGAGTTCGAACCTGCAAGCGGAGCTAAGCAAGTCTACATGGGGAACTCAAGCCAGTCAGAGGTGCTGGGCAAAGGGAAAGTCTCGCTGAAGCTAACCTCAGGTAACATCCTGAGCCTGCAGAATGTCTTTTATGTGCCTTCCCTGCGACGGAACCTGATCTCTGGAGGGCTCTTATCTCGAGCCGGGCTAAAGGGAGTCATGGAAGGTGACTCTATAGTCTTGTCCAAGAATGGAAAGTTTTTAGGGAAGGCTTACAAGTTTGGTGAATTGTTTGTTTTGCAAACTGTTGTTGATTCTGCTAATATAGCTTCTACTTCCGCTTATATCGTTATTGATGTTGATCTTTGGCATGCTAGATTAGGTCATGTGAATGTTGAATCTGTGAACAAATTACATAAAATGGGCCTAATCTCAAACTTGGGTAATAATCATAAAAAATGTGAAATTTGTGTGGAAGCTAAGTTCACCAAGAAGCCCTTCAAACCTGTAACAAAGAGGTCCACAAAATTGCTAGAATTAGTTCACACCGATCTAGCTGATTTTAGGAACTCTGAGAGCAGAGGTGGTAAAAGGTATTACATCACATTTGTAGATGATTATTCTAGATACACCAAGTTGTATTTGCTGAGATCCAAGGATGAGGCAGAGAAAATGTTCTTAATCTACAAAGCTGAGGTAGAAAACCAACTTGACAGAAAAGTTAAAAGACTTAGATCCGATAGAGGTGGGGAATATGGGACAACGTTTTTGAAAGAATTCTGTGAGAATAATGGCATAATTCATGAACGTACTGCACCCTATAGCCCTCAATCGAATGGAGTAGCAGAAAGAAAGAACAGAACTTTAAAAAACATGATGCTTTCTATGCTTGTGAGTTCTGGGTCACCCGACTCTTTGTGGGGTGAAGCTGTTCTTTCTGCAAACTACATTCTTAATAAGGTACCCCATAAGAAGTTAGACAAAACCCCTTATGAACTATGGAAAGGACATCCTCCTAACCTAGGGTTGATGAGAGTGTGGGGGTGTTTAGCTAAAGTTGGGATTCCTGCATTTAAGAGGGATAACCTTGGATCTAAGACTGTTGATGCCATGTTTGTTGGTTATGCTGAGAACAGTGCTGCCTATAGGTTTATGTGCTTGCATGACAGATCTATGTGTGAATATCGTGATGCTGAATTCTTTGAGCATATTTTTCCTTTGAAGAAAGATCATGATAGTATTCCTGTTGTTTCTGAACCTGCATCTTTGTCTTTACCTGCTTCTATCAATGTTGATGAACCTAGTGAAATAAGAAGAAGTAAAAGACGTAGAACTGAAACTAGCTATGGTCCTGACTTTGTGACTTCTTTCTTAACTGAACTCCGTGATTTAGATGAAATCAATGAAGCTCTAGTTTATGTTCACATGATAGAGGATGAACCTAGAACATATAGAGAAGCTATGAGTTCTGTTGATGCTAGTTTTTGGAAAGATGTTGTAAACAGTGAAATTGAATCTATCACAAGTAATCACACTTGGGAACTAGTTGATTTGCCTAGAGGCTATAAGGCCATTGGTTGTAAATGGATCTTTAAGAGGAAACTTAGAATAGATGGTTCTATTGAAAGATTTAAGGCAAGACTAGTAATCAAAGGATTCACACAGAAACATGGAGTAGATTATTTTGACACCTATTCTCCTGTAACTAAGATTGCAACCATTAGAACATTATTTGCTTTAGCATCTAATTACAAGCTCTTAGTACATCAAATGGATGTAAAGACTGCTTTTCTGAATGGTGATCTAGATGAGGAAATATACATGGAACAACCTCCGGGTTTTGTGGTTCCAGGTAAGGAGAACATGGTTTGTAGGTTAAAGAAATACCTCTATGGCCTAAAGCAAGCACCTAAACAATGGTATGAGAAGTTCCATAACACTGTGTTGAGTTTTGGATTTGTGGTTAGTGGATCTGATGCATGTGTTTATACCAATATGTACAATTCTGGTTGTGTTATAGTGTGCCTATATGTTGATGATATGTTGTTATTTGGCACTAACATGCATGTGATAAATGAAACCAAAAGGTTTCTTTCCTCTCGCTTTGAAATGAAAGACTTAGGCGAAGCAGATGTGATTCTAGGTGTTAAAGTTACTAGAACTAAAAATGGCTTTACTTTGTCTCAATCCCATTATGTAGAGAAGGTATTGAAAAAGTTTAACAACTATGATGTGACGCCAGTTAGGACCCCATATGATGCTACCATAGAGTTAGTGAAGAACTCAGGTATAGGTGTTTCCCAAGAGGAATACGCTAAGGTAATTGGGAGTCTAATGTTTTTGATGAACTATACTCGGCCTGACATAGCTTATGCAGTAAGCAGACTCAGTAGATATACACATAATCCTAACAAAGAACATTGTAATGCACTTAGAAGGTTAATGAGATACCTTAGAGGCACTCTTGATTGGGGATTACATTTTGAGGGTTTTCCCTGCGTTCTAGAAGGATATTGTGATGCAAACTGGGTAAGTGGGACTGATGAAATTTGCTCCACTAGTGGGTATGTTTTTACATTGTGTGGTGCAGCTGTCTCATGGAAATCTGCAAAGCAGAGTTGCATAGCCCGATCGACGATGGAGTCAGAGTTTATAGCTCTCGACCTAGCAGGGCAAGAGGCTGAGTGACTGAGAAGCCTACTGGCAGATATACCAATGTGGGGGCATCCAGCTCCTGCGATCTCTCTACACTGCGACTCACAGGCTGCCATTGGAGTAGCAAACAGCGGAGCGTATAATGGCAAGAAGAGGCATATACGCATTCGACATGAGACTGTGAGGCAGTTGATAAGAAATGGGGTACTCTCTTTAGAGTATGTGCGGTCAGAGAGGAACATTGCGGATCCATTGAACAAAGGACTTTGCAGAAGGCTAGTCCTTGACACGTCGAGGGGAATGGGGCTAAAGCCTGTGAGAGGAGGAATCTGTGGCGGAAACCATTAATTTGGTCGAACGCAAGCCATGGAAAGACTTCTATGAGATACACATCTCCCATTCCTATGGCAAGTGTATAGTGAGGTTGAGCTAACGCTCTTAATGATTCTATAGCCCAGGCATTGGGTGGTCCTTTGAGACGGACTTGATAGATCACCGAACAACGAATGAGAGGTTGAGCTTTAAAGCTCCTAATAACTTCATAACCCATTGTGGGGGTATTCTGTATTGAGACAGATATGTTGAAGTTACCTACGTGAGTGTGAGGGATTGGCAACCCTCCAAGGTGAGACTTAGGGCAGTCCTCACTAGAACACTCATGAGCACCCAAGGTGTGCCAAAACTTGAATGTCTTATGTGATAAGACTTAGCAGAACGTTACAGGACCCCGTGGAAGGTGTGTGTTGCTGGTTTACCCCAAAGTGGAGGAATTCAAGGCCTCTGGCCATTCGCTCTATCTGAGGAATTGCCAGTTTCACTATGTGCTGATTCAAGTCGCAAGACATCAGCATTTAAGCACTAACCTCGACACGCTCAGAAATTGTTTTCAAAACCTCAGTTTTTTAAACCCTTCTATCTGCATTTGTGGGGGATTGTTGGAGTTAATGCATATAGAAGGTGGGTTTTAAGGAAGGTGCCCTTTGGACTTCCCACATCCCACATGGAAAGTTCAAGGGTACCCTAAAGGGTTTTTAAGGAGTCTCTTCCACTACCTACATTGAGAGGTTGAGGAGGAGATGGGGCACCCACACGCGCGCCCGCCGCCGCCGCCGTCCGTCCGGCTCGGCTCGTGCTCGTGCTCCGAGATCGGAGTTGGAGTTAATTTTTTGCGGAAAAATTATTCTTTGAGGCCGAAGATATTACGGATTAGCTTGTTCGTGCTTATCCGCGAATATCTGTTTTTCACTGGAAAAATATCTTTTTCGAAATCTTTCCAAACCGTTTTAGATAAACTCGAACCTTCTGTTGATAGACTAAAATCTCTCCTTTGCTTGCGGGCTAAGGAGGATTTCGGAGCCTATATAAGGAGGGTTAGGGTTCTGCTTTCAAACACACAGCGAACACACAATCGCCTCTCTCCCTCTCCTGTTTTCTCCTACCCTTTTCCCGTTCTGAGCGCCTGTTCCAGTTCCAACTTCTCTCCCTCGAGTGCACCTGTGAGAGAAGACGGTGAAATCCTTGGGGGACGTTGCCTCGCATACGATATGCACCACTGTCGGGGGCAAATACGTTTCTCATTCAGTGGCTTCCATACCACGCTTCACCGCAGTCCAGCCCCTTCACAGAAACGAGGTTCGGCCTACATTCCTAACGTGTTTATTAGTTGCTGTATTCACAGGTTCCAGCAGGGTTATTGTCCAACACTAAACATCCGACGAAAAATGTGTGCAAACTCCCGAACAAGACTGAGAGTTCGGGATTTTAAACCAACCCTTTCGGGATTTTATCAATCCCTTTCGGGAATTTTGTCACACCCCTTTCGGGAATTTTCCTTAGCTTTTAATTAAACTTAAATTGCTGCGCAAAACAACAATTAAAAAAGATATACATATAATTTTTTTTTTCTTTGGAAAATTGAGGCTTGGCGTGCAAAGAGGAAAAAATCCTTGCACGCCAAGGATTTGTGCAGAACACCCAAAGGCAGCAGTGGACAGGGAAGAATGCAATCCTTGCACGGCAAGGACCCCAGCGGCCAGGGAATCCGGCGAAGGCCACCGAAGGCAGAGACGCCAAGGACCGAGGAGTCCGATTAGACGGGAATAGGCTATGAGTGACGATGGAGAATAAATAAAGAACTCGGAGTCGGCGAAGAGGGCACCCCGAACAATGATACCACTGACGAGAGGGAGCCCGACGCAGACTCCGAGCACACACATCGACACCGAGAGGGATCCGAGTAGAAGCACCGGAGAGGGAGCCAAACAGAGGCGACCAGGGAGCGAGAACAAGGGTTAATCGATCCAAAAAAAAACACCAGATTGTGCGCCATTGAGGGCTGATGAAAGGAAGACCAAGAGATGACGAAGACGGATTGAAGACGGAGAAGAGAACCTCCATAGAAGGCGAGAGGGAAGTGACGAACTCAACAGGAATGGAAGGATTCGGTGTCACCCAAGGACCTAGTATAGGAGATTGGGGACAGAATAAGTCATTCAAACCAAAATTGACACAATCCTTGAGCCACGCCAGGAACGGATAGCACCAAGGAGGAGAGGAGGACGAGACCCATGGCCAACCCAAACCAAGGGTGATTGAACAAACCCGGATAAACTCAGATTGGCGGGGACAAAAACGCCCAGATCGGAGGTGGCCGGAGCCGGTTGATGCGGTCGAGGCCGTGGTTAGGGCAGCCGAGGCCGTGGTTCGGAGGCGCGATGACAGAATAATAGCGGTGTAAGAGTTCCTTTTTGCTTGTTGATAGTCATTCTTTCTTATTTTCCTTCTTTGTTGTGGAGTTGTCAACTTAGTTGATTAAAAGAAAAAAATACATCCATAAAATGAATTAGGGATTCAATTTCAAGATCGAATTTGTAACATAAGCAGACCCTTTTCTCCCCTTTAGCTGATTTGTAGTTTCTTTTGAGGAGAAATGTACACTGTAATACCAGAGTTCGGATTCTACACCACCTCGTTTTACATATACAGTAATTCCCAACCTTCTTTAACGTTTTAATTAAATTAGGAAAGTGTGTTTACTTTTTTGCATAAGAAATATATCCATCTACACATTGCTAACTACAGTTATAATATTATATCACTGCAACTTGCTACGGTGACCACCCGAAAAGAATTGCCGGCCGGGTCCATGACCCGACAGGCAAATTTTTTTTGGAAAAAAAACACTTTAGGCCCGACAAGCAAAAAAATTTCAAAAAAAATATTTATTTAATTTCAATAAAGTATAATATTTTTATATTTTGCTTATATTAAAATTCACATACTATAATTAATCTAAAAAGTTTTGAAACGAGAGGCTATATCACTTATTTTGACAATTTGATAACAAGTTACGTAAGCTTAAATTATTTAAATCTGGTTACACATTATTATATATTCGAAATACAACAAGTTACATATATATTGACTCAATGTTTATTATATTATTTTTTATATCCTTGTTTTGTTAGTCTTTTTTTTCTTCAACGCACTCTTTAATTTATGTATCTTTTTTTAATGGGAAAAAATGACTCCATTTTATCCACTACTTTTGATTTGAAAACAGTTTTATTAAATCGGTTAGGTTAAAATTTCCATTTTAGAAAAATATATTCTTAATTAAAATGTATTAACAAAATTTTAAATTAGATTTTTAGGGTAGTCTATTTTTGATAGGGTATCTTAAAGTTTTAAATTAGATTTCTAGCTATTTGTAGATTGATATATTTCTTATGCAAAAAAGTAAACACACTTTCCTAATTTAATTAAAATGTTAAAGAAAGAACTAGGGAATTACTGTATATATAAAATGAGGTGGTGCATCAAGTACACACTGTTCATTTGCCTTACATGATGTCAAGCAAGAAAACATTCATAGCAAAAGAATCATCATTTCCACACCGTAGCTTCTTACGGTATCCTTTCATTTATTTTTATCATTACCGTAAGTAATTCTTTTTGGGTGGCCACCGTAATAAGTTGCGGTGGCTTAAAATGGTTCATATACCAGATTATATCCACCATTGTACGCTGCGGTGGCAGTGATTATACGGATTAAACCCACCGCAACTTGTTGCGATGATTAGCGATGGAACTAGTAAAAATTAGCGGTGTAGATATCCGGGCCACGTTAAAACTCAGCAACAAGCTAGCATATAATTTGGTGTCTGAAAGTACAGTAAAACTGAGTGACCATCCACATTTGTAGGTTGTAAGTTGTAACGGTTAACTTCCACTGTTTCCAATGGTTCACCCGTCGTCAGCATTGACATCAGTGCTTAACGTTGAGCTGAGCTGATATTTCAATTTTCAAGTTATATATAATCAAAGAAGATCCACTCACTTTGACCAATATATTGAACTACCTATCCTATTATGGTTTCGAAAGAAATTAAAATAAAATTAACGCGTTTTAATTTTGTGACTTGAGATCGATGAGATTAAAGCAGAAAAAAGCAGTTGGTTTGTGAAAGAGCAAGTATGCAGAATGCAGTGATGTAAGATGAGTTCCAACTAGTCATACCAAGTTACCAACCTCTCTTAATTAATTCATCTTCATTAGTTATTAGTACTTGTTTGACCACATCTTCAATCTCACTCCTCTCCATCTAAAGTATATCTGGAGCTGGATCCATATTAATTTGCTTTTACTTTATAAACCACTATAGTCTACAACTAACTTATTTACCTTCCTCTCACCTTCTTCTTCTTCTTCTTCTTTTTTCTTTTTTTTTTTAAAAAAAATTTGATCAAAGACGTCGAGGGGTTTGATCTCAAGAGCAAGAGCTGATAGTTAAATTGCACACTGTATGGGCGTTTTCATATATTTTTAGTTCTAAAATAAAATTAGTTTTAAAAAAAAAAAACAAAAACATTTTTCCCTCTCAAGCAACACATACCCCAACTTTATCTCTCCCACGAGTCAAACAAGTAAAGTAACCTATATTTGCAATGCGTTGCAAACGCCCATACACACAACCCCCAGTTATGAATCCAAACGGACTTCACTCTTTAGTAAAGTAAAACAACTCAACTCTCAATCCTAAACTCTTTTAAATGATAATGAAATACTATACTCATTGTCTAAGTGTCAACTATAGAGAAAAAAACCTAGTTGCACTTGAGGGGGATGTAGAGAGATTTGAAGAGAGAAAAAGAGTCTAACATCATACGAGAAAAAATAAGTGTAATATATAAGGTGCTCTAATTGTTTTAAGGATGAAATCTTACTCAGTCTACTTATATATTAGGCTATTAGCGTCATATGCGCATGTGCACACAACCCCTGATTATGAGTTCCAACATACTTTCTGTATGGAGCCAAAGTTATAAGATAATTGAGTAAAATAGATGTCGATCAGTAGCCTAGCTGATGAAATGATAAGATCAATATATAATACTAAAACAGAGACGTGAAAATCCTATGTGGCGGACTCTGGTGCGATTCGTTTACGTGTCGTTCTCTGGTGCAATCTGGCCCGAGTTTTTTTGACACGTCAATTAATGAGTAACCAATAAATTTAAGCCACGTCAATTAATGATTTTCTTTTAATCACATATCATCTTATTTGTCCACCTTAATTGATAATTACAATTAAACAATTTTAATAAGAAAATAAAATCAAAAACCGTAATAAAATAGTAATTTTTTTTTACTAAAATCAGTCCTTTCCGATCGGTGTATTCAGGATAGGGTTTCAAATTAACTAACAAGCCCTATTCAACAAATAAGAGTGAGATTAAATTTTTTTATATTTTTGACGATTTTTAGGGTACATTTATTAGGGTTAAATTGAAATTGGGTTGGATTGAGATTAGTTATGCTTGTAGGCTTGAATTGAAATCGATTAATGCTTTGATGTTGTTTGATTAAGGCTTGAATTGAGATTTTTTGACGATTTTATAAAAAAAATTTACGAAAAAATCTAAAGAAATAAATTTTATAGAATAATTAAGATTAAAACATTGAAGCTAACATCTACCGTAGCTTTTAAGTCAAAATTATTTTAAATTTTTATTTGTTATGATTTTTTCACGTTTTTTAAAAATAAATTTTATACAAATTATCATTTATAAAATAAATATAATTTTTTCAAAGTTATTTTAATATTAGGGGTTAAAATATAATATCATCACACAACCGTTCTTTTTTGAATAAAAACATACCACTTTGTTTTTTGACATATTTTTTAAGAGAATCAAAATTATATAAAATTTCAAATTATTTATTAATTTATATGAGTTACTTTGAAAATCTTAGCAAAATAATAATAATAATTTAATAACATTAACCTGTGGATTGAATTTTACATAAAGAATATATAATACAAATCTTATCAATATAATAAAAATCTTAACTAATATCTACATTGATATTTTGGGATTTATTAAAAAAATTGCATTTTTTTAATAAGAGATTAAATATAATATATTAATAAAAACATTCGTGTTTATATTTAAAAATAACACAATTGAAGATATAGAAATGTATTCACCAAAAGGAAACATGAGTGAAGAATTATATATATTTTTCTTATTAATTTATTTAAATTAATAAAAATTACTTTATATAAATAAAATTTATAAAAAAAAACCGCGTATGACGCGGGTAATAATTTTTTAACCACATATCATCTTATGTATCTACCTTAAATGATAATTATAATTAAACAAATTTAATAAAAAAATATTTAAAGTATAGTTATCTATATCTTGATTAATATTTACCTAAAAGATGTATATCAAATCTTTTAACAAATAACCTTATTAATGTATCAATGAATAACGTTATTAACAAAATGACGTTGTTTGTCAATGAATACAGTTTTTCTCTCGGTGGGCACTCAATCAATATTTTTGATATATTTTTAAAAATTTATACTTATATCGAAGGATGATATTATAAAAAAAAAAACCTAGATTCATTTTTTTAGTATTTTATTTTGTTTTAGATGGGTGAAGTGTTATCACATAATTTAGGCTTAGATTTGAAAATTGGTTAACGGTTAAAAAATAGGAACAGTTGAAAAAAAAATTCATAATGATGGTCCAATTTATTTAAGCCACGTCAAAAAATAACTCTATCTATTTATCCACGTGTCATTTTATGTGTCTAGCTTAATTGATGAATATAATTAATTTTTCTATTTTAAGTGGTTAGAAATTCTATCATTGAGTTATTTAACTTATCAATATGAGTGGTTACAATTAATTTGTATATCTTCAATGGTTAAAAACCTATCATTTTACCTTAAATTATTTTTTTAACCTATCATTTTACCTTAAATTATATATATAGAGAGAGAATCGGTTTATATATATATTCTATTAAATTATTGAACAATCACATTAACCAATAGAGATAATTCAAATCAATAAGTGTTTATCTTTAACAAATAATTAATTTATAAACCAAATTTATGCAAATATTGCTCACGTGCCAAATAATTTTATTTATCTTTAAACAATCACATTAAACAATAGATATAATTCAAAATCAATAAGTGTTTATATTTAATAGACAATTAATTTATAAGCCAAATTTATGCAAATATTGCTCACGTACCAAATTTATGCAAATATTGCTCACATAACAATTAATTTATAAACCAAATTTATACAAATATTAGATCCATTATACATATTGCATTGTTAGTGATAAAATAATTTTGTTTTATGAAAAAATTAGAAAAAGAATAATGAAATTATATCACACAAATTTGAAATTAAATGACCTTAATCCGGCCTATAGATTAAATTTTACCATTAAGTATTCATATATATATATATATATATATATATATATTTAAAATGTCAAAAAAATAATTTTTATATAATTTTTATGATCTTACGCAATTTGTGTATGAATAATAAAAGTCATATAAAAAAACCGCGAAGATCGCGGGCAGTAAAACTAGTAGTAGATATAAATTGGGTGTTGAAGAAGGATATAAAGAATAGATTTGTAAATATAAAAACAAAAGTTTTATAACATTTGAAATACATGGCTACTGAAAATCATTTCCCATAAACTAATTAAAATTTAATCATAGATAACCAATTTAAAATGATACTCTCCTAGGGTTTATGATTGAGTTGTTTTAACGGAGTTTTTTTTTTAATTTATGTCTATTAGTACAAAAAATAAAACCAATGTTTAGAAAGCTTTTTAAAAGAAAGTGTTTTTCTTAATGCATTAACCCTTACCATCATTCTTTAAAACTTTATTTATTTTATTTGAAAATTTCATGTATTCATAAACACACATTAAAAAAAGGAAAAGGCTACCTACACATACAATTGGTATATGTATAAATTTTTTTCCTTCAAAATTTATTTTTCTAGTGTACACCATTTAAAATTTAGAGTATAATTAATGATTATTAATATTTTTAGGCTTTATTCTTTATAATATGGGTATGATAGAGTGTTAAAGAAAAATTTTGAGGTTGTTTTTTACAATTTTAAACCCTATTATAATCATACTATATCATAAATCATATAATTAATAACATGAAATTGTAAATAAATAGCAATTTCACTTACATTTTATTTTTATTTTTTTAGATTGAAATACCCATTTCACCCTTATAAATTGTATTCCCGTCTTATATATATGTGTGTGAGCGCGCGCTATAACCTTTTAGGTAATTTCTTGTCTTTTTTTTTTTGTAAAATGTATTTTTTATCCTTAAAAGTTTGAATTTAAAAATGTTTTATTTTAATTTCAATGTCCTTTTATATCTTTTCAAAATTATAAATTTTCATATTTCATCAATTCATCCAACTTTGTGTTTTTTCTTAAAATAACCAAATTACAACTGTAATGTTTTCTCAAATATTTCAACTATACTTTATATTTTTAATTAAACCACCCAAATTGTAAATTTTAGGTTTTCTTAATTATAAATTATCATATTTCATTAATTTCACACAACTTTATATTTTTTCTTAAAATACTCAAATTATAACTTTAAAGTTTTCTCAAATCAACCGTATTTTATGTTTTTTAATGAAACTATCCAAATTGTAACTTCTAGAATTTCTTAATCGACCCAAGTTTAATCAAATAATAATAAAAAAATAACAAAAACAATAATAACAATGATATCATTTTTTAATTCTAATGATCATGATTTTTTTTATTAAGTAAGAATTCAGATAGGCTAGCTATCTGAGCGCATCTTGACGGATGATGTCACGAAGACCAATATTGTTGTAGAGATCGAATCCCTTGGCAGAACGGCAAATGTGTGTAACCTTATCTACCGCTTTATTGCCAGAACGGGGTGTGTGAGAGAAGGAAACTTCTCTCAACGCCGACAGTTGGATCTTAATATCTGATAATAGTAATTCAATCTCCCAAGGGCACGTAGTCTTATTGTTTAGGTGGTTGATGATGATCAAAGAGTTGCCTTCTACTATAAGTTTTTCTGGATGGATTTTTAGAACTTCAGTGACACCAAGCTGTAGAGCTAATGCTTCGGTTACGAGGGGATTTAACTTGCCTATCTTTTTATTCTTTATAGATAACACAGTTCCATTCCAGTCCCTAATGATGATACCTAGAGTGCTCTCAACATTAGGAACCGTAGAACCATCAAAATTCAATTTAATAGTACCCAATGGTGGCTTTTTCCAAGCTATAGACCGTCTGTCGTTAGGTTTTTTTACAGGTACCATGCTTGAAGTCCAGGGCAACTCCGTTCGAACAATCTTTGTTGAACCTTTGGCAACGTTTCCAGCTATCTGTATGCATATTGACCAGTGTATCCATGGAGGGGATCGAGTGGTAGTTATTGCTATTAAAAGTTAGTTGATTTCTAAGAAACCAAATTATCCACCAAGAGAATCCAAGAGTTTGCTTCTCCTCTTTACTTAGATTCTGCCCTAAGAACGCTAGGATCGACCTGATATCGTAGGACCTAAGACAGAGCGAGTGAGTAGCAGGTCTCAGTCTAGAGGGGATGTAGGACATACCATTACTACAATTACAATTGATAAATAAATGAATATCATCCTCATTGGGAGAGTTACAAAATTTACAGAAATTGAGAACATGAGAACCTTTTTGGGAAATGATCATGATTTTGAACTTTATAGTTTGGGATTTCTTTTTCGTTTTGATTAGTAAAATTTTTAAAAGAATATCATTCTTATATATTTTTTTAATTGAAAGGCATCATTCTTATTGCCTTAATGATAATTTCAAAAGACTAAACTTATAATTTATTAGAATGGGATAATTATTATTTTTATTATTATAGAAATTTATAAGGAAAACAACTCAATTACAACTATTTGCACATGCATATAAAAAGTAACGTGTACAATATTTATAAGAAAAAATATCCAGTTACAATTATTTTCACATATGAATAATTTACATATGCATATACAAGTAATGTGTACAATCCAAATACAATTAGACTGCACGCATACACTCGACATGTGCACACACCTCACCTAGCTATAAAAAAAAGGGGGAGCCAAATTGCCCAGTCAAAATATCGCACATTACACGGTCACGATTACGGACTCCCAAAACGTAGGGATTGTAGGCAATTTTAGTTTCGAAAATCGTGAAATTTTTTTCGAACACGGTTTCTAAAACCGTGAGAAAGATCACGGTTGCAGCTTCAAAAACCGCGGGCTGTCTCTGAGGTACGTTCACCGCTTTCCCCCTTCCTAGCAGCCTACATTATAACGGTTTTCAAAACTGTCGGTCTGTCGCTAGAAGCTCTCTCACGGTTTCGGAATCAGTGGCAGTCAGAGATCCTTCATTCCCACGGTTTGAGAAACCGTGACAACCATTTTTTTAATTTTTAAAACCGTAATTGCCATTGTGTGTTTGACGAGATATTAACCGTGCATAAAGCAAAACTGAAAAAAAAATTATGGTGCATTTGACCGAGGGTGGAGAAGGCAAAATTTCATTCTCAAAAGGGTATAATTTGCTTCTTTTATCCAAAAATGATACCTCATTGAGCAAAATGAGGTATCATTTTTGGATAATAGAAGCAGATTATACCCTTTTGAGAATAAAATTTTGAAAGGGTCTTGACTCAAGACCCTTTCAAAAACACACTTTTGGGCATTTGTGTCTTTTCTCCTTCTATTATCCAAAAATGATACCTCATTGAGCAAAATGTTATTTTAGAAAATAATCTTATTAATAAAATGATAATATTGACATTTTGGTATTATTTTAAAAAATTAATCTCGTAATAATTAGAGAGTTGTTAGTTATAATTTTTTTTAAAAGTAAAGTAATAATTAAGAGTATTTTATTTATTTTCCTAAAAACTACTCCCTCCGTGACTCCGTCCCACAATAATTGTCTTTGGACTATTTATGCACGCTTTTTAAGGAGCTAAAAACTATATAAAATATTCATTTTTTAATTAATTTTTTAAAATAATTCTATACTTATTAGTAATATGTATGATATTATTTAAAAATATTTTATAAAATGTTGATATTTTATATAGTTTTTAACTTCTTAAGAAAACGTGCCTGAATAGTAAAAGACAATTATTATGGGACGGATGGAGTATAAAGAAAATGTTAAATGACATATTTTGATTAACTAATTAATTATTGGATTAATCAAATAGTAATGGGATTAATGCAGTACAAATTCACACTCATCAAAACACTTGAAAACAAAATAAAAGTGGACAAAGGACACAGAATCCGTGGGGTGTAGAACTTAGAAGAGGACACCTCACTAACCCATTGTTTCTTCATTTTTATGAGTCATGATGTGCACCCTTCCAAAAAGTTATTCAGTAGAGCACATCCTCACCGGCTTAACCGTGGACCCTCTTGTTCCAAAACTCCAACTTCTGTTCTTGGGGAAGCACTGTTACCAGTGATCCTTACCCAGTTACCTGCTCCGCGGTAGGTATTTGAGCCAGTCAAATTATTAATCCAATCATATTGTTGAATGGAGGTTAATTAACTGGATCGGAGCCCCTTTGCTTTGCAACTCCGAAACGTTTCCGTTGTCCTGCGAAACCCCAATGGAAACGTTTCTGTCTTTCTGGGCATTGCGTTTTCTATAAATCACATCGTCAGCGGTGACGCCTGGCAATTCCTATCTGCCCATGAATAAATCTCAATTTGGCTTAAAATAAATACTACCCCAATGTGTTGAGTGGGTATAGAATCAAAAGAGTGGGTATAGAATCAAAATCCCCGTTGTCTTGCTCATCTCCTCTGTTTCTCCTCCTCAACTCAAGTCCCGAGTTTCTTCAATCCAGCAATAAAAAGGTAGCCCTTTTACATCTTCTTGTTCTTGATTGATCTTCTTTTGGCCTCCCTGATTTTCAGGATAAAGAGAAATGGTACTATATGCCTTTTTGGGCTGGTGGTCATTGTTTCTGATAAAGGTTGGCCCTGCTACATTTTTTGTTTTGTGATTTTTGTTTGTAGGTGTTGATTGGTGAAAAGGGTATAATCTGCTTTCATGGCTATTTGCTCTTCTTTTTGGCTAATCAAACTGAAACCATGAACTCCATTACATTATATTTGCTGAATTTTTCCCCACCTCAATCTAGTGGTTTTCAATGGGTTTTATGAGCTGCAAAATTTGCGGGTTGCGTCTCCTTTTGTTGCAGTATGATTTTTACATGAAAGAAAAAACATTGATAGTGATTTTTTTTTTGTCATATAGGGGGTGATTTTGATTGATCATGTGAAAGGACTTCAACATTGACTTATTTTCTTCTGTTTGGGTCTTCTTCCTCTATGAATTATCATGGAAACTATGTTTGTCAGGTCCTATAAGGAAAAAGGGGTTTGTTGACAAATCTAAAATGAATGCCCTTTTTCTAATTTCTTTGCTCCCAAATTGAATTACCGATCAATGGGGAGAGCTCAAGTGATCTGACTTGTACCTTTCTTTTTTGGGTGGTTTTGAAGTTCCTAATCCTTATTATGTAGTACCTTTAAAATGAAATTAATTAATCTGAGTAAGCAATTCTGAGTTTATACCATCATAACGTTGAGCAATTTTCCTCCTGTTATTGAGTGAATTTGGTTTAATCTCAATGCACAGGTGACATAGTTGTAGCCAGCGAATAGAAGAGCTTCGGAATTTTGAATATATCAATTGATTAGTGCTGAGGAATAGGGTGGTAAAACATGGCTTTTGAACCATTGGTCTGGTATTGTCAGCCGCGTGCTAATAGCGTGTGGGCAACCCTGGTCCAAAATGCATTTGGAGCTTACACACCGTGTGCAGTTGACTCGATTGTGATCTGCATATCTCATTTGGCTCTCATAGGTCTCAGCCTATACCGTATCTGGTTAACTAAGAAGAATTTCAAGGCTCCCAGGTTCTGCTTGAGGTCAAAGTACTATAACTATATGCTGGCTTTGTTGGCTGCATATTGTACTGCCGAGCCTTTGTTCAGACTAGTCATGGGCATTTCAGCATTTAACCTTGATGGGCAGGGTGGTCTGGCACCTTATGAGGTTCGTCTTTATTCTACTTACGTTTATGCTTTCCCTTTCTGATTGTTAGGAGCCATGGAAATTTGTCATAATTTAGAAATACAGCTCGTTACTTTGTGGAATATGCCCCATATTATTGGTTTATGTATAATCAAATTATTTCCTATCTAGCTTTTAGTCATTATACTGTTATGAGTTAATTAGGGAACATGTAAGTAAATGTAGGAATCAAGGTTAGAGAGGCACTATACCATTGGTACTCTTTGTAATCCACAGATCGGGATAGAGCTATATCTTTTGTGCGTTTGGAATGAAGTTACCTTTTTACAAACAGAAACAAAAACAAACAAAAAAACCTGTGGTATAATTGAAGAATCAAGTTAATCATGTTAGGCCTTGGGATCCAGGGAAAATGTTGCGCCCCAGAGTTCATTATGTATAGGCCACGATTGGTATACAACTTCTCTTATCTCATCATCCCTGATATCCAACTTTCCTAGTTTCTTTTGGAGGACAAAAAAAGGGGATGTACGTAGAACACTGAGGTAATTCCGTAATTGTGAACTTTGCCTGAAAAATGACATGGAAGTCTTTCTGACTTTTATGTTTGATTCTTCTGCTGAAATGCCATACTGTGTTTTGTCCAATTCTGCCGGCAATAGTTATCATAAGAAATTATTATAGTAAATTTCTATTGAGTATTCTATTAATTTCTCCCTAAATTAGCTGATGCGTTTGTTGCTTGACGTCCATTGCAATGGAGATATGCTTTAGATGTACATAAAAATCCTGGGATCTTTCATTTGGGCTTACTATACTTCCCACAGTCCTAAATTCATATTAAATGTACTATTATATCAAGGATAACTATTTAAGTGAAAAACACAGCTCTTTAGCTGATGCGTGGAGACTTATCATTTATGAAGCACGGTCCCTGACTAACTTTGTGAATAAAGTGCTCAACTTAATTTGTGAACCATTTTAGCAACGTGGATTGAGTTGTCAAATTATTGACTTACTCTTGTTTCCTTGTTCCCAGGTGGTTTCACTGATTATTGAGGCTCTTGCTTGGTGTTCTATGCTGGTCATGACTGGTGTGGAGACTAAAGTCTACATTCAAGATTTTAGATGGTTTGTCAGGTTTGGAGTTATCTATGCTTTGGTAGGTGATGCTGTTGTGCTCAACCTTGTACTTTCAGTGAAGGAGTTCTATGATAGGTATCTTTTCTTTGTTCTTTGTGTAATTGTATCACCATTATGACTTCCCCGTTTCAGTACCTGGCCTTTGCTTAATTGTTAAAACTTTTGCCCCAGCAAGTATTTGGAAAACTATCAATCAATGGGCGATGAGTATTACCAGTCATATATATATGAAGAAGCTGTTTCTCTTTGATTTTTGCTCATATATTTCTCTTATTATGCCTTACAGATTTGTGCTACATCTATACATTAGCGAGGTGCTCATCCAGGTATGTTTTGCTATCTCTCAAATATCAGTGTTCTAAAAAGCGCTAGGCGGATCCTAGGCGGTGAGGGGCCGCCTAGCGCCTAGGCGGCACCTAGGCGGCGCCTAGGCGGTCAAGGCGGGCGCCTAGACGTGCCTAGGCACCCGCCTAGCTCTAGGCGGAAGGGGACCGCCTAGTGCCTAGGCGGGGACTAGGCGGCGCCTAGGCGGGATTTTTAGAACAGTGCTCTCAATATTATGAAGTTATATCCGGTAGTTGATGTGCTATCATACATTAGTGTCCTTGTACTTTGTGGTTGGCTTACGGGCATGTGTCTCGTAAACTTGTATGAGAACGTAAGCAGCTAAGCATGCTATGTTATCATTGAATGAGTTTGTAAGCTTGCTACCATGTTTTGTGGTGCATTAAGAACTTCACTCAGTACTCGTGCTTTCTTCAAAAAAGTCTACTGTGTTACATATTAAAGATGAAAATAAGCTTTATAATATGGCCTTGAGGATTCCATCAAGTGAGTTTGTAAATGAGTTTAATGAAGCTTTGACTAAAGTTTCTATTAAATGAGCTTATCTTTTATAATCACAAGAAAATACTGTATGAAAGAATAGTTACTTTTATCAAACATGATGTTGGACAAAATGACACCAAAAACCTTTGCCTGATATGTCCTATTGATTCCAGAATTGAAAAGTTAAAAACTGACGCCTAGGATAAAAATGAGAATTTTAAGAAAATGAAGATTGAAGAAACATTTGAGATTTTTCTCAAGGTGTTCGACTTGATTTACTTTTGAACTTTGGTTTGTATTTTTAAGATCCGAATATCTGATGTTTTCATGTAGATCCCCAATTCGAAGCAAATGGTTTTGTAATGATTCTTTTACTTGATTTTATAGTAATCATCTAATGACATGATGTTACTGTTGAGATTTGAGAACATCTTTCAGCATTCAAATTATATATCTTATTTGTTTCTATATTTTCGGGTAACCTCTATTCCTGGAATTGATTGCACCTTTTCTCTGCTTCAGAGTTTGTTTGGAGTGCTGCTCTTTGTATACATTCCAAATTTGGATCCTTATCCAGGTTATACTCCATTGAGGGATGAAGTACATGACAATACTGAGTATGAAGAACTTCCTGGAGGGGAGCAAATTTGTCCTGAAAGGCACGTTGACATATTTTCTAGTAAGTATTCTTTTTCCCAATTCCCATTACACTTCTAATCATCACTCATCAACAGTATCTACTTCATTAGGGGATGGTGCCCAAAGTTTCTATTATCATTTCAGTATTTGTTAAAGGATGTTGAATTTTAGAATGACTCAACCATCCATTAACTATATGTTTGATTGGTTTTTCCTTGCATTTCTTAGCTGATTTTATTATGTTATGTTATCTTGCACCAGAGATCTTCTTTTCATGGATGAACCCACTGATGCAGCTAGGGTATAAGAGACCACTCACAGAGAAAGATATTTGGAAATTAGATACTTGGGATCGAACTGAAACTTTGTATAGCAAGTATGTTATATATTCTTTTTTGTTAACCTAAACACAACCCATGTATTGTATTGATTAATTGATTGATGTTAATTGTAGTTTCCAGAGGTGTTGGGTCGATGAATCAAGGAAACAAAAGCCATGGATGTTGAGAGCATTGAATAGTAGCCTTGGCGGAAGGTATGATGATGGAGATTTTTCTTCAATTGAATTCCATGTTCAAAAAATTCTTACAATATTCAACTAGAAGATCGACTTGGTATGCATTTGTTTTATTTAACTATGTTATTCATCTCATTATTTTGTAGGTTTTGGTGGGGAGGCTTCTGGAAGGTTAGACATGTTCCTTTCAGTTAAATGTTTAATCATTTTCCTTATGTTGTTCCAGTAAATGCACAACAATAAAATAAATTATGGATGAGAGAAGATAATCTTGTTCTTCTTTATTTTTAACTATCTTATAGTCTTGATTTTATTGTGAAATAATGTATGTCAGGTGGTGCCTCTGGTTCTATCTTGCTCTATACTTGCCTTTGTAGTAGTTTTAGAGATCACTATTTTGTCAATTAATTACAGTATGATTTTAGCATGATAAAGGAAGATATATATGGCAAAATATGAGCAGTTCAAAGTGAAACTCGAGATAGTGGATGATCAATTTATTATCATTCATTTTAGTAAAAACAATTATCTTATCCTCTGAAGGAAGTTGTTGAAATATATTTTACACCACTAGTTGTTTGATATCCATTGAAGTCAACCGAGTATATAACTTTGAACTCTTGAGGATTCTTTTGGAATTGTTTTCTTTTTCTCCAATGTATGAAGTTTTGCAAGTTCAAAGTGTAGATGACATTTTAAGAAATTATGTTCCTGATATACTTATGGTTGCATAATTTCCATTAGTTTTTGTTGCTTGTTAACTTTCTAATTAGTTCCTCCTTATGACATTTTAGATTGGCAATGATCTTTCGCAATTTGTTGGGCCACTGTTATTAAACAGTCTTCTTCAGGTTCGTTGCTCCTCCTTCAGCTCGTCATATTTCTTTTAATTCCACGTGATTTGTCTCTTAGAACTAATCTTATTACAAAAGATATCTTTCCTGGACATAGTAGGAGCATTTCTTGTTTAGTGTCATGAAGCCTAACATAATGCACTCTTATAAAATGTTGTAAAAGTAGGTTAGATGGGCTACTGAAGTTTGTATTATAACACAAGTCACCAAAGGCATTTTCAAAACTCTGCGTTTTAAGGGGTATATGCACTTGGGAGAGGCTTTTCTTCCCGAAGCTGGGTTGTCAATTTTTCATTGGGTACACACCATCACTGTGAATAACCTTACCATCTTTGGGGTTGTTGCTGTTGCTGGTTTTTGTTATCTTTTGGGTCTAAGAAAGATTGTGAAATGTCTTTTCATATTGCAACTTCAAGTATTGCATGTGAATACGACTTTTACAAGAAATGTAGGAAACTGACACATGATGCATCTGTCCTTGTTAAGGATTGAACAAGAAGAGTTTGCAGCGTATTGAATGAGTTAGATCGAGCATTTGATTGTGTTCTTTCACTGTAACTATATTATAAATTTATAATATTAGCCATGGTTTCCATTTCTTATTAGTAACTGGCCTTCTTATAGTATGCAATTTCAGATCAAAGATGTTGTGGAAAGCTTTATTGACAATTAGTTATCTGGATTAATGAATCTGATTTACTTTCCTGGTCTATCACTGCTTTTTTACGTTATCTATTGATCTGTCTACAGTCTATGCAACGTGGAGATCCAGCATGGATTGGATACATTTATGCCTTTTCCATTTTTGTTGGAGTGGTAAGAATTTAAGTTACTTGCCTTTTCATCCTTTTTAGATTGGCTAGTTTTATAATACAAATGCCAATATGTGCATGTATATGTCTTTCAATGGTCACTGAAGGTTGGTTTTTGCACATCTCCTGCCTTTATTCCTCCCTCATTATGCCTATCCTATATAGAAATATCCGTCCTCTGATAACCATCTCTTTTTGTTGAAATTGTTGGGATATCTCAACTTCATTTGAATGATTGATTTTACTGATGTTTTACTTGATCCAGTCGTTGGGGGTGCTATGTGAGGCTCAATACTTCCAGAATGTCATGCGTGTTGGTTTCCGTCTGAGATCAACTTTGGTAAACTTGCTTCTACAAAGGCCTTTGTTCCTAGACTTGATTATGAAAACTGTAGTGATTACGAATTGCTCTAAGATGTGTTTTTGGCTATATTAGATAATGCTGTTTTAAAATCTTTGTTGAGCTTTTAGTGAGTACTAAAAACAATTACTGACATCTATCTGGCTTGGTGGATGCTACAGGTTGCTGCTGTATTTCGTAAATCCTTAAGGCTGACCCATGAGAGTCGTAGAAAGTTTGCTTCTGGGAAAATAACCAACCTAATGACAACCGATGCTGAAGCACTTCAGGCATGTAGACTTTATCTTTTAGTGTATGTAGGTCCGCGTCCAAATGAATTTTGACAACTGCAAGGTCTGGTATTCACTGGCATTTGTAGGTTAATTATGAAACTTGCTGAAACTATAAATGGGGTATGCATGATGGTGTGTGTTTTCTTCTTAGGATAATCATTATCATTTGGTTCATTAGTTAGGGAGACTTGGACTGTCAACCTTGTTTGCATTTTCTCTTATCTATTTATTGATGCTTTTCCTATAGTTTGGCATTTTCTCTTATCTATTTATGGGGCGCTATTGGGATTGAAACTCATTTAGCGAATTTTCTATTAGACTTCCATAATTTTGCCAATCTGAAAAAACTTCAATATGTGTATGACACTATGACTCATTTGTTTCACTATTGAGTTTTATGGTTTCTGTAACTCATATCAGATATCTCTGGTTGAATTATAATCAGCTGATGTTAAAAGACTCTTCAATGATTACTTCTGTATTTACTAAGAACAGTAAGAAGTGTGTACGTCTGCATTTGATTGACTCCATCTCACTTGTTTACAGCAAATATGCCAATCACTTCATACATTATGGTCAGCTCCATTCCGCATCATTGTTGCTATGGTTCTCCTTTACAAGGAGCTTGGAGTTGCCTCGATTTTGGGTGCTCTATTGTTGGTTCTTCTGTTCCCTCTGCAGGTATTTTTCTTTCTTTTGGTTGTGCATGCTTTGTATTGTGTGGGAAAATTGAAGGGTGATCAACTGGGTGTAGTGTTTGGAAGATAGCCAATTTCTCATTGCCTTAACCTTTTGATTGATCCTTATCATGCTTCAATGCCAATCTTCATTTATACTGATTTCAGTTGTCTTCAGTTACTGCTTAAGTCCGGGAATATATAGAAGAGATAATACATTAATTGATAAGATGTCTTGTTTATACAAATTTTATTCAATGTAACCTCATAACCTATGCTTACTTTGGACAGACATTAATTATCAGCAAAATGCAAAAGTTATCTAAGGAGGGCTTGCAGCGCACTGACAAGAGGATTGGCCTCATGAATGAAATCTTGGCTGCCATGGATACAGTGAAGTATGTTCTTTTATCCATCTTTATCCCCTCTTATTTTTGGACTTTTGAGGGCTTTCCAATGCTGAATACAACTTCCTCTGCTGAAACCTCCAGATGCTATGCGTGGGAGAGTAGTTTCCAGTCGAAGGTTCAAAGTGTCCGATCTGACGAATTATCTTGGTTCCGCAAGGCCCAACTCCTAGGAGCGGTATGTAAAAGAAATCATATTTTAAAAAATAGTTTGATCATCTTTCATGCATCCTATAGGAATATTTTCAACAAATCTAAGTCTTGGCCTTTATCAGTGTTTATCACATTTATATTTCCACAAAAAATAAAAGATTTTCATGAATGTGCATGCATCTGATCTTATAAATCTATCACCATTTATACTATTTAAAACAAGCAGTGTCTTCAGAAGTATGAATTTACCAACACCACTTAATTATAACATCTCAGCCTTCTATACCAGGTGAGCAGATATTTATACTGCTAATCTTATCTCTGATTCGTATGCCTTTTTTTTTTTTTTTTTTTTGCAGTTGAATACATTTTTACTCAATAGTATACCGGTTTTGGTGACCGTGGTTTCCTTTGCAATGTTCTCCCTACTTGGTGGAGAGTTGACGCCTGCAAGGGCATTTACTTCACTCTCTCTATTTGCGGTTCTGCGCTTTCCTCTTTTTATGCTCCCCAACATTATAACTCAGGTTCTGTAAAAATTCCTCTTCTGTATTCCTTTTCTTTGATACAAAGTCCTAGACTTTGTAATGGACCAATTTCATCCTAACTTGTCATGCTGTCAATATATGGCAGGTTGTGAATGCTAATGTTTCTCTAAAGCGTCTAGAAGAACTGTTGTTGGCTGAGGAGAGAGAGCTTCTACCAAACCCGCCTATTGAACCAGGACTGCCAGCAATCTCAATTAGTAATGGAACCTTTTCATGGGAATCCAAGGTTAATTTCATCAAATTTTCTACTATTACCTACTTCAAAATTTTCTGGAGTTGGATTCGGTTATTTGACATCATGCGTAAAAGTACACTCTTTCTGATGCTGCAAACGATATTGATATTTCTCCTTCTTAGCAGCAAGATGACAAGTCTTGATATATTTTCCCAATTGCAGCAAGAAAAACCCACGCTATGTGATGTCAATTTGGATATTCCTGCTGGCAGTTTGGTTGCCATCGTAGGAAGCACAGGTGAAGGGAAAACATCGTTAATATCTGCAATGCTTGGAGAGCTTCCTCCTACATCGTCAGAGACGAGCCTAGTCATTAGAGGAGCAGTTGCATATGTTCCACAAGTTTCCTGGATTTTCAATGCTACTGTAAGTTGCAGATCCCTACATTTAATATCAGTGCCTTTGAATTAGCCCATTTTCTTGTAAGTTGCTCGGAATGGGTCGATGTGATGATTCTGTATCGCATATCAGAAATGTGGGTGGGATGAATTGGGTCTACAAGATCTCTTCTTTTTGGTCTTAGGACACCAAACATGAATGAGGGGCTTATAGTTGCACGTTAGCTCTCTGGATGCGAAGTCATATAGCCGCATACTCTTCAAACACGAATGATTGAAAAATGATATTGCCATCGCAGGTGCGTGACAACATACTATTTGGATCAATCTTTGAACCGGCAAGATATGGCAGAGCAATAAATGTGACAGCCCTTCAGCATGACCTTGATTTACTCCCTGTAAGCTTATTTTGTCTAAATAAAGCTGAAGTACTATTGTTGTTGTGCTTGTTTACTCATCGCAAATTTCTTATCGCAAGGGTGGTGATCTCACTGAGATTGGTGAACGAGGTGTAAACATCAGCGGTGGTCAAAAGCAGAGAGTCTCTATGGCTAGGGCTGTTTATTCTAATTCAGATGTTTACATCTTTGATGATCCTTTAAGTGCTTTAGATGCGCACGTGGGGCGACAGGTAAACAATAAAGCTTCCTGCTGTATTGTATAATTTTCTGTGTAAGCTTAAACTATCGATAGGAAATCTTCTGATATTCGGAATGGAATGCTTTCTTTCAGGTTTTCGAAAAATGTATCAAGGAGGAGCTAAGAGGCAAGACTAGGGTCCTAGTCACGAACCAGCTACATTTTCTGTCGCAGGTCGATAGGATTATTTTGGTACATGATGGCATGATCAAAGAAGAGGGAACTTTCGAGGAGCTTTCCAACAATGGCCCGATGTTCCAGAAACTGATGGAAAATGCCGGGAAAATGGAAGAGTACGTTGAGGAGAGCGAGCAGTCTGAGAATAATGATCAAAACATCTCCGAACCCATGGCCAATGGAACGCTAAATGACGCTGCTAAAGGTGCTAACAACAATGTGCAGAAATCAAAAGAAGGCAAGTCTGTTCTTATTAAGCAAGAAGAACGAGAAACCGGAGTTATCAGTTGGGGTGTTCTAATGAGGTAACTAGCATCTATCGCTCTTTTTTTCGTTTTCTCCAAACTCAACTTCATCCAAATAGTCGATACCATAAACTAGTTATATGTCATTGTGAATAAATAGCTTCCATTGCGCCATTGAGTAATGATATGATCCCGGGGAACTATAGAATTCTGAAGAAATCACCTTCTTGCCAAGTTTTCAACATCGTCATTTTTCGCTAATAGAAACATAAAAGTTCATGTCTTCCCTCTGAACGAGCAACTACGTGGAGTTGTTGTTTCATAGTCGTATTTATAAAATCTTGCCTTGATTTGTTCTGTACTTCCAACAGGTACAAGAATGCGTTGGGAGGCTGGTGGGTGGTCATGATACTTCTTATGTGCTACGTATTAACGGAAACTTTGCGAGTATCAAGTAGCACATGGTTGAGCTACTGGACGGATCAGAGCGGTGCCAAGAAGTATGGGTCCGGTTTCTACAATTTAGTTTATGCACTTCTGTCATCCGGGCAGGTACCCATTGCGTTTTCTTCGTCTTGAATGATGTTGCTCTAGCTCATTCAAACACAGATATCATGAAGGCCGAAACTGACATACCTCATTGATACAGGTTCTTGTGGCCTTGATAAATTCGTACTGGTTAATCATTTCAAGTCTTTATGCGGCCAAGGTGCTTCATGATGCAATGCTCAACTCCATATTAAGAGCTCCCATGGTTTTCTTCCACACAAACCCGCTGGGGCGCATCATCAACCGGTTTGCGAAGGATATTGGTGACATAGATCGGACTGTCGCAGTGTATGCCAATATGTTCTTGGGTCAAGTGTCACAGCTTCTTTCAACCTTTGTATTGATAGGAATTGTGAGCACTATGTCCTTGTGGGCCATAATGCCTCTTCTCGTCGTGTTTTACGCTGCATATCTCTACTATCAGGTAAGAATGGCTTCACAGCATTTGGATTCGATTAGCTAGTAATGAAGTAGTTTAACATTTTGTTTTTCGGCTTGTGGCAGAGCACTGCTCGTGAGGTGAAACGTTTGGATTCGATCAGCAGGTCACCTGTTTACGCGCAATTTGGAGAAGCACTGAACGGGTTGACTACTATCCGTGCATACAAGGCCTATGACCGGATGGCATATATGAACGGGAAGTCAATGGATAACAATATCAGATTCACCCTTGTCACCATGGGCGGTAACAGGTGGCTCGGTATTCGTTTAGAGACGTTGGGCGGCCTCATGATATGGTTAACGGCTACATTTGCCGTGATGCAGAATGGAAGGGCCGAAAACCAGGCTGCATTTGCTTCAACTATGGGTCTACTCCTCAGCTATGCTCTCAACATTACAAGCTTGCTGACTGCCGTGCTGAGACTTGCAAGTATCGCTGAGAACAGTCTGAATTCCGTTGAACGGGTTGGCACCTATGTAGATTTGCCTTCTGAGGCACCATCGGTGATCGAAGGCAACCGCCCACCTCCAGCTTGGCCATCATCTGGATCTATTGATTTTGAGGATGTTGTCCTTCGATACCGACCAGAACTTCCTCCTGTCCTTCATGGTGTCTCCTTTACAGTGACTCCTGGCGAAAAGGTGGGAATAGTTGGTCGTACTGGTGCAGGGAAATCGAGCATGCTTAATGCATTGTTCCGGATAGTCGAGCTGGAAAGGGGCAGAATTTTGGTCGACAACTACGACACTGCAAAGTTTGGACTCACTGATCTTCGGAAAGTTCTCGGTATTATACCTCAAGCGCCAGTTTTGTTCTCAGGTATGCTTTAACATCCTTTATTTGAGTGTGTAATAGTCATGAAACGACGAAAAACAGTTATGATTTACGAGATGGTTTAACCGCAAATATACTTCAGGAACTGTGAGATTCAATCTGGATCCTTTCACTGAACACAGTGATGCTGACCTTTGGGAAGCTTTGGAGAGGGCTCATTTGAAAGACGCCATCAGACGGAACTCTTTAGGTCTTGATGCCGAGGTATGCCATCATTCAAACAGCCAAGTTTACAAGAAAGTTTGGTGTTTTGCTGGAGATTGTAACTTGTCTTCTTTCGGATGACGTTCCAGGTATCCGAAAGTGGGGAGAACTTCAGTGTTGGACAGAGACAGCTATTAAGTCTCGCGAGGGCGTTGCTACGAAGATCAAAGATCCTTGTCCTAGACGAAGCAACAGCAGCTGTTGATGTGAGGACTGATGCTCTCATTCAAAAGACTATAAGAGAGGAATTCAAGTCTTGCACAATGCTTATCATTGCGCATCGCCTGAATACTATCATCGACTGTGACCGCATCCTCCTCCTAGACTCAGGCCGGGTACGATTTTGCTTTTGTAGCTTTTTCATTCTCAATTGTTAACACTTTGTTTGTATGGTTTAAGACTAATATCGTCTTCCTATCACAGGTCCTAGAGTACGATGCCCCGGATAGGCTTCTCTCGAACGAGGAAAGCGCGTTCTCTAAGATGGTACAAAGCACGGGTGCTGCCAATGCTCAGTACCTACGCAACCTGGCGCTTGAAACCAGGGAAAACAAGTCACGAGCTGAAGCAATGAGCCAGCAGGATGGACAAAGGCGGTGGCTGGCCTCTGCACGATGGGCTGCTGCTGCGCAGTTTGCTCTTGCTGCCAGCCTAACTTCATCGCATAATGATCTTCAGCAATTGGAAATCGATGATGACGACAACATACTCAAGAAAACAAAGGACGCCGTCATAACACTTCAAGGCGTTCTTGAAGGAAAACATAACAAAGACATCGAAGAAACGCTTGAGCAGTACAATGTTTCCTCGGATAGTTGGTGGTCAGCTCTCTACAAAATGGTAGAAGGTATGAAGTACTGTCATGTATTACACAGTAGGAACTTGCATTATGCTGTTTTTGATGTGTCGAATGTGCTCTAAGGATCGTCTCCCTGTTTACAGGCCTTGCAATGATGAGCAGGCTGGGTCGGAACAGGCTCCAACAACCGGATTACAACTTCGACGAGAGGCCTGTCGATTGGGACCATGTTGAGATGTAGCAGAAAACAGCCACATTGAGCTTCAAATGAGTAGAAATAGCGAGATTATATATGCCATGAATATCTGAAAAAACCTCTATTGAATTGCTCCATATGTAACATAACTGCGAGGATTTTGTGTACTGCTTCGCTGTGTGCAACACAATGTGTGAATGTGTTCTTGTATAACTACCCACAGGGACCTATCATCGTCACCAAGGAGCTTCCGATCCTCAACCAGACAAGTTCTGGTCTTGAGAATGAAAAACCTTACCCGCCATGAAAGATCCAAAACTTGTAACAACTGCAAATCGAATCGAAGCCACTGAAATAGATGAACCATCTTAGAAAGAAATTCGAGTCCAGGGATGCTCTTTTGCTGGTTAGATCCTTCAATGTTCATGGATCATCGTCTTCATCTACGAAAATGGAAGCAATTAGGCAAGCCAGCAATGCAAAATCACAAGCTAGGGCCAAGTTACAAATCATTGAAACTGAATCACACATCACACAGATACCACAATTGCGAAGAAACAGATGGGGTTTTTATGACTGGGTAGCTCCTCCGAGCAACAAGGGCTCCCCAGGAGGCGAGGTGGCGGAAGAGGGCGAGCCACCGGGCTTCTCCTGCTCATAGGAGTGACCAGGAGGGTGGGAGACGGCCACCGCGACGAAATCATGACCGCTCTTTTTGACCAAATCTGGGAGCCACTGCACATCGACGGTCTCGATTAAGGGCTCGAAGCACGCCAAATGCGGGAGCTCAGCAACCTCGTCCTGGAGGCGGAGCAAGGGATGAACTAAGGGCACAGCTCGCATCACAGCATACAGAAACCGAAGCTCCTCGAACGCAGGATTCCGAAACCTAAGCTCGCCATCGGAGCTGCACGAAACGAAATCGAACACCGGGAGGTAGCCAGTAGTGCCAGTGATGAGCTTCCTGTGGGATTGGGAAGGGGGCAAGAGGGATTCCCTCTCAAATGTGACTCTGAGGACGTCGACATTCGGGATCCTAAGGGTCTTCCGAGGCCTGGTGACTTTTAGTGCGTCGGATTCCGATCGAAACAGATACAAAGCAAGATCACCGCCGTCTCCACCGATGAACTGGAGGCAGGAGAAGAGCTGCTTTTCGCCGGGCCATTCGGAGTCCTTACCGACGCGGACGCCGAGCAGGTGCCTCGGCCTAAGCCTCTTCCATGGATCCGTCCTCAGCAGAGCAGCTGCTGCTTCGTGAAGAGATTTGATGATTCCGGGAGATACGCCGGCCACATTCATTAGGCAGGTCCCGGATCCTGGGCCGAGACCTGGCCCCGATCCGAATTGCTCATTGAACCTCCCGAATAAACTCTTCAAATGCAGATCCATGAATCCCTAAAACGAGCGCAAACTAGCTTGGAATTGCTGCTAATCGAGTATGGAATCCAGCTTGAGATCCATCCTCAACATTTATTATTCAAGACGCCATTTTTGAAGCTAGCTAATAAAACAAGTAGTGAATTTGAAGAGGAAATTGGTATTGCAAATTGGAATGGTTTCGAAGAGGGCAATCGGATCGGATGAGATCCAGACAGCTGGGCTTGGGCAGGGCACTGGAAACGCGCACGCTTATTGTCGGATACTTTTTTTTTTGAAAAAAAAATATACTCCCTCCGTTTGAAAATAAATGTCGTTTGACTTTTGTACACTTTGTTTAAGGAAGTAAAAACTCTATAAAATATTATTTTTTTAATCAATTTTTTTTTTATAAATTGATACTTATTACTAATAAATATTAATTTATAAAAAAATTGATTAAAAAAATAATAATTTATAGAGTTTTTACCTCTTAAAAAACGTGCACAAAAGTTAAACGACATTTATTTTCAAACGGAGGGAGTATATATTATCTAATGTAGGGTTCGGGTGAGAACACCTCTACCGATGAGAATAAAAAAAGCGTTTTTATTAGCTGAAATTGCACTGCTCATGCACATTTTTACTGAATCACTTACTAATATAACTGTTAAACCACTTAATATGAGTATACTGAATCATTTACTAATTTTTTCCTAGACGCTCAGAGCGCGTTTTTACTAAACCACTTACTAATATAACTGTTGAACCACTTAATAAGAGTATACTGAACCACTTACTAATGGTTGAACCACTACGAGTAAAATGTTTGAACCACTACGAGTAAAATGGCTGAACCACTACGAGTAAAAGGGTTGAACCACTGTATCATAAGGATATTAGTAAGTGGTTCAGTAAAAACGCGTGTGTGTTTTTTAATTAACCAATCAAATTGCTTCTTTTATTCTCATCGGACCGGGTTGTTCTCACCGAAACCCTGCCTATTATCTAATATCTATCTAATCCATAATAATACTATAGATTTCCGCAGTACCACTAGTCCGCGATGCTACTGTTCGGTGGTACTTGCCTTCGTTATTCGTCAGCGTTCTCAACTTTGTAGTAGTTCTGCTTAGGTCGTCTCCTTTGTAGAGTTATTTTTGCCTGTTTCATTGCACTTGTTTTCTACTTGTATTGTATGTTTTTAGGGGGTTTCTATATGCCGATTCATCGACCTCTCGAAAATCAGGCTTGTCTAATCTCGAATTTTAACTTAATCAAAACAACAACAACAACAACAACAACAACAACAACAACAACAACAACAACAACAACAACAACAACAACAACAACAACAACAACAACAACAACAACAACAACAACAACAACAACAACAACAACAACAACAACAACAACAACAACAACAACAACAACAACAACAACAACAACAACAACAACAACAACAACAACAACAACAACAACAACAACAACAACAACAACAACAACAACAACAACAACAACAACAACAACAACAACAACAACAACAACAACAACAACAACAACAACAACCAACAACAACAACAACAACAACAACAACAACAACAACAACAACAACAACAACAACAACAACAACAACAACAATAATAATAATAATAAAGATGTGAAGATGTCACATGACAATCTTTTCTTAAATCAAAATCAAGACTTATGTGAAAATTTTTCTTCAAGTGTGACTCCACCAAAATAACTAATTCAATTACACTAAAAAAAAAAATAAAATTCAATTAGCGACGCCTACTAGCAATGGCCTGACTTTGCCATCGCTATTGACCTATTTTTTGCGACGACCAAGCAACGACTACGCGTATACAACAATGAAAACATTAAAACGTAAATAAATAACTTTTTAGATCTGAGTTCGCTTCTTCCCATCTCCATCGCCCTTCTTAAATCTAGGGAAAACGCATCAACCTCTTCCCCCATCCCTATTACCTTTCTCAGATCTATGAGTTTGCTAGAGGCACGCTTCACCCCGCTCGTTCTCCTTCTCTTCCATCTTCATCTCCATCTCTATCTCTATCGTTCACCTTCGCTCCGACCATGACCTCTCGCTCCCTACTACTGATGAAAACATACGGAAATGATCGACAAAAAGACGAAAAATGGAAAATGGAATAAGAATGCCATCCGCAGATGAAGAACGGTAGTTTGAGAATGCTAAAACACCCCCGAGATAAGGTGGACGCGAACATAAGTAGACAACACGTGTCCACCATGCCCCCCACCCACGGAGGCCACACGTGTCAAGGGCACATGGGTATTCGGCGGCCTCTTCCACAGATGAAAGAGGCGCGAAGAGGTCCATCCAAAAATTAAAGAAAACACCCATCCAATTTACTAACAAAGGTTGAATAATTCCCGCGGTCAGGAACAATGTACAACAGCGAGAACTTGGACGAAATAAGCCAGAGTGCAGCTCCGGAGCAAGAGGCCACAAGCATGTACAACCCATCCACCCTTCAGCCGGAGACTCAGGAAGATGTGCCTCCTTTCCATCAGAGGTACACGCCTTCATACGAAGAATATGTCCTGCCGGCATATGTCTGTTGTTGCAGGAGGCTTGATATGTCAAGTAATTACAAATAATAAAGATGTAATAAACGTAAATCAACTCCTGACCTAAGCAAATAATTACAAGACTTCCTCCTGTTGTAGTGGAAGGGTAGTCAGGATCGATCCACGAGGAGGCGTGTCAGCGGGATCCTAGTAGCGTTGGAAATCTCAAGTCTGCGTCGACCAGATGCCTCGATTTCGACCTTGGGCCTCGATGTCGACCTCGGCTGTCGATGTTCTCTGCAACAGAAGACCTGCAGAAACAAAAAACAAGTGGTCGATATCGACTGGAAGGGGTCCATATCGATGTCAGTTCACGAAATCGACTGGCTCAGAAGTCTGCCAGTCGATACAGAAGGGTCGATATCGATGATAGCGGTCGATATCGATGCTCAGCAAACTCCGCAGCGATGTTCGTCGTTGACTCAGAAAACTGTCGATGAACTCAGTGGTCGATATCGACGTCTGGGGTCGATATCGATGTCTTCCTGCAGTGAGTTAGTTCTTCGTTGGCAAAGAAAGACCGAAGATTTAAGAATGGATGAGAAGGGATGAACAGAAACAACAGTGGTTTTGGGTGTATAAAATATGTAAAAAGCAACTCCTAGGATTAGGGTTTACCACAACGTTAACCAATGCATGCGATAAGATAAATAAGACGGACAATTGCGCTATTTCACCCGAGGGACGAGCTTTCGCCGTACACCAACTCTTAGGATTACTCTTGCAAATAAACCTAATTGTCTCTACCAATTTTATTTTTATAACTCAAGTTGTTAGCATGAATCCCTTTTCTTTCGATTAGGACTAAACATAGAATCGTAGGAGGAGAGATAGACACAACGATATCAACATCAAATACTTACCTCAAGCGCGCATGGCTAACGTCGGGCTCACCCCGACCCTAAGAGCTTTGGGGAACTACTCGCTTCTCATCATGGAACTCATCATTGTTTGAAAGGAAGAAACTTGCATTAAAATAAAGTCCAAAGCTTTACAACTCAACGTCAACTTTCGCAAACGTCAAACCCTAAAACTTCTCTCTAACTCTAACTCTATTGTCTATTGTCTTTTTCTTGCTTCTTGTCTTGGATTGGATTAATGGATGCCAGCCCTCTAGGGCTTTATTTATAGGCTACTAATTCTTGCTATCCAAGGATTGTAACTCCTATCTAAACTATGAACTCTATCCGAACAATTTAGGATAGGTCTTTTATTTTGATAAAAACTTAAAGGAAAAGATAATAAACAGCTGCTAATATTTAAAAGAACGAGATAACTCATGGCTTTGATGATAGACTTCATAATCCGAGTCTCAAAATCGGATTTATCTTCTGTCGAGGTAGGGTCGATATCGACACCAGAGGTCGATATCGATGCTTGTGTTTCTGCTCGACTTGTCCAGCTCCGGTCGATGTCTATGACGATGGTCGATATCGATGCATGTATGTCGATATTGAGGCTTTCTTGTCTGGTCTGTGTGGCCTATCTCGACGCTCAGAAGTCGTGTCGAAATCTAGGGTCGATATCGATGTCTCCAGTCGATATCGACTTCTTCTCAGCTTCACTTGGCTTGTTCGTTTTGACTCCGATTTCATCGAATTCCTGTATGGTTAGCTCAAAACTCGTGCAGACTCTATTTCTTATACTTTAGCTCATTTTTTTTTATATATTTTTGAAGCTTTTCTTTGGAAATCGAATGAAATATGCAGTCAAAAGATGCAATAAACAAAGGTACAAATATGTACATCAAAACACCCCATACTTAGACTTGCTTGTCCTCAAGCAATAACGAAGCAATAACCAACACCTACAACACACCCTTCAAGTCTTCGCCCTTGTCAAAAGCAACATCATAAGCGGTAGCAAAGCAAAGCAAATGAATTTAACGTCATAGCACATATTTTGGCGATCCATAGGCATATGCAATTTTTGATCCAACCTTACAGGGATAATGTGTTTGCACTCAACTCTCATTTGTTTAGGCTATGAAGATCAACTCCCAACTCAATTCCATATACAATCTCATAAACATTGCAATTTATAAAAATCCACTTCGCAACCAATTATGAAAATGCAATAAGAACCATCTGGAGGACTTTCGCTCAATGGAAGACTTCAAAGAAGACTCCATTCGGCGGGGTTGTAATGGGGCTTGGTATAAAATAAAATGTATGGAATTATTTGGCTATGTGGTGCTTTTATAATTCGGGAATCAAGACTCCTAAATCTCAACACTTGCAATATCCAAACCATAACTCTTCATAATATGCTCTAAAGATGCATTCCATCAACCCTTCTTCCAAGTTCTAATATACCTCTCAAAAATATAACACTTGTATGAATAAAAGACTTAAGGATTTTGGCTCATGCACTATATATAGATATCTTTATTTATTTTTTTTTCGGATTTTTTTTTCGAAAATAATAAGTAAATAGGTGCATTTATATGTTGAGCCATAAATCCTTTTACAAAATATGACAAAATGTAAATATGCACCATCCTAAAATTTCCTTGCTCAAAACTGGACATTATGCTCTTTTCTTTCCACAAGGCATTAGTTCAACCAATCTAAGTCTCAATTCCCAAATGGGGTCAGGCTCAATTCGGCTAGGGATAATTTTGTGGAGTTTGCAATTTCAGGCTCAGGCTAATGTTTTGGCTTCAAGCAGGGATAATGCAAGGTAGGTAAAGAGAGGATAAAAATGGCTTAAAAGATGCCTCCATCATTTAATTCTCATAAACATAATCATATATATGCATTGGTTTTGAATAACTATCACAACATTTAGAGATGCATAGGAAGAGTAAATTCACTCAAGAAAGCGGAGGGATTTTTGATGTTCTCCCTATAGGTCAAAATTCTCACTAGGACAATTTTTGTTGGGTTTGCCTTTTAGCCTAGGATCATATGTGCCCAATTTCATCACAAGTTCACAATCTACATAAAAATTTAAAGACTTAGGCTAAACCATCCAAATATGCCATAGGATTTACATGATCAAGTCAGCTATTGAGTTTTCATCATAGGACATCTAAGTAGGGTTAAAAATCAACTTAAAAATAAACATGCATTTTTTTTTTGTATTTTTGACATTTTTCTATTTTTTTTGATTATTTGACATTTTATAAAAGTAAAACTAAGAAAAAAAAATTTAAACATGAATGCAATGCGAAGAAGAAACCAAGTTAAGACCATAAGACATGTCTTTCCCCCACCCCATACTTAAAATATACAGTGTCCTCACTGTATTAAAAAGAAGAACAAGGGTAGAGAGAAACTCACAGTGCAACCTGCGGATTCAGGTCAATTTCAAGTTGGGTCGATGCCAGAAGTCGATATCTAGGTCAGTGGTCGATGTCGACTGCATCTGTCGAATTCGAGGAAGAAGATGAAGACAAGGGCTGCCTGATTGCGGTCGATATCGAGTATTAGGGTCGATATCGACCTCTGCTTTTTCGCTCCTGAGTCCTCGATGTCGACTCTAGGAGATGGCTTGACCCTGGGGGGGTCGATTTCGACTGGCCTGGTCGATTTCGACTGCCTCTGCAGAAGCTTCTTTTCTACTTCGTCATTCCTTTTTGCTTAATAACCTGAAATCTTGGTTAGGAATATAGATAAAGCCACAAATTATCTCAATTTTAAAAGTAAAAAAAGCCAAAAGTTAAATCCTAAAAACCATCTATGAAAAATTTAAATGTTTTATGTACATGCTCTAGAGTTTTGAGTCGCTAGGCCGACTTCTCCGTCAATTCTTCATGACCCTTTTATGTAGGGACCCTTTGGCTTGAGCCTTCTCCTGGATCATCTAGGTCCTTTTGGTAGTAGCTAAGTTCAGCGACCAAGGCTTTTTTGATGTTAGGTTCTTCTTTGGGCGCTTTTCTTCTCTTTCTTGACCTAACTTTAGCAATATAGGCAAACCATGGAGCTTTGACCCTCACTTTAGTAGAATTATCAATAATCGGCTTAATTGATTTATCAATAATGGATGGAGGAGGGTTAGGAGTCATACCTGAGCTTACCTGTTTGGGCCCGAAACAGAAATCTTCGGGCTGAGGGGTGGTCGATTTCGACCATGGTGGGTCGATTTCGAGAGCTGTGGTCGATATCGATATATGTGGGTCGATATCGACCTCTGTGACCCCATACTTAAGCTCCTGGCAATGATCTGGCATGCTCGATTTCGACCAAGGGGGGTCGATTTCGATGTTGTTGGTCGATATCGACTGGTTCCAGTCGATGTCGACCCTGCTTGCTGTTTCCGTCCTCGCCAACAAAAATTTTCTAAGCTTCTCCTTAGCCGGCGAGAGGACTACTTGCTCCAGGTGCTTCGTTTCGCTCATGGTGGGGTGAAAGAGAATTCTATTACTTCGTTCCCTATAGTAAAGGTTAGTAACCCTCGACGTACATTGATATTGGCATCTGCAGTAGCTAAGAAAGGCCTACCAAGGATAATAGGCACTACAGGATCTTCAGGCGTCTCCAATACAATGAAATCAGTAGGCACAAAGAACTTACCTACCTTTACAGGAACGTCATCAACTATACCTGTGGGCCTGACGAAAGAGTTCTCAGCCATATAAAGTTGCATGTCCACAGGTTCAAGTGCGCCAATGTTCACCTTCTGCCAAATAGAGAGAGGCATGAGACTTACACTTGCCCCTAGGTCACATAGGGCTTTATAGCGATGTTGGCCAAGTCCCACGGTGATTGCAAACTTCCCTGGATCACTCTTCTTCTCAGGGAAGTCCATCTTCGAGCACTCCTCTGCGATCTCTGCCATGGATCTCTTCTTGCTCAGGATTTCTTTCAAGAATCGCACATAGGCAGGCATCTCGCTTAGGGCTTTTGTAAGAGGGATAGTAACGTTAAGTCCTTGAAGTATTTTAACAAAGCGCCTAAACTTGCCTTTGGTGGGATCCTCCAATGCTTTGGAAGGGAATGGCAACGTCTTCTTTGGAGTAGGGGCCAAAACGGAGGTCGGAGGGGCCTGCTAAACATCGATGTCGACTGGAGTTGGGTCGATATCGACTGGTAGGGTCGATTTCGACCTCTGCTGTGATTTCTCAGGTTCTGCAGTGCAATCGACATCGACTAGGGGGTCGACATGGTGGTCGATATCGACCTCTGGGTCGACATCGACCGGTCTGTCGATGTCGACTAGGTCTGCTGCTTTCTCCTCCGTTTCCGTTCGTGGCTTATGTACTTTGGTGCCACTCCTCAATTGCATGGCTGCGACATGGCCCGTCCCGGATTGTCCCTTAGGATTTGTAGTAGGTTGCCCAGGGAGTGTTCCGGACGGTCTAGGGATTTGTGCCGCCAATTGACCCAGTTGGGTCTCTACGTTCTTTTTCCAAATATCCATCTCCCCAATCCTTGTGGTAAGGTGATTGAGTTGAGAATGGATAGCATTGTTGGATTGATCATTCTTAGCTTGATTCCTCCTGATTTCATCCAGTACTAGTTGAAGATCATCCTTCTTTTGGTCTCTCTCCGAGTGCCCAGGAGCTCTATAAGGTGGAGGGTCCCTAGGGTTAACCTGGTTCCTTTGTGGTTGATGGAACCTTTGGTCTCCCCAATATTGGTGATTGGGACCCCTTATGTAGCGCGCCTCTTGGTGAGTCTCCGCTAGGTGTACTTGTTCGGCATGTGGGCACTCGATGGTGGTGTGCCACTGCGATCCGCATTCAATGCAATCTTGGTTCGCTGAAAGGAACCTTACTTGCTTTTGGAGCTTTCGAAGTTGATCCCTATGAAATTGCTCCTTTACATCCGGATCGATTACATTGGAGGGTTCATATAAGGGCATAGATGGGGCAGGCCTCGATGATGAAGATGATGTGTCGGAAGCCTCAGGAGTCCCATATATGTTGTCGAACTCCACCAATCTCTCTATGGTCTCCCAAGCCTCTTGTGGAGCGAGTTCAAGGTAGCCATAGGAGGTGTAGGTGTTGATCCTCTCCTTAGTTGCAGCGTCAAGAGCATTGTATACGATCTCCTGAATTACGTACGGTGGTTGGCCATGCGTCGGGCATGATTGTAGGAGGTCCTTAAACCTTTCCCAAATAGTCGCCAGAGCCTCACTAGGCTTTTGTTTGAAAGCCGTGATTTTTTGTCGGATCAACGCCGTCTTAGAAGGAGGAACGAACTTGTTGAGAAACGCGTCCTTGACTTCATTCCAGGTGTGGAGCGATCTTGGGGCTAAGCTTTCCAACCACTGTGATAACTCCCTCCCTTGATGAAAATCGGAATAAAGTTTCAAAGGCCTTGACAGCTCATCTGTGTCAAAGGTCTTGGAGCTTTAACAGTATTGATGAAATACAAAACCTGTTCTATATATTATTATGTCCGAATATTATTTAATATTATATACTTCCATTATATTATATGCCTAACTAACCTTTCAGGAAGTATTATTCGAATTACTTCTTTCCTTATGGTGCATATTGAGGAGATCCAAATTGGAGAGATCATATCTTCAAAGTGTCCAAAAATAGAAGATCCTTGGGCACGCCATGATCCGAACTAGCCGTGGTGAAGATCCTTAGGCGCCATGTTGCTTCTACATAAAGGAAAGGAAGAAGAAGACAGCTGACACCGGTTGAACACAAGCTTTCATACACTCAAGCCTTCAAGCGAAATCTTTCTTCTTCGTGTGCTCTCTGCTTGTCCTTAAGAGTCTGTTATTTCCTTTCAAAGCATTTGAGAGTTACACTGTGAGCTTATAGGATATATTTCGAGAGAGTGTTATACTCAAGAGTTTGTAACTCAGGAAGTAGACACTAGGCGATTGATTCACTAAGTGTAAGAGGATTCTACTAGATAGCATAGAGAGGTGGGGCTCTTCTAGATTGGTCTAGGACTCCAAGGGAACGTGAGTTGACTAGATTGCAATTGTATAGGAGAGAGGCTTCTCGAGGAGCTACTAGGATCCTAACTCTTGTGAATCAATAAAAGCCGGTTGAATCCTAGGGTTGTGGAAGAACCCTAGGCGGGGACGTAGGCCAAGTTCATGCCGAACCTCGTAAACAACTCATCGAGTCCTTTACTTATTGCTTTACCTTATTTCCGCACTTGGTTCTACTGTTTAACTTTGTGATTCAGGTTTTCAGAGAAAAGACTAAGTCTAATCTCAAAGGATTTTGCACGAGCATCAAAAGTCTTGATAATCTGCGAAAAACCGGCATACTCTATTCAACCCCCCTTCTAGAGTATTTCTATATTACTTTGTTTTACATTATCGAACCTTCAATTGGTATCAGAGCTTTACTCACTGTTTTTGATCTAACAATCTTGTGAGTTTTCGATTTTGTCTGGTGAAGCAAGCGGAGGATTTGCACAGGGAAGGTCCACGAGCAGACCACCACTCTTTGTAGGAAACAACTTTGTCCACTGGAGATCCTTGATGAAAATGTTCATTATAGATCAAGATCTGGAACTTTGGAACATTATAGAGAATGGTCCGAAGATTCCAGAGAAAGACGGACCAAATGGAACCAAAGTCGCAAAGAAGGAGTCTGAATACATCCAAGCGGATCTTGAACTCGTCTCCAAAAACTACAGGGCTATTAACTTACTTTATTGTGGTCTTAGCACTGATGAGTTTAACCGTATTTCATCTTGTAGGTCAGCTAAAGAGATTTGGGACAAACTGGTCGTCACCTATGAAGGAACGAACCAAGTGAAAGACACCAAGATTAGCATCTTCCTTCGAAAATATGAGCTCTTCAAAATGAAGTCTGATGAGTCAATCAAGGCCATGTTCACACGATTCACAGAAATCACCAACAACCTTGACTCTCTCGGCAAGAGCTTTACCAACGTTGAGAAAGTGAGGAAGATACTGAGGTGCCTCCCAAAAGAAAAATGGGGTCCAAAAGTAACAGCTATAGAGGAAGCAAAGGACCTCACCACTCTACCCCTTGATGACCTTCTTGGGAAGCTGATCACACATAAGATGATCCTTAATGAAGACGATGGAGAACTTCCAGCTAGCACTAAGAACTTGGCACTCAAGTCTAAGAAGGATGAGCCTAAAGATGGATCTGATTCCGAAGATGAGGATGACGATGAGGATGATCCTTTTGCTCTTATCACAAGAGGCCTTGCTCGAATTCTCAAAATGAAGAAGCAATTCAACAACAAGGATGGATCAGAGTCTTCAAAATTTTGAGGTAAGCCTCAATACAACAAGTATGAAAAGAAGACTAAACCGTTGTCTTGTTTTGAATGTGGTGAAACAGATCATCTCGTGAAGGACTGCCCTCAAAAGACAAAGAGCCAGTCCAAGAAGGGTGACAAATGGAAGAAGAAAGCCATGGTGGCAACTTGGAGCGATTCTGACTCTGACTCCGATGATGAGAAGGCCAATATTTGTCTTATGGCCTCAGAAGATGAATCCCACGATGAAAAGCTTGAAGCTACTGTAAGAGAACTTATGGCAAGTCCAAAAGAGGTATTATCGGAATTCCTTTCCAATATGATTGCCAATGAAGAGAAACTTATTGCCCAAACTAACATTCTTATTAAAAGAACTGTGGATCAGGAAAGAACTATTGAGGATCTGTCTATGAGGGTTAAAAATCTTGAAACTTCTTATTCAGGTCTTGACATTAAAGTCAAGACGCTTGACTCAGAGAATTCTGAACTCAAGCAAGATCTCTCCTCTCTAAGAAGTGAGCATCATGACTTAGAGAACGAGAAGATCTCCCTGAATAATAAGATTCAAGACCAACAGACAGCCCTCATAAGTTTTACCAAATCCAAAGGCACTCTTGATAGGACGTTGGGCGAGCAACAAAGTTCTCTAAACAAAAGTGGTATTGGTTACAATCCAAGGTTTTTAAAGAAGCAACACATTACCACCTTTGTAAAGGCAAAAGGAAGCAAAACCTCTCCTATATGTCACCACTGTGCTAGAAAGGGACATGTAAAAGAGACCTGCCCTTATAGAAGAAAGGATCCATATATTATTCGCAATACATTTCCTGTTCATTTGAGAAAAGAACGGATAACACAAGTTTGGGTTCCAAAAGGCACTATTTTACCAAACATGGTTTACCCCAACAATGGATCCAAATTTGCTTATTGGTCTAGCCACAAAGGTTGATGTTTGTCTTGCAGGAGAACACCAAGGTGAAGGAACATAAATGGATCATTGATAGTGGGTGCTCGAGGCATATGAGTGGAAAGAGTTCTCTCTTTCATGATCTAAAGGAGCAATCCACGGGAACAATCACTCTTGGTGACAAAGGAAAATGTGACATCGTTGGTATTGGTAGTGTTGGAAGTGATTCCAGCCATAGTATTAAAAATGTCTATCTTGTTAATGGTTTAAAGTATAATTTGCTTAGTGTCTCTCAACTATGTGATAGTGGCAACTATGTCAGATTTAACAAGAACATATGTCTAGTGTGCAGAGAAGATACAGGTGAAGTTATATTGACTGCATATCGTTACAACAATATATACGCTGTAAATGCTGATCAAGGGGCACAAGGAAGCTTAACCTGTCTAAAGGCCTTGACGGACGATCCAAAGCTCTGGCATAGGAGACTGGGTCATGTGAGTCCACATACACTACAGAAGCTTGTGTCCAAAGGGCTTGTAAGAGGGCTACCTGAGATTGACTTCAAAGGTATTGATATGTGCAATGCATGCACATGAGGTAAACAAACACGTAGCTCTTTCAAACCCAAAAAGGTTGTAAGTTCTTCTAGACCCCTTGAACTTTTACATATGGATCTATGTGGTCCTATGAGAGTCAAATCTCCCAATGGTAAAAAGTACATGCTTGTTGTTGTTGATGATTTTTCTAGATATACTTGGGTTGCATTTTTAAAAGAAAAATCAGAGGCCTTATTTGAGTTTTCAAAACTTTGTAAGGAGTTGCAAACTTTAAGAAACGAGCCCATAGTATCAATTCGAAGTGATCATGGTAGGGAGTTTGATCAACTTCAGTTTGATTTGTTTTGTGCTAAATATGGCATCTCCCATAACTTTTCTGCTCCTAGGACACCTCAACAAAACGGGGTTGTGGAATGCAAGAACCGCACCTTAGAGGATATGGCCAGGACTATGCTTTTAGAAAATGCATTACTTAAAACCTATTGGGCTGAAGCTGTTAACACAGCTAACTACATTTTGAATCGTTGTCTTATTCGTTCCATCTTAAAGAAAACTCCTTATGAACTTTTCAAAGGCCGCAAACCACTTATATCTTATTTTAAACCCTTTGGCTGTACTTGTTTTGTTTATAACAATGGAAAAGATAACCTTGGGAAATTTGATGCGCGTAGTGATGAAGGTATATTTCTTGGCTACTCCACAAGTAGCAAAGCTTATAGAATCTTCAATAAAAGGACCCAGTTAGTTGAAGAAAGTATACATGTTATATTTGATGAATGCAATGACGGTTCTTTGAGTGAAAGTGTTGTAGATATAGATCTTAACATCCATGCAGAGAACGAGGAAGGTGATGATGCTGCTACCAAGAACACAGAGAAGAGGAACATGGAGGAACAGATTCTTAACACTGAAGAATTGGCCCAAGGTGTTGAAGATTCGTCCAAAGCCCTTGGTGTCCAATCCAACAGTGTTGAGACGTCAAAAACTGCTGTAACTGAACCTAACAGGACCACGGAGTCAGATGTACCACAAGTCAATCCTACTGGTGTGACGAATCAAGGAGCTGAGACTAGCAATAGGAAATTCAAATACTCCTCATCACACTCATCAAAGGATATCATTTCTGACCCTACTTCTAGTGTTCAAACTCGTTCTAAACTTAAAGATCTTTGTGCTTTTCACGCGTTTGTTTCTCTTATTGAACCAAAGAAGGTAGATGAGGCACTTTAAGAGCCAGACTGGATCATTGCTATGCAAAGCGAGCTTAACGAATTTGAAAGAAACAAAGTCTGGACCTTGAAGCCAAGGCCAAAGCATCAATCAGTCATTGGCACACGATGGGTATTTCGAAACAAGCTAGATGAGAATGGTAAGATCGTGAGGAACAAGGCAAGACTTGTTGCTCAAGGCTACAATCAAGAGGAAGGTATTGACTACGAGGAGACCTTTGCTCCCGTAGCCAGGCTTGAAGCCATTCGTATATTATTAGCATTTGCATCTTTTATGGGCATAAAACTATATCAAATGGATGTCAAGTGTGCTTTTCTCAATGGTTTCTTAGAAGAAGAAGTTTATGTGGCTCAACCCCCAGGTTTTAAAAGTTTGGAATTTCCTAATCACGTTTATAAACTTGACAAAGCGCTTTATGGTTTGAAATAAGCCCCAAGAGCTTGGTATGAGCGCTTGTCAAAATATCTTTTAGAAAATGATTTTAAAAGGGGGTTGATCAACAAGACTCTTTTTATCAAGACCAAAGGAAAGGACATTTTGGTTATTCAAATTTATGTTGATGATATATTATTTGGTGCTACTAACACATCTTTGTGCAAGGAATTTTCTGACATCATGTGCAGCAAATTTGAGATGAGCTTGATGGGTGAACTCAACTTCTTTTTGGGATTACAAGTTCATCAATCCAAGAAAGGGATCTTTGTCAACCAAAGCAAGTACACTAAGGATCTCTTGAAGAAGTTCAAGATGGATCAATCCAAAGCAGCCAAGACTCCCATGAGCTCAACATTATCTCTAGATCAAGACAAGACTGGGAAAAGTGTCAATCAAAAGGAGTATAGAGGAATGATTGGATCTTTATTATATCTCACGGCCAGTAGACCTGACATCATGTTTAGTGTTTGCATGTGTGCTAGGTTTCAAGCTGATCCTAAAGAATCTCACCTCGTGGCTGTAAAGAGGATCTTTCGATATCTCAATGGCACTAAGGAGCTTGGACTATGGTACCCAAAGCAAAAGGATTTCACATTAATTGGATATTCTGATGCAGATTTTGCAGGGTATAAGGTGGATAGGAAGAGCACATCAGGATGTTGTCAATTCTTAGGAGCATCCTTGATCAGTTGGTACTCAAAGAAACAAAACTCAGTAGCTCTATCCACTGCAGAAGCCGAATACATTGCAGCTGGAGCCTGTTGCTCCCAAATCCTTTGGATAGCTCAACAAATGCGAGATCTTGGCATCAACCTCAAAGGCATTCCTATTAAATGTGACATACAAGTGCCATCTCCATCACTAAGAATCCTGTTCAGCATTCAAGGACCAAACATATTGATGTAAGGCATCATTTCATTAGAGACCATGTTGAAAAAGGTGATGTGTCCATTTCATTTATTTCAACTGATTATCAATGGGCTGACATTTTTACTAAGCCTTTGGGAGAGGACAGGTTCACCTTCATAAGACGAGAGATTGGGATGCTTAACAAGGATGCACTTTCGTAGGGGGAGCTTTCCCTTTACGAAAGATAATATCTACTTAGTGTCAAGACCTTTGAGAATTATGTCAAGGTTTGTGAACTAAATGGTAGATTACATACATCGGATCACATATTTTTGGTTAATATCTTTCTAGATATTTAATCAATTATATTTTTATCGGATTTCAAAATTGCCTATTTATGTTATATTTTCTTTCCGTTGAGATATCTTTATTTTGGAACTAAATATTTCGGTTATTCAGTCCTATTTTAATGGAATAGTTTGAATTTTGAATTGGAAATTTTTCAAATTTGGCAATGATATCATTACCCTCCCTTGGAACTCTAAACCCGTCCCATCACTCCATCATCTTCTCTCTCTACTTAAACCCAATTCAGTACCCGATTCCCTCACAACTCTGAACGTCTCCAAACCCTTTCACCTTCTTCTTCTTCAACCTCTCAACATGCTCTAAGAAAACCCTAACCGATTTCCTCCATGGCTCCCAAATCAAAGAAAGCTTCCACACCCAAAAGACTTGGCGCCACCCCCAAGGGACGCCAGGACACTGCTACTTCTCCTACACCTGAACCCACTCCTCAAGCCATCGTCCCTACTGTTGTCCAGAGCACCATCACTGAGAGCACGACTACAGTAACCAAGGGCTCTAAAAAACGCTCTGCTAAGAAGCCTCTCGGCGCGAAGCAGAAAGGGAAAAATAAGGTCATCGCTGAGGAGGTGGATAAGGAAGAAGAAGAGGAGGATCTTGATGCTATTCTGGAAAAGGATGCAGCCAAGGATGCCGAAGAAGAAGCTTTAAGGAAGAAAAAGGCCGAGGAGGAGGCCGAGCTTGCAAAGAAGTTGATCGAGGAGGAAGCTGAGAGAATCCGGAAGGAAGCCGAGGCTGAGACTCTCAAGGAGGTTCCTTCTGAAGAGGAGCCTGAGGAAGAGGACGAGGAGCAAGACGAATCCGGAGAGGACGAGGAGAATACCGATGGAGACAACGCTGAGGACTCGGGGTCAGAGGAAGAAGAGGAAGAGGAGCCCGTGCATGCTCCCTCTCCTTCTCCTCCTCCTCCTCCCCCGTTTCCAAAGAAGCGGAAAGCCTCTACAGCCAAGCCTCCTTCTCCCAAGTGCACCAGGAAGGGCACCCTCAAGAGCCTTGAGGCGCCTGCCAAGAAAGCCGCTCCAACGATTGCTCGCAGGAAGAACGCCGATCCACCTGCCTACATCCAGGTAAACCAATCCTTGCCCTCCTCTTGGTTTGAAAATGCTGAGACTGCTGGTAAGTGGGTAGATGAGTTTCGAACTCGTAGGATTTGCTGTTCTGATTTTTTGGATATTGAGTTCTTCGAAGCTTTGAAACTACCCTGCATTGATCTTCTCAAAAAATCCCCAGCCTGGACCCTTCTCAATCTTGAAACCGTTTACTATCCCCAGCTTACCCGCCTGTTCTACATAAACCTAAAAGCCAAACATGACGCCAATGGTTGGTCTTTGGATTCTGTTGTCAAAGGGGTTAGAATCTCTTTCAACTCCAATGACTTTGCAGATTTCCTTGGCCTACCTAGCCCATGTCCACCCTCTGAAATACACCCCTCAAAAGAAAACTGCATCATCCTTGCCCGAGCCAAGTACCTCCTACCCGAAGCATCTAACAACACCTCAAAGCAACTCACCCACTCATCCCTTACCCTTGAGGCAAAAGTCATATTTAACATCATTGTTCGATGCCTCTTACCCCGTCTTAAATCTGGTCGCTCCTTACTGACAATGCCATGGTCCTCATTTACCGTATCCTCAATGGCCTTGATCTTGATCTGGCCAACACTATTTTAGGATCCATGGCTCACACAAGAAAAGCCAGGAAAGGAACCCCCCTCCCCTTTGCTACCCTTTTGACCCCACTCTTCAAAGCTTCTGGAATTGATTTCAAAAATGAAGAACAGCAGCGTCATATGGGTATGTTCGACTCCAAGAGCCTTGAAAAGATTGGCATCACTCGGTCTCCCCAAGGGACCTTGAGTCTTGCCACTCCTTCAAAAGCTCTTCCCACTGCTTCAGCCGTTGATGAACGCATGGACAACCTGGAGTTGGGCTTGGAGGAAGTTCGCTTGGATATCAAGGAGCTGCACAAGGAGGTTATGACGGAGATGAGCGGGATAACCAAGATGCTACAAGGTCTGTGGACGAGGCTCACTGATGATGCTCCGGACTACAAAGCTTAAACCCTACCCTACCCTATCCCATCCCTGACATCTGATACATTGCTGGTTTTTGGAAACTTTTTCAAAACTTTTGGTGACTGTTTTACCTCCTCCCTTTGTTGAAAGACAAAAAGGGGGAGATGATCTGTGGTGGTGTTAGACTTTTTAAAACTGTTGCGATTTAAAGGTCTTGGAAGACCTTGGTTTTATTTTCAGTTGGATGGTCTTATTACTTTAATTTTTTGATCCAACATTTGTCTAACCCATGCAGGTACTTAGTCCGATTTTACTTATATTATATATGCTTGACTAAGTTGCAGGGATGCACAGGTTTTGTCTTTCATCAAGGGGGAGATTGATAACTCCCTCCCTTGATGAAAATCGGAATAAAGTTTCAAAGGCCTTGACAGCTCGTCTGTGTCAAAGGTCTTGGAGCTTTAACAGTATTGATGAAATACAAAACCTGTTCTATATATTATTATGTCCGAATATTATTTAATATTATATACTTCCATTATATTATATGCCTAACTAACCTTTCAGGAAGTATTATTCGAATTACTTCTTTCCTTATGGTGCATATTGAGGAGATCCAAATTGGAGAGATCATGTCTTCAAAGTGTCCAAAAATAGAAGATCCTTGGGCACGCCATGATCCGAACTAGCCGTGGTTGAAGATCCTTAGGCGCCATGTTGCTTCTACATAAAGGAAAGGAAGAAGAAGACAGCTGACACCGGTTGAACACAAGCTTTCATACACTCAAGCCTTCAAGCGAAATCTTTCTTCTTCGTGTGCTCTCTGCTTGTCCTTAAGAGTCTGTTATTTCCTTTCAAAGCATTCGAGAGTTACACTATGAGCTTATAGGATATATTTCGAGAGAGTGTTATACTCAAGAGTTTGTAACTCAGGAAGTAGACACTAGGCGATTGATTCACTAAGTGTAAGAGGATTCTACTAGATAGCATAGAGAGGTGGGGCTCTTCTAGATTGGTCTAGGACTCCAAGGGAACGTGAGTTGACTAGATTGCAATTGTATAGGAGAGAGGCTTCTCGGGGAGCTACTAGGATCCTAAGTCTTGTGAATCAATAAAAGCCGGTTGAATCCTAGGGTTGTGGAAGAACCCTAGGCGGGGACGTAGGCCAAGTTCGTGCCGAACCTCGTAAACAACTCATCGAGTCCTTTACTTATTGCTTTACCTTATTTCCGCACTTGGTTCTACTGTTTAACTTTGTGATTCAGGTTTTCAGAGAAAAGACTAAGTCTAATCTCAAAGGATTTTGCACGAGCATCAAAAGTCTTGATAATCTGCGAAAAACCGGCATACTCTATTCAACCCCTCTTCTAGAGTATTTCTATATTACTTTGTTTTACATTATCGAACCTTCAATTGGTATCAGAGCTTTACTCACTGTTTTTGATCTAACAATCTTGTGAGTTTTCGATCATGTCTGGTGAAGCAAGCGGAGGATTTGCACAGGGAAGGTCCACGAGCAGACCACCACTCTTTGTAGGAAACAACTTTGTCCACTGGAGATCCTTGATGAAAATGTTCATTATAGATCAAGATCTGGAACTTTGGAACATTATAGAGAATTGTCCGAAGATTCCAGAGAAAGACGGACCAAATGGAACCAAAGTCGCAAAGAAGGAGTCTGAATACATCCAAGCGGATCTTGAACTCGTCTCCAAAAACTACAGGGCTATTAACTTACTTTATTATGGTCTTAGCACTGATGAGTTTAACCGTATTTCATCTTGTAGGTCAGCTAAAGAGATTTGGGACAAACTGGTCGTCACCTATGAAGGAACGAACCAAGTGAAAGACACCAAGATTAGCATCTTCCTTCGAAAATATGAGCTCTTCAAAATGAAGTCTGATGAGTCAATCAAGGCCATGTTCACACGATTCACAGAAATCACCAACAACCTTGACTCTCTCGGCAAGAGCTTTACCAACGTTGAGAAAGTGAGGAAGATACTGAGGTGCCTCCCAAAAGAAAAATGGGGTCCAAAAGTAACAGCTATAGAGGAAGCAAAGGACCTCACCACTCTACCCCTTGATGACCTTCTTGGGAAGCTGATCACACATGAGATGATCCTTAATGAAGACGATGGAGAACTTCCAGCTAGCACTAAGAACTTGGCACTCAAGTCTAAGAAGGATGAGCCTAAAGATGGATCTGATTCCGAAGATGAGGATGACGATGAGGATGATCCTTTTGCTCTTATCACAAGAGGCCTTGCTCGAATTCTCAAAATGAAGAAGCAATTCAACAACAAGGATGGATCAGAGTCTTCAAAATTTTGAGGTAAGCCTCAATACAACAAGTATGAAAAGAAGACTAAACCGTTGTCTTGTTTTGAATGTGGTGAAATAGATCATCTCGTGAAGGACTGCCCTCAAAAGACAAAGAGCCAGTCCAAGAAGGGTGACAAATGGAAGAAGAAAGCCATGGTGGCAACTTGGAGCGATTCTGACTCTGACTCCGATGATGAGAAGGCCAATATTTGTCTTATGGCCTCAGAAGATGAATCCCACGATGAAAAGCTTGAAGCTACTGTAAGAGAACTTATGGCAAGTCCAAAAGAGGTATTATCGGAATTCCTTTCCAATATGATTGCCAATGAAGAGAAACTTATTGCCCAAACTAACATTCTTATTAAGAGAACTGTGGATCAGGAAAGAACTATTGAGGATCTGTCTATGAGGGTTAAAAATCTTGAAACTTCTTATTCAGGTCTTGACATTAAAGTCAAGAAGCTTGACTCAGAGAATTCTGAACTCAAGCAAGATCTCTCCTCTCTAAGAAGTGAGCATCATGACTTAGAGAACGAGAAGATCTCCCTGAATAATAAGATTCAAGACCAACAGACAGCCCTCATAAGTTTTACCAAATCCAAAGGCACTCTTGATAGGACGTTGGGCGAGCAACAAAGTTCTCTAAACAAAAGTGGTATTGGTTACAATCCAAGGTTTTTAAAGAAGCAGCACATTACCACCTTTGTAAAGGCAAAAGGAAGCAAAACCTCTCCTATATGTCACCACTGTGCTAGAAAGGGACATGTAAAAGAGACCTGCCCTTATAGAAGAAAGGATCCATATATTATTCGCAATACATTTCCTGTTCATTTGAGAAAAGAACGGATAACACAAGTTTGGGTTCTAAAAGGCACTATTTTACCAAACATGGTTTACCCCAACAATGGATCCAAATTTGCTTATTGGTCTAGCCACAAAGGTTGATGTTTGTCTTGCAGGAGAACACCAAGGTGAAGGAACATAAATGGATCATTGATAGTGGGTGCTCGAGGCATATGAGTGGAAAGAGTTCTCTCTTTCATGATCTAAAGGAGCAATCCACGGGAACAATCACTCTTGGTGACAAAGGAAAATGTGACATCGTTGGTATTGGTAGTGTTGGAAGTGATTCCAGCCATAGTATTAAAAATGTCTATCTTGTTAATGGTTTAAAGTATAATTTGCTTAGTGTCTCTCAACTATGTGATAGTGGCAACTATGTCAGATTTAACAAGAACATATGTCTAGTGTGCAGAGAAGATACAGGTGAAGTTATATTGACTGCATATCGTTACAACAATATATACGCTGTAAATGCTGATCAAGTGGCACAAGGAAGCTTAACCTGTCTAAAGGCCTTGACGGACGATCCAAAGCTCTGGCATAGGAGACTGGGTCATGTGAGTCCACATACACTACAGAAGCTTGTGTCCAAAGGGCTTGTAAGAGGGCTACCTGAGATTGACTTCAAAGGTATTGATATGTGCAATGCATGCACATGAGGTAAACAAACACGTAGCTCTTTCAAACCCAAAAAGGTTGTAAGTTCTTCTAGACCCCTTGAACTTTTACATATGGATCTATGTGGTCCTATGAGAGTCAAATCTCCCAATGGTAAAAAGTACATGCTTGCTGTTGTTGATGATTTTTCTAGATATACTTGGGTTGCATTTTTAAAAGAAAAATCAGAGGCCTTATTTGAGTTTTCAAAACTTTGTAAGGAGTTGTTGATGGTAGGGAGTTTGATCAACTTCAGTTTGATTTGTTTTGTGCTAAATATGGCATCTCCCAGAATTTAGGATAGGTCTTTTATTTTGATAAAAATAATCAAATAAAATAAATCAAGATGCAAACTTCCAAGGTTAGGGATCACCACAACATATATGTAACTCATAAATTACATAAAGATGCATGCTTTATATCAAAGAATCGACTTTCGCAAATTCCAACAATTTAGGTAATAGAGGCTTTCACATAAAAACCTAATTTGTTTCTACCTTTTCTTAATTAGGATTAACCAACTTTCGCAAGCAAAACCTAATTACTATCCAAATTCATAATTAATTCACTTTCGCTTCATAATTGCAAATAAGGAATTGTCCTCAACTGTCGCAAAGGATTAAGCACATAGGTAGATGATGATAAAGACATATAAATTCATGGATTTATAAATCAAACACACATATCTATGTTGGGATCACCCCAACCCTAGAAGAAGGGAAATTAGAAAGCAAACATGATGAAAGAAATTAACTTTAACATTAAACTAAATCTAAAACTTACAAAACCTTCCAAACGTTCCTCCTCCTCTCTCTCTCTCCCCTCTCCTCTCTTCCTCCTAACTATTGCGCCCGAAGACGACTTGGCTTGAATGAATAAAAATCAGCCCCCTAGGGCTTTATTTATAGGCTCCAATCTAATTCTCGCTATCCAAGGATTGTAACTCCTATCTAAACTATGAACTCTATCCGAACAATTTAGGATAGGTCTTTTATTTTGATAAAAACTTAAAGGAAAAGACAATAAACAGCTGCTAATATCTAAAAGAACGAGATAACTCATGCCTTTGATGATAGACTTCACAATCCGAGTCTCAAAATCGGATTTATCTTCTATCGAGGTAGGGTCGATATCGACACCAGAGGTCGATATCGATGCTTGTGTTTCTGCTCGACTTGTCCAGCTCCGGTCGATGTCTATGACGATGGTCGATATCGAGGCTTTCTTGTCTGGTCTGTGTGGCCTATCTCGACGCTCAGAAGTCGTGTCGAAATCTAAGGTCGATATCGATGTCTCCAGTCGATATCGACCTCTTCTCAGCTTCACTTGGCTTGTTCGTTTTGACTCCGATTTCATCGAATTCCTGTATGGTTAGCTCAAAACTCGTGCAGACTCTATTTCTTATACTTTAGCTCATTTTTTTATATATATTTTTGAAGCTTTTCTTTGGAAATCGAATGAAATATGCAGTCAAAAGATGCAATAAACAAAGGTACAAATATGTACATCAATGTCCCCTTTGGAATTCCACAGGAACCAATCCACTATTACCAGCCATTACCGGAGCCACAAAACTTCTATGAATACGGAAACCCATATCAAAGCCAACACGGGACCTTCTATCACGGCCCCCGGTATGACACGTATGGCCAACCATACACGACGGATACCTTCAACATCAATCACTACGGGAACCCCGTGTACAGCGTCCCAGACTTGGGGTTTGACCCTTTACGCCAAGGGCCGCAAAGAGACAACATGCAGCCCAATAAACATCATCGAGGGGAACGCTAGACCGACGTATCCACCTCCACCAAATCCGGCTCGGCGCAAATGAAGATTGATCCCCCGGAGACCTTATCATCAGTGTTCACCCAGGACGTATGTAAAGCCCCGGTGCCAAAACGATGGAGGGACGTGAACCTCATGAAGTATGACAGGACAACGGACCCCGAAGATCACTTGTGCCACTTCGTGACCGCGATGTGCATCAATGAATACAATGATGCATTGATGTGCAGAACTTTCCCATCAACGCTGACAAAGATAGCATTGACGTGGTTCACTAACCTGCCGAAGAACTCAGTCGCCAGCTTTTCCGAGCTGAACCGGATATTCCAGTACCATTTTGGGAGCGCACGCTCTAGAAAAAAGACCATGTTGGACCCGAACTCAATCAGACAAGGGGGAGATGAGACTCTGGGGCATTTCTTTGCCCGCTTCACCAGCGTAGTTGTCCAGATCCCAAATTTCAACCACGAATCCACGACCATCATCCTTATGGGAAACCTAGCAGCCGCGTCAAGCTCACGAGCCAACGGCGGGCACCAAGGTTTCTTTGGAAAAATAGCAGGAAAGTTCAGAAAAGACAAAGGAGCAGCGAAACCACCAAAACAATCATCAGCAGAACACCATTGCCCACTACAAAATGATGTTATTGCAGGAGGAACGTCGAGTTTCTTAAGTTACAAATAATAAGATGTATAAATGTAAACCGACTCCAAGCCTATGCAAATAATTACAAGACTTCCTCCCGTTGTACTGGAAGGGTAGTCAGGATCGATCCACGAGGAGGCGTGTCAGCGGGATCCTAGTAGCGTTGGAAATCTCACGTCTTGCGTCGACCAAAAGCCTCGATTTCGACCTTGGAGCTCGATGTCGTCCTCGGCTGTCAATGCTTTCTGCAACAGAAGACCTGCAGAGACAAAAACGGGAGTCGATATCAACTGGAAAGGTCGATATTGATGTTAGTCCACGAAATCGACTGGCTCAGAAGTCTGCCAGTCGATACAGAAGGTCAATTTCGACATTGGGGGTCGATTTCGATGTTTAGTGAACTCCGTAGTGATGATCGTCGTCGACTCAGAAAACCGTCGACGAACTCAATGGTCGATATCGACGTCTGCAGTCGATATCGATGTCTTCTCCTGCAAAGTTGTTAGCTTTTGTCAGCAAAGAAAGGCCGAAGACTTTAGGATGGATGATGATGCGATGAACAGAAATAAAACAGGGGTTTTGGTGAATATAAACTATGTGAAAAGCAACTCCTAGGATTAGGGTTTACCACAACGTTAACCAATGCATGCGACGAGATAAATAAGACGGACAATTGCGCTATTTCACCCGAGGGACAAGCTTTCGCTGTACACCAACTCTTAGGATTACTCTTGCAAATAAACCTAATTGTCTCTACCAATTTTATGTTTATAACTCAAGTTGTTAGCATGAATCCCTTTTCTTTCGATTAGGAGTAAACATAGAATCGTAGGAGATGATATATACACAACGATATCAACATCGGGCTCACCCCGACCCTAAGAGCTTTGGGGGACTACTCGCACCTCATCATGGAACTCATCATTGATTGAAAGAAGTAAACTTGCATTAAAATATAAATTCCGAAGCTTTACAACTCAACATCGGCTTTCGCAAACGCCAAACCCTAAAACTTCTCTCTAACTCTATTGTATGTAATTGGATGTGTTGATTGGTGATTAATTGATGATCGAATGCCAGCCCCCTAGGGCTTTATTTATAGGCTACTAATCCTCGCTATCCAAGGATTGTAACTTCTATATAAACTATGAACTCTATCCAAACAATTAGGATAGGTCTTTTATTTTGATGAAACTTAAACTAACTTGATAAAAACTTAAAGGAAAAGATAAATTCCGCTGCTATCTATCTAGAAGTACAAGATAATCCATGGCCTTGATGATAGAATTCATTATCCGAGTCTCAAAATCGGATCTATCTTCTGTCGAGATAAGGTCGATATCGACCACAGAGGTCGATATCGATGTCTTCTTGGTGGGTCTGTGTGGTCTATCTCGACACTCAGAAGGTGTGTCGACAACTATGGTCGATATCAATGTTTAAGGTCGATATCGACCTCTGCTCAGCTTCACTTGGCTTCTTCGTTTTGACTCCGATTTCGCTCGAATTCCTGCATGGTTAGCTCAAAACTTGTGCATACTCTATTTCTTGTAAGGTCGGCCAGTGAGACGATGGGGGATAAGCTTCATCGTCGAGAGGGAAACAGCCCAGACAAATGGGCTACATAAAATTGGCGTGCCCAATTTCTGAATTATGATTATTATATAATAAGTTTTGACCCTCTTATTATAAGATACTTCTTTATCTTTTGAGTTGTTCTGCCGGATCGGTCGCCCCCATGCCGCCACACGGGGGGACATGGGGACGTAAAAAAGAAAGAGAGGCGGAAAAATAGCTCGACGCCAGGATGATACACCAATTCTTACACAAGTTTATGTTCTTTTGAACATTTTCTTTGGAAATCGAATGAAATATGAAGTCAAAAGATGCAATAAAAGGAGGTACAAATATGTACATTAAAACACCCCATACTTAGACTTGCTTGTGCACAAGCAATAACCAAGCAATAACCAACACGTACAACACACCCTTCAAGTCTTCGCCTTTGTCAAAAGCAACATCATAAGCGGTAGCAAAGCAAAGCAAGTGAATTTAACGTCATAGCACATATTTAGGCGATCCATAGGCATATGCAATTTTGATCCAACCTCACAGGGATAATGTTTTTTGCACTCAACTCTCATGTGTTTAGGCTATGAAGATCAACTCTCACTCAATTCCATACACAATCTCATAAACATTGCAATTTATAAAAATCCACTTCGCAACCAATTATGAAAATGCAATAAGAACTATCAGGAGGACTTTCGCTCAATGGAAGACTTCAAAGAAGACTCCATTCGGCGGGGTTGTAATGGGGCCTGGTAAGGAATTAAGGGTATGGAATTATTTGGCTATGTGGTGTTTTTATAATTCGGGAATCAAGACTCCTAAATTTCAACACTCCCAATATCCAAACCATAACTCTTCCATGTTACTCTTTCCAAGCTCAATCTCCCATAATGCTCTTTTCCAACTCATCTTTCCATAATATACTCTAAAGTTGCACTAAAAGATGTAAACCATACTACCAACCCTTCTTTCAAACTCTAATATGCCTCTCAAAAATATAACACTTGTATGAAATAAAATAAAGGACTTACGGATTTTGGCTCATGAACTATATACATCTTTTTTTTTTGACGAAAATAATAAATAAATACTAAAAATATGTGCATTTATATGGTGAGCAAAAAATCCTTTACAAAAAATGACAGAATGTAAATATATACCAACCCATAATTTCCTTTCTCAAAACTGAATATATGCACTTTTCTTTCCACAAGGCATTAGTCTAACCATTCTAAGTCTCAATTCCCAAATGGGGATCAGGCTCAGTTCGGCTAGGGATAATTTTGTGGAGTTTGCAATTTCAGGCTCAGGCTAATTTTCCGGCTTCAAGCGTGGATAATGCAGGGTAGGTAAAGAGAGAATAAAAATGGCTTCAAAGATGCCTCCATCATTTAATTCTTATAAACATAAACATATTTATGTATTGGTTTTGAATAACTATCACAATATTTAGAGATGCATAGGAAGAGTAAATTCACTCAAGAAAGCGGAGGGATTTTTTGATGTTCTCCCTATAGGCCAAAATTCTCACAAGGACAATTTTTGTTTGTTGGATTTGCTTTTTAGCCTAGGATCATATGTGCTCAATTTCATCACAAGTTCACAATCTACATAAAAATTTAAGGACTAAGGCTAAACCATCCAAAATATGCCATAGGATTTACATGATCAAGTCAGCTATTGAGTTTTCATCAAGGGACATCTAAGTAGGGTTTAAAAACAAACTTAAAAATAAACATGCATTTTTTTTTTGTATTTTTGACATTTTTCTATTTTTTTTAGATTTTGACATTTTATAAAAGTAAAACTAAGAACAAAAACTTAAACATGCATGCAATGCGAAGAAGAAAACCAAGTTATGACCATAAGACATGTTTTTCCCCCACCCCATACTTAAAATATACAGTGTCCTCACTGTATTAAAAAGAAGAACAAGGGTAGAGAGAAACTCACAGCGCGACCTGCGGATTCAGGTCAATTTAAAGGTTAGGTCGATGCCAGAGGTCGATATCTATGTCAGTGGTTGATGTCGACTGCATCTGTCGAAGTGGAGGAAGAAAATAAAAACAAGGGCTGCCTGATGATGGTCGATATCGATGATTATGGTCGATATCGACCTCAGCTTTTCGCTCCTGAGTCCTCGATGTCGACTCCAGGAGATGGCTTGACCCTGGGGGGGTCGATTTCGACTGGCCTGGTCGATTTCGACTGCCTCCACAGAAGCTTCTTTTCTTCTTCGTCATTCCTTTTGCTTAGAAACCTGAAATCTTTGTAAGAAATATAGATAAAGCCACGAATTATCTCAATTTAAAGGGTTTAAAAAAAAGTCAAATCCTAAAAACCATCTATGAAAAATTTAAAGGTTTTATGTACACGCTCTAGAGTTTTGAGTCGCTAGGCCGACTTCTCCGTCAATTCTTAACGAGCCTTTTATGTAGGGACCCTTCGAGCTCGAGCATTCTCCTGGGTCATCTAGGTCCTTTTGGTAGTATCTAAGCTCGGCGACCAAGGCTTCTTCATTGTTAGGTTCTTCTTTGGGCGCTTTCCCTCTCTTTTTTGACCTAACTTTAGCAATATAGGCAAACCATGGAGCTTTGACCCTCTCTTTAGTTGAATTATCAATAATTGGCTTAATTGATTCATCAATAAGGGACAGAGGAGGGTTAGGAGCCATACCTGGGCTTACCTATTTGGGCCCGAAACAGAAATCTTCGGGCTGAGGGGTGGTCGATTTCGACCAAGGTGGGTCGATTTCGAGAGCTTTGGTCGATACCGACATGTGGGGGTCGATATCGACCTCTGTGACCCCATACTTAAGCTCCTGACAATAATCTGGGATGCTCGATTTTGACCAAGGGGGGTTGATTTCGATGTTGTTAGTCGATATCGACTTGTTCCAGTCGATGTCGACCCTGCTTGCTGTTTCCATCCTTGCCAACAAAAATTTTCTAAGCTTTTCCTTAGCCGATGAGAGGACTACTTGCTCCAGGTGCTTTGTTTCGCTCATGGTCGGGTTGAAAGAGAATTTTATTACTTCGTTCCCTATAGTAAAGGTTAGTAATCCTCGACGTACATTTATATTGGCATCAGCAGTAGCTAAGAAAGGCCTACCAAGGATAATAGGCACTAGAGGATCTTCAGGCATCTCCAATACAATGAAATCAGTAGGCACAAAGAACTTACCTACCTTTACTGGAACGTCATCAACTATACCTGTGGGTCTGACGAATGAGTTGTCGGCCATATAAAGTTTCATATCCACATGTTCAAGTGCTCCAATATTCACCTTTTGCCAAATAGAGAGAGGCATGAAACTTACGCTTGCCCCTAGGTCACATAGGGCCTTATAACGATGTTGGCCAAGTCCCATGGTGATTGCAAACTTCCCTGAATCACTCCTCTTCTCAGGGAAGTCCATCTTTGAGCACTCCTCTGCGATCTCTGCCATGGATTGCTTCTTGCTAAGGATGTCTTTCAGGAATCGAACATAGGCGGGCATCTCACTTAGGGCTTCTGTTAGAGGAATGGTAACGTTAAGACCTTGAAGAATTTTTACAAAGCGCCTAAACTTACCTTTGGTGGGATCCTCCAATGCTTTGGAAGGGAATGGCAATGTCTTCTTTGGTGGAGGGGCCAAAACGGGGGTCAGAGGGGCCTGCTAGACATCGACATCGACTGGGATATGGTCGATATCGACTGGGATGGTCGATGTCGACCTCTGTTGTGGCTTTGATGGCTCTGCAGTGGCCTCGACGTCGACTAGTGGGTCGATCTGGTGGTTGATATCCACCTCATCCTCGACATCGACTGGTCTGTCGATGTCGATTGGATCTGCTGCTTTCTGAGACTCCGTCCAAGGCTTTGGTACTTTGTTGCCACTTCTTAATTGCATGGCTGCGACATGGCCCGTTTCGGATTGCCCCTTAGGATTTGTAGTGGGTTGCCCAGGGAACGTTCCGGACGGTCTAGGGATTTGTGCCGCCAATTGACCCAGTTGGGTCTCCACGTTCTTTTTCCAAATATCCATCTCCCCAATCCTTGTGGTGAGGTGATTGAGTTGAGAATGTATTGCATTGTTGGATTGATCATTTTTAGCCTGATTCCGCCTGATTTCATCCAATACAAGTTGAAGATCATCCTTTCGTTGGTCCCTCTCCGGGTGCCCAGGAGCTCTATAAGGCGGGGGGTGCCTAGGGTTAACCAGGTTCCTTTGTGGTTGATGGAATCTTTGGTCTCCCCAATATTGGTGATTGGGACCCCTCATGTAGCGCGCCTCCTGGTGAGTCTCCGCTAGTTGTACTTGTTCAGCATGGGGGCACTCGATGGTGGTGTGCCGCTGCGATCCACATTCGATGCAATCTTGGTTCGCCGAAAGAACCTCACTTGCTTTTGGAGCTTTCGAAGTTGATCTCTATGGAATTGCTCCTTCACGTCCGGATCTATTACCTTGGAGGGTTCATATAAGGGCATAGATGGGGCAGGCCTCGACGATGATGATGTGTCGGAAGCCTCAGGAGTCCCATATGTGTTGTTGAACTCCCGTAGGTGTTGATCCTCTCATTGGTTGCAGCATCAAGAGCATTGTAAATAATCTCCTGAATCACGTACGGTGGTTGGCCATGTGTCGGGCAAGATCGTAGTAGGTCCTTAAACCTTTCCCAAACAGTCGCCAGAGCCTCACCGGGCTTTTGTTTGAAAGCCGTATTTTCTGTCGGATCAACGCCGTCTTAGAAGGAGGGAAGAATTTGTTGAGAAACGCGTCCTTGACTTCATTCCAGGTGCGGAGCGATCTTGGGGCTAAGCTTTCCAACCACTGCAATGCTTTACCTGTAAGGGACCATCGAAAAGCTTTTAGTTGGACATATTCCAGGCTCTGTCCATCGACAATAGTATCACAAAGGTCTAAGAAGGTAGAAATATGTGCCATAGGGAATTCATTAGGTTTTCCTTCATATTGATGCCTTCTTATTTCAGTCAGGAAGTTAGGTTTAATTTCAAAATTAGAGGTAGGGATTAGAATCGCCGATTCAGGCACGGTGAGCGCGGGGTGCATATATTGCTTCGCATTCCAAGGGAGGGCATTGATTTGGGCTTCTATTTGCCTCCGGCCTTCCTCCTCCCCATCCGCACGCTCCTTAAGTACCGCCTCTCTAGTCGTTAAGTGCTCGACCTGCTTCCTTAGTTGCTCAATAAGTTCAGCCTGGTTCGCGTTGTCTGCCATGATTCTTTGAGCTTGGGCTCTTAGATGGAAGTAGCGTTCAGGGTCGTCTACTCCTTCGAATTCAGGTGGGCGATCAGCGCGTCGCATACACCTGCAAAACCAAACTAGGTAGAGATATGAGATAGACTACTAGGGCGCGATTGATTGCCTCCCCGGCAACGGCGCCAATTTGTTATTGCAGGAGGCACGTCGAGTTTCTTAAGTTACAAATGATAAGATGTATAAATGTAAACCGACTCCTAGCCTATGCAAATAATTACAAGACTTCCTCCCGTTGTAGTGGAAGGGTAGTCAGGATCGATCCACGAGGAGGCGTGTCATCGGGATCCTAGTAGTGTTGGAAATCTCACGTCTTGCGTCGACCAGAAGCCTCGATTTCGACCTTGGAGCTCGATGTCGTCCTCGGTTGTCGATGCTTTCTGCAACAGAAGACCTGCAGAGACAAAAACGGGAGTCGATATCGACTGGAAAGGTCGATATCGATGTTAGTCCATGAAATCGACTGGCTCAGAAGTCTGCCAGTCGATACAGAAGGTCAATTTCGACGTTGGGGGTCGATTTCGATTTTTAGTGAACTCTGCAGTGATGATCGTCGTCGACTCAGAAAATTGTCGATGAACTCAGTGGTCGATATCGATGTCTGTAGTCGATATCGATGTCTTCTCTTGCAAAGTTGTTAGCTTTTATCGGCAAAGAAAGGCAGAAGACTTTAGGATGGATGATGATGCGATGAAGAGAAATAAAACAGGGGTTTTGGTGAATATAAACTATGTGAAAAGCAACTCATAGGATTAGGGTTTACCACAACATTAACCAATCATGCGACGAGATAAATAAGACAATCAATTGCGCTATTTCACCCGAGGGACAAGCTTTCGCTGTACACCAACTCTTAGGATTACTCTTGCAAATAAACCTAATTGTCTCTACCAATTTTATGTTTATAACTCAAGTTGTTAGCATGAATCCCTTTTCTTTCGATTAGGACTAAACATAGAATCGTAGGAGATGATATAGACACAACGATATCAACATCTAACACTTACCTCAAGCACCCATGGCTAACGTTGGGCTCACCCCGACCCTAAGAGCTTTGGGGGACTACTCGCACGTCATCATGGAACTCATCATTGATTGAAAGAAATAAACTTGCATTAAAATATAAATTACGAAGCTTTACAACTCAACGTCGGCTTTCGCAAACGCCAAACCCTAAAACTTCTCTCTAACTCTATTGTATGTAATTGGATGTGTTGATTGATGATTAATTGATGATCGAATGTCACCCCCCTAGGGCTTTATTTATAGGCCACTAATCCTCGCTATCCAAGGATTGTAACTTCTATCTAAACTATGAACTCTATCCAAACAATTAGGATAGGTCTTTTATTTTGATGAAACTTAAACTAACTTGATAAAAACTTAAAGGAAAAGATAAATTCAGCTGCTATCTATCTAGAAGTACAAGATAATCCGTGGCCTTGATGATAGAATTCATTATCCGAGTCTCGAAATCGGATCTATCTTCTGTCGAGATAAGGTCGATATCGACCACAGAGGTCGATATCGATGTCTTCTTGGTTGGTCTGTGTGGTCTATCTCGACACTCAGAAGGTGTGTCGACAATTATGGTCGATATCGATGTTTAATGTCGATATCGACCTCTGCTCAGCTTCACTTGGCTTCTTCGTTTTGACTCCGACTTCGCTCGAATTCCTGCATGGTTAGCTCAAAACTTGTGCATACTCTATTTCTTGTATTTTAACCCATTCTTACACAAGTTTATGTTCTTTTGAACATTTTCTTTGGAAATCGAATGAAATATGAAGTCAAAAGATGCAATAAAAGGAGGTACAAATATGTACATCAAATGACGAAGTCCATCTCAACTCAGATCGGAGTGAAGAACCTCGCCACCGAAGAGGTGATCGAAGAGAGGGCAACGATCGCGACCGACCACATTATCCGCAAATAAATGATTACCACGGCCGAGATCACTATCATCAAGACTACCATTCACGGCAGGACCACAGTAGAAGGGACGAAAGACATCAAGCCGAACGCCAACCGCGGGAGGAGGATCAACTTAGACAATAGAGCAGAGACCAAGACCTATACAGAGGTCAAGAGGAAGTCCTCCAACCGAATCGGGGGAGAGGTCGAGGCCGGAGATGGCACCGAGGGCGCCAAAATAGGCCCCTCCCCCACAAGGATCAGTAAACCAAGCCCCAGGAGGTCACGATGGACGAGTGAGATCCGCGGCAGAACGTATCCCAGAGCCAGAAGGGTAAATCGACACCTTGGCAAGAGGCCCCTCTCTTTCCGAAGCCAGCAACCAGGAAAGAAGGAACTACGAACGGGAAGGAAAGCAACCGCTCTCCGTGGCAAGCAAAAGGATCGCATTATCCACTCATGCAGAAGTCGTGTTTTCAGCAGGTGACGCGGAGGACGTAAGGATGCCGCATTCAGACCCTTTGATCATACACGCCCAGATTGCCACCAAGACCGTCAAAAGAGTTTTTATAGACACAGGGTCATCAGTCGACATTCTCTCTTGGGAAGCCTTTTCACAGCTAGGCGTGTCCGCAACTTAACTCAAGCCATACTCTGGGACCTTGGTTTCCTTTTCAGGAGACGAGATATCAGTTACAGGGACCATTGAACTGACAGTAGTATTGGGGACCGTGCCGAAACGAAGAATGGAAAGCGTTGTCTTCACTGTCGTCCGGGTGCCAACAATGTATAATGCCCTACTGGGGAGGGTATCCCTCTACAAGTTCCAAATGATAGTCTCAATCTACCACTTCCTGGCCGAATTCCCTGTTGTTGGGGGTGAGGTCGGGGAGGTCCGCGGTCAACAACCAGAGAGTCGGAGCTGCTATTTGACCTCTTTGAAAAGAAAGAAAGAAGTAATGCAGATTGAAGAATGGACCGTGAGCTCCACGAAGGATGAAGGAAAAAACCCACAAGGGGAACTCATGGCAGAGACTGACCTTGAAAACACCACCACCAAAGCAGAGCTGGAAGTAAGGCCTGCAGCTAGAAAGATTCCCATCGTGGATGAAAAAGTAACACATCAGCTCTTTCTCAATCCAGGAGAAAAAGTGTATTTAGGACAAGCTTTGAAGCTAGAGGAAAGAAGACAAGTTCTGAACATAATAGCCAGATCGTGGGACGTCTTTGCATGGGCACCAAAGGACTTACTTGGAGTTCCCCCGACGATTACCCTGCATACAGTCCGGATATGACACGATGCAAAGCCTGTCGCACAGAAAAAAAAAAAAGAAAAATGGCTCCAGAGAAGGCGCTCGCCGCCAAAGAAGAAATATAGAAGTTGTTTGATGTTGGCTTCATCGAGGAAGTAGAAGATTTCGGCTGGTTGTCGAATGTGGTTCTAGTCAAGAAATCCAAAGGGAAATGGCGGATGTGTGTTGATTTCTCCGATCTCAATAAGTCGTGCCCAAAAGAAAGCTATCTGCTTCCCTCTATAGACGAGCTAGTCGATAGGACCGCTGGAAACGCAGTCCTCAGTTTCCTAGACGCATACTTAGGATTTAACCAGATTCGTATGGACCCGCTTGATAAAAAAGCCACCACGTTCATTACGAATCAGGGGATATTCTGTTACCAAGTTATGCCATTCGGACTAAGGAACGCGGGAGCCACCTTCCAGAGAACTGTCGATCGGATCTTCCGCGCTCAGATTGGAAGAAATGTATCGATCTACGTAGACGATATAGTTGTAAAGAGTAAGAATGTAGAGGATCACGCGGCGGGTTTGCAAGAGACCTTTGACTCCTTAAGACGCGGAGATTTGAATTTGAAAGCAGAAAAGTGTGTCTTCGGGGTGGATTATGGGAAATTCCTAGGGTTTATGGTTAGCCAACGCGGGATAGATGTGAACCCAGAAAAGATCGTAGCCATACAAAACATGCATCCACCAAGAACAATCAGAGAAGTCCAGGCCTTTAACGAGGCGATCAACTACCTCGGCCGTTTCTGTTCCTGCCTTGCTGAGAAGTCTCTTCCTTTCTTCGCATTATTGAAAAAGAAAGGACCGATCCACTGGACCCCGGAGCTACAACAAGCCTTCAAGGAAATGAAGATATACCTGATGAAGCTGCCGACCCTCCACCGACCAGAAAAGCACGAGGCTCTCCACCTCTACTTGGCGGTAAGAAGCACGACCATCAGCGCCGTCCTCACCCGTGATGAAAGATACCCCGTTTACTACATTAGCAGGGTGTTGTAGGATGCAGAGACAAGATACGAGCCAATTGAAAAATGATCTTGTGCTTGGTGTTCACGGAAAGAAGATTGCGGTAGTACTTTCAAGACCATCCCATAAAAGTCTTAACCAACTTATCCCTGAGACAGATCCTTCACTCCCCATGCCTTTCAGGGCGGATGACGAAGTGGGCAGTAGAGCTGTCAGAGTTCGAAATTGAGTATACGCCGTGGAAAGCTGCATTGGCACATACTTTAGCTGACTTCATCTGTGAAACAAGTTTCGAAGCACACACATCATCCGAAGAAAGCAGCTGGGTCCTCAGAGTGGATGGAGCGGTCAACCTGGTTGCGGGGCGGGAGTTGCTTTGATCTCCCCTGAAGGGCAACAGTCAAACTACGCTTACAAGCTGGCCTTCCAAGCAACAAACAACGAAGCCAAATATGAGGCCCTGATAGCAGGACTAGAAGTAGCCCTGGTGCGCAGAGCAAGGGGAATGACCGCCTACACAGATTCAGAAGTCTTAATGATGCAAGTGGAAGGAGAGTACGATGCCAGAACCGGAATAATGCCAGACTACTTGAGGAAAGTCCAAGCCCTACGAAAGGCCTTCGTAAGTTTTAGGATAATCGCCGTCCCAAGGGAAGAAAACCAGCAAGCAGACGCTTTGGCATGAATGGGCGTGGCAATGCCATCTGAAATCGGATCTGAGTTTGTTTTTGAGAAGACAGAAAGCTGCGGGCTTATCAAAGAGGTCTTTTTCATATAGACAAACGGAGAAGGCAATTGGAGGACTCCCATGGCGGAGTATCTAGGGAAGGGAATCCTCCCCACAGAAAGTTCTAAAGCCAGACAAGTGATTACCCGAGCAGCCAGGTTCACCATCCGCGACGGAAGGCTTTTCAAAAGAGGATTCACCCAACCTGACCTCATGTGCGTCTCCACTGAAGATGGCATGGTCATTATAGAAGAACTGCACTCCGGGATATGCGCGCATCATCAAGGCTGGAGAACCTTGACAGCAAAAACTATGAGGGCCGGGTATTATTGGCCTACAAAGAAGCAAGACGTCCAAACGTTCATCCGAAAGTGTGACGCGTGTCAGAAACATGGAAACGCCATCCATCAACCCGTGAAAATAATGAAAGGGATCCATGGATCTTTCCCTTTTTCCCTTTCGGGGATGGAAATCTTGGGGCCGTTCCCTACCGCGTCCGGCCAGTTGAAATATGTGCTCGCTATTGTAGATTACTTTACGAAGTGAGTAGAAGTTGAAGCTATGGGACTGATCACCGCCGAAAAAGTGAAGAAATTCCTCTGGAAGAACTTGGTATGTCAATTCGGGGTCCCGGAGGCAATCATCACTGACCACGGCCCCCAATTTGACTGCGAGACCATCCGCAACTTCTGCAAAGACCTCCACATCAGCCTCAAATTCTCATCAGTAGCACACCCTCAAATGAACGGGCAGTCAGAGGTCACCAACTGACAGATTTTAGAAGGAATACGGAAGAAGCTGGGGACTTCGACCAAGGGACGATGGGCCGAACTCTTCCCTTTAGTGCTATGGCCGGTCCTACAGAACTACCGCCAAGGCCCCTAGAGGAGAGACTCCCTTTTCATTAGTCTATGTTGTGGTCGCGGTGATTCCAAACGAAAGAATGATTCCCTCATCCCGCGTCCTCGGTTTCGATCCACAATCCAACGAAGAAGCACTCGAAATAGAAATGCACCTGAGAGAAGAACACAGAATGATGGCGGCCTTGAAGGCCTTGGAATACAAGAGGCGAACGGCTAGGTACCATGATCGACGTGTCCAGCCACAACAGTTTCAAAAAAGGAGACTTGGTCTTACGGCGAGTGCAAACCGGAGGGAAGCTAGACGCCAATTGGGAAGGTCCCTATGTTGTAGCCGACGTCATCCACATCGGCGCGTACAAACTGAAGAACGAAGCCGGAGAAACGCTTAACAAAACCTGGAACGCTGGCAGTCTAAAGAAGTATTATGTGTAAACTTAAGATCAGGATTGATGTCAATAAGAGGATTGCCCCCACAGACAGATAGAAAAGCGGTTAGTGGGCGTTATTGTAATAATACGAAGAAAACAGGAGCGAAAAGGCCAAAAGCGCTGGAGCTTATCTCCGCATCGGCCACCTGATGGAGACACTCATTCTCTCAGGATCGAGTCAAGCCATGTTAAGGCCAAAAACGCTGGAGCTTGTCTCCGCGTCGGTCACCTGATGGAGACATACGTTCTCTCAGGATCGAGTCAAGCTATGTTAAGGCCAAAAACGCTGGAGCTTGTCTCCGCGTTGACCACCTGATGGAGACATACATTCTCTCAATATCGAGCCTGATGTGCGCGCAAATTGCCATATTTTCTATGCACATATGAATTCATTTTTGTTGTCTTTTGCATGCACATTAATGGGAAAACATGGGAATAGTGTAGTTTATGCTTAAATGTCAAATATATGGGTTTGCACGAGTTTCCATGTGATTTCGCAGAAAACAGGATGAAAATGGATGAATTCAGAAGAGCAGAAAAAGAACTCGAAGTCTTCTGAAGAGGTCGAAATCGACTGAAGACCTCGACATCGAGTACATCGAGACATAGGAATCGAGCAGAAAGGAAACAGAGCATCTCGACACAGAAGAGGTCGATATCGACGTCTGGGGGTCGATATCGATGCTGTCAGATCGACCAAGTTGATAGAAGTCGAGTAGGAGAAGGAGAAGCTCGAGATAAGATTTTGGAGGGGTCGATATCGAGGTCCAAGGGTCGATATCGACCATGCCAGCAGAAGAATTCGACTCCGATTTCGATAGAATTATATCCAATGCTTGCAATATCTATCCAAAGGTCGAGATTTCCTATCATCAACATCAGATTTATCATGAGGAGGCTGATTTCACCATGAAGTTTTAGCTTTTACCTTTTTTATTTATTTATTTATCATAGAGAATAAAGATAAGGTTTCGAGTCCTTGTCGACATCTACAAATAGAAGCCAATAGGGCTGAGTTTAGGTATTCCGAGTCGGTCTTGAGAGACAATTCAGTTGCAATAGAGAGAGAGAGAGAGGAGGCCGAGTGGAGTTGTAAGGCGAAAGCGGAGTGGCTTGTTCGGTTGTACTTTCTTTCGGAGTTTTAATTCAAAGTAGCTTTCTTTCAATAACAATGATGATGATGTGCATGATGAGGAGCGAGTAGTCAACCCACTTCTAGGGTCGGGGTGAGCCCGACGATAGCAATGTGAGGTAAGTGCATCAAAGGTATGACTTTTATGCGATTCCGTCTTCTACCACATGCATGATCCTTTGCGAAAGTTAGGGAGATTCATTATTTGCATTATTGAAGCGAAAGCCACTCATATTGCGAACTTGAATTACTCATGAATTGGATAGTAACTCTTAGGAATTATGCGAAAGCCTCTAATCACCTAAGTGTTGATAACAAAAGTTATTTGACGGCAAGACATTAAAGTTCATATCTTTAGCATGAAACTTGCATTGTTATCGTTGTGGCATAAAACCCCGACTTTGGAAGCCTTTTAATTAATTAAATTCTTCATAAAAGTCTTAGTTTTGCTTCTGTTCATCTTCCCTCTCCATTCTATTTTCTTCGGATCCTTTTCCGACAAATTGGTTACAAAAACAGTTTCTGTGACAAGCGTCGAAATCGACCTTAAGGGTCGATATCGAGGACTGACATCGATATCGAGGTCTCTACTCGACGTCGACTTGCTGTTTTGTCTTCTGCAGGAACTGCGCTAGGAAATCGACCAGAACTGAGGTCGATATCGACCAGTATACTCGATATCGAGTGTCTGCTGAGGTCGAAAGCTTTGATCGTGGGTACAACAAAGGAAGCGCTGACCTACCTTCTCGTGGATTCGATCCTGAATTACCCTACTACTACAAGGGAGGGGATTCTTGTATTATTTGTTTGGGACAGGGAGATAGTCTAGTTGTGCTTTATTTTATTCTCCTATTTTACATACACCTCCCCCCCTTGCGAACAAATTGGCGCCGTTGCTGGGGAGGCAATCAATCGCCACCTAAGTTAATCACGATCTTTTCTAAGCTTATTTTGCAGGTTTATGCGACGTTCTGATCGCGGACCTATCCTGGAACCAACTGACGAGCCTGAACGTTTCTACCATCTTCGCAACAAAGCAATTCGCATCATGGCTGACAACGAGACGCAGGCTGAGATCATAGAGCGGTTGAGAAAGGAGATTGAGGACCACAATGCTACAATCGCTGCTGAAAGGGCCGCTGCTGCTGCTGAGCGAGCCCGTGCTGATAGGGAGGAGGATGCGCGCAGACAAGCCCAAGAGCGGCTAAATCAGTATCCACAGACGGCGATGCAATACATGCATCCGCCCCTTCATGTTCCTGAATCTGCCATTATAATTCCTCACTCCAATTATGAATTGAAAATTAACTTCCTATCTGAGATTAAAAGAAATACTTTTGAAGGGAGACATAATGAATGCCCCCTGCAACACATCTCTACTTTTATGGACTTATGTGAAACAGTCGCTGATGGAGTAAACTTAGAGTATGTGCGACTAAAATCTTTTCGATGGTCTTTGGCAGGAAAGGCATTACAATGGCTTGAAAGTTTGGCTCCACGATCGCTAAGGACATGGGCGGAAGTAAAAGATGCATTCTTGAACAAATTCTTCCCACCTTCTAAAACGGCAATGCTACGACAAAGGATCACGACTTTCAAACAAAAGCCAGGTGAAACCCTAGCACAGGCGTGGGAGCGCTTCAAAGACTTGCTGAGATCATGCCCGACGCATGGGCAACTTCCATATGTCATCCAAGAGATTTTTTATAACGCCCTTGATGCGCCGAATAAAGAGAGAATCAATTCATATACCTCCTATCGGTACATTGAGCTTACACCAACGGAGGCATGGGAGACCATTGAGAGGCTTGTGAACTTTGACAACACCTATGGGGCTGCTGCGGCCTATGATGCAAGGCCTGCCCCATCTATGCCACTATATGAGCCTCCAAGGGAGATAGATCCTGAAGTACGGCAACAATTCCATAACGATCAAACACGCCGCCTTCAAAAGCAAGTAAGGTTCCTGAGCAACAACCAACCTTGTCAGGAGTGTGGTTCAATAAGGCATAACACCAGTGCCTGTCCACATACTGAGCAAGTATCCATGGCGGAACAACATGAGGAGGTCAAATGGACGAGAGGCCCCTATGGAGGGGGCAATCAACAAAATTGGGGTGATCAAAGGTTCTATCAAAGGGATCCCCCAACCTATAGGGCACCAGGGCACCCTGAGCGGGAGACTAAGAAAGATGACCTGCAAATCATCCTTGATGAGATGCGGAGGAACCACGATGAGTTCAAACAAGCCAATAACTCCGTCCATACTCAGCTGCAGGGCATAAATTCTAGACTTGGGGAGATCGACGTTTGGAAGCGCAACATGGAGACTCAAATGAGTCAATTGGCGGAAGCAATGCCCAAAGCGTCCGGATCACTCCCTGGATCCACTGTGCCCAACCAAAAGGGCAAAACCACAGGTCATATCGCGACAGTAAACCTAAGGAGTGGGCGTCAATTACAAACGCCCGAGCAAAAAGTGGAGGAGAAGGAGCCAGAACAGACGTCGATATCGACCCCCCCTGTCGATATCGACCAAGGTGACATCGATGTCGATCCTCCTATCGATGTCGACCCTAATTCTGCGTCACCACAGAAATCGACTCTTCCAGTCGATATCGACCCCACTGCTGCCGATATCGACCTCACTACAGCCGCAGGAAGGAAGAAGGTGTTGCCATTCCCAACTAGAAAAGTGACTAAGGACCCAGCGGAAAAGAAGTTCCAATGGTTCGTGAAGATGCTCCAAGGGCTTAATGTCTCTATACCATTCACAGAGGCACTTCACGAGATGCCATCTTATGTGAGGTTCCTTAAGGATATCTTGGGTAAGAAGCGATCGCTCTCTGAGATCGCAGAGGAATGCAACAGGTTGGAGCTACCACAAAAGCGGGCGGACCCAGGTAAGTTTTCTATCGCTATAGGTCTAGGTCAATTCAAATTTAATGCTTTAGTTGACTTGGGCGCTAGCGTTAGCATGATGCCACTAACCATTTGGCACAAGGTAAAGATAGGTCCTCTGGAGCCCGTGGATGCAAGATTATACATGGCTAACAATACCGTAGTTATTCCAACTGGGATAGTGACAGATGTGCCAGTACAAGTAGGCAAATTCTTTGTCCCTGCTGATTTCCTAGTTGTTGACATAGCGGAGGACCCTGCTTGTCCAATTATTTTAGGTAGGCCATTCCTAGCAACCGTCGATGCCAACATTAGCGTGAAGAAAGGATTGCTCTCACTCACAATTAGTGATGAAGTAATAGAGTATTCCTTCAACAAGACGGTGCAAAGTCAAGGGCCAATGGAGATAAAAGCCATCAAAGAAGCCCAAGTAGAGGAAGTTGAAGCAATCTTGAACGAAGGAGCTCAACAGGACAACGAAATCGACCCAGGTAAGTCGATATCGACCACTATTGTTCAAGATTCTGTGACAGGTCATAAGTATGGGGTCGACGGAGGAAAAGAGGAAGCATCGAAATCGGGGTCAAGGGTCGATATCGACCACACCCTATCGAAATCGACCACCATCAGCGCTGAGAAGAGAGGCGAGGAGACCTCGATATCGACCTCTGAGGGTCGAAATCGACCTGATCATATCGAGTTAAAACTCCCCAAATCGACTGATCCTACAGGTGTACAACAGGGATCGATATCGACCTCCGAACATCGACATCGACCTGAGCCACAGACTGAGAAGAAGGTAAGTCAAGGTACGGATTCCTCTTGTTCAATTACAATTAAGGACTTATCATTATTTGGAAGAGGTGTGCCTTGGCATGTGCGTTTATGTAGGGTATCCGATGATAGTTCAAGCCAATATGAGATAGGAGACAAGGTCTATGTTGCCAAATCTAAAGACCATTGGTTCCCTACAAGATTCAAGGATAAGAGCTTAGGTCCATTCACGGTGAATCAAATCAATCCCGGGGGAATGCAGCTGCGGGACAAGAAAGGAGTGATATTTGAGGCCCAAGCCACATGGGCTCTGCAGATGCCACCTTGAAAAGCGCAAAGGAAGAAGTCGGCCTAGCGACTTAAAAATCTAGAGCTTGTAACGAAGACTTAGTTTTGGTTTTAAGACAGCTTTTGTTTTGGTTTTAGACACTTTATTGTTTTACATATTTTGCGTTTAGTTTTCAAATTGCAGGAGAGAGAAAAGCACACAGAAAGGCATCGAAATCGATGTCGGACATCGAAATCGACCTCAAGGTCGACATGGATAGGGTTTGTGATCGAGGCCGAATCACCCTGAAGCCCGAGCAGAAATCAAGAGAGACATCGATATCGATGTAAAGGGTCGATATCGACCTTCCCTGTTGTCTTCTTCGACTCCTGAAATTTGTGACGGTTTAGTAAGTCTTCTTCTTAACCCTAGTTCTAATACAGTGAGGACACTGTAAATTTTAAGTATGGGGTGGGGAAAAGGCTTATTTACATATTCATACTTAGTTTAGGGTTGCATATTTATTTTAATGCATAAAAAAAAATAATGACCCCCATCAAAAATTTTGAAAAAAAGAGAGTCATGGAAGTATAAAAAAGAGCTCTATGATGCAAAATTAGATTCATTAGAGATATAACATGAGATTGCCTAGTTAAGGGAAGTCCCAATGAAGTGCAATTTTTTTGAGAAAATCATAAAGGAGATGAAAGTTTGAAGTTGCTTTTGACATATGCATGATAAGATGATGGAGGATTTTTTATAAAAATTCCATACAAGCAAAGTTCATATCCTAGCCTTACCTACGCATATTCACAAAGCCATATATGAGACTTATTATGATCATTATTGCTCCACATATACATATTGCCCATTTTTTACCTTATACCCTATCCGGGGACAAAGTTTTTTTGAATGGATGACATCTTTGGAGTTATATGGAGTTGTGCATTTATAAAGTTGTTGGCAGGAATGATACAATATGGAAAATTAAATGAGCGAGAAAAAATCCGATCACCTCAGGAGATAAAGGTAGGTCGACCCTGCTCGCTGAGATAATAGTTCGGCGAGATGGGACACAAAGGTGAGGAGTCCGAAGTACTAAGTATCCGGGGCCATTCATGACACCCATGTTTGTGACTCGCGAGAAGGCAGTGCTAAGGTTAGAGAGGTAAAAGCATTAAAGTGAAAAAAGCATTGAACGATGAGTGAAAGGTGAGACATTATGAAGGAGGAATGTGGAATATTTTGGAAAGAAAGTGTACTTCCCCGGATTTAACACCACATAGCCAAATGCCCACCTTTAGCCTTTTACCAATCCACTTCTCACAAGCTTGAAGAAAGTCCTCTTGATTATTAATGCAATGTCGCTAAAATTGTTTTTTGCATATTATCTCCTTTATAAGTATGAAATTGCTTTTATGCACAGGCATGGACTTGGTTGACATAAGTACCTTCTCGAGGATGGCAATTGATTGTAGGGACATATGAAAAATGAATCTATGATGTTGAGGGTTTACTTTCTTCCCCTGAATGACCATTAAGAGTATTGCTTGGGGACAAGCAAGCTTAAGTATGGGGTGTTTGATGTGCGCGCAAATTGCCATATTTTCTATGCACATATGAATTCATTTTTGTTGTCTTTTGCATGCACATTAATGGGAAAACATGGGAATAGTGTAGTTTATGCTTAAATGTCAAATATATGGGTTTGCACGAGTTTCCATGTGATTTCGCAGAAAACAGGATGAAAATGGATGAATTCAGAAGAGCAGAAAAAGAACTCGAAGTCTTCTGAAGAGGTCGAAATCGACTGAAGACCTCGACATCGAGTACATCGAGACATAGGAATCGAGCAGAAAGGAAACAGAGCATCTCGACACAGAAGAGGTCGATATCGACGTCTGGGGGTCGATATCGATGCTGTCAGATCGACCAAGTTGATAGAAGTCGAGTAGGAGAAGGAGAAGCTCGAGATAAGATTTTGGAGGGGTCGATATCGAGGTCCAAGGGTCGATATCGACCATGCCAGCAGAAGAATTCGACTCCGATTTCGATAGAATTATATCCAATGCTTGCAATATCTATCCAAAGGTCGAGATTTCCTATCATCAACATCAGATTTATCATGAGGAGGCTGATTTCACCATGAAGTTTTAGCTTTTACCTTTTTTATTTATTTATTTATCATAGAGAATAAAGATAAGGTTTCGAGTCCTTGTCGACATCTACAAATAGAAGCCAATAGGGCTGAGTTTAGGTATTCCGAGTCGGTCTTGAGAGACAATTCAGTTGCAATAGAGAGAGAGAGAGAGAGAGGAGGCCGAGTGGAGTTGTAAGGCGAAAGCGGAGTGGCTTGTTCGGTTGTACTTTCTTTCGGAGTTTTAATTCAAAGTAGCTTTCTTTCAATAACAATGATGATGATGTGCATGATGAGGAGCGAGTAGTCAACCCACTTCTAGGGTCGGGGTGAGCCCGACGATAGCAATGTGAGGTAAGTGCATCAAAGGTATGACTTTTATGCGATTCCGTCTTCTACCACATGCATGATCCTTTGCGAAAGTTAGGGAGATTCATTATTTGCATTATTGAAGCGAAAGCCACTCATATTGCGAACTTGAATTACTCATGAATTGGATAGTAACTCTTAGGAATTATGCGAAAGCCTCTAATCACCTAAGTGTTGATAACGAAAGTTATTTGACGGCAAGACATTAAAGTTCATATCTTTAGCATGAAACTTGCATTGTTATCGTTGTGGCATAAAACCCCGACTTTGGAAGCCTTTTAATTAATTAAATTCTTCATAAAAGTCTTAGTTTTGCTTCTGTTCATCTTCCCTCTCCATTCTATTTTCTTCGGATCCTTTTCCGACAAATTGGTTACAAAAACAGTTTCTGTGACAATCGTCGAAATCGACCTTAAGGGTCGATATCGAGGACTGACATCGATATCGAGGTCTCTGCTCGACGTCGACTTGCTGTTTTGTCTTCTGCAGGAACTGCGCTAGGAAATCGACCAGAACTGAGGTCAATATCGACTAGTATACTCGATATCGAGTGTCTGCTGAGGTCGAAAGCTTTGATCGTGGGTACAACAAAGGAAGCGCTGACCTACCTCCTCGTGGATTCGATCCTGAATTACCCTACTACTACAAGGGAGGGGATTCTTGTATTATTTGTTTGGGACAGGGAGATAGTCTTGTTGTGCTTTATTTTATTCTCCTATTTTACATACACCTCCCCCCCTTGCGAACAGAGCCAAGCCATGTTAAGGCCAAAAACGCTAGAGCTTGTCTCCGTGTCGGCCACCTGATGGAGACATACGTTCTCTCAGGATTGAGCCAAGCTATGTTAAGACCAAAAATGCTGGAGCTTGTCTCCGCGTCGTCCACCTTATGGAGACACACATTCTCTCAGGATCGAGCCAAGCCATGTTAAGGCCAAAAACGCTGAAGCTTGTCTCCGTGTCGCTGCGCAAAAACCTCAAACGCGTCGCTGCAGTACTAATGCGGCGGCCGCGTCATAATGCGGCGGCCGCTGCATCGGTCTTTTACGAAAAATCTTCTTTGAATCAGCTCTCGACATCAACCGGAAAGTTGTAGCTCTCTAAAAGAGCTTTTCAACGCATGGTCATAATAGTCGATCGGACAACTGAGGCCTCCAGAAAGTGCAAAACAAGTTCAGCATGTCTGGCGACAACTTCTGCAGACTTGTTCTTCGTTTAGGCTCGCTTCTTCTTCTCAGGACCTCTTTAGATCTTCATGTAAGATTCCTCGATCAACTAGACATCCTCATCTAATGTTTCATCAACCCATGTCTCCTCATCGGATCCACAGTTACCTGAAATAATCAATAAAAACGTGTAGATTCCGACTCCACCAACATAGAGATCAAATATGCAAATTGTGCTTAAACCATGCATGATATGCATCTTAAATAAGCTAAATGAAACCTATTATGACCATCTAAATGCATGCTATCAAACTCCCCCACACTTAAGCTTCGCCAATCCTCGAGCGAACAATATAAAAGCAACCTATACCTACGCTTTCCTTCTTCATGCATTAGCCCAAATCAAAAGCAACATCAATTTTAAATGAACACAAGACCAAGTGAATAAACATCATAGCATGTATTTAGCGATCAAAGCATAGAAGTAGAAATCAACCAACCTCACCAAGAATATGTGTTTCACTCATACTCTCATGTGTTTAGGCTTTATGGTTCAACTTTCAACTCAATCCAAAATGCACTAAGCTCAAAGACATTGACCACCATATCACCAAATATCTACCGAAATGTCATTACTTGCGGGACACAATAAAGAAAACTAAATAAAATGTGACACTTTTTTTCTTTTGTTTCTTTTCTTTTCTTTTCCTTTTTCTTTTTATTTTCTTGTCTTGGTGCTTTCCTTACGCGAGACGCAAACATGGGTGTCATGAATGGCCCCGGTCTATCAACACCTCAACCTACTAATATGAAGTCCACTTAAACATCTTTTGACGCAAGTTGCAAACATGGGTGTCATGAATGAACCTGGTTACTAAATGATCAAGCTTTCTTTCCTAGTGGATAGTTTTCAACACCGTTTTGCGCGAATCATACCCATGGGTGTCATGCGTAGACCCGGTTACTAAGTGCATCAACCATTGCCACCTTATTTCACTAAATATGCACAAATTCAAACAAAAGACTCAAACTATAAACAGAAACTCCGCAAGCAACAAACATGTGAGTCGGTCTTGAAAAATAGATACTGCAGTCAATGCCAAGAGGTAGCACACAAGGAGAGTAATTCACACAATTGAGCAAAAGAATTATAAATGATTCTAATAAGGCTCAAACATTCTCGCAAGGGTCATGTTCATAGGATTTCAATCATACTTTAGCTCAATCATACATGCTCAATTACATCACAAAATCATGCTTCATAAGAAAACATTTCAAGGCGATTAGGCTAAGCAATTCAAATTTATCGTAGGATTTACAAGTTCATGCAATAAGAATGTAGAGTTTCGCTAACTAAGGTGGGTATTTGAAATCTATGTATATGCAATGCATGATTTTTTTTGAAATGCAATATATGAATAAAAATAACTATGAAGACATAAATAAACATGATATGCAAACTCTATCTATATGCAATGCAATCCCCCCCCCCCCCCCCCACACTTAAACCTTTCATTGTCCTCAATGAAACATAAAAGACAACAAAAACAATAAATCATAGCGGGAGAGATGAATGAAATACTCACAATGTGGTGAAAGAGTAGACCCATGAACAAATAAAAGGTAGATAAGTTGGATATGAGCATTGCGGTGGCCGCTGCCTGTTTCGTGTGACCTTTCCTGAAAACTTTGTCTATCCAAAACTAAAAGCAACTATCTAATGCCTAATGGAAAACCCAATTTATTGAAAAGAAAACTAGCTAACTAGGAATTGAAATAACTAAATTAGAAAACTTACCTCGGGTTGCCTCCTGAGAAGCGCCTTTGTTTCATGTCGTTGGCTCGACGTTGTGCGTAAGCTTAAGAATCTAATCAGACATAGTCAAAGCCCTCAGTAACCTGTCGAACTCCTGCGCACAACTACCAAACAAGCATGCACTACATACAAATAAATTGAAACTAAATAATAATGAATTTAAGAACCGTTTCGACTTATTGTATTCCTGGGCTCGACTACCCACAGAGGGTATATAATACCACCAATTCAGTTCTATTGGTGGCTTATTAGAGTAGCAGTCAAATGGATCAACGCATCTACCAATATTCACTATAGTGCAGGAGACATCTTTTACTTGCTCTGTAGCCTCAGCAATAGGCTCTGGACCTGATTCATCAATGGGCGAGCTAGGGATGATCTCGTCAGATGAAGTGTCTTCTTCCTCTATCTTCTTAGTTTGATCTTCAACAATGACCTCAAGAGGTGCAACAGAGGTCTCAATGATTTGAGATAATGGAGGAAGTGACTCATTCTGCGCACATTGATAATCCATGTTGCAGAAAAATTCACACATCTCCAAGAGTCCCATATCTAATAAACCTCCATCACTCATGCGTTCAGCAAGACTCCGTGTCTCACAAGTCATGCCATCAAAGATGCATAGAAGTTCTTCCCTTAAACTAGCTTGATATCCCCATGAATAAACATCGTTAATGTACTCCTGCAGTCTGATGTAGTATTGATGAAAACTCTCTCCGTGTAACTGCAATAACCTCACCTTCAACATATGTTAGTACCACGGGTATGGACCATATAAGATGGTCCACACCAAAAATCAGCACCAAAAACACAAGAATCAATAAAAATCTCCCCGGCAACGGCGCCAAATTTGACGGAGGGGAAACCCTGTCGTTGATCCGTCAAAGAAAACTCAAACCTATAACTAGTATAGTAATAAGTAAGAGGTCGATCCACAGGGAGATTTGTTATTCAAATATGATTTAAGTGCCAATTAAAGTAACCAAATGGGGGGTTTGTGAAAGCAAAGCGAGTTATGAAAGGCAAGAGTAAATGGTTGTGATTCAAACAATTAAGAGAAGTAGGTCTACCTACAATTTTCCACTTTATTTGGTTGAAGCGATCCTTGTAACTTCTTCTCGTCCTATTAAGTTTCCTATGAATGCCCTTGTCCCGACCTAATATAGTTACTAGTCCAATCAGTCCTAGCAACCCTTATCAATCGAACAGTCCCTAAAGAAGGATTTAACCCAATTGATAGCTTTAAGTTCAGAGATTAGCCAAGGTATTTGCAGTCCCTAAAGAGGGATTTAACAACACATTCAACTTCCTACCTATCCAATTAGTTCAATCAGCCCTAAAGGGATAAGTTTGCTACTTAGGTTAAGGTTCGCAATCAGGAATCTACAAAACCCTAGCAATTGAATTGATCTAACTAGTTGGCCAGACAAGATAGAACAAAACAATAATTCAATAAGCGCAAAGAAGTTGAAGCATTCAATAGAGGAATTAAGGAACGAGAATTAGAAACTCACAATCAATCCAAATAAAGCTTCAAATTGCAGGCAGAACCAATGAGTTTAGTTCCTCATGGAAGACATCGCTCAAATCTCTAAATTGTTTGATGAACGTAGAATGAAAAATGAAAAGTAAACCTAGGGCTAAGCCCTCTCTCAAATCGTCCCAAAGTCGGCCTCCAAAAGATAGATAAATAGGTTTTGTATAGAAAAAAAAACCGTCACTGCGCAAAAACCTCAAACGCGTCGCTGCAGTACTAATGCGGCGGCCGCGTCATAATGCGACGGCCGCTGCATCGGTCTTTTACGAAAAATCTTCTTTGAATCAGCTCTCGACGTCAACAGAAAAGTTGTAGCTCTCTGAAAGAGCTTTCCAACACATGGTCATAATAGTCGATCGGACAACCGAGGCCTCCAGAAAGTGCAATACAAGTTCAGCATGTCTGGCGACAACTTCTGCAGACTTGTTCTTCGTTTAGGCTCGCTTCTTCTTCTCAGGACCTCTTTAGATCTTCATGTAAGATTCCTCAATTAACTAGACATCCTCATCTAATGTTTCATCAACCCATGTCTCCTCATCGGATCCACAGTTACCTGAAATAATCAATAAAAACGTGTAGATTCCGACTCCACCAAAATAGAGATCAAATATGCAAATTGTGCTTAAACCATGCATGATATGCATCTTAAATAAGCTAAATGAAACCTATTATGACCATCTAAATGCATGCTATCAGTCGGCCACCTGATGGAGACACTCGTTCTCTCAGGATCGAGCCAAGCCATGTTAAGGCCAAAAACGCTGGAGCTTGTCTCTACGTCGGCCACCTGATGGAGACATACGTTCTCTCAGGATCGAGCCAAGCCATATGAAAGCCAGAAACTCTATAGCTTGTCTCCGCGTCGGCCACCTGATGGAGACACTCGTTCTCTCAGGATCGAGCCGAGCCATGTTAAGGCCAAAAACGCTGGAGCTTGTCTCCGCGTCGGCCACCTGATGGAGACACACGTTCTCTCAGGATCAAGCCCAACCATATTAAGGCCAAAAAACGCTGGAGCTTGTCTCCGCGTCGGCCACCTGATGGAGACACTCGTCCTCTCAGGATCGAACCAAGCCATCTTAAGGCCCAAAGCGCTGGAGGTTGACTCCGCGCCAGTCACCTGTCGGAGGGAATCACTCGCTCGGGCTACCCAATGAGAACTTGCGTTCTAGTGAAATGAAGCTAAACAAATCAAGGCTTAAGAAACCAGAGCTTATCTCCACAACGATAATTTAATAAAAACGTTCATCCTCCCAAAGACAAAAGCAAAAGAACAAAAACGAAAGCTTTGAAAAGAAACAAACACGACAGTCAAAACACAGAAAACAAGCAAAGTTACATGCGAAGAATTCCATAAAAACGCTCCAGCCCAAACAGAAAATCAAGACCAAACCAGAAGGAACCATCAAGGCTGGTACACAAAGGAGGATAGAAAAATTAAGCGTCTGGGAGAAGGATTGGTCTAGGCGGAGACACAACGTAACCGTTCTCTACGCAGATAGAGTCCCCATCAAGCACACGGACGTCGAAATGAACGCCACCTTTATTACGAAAAACCATGACGGTCCCCATTTCCAAACCATGGGACAAAACAAAGTCACTTTAACCTCCGACTAGCCAAAATATCCCATAATCCTGCTTGACTATTCCAATGAGGACATCCACAGCCGAGCCCAAGGATAGGAAAACTTGAGAAGGATCCGTGACACCTGTTTCATACTCAAATAGGGCTGGGAGTGACTGCATATGAACAAAGGCAAACAAAATAAAAAAAGGAGGCAATCTTCAAACATATACAAGATAAAAACTTATAAGGCTTACTAGCTCTTGCATTTGGTCTTCAAAGTCAAGAGGTAAGTAGAAAGCCCAAGGAGTTTGAGTTAACGACGCCATTCAGAAGACAGAAGCTTGAAACAAAAAACAGGCGAGGTCTCGCTTATAAAGAACACCGCAAGGTAGACATTCGCGAATATATTCCTAAAGATTCCAAAAGTAAGCCCTCGAAAAGGGGTCGGGACAGTAGCAATAAGGGCTTGCATGTGACGTGACTAGAGATATCAGAGTCATGATGCACCAAACCCAAGGGAGGCTTTAGTGGCCGCCTCGATATCCACAAAGAAACAAAAGCAACCACGTTTATTCACATTATACGCGGAGATACCCACATGCGAGAAATAGTCAAATACGTCTTGACAAATCAGCAGCTACATAACCAGAAAAATTTAGCGAAAAGGAGTCCTCTAAAAAGCATAAAGATAAGGAAGGAACTGCTCCGCTAGAAAAGCTGGACCAAGGACGATAGATCAAGGGGTACGAGCCGTTCGTCAAAAGGTCCGCGTTCTCATAGTGTACGCGGCCAATACCTTCATCCCCATCTTCCAAACCCATGACCTAGACCTCGAAACGGGCATCCCCTCTATGGATGAAGACCATAGAAGATCCAACCGCGAGTCCGTGAGATTCGACGAAATCATTCCAACCCCGCTCAAGCCAATACATTCCGTAATCACCCATGAAAACACGGACCGAGAAGTCATGCAAAATGTGAGACGAAAGGAAGACCTGCTCAGGGACAACTTCCTTGTATTCTTCCTCAAAACGCATGGGTAAAAGCTGAGAAGGTAGAAGAAACAAAAACAAAAGGGGCATAAGAAAAACGTCGTAGAACAAGAAAGCAGAAGTCAGCGAAGCAAGGTCAACAAACCAGTAAAAATTACCGAACGGAACATCTGCTCCGGCTGGTCGATCGCTTGAAAAAATGCCCATCTGTCCACGCCGGAAGAAACCATGTTCATAGGAAAGGGAGTATGAGGAACGACGACCGAACACTGAAGTAAAAAAGGGTTTGTTCCTTGAACCCCAGAATGGGAATACGCATGCACGCCACATGTCAAAAGATTCTCCTGAAAGAAAAAAGCCTTATCACCCGAAATGACCTCACTATCACATGCGCTATGATGAAGGAGGCAGCGAGATGTCTCATCAATCAAACACTGAGATTGAAGGAATCCCGGCTCAGACTAAAGAGAGATCCGTGAAGACATGCACCCATACAAACGCCCCGTGGAGCCACCCCAAGGAAAGGGATCCGACACGCAGCGAAAGAAAATGGGTATAAAAACCCTACAGAGCCTGAGATCGAAGACACCCCCAGATAAGAAGATGGAACTCGAAGGACCTCCCAAGGCTTTCTACCGAGTGATTCTCACTGAAGGGCAGCTCCATTCCCTGCGGCTCCCGTTAATGTACGTACTGTTGGAGGAAGATGCCCAGAGTCTAGCGCACCTTTGGTCTCGATCCAACCACGAACATGAAGTCAAGGTCGAGAGGGACGCGAACGGAATCTTTTGGTTTACAGACGGATGGTCAGAATTCGTAGAGGTGAACAGGGTATGCGTCGGCGTAGCCTTAATCTTCGTGTACCAAGGAGACTCTATCTTCGAGGTCCACATCGCCAACCCTGACTACGACTACAACGGGGTCACGGGACGCGGTTAGAAGCCAGGAGGACAAGCAAGAAATAGGGCCACAATCGCTAGGTATGAAACGGGAATCGCCTCCCAATAAATAAAGCCTAGTCTAGACTTTGTGTAAGGTCCTCGATCTAAATAAAAACATCTAGTCACTGAATCAAAGGCCGAATAAACGAATCATTTCCTTTATTACGAATTTTACACCCGCAACGATCTTTCTTATTTATTCATTAAAAAGAGAAAAGCGATCCCAGATGGCTTAAACCAATCCATTAGAGGAAGTGATTGAGGGACAACATCTAACCCCACAGCAGTTAAGATCACGACGCGGACAAACTTTGAAATGAGCGCGACCCATGTGGAAAAACGTCATCGACGATCCAACAACAAACCCATGGCGAGCAACAAATTCACTCCACCCGCGACCAAACTGCGAACGACCGTCTCGATCCCTGCTTACTTCTACCTGGAAATTACTAACAACATAAGAAGAGAGGAAGACCTGTCGCGGGAGGATAGGCTGGCACTCGACCTCGAATCGGGGCAGAAGTGGCTAGCAAAAATAGCACGAGATAAAAACCCTGGACCAAGTTAAGATAGGAAAAAGAGGAAATGTAGTAAGAATCAGAAGAGTCATACGAGTTGAAAAAGCTGATCTGTATGATCCAAAGTTTGAAAAAGCGCCCAAGGGTTGGAGTGTCTTGACGCCATAGTTATCACCATGCATAGAAAGAAAAACCAAAAGGAACAAGAAGGTTGTAACACCCCCGTCCCACATCGGATATCATAAGGATGTTGAGAGTGATTTATAATTGATTCAAGCCCTACCCATGTTATAAAAGCTCTTCATTTTTAGGCTCCAAGTGAGGACAACAGACTTGAGAGGGATATGTGGCATGGGTTGGCGCCTCTTAAGACCCTGAGTCTCACATATGGTATCAGAGCCTTGGGTACGCTCCACCCGGGGGCTATCCCTTGGGCCCGACGGGGTCGTCAGTGCTTTAAGTGGGGGAGATTGTAACACCCCTGTCCCACATCGGATATCATAAGGATGTTGGGAGTGATTTATAATTGATTCAAGCCCTACCCATGTTACAAAAGCTCTTCCTTTTCAGGCTCCAAGTGAGGAAACCGGACCTGAGAGGGCTAGGTGGCATGGGTTGGCGCCTCTTAAGACCCTGAGTCTTACAAAGGTCCCAAGCCATAAGCATAAAAATAAAAGAGAAAGCTCAAGCATGGTTGACAAGTGGCGTGAACCTTTTAATTACGGCCAAACACCACCCTAAATGCATGACAAGCGCGTGGGAAGTATCGCAGTCGTAAATACAAAGATGATATTTACTATAAGAAATTGTTAAAAGACAAAATATACATCACCCAAGTAAGCGGCCAAAAGCCTTTGTCTAAAAGAGAAAAAGGGAACCACCCTAAACAAAGTAAATATTCGTGAACCAAGATTAACTACAAAAGCTGGCCCGTGCCAGTAAACTGTTCAAAAAGAAAAGAAAGTTAACTTTCTTGATCTTGAGGGTCTGCGTCGACGTCAACTTCCTCTTCATCTTCATCAGATTCGTCCTCTCCAGCAAGCTCCTCCGGAGTCAGACCCCAATCTTCCTGCACCAGGCTCGCCTCAAACTTCTCCAAAGGGACGCCTGGGTTAGCTTGCGAGCGGGAAACACTCTGGTTGATGCCCGCGGACATCCCCTTCAAGAAATAGTTGAAGCACTTGTCCTTCAAGAGCTCTTTACCCTCCGGAGATCGAAGGCACGGTTTAGCTACTGAGGAAAGAAAAGAGATGCCCACCTCGGTTTTGACCACTCAGAAGCCAGGAAGTTAAGGCCCGCGGACGATTCCAGCCATTGAAGCGCCACTTCCTGATCCGAACGAGACTGGAGTCTCTCCAGGTCCTGTTTCAGCAGAGCGCGATCTTCATCCAAGATGGAGTAGTCCCTATGGAGGTTCCGGTAGGATGTCTCGACGGTCTCAAGCCAGTTTTTCAAGTTACCCACCGTCAGTTGGAGCTCTTCCCCCTGGGGGCGCGAAGCTTCCAAATTGGAAAGGGCCTCGTTGTGCTCCTCGATCAGTGCAGATATCTGCTCATTGGCCGCCTGCAACTTCTCATACAACTAGACAGATCGCTTCTTAAACTTCTCCACTGAAGACGGGTCCCCGACGGTGTTGCCCAGTGTCCTCACCCTGTGGTTCAAGTCTTTGATCTCCGCGGACTTTTGGGAGATCTCTTTCTCCTGGGAGGAAAGGCGGCTCTCCGCTTCGGCCTGAAAGCCCCTAACCTGGGATAAATAAAAACAGACGAAGCAAAACAAGGAAAAAGCATTCTCTGAGTAAAAGAGATGAGAGAAAAAACAAAAAGGGGGAAAATTACTAGAGGAGACTGAAGAATCGAGCCCCACACAAACTCACCTATTGGGCTACACGGTCAAACTGAAGGGAGAACTCCCCGCCGTCCAAACGACGTAAGTAAGCCTGCTCATTCCACGCGAGCTTTTCTGAAAGACGGAGGCGGATAAGCTCATCGACCCCGGAAGGTGGGTAGGGTAGCATCCCCCTGCAAGAAAAGCGCCCCTTCCTCCCCGCCAGCGCCCAAGGGCCTCGAAGAACTCTCGGCCTTCTTTCTCTTCTGGGACCTGAGCTGCGCTGCGTCAGTCGCGCGAGGACGCTTCTCGCGAGGCTCAGAGGCAACGACCTCGGCATCAACAACGGGGTCACTTGCTTTTTTAGCCTCACTTACAGCCGCGATCCGAGGAGTAGGAGGATGAAGAGGAGCGCGACCGGACGACTTCTTTTTTCTCTTACCACCTTCTTGGGAGTGGTGGCGTGCGAGCAGGGAACCCAGATCCATTGAATCTGCAAGGGTAAGAAGAAAGAACAGAAAACATCAGAGCCAATTAGACGTGTGTCATATTAGTAAAATCATTAAGAAACACAAAACCATGGAAAACACGAAAAACCAAGTGTGTGTAAGACTAAGGCAACACCTAATCGCGGATAAGGACGGCTTAACCCCGCGATCTTAAGCCGAAGAGCCGAAACCATGGTGCGCCAAGGCAGCTTGGGCTCGTGGACGAAGGAATCCTTAAACTTATCAAGCCCCACGACCCAAGGCTTCCTGACTGCACTGAACCAACCAGGGATGGTTTTGAACTCAAGGCAAACACCTGCTTTGTCGCGGACAAGGAACCAGTTGTGCTTCCAGTTAGGTTTACTTGATAATCTCTCAATGTAATCACAACTGGAGTTACATTGGTAAAACCTGGGATCCTGGGGCCCCCTCTTCATAGAAAAGACGCTAAACATGAGCTCCTTCGTTGGAGACACCCCAATGTCCAGACACTGCATAATGAAGCTGGTGAAAAACATTTAGCAGTTCGGCACGACTTGCGCCGGACTGAGGTTATACTCGAACAAAAAAGTAATGAACAGAGGGTGAAGGGGTAGGCGAAATCCCTGAGACAAGCTCGCCGCGTATACAACTAAGCAGTCCTCATAGGCATCTAGACAACCCCCACCTTCTGAAGGCAAACACAATTCCACTCCCACTGGCCACGGAAAAATCCGAGCAATGGCCTCGACACTAGCCTAGTCGAGCAGCGTAGTACAACCCCTCACTTCCTGATTAGGGGAGTGTCGCTGGCGAACCCTCTCAGAAATGACCAAGGGACAGGGATGGGGGTCAAGGTTAGAAGAATTCCCACGGAAGGAACAAGAAGACAAGTCATCCAAAGTGTAAGAAGGGATGTCCAGGTTGCTAAGAACCTCTTTAGAACGGACCCTTGAGCATGTCTCCACGGTCCCAAAGGGAGAATCAGCATAGGGAACCCATGATATCTCGGAGTCTAAACCACTAGTTGACGGACGAGAAGTCGAAGAGGCGCGCACGTCAGGGTGAGCCTGGATCTCCACGTCCGATGAATGTGCATTCCCATCGCCCTCCTTAGAAGAAGAAGAAGAAGTTAAGTAAGGTGAGGAATAGTAATCAGGGTCAGAGCGTTTCCGTCGCCTTCTCACCTTAATCGGACTTTCGGACGATCCCACGCGGTTTGGGGTAGGGACACCCGAGGAATAGGAAGAATCTGAGGAGGAATCCTCCAAACTAGACGCGGTATCCCCGGAAGAAGATGAAGACGAGGAGTCCAAGATTACCGCGGCAGATGCCGCTCGGGAGGTCGAGGGAAAATCTTCCCTCCATCCTTCCTCCCTCTCAAATTCTTCCAGCACATTGAGATCCCCCCTAAAACTAGCCATCCTTGAAAAACTAAAAGGAAATCTGAAAAGGGACTCGTGCACGCGGACCAAAAACATCAAAAGAACCCAAAAAACAAAACCGGGAAGCTAAAAACAAATCCCAAAACTTTAATAATCGAAAAAGAAAAAAAACCTAGACAGATTCATGGAAGATAATAGAAAATCGAGACATGTCAAGAAATACAAGAGCACAAGATCAAGAACTCAAGAACAAGAAAGGGATTTACCTCAAAAAGCCAAGAAAACCGCCGGAAAGTTCAACCAGAAAAGGGGAAAGCAAGCGGAAATCTCTCAAAAAGAAAGATTGGAGGAAAGCTAAAAGCAGGCGAACAGTAGAGAATGAAAAAGTGAAAACGGAATGGGGTAATTTATAGAAAATTACCAACCTTTCAACTCCCCTCCAGTCATACGGGCCAAAGTAAAACCCTAATGGGCCAAAGTAGAACCCCAACAGGCTCAACACCAATTGAGCCAAAATTACGAGTCTGTTCCTCGAGAAAAAGACAAAAAAAAGGGGTAGCATTTCCGCGGAAAAAATCGAATCGTCTCAAGCTCTGCAAGAGATTAACCCGACCCGAGGAGCTGTGATGAAACCATACGGAAATGACCGGAAAAAAGACGAGAAAACGGAAAATGGAATAAGAATGCCATCCACGGAGATAAGGTGGACGCGGACTGCGGACATAAGCGGACAACACGTGTCCACCATGCCCCCCATCCACGGAGGCCACACGTGTCAACACAATGGTGACAAATGTCACAATGGGGAATACCCCGCCAATCACTATAAAAGGGAGAATGAACAGAAGTAAAAGGGGGACTTTTTGGAAAGAGGAAGAGATCAAAGGGATAAGAGAGAGAGATAGAAGACAAAGAGAAGAAGAAGAGGGAAGAACCTTAGTTCTCAGTGAAAGGGCCATAGGATCAGCGATCGCTCACCTAGAAGACAAAGGTAATTTCGGATTTAGGAGAAAACACAGGGTCCCATTTACCGCGTCGACACCGAATCTAGATAATTTCCGCGATCAGGTATATCCCTATTTCTCCTATAATGTTCGATGATCTCCCATACGAGAGGTGGGATAGGAGAGGCATTTAATGACGCGACGACAACACGACCCAGGTAAAACCATGGGACGCATAGTCCATGAGTCAGGTAAGTCCGTGTTCAAAGGTCGCGTGACCCAGATCCATCCCCAAGGGTCCCACCGCAAGTGGGCCTTCTAGTTCTTTTTTGGGAGGAATTCATCAACTACGATTCCATTACTCTGTGTAACCACATACAAGCTGGGACGGAGCCTCCATTCTGGCTCTAGTCATGCCGTTATCGCTGGTCTTCAGTCTCCTTTCTCTCTCCTCTGGCAGTCAATTGCAAATGAAGAGGTATACAATCAACCATTTTATCTCTCTATGCAATATTTTTAATTCGATTTCATTCGACTAATTTTAGGAAATTCACGTTGTTGTCTTGGTCTGATGCTTTGGCTGGTCGGTGTAGAACTTTTATCACTAAATTAATTATGAACATTTTTCTTGCTTGGTAATGACAAAGACATTTTTCTTCGATCTTCCAATCTAATATAACAAGATCAAAGAAAAATGTTCATAATTAATTTAGTGATAAAAGTTCTAATTACCTTTGTTAAGCTTAAAACCATAGGTTGCCAGCAGATGGATGTCTTCGTCATTACTAAGCAAGAATTTGAAGCTATTAGCCATGGAATTTAGTCCTTCTTCTAGGCTTATCTTCGGTGGGATCAATTCCATGCCTCTCAGGCAGTTGATTTCACCTCCGTAACGGATCTCCAACTCGGTTATTTTCTCTCATCATATGTAACTCCTTCGAAAGGTCAAAAGTGGACAATAGGTCCTCCTCCACTTCCGATTCCTTTCCAGTTAGCTTATGCAATGCATTCATCAAAGGCCTTATCCCGACCCTTAATCCAAACTTGTCCGTTGATCCATATATTGTCCTCGAACCAAACCAACCCCTAGTAAACACTAAAAATCAATTCAATCAAGGTAAAACCTAGGGATTTTCCCTCTACACCGACCAGCCAAAGCATCAGACCAAGACAACAATGTGAATTTCCCAAAATTAGTCGAATGAAATCGAATTAAAAATACTGCATGTAGAGATAAAAATGGCTGATTGTATACCTCTTCATTTGTAATTGACTGCCAGAGGAGAGAGAAAGGAGAGTGAAGACCAGTGATAACGGCACGGCTAGAGCCAGAATGGATCGAGGCTCCGTCCCAGCCTGGATGTGGTTACACAGAGCAATGGAATCGTAGTAGAGAGCGAGAGGTCATGGTCGGAGTGAGGGAGAACGATAGAGATAGAGATGGAGATGAAGATTGAAGAGAAGGAGAACGAGCGGGGTGAAGCGTGCCTCCGGCAAACTCACAGATCTGAGAAAGGCGATGGAGATGGGGGAAGAGGTGCGTTTTTCCTAGATCTGAGAAGGGTGATGGAGATGTGAAGAAACGAACTCAGATCTGAAAAGTTATTTATTTACTTTTTAATATTTTCATTGTCGTACACGTGTAGATAATGCTTGGCCATCGTAAAAAACAGGTCAATAGCGATGGCAAAGTCACGTCATTGCTAGTAGGTGTCGCTAATCGATTCGAAGTCGTGCAAGCAAACATCGCAGTTGTCCGACGTCTCCTCCTCTAATCCAACGCCGGCGACCATTTCCCGTGTCGTCGAAACGACCACGGAGATGAGCCGGGCCGGGTATGAAGGCGGTTGTGATTGAGGTTGCGATTGACAAAGAGATATATAGCGTTGTCTGTATATGGGTTGAATTTTATATAGTGTGATGGTTGATTACTGCTTATATTTGTTTATTGCAAATCAATCGATTGACTGTTTATCAGTCTCAACAATTTCTTTAGTCGGCCAGTTCCTAGAAATTTTGGGGGATTTGACTGAATTTTATTCAACTTGTTCGATGCTATGACTTTTTGTGTTTTTTTCCAAACTGTGAAGCTTAAGAGCATGAACAGTAGAGGGTCCGGGCCTCGGGCCCTTAATTTACTTTTCCTTTATCACATCAGCTTAAGTGTCTCATTTTTATTATTTGCACCCTTATCAGAGAGCCCCACTCTCGGACACTCTCGGACACTTAAGTTACTTTTTACTATTTACATTTTTAAATTACTGAATTATTATTGTTGTTGTTGTTGTTATTATTATTATTATTATCGTTGTTGTTGTTGTTGTTGTTGTTATTATTATTATTATTATTATTATTATTATTATTATTATTATTATTATTATTATTATTATTATTATTATTATTATTAAATTGTAAAATGGAGAAAAAATAAATGTTACACATATCATTCAACTTGATATAAACGTTACACGATACAACGATAACAAGAACGAAACGGAAAATGCAATGACACAAACCTTACCATACAACGATAGAAACAAATGAAACTGAAAACGCAACTGTTGAAACGGAAAATGCAATGACACAAATGTTACCCTATGTGATAAAAATAATAGTATATGGGTATTATTAGTGTAATTTTTTTTTAAAAATAACTTATGCAAAATGGGTGTCTATGGGTGGATAAAATTAATTCACACTTGAATATAAAATTTATTTATTGTTTTTAATTACAGAATGTGCCGAAAATTGTATTTATATAAACTTAATTTATAGTGTGGACACATGACTCCGATTCGCGTGCATTGGGGCCTTCTCACTCAGACCCTTGTTTAAGGGACTCACCACTCGGGCCCTTACCCGTTTTCCTTTTTTTTTATTCATTTAATGCTGATTTGGCATGTTTAAAGGCCGAATGGCCCTCCATTGTTGATGCTCTAAAGGCTATCAAATTAAGTTATTAATTTATTGTGAAATTTGGATGGATTTCCTATTGTACGGTGTGTGTAACCAAACTTTTTCATCCGTAAACGTGATTACACTTTGCTCCTCTTGATCTAGGGTTTAAGTTTTGGTGAAAATAATTTGTCGTCGGTGACAATAGATTATTGTTTACTTAGCTTTAACCTCTCTAGGGTCTAATGTTTTGTCGTTGATGACAATAGATTACTGACAAGAGGTTGGTGACAATAGAATAGTGACAATACTTGTTGTTGGTCATGACAATACGTTTGATAAATAAATATGGTGACGGTGTTATGTAGTTAGTGAGCTGGTGACAATGTATTGTAATTGATGACAATAGGTTGGTGACATTGTTATGTCATTGGTGACAATATATATTACTTACAAGAGGTTGGTGACAATAGGGTGGTGACATTGTTTTGTAGTTGGTAACAATACGTTTGAGAAAATAATATGGTTCATTGTTTCACAAGAAAAAATTCCACCAACAAGTGTCACAAAAAAAATCAATTGTCACAAAAAAAAAACAATTTCCCCTAACTATCACTAGAAAAAATAAAATGTCACAAAAAATCAATTGTCACCAAATAATTGTCACAAACAACAACTGTCACCGGAAAAGTATACTCAACTCTCACCAGTAAAATTGTCATCAAATGCAAACATTAACCGAAATGGTTAATGTTGACTACTCAATGTCCAAACTAAAAATGGTCAAAGGGAGAAGGGATTGGGTTAGGGATAGAAAAGGAAGGGTAAAAGTGTAAAAAAAAATGGACATTTACTTAATTTATTTAAAAAGTGAACATTTATTTAATTATGACAAGTTTTTTGGACATCTACTAAATTAAGCCATATAATTTTATATAACCATTTAACTGGTAACCTAAATGGGAAAAAATGCCCTCATAATATATATTTTATATACTATCTTAAAACAAAAAATTTTTGTTGGCATGTCATTCCCACCTTAATATTGGGTATTTTAACCAATCATAATTTTTACCTTTTATTTTTTTTTCACTTCCTTCATTTCTCAATAACAATGTCACTTACACTTTTCATTATATTTTATTATAATAATAACAATTAACCACATATATAGTAGTATACTTTAATTAAGGTACTAAAATGATAAAAATTTCTAAAATTTTACTTTATCAACTCTACACTTCTTATTTTATATTAAATTTTGTTAATCCTTTAGACAAATTTATAATATTAAATTGTTATGGTTTTACTTTAAAAAATTGTGTCATGCCGCCGGAATGGTACTAGTAATCTTTAATTTCCAAAATTTATAATTTGAGATAAATTAATATAATTAGACACAATCTACAAATTAAAATAGTTGGAAAATATATATGTTTTTTAATATATTGTCTACAATAATATTTAATTTGAGAATTGAATATAATGAAATCGTACCGATCAAGTAACTTAATTACATCGATCAAAACCCTCATTAACTTTAATTTTCCGACAACAACAAAAAAAAAATTCCAAACCCTAATTTCCCATAATCTATATATAATCTTTAATTTCCAAAATTTATAATTTGAGATAAATTAATATAATTAGACACAATCTACAAAATGTTTGGAAACTATATACTCCGTATGACCCATAGGCATTTTCTTCAAAACTATATAGTCTATATTTGATATTTTGTTTTTTATCAAAAAAAATTAATATCGCTATAATTATTAGTCACTTATACTTTTCAATATATATTTTATCTATATAAAATACTAAAGCAGAGGTCTGAAACGGGCTCTGGTGCGATCTCGCGTTCACGGAATTTTTTGGATTAAAGTGGGATTATTTTTGCTTACGTGGCATTTTCTGGATTAAAGTGGTATTATATTTTTGGCCCACATCAATTAATAAACGAATATAGTTAGCTAAAAACTTATCTTTTTAGATCAATAATCTATCCAATATAACTTGCATAAGGCCTGAAACGGGCTCTAGTGCAATCTCGCGTTCACGGAATTTTCTGGATTAAAGTGGGATTATTTTTGGTTACGTGGCATTTTCTGGATTAAAGTGGTATTATATTTTTGGCTCACATCAATTAATAAACGAATATAGTTAGCTAAAAACTTATCTTTTTAGATCAGTAATCTATCCAATATAACTTGAATTAATTGTTATACATATTTATTATTTTCATGCTTTTGTTAATAAATTATATTATTTATTATTTTAAAAGATGAAGAAGGAATATTTGGTGCGTTATTCTATCTCTTAGATCAAATTGAATATAATATATTTATATGTGGTTTTATTTTTGTGAGCCACGTCAATTTGATTTTATTTTTTTAAGCCACGTCAATTAATTATTTAATATAATATTTTAATATAATTAATATAATAAAATATAATTTATTAACAAAACGCGCAACCGCGCGGGTAACAAGTACTAGTTATAATAATAACAATTAACCACACGTCCACACACACATATATAGTAGTATACTTTAATTAAGAAACTATAAAGCTAAAATTTTCTAAAATTTTACTTTATCAACTCTACATTTTTTATAATATTAAATTATAATATTAAATTATTATGATTTTATTTTAAAAAATTGCATGGGTGCTGAAAGAGTGAAAGGGTACTATCTTTAATTTCCGAAATTTATAATTTTAGATAAATTAATATAATTTGACACAATCTACAAAATAGTTGGAAAATATATGTGTTTTTTAATATATTGTCTACAATAATATTTAATTTGAGAATTGAATATAATAAAATTTTACCAATGAAGTTAAGTAACTTAATTACATCTAAACCCTAACTAACTGTAATTTTCCAACAACAAAAAAAAAAATCCAAACCCTAAATTCCCATAATCTATATATAATCTTTAATTTCCAAAATTTATAATTTGAGATAAATTAATATAATTAGACACAACCTACAAAATTTTTGGAAACTATATATGTTTTTTAATATATTTTCTACAACAATCTTTAATGTGAGAATGGAATATAATCAAATCTTACCGATCAAGTAACTTAATTACATTTAAACCCTAATTAACTTTAATTTTCCAACAACAACGACAAAAAAATTCCAAACCCTAATTTCCCATAATCTATATATATAATCTTTAATTTCCAAAATTTATAATTTGTGATAAATTACATAATTAGACACAATCTACAAAATATTTGAAAACTATATTTGTTTTTGAATATATTGTCTACAATAATCTTTAATGTGAGAATGGAATATAATCAAACCGATCAAGTAACTTAATTACATCTAAACCGTACCCTAATCAACTTTATTTTCCAACAACAACAACAAAAAAAAAAATTTCAAACCCTAGTTTCCCATAATCTATATATAATCTTTAATTTCCAAAATTATATTAATTTGAGATAAATTAATATAATTAGAGAATTGAATATAATCAAATCTTACCGATCAAGTAACTTAAAGTTAATTAGGAATTTTCCAACAACAAAAAAAAAGATTCCAAACGCTAATTTCCCATCATCTATATAAAGGGCTAAACCATAAAATTTTAGATACAAGTATCCATCATATCTCAGACGATCGAAAAACACTTTCCTCTTCGACTACACCATGCTGGAGGACTACCGCTTCGACGCCTTTACACCCATCCTGCCGGAGATTAATGGCGACTTAATTACCAATCCCGACTGTTGGGCCGCGTCTTTCCCCTGCCCAGTTGAGCCACCGTATGATAAGATTCGTGCCGACTACCGAAACCCCATCGTCAAGCTGACGCCACCACCACCACCACCACAGCCACAGGACCATCACGTCGATTTCGTCGACTTGGCCGCCGATCAAGAATGGGCCGACTCTTGCCTCTTGGATGACATCGACGTAGGAAACACTTTCGTCGAGCCACCACCAGTCAACTCCAACTCCAAGGTGCCCTGCATCGACGGCGACGATGTAATGTCGAGTCTGCTCGACCTCATCGACTTCACCACCGATCAAGAAGGGGTCGATTCTTGCAACTTGCCTCCAATCGCTAACGAAGGTTTGGATCGCGAGTTCGATGACCTTCTAAACAAGTGGCTACCCGGAATGACATCCCCGGCATCATCGGGAGTAATCATCGAGGCACCTGCCTTATCCACCACGGCTCCTCATCCTTCGTCAGAATCCCACCCAATCAACACGGTGCCGGTAAGCAACGATGGACGAGTCCGAAAGAGGAATCCATGGACTGCCGAAGAGCACAAGTAAGTGTGTTTCTCCGATACATCATATTTATATTAGGGCATTATATATTAAGAACTATATGTGTACATATCGATCGAGTTTAGGGCATGATATATATTCTTTTCTATATATTTATAATCTGTTAGTAACAATATAAAAATTCATTCAAATTTATATAGGCTATTCAATTTGTATGTTTTGGTATTTAATTAATTTAAGAATAGTTATATTATTAGATTTAGGGTTAACCATATGTTTTGTGATAATGTAGGCTGTTTTTGAAAGGAATCGATGCGTGTGGATATAGCAATTGGAAGAGCATATCAGAGCACTATGTGAAGACAAGAACGCCCATTCAAATTGCGAGCCATGCTCAGAAGTACAATGAACGACGTCGCAAATTGGATGGATCCGATCCCACGAGGAAGAGGAGGAAAAGCATCCACGATATCGTGATCGATAATTGATTAGCAAGAAGTGATCGATCGATGAAGGCGACGCAGTTATACGATGATTAATCAATTAGGGCTTTTCTATTTCTTACAAGGATTTTGAACCGTAACCAATTTTATGTATTTGGCATATATATGTATTTGAACATTCGGATATTAGTAATTAAATCTATATGAGATTTTATTCAATATATCCTTCCAACAAAATATATCTATGTACGTATATTGATATTACATATATCGATCCAAATAGGAATAATGTTCGGAGAGGGGAATAACCGATATGGAAAGCAAACATGCACATCCGTACCATTATACAACACAAATTAAAATAGTGATAATATTTGCACTCGTAAAATTTATTATATACATCATATCTGCGTCTCTTGAGACACACTTCTATCCTTCTTTAGTCACACGTCTGTGACTCAAGAGGGACAGGATGTATTTTAAAAATAAAAAAAAAGATATGTGGTGTATATAATAAAATTTATGGTGTAAAAATCACACTCGAATTAAAATGGGGCTAGTTACTACGCATATGGTACGAATATTGATCGCCAACGTACTACACTATGATTATGACTTCTAAAACCGTAAATCATTTAGAGCTGATCGACCACGACTTAAGCTTTTGAGACCGTCAAAATGTCCACTTGATTCGAATGGAAATGAAAACCTTCGCCTTGGTAAATTGAACTTAACGATATTTCCGTCATGCAAATGTTAATTTAGATTTAGAAACCGCGCAAGGTTAGCGTAGACAGGGGAGGTAGAAGAAACCCCCACGAGCAGGCTATTGTGCATGGGTAACAATTGATGGACAAGGTAATGGGGGTGACGACTGACAAGAACGAGGAAGAGCAACGAAGTCACTTATCCATAACGAATTATTTGTTGCTTGAACTTAATGTAATAGATTGAGCAATTTCTCCAACTTAACGTTGGCGCAAAAAGATAAATATGCACCCAAAAACAGATCGCCTTAACAAGTGACTAAAATGGCTCATCCATGACAAACATTCAAGCGACAAAGTGGTCATCAATGTTAGTCGCTTGGGTAAGATTGAGACGACGAACCAAACAGTCGTAGACAATGTTAGTCGTGTGAACAAGTGGCTGAAATAATTCATCTATGGCAAAAATTCAAATGACAAAGTGGTCATAAATATCGGTAGCCTAGTAAGATTAACCAAATATTCATAGACGATGTCATTCGTATATGAACAAGTGCCTAAAATGGATCATCTATAACAAGCATTCAAGCGACGACTAATTCATCACGATTGATCGCCTCAAAATTTTAGTATATACAATTTCCCCTGTATACACAAAAGGCAAAAATATTTTGATTTAAAAAAATAAAGCAAGAAATTATCAAAACTCGCACCAATAAGAAAAAACAAATTATCAACATACAACTTTTTAATTTATATACAAAGCAAATATGAATTGAATATAATTGCAGAAATAAAATTGTTCTTTGTAATATAAGCTTCTTGATCCAAGACTATAGTGAAGAGGTAATCAATATGGAGTATATAAAGTACAATAATCAAAAGTCAATCAGAACTATTCTTCAATTCAATCTTACAAAATATATGCAATCTTACCTCTTTAGCAGAGCTTGTCCAATTTGCTTTTTCAGATCGATCTTCTGTTCATATTTTAACTGTTTCATTTAAATAAGTATTGACTGAAATTAAATAAGTGTTGACTGAAATTAAAACACAAGTAGCCCAGGTGAATTCGGTTTTCTGAAACATACGTAGTATAAGATGTATTAAAGTGATCATAAGCCAAAACATATGTAAAGACTCGGAATTTTAAAAATATTATTTTCTAAATTTAGATTTAAATTTTGATTTAATATTGATTAGTTTTGATTTAATTCCCAAGGATTCGAAAAATATTGAAAATTTCTGTTATCGACCAAACGATTTTATTTTTATTCTTTCGAAATGAATTCCGACATGAACTTGATATTTGATTTGAAATGAGTTCATTTCGCTCTATTATTTTAAGGCTTAGAAATATTTTCGAGTTTCATTATTTAAATCGGATTCAAAAGTTTATTTTAAATTGATTTTAATCGTGTTGGAATAAGGTCGGAAAGTGGGTTTCAGAATTTTTTTTATAAGAGGTAATGCTTGGTGGTTTTCGATGAGCTTCTAGGTGAATCTTGGGTAGGGGTATGGTTAGGGATAGGCTGGTTAGGTAGTGACCGAGGAATTTTTTATAGAAGATGTGTGGTTAGTAGGGCATGATGTGTGTGATACCTTTGGAAGTGTGGGAAGTGTAGGAAATGGCTTGTAAGAGTATTGAGGATATAGTATGCGAGGGTACTCGGGTGTGAGGTTAGAGATAGGAGTTGGACTTTTAGAGGTGGGTTGCTTGTAGAGGTGGCAATCGGGCGAGTCGGGTCAGGTTCGGGTCGGGTTATTCGATTTCGAGTCAAATCGGACTCGGGTTGATATCGGGTTTTATGACAATTCGGGTCGGGTCGGGTCGGGTCGAGTCGGGTTCAATCGGACATTATTTTTTCGGATACAATCGGGTTTTCGGTTGCAATTTGATCGAGCAATTTCGGATTTCAGACAAATCGGGTTTCGGTTTAACCGGGTTTCGGATGAATCGGGCTTCGGTCAAATCGAGCTTCGATCCAATTGGGTTTCGGTCCAATCGGGTTTCGGTTGAACCGAGGTTCGGTCAAACTAGGCTTCGGTCGAATCGGGTTTCGGTTGAAACGGTTTTTTGGTCAAATGGTGTTTTAGTTGAACAGAGTTTCACTTAAATTGAGTTTCTTTTTTTTTTGTTGAACCTGATTTTGTTTTGAATCAAGTTTGCGTCAAATTAAGGTTCACTTGAATCAAGTTTCTATCAAATCCACCATATGACTCAAATTGGATAAATGAAATAAATTTTAGTTAAACCAATCTATTATTTATTGAATTTTCACTTTGATTCAAATTTTGTGTTATAAGTTGTAACTCATCATTAGTCGATATGTTTTAGATTTTCAATAATATTTATAACAATAATTTATATATGAGATATTTAAATTTTTATACATAAGTTATTTCTTATCATTCGATCTTAATCTCTCTCTCTACATATATATATATAATAATAATAATAATAATAATAATAATAATAATAATAATAATAATGTGTATTTGCACTGTATAGTAATATTATGAATTTATAACACGATATAGGATATAGTTTAAAGTTGGTCTATATAGGTAATCTTTTCTTTATTAAAAATAAAATATTAGTAAACCACTTAAACAAAGCAAGATTTCTGCCATCTAAATGAGAACTATCAAATGTTATGATATTGGTCCAAAGTAAGATTTATCCAAACTTTATATTATCTAATTTGATAACTAAGATTCAATAACTATATTATATAGTATATTTTTAATGGTTAGTTGAAAATTATTATTGCTAACGAATGACCTCCTAGATAAATATATAAGAAAAATTCCACTAAAATAGTTTTAACTTATATTTTCCAGTAAATCGTTCTAGAAAGAACACTTACAAATCTATTGTTAATATGATTAAAAATAAAACATCTGTACACCACTTAAACGAAACAAGATTTCTGCCATCTAAATGAGAATTATCAAATGCTATGATATTGGTCCAAAGTAAGATTTATCCAAACTTCATATTATCTAATTTGATAACTAAGATTCAATAATTATAGTATATTTTGAATGGTTAGTTGAAAATTATTATTGATAAAGAATGAATTCCTAGATAAGTAGAAAAGAAAAATTCGACTAAAATATTTTTAACTTATATTTTCCATTATATTGTTTTAGAAAGAACATTTACAAATATATTATTAATATGATCAAAAATAAAATATTAGTACACCACTTAAACGAAATAAGATTTCTATCATCTAAATAAGAATTATCAAATGTTTGATATTGGTCCAACATACGATTTATCCAAACTTCATATTATCTAATTGCATAACTAAGATTCAATAACTATAGTAGATAGTATATTTTGAATGGTTAGTTGAAAATTATTATTACTAAAGAATGAATTTCTAGATAAATAGAAAGGGAAAATTCCACTAAAATAGTTTTAAGTTTTAACTTATATTTTCCATTATATCGTTCTAGAAAGAACACTTACAAATCTATTGTTAATATGATTAAAAATAAAACATTAGTAAACCACTTAAACGAAACAAGATTTCTGTCATCTAAATGAGAATTATCAAATGTTATGATATTGGTTCAAAGTAAGATTTATCCAAACTTCATATTATCTAATGATTTTAATTTGATAACTAAGATTCAATAACTATAGTATATAGTATATTTTGAATGGTTAGTTGAAAATTATTATTGCTAAAGAATGAATTCCTAGATAAATAGAAAAGGAAAATTCCACTAAAATAGTTTTAACTTATATTTTTCATTATTGTTGTTACTACTACCATTATTATCACAAAACTCTATTTATTATTGTTGTTACTACTACCATTATTATCACAATTATTATTATTCTATTGTTTGTATTTTTATTATCATTTTTTCTTTATATTATTTTTTGTAATTTTATTGTTTTGTCGCACCCGTTTGAAATTTTTTTATAAGAAGTACCCTCATTTACATTTTAATCAAAATATAACCTTATTATTATGCATCCTTATTCTTACACCTACAAAGGCGAATTCTCTTGAATGAGTAATAAACCACATTAGAATTATTATATCATTTATTTTTTAATTCAACTTTCTATTTTGCCCTTATACATTATTTTACCTTTTGAGTTTGTCTCCATGCAATCATGTCTATTTTCGTCTTTTTGTTTTATTTTTTAAAATCCTATATTAACACATCAAAGTTTTAATTTAAAAAATATTTATTTTTTATATTCATGTCTATTTTGGTCTTTTTGAAATTACATTTGAATTTTTTTTTCAAAATCACCCAAATTAATATTTTTTTTTTGTTCAACTACCCAATGCAAGCTTAATAGTATTATCAAAATGCTACTCTTATTTTCCTTTTTTTCAAATATAACCTATTTATTTTTATTTACATTTTTGTTTATTTTTTTATTCTATTTTCTATTTTGCCCTTATACATTATTTTATATTTTGAATTTGCCTCCAGGAATGTCTATTTTGGTCTTTTTGTTTTATTTTTGTAAAATCCTATATTTACCCATCAAAATTTGAATTTAAAATTATTTACTTTTTTCTTTTCATGTCTATTTTTTTCCTTTTGAAATTAAATTTTAATTTTTTTCAAAATCTCCAAATTTATATTTTTTTTTGTTAAACTATCGCAAGCTTAATAATATTGTCAAAATGCTACTCTTATTTTGTTTTTCAAAATACAACCTATTTATTGTTATTTATATTTTAGTGTATATTTTATTATTTACATTTTTGAGAATATTGTTATCTCAAAACCATGCCACTTATATATTTTTTAATTAAAGTACCCAAGTTATAACTCTTGAAAAATTTTAAAAATCATCAATGTTTATATTTTGCTCACAAAACGTTGTTTTCATAGTTGTTACTAACTCACTACTACCATTATTATCAAAATTATTATTATTATTCTATTGTTTGTATTTTTATTATCATTTTTTTATTTGTACTATTTTTTGTAATTTTATTGTTTTGCCCCACCTTATATTTCTCATAAACTAACCACTTTACAGGTTTAAATTTTTTTTATAAGAAGTACTCTTATTTACATTTGAATCAAAATATATCCACATTGTTATACAAACATGAAAATCTCGCGCGCAAATGCGCGCGATCGTTAAACTAGTGTAGTATAAAAGAATAACTCAAAATTTAGGAGGGAAATAAAACGCAAATGTTATTTTGGGAGGGAAAACTAAAAATGTAAAATTTTGGAGGGAAGTCAAATTAAAGAAAGAAAGAAAAGTACCGTACTGTACATACATTGAGTTAGGAGGGAAGTCAAATTTAGGAGGGAATTCATGCGTGAACACTGAAGTATTTCAATGGGTTAGAGTTGTTGTGATTTGTGATTGAGTTTGATGGACTAATTAGCAGCCTAAGGCAATAAATTTAAGTGGAATTAAAAGAAAAATCTACAATCAAATTACATTATCTAAATATATCTTATTTAATTTGTGATAATATTATTGATATAATTAAGGTAGAAAAATGAACCATTACGAGGGAAAAAATAATGTTAAAGGGAATTAAGTTAACTTGAAGGGGAAATATTCAGGTTATTTCACATTTTGAATATAATCAGGTTATTTCGGATGTCGAATATAATCGGGTTCGGGTGATTTCAGATGTCGGATATAATCGGGTTTGAGTGATTTCGGGTGTCGGATATAATCGGGTGAGGTGATTCGGTCTTCGGGTTGTTATCGGATCGGTTCATTCGGGTATAATCGGTTTTGGGTTAATAACGGATTCGGTTTGCTATCGGGTTCGGGCAGAGTTCGGTTCGGATCGGTCGGTCTCGATTCTGAACTTTTTAAAATTTATTCAGGTTTCGGTCGGGTTCGGTATCGGGTCATTCGGATCGGTTTTCTCGGATCAGGTCTGGTATTACCAACTCTAGTTGCTTGTGGGAGAGCTTGGTGGAAAGCAGTATGAGATTGGGGTGTCGAAATGAATTAGGACTTCTTCTATGATATATTATCCGAGTTGATGTTAGTGAGTCTAGATGAAGAATGGTCTTGGCTTGAGAGTTGGAGACGAGCGAGTGGGGATTGCGTTTTATTGTGACTGGTATAATGCGCCAAACTTTCTTGATTATGTGATTATGAACTGACATGATGTTAGATAGCGACCATGATAAACCTGATATGGCATGATATTACATGTTGATATGTAATACTGAAATCTAATTGGTAGTGACAACTGTGATCATGATATATTGATACATTGCTATCCTACTATGTTGTTCTAGAAGCATGTTATGATGTGTTGTATGAATCATGAGATAATGATATGTTGCTATGTGAAAGCATGATGTTATACTATATGGTTGATAAGCATGATTATGAACATGTAAGTGATGAATATGACTTGAAGCATGAATATGACTTATATTTATATATGAGATGATGGTGCATGACTGCCAATGATCGTTGTATAGTCTTGTGATGAGTTAAGATGATGTCTATTGAGCATGCTAATGGTTGATGATGGATATACTGCTTGATTTTCCCTTTTGCTAAATCTTAATAACATGACCTTGGTTGTGGGGATGTATTGACAATGGGTTTTGGGTCGTTGACTATGTGATGAGGAGATACTTTTATGACTTCTGGTGTGATGTCGTGACATTTGTTATGATTTCGGTATGTTGTGAGATGCATATTACGGCCTTTAGTATGATGTGGGGATGCTTGATGTGACCTTGTGGCACCATGTTGATATTTGTTTTGAGACTTGCCTTATGACGTGTTGGTTGGAGATTGATTGGTTTATGTGGTTATGCATTTCTTGTGGCTTGAGAACCTTGCTTGAATTTATACTGATAGGTTGATTTGATTCTGGAACCTAGGGAGAGAATATGGGATTAGCCCTTAGAGGTGGATGATTCCACCTCTTGTGTTGTGAAATTGTTTGACCAACATCGGATTTGAAGGATGTGAAACGGTTTTAAAAAGGACTATCTTGGATTTTGAAAGAACGAACGCGACCGAGAATTTCAACAATTTTGAAACCAATCTTATTCAAATCGTGGAACCCCTTTTTTAAACTTTTCGACCCGATTCTTCATTATGACACCTTACGAAGTGGATACAAGCATTTATGGGGGCACCTGTGGAGCGCTTGCTAAGACCTAGTGGAGACGCCATAATGTTCTTTTGAGTTGTGATATGACCGAAAAGTCGGAGTGAAGATGTGGTAGGGGCCCATACCACATTCTTGCTACGACCGATTGGGAGTATTATGATCATGACGACGGTACTGTGAGATCTCATAGGGGCACTTATGAGGTACTTAGGGGATCAATGACATGATCCTTGGACTCACCCATTTCAAACTCCGTCCCCTATTTTAGAATGATTTTTATCTCGGGGACGAGACTTGTTTTTAAAGGTGGATGATGTAAAGACCCGGATTTTGAAATCTTGATTTTCGGAAAAAGGAAAATAAAATTAGAATGGATTTGATTGGGTTTTGTTTTAAAAGTAAATATAATAAAATAATAAACACGTCTTTAAAATAATAAAGTGAACTCGGGATTCATAAAACAAATTCCGGCCCAATCTTGAACCTTCTAAGGTCGATTCTGTCTTTTTCTCGGGATCCGAAAAATTTCTTCGGATAACGATATTCTTCCGGCTTTAAAAACCTAATTGATCGAGCGAGCGAGTTTCGAAAACTAAACATCGAAAAATTCGGATTCTGACTCGAGACCACAATTCCGTTCTTTTTCTCCATCCTTATCCAAAATTCAACCTTGGTCCCCCATGTTAAGGAGGTGAGTCGAGTACAAATAATAAGATGTAAAGATGTAAATCGACTCCTAGCCTAAGCAAATAATTACAAGACTTCTTCCCGTTGTAGTGGAAGGGTAGTCAGGATCGATTCACAAGGAGGCGTGTCAGCGGGATCCTAGTAACTTTGGAAATCTCACGTCTGCGTTGACCAGAAGCCTCGATTTCGACCTTGGGTCTCGATGTCGACCTCGGCTGTCGATGTTCTCTACAACAGAAGACCTGCAAAGACAAAAACAAGTGGTCGATATCGACATGTGGGGTCGATATCGATGTTAGTCCACGAAATCGACTGGCTCAGAAGACTGCCAGTCGATACAGAAGGGTCGATTTCGACACAAGGGGTCGATATCGATGCTCAGCAAACTCCGCAGCGATGTTCGTCGTCGACTCAGAAAACTGTCGACGAACTCAGTGGTCGATATCGACGTCTGGGGTCGATATCGATGTCTCCCTGCAGTGAGTTAGTTCTTCGTCGGCAAAGAAAGGCCGAAGACTTTAGGATGGAGAGAGAAGCAATGAACAGAAATAAAACAGTGGGTTTTGGTGTATAAAATATGTAAAAAAGCAACTCCTAGGATTAGGGTTTACCACAACGTTAACCAATGCATGCGATAAGATAAATAAGACGGACAATTGCGCTATTTCTCCCGAGGGACAAGCTTTCGCCGTACACCAACTCTTAGGATTACTCTTGCAAATAAACCTAATTGTCTCTACCAATTTTATGTTTATAACTCAAGTTGTTAGCATGAATCCCTTTTCTTTCGATTAGGACTAAACATAGAATCGTAGGAGGAGAGATAGACACAACGATATCGACATCAAATACTTACCTCAAGCGCGCATGGCTAACGTCGGGCTCACCCCGACCCTAAGAGCTTTGGGGAACTACTCGCTTCTCATCATAGGACTCATTGTTGATTGAAAGGAAGAAACTTGCATTAAAATAAACTTCGAAGCTTTACAACTCAACGTCAACTTTCGCAAACGTCAAACCCTAAAACTTCTCTCTAACTCTAACTCTATTGATTGTCTTTTAACTCTAAAATTGGATGATTGTTCTAGGATTCCCTAACAAATCAGCCCCTAGGGCTTTATTTATAGGCTACTAATCCTCGCTATCCAAGGATTGTAACTCCTATCTAAACTAATAACTCTATCCGAACAATTTAGGATAGGTCTTTTATTTTGATAAACCTTAAAGGAAAAGATAAATAAAACTTCAGCTGCTATCTATCTTGAATGTATGAGATAATTCCGTGCCTCCTTGAAGATATAGTTCCAATCCGCATTCGAAATCGAGTCTATCTTCTGTCGAGATAAGGGGTCGATATCGACACCAGAGGTCGATATCGAGGTCTCTGTTCCTGCTCGACTTGTCCAGCTCCAGTCGATTTCTATGTTGAGGTCGGTATGGGGTCGATATCGACACTGAGGGTCGATATCTGGGTTGAAGGTCGATATCTACACCAGAGGTCAATATCTGGGTCTAGGGTCGATATCTACCTCTGCTCAACTTCACTTGGCTTCTCCGTTTTGACTCTGATTTCGCTCGAATTCCTGCATGGTTAGCTCAAAACTTGTGCAGACTCTATTTCTTGCATTTCAGCCCATTCTTACACAAGTTTATATTCTTTTGAACCTTTTCTTTGGAAATCGAATGAAATAAGGAGTCAAAAGATGCAATAAACAAAGGTACAAATATGTACATCAAAACACCCCATACTTAGACTTGCTTGTCCTCAAGCAATAACCAAGCAATAACCAATACCTACAACACACCCTTCAAGTCTTCGCCTTTGTCAAAAGCAACATCATAAGCGGTAGCAAAGCAAAGCGAGTGAATTTAACGTCATAGCACATATTTTGGCGATACATAGGCATATGCAATTTTGATCCAACCTCACAGGGATAATGTGTTTGCACTCAACTCTCATGTGTTTAGGCTATGAAGATCAACTCTCAACTCAATTCCATGTACAATCTCATAAACATTGCAATTTATAAAAATTCACTTCGCAACCAATTATGAAAATGCAATAAGAACCATCAGGAGGACTTTCGCTCAATGGAAGACTTGAAAGAAGACTCCATTCGGCGGGTTTGTAATGGGGCTTGGTATGAAATAAAAGGTATGGAATTATTTGGCTATGTGGCGCTTTTATAATTCGGGAATCAAGACTCCTAAATCTCAACACTTGCAATACCCAAACCATAACTCTTCATAATATGCTCTAAAGATGCATTCCATCAACCCTTCTTCTAAGTTCTAATATACCTCTCAAAAATATAACATTTGTATGAATAAAAGACTTAAGGATTTTGGCTCATGCACTATATATAGATATCTTTATTTATTTTTTTTTCAGATTTTTTTTTTCGAAAGAAATAAGTAAATATGTGCATTTATAGGTTGAGCCATAAACCCTTTTACAAAATATGACAAAATGTAAATATGCGCCATCCTATAATTTCCTTGCTCAAAACTGGACATTATGCTCTTTTCTTTCCACAAGGCATTAGTCCAACCAATCTAAGTCTCAATTCCCAAATGGGGGTCAGGCTCAATTCGGATAGGGATAATTTTGTGGAGTTTGCAAATTCAGGCTTAGGCTAATGTTCTGGCTTCAAGCAGAGATAATGCAGGGTAGGTAAAGAGAGGATAAAAATGGCTTAAAAAGATACCTCCATCATTTAATTCTCGTAAACATAATCATATATATGCATTGGTTTTGAATAACTATCACAACATTTAGAGATGCATAGGAAGAGTAAATTCACTCAAGAAAGCGGAGGGATTTTTGATGTTCTCCCTATAGGTCAAAATTCTCACAAGGACAATTATTGTTGGATTTGCTTTTTAGCCTAGGATCATATGTGCTCAATTTCATCACAAGTTCACAACCTACATAAAAATTTTAAAGACTTAGGCTAAACCATCACAAGTTCACAACCTCTCTTTTTTGCTCCTGAGTCCTCGATGTCGACTCCAGGAGATGGCTTGACCTAGGGGGGGTCGATTTCGACTGGCCTGGTCGATTTCGACTGCCTCTGCAGAAGCTTCTTTTCTTCTTCGTCGTCTCTTTTGCTTGATAACCTGAAGTCTTGGTTAGGAATATAGATAAAGCACGAAATATCTCAGTTTTAAAAGTTCAAAACAGCCAAAAGTTAAACCCTAAAAACCATCTATGCAAAATTTAAAAGTTTTATGTACATGCTCTAGATTTTTTAGTCGCTAGGCCGACTTCTCCGTCAATGCTTCACGACCCTTTTAAGTAGGGACCCTTCGAGCGTGAGCCTTCTCCTGGATCATCTAGGTCCTTTTGGTAGTAGCGAAGTTCGGCGACCAAGGCTTCTTTGATGTTAGGTTCTTCTTTGGGCGCTTTCTTTCTCTTTCTTGACCTAACTTTAGCAATATAGGCAAACCATGGAGCTTTGACCCTCTCTTTAGTAGAATTATCAATAATGGGCTTAATTGATTTATCAATAATGGACGGAGGAGGGTTAGGAGTCATACCTGGGCTTACCTGTTTGGGCCCGAAACAGAAATCTTCGGGCTGAGGGGTGGTCGATGTCGACCAAGGAGGGTCGATGTCGAGTGCTGTGGTCGATGTCGACATGTGGGGGTCGATATCGACCTCTGTGGCCCCATACTTAAGCTCCTGGCAGCGATCTGGCATACTCGATTTCGACCAAGGGGGGTCGATTTCGATGTTTTTAGACGATATCGACTGGTTCTAGTCGATGTCGACCCTGCTTGCTGTTTCCGTCCTCGCCAACAAAAATTTTCTAAGCTTCTCCTTAGCCGGCGAGAGGACTACTTGCTCCAGGTGCTTTGTTTCACTCATATTTGGGTTGAAAGAGAATTCTATCACTTCGTACCCTATAGTAAAGGTTAGTAACCCTCGACGTACATTGATATTGGCATCTGCAGTAGCTAAGAAAGGCCTACCAAGTATAATAGGCACTACAGGATCTTCAGGCATCTCCAATACAATGAAATCAGTAGGCACAAAGAACTTACCTACCTTTACCGAAACGTCATCAACTATACCTATGGGCCTGACGAATGAGTTGTCAGCCATATAAAGTTTCATGTCCACAGGTTCAAGTGCGCCAATGTTCACCTTTTGCCAAATAGAGAGAGGCATGAGACTTACACTTGCCCCTAGGTCACATAGGGCTTTATAGCGATGTTGGTCAAGTCCCACGGTGATTGCAAACTTCCCTGGATCACTCTTCTTCTCAGGGAAATCCATCTTTGAGCACTCCTCTGCGATCTCTGCCATGGATCTCTTCTTGCTCAGGATGTCTTTGAGGAATCGCACATAGGCGGGCATCTCGCTTAGGGCTTCTTTTAGAGGGATAGTGATGTTGAGTCCTTGAAGTATCTTTATGAAGCGCCTAAACTTGCCTTTGGTGGGATCCTCCAATGCTTTGGAAGGGAATGGCAACGTCTTCTTTGGTGGGGGGGCCAAAACGGTGGTCGGAGGGGCCTGCTGGACATCGATGTCGACTGGGCTCTGGTCGATATCGACTGAAATGGTCGATTTCAACCTCTGTTGTGGCTCTGATGGCTCTGCAGTGGCCTCGATATCGACCTGTGGGTCGACATGGGGGTCGATATCGACCTCATCCTCGACATCGACTGGTCTGTCGACGTCGACTGGGTCTGCTGCTTTCTCCGATTCCGTTGGTGGCTTATGTACTTTGGTGCCACTCCTTAATTGTATGGCTGCGATATGGCCCGTCCCGGATTGTCCCTTAGGATTTGTGATGGGTTGCCCAGGGAGTGTTCCGGACGGCCTAGGGATTTGTGCCGCCAATTGACCCAGTTGGGTCTCTACGTTCTTCTTCCAAATATCCATCTCCCCAATCCTTGTGATAAGGTGATTGAGTTGAGAATGGATGTCATTGTTGGATTGATCATTCTTAGCTTGATTTCGCCTGATTTCATCCAGTACTAGTTGAAGATCATCCTTCTTTTGGTCTCTCTCCGGGTGCCCAGGAGCTCTATAAGGCGGAGAGTCCCTAGGGTTGACCTGGTTCCTTTGTGGTTGATGGAACCTTTGGTCTCCCCAATATTAGTGATTGGGACCCCTTATGTAGCGCGCCTCTTGGTGAGTCTCTGCTAGGTGTACTTATTCGGCATGTGGGCACTCGATGGTGGTCTGCCGCTGCGATCCGCATTCGATGCAATCTTGGTTCGCTAAAAGGAACCTCACTTGCTTTTGGAGCTTTCTAAGTTGATCTCTGTGGAATTGCTCCTTCACATCCGGATCGATTACATTGGGGGGTTCATATAAGGGCATAGATGGGGCAGGCCTCGACGATAATGGTGCGTCGGAAGCCTCAGGAGTCCCATATGTGTTGTCGAACTCCACCAACCTCTCTATGGTCTCCCAAACCTCTTGTGGGGCGAGTTCAAGGTAGCCATAGGAGGTGTAGGTGTTGATCCTCTCCTTAGTTGCAGCGTCAAGAGCATTGTATATGATCTCCTGAATTACGTACGGTGGTTGGCCATGCGTCGGGCATGATCGTAGAAGGTCCTTGAACCTTTCCCAAACAGTCGGCAGAGCCTCACCAGGCTTTTGTTTGAAAGCCGTGATTTTCTGTCGGATCAACGCCGTCTTAGAAGGAGGGAAGAACTTGTTGAGGAACGCGTCCTTGACTTCATTCCAGGTGCGGAGCGATCTTGGGGCTAAGCTTTCCAACCACTGCAATGCTTTCCCTGTAAGAGACCATCGAAAGGCTTTTAGTTGGACATACTCAAGACTTCGTCCATCAGCAATTGTATCACAGAGGTCTAAGAAGGTTGATATATGTGCCATAGGGCATTCGTTAGGTTTCCTTTCATATTGATGCCTTCTTATTTCAGTTAAAAAGTTTGGTTTAATTTCAAAATTAGAGGCAGGGATAAGAATTGCCAATTCAGGCACTGTGAGAGCGGGGTGCATATATTGCTTGGCATTCCTAGGGAGGGCATTGATTTGGGCTTCTATTTGCCTCCGGCCTTCCTCCTCCCTATCCGCACGCTCCGTAAGTGCCGCCTCTCTAGTCGCTAGGTCTTCAACCTGCTTCCTTAGTTGCTCAATTAGTTCAGCTTGGTTCGCGTTGTCCGCCATGATTCTTTGAGCTTGGGCCCGTAGATGGAAATAACGCTAAGGGTCGTCTACTCTTTCAAATTCAGGTGGGCGATCAGCACGTCGCATACACCTGCAAAAACAAGCTAGGTAGAGACGTGAGATAGACTACTAGGGCGCGATTGATTGCCTCCCCGGCAACGGCGCCAATTTGTTAAGGAGGTGAGTCGAGTACAAATAATAAGATGTAAAGATGTAAATCGACTCCTAGCCTAAGCAAATAATTACAAGACTTCCTCCCGTTGTAGTGGAAGGGTAGTCAGGATCGATTCACGAGGAGGCGTGTCAGCGGGATCCTAGTAGCTTTGGAAATCTCACGTCTGCGTCGACCAGAAGCCTCGATTTCGACCTTGGGCCTCGATGTCGACCTCGGCTGTCGATGTTCTCTACAACAGAAGACCTGCAAAGACAAAAACAAGTGGTCGATATCGACTGGTGGGGTCGATATCGATGTTAGTCCACGAAATCGACTGGCTCAGAAGACTGCCAGTCGATACAGAAGGGTCGATTTCGACACAAGGGGTCGATATCGATGCTCAGCAAACTCCGCAGCGATGTTCGTCGTCGACTCAGAAAACTGTCGATGAACTCAGTGGTCGATATCGACGTCTGGGGTCGATATCGATGTCTCCCTGCAGTGAGTTAGTTCTTCGTCGGCAAAGAAAGGCCGAAGACTTTAAGATGGAGAGAGAAGCAATGAACAGAAATAAAACAGTGGGTTTTGGTGTATAAAATATGTAAAAAAGCAACTCCTAGGATTAGGGTTTACCACAACGTTAACCAATGCATGCGATAAGATAAATAAGACGGACAATTGCGCTATTTCTCCCGAGGGACAAGCTTTCGCCGTACACCAACTCTTAGGATTACTCTTGCAAATAAACCTAATTGTCTCTACCAATTTTATGTTTATAACTCAAGTTGTTAGCATGAATCCCTTTTCTTTCGATTAGGACTAAACATAGAATCGTAGGAGGAGAGATAGACACAACGATATCGACATCAAATACTTACCTCAAGCGCGCATGGCTAACATCGGGCTCACCCCGACCCTAAGAGCTTTGGGGAACTACTCGCTTCTCATCATAGGACTCATTGTTGATTGAAAGGAAGAAACTTGCATTAAAATAAACTTCGAAGCTTTACAACTCAACGTCAACTTTCGCAAACGTCAAACCCTAAAACTTCTCTCTAACTCTAACTCTATTGATTGTCTTTTAACTCTAAAATTGGATGATTGTTCTAGGATTCCCTAACAAATCAGCCCCTAGGGCTTTATTTATAGGCTACTAATCCTCGCTATCCAAGGATTGTAACTCCTATCTAAACTAATAACTCTATCCGAACAATTTAGGATAGGTCTTTTATTTTGATAAACCTTATAGGAAAAGATAAATAAAACTTCAGCTGCTATCTATCTTGAATGTATGAGATAATTCCGTGTCTCCTTGAAGATATAGTTCCAATCCGCATTCGAAATCGAGTCTATCTTCTGTCGAGATAAGGGGTCGATATCGACACCAGAGGTCGATATCGAGGTCTATGTTCCTGCTCGACTTGTCCAACTCCAGTCAATTTCTATGTTAAGGTCGATATGGGGTCGATATCGACACTGAGGGTCGATATCTGGGTTGAAGGTCGATATCTACACCAGAGGTCGATATCTGGGTCTAGGGTCGATATCTACTTCTGCTCAACTTCACTTGGCTTCTCCGTTTTGACTCTGATTTCGCTCGAATTCCTGCATGGTTAGCTCAAAACTTGTGCAGACTCTATTTCTTGCATTTTAGCCCATTCTTACACAAGTTTATATTCTTTTGAACCTTTTCTTTGGAAATCGAATGAAATAAGGAGTCAAAAGATGCAATAAACAAAGGTACAAATATGTACATCAACCCACAATTGAGAATGAATTTGAAATGCCTATCTCTTTCCCTCTTTCCCCAACTAGCCTAACACACACACACACATCTTTTCTTCTTCCCCTTTGCTTGAACTCACCAAAAATGGAAATGGAGACAAATCCTTATCCATGCCTTATCTAAAACCTCCTTTTTGTCCAACAAAATCAGAATCTTTGACCACAATTTCACTCACCCAAATCAAAATAAAACAAATACACCCTTAACTCTCCTTTCCCCATTGTCTTCCCTGCGTTGTGAGCTTTCAAAGCTCCAAGACCCTCCCTGCTCAGCCACCGTCACCACTACACCATCCCACCACCACATATCGTCGCCACCACCAGCCTTGTCACTGAGCCCCACTCGAGCGTCCCTGAGCGCAACTCCGGCACCCGAGCACCTCCCCGGACGCTTTCCGAGCGCTGTCCGAGCCCCACATCGCTTTCCTCCTCCATCCTGGTCCGTCAACAACAGAAACAGCACCTCTTCCCACCTCCTACTGAGCCACAACTTGTTTTCGAGCAACCCGGAGAGCCCGGAGTCACCTAGCCGCCGCCTCTCTTCGTCTCTCCCTTGTTTTCCAAGTTCAACTGCAGTAAGGCCCTTCCTCCCTCCTTTCACTTCAAAACCGCATAAAGATACACCCTTTTTACCTCTTACCTCCGTCCTAGGCCATCTCCATAAGGGATTCGACTCCGGCGAGGCAAACGAGCTCCGGGCGAGCATTCTTCGGGCGCAATGAAATCTCGGTGAGCACTCCCCTTTCTCGTCTCCCTTCTGGTCGATTCTGTGTTCACGGGTGTTGGTTGGGCGGTCGAAACTCAGAGTCGACGCCGGCGAGCCCCCACCCTCCCTCTCTTTTCTTCGTTCTCGAGTAGCGCTCATGGGGGAAGAAGATGAACAGTGTTCATTTGGGCAGGCCAATTTTTTTTTTTTGAGGGAAGAAATCAGTTTTTGCAAAGAGGGTGGGTTAGGCCGGATCCGGGTTTAAACAAAAATAAAAACATTTTGGGCATGTTGTTTGTTAAGAAAGGAGATCTGAATTTTTACAAAGGGTTAAGACTTAAATTGGGTTAAGTTGCAAACTTACTTATATAGGTTATTTAAATATCTAAACATCCAATAGATGGAATATTATATATAATACAATATTATTAATGATGATGATCTAACATATAATATTATGAGGTTTAGAAATATTTTATGGAAGTGTTTATTAAAATGGTTGGTTACCTTGAGGGGTTGAAAATATGATTTGAAAGTGTTTTTAAAGAAAATGGTATTTGAAATATTATAAATATTATGTTGAGATTTAAAAGATATGAATATTATTTTGAGAATTAAAAGGTATTATGTTATGATCTTATAAAATCTTGGAACTTAAAATATGTTATCGGATTAAAACAAAAAGGAATTTGGCAAATGTTTTCAAGATTTGGAATTTCTAGCGAATTGACTCGAACTTTGAAATGGCTTGGGAACTAACTTGGGAATCCGACTTGTTCGATGACTAACTAGCATGATGATATGATTGTATGACTAATAGCATGATATTGTGATGATGTGTTATGAAAGGTTATACGCTAGTTACTTATGATGATAAAGTGACATATAAGCTAAGTATGAGTATAAATTATGATATGCCAATATTGCTATGATACGATGTCGACGTACTTGTTGAATACGAATTATGAAATAAAATATTGATATATGTCCTTAAAATGATAGTAGGGAGTGTTGATATATGATTGAAAAGCATGATATGTTCTTAAATATGAAAGTATGAATATGATATATATATATATATATATATATATATATATATATATATATATATATATATATAAGGCAATGACGTGTTACCATATGTTATTATATGATATGATAATAAGTTAAAGCATGATAAGATGTTGAGATGATGAGTTGAGATGGTACTTGATGAGTTATATAGAGACTTTGCGATGAGATATGAGATGAGTTGAATGACGATGATGATATGGAATGTGATGATGAGACTTTCGATATGTGATGAAATCGTGTGTGCTTGTATGTTTGAATAGATTGACTTATACTTCCCTTATGACTACTAGGTGACTTTGAACTGTGTGATTGCTAAAATGTTGTTCTGCACTTCTAGGTAAGTTCCTTTATGGACTTACTCAGATTCGAAAGAGAATACCTGCTTGTGATTATATGACATACTAGGTGTTGCATAAGCATTAAAAGCATGCCATGTAGTATCATGCTAGGATTGCACTTGTGAATGATCATTTAGTTACTTTGTGTGTTTGAAAACAGAACGGCCGTTATCTGTGAGTCTTAGAGTCTTTGCTAGGGTCATGGGGGCATTCGTTTTTTATACCGTTTCGGTCCACAATCGAGTCGATGAGTATGATCTATCTATATATATATATATATATATATATATATATATATATATATATCTTATACGGTTCGGCATAGACCGAGCACCCTACCTCGGAGCGGGTACGGGAATATATCTGTTACGGTTCGGAATAGACCGAGCGCCCTACCTCGGAGTGGGTACGGGAATATATTTGTTACGGTTCGGCTAAGACCGAGCGCCCTACCTCGGAGTGGGTACGACAAATACAGAGATATGGGGATATGCCACTTGGCATTCTTTGGGCGCCTTTACAGTTCTTTTTGCATATTATAACCTAGGAGCATGATAGTATGATTTAATTTCCGTATTGCATCAAAGCATCTTTATTATAGCGTATGTCTATACTTTCTTGTGGGACAGAGTGCATTGGGGTCTCGGTCTGATCCCGCTCGCACAACTTGTTTTTAGGTATGATTGCTCTTTGTTTATATGGCGTGGGAATCCCCCGGGCGATTGCAAAGAACCTGTCTAACTCCACTAATTTGGTTATATAATTTCAGAATATATGTTTTAATGATTTGGTTTTGACCCGGCCTCGCCGTGGCAAGTTGTACCTTACTTCCGCTTTCACCAGTTTCGAAAACGAATTTCCGCGATATAGTCTTAGGACAGCTTAAGGGTTCCTAGTGGCCTTCGATTGTTTTGGGGTTTGAAATCCCTACTTTAAAATACTGATCCTTTGAGGTTTGAAACCTCGACATGTACTCGAATTGCAAGATCCAAATGAAGGTACCAACCTTCGAAACGTATCTCGGGTATTTATATCTGGGCCATTACAAAGTTGGTATCAGAGCGAGGTTTTGCAGTTCGGGTACGCAAGGGTCGGGTGTATGTTTTAGAAAATTGCCCATGAATTTCAAAGGATTTGAAGATGTTTTAAAGGGGAAAAATGAATTTAATATGCCTAACTCAATTGGACTAAATATGAACTCGGCTTATTAAATATGATGGATCAAACAAAAGGGATCGAGTGGGTAGGAAAGGCACTAGACCATCCCTATTGGATGTAGTTGGGAACGGCTAGGCGAATTATTAGCTTATTCTTTACGGATGGGTTGGAAGACTCCAAGGAATTGCACCGAGGTGGTTGGAGTGGCGAGTTAGGTAGAGATCATGAGGTTTTGCCCCTCCGGTCAGTCGCTCCTCGAAGAGCGGCATTAGATATCTTGATGTGCTTTATGTATTAATTGGGCCCGAGAACGATTTCCCCTCGAAGGAGATCATTATAATTGGTATTGACTAATTCTATGTTGAGTGATTGTTATGCTTAAGATTTGATTGGTAGGTCCTGACTATGAAATGTGTATTGAATGATCTGTGCAAACGGGATAGCGGGAGTACCCTTCTTCTTCTTATATGGTCAATCCCAGCTTGTGTAGAACAACCCCTTCCACTATGTTAACCCCTTGATGGTCTTATTGCGTCTTTCTCTTGAATATCGGTCTCCTCCACGGGAAATCGGGTTGGTAAACACGTTGTTTTGAGAATCATGGCTGAATATGAGGGTTGTTTGGGAGAGTATTGGAAGTTGGCTCTTGATGTAATTTTCCGAGTTAGAGAGTAAGGTGTTTTTGGGGCTGTCCTTCCCGATTCTTATTACGATCAACCAGTGTCTTCTTGCCACAAAGAGTCGTACCAGAGCCCCACGGGAAAGAGGGGTGATGAGTCAGTTGGGAAAGGTCAATGGTTGCCCTTAGAGATCTCTGTCCGGTTGTAATGGTGGCTCTCTCTGAATTGCATGACATGATTTTGAAATCTCCGGCATGTACCTTGTGAATGACCTTTAGTAAAAAGCTGCTCATGTTGTTGCATCTATGATTAGTTACGTTGTTCAGGTCTCGTGTTATGCCTTTCTTTTTCTCATGATTATATGTTGTCATAGCATGTCTACTTGGCCTATTGATCGTATGACTGATTGGAAGCATGAACCACATGATATGAGTCTATATGATTGTTGCTTCTCCTGAATTAGGTCCATGATAGTGTGATCAACTCTTCCTTATATGAATGCCTCGTAAGATGTTCTCCTTTGCATGATAGTCAATGACGCCTCGATGCTTATCATTTCTTTTGTGACAAGAATCTATAGCATGCCCATTTATTTTGTATTCCTCGGGCTAATTATTGTTGATTATGCTACAATTAATGTTGTTGTGTGTTACTTGCACTGAGTAGAGAATAGGTTGGTATAGTTAAGTCTTGTTAAATATATATTTTATCCCAATATGTGCTGATTTGAACTCATGTCCCCATATTCTCTTCATATTGCCCGTTACTTAGACTTGCATTATACATCGTTACATTACCTCTCATGCTACTATATCATTTGAATGTGATTGGACTGTATTCTTGTGTATCGTGTATTAATCAATCAAGTGCATGTATGTATCATATGTTATGTTGAGCCATTAGTAACATGTAGGACCCTTGGTTGTGACTTATGCGAATCCTACCTTGCCTACACTATTGTTGATTCTCTCTTGAGCTAGGTCCCTGATAATGTGGTTCTTCCCTCTTTCGGTTCTCTTAACATGTTTCACTCATCCTGATTAGATTAATGTTGAATTCAAAGATCGATTTGCTTTCCATGATGGTTAATTCTAGCATGATTACATGTTCTCGCTCGGTGGTATTCCCCTATCACTCTATGATATCTTCTTGTGCTTCCATGAACGTATGACTTGACACCTTGCATGATCACACACCACATTATATCATGATTTTGCATACTCATGACACATAAATGTTAGAATGAATCTAGTCGAATTACCTTGATTGTATTCATGTTCAGTATGCGTTATTAGTATCTTATAAGGCTTATGAATTCTGATATGACTCGCGAAATGGTGACCTGTCTTACTTGACCTATTACGTGAACATGCTTGTACTGTAATGTGATAGTTGTCGTATCGTTTTATGTGCCATGTGACGGTTCATCCCTAGCATGATTATAATCTATCGCCCGTGATGTTATCTTGTTTACTCTGTGGTGAACCTTTTGCTTTCATGTACATCATATTGAACTCATTTAATCACTCTTGACTATGCCCATGCCTTATCATGTATCGCTAGCATCATATAGGATCTATGCTTCCTAAGTGTATCGCATCATATGATTACATGCCATTCTTAACCTATTATGTGATCATTGCTGTTAGATGTGATAGTTACTATGCCGCTCTTATGTATTCTCGTATGACACTTAGTCTGGTTGTTATGATATATCTCGCCATTCTATATTTGACCTCACTTTCTCATGCGTGTACATTCTTTCATATACATGATGCTCGTTATCTTCATTAAATCTCGCATGACTTCGAATCATACATGATCATTTTTGGTTCCGCATAGCTTTCTTGAAGTTGCTAGACATATATCCTTCCATGGAATAATAGACTACTAGCTTGTCTCACGCGCATCAGTGTAGGACTCGATTGTATCTTTGGAATGAATATGTATGTCGTTGTTCCTTGAGATAGGTACATGTTAGTGTGGATTAATGTGATTGATATGCTCTATGATGAATTTGTGCTTGTTTGTCACAATTGTAACCTAATAGACTTCCTTAAGAGCATCGTTACTATTCCCGGGTCGGAGTCTTGTCTCTAGTCATGTCATCCTTAGCCTTGATCCGTGTTTGTCTCCGAAAGGAAATTGGGTTGTCCGCCCTTGTCACTCCCCTATCTCCGCTAACTTGGACTCCTATGCAATACATTGGACGAGCGACCGCATAGAAAAGGGAATGGGAAGCTGGATAGCGGTAGAGCAGCGCAGCGGAAGTGTGGGCCCATACCCCACGGGCCTCAGGATCGACGATGTTGACGGAACAAGCTCGCTTCGAGAGTTGCAGTTACTGAGCGCGATATGACTTGCAAGCGGGAGTGTCCTCCATTCGGATTGCTAATCCTTTCTGAACTTGTTGATGGTGATATTGCACTGACTTAACGATGGAAATTGCGTGTTGATGTGTTGACTTGTAATGAATGTTGCCTGATTATCTGTTGTCTATAATAACATGATTCGATGCCTTACAGTTCTAATGTGCCATGATGTCTTGATTCGATGATACTCTGAGTTGCTAAGCATGCTCTAAATTCCTTGCCTACATAGTATGAACTTCAAATGCTGAGAATCTGAACTGTTTATTAGATAAGATTATGATGAAACTTGCTAGCTTGATTTGATTATGTTCATATGTGATGTTTGCAATAATTATTTAGCATGACGGTAAATTAAGACTTATTGATACGGTTGCAATGCTTGATGATAAACTAATGATACTATTGTTATACATGCTAGTCGATATGATGTAGACCTTATGTGTGATGAATTTCATGATTGCTTCTTCTTTGAACATGTGAGTGAGGTTCTTTGGTAGAATGGTCAGAGAGTGGAGAAAGGTTCTGGATGATCGATGGTGGTAAGGGGAAAGTTGCAGAAGAGGGGTGTTGACTTAGGGTGGACCGAGTGAGTTCGGGATTTATAAGAGGTAATGCTTGGCGGTTTTCGATGAGCTTCTAGGTGAATCTTGGGCAGGGGTATGGTTAGAGATAGACTGGTTAGGTAGTGACCGAGGAATTTTTTTATAAAAGATGTGTGGTTAGCAGGGCATGATGTTTGTGATACCTTGGGAAGTGTAGGAAATGGCTTGTAAGAGTATTGAGGATATAGTATGTGAGGGTACTCGGGTGTGAGGTTAGAGATAGGAGTTGGACTTTTAGAGGTGGGTTGCTTGTGGGAGAGCTTGGTGGAAAGCGGTATGAGATTGGGGTGTCGGAATGAATTATGACTTCTTCTATGGGATATTATCCGAGTTGATGTTAGTGAGTCTAGATGAAGAATGGTCTTAGCTTGAGAGTTGGAGACGAGCGAGCAGGGATTGCGTTTTATTGTGACTGGTATAATGCGCAAAACTTTCTTGATTATGTGATTATGAACTGACATGATTTTAGATAGCGACCATGATAAACCTGATATGGCATGATATTACATGTTGATATGCAATACTGAAATCTAATTGGTAGTGACAACTGTGATCATGATATATTGATACATTGTTATCCTACTATGTTGTTCTAGAAGCATGTTATGATGTGTTGTATGAATCATGAGATAATGATATGTTGCTATGTGAAAGCATAAAAATCAAATATATTAGATCAGATATAGTATATAATTACAAGCACTAGAACTTATGAACAATGTCTTTAATTTAGATTTTTAAATTTATCACAAAATTATCAAATTATGATTTTTTTAATTTAAAAAAGAACAAATTGACCAACCCAAAATCGACCCGAAACCCGGTCAAACCCAGGTTCGATTCAACCCGAAAATACCCGAAACCCATATTAACCGGGACCCGAAGTGACCCGACCTGAACCCGACCCGAATGACCCGTTTGACAGGTCTACTTGCTGCTGATGCTTGTGATGAATACCTTCGTCTATTAGGGGCCACAGCAAGATTGTGTTTGTCCCATTTAGTTTCATTATTATATTAATTTATTAGCATTATATTGATACTAATAATATTTACAAGCTTTACCAATATTTGCATAGCTTTATATTGATATTTGATTCTAATGCTTAAAGTTTCTTATTATTTAGCATATTTATTTATTTTAGCATTCAATATGTTAGAGAATGGTTATTTTTATTACTTTGTGATAATTATAATATTTATGTCAAAAATAATAAATGACCTTATATAAACATATATTTTAAAACAAAGATCCGTGCAATGCACGGGGTACTAAGCTAGTTGTGAAGCTTAAAGGCTGTCAAATTAAGTTATTAATTTATTGTGAAATTTGGATGGATTTTCTGTTGTACGGTGTGTGTAACCAAACTTTTTCACCGGTAACCGTGAATCCGTGATTATATACACCTTGCTCCACTTGATCTAGGGTTTAAGTTTGGTGAAAATAATTTGTCATCGGTGACAATAGATTATTGTTTACTTAGCTTTAACTTCTTTAGGGTCTAATGTTTTGTCATTGGTGACAATTAATTACTGACAAGAGATTGGTGACAATAGGTGACAATGTTTGTTGTTGGTCGTGACAATGTTTGTTGTTGGTCATGACAATACGTTTGATAAAAGAATATGGTGACGGTGTTATGTAGTTAGTGAGCCGGTGACAATGTATTGTAGTTGATGACAATAGGTTGGTGACATTGTTATGTCATTGGTGACAATATATTACTTACAAGAGGTTGATGAGGTTGATGATGATAGGGTGGTGACATTGAATTGGTTTGTAGTTGGTAACAATACGTTCGAGAAAATAATATGGTTCATTGTTCCACAAGAAAAAATTCCACCAACAATTATCACAAAAAAATCAATTGTCACCAAAAAAATGTATTTCCCCTAACTATCACTAGAAAAAATAAAATGTCACAAAAAATAAATTGTCAAAAAAATAATGGTCACAAACAACAACTGTCAACGGAAAAGTATACTCATCTATCACCGGTAAAATTGTCATCAAATGCAGACGTTAATCGAAATAGTCAATCTTGACTAGTCAATGTCCAAACTAAAAATGGTCAAAAGGAGAAGGGGGTGGGTTAGGGATAGGGAAGGAAGGGTAAAAGTGTAAAAAAATGGACATTTACTTAATTTATTTAAAAAGTGGACATTTACTTAATTATGACAAGTTTTTTGGACATCCACTAAATTAATCCATATAATTTTATATAACCATTTAACTGGTCACCTAATGGGAAGAAATGCCCTCATAATATATACTCCCTCCGTTCGGCAAAACTTGTCATTTTAGGGTGTTATTTTTGTTCAAAAAAACTTGTCATTGTAGGTATTTTACCCTTCACTTTACAAAAATGCCCTTGATATGATTGATGGTTTGTTAGTTGTAGTTTTCGATAAAGTAAAAAAGGAGAGTAATAATTGAGGGTAAATTAGTACATTTGTTAATTACCTTAAAACTTGTGAAAAAAAAGCTAAAATGACAAGTTTTGCCGAACGGAGGGAGTAATATTTTATATACTATCTTAAAACAAAAAAGTTTTGTTGGCATGTCATTCCCACCTTAATTTTGGGTATTTTAACAAATCATAATTTTTCTCTTTTATTTTTTTTTTACTTCCTTCATTTCTCAATAACAATGTCACTTACCCTTTTCATTACTTTAATTAAGGTACTTTAATTAAGGTACTAAAGTATACTTTAATTAAGGTACTAAAATGATAAAAATTTCTAAAATTTAACTTTATCAACTCTACATTTCTTATTTTATATTAAATTTTGTTAATCCTTTAGTTAAATTTATAATATTAAATTGTTATGATTTTACTTTAAAAAATTGTGTCATGCCGCCGGAATGGTACTAGTAATCTTTAGTTTCCAAAATTTATAATTTGAGATAAATTAACATAAATAGACTCAATCTACAAATTAAAATAGTTGGAAAATATATATGTTTTTGAATATATTGTCTACAATAATATTTAATTTGAGAATTGAATATAATCAAATCGTACCAATCAACTAACTTAATTACATCTAAACCCTCATTAACATTAATTTTCCGACAACAACAAAAAAAAAATTCCAAACCCTAATTTCCCATAATCTATATATAATCTTTAATTTCCAAAATTTATAATTCGAGATAAATTAATATAATTAGACACAATCTACAAAATGTTTGGAAACTATATATGACCCATAGGCAATTTCTTCAAAACTATATAGTCTATATTTGATATTTTGGTTTTTATCAAAAAAATTAAAATCGCTATAATTATTAGTCACTTATACTTTTCAATATATATTTTATTATAATAATAACAATTAACCACATGTCCACACACAAATATATATATATATATATATATATATATATATATATATATATATATATATATATATATATATATATATCGTATACTTTAATTAAGAAATTATAAAGCTAAAATTTTCTAAAATTTTACTTTATCAACTCTACATTTTTTATTTTATAGTAAATTTTGTTAAGCCTTCAATTAAATTTATAATATTAAATTATTATGATTTTATTTTAAAAAATTGCATGGGTGCTGAAAGAGTGAAAGGGTACTATCTTTAATTTCCGAAATTCATAATTTTAGATAAATTAATATAATTTGACACAATCTACAAAATAGTTGGAAAATATATGTGTTTTTTAATATATTGTCTACAATAATATTTAATTTGAGAATTGAATATAATAAAATCTTACCAATGAAGTTAAGTAACTTAATTACATCTAAACCCTAACTAACTGTAATTTTCCAACAACAAAAAAAAAATCCAAACCCTAAATTCCCATAATCTATATATAATCTTTAATTTCCAAAATTTATAATTTGAGATAAATTAATATAATTAGACACAACCTGCAAAATTTTTGGAAACTATATATGTTTTTTAATATATTTTCTACAACAATCTTTAATGTGAGAATGGAATATAATCAAATCTTATCGATCAAGTAACTTAATTACATTTAAACCCTAATTAACTTTAATTTTCCAACAACAACGACAAAAAAATTCCAAACCCTAATTTCCCATAATCTATATATATAATCTTTAATTTCCAAAATTTATAATTTGTGATAAATTACATAATTAGACACAATCTACAAAATATTTGAAAACTATATTTGTTTTTGAATATATTGTCTGCAATAATCTTTAATGTGAGAATGGAATATAATCAAACCGATCAAGTAACTTAATTACATCTAAACCGTACCCTAATCAACTTTATTTTCCAACAACAACAACAAAAAAAAAATTTCAAACCCTAGTTTCCCATAATCTATATATAATCTTTAATTTCCAAAATTATATTAATTTGAGATAAATTAATATAATTAGAGAATTGAATATAATCAAATCTTACCGATCAAGTAACTTAAAGTTAATTAGGAATTTTCCAACAACAAAAAAAAAGATTCCAAACGCTAATTTCCCATCATCTATATAAAGGGCTAAACCATAAAATTTTAGATACAAGTATCCATCATATCTCAGACGATCGAAAAACACTTTCCTCTTCGACTACACCATGCTGGAGGACTACCGCTTCGACGCCTTTACACCCATCCTGCCGGAGATTAATGGCGACTTAATTACCAATCCCGACTGTTGGGCCGCGTCTTTCCCCTGCCCAGTTGAGCCACCGTATGATAAGATTCGTGCCGACTACCGAAACCCCATCGTCAAGCTGACGCCACCACCACCACCACCACAGCCACAGGACCATCACGTCGATTTCGTCGACTTGGCCGCCGATCAAGAATGGGCCGACTCTTGCCTCTTGGATGACATCGACGTAGGAAACACTTTCGTCGAGCCACCACCAGTCAACTCCAACTCCAAGGTGCCCTGCATCGACGGCGACGATGTAATGTCGAGTCTGCTCGACCTCATCGACTTCACCACCGATCAAGAAGGGGTCGATTCTTGCAACTTGCCTCCAATCGCTAACGAAGGTTTGGATCGCGAGTTCGATGACCTTCTAAACAAGTGGCTACCCGGAATGACATCCCCGGCATCATCGGGAGTAATCATCGAGGCACCTGCCTTATCCACCACGGCTCCTCATCCTTCGTCAGAATCCCACCCAATCAACACGGTGCCGGTAAGCAACGATGGACGAGTCCGAAAGAGGAATCCATGGACTGCCGAAGAGCACAAGTAAGTGTGTTTCTCCGATACATCATATTTATATTAGGGCATTATATATTAAGAACTATATGTGTACATATCGATCGAGTTTAGGGCATGATATATATTCTTTTCTATATATTTATAATCTGTTAGTAACAATATAAAAATTCATTCAAATTTATATAGGCTATTCAATTTGTATGTTTTGGTATTTAATTAATTTAAGAATAGTTATATTATTAGATTTAGGGTTAACCATATGTTTTGTGATAATGTAGGCTGTTTTTGAAAGGAATCGATGCGTGTGGATATAGCAATTGGAAGAGCATATCAGAGCACTATGTGAAGACAAGAACGCCCATTCAAATTGCGAGCCATGCTCAGAAGTACAATGAACGACGTCGCAAATTGGATGGATCCGATCCCACGAGGAAGAGGAGGAAAAGCATCCACGATATCGTGATCGATAATTGATTAGCAAGAAGTGATCGATCGATGAAGGCGACGCAGTTATACGATGATTAATCAATTAGGGCTTTTCTATTTCTTACAAGGATTTTGAACCGTAACCAATTTTATGTATTTGGCATATATATGTATTTGAACATTCGGATATTAGTAATTAAATCTATATGAGATTTTATTCAATATATCCTTCCAACAAAATATATCTATGTACGTATATTGATATTACATATATCGATCCAAATAGGAATAATGTTCGGAGAGGGGAATAACCGATATGGAAAGCAAACATGCACATCCGTACCATTATACAACACAAATTAAAATAGTGATAATATTTGCACTCGTAAAATTTATTATATACATCATATCTGCGTCTCTTGAGACACACTTCTATCCTTCTTTAGTCACACGTCTGTGACTCAAAAGGGGCAGGATGTATTTTAAAAATAAAAAAAAAAGATATGTGGTGTATATAATAAAATTTATGGTGTAAAAATCACACTCGAATTAAAAAGGGGCTAGTTACTACGCATATGGTACGATATCGTGATCGATAATTGATTAGCAAGAAGTGATCGATCGATGAAGGCGACGCAGTTATATCGACGATTAATCAATTAGCTAGGGCTTTTCTATTTCTTGCAAGGATTTTGAACCGTAACCAATTTTATGTACTTGGCATATATATGTATTTGAACATTCGGATATTAGTAATTAAATCTATATGAGATTTTTGTCAATATATCCTTCCAACAAAATATATCTATGTACGTATATTATATATTTTCGATAAATATTACTCCGTAATGTTCTTTAATTTGAATTTGCCTATAAATAAAATTTATATATTGATACATATGCCGCGATTTAAATAATCAAATAATGCTGAGTAGATTGATCATTTGAGAGCGTAATTAGCATAATGCTGAGTAATAAATGGTATTTAGGCCATCCTAGCTAGCAGAGTATGTATAGTGAAGGCCTCAATTGGTTAAGGGCCTGTTTGGCAGTAGCTTTTAATAGCGTGAGAGAGAACGCTCTCCACAACCTTGTTTGGCAGGCACCAGCGTTTTCAGAAACGCTGTGCGTTCATCTCCCTGGGAAGCTTTGGAAGCGTTTGCTCGGCCGCTCCAATCTGGAAGCGTTCGATGAAATTTGGATGAGCGTTCTCGACGGTGAAAAGAAGACGGAAGCCCTTTCCTCTCATCAATTCCTCTCCTCTCGACAATCTTCATTTTCGTCTTCGCAGAAGCTTTTGCAGTCGATTCCATGAGAGTTCCACGACAACAAACTTCGATCTCGCGGTAAGGTTTGCAAGCTTTGCAATCGATCGATTTCTCAGCTTGCTTATGAAAAAAAACTGATATCCACTTCCTTTTGTTGATAGAGGCTCTTCACAGGTTCCATTTTGCTTTCTCCACCAAGCAATTTCGCTTTCACGTTCCTCAGGTAATTGCGAATTACATAAAACCCTAAATTTCGAATTACATAAAACCCTAGTTTTCTGGGGTTTACTTGCTTTGTGAGTTCATTTGTGTATTATGAGATTGTAGTTCATTCCATTAATCTATTATCTATCCCTGGTTTAATTTGAACTTTGAACCTCATTCAATCGAAATGAAATTTCCAATCTCCATCTATTAAACACAAATGGATTGCTGATTTCAATTGCTGCTTGATGTTATGTTGATCAAGGAGTCCCTAGTCTTTTAATATGTACTGTATGTTCGAAACTCCTAATGGTAAAAAGAAATGCATATGTGATTTATAGGGTTAAGTTGCTTGATGAGTTCCCACTGACCCACTGGATGGATACATTCAATTCACTGTTGTACTATGAGATTGCTGTTCACTTTCTGAGTTGATAGTTTGTTGGCATTGAGTGTTGGGATGGTTTGGTTTTGTTCTCTTTCTTGTTCTCCATTTCACTTCCTCATCTAAATGATAGGAGGACTGTTTGAGCTAAAACCTTTGAACTAATTCCATCGATCTGTATGATATACATCTATGATCTACATCTAAATTATAGGAGTACTATTATAGTTAAATGCATACCTCTTGTTACTGCATTCCTTTTCTGCTGCTGGCATTTGTATTTTGTCCATGAAAGTTAAATCAATTTTGATATGTGGTTATGATTGCAAGTGAGCTGGGAGATTGTTTAAAAACAGATTTCTGTAAAATCAGATTTCTATAAAATCAGATTTCTATAAAAACTGATTTCTGTAAAAATCAGAATGTGATTTCTGTAAAAACAGATTGCCTTGTTACAGCTATCTATTGCATACTTGTATAATCATGTTACTGAAGCTATTTGTAAAAATCTGTTTTTACAGATTTCGGTAAAAACAGATTCTTTAAGCTGTCCTTGTGTTTCCATCTCCTTTTACAAGTGATTAGATAGATACCCCTGCTGAATTTGTATAATCATGTTACTGAAGTTATCCCTGGTAAAGGTAGAAGACTTGTTATCTGCTAAAAAGTTGATCATGCTTATGAACTTCTTACCACTAAATCCTTGAGATAAATAAAATACTTATACGACAACTGTGAGCAGCAGCAACAACATGATGTTGTATAACATCTTTAAATCAGTCCTAAACCTGGGTTTCTTATCGCCTTCATCCCAAGGCTGGTCATACCTCCTGTTTTTTTCCCATATTAGTTATTACAGATTAGTTATTCTTTTTTCATTCATGTTTTCATTCAATCTTCCCTACTAAATGCTGCCATTTCTGGATGAATGCTATTACAGATTAGTTTTTTCTTTTTGCCTTGTAATTTTTTAATTGTTCGGTATGTCAATGCTAGCAACATAAAAGTAGATGGATGCAAGTTCCAAAGGGTCCAATTTTATTTGGACTAAAGCAACTATGAAGATCTTAATTGATGTTTGCCTCCAATATCGACAAAAATATGGGCGTAACCAAAAGTTTCAATGGCCGCATATTCTAAAAGATTTTGAGAAAGTTTCTGGGAAAAAAGCCAATCAAAATTCCATGAAGAACAAGTATGACAACATGAAGAAAGAGTATTCTGCATGGATGTCGCTACATTCTGAAACTGGCCTAGGTTGGAATGCGAGCACAAGAACTATTATTGCTGATGATGCTTGGTGGGATAAAAAAATTAAGGTAAGTGTTTAGTATCTATTATCTATCAATACGTGTTTTGTGATTACATCAGTATGTGTTAAATTATTAGTTGCATATATCTTTCTACTTATTTCTTAGTATAATGATGTGAATTAAGTTTAGATACAAACTGAATCCTTGTTACTGGATACAAACTACTAGCTAGGTGTAGTCTACAAAGCCATCAAGTCTATTTTCTCTTCTTGTTACTGGATGAACTGAATCCTTGGAACCAATCTCAGTTGGTATCTGTTTTTGGATCCTTTTAGATACAAACTACAATTCCTTTAATCTTCCCTCAGGCCACAGATAGCAATGAATCCTTCAGGCTCTATGTGCAACTCAGCTGCTCATAAGTCCTTTCTCATTATACTATTATTTTAGTTTTTATTTCTGTTTTCTTTTATTGTTAAAACAACTAGGTGTAGTCTCTCTATGTTAACACTAATTCTCATTGTTATTTTTATTCTATGATGACTTTTACAGGAAAACCCAAACTGCAAAAAATATCGTATTAACCCCTTACCAGCTGATATTGAGGATTGGTGGGCCCAACTTTTTGGGGATAATGTGGCTACTGGTGAATATTGTGTTGCACCTTCAATGGATCCTATTGAAGGAATCGAAGCTGAAGAAGGGGGAGTGGCTCAAGAGCAAACGGCAGACTCCCTTGAAGATTACAGCTTTAGAGATTTATATCGTATCATGAATGAAGGAATTGAGCAAGCTCCCACCCAGCACACACAACCTGCTCCCTCTCAGCACACAAAAGCTCCTCCTTCGAGCCAGCACACACAAGCCCCTGCTCTCAGCCAGCATACACAAGCTCCTGCTCCCAGCCAGAACACACAAGGCCCTGCTTCCACCCAAGCCACTACTTCTTCAAATTCCAAGAAGGATCAGAAGCTCGTGAAGCGGAAAAAAAGACAATCAGAGGGATCCCTCAAGTTAGCGCAACACCTTGAGAGGGTTGAAGCTGTTAGCTCTCAGACTTTGGCCATGATTGGCTCCGTAACAAGTTCAAGTGTTAACCAGCGCAATGCATCTGAAGACCAACTTGTGGAAGCATTGCGTCTGCTAGATAAAATGGCGGATGAAGGGTGTTTGACTCCTGCATCACCTATGTGGTGCTTTGCTGCAGAGAAGATTACAGATGACAAATCAAGGGTGTTGTTTCTTAACATGCGTGATGATGCAACAAGGCTTTCTTGGATTCAGTGGGCATATACAAAGCAAGGCTGATGGGGATGGCAAATCGAGTGTTATAATGACTTTTTTTAGCATTTTTAATTTCATGTTTCTATTGTCTGGATTTCGGATTTATGTGGTGTTTTTGTTTCAATGGTACATTTATGAATCAAGGGTGTTGTGCTTAAGAATGTTTCATGTTTTGATCCTATGTTTAAATAAAGTTGAAGTTACTATGCTCTAAATTTCTTATTGCTTTCATACTTACTTTCATATATCTGTAAATAAAGCTGAAGTTACGATCATGTATTTGTTTATGATATCTTTAAATAAAGTTCAAGTTATTTATTACTTTCATATATCTTGTTATTTAGGTGAACCAACAGCTATGGATGTTAAAGAAGTGTTGAAGATACTTTTGCTCGTGCTTAAACATTTGGAGACAAGTTCAAGTTGTGTTGCTACCTATTACTATACCCATATCTACAAGGTTCCATGCATGACATCAAAGCAAACGGTGCTCAATGGATGAAGGAGGTGCTATTTGGAAATCAGTCACGCCCCGTTGATGCTTTTCGTATGGATACCCCATTGTTTATGAGACTACATCAAGATTTAGTAGAAAATTATGGATTGACATCGGGTAATATATCAACTTTTGAAAAGCTTGGTATTTTTTTATATACCCTTGCCTTGGGATTGTCAAATCGAGATGTGGCTGAGCGCTTCCAACATTCGGGTGAGACAATTAGCAGAGCCTTCCATGATGTGTTATATGCTATATGTGGACAATCTAGAGGTCAAGCCGGACTTGCACGTGATATGATCAGGCCTATGGACCCAACTTTCTCTAGTATTCCATCAAAAATACAACAAAATGCTAGGTACATGCCATTCCAGGTAAGTTTCTTTGCTGCCTTAAACATGTGTATATTGCTTTGTATACTGCTGCTTTGGTGCTCTGAAGCTACTGCTTTGCTGGCTATTCATTGCTTTGTATGCTACTGCTGCTTTGCTTTTATCCTGCTGCATTGCTTTGTATGCTGCTACTGCTTTGCTTTTATCCTGCTTTTTTTCGTGAGAGTGAATCACCTTTTGATATGAACTCAGCTTGTAGCTTGACTGCTTTTTTTCGTTTTGAGTTTCTTAGTGAGAAACTTCATGGTCATCTGCAAATGACAGCATTATTGAATCTGTCTTACTAATTGCATTTGATTCCACTTTATGAAAACCTGTGCACTTGGAGATTTTACAAGCTAAGAAATATGTCTTGCTTTCACTGATTTTACAGAAAACAGAAAACATGTCTTGCTTTCACTGATTTTACAGAAAACAGAAAATTGATTTTACAGAAAACTGATTTTACAGAAAACAGAAAACAGATTTTACAAAAAGCTGAGAAATAGCATTCTGTAAAAATATGTCTTGTTTTCACTGATTTTACAGAAAACAGAAAACTGATTTTACAAAAAACAGATTTTGAGAAATCTGTTTTTACAGAAAATAGAAAATAGATTTTACAGAAAGCTGAGAAATAGCATTCTGTAAAAATATGTCTTGCTTTCACTGATTTTATAGAAAACAGAAAACAGATTTTATAGAAAACAGATTTTGAGAAATCTGTTTTTACAGAAAACAAATTTTACAGCTTGTGCTAAAAATTTCTTGCATTTCTTTTACAGAATGCTATTGGATGCATAGATGGTACCCACATTGATGCATGCATTCCAGAGAAGGGAACAACGGCTTTTAGAAACAAAAAAGGCGTGAATACCTTCAATGTAATGGCAGCTTGTGACTTTGATATGCGCTTTACATTTGTATGCGCCGGATGGGAAGGTAGCGCACATGATTCTAAAGTCTTCAACCATGCGTTGGTGACACCATCTCTCAACTTTCCTCACCCACCTCAAGGTACTCCAAACTACAAAGCTAGTACTTTTATTTACTTTTTAAATTCAATTTGTTTAACTATCTAATTGGCATTAGGGAAGTACTATTTGGTGGATAAAGGTTATCCCGAGAATGATGGTTATCTTGTACCATATTCCAATACCAGATACCATGAAGCGCAATTTGAGAATGAAGAACCAGAAAATTATCAAGAGGCATTCAATCGATGTCATTCTTCCTTGAGAAGTTGCATTGAAAGATGTTTTGGAGTTCTAAAAGCAATGTGGAAGATATTGAAGAGAATGCCAAATTTTGACATCCCAACACAGGTACAAATTATTATTGCAACACAAGTTCAATAATTTTTCTTATTATAATGAATCTAATTTAAAGATTATGCATTACTATATTAGAACTTTTTCTGACAGTTCAGGGCACTCTTATAGCTAGCTCTAATTTGACATCCCAACACAGTTTAGCCTTTTTATATCAACACTTCTGAATGCTTTATATGCTGCTGCTTTGTCTAGAGTATGTTGCTTTGTCTAGAACCAGATTCATTGATCTTCACAGCTCCACCTTCAGAACTAGAACCATCATTTTCCATATCTTCCATTCCCTTCAAAATCAAGTAAATGAGAAGTGGAATGCCTCAAGAAATCATATCAAATGTTCTTTCCTTCATGTAAAAAATGCTTGAAATGCAAAAATATCATTCACTGAAAAGAAAAAAGATCAGTCCTAACCAATGAAGAAACAAGTGAATCCATGTCCATTCAAAAGTTAAACAAATAGCAAATTAAGATATTAAAGCAATATAAATTTAGTAAATGGAACTCCTATGAGCATGAAATGTTCTCTAGGATTATGACAGCAACTACCCTCCCTTCTCTATATGCTTGATTTCCTGTTGTGTGTGTGGTTGTCCAGAATATAAACACACAGTTTTCCTGGGATGTGTGGTTGTCCAGAATGCACCAGCTGGTGCCTGATAATGCATATCATAGATAGGCATTATAGACATTTTTAGGCTAGTTAGGTTGCATTTAGTTAATGAATTAGAGTTAAAGTGCATCTAACGATTATTTTAGAATGTTCGGATTTTACGCGAATTTATGAGTATTGTTACAGATTAGATTCGAACACTATGGGATTCATGATAGTGGAAGACTTGAAGAAGAAGAGCACAGAATTGGAGATCAAGCTTCTGGCAGCGGGATGAAGCAGCGGGGCATATGCCGCGGCCGCAGCATACATGCAGCGGCCGCCGCAAGGACCTGGAGCGGCGCCTGAAGAGAACACGCGTGCAGCGGCCGCGGCACCTATGCTGCGGCCGCCGCATCGGTCATCTGCCGCATTTCAAGTTGTGAAACCCAAGTTTTTGTTATTTTCATTTTAAGATCGGTTTAGACTTTTAAAAGGCCGTGAGTATTTTAGTTTTGAGTACTTTTCATATTCTATTCTACGTTCATCAGACAATTTAGAGATTGAGCGATGTCTTCCATGAGGAACTAAACTCATCTGTTCTGCCTACAGTTTGACGCTTTATTTGGATTGTTTGTGAGTTTCTAATTCTCGTTCCTTGTTTCCTATATTTGAATGCTTCAACTTCTTTGTGCTTGATTGTTTATTGTTTTGTTCTATCTTGTCTGGCCAACTAGTTAGGTCAATTCAATTGCTAGGGTTTTGTAGATTCCTGATTGTGAACCTTAACCCAAGTAGCAAACTTATCCCTTTAGGGCTGATTGAACTAATTGGATAGGTAGGAAGTTGAATGTGTTGTTAAATCCCTCTTTAGGGACTGCAAATACCTTGGCTAATCTCTTAACTTAAAGCTATCAATTGGGTTAAATCCTTCTTTAGGGACTGTTCGATTGATAAGGGTTGCTAGGACTGATTGGACTAGTAACTATATTAGGTCGGGACAAGGGCATTCATAGGAAACTTAATAGGACGAGAAGAAGTTACAAGGATCGCTTCAACCAAATAAAGTGGAAAATTGTAGGTAGAACTGTTTCTCTCAATTGTTTGAATCACAACCATTTACTCTTTTCTTTCATAATTCGCATTTGCTTTCACAAACACCCTCACTTGGTTACTAAATCAGCATCTTAAATCACATTTGAATAACAAATCTCCCTGTGGATCGACCTCTTACTTATTACTATACTAGTTATAAGTTTGAGTTTACTTTGACGGATCAACGACAGGTTTCCCCTCCGTCAAATTTGGCGCCGTTGCCGGGGAGGTTTATTGATTCTTGTGTGTTTTGGTGTTGATTTTTGGTGTGGACCATCTTATATGGTCCATACCCGTGCTACTAATCCATCTTTGCTATTGTTTGATTCAGAGATTGAAAAGTCCCTTTCTGCCTTACGGCGAGAAACTCGTGATCGCTTTCACGAATCTTCTTCTGATCAGGGAGAAAGCACTGCAGAGATGGCTTACAACGCAAATCTTACTCTGAGGGAGCTTACTGTTCATGACTTGGCACAACAACCCCTGGCAATCCAATTCCCTGCACTTGGGGAAGGAGTGAATTTTGAGCTGAAATCTGGGGTAATTCATCTATTACCCAAGTTCCATGGGTTGAGTGGGGAAGATCCCCACAAGCATTTATCAGAATTTCATACTTTGGTGGTTGGAATGAAACCTGAGAATGTCACTGAAGAACAAATCAAGCTGAGGGCATTTCCTTTCTCTCTAAAGGATGACGCAAATGAGTGGTTCTTCTATTTACCACCTGGGAGTATATCTACTTGGGCTGAAATGAAGAGAACCTTTCTGGAAAGGTACTTTCCTGCAACTAAGCGTAACGCCTTGAAAAGGGCGATTAGCAGCATTGAGCAGCAGGCAACAGAGTCTATTTATGAGTATTTTGAACGCTTTAAGAAGCTCTGCGCTAGCTGCCCATGTCATGGCTTTCCTCATAAGGATCTGGTTCTATTCTTATTTAATGGGCTTACTGATGAGGAGCGCAGAACGGTGAATTCTTGTTGTGGGGGAAACATGCTGAATAAGACACCAGCGGCAGCATGGGAGGTGTTCAAGGAGCTCTCTGAGGGCTCTAGGCACATCAACAAAGTCGTGCTAGAGGTGTACTTGCCATTGATGCCCCAGTGGCTGCATTACAGACTGATATGGCAGAGATAAAAGAGATGATCAAGAAGCTCGTAGTTGACAGAGTACCTCAGCAGTTGAAAGCATGTGAATCCTACAGCGACCCATTCCATCCTATGGATATGTGCTCAACCTTGCAAGAACCTAATGTTGAGTTGAATGCAATTGGGAATTTTGCTCCACAAAGGCCTAGGCAAGGCAACTTTGGTAATCCTGGGTACTTCAACAATAATAACTACAATGGAGGCTATCAGCAGGGCTCTGGTTATGGGAACTACCAAGAACCTTTCAATCGGCAAGGAGGACCTCAGGTAAGGCCACAACAACAGTTTGACCTTCGTCAGGGAGGACAACCTCAGGCAAGTACATCTGATGGAAATCCACTACAAGCCCTCACACAATTCGTAACGAACCAGGCTGAACGCACAAAGAACTTAGAGATGTGCACTAAGAACCTCGCACAATCAGTCTTAGACCAAGGTGAACGATGTAAGAACTTGGAGAATCAGATGAGTCAAATCATTCAACTGCTAAGTGCAAAAGAGGCAAATGACTCAGGAAAGCTCCCATCGCAAACGATTGCGAATCCCAGTGAGAATGTCAGTGCAATAATGCTTAGGAGTGGCAAGGAACTGATTGCCACACCACCAAATGGCGACGAGGAAATCATGGACGAAGAGATAGAAGTTATAGGCGAGGAGGATGGCGGCTGCACAGAGCGGCGGCCGCCGCAACCATGCAGCGGCCGCGGCAAACCAGGCGAGCAGCGGCCGCAGCAAAATGCTGCGCCCGCTGCCGCGGCCCCAGCCGGAACCCCGCCGCAAGGTACACCCTTTGTCCCTCCTTTTTCTTTACCTTCTTCTTCTTCTCCTCCTCCTCCTCTTTCTTCATTACCTTTGGAGACTCTGAAGCCTATCCCACCTTTTCCCGAAGCTCTGAAGGATACACGAAGGTATGAAAACGATAAGGAGATCTTTGAGACATTCAGCAAGTGCGAGGTAAACATTCCTTTACTCAACTTGATTAAGTGCATTCCTAGATATGCTAAATTTTTGAAGGAATTGTGCACCATAAAGAAGAAACAAAGATTGAAAAAGAAGGAAAAGGTAAGCTTAAATGAAAATGTCTCTGCTGTGGTGCAAAGGAAATTGCCTGAAAAGTGTGGAGACCCAGGTATGTTTACGGTTCCATGTGCAATTGGGAATACTAGATTCAAACAAGCCATGTTAGATCTAGGAGCCTCAATTAATGTTATGTCCTATAACTTGTACATATCTTTGGGTTGGGGTGCTCTGACTGAGACTGGTGTTATAGTGCAACTTGCTGATCGATCACAGATCAAGCCAAGAGGCGTTGTTGAAGATGTTTTGGTTATGGTTGATGATTTGTTTTTCCCTGTTGATTTCTTTGTTTTAGATATGGAGCAAGGAGCCCCAGAAACACCCATCATATTAGGAAGACCATTCCTGAAAACTGCAAAAACGAAAATTGACTGTTGTGAGGGTTTATTGACTATGGAGTTTGATGGAAGAAAGATAGAGTTCTCTCTCTTTAATCATGCTAAGCTTTCTCCTGAAAGTTCTTTAGATATGCCTATTGCTAATAATATTGATCGCAACAATAATTTTCGTGATTTGTTAGAGACATATAAGGAAAATAGTTTCTTGAAATTTGAGCCCCTTAACAAATTGCAATCCCTAGGAAAAGAAGAACTCAGAATAGGTGTTGATGGTTATGTTGATCCGTTTAAGCCCGCACTTTCACCTTATGAGAAACTAATTTCAAATGGTGTGGAAGCTTTTGTGATTTCAGGACAACCCCCAGGACTAGCTCAAGGAGAGAAGCTAAAAGTAATGGATGAATGCTTGGACAGAAAGCCATACCTTCCAAGGGTGCCCGCACTTGTCAATGAGATGACAAGTCTAGGTGACCTTGGTGGAGGAACCTAGGCCAATCAAGGGTCATTACGTCGAGCCAACGACTTTAAACAAAGGCGCTTCTCGGGAGGCAACCCGAGGTAAGTTTTCTTGTTCTTTTCCATTCACTCATAATCACCTCTTAAACTTGAAAATCCATACTTGATATGCTCTTATTCTTCACTTCTTTGATAATCTTCAAATATCTCATACTTGAAAGATGAAGATTTCTCACTGAAAATGTTTTTGAGGCTTTCGGTTTTTTTTATGAGCTTCACAGAAAAGAAAGAGTGTTTTTTTTCTTCTACTTTGGATGAGGAAAGAACTGACCTTTTTTAAGAGGAAATTAATCGGTCGATATATCTCTTTTGCATGCAGTACGTGTTGTTTTCACTATACTGCACGCAAGTACTAGTAACTAGTCTATCTAAGTTTTGATGAAAGATGACTAGTCATATTAGTAGTACTGACGTATATACCTATATACACTTATACACGGTAAGAAAAAAAACAATTGCATGCTAACCTAGTCACTAGTTCATCCTCCGTTTCACGTCATTACTTAAAGGTTGAAATATGAATTTTAAAAAAATAATGGAAATATGCTAGTACATATACATGCATAGATTAATTAAATTAAATCAAAGGTATTATGTATGTAGTTGTAAGACCCGAGGTCTTAAGAGGCGTCAACCCATGCTACCTAGCCCTCTTAGGTCCATTGTCCTCACTTGGAGCCTGAAAAGGAAGAGCTCTTGTGACATGGGTAGGGCTTGAATCACTTATAAATCACTCCCAACATCCTTATGATATCCGATGTGGGACGGGAATGTTATAACTACTAGGGAGGCGATGATTAGGGGTGAGACCTCTAATCCCAACTGGAATATTGTTGAAGTTGATCCAATGATAACAACTTCATGACAAGGGTTAAATTCACACGTCCAATTAGACGATGGAATACAATTTTTTTCGTGGACAAATGTTCAACTCGCTGGAGGAGCTGAAATGTAATTTGACCGAGTATTTTGTGCGTATGAGTAAGTCATACAGGACAAAGAAGGCGAGTCCAAAATGGTACACAATTGGTTGTGATAGGAAGGACAGTTGTGGATGCACATGATGACTATCTGCTCGCCGTCTTAATCGAATTGTTGATATGTGGATGGTCGTCAATTACAATGGGCCTCAAGCAGCCAATTGTGTTGGAGAGGTTTTGCAGTTGGATGATCGTAACGTCACCTCCAGTTTCATTAGAGGTGAGATTCTTGAGTTTATTCGCAATGATCAAGACACGAAGTCAAGTACTATACTCGAGCATCTGACTAAAAGGTATGAGATTTGTGTCTCATACATGAAAGACTAGAGAGCAAAGCAGAAAGTTATTGCAGAGATCTATGGTGATTGGGAGGAGTCGTACACGGAGTTGCCAAGGTTCATGGTTGCGTAGTTGCGCTACAAGCTACAAATCCAGGAACAGTGGTTGAATGGTGCAATCTGGATTCCCCAAATCCACATGAGAAGATTTTCAGTCGTGTAATCTATTATACTACTCCATATTATTTTGTACTATAAAAATGTGTTCTCAATCAAAGCTTCTTAATCTTTCAAGTGTATACACAATCAAAATCTACTCCCTTATTATTTTATGCCACTTAAAATATATTCTCTTCCCATATTCATACAATCTAGTTGTTTCAACATGCAACCATCCCACAATTTCGGATCTACAACTATCACAAAATTTCTGATCTATAACAATCATAATCAACAACCCCAAACATTCAACTATCAAACCATTATTTAACCCCTAACATCTCATCTCCTAATCCATAATCGTTCAAAACAAACAAAATACATAAATAAATCACACTAACCTCGATTTACAGTCACAAACACACAACTATCAAACCATTTAAACAAGCAACAACCCATAGCAAACAACAATCCATAATCGTTAAAAAAACAACAACAAAGAATAACCTCGAATCTCGAAGATAGTTGTGTGTTCAAAATTGAAGAAGGAGGCCAACGGATAACCTTTGAAGATGGAGCAGGTCGATTACACGACAAGGAGATGATGGAAATTGGGTGTTCGAAGTCGAAGACGGACATAAAAATGGCGGACGGACGAAAAAGATGAAGTGGAGGAGGAGGGCGGTTTCTTTAGGGTTCGTGCACTAAAAACGTGGTCCCGATCTGCGTTTTATGGCCAGCCTTCAACAATCGCATTTATTTCCCTTTGACCCTTTTTTCCTGAAATTCGAAAAGAGAAACGCGGTCTGGCTCTCTTTTGTCCCATCCCAGTCAGCAACTACTGCTGGTGGGTCCCCAATTAACACTAGAAACGCGGCTCGAGACCGCGTTTCTAGTGCCAGCAGGTAAGCAAGTTTATTTTGTGCATTATTTTCATTTTATTTTAAAATAGAAACGCGGTCCCAGACTGCATTATTTTCATTTTATTTTCTTGGGGAGGAGGTTGTGGAGAGGCGGCGGACAGAGGATAAGGCAAGGAGGCGGGGGCTGAGATCTGAAATTGGGGAGGAAGAAAGGTAGGAGGTGGGGGCACTTTTGTCTTTCTGTAAAAAATAATAATCTTATATCAACCAAACACCCTACCGGGATTATTTTAAAAAAAAAATCTCAACCTCTTCCATCCCCATAACCCATACAATAATCTCCATCTCATATAATCCCTTAAAAATAATCTCCAACCCTTAAAAAATAACTCATTGCCAAACTCGCCCTAAGTTAACTTACTTTCATCTCGTCTAAAGACAATTTCCCCCAAAGGTAAATTATCTTTAGAAGAAATCCCATCGCCTGCATCCTCAGTTCAGGTATAAATCGGCTTGCCCTCTCTCTCTCTCTCCGATCTCCCTTGCGACGCTGGTCATTAATTTCTCCTCTCTTTCCACTCTTATGGTACAGATCTGACCTTCTGAGGTGAGCACCTTCCCAATCTCTCTACCTTTCCTTCTTTGTTCATTTCAAGATTCCAGATCTTCTCATTTACTGTCTTTTGATTTCAATTTCGGTTCGTAATTGAGTTTTCTTTGGTTTTGATCGGTGTTCGTTTCGATTTTGTGCGATTGAGTTGTCTGCTTAATCGCTATAATTCGATGAATTTGATTTGATTTCCGCAGATCGTGCCAAGTTTGGTGTTGCAAGTTGTATTTTTTTGTTGTTGTTGTTTCGATCTTGTATTTTTTTAGGGTTTTACATTCTTTTCGCTTCCAGTTTCGCTTTGATTGAGTGTCGGTGTTTGAGTTTTTGTTTTGATAGTGTTGAGAGCTGCGGAGATCGTTGTTTCGGCCTACAATGTTGACTAAATTCGAGACCAAGAGCAATCGGGTCAAGGGACTGAGTTTCCACCCCAAGAGACCATGGATTCTGGCGAGTCTTCACAGTGGAGTGATCCAGCTATGGGATTACAGGATGGGGACGCTTATTGATCGGTTCGATGAGCATGAGGGCCCAGTTCGTGGTGTCCATTTCCACAATTCTCAGCCGCTTTTTGTGTCTGGAGGTACGGTGGCTGCAATCCACTTGCTCTTTGCCATTTCCTTCCCCCCCTATGAATCAAATCATATTTCTGTGTTTGCCATTGATACTCTTTGTAATGTTTATACATTAAGATCAGGTGATATGACCTCTTGTGTGATTGATACCAGTTGATTTGTTTTAGATCTGAGTCCAAATGATCTAGTTTTGTACGATGCAGCAAAATGTGGTCTTTCAAGTTTCTTTGTTTCCATGGAGTGAATTTGCACACAGTCTGAATCATTTACTGCAGGGATCCATGGACTTCCAGTTTGTGAAAGGGTACTTGTGTTAAGACTTGCATATGCCTATTGAAAAGGCTGGCACATTTGCCTAATATAGTCCTCTGAGTATCTTTCAATTGTCACAGAGAAACTTTAAAAACCTAGGTGAATCTTGACCAGTTCTAGTTCATATAAAAATTAACTTGACAATACAGTGCCAACATTTCTTGATTTTCCCATAAAATAAAAATCTTGATTGTTTTAATAATACTACTGCAGAGTACATAATATTGTTGATTTATGGTGCACTAGGTTATTTGCTACCTCAAGAGTGGTTTTACAATGACTTGATTTACTTATTTGGGGTGACAAAGTCATAAAGGGACTGGTATGGTACTCTTCATGTGATATTGATGATCTAACCCATATACATATATCTTCTTTTAGTTTTTCATGATCCCGTTTTTAGATTGGATTATAATAGCAATCAGTGCAGCCATTTTAAATCCTTAATGTCACTTGCCAATCAGTTATCATTGACTTGGTATGATGAATCTCTTTAATGTTTATCTTTGATTTTTTCAGGAGATGATTACAAAATTAAAGTTTGGAACTACAAATTGCATAGGTGCTTATTTACACTTCTTGGACACCTTGATTATATCCGTACGGTGCAGTTTCACCATGAGAATCCATGGATTGTAAGTGCAAGTGATGACCAGACTATTCGAATATGGAACTGGCAGTCACGAACATGCATCTCAGTCTTGACAGGACATAATCATTATGTCATGTGTGCTACCTTCCACCCCAAAGATGATCTTATTGTGACAGCCTCTCTTGATCAAACTGTCCGTGTGTGGGATATCGGGGCACTTAAGAAGAAGTCAGCATCCCCTGGAGATGACATTCTACGATTGAGTCAAATGAATAGCGATCTTTTTGGAGGAATTGATGTTGTAGTTAAATATGTGTTGGAAGGACATGATAGGGGAGTGAATTGGGCTGCATTCCATCCAAGTCTTCCATTGATTGTCTCAGGAGCTGATGACCGCCAGGTTAAGCTGTGGCGAATGAATGGTAAATTGAACCCTCAACCCTCTACTTTTTAATGCCAAATTCTAGATCTGTTTATCCTCTGATATTTGTATATCTATCCTTTTCTACAGTAATGAATTTTAATTTTCATCTGATGCAATGCAATGGAATTGGCAGAAAAGAAATAAATTATCAAACAAGAACATAATATATCCAAGCTACAGTTTCTACTAATTTTTTTGTTCACTGTTTGTTTAAAGCACTCAATACTCTTAACTGGGACATTGAATGCACTGCACAATTAGTATCAAACAAGGTGTAATTTACTCAGTGGATCTAACAAGGTGTAATTTACTCAATGGATGTTGACTTCTCCTGTCGATATGTCAAACAGTTTCAATGGGTTCTAGGTTCTATGATTTTCATCATGAAACTCCAATCATTTTACAAGTTTGATTCTTGATTTCAGATACCAAGGCATGGGAGGTTGACACCTTTAGAGGACACATGAATAATGTTTCATGTGTTATGTTCCATGCAAAGCAGGATATTATTATCTCTAATTCAGAAGATAAGAGTATTCGTGTTTGGGATGTAACAAAAAGAACTGGTATCCAGACCTTCCGACGAGAGCATGATCGGTTTTGGATTCTTGCTGCTCATCCAGAAATGAATCTTCTAGCAGCTGGTCATGACAGCGGGATGCTTGTATTCAAGTTAGAAAGGGAAAGACCTGCATTTTCTGTGAGTGGTGATACCATATTTTATACCAAGGACCGATTCTTGAGGTTCTTTGAATTTTCTACTCAAAGGGACACTCAAGTCATTCCAATCCGTCGGCCAGGTTCCAACACTTTGAATCAGGGTCCACGAACACTGTCATACAGTCCTACTGAGAATGCTGTTATCATATGTTCTGATGTCGACGGTGGGTCCTATGAGCTCTATGTTATACCTAAAGATAGCTTTGGTAGGGGTGACACGGCACAGGAAGCAAAGAAAGGTTTAGGAGGATCAGCTGTTTTTGTAGCTCGTAACAGGTTTGCTGTGCTTGACAAGAGCAGCAACCAAGTGCTAGTCAAGAACCTGAAGAATGAGATTGTTAAAAAGACTACTCTACCTGTTGCTGCTGATACAATTTTCTATGCTGGAACAGGTAATTTGCTATGCAAAGCAGATGATAAAGTTATTATATTTGATCTTCAACAAAGGACAGTTCTTGGGGAGCTTCAAACACCTGTTGTAAAATACATTGCTTGGTCGAAGGACATGGACAGAGTTGCATTGCTCAGCAAACATGCTATAGTGATTGCAAACAAGAGCCTTGTGCATCATTGCACAATTCATGAGACCATTCGTGTTAAAAGTGGAGCTTGGGATGACAATGGGGTTTTCATCTACACAACTTTGAATCACATCAAATACTGTCTCCCTAATGGGGATAGTGGGATAATCAGAACACTTGATGTTCCAATTTATATCACTAAGATTTCTGGAAATACTATCTTTTGCTTGGATAGAGATGCAAAAAACAAAGCCATATCTATTGATGCTACAGAATATATTTTCAAGCTGTCTTTGTTACAGAAGAGATATGACCATGTTATGAGTATGATTAGAAGCTCTCCGCTTGTGGGTCAGGCAATGATTGCTTATTTGCAGCAGAAGGGCTTCCCAGAAGTGGCTTTGCATTTTGTGAAAGATGAGAGAACTCGTTTCAATTTGGCCCTGGAGAGTGGGAATATTCAAATTGCAGTTGCTTCAGCGAAGGAAATTGATGAGAAAGATTACTGGTACAGACTGGGAGTAGAGGCTCTTCGTCAAGGCAATGCTGGAATTATTGAGTATGCTTATCAGAGAACAAAGAATCTTGAGCGACTGTCCTTTTTGTATTTGATAACTGGGAATATGGATAAGCTGGCCAAAATGCTGAAAATCTGTGAGGTTGAGAATGACATCATGGGCCAGTTCCATAATGCACTCTATCTTGGTGATGTACGTGAGCGTGTTAAGATCTTGGAAAATGCTGGCCATTTGCCTCTTGCTTATGTTACAGCTTCAACTCATGGGATGCATGATGTTGCTGAGAGGATAGCAGCTGATTTGGGAGAGGTTCCCTCTTTGCCAGAGGGAAAAAAACCCTCCCTTTTGATGCCTCCAGCACCTGTTTTGTCTGGTTGGGATTGGCCCTTGCTTAGAGTAATGAGGGGCATTTTTGAGGGAGGGCTGGACAACATGGCCAGGGGGCCGGCTACTGGTGTTGTGGAAGAAGAAGAGGGCGGTGAAGGGGACTGGGTTGAAGAGCTGGAGATGCCCAATGCTGAGTATGTTCAAAATGGCGATGCTGCATCAGACCTGGCACATGAGGAAGTACACGAGGATGAGGAAGAGGGAGGGTGGGATCTTGAGGCTTTGGATCTTCCACCTGAAGAAACTACTCCAAAGGCTCATGCCCGTTCGTCGGTTTTTGTGGCGCCAACCCCTGGGATGCCTGTGAGCCAAATTTGGATTCAGAGATCGTCGCTAGCTGCTGAACATGCAGCTGCAGGCAACTTTGACACTGCAATGCGGTTGCTGAGTCGCCAGCTGGGGATAAGAAACTTTACCCCTTTGAAAGCTATGTTTCTTGATCTTCATGCAGGTAGTCATTCCTATATGAGGGCACTTTCATCGACACCAGTGATACCAATTGCCATAGAGAGGGGATGGAGTGAGTCAGCCAGCCCTAATGTGAGGGGTCCCCCTGCCCTCATCTTCAATTTCTCCCAGTTGGAGGAGAAGCTCAAAGCTGGTTACAAGGCCACAACAGCAGGGAAGTTCACAGAGGCACTCCGTATCTTTTTGAGCATTCTCCACACCATACCTCTGATAGTTGTTGAATCCCGGAGAGAAGTTGATGAAGTCAAGGAATTAATCATTATCGTGAAGGAATACGTCTTAGGTCTCAAAATGGAGCTCAAGAGAAGAGATATCAAAGACAATCCAGTGCGTCAGCAGGAGCTTGCTGCTTATTTCACTCACTGTACTCTTCAAATGCCTCACTTGAGGCTCGCCCTGCTGAATGCTATGTCTGTTTGCTTCAAGGCAAAAAACCTAAGCTCAGCCGCAAACTTTGCTAGAAGACTTCTAGAGACCAACCCCACTGTTGAGAATCAAGCAAGGACAGCTCGGCAAGTTTTGCAAAGTGCGGAGAGGAACATGGTCGATGCAGCTCAGCTGAATTATGACTTCAGAAACCCATTTGTGGTTTGCGGGTCTACATATGTGCCAATTTACCGCGGACAGAAGGATGTCTTGTGCCCATACTGTAGTTCACATTTTGTACCCGATCTGGAGGGGCAGCTGTGTAACGTTTGTGAGCTTTCAGTGATTGGGGCTGATGCTTCTGGTTTACTCTGCTCTCAAACACAGATCAGGTGATCCACCCGTTGAGCATAATTGGAAGAATTTTGCAGCTCATCCTGTTATCTGTACCATTTCTCAAGAAATACCTGGTTCTGTTAAGCCCTGCTAGGAAAGGTGAGGACTTTCGACAAGAGTCAATCTATCAGTGAAGTGTTTCCTTATGTTATCTTGGTTATGTTTCCTTTCGTAGTTCAATTCAATAAACTGTAGTAGAATCTTGATCTGAGTTACGTGTTCATAGACAAGCATAGACGAAACGTACCTTCTTCGTTTTATATATAGACTCTTCTTACAGGTAAGATTTGCTCATCTGTCATATACTGGAGAGTTTTGCTTGGATATTTTTTTTTATGGTATTGGGATTAACCCATTTTATGAATTCATTGTAACTTGTTAGATGAATGTTTGGTTTTGTTCGACAAGCATGTGTCATGCTTCCTGTTTGTTCGTTTCTTAGTTCAAATTTCCTTGCAGTTTGAATGTTTAGATAGGCTGCGTCGGTGCCTCCTACTGGGTGGAAATCTTCAGGACGTGTTTGGTTGGACATGATAAGGATTTATTTTATTTTGTTCTTAAATTTTTTTTTATTTTGTTCTTAAATTTTTTTTTTTGCAAAAGATCTCATTTAGGTGTCATCAGGGTTGAATGGTTGAATGAATCTCTCGCTTAGGTACCACGGGTTTAGGAAATCTCATTTAGGTGATTGTTGTCTTTAGTGACACCAAGTGTTAAATATACCACAACTTTTAAGTCAGATTTTTAAGCTTGAGAGAACTCATGTTGTTAGAATTATTTTTTTTATTCGAGAAAGTTGCATTGTAAGATTCAAATAGATGTTGATCGTAAAAGATGCCTAAACCATAAAAGATGTTAACCAAACCATAAAAGAAAATAGATGGATTCTTAAACAAAATAATTAAAAATTAATTTAAATTAATGAATTTATTAAAATCTTTATAAAATCGAAAAGTTAATCTATACCCAGTGATGGAGGCAGAAAGTTTTGAGGGGAGGATACACATAGGTAATTTGTCGGATGAGGGAGGGGGCACGTGCTCCCCCTCCCCTCGCTCCGCCTCTCCCTATACCCTCTGTATTCATGTAAAAAAAAGGTTAAAAAAGCCCTCCTGGGCTCCCTTTACCGCCGCCATCCACAAGCAACACCTTCCATGGCTCCTGATCCCCGTTAGCCGCGCCGACTATGCCGTATAGCCCAACAACCCGTCCTTAGGCACCATTGTCATTCGCCTTGGTCACAGCCACCAACACAACCTACCTTGGCTCGCCGCTATCGCCCACCTTGGACTGCGTCCGCTCGCGTGTATGCCTTCATACCGGTCATTCGTCCTCCTTCGACTCATTCTTATGGTTCATTTTCCAACCGCTCTCCTGCCTTTATGCCTATTTATTGTTTGTTCCTTTTAACTTCTCAGTCCCATCTTATCCGACTCTATTTTGAATTACCCTTGTGGTAGCCTATTCACGATCTAGTTATCGTACTTAAGGGTTTGAGATTAGCTTTGGAGGGTTGAATGGGCAATGGTGTGGCTATGGTTTGGGTTTGCTGGTTCGTGTGCTTTGCTGGTCTTTGTTGTGGTGCAAATTTCATGTGAATGGTGATTGATTTGCCATACTCGTAGACATTGTGGAAATGCGATCGACGTCTAGTGGCTCTGTTGGAATCCATAATCAGAAGTGTCAGCTAGTGATCCCCAGAGTTCTCTGTGTGCGTCTTCATTTTGGCCAGTCGATTAATTTGTCCTGCTAGCTTATAGTTTATCGTATAGGATGACTTGTACTTTACGGTGTATTTTCCTTTATTCATTTGCTTATATATTTTGTTTTCAGTTGTACATGATAGTCTATCTATCGACTTGTCCGGTCTCTCGGTTTCTCTAGGTTTGTTTAGATAATCGAATTCTTTTTCTGATATAAAAAAAATTGGAAAAAAAAAGTTTGTTAAATCAATACTCGTGTTTCAATAAACATTTTCTATTGACCATTCCTAGACACTTTCCTTATGGTCAAGAATCGTGTTAAGAGCTTATACCTTACATATGCAAACCAACCAAATGACCGATATGAAAAGCGTGTTTTTTATATGCGACAATTTTGGGATGGCCCTTGAAATTGGATCTCATGAATATCTAATTAGAATATAATGACATACAAATCACTTACCTTGTTCTTAATATATTCTCTGCAATGACGGAACGATTGATTTATATCATCACATACAACGAAGTTCCGATGCAATGTCGCGATACCATATAATAGCCAAGGGCATGTCCTACTCCTAGGTTTTGCCTTGATAAGGCAACGGGCAACTTTCAACCTCTAACAAAACACTGCATTTCCAACAGCTCTCGGGAACTATGAATGAATGAGCTACGAACAATTTTCTCAACATCGATCAACGAAATGTACAGAGGGTGGAAACGCTATCAGTTACATTGAATCAAACAATGGTTACTGGATGACGTCAATGCAAAAATGTACAACTCGGACCAAAATCTCATGTTACACAAGCAGCAGCCACGTGCGATATGCTTCTCGAGAATAGGGAGATTCCACGCTTTGCTGAAATGGGTCCATGAGTCAAACAATGGAATCCAGCGGCTTGTCCATGTTCCTCGCAATCACAAATGGCCCAACCTTTCCTGTAAACCACAAGATCACAATCACATTTTGGTTGACTATGTCAAAGCCCATTATACAGAAAAATTAGGAAGTAAAGCGACAATCAGGTGGTCATAGTTCCTTTCATTCCTTCCACCAAACATCTTAACAAATTTAAACAGCCACTTCAATAGTATTAATCCTGTGAAGATCACGAGAACACATTGCTTGCATGATTCTACTTGGGAGACAATCGGCAATCCAGTTTAACAACTTGCTAGTATCTAACCTAACTTCTTGTTGGTTTCATAGATCTGACAACTCCTAAAGCTGAAACACCTCCAACACTCGGTAGTTTGGTCAACTAAAAAGGAATAACATCACGAAACAGCATGTATCAACAGAACTACTGTGGGTGCAACCCCATTTACATCCTCATCCCAGTCCCTGTGAGGGGAATTCCAACCCCATTTACATCCCTATATTGAAGTTAACGAGATGGGGAGTATCCTCCCCCATCATGCCCCGGTTCCCCACGAGGTTAAGGGAAACCCTCCAGTTGCCATCCTTACGGTCAGCAGCTGCACAGCTACCGAATAGTTTTAGGTTTATGCCAATTTAAAGTCAGAACTAAAGTAGAAGTTTGTTCTTCTCATTTGGAGCACCAACTTATGAAGCAAGAAGAGAAAAGTAGAAAGCCACTAAAATAAATTCCACAAATAAATTTAACGAAAGAAGCTTCAAGAATAACTGAGAAATATTTCAGCATGTATATGGAAATCAAACCTGAAGCATCTGCATTAGTTTTGGATGTTCCTCTAGCAGCTGGCATAGCTTATCTCGATCACTCAACAAAGTCTGTCCCAAGCATAATTGATCAGAAAATATTCACACAAAAGCATAATACTGGTGGTGAATGGTGATTATATCGTATGCTAAATACCTGAATTGCCTCTGGACTACTAAAATATTGTTGCAGAGTCATTGCTGAATCTTGTTGCCCCTGGGGCGCTCCATCTTTTTGTTGATGATTAGATTGAAGCTGAGATTGCTCTGCTTGCTGTTGTAGATGTAGCGGTAGTTGTGAGTAGCTCTCTTGCCGCTGATGTTGATAATACGTTTGATATTGCTGCTGAACTTGCGACTGTTGTAGCATTTGATGAGGCTGTGTAATTGCTCCTTGATCCAATTGTTGCAAACCCTGCACTGTTGGTCTTGGATACTGAGGAAATTGAGAGAAAGTAACTTGTGGAGGCTGTAAAGGCTGCAACTGAGGAAGTGATTGTATTGACTGCATGGGAGGTTGAGAGGCTAGATTGTTCAGAGAAATATTGGGAAGGTTATCAAATGCCTGCTGTGCTGGGATGTTTCCATGCATTGTGTTGGGCACAGCTGATGGCCTACCAAAAGTAGCACTCATATTGGACGGATATGAATGTCTGGATCCTGATGGCATAACGTTACCTAATTGAGCATCATCACTAAGTGCAACAGAAGGCTGCAAAATCTCAGATGATCCAGTAACAGATTGCTTTCCAAATGTAGAATTTCGTAAGGGTACAGTAAATTGGCTTGCCGCAAAGGGGGGTGGGGTTGAAGGAAGTGGAGGCAGAGACCTAGCCGGGACACCAGATGAGGAGTGTACTGCCCGTGAATATGATGTTGGAATGTTGTTAAATGCAGCTTGACGCTCTGCTTGTACCTACAAGAAAGGCAACAAAGCCATTCATCATCAATATTAGTGAACCCAACAGCTGCAAGAAACAAGAATATTAAACCAAACAATTCAATATGCTTACATGATATGTGTTATGGTGTAGCGGCTGCACATCTGCCATGGAGTTGATGAATGGAGATGAAGGAGCTCGGACAGAGTCAGGGGCCATGGACCGTACTGGTGAGATGGTAGGAGGTGGAGGTGTTGGAGGTAGTGGCGGTTGATTTGGCAAAAATTTTGGTTCATGTTGTCCCTGAGGATTTACTGCAGGGATATTCCCAGATTGCAGCAAATTGTTATGTGGATAGAAAGTAGGCGGCATCAACCTTGAATCAGTCGAAACTTGTCCCTGTGTTGCAGTAGCAGCATCAACATTTGCAGCCACAGAACCCATTTTGGGAATGGCAAGAGATATTTTCTTCTCATCAGGCTGCTCAAGATACTTTCTATCCGAAGAAACACTTGGTTCACGAGTCAGTGGCATCTCTGGTCGTGATACTGACATTCTAGAAGAAAGTTCGCTTTGAGTATTGTCGCCACGGTTCGATGCTACAGTTGCTCCCAAGTCATTCATATCATTATCAGTTTCTTCAACAACTGACCTTGGAGGACTTTGCTCCCCTGTAGTAGATGCTGCCTGCTGAACAATATCATCTGGCTGAGGAAAAGGTAATTTATCATCAGGTGCAGACTCCTCAACATCAAAGACTATATCTATACCCTGTAGATCATCATCAAGATCAACTTTCATCTGCTTTGGTTTATTAGATTTCTCTGCATTAGTTTCAATTGGTGAAGGAACACCTTTTCCTTGGGATGCCGTCTCTGAACCGGGCATAGCCACAGTATTCTGACGCTCCCGCTGTCTGGCAATAAATTCATCAACATGGATTGATGGAGGCCTTCCACTAGAAGATCCTATTCGCGGGACTGCAATAACATTGGAGTTGACTGTTCCATCATTTCTTTCCCTAGCAACATAGTCATCTACGTGCATAGAAGGTGGTCTACTAGTGTTTGGCTTGCGTTGCCGGAAAGTATCCCTTCTAGTTGGACCAGAAGGAGCTGCTGACATCCCTGAACCTCGTGAGAACATACTTGGAACTTCGTTAGGGGAGTTATCGCCTCTACCATGCCTGTTCAATCCATCTGATGAAGATATTTTCCTCTTTCCAGGAGCACCTGCCTGAGACAATCTGTTGCGCAAGTTTTCAGGACATTCCCATTGGAACTCATCTCCTAATTCTCCATAGTACAAGTCATTCTGAGCTTTCCTGGAACAGCTATCTCTGAAAACTCGTTTCCTAGAAGAGCGGGGGACATTGAATGTCAGCAAGTTCATGGCCCTAGATACACTATCATCCATCTTAGCCATGTCAATTTCCTCTTGCATCAACAGCGAGAGCAACCTGGAGGACTCCAAAACCTTTGCATAGGAGGTATAAATATGAAAGAACAATATTGAATAAGTGATGGTTACAGAAAAAAACACAAACACAAAATTAACAAAAAGCCAATAAGTCACACCTGTTGCAAAGTTGTTTTTGTAATAGGATGAGGCAGATCCTCATCACCAGTAAACTTTGACTGCAAGAGTGCACATATTTGGTGGATATATTTCACATGCTCCTGCAGCTCAGAATTTTCTCCACTCGTACCATAGCAAAGCCCAAACAAATAATTTAACGCGACAATCCTATCTTCATTGAAACTGGACAGAAATATTGAAATCATCTTCGATCAATCATAAGCAAAACACTAAAAAAGGGACATTACTGAATCAATAAATACCAAAAAACCATTCTAGATGACAATACTCAAAAGAAGTAGATGGTTCAGAGCACTGATCTTCTGATGCGTCGGTCATGCTACTGATAATATTAGCACTTTGGATTGTCAAAGTTGCATCGGAAGCAGAAGTTTCTTTTAAAACTTTGTTCATTATGAATTTATGACTATAAGAGGTAACCCTACACCATTTCAAAAGAAAGATGAACAAGATCTAACAGATAAACATTCAACAGCTTGCCATCCTAACAATTTGAAATAACCCAAGGTATAAGTCGAAATGCTCCACTTTCTCAGCTAAATACAAGAAATGAAAAGCATATAGTACATTAACTTCTCCAGATATTCACCAGCATTTCTTAATAAGCCTCTCTGATGCACTACTAATTAACTTTGATCTGTAGGAACTTATAGTGTTCCTTCATAAGACTGTCCTGGGCTAAAACTTATGCTCCACGTATGATTATGAAATTAAGCTTCAAGACGCATACACAGTCTATATCAGCAGTTTCTCAGAATGCGACTATGATATCAAAAAAAAAAAAAAAAAACTGACATATAACATGACATTCAGCAAGAGGAAAAAATGAATGTTAGAGTAAGTCTAACCTTTTGCCGACAATGCAAAACTTGAGAGCGCCTAAACAGAGTGCATGCAGAGCTTCAATTGCATATTTCGACAAGCCATCCTTTTCAATTGATTTATATAATCCAATCCAACAACACAGCAGAGGATGCTTGCTCCCGTCGGCATTGCTAAAGATATTGTTTCCATGACTTTCATGCTCTCTTACCGCTTGGTCATGGTCAATTTCACTCGACTTAAGACGCAGGGAAATTTCAAGCAAGCCTTTCTGACCTTCAGCACAAAATGTCAGCTCCTTGAATGCCACTAAGCAAGCAGCTAATTCCTCTTCAACTGGAAGCATCTGGAAATTGTATCAATATTGAAGAGCGAAATACAAATCAGTCATCACAACACAATATTGATCATACAATCGGCTGAAAGCCAGTAAAGTACACTCCCTCTTTTGAGCTGCTAGGTACACATCAATAGTGTGACCCAACTTTCTAGAAAGATGGATCATATGACAAGATCCATATAATTACTTATCAAACAAGTGTAATTACGAGATCCGCATATATAATTGAAATAAAATAAATGGAACAGGATGGTACCTGACACAGCTTAAACAGATGGTGGATTATCAGAGTAGAGTCCTCGAAATTCAACATGCATTGCCTTCACAATAAACAAAAAGAATTTTACTTGTGTAATTAGAGAAGCAACGTGATGGTTGCAAGAAGAAAAAGCTTAGAGATGAATTGGCATGGCAAGACACTGAAAAGAAATTCTTGGTGGCACAGTTAGCTTTAGGTTCCAACTCCTGATCATGGCAACATCATGAATGACATTTATTGTTCTTTCATACAAAACACCGTGTAAGGAACAAAAATGCAATCCTTTAACCTCCAAAAATGTCTAAGTTTATCATATGGATTATTTAAAGAATGATTCATTTACATCAGAAAGAAATAGAGATCACAGAGAAAGGAAAATGCAAACATTTGGAGTAAAAAGGCATAATAATTTGGGAAAAAGCAGTCAAACTATATAATCCTAGTAATATTCAACCTCATTGCACGAGGCACAAGAACCCCTTTTTCGTGATCAATGAATATGGCCATAATAAATCATATAGGTTGCAATCATCCAAAGAATGTGCACTGCAAATACTTCTATCTGGAGAAATTATCACATAAGAATCCAACAGACAACAACAAACAAGAGGAAACTAAACACCCTTGCAAAGAATCTTGGAGAAAACATCTAGTATTGGCTTGATGGCTTGAACCTCTTATTCTATTCTTAGATTTGTCCAACAAATGTTTTCTTATAAAAAAATGTAGAGTGTGGGGCTACAACAATGTTTATCTACTGGTATGGGCCATTTTGTATATTTAGGTTTACCCCACCTATGTATATACTTTTTTTTTAATCATTTATACAGATTTACATTTGGATAAAAGAAAAAGATCATATACAGAAATTACATGCACATTTCAAAGTCCGTCGATCCTCCATTTTGCTATTACCCAATCTTCTCACTCTAGTCTCTGGTCTACAGTGAAGTCCTTCTATCACTACTGATCTTTATTGTACTTTTCATTACCAGATTTTGAGAGGAAAATGTCTCATCTTTTTCCAATATGTAGCATAACCATTGTCCTCACAAAAACAGTAAAAAGTTTAAATGCATCATAGATAGAATGAAACAGGTAGAGGTCTAAACTTAAAGGTACAGGTAAAGGTCTAAACTTGGGCAAAGATAAACCAAATAAGGATGCCAACTAGAATGATATGAATTGTATACAGTATGCACCCTTTTAATGACGAAAATATAAGGTATATACCTGTCATCAGACCCAGGATATTGTGCAGCTGATTCAGAATCACAGATCAATGAAATAGATTTCAATGTTGGCAGGCAGCAAGAGAACAAGTTGAACCCAGACCTCGTAGAACTTCGAACATCAAGGAACTGACCCCCTCCAGCATAGGAACACCTTTGTAGAACTTTAATCAGCATTGGAACAGCACCCTCCGTTAAAAGTAATGTCTAAAATGGAAGAAATGAGTTAGAAGCACATCTAGCTGTTGATGGAAATAAGAAAACGAAGCATAATAATGAAAATACCTTGGCAAGCGGATGCTCCAGCAAACAGGAAAGAAAGACAAGCAGTTTGTAAACCTAAAATGAAGTTGAAATTCGGTGAGAAGATGCACCAAGCCTCGATAGTCAATATATCTTGAAAAATAAAACAGAACAAACCAACCAAACCTTGTAAGTATCAGTTTCTGCAGGAGATAGGGGTTCAGGCATATGATCAAGAATCCATGATATAATGGGTCGCACCAGCATACCAGCAAGTTCGGCTCTTTGGCAAGCTATACGAATTATAAATACTCGAATCACATCTTGCATGACCGACAAAGTCTGTTGATTGAGAAAAGAGTCAGATGTAAACTAAAAATTACAGCCAAACAAAACGCTCAGAACTAGATGTTCAGTAATTGAGGTAACTCCCTCCACCCCAAAAAAATAAAAAAATTTAAAAAGAACTAATATATGTACAAACGGTAGAAGAATACAGAGTATAATCATCATAGAAGGATACGTACACTAACAGCATAGCGCAATATAACGTGTGCAATTTTTTTAATATGTGGTGCCAGTTGAGAAATCAGCTTCTCAGTGCATACTGGTTCTAAGTACCAGTTACATTCTCTCTCTTTATATGGACCCAAAAGTGAACCAACAGCTACTGATCGAAGAGCAGTGAACAATGGCATCCCATCCTTCCAAAGCCAAATGCCTTCTTCAGGAAAGAGATCATTCTATCGCAGAAGAGAAGAGGAGGTCATAAAATGCTTCATTTATCAATACATAACAATTCATATGTAAATTTAAAAAATCAGCTTTAATATAGGGAATAAGATAATTAGAGAGGAAGGTGCAGTGCTGCGTACCAGTAAACAAAACAAGCTGCACGCTTCTTTTGGGCCCAAAGACAACAATGATGCAGCATTAACATTATCAAGAAGAGTATGAAAAAGACCCGGAGCCCAAGCAAGTGTAGGCCAGTAAGCAAGAGCTGATGCAATATAATGGCAGACTGTTTCCAGTGAAAGTGCATACTCAGGGTATGTGGACGAAAGATCAGCAGCACACATGGCCAATTTTGGGCTGAAAAATATCCATCTTATAGTCAATAATGAAATATACTAGAAATGCAACTATACTGAATGGTATGTTGAATATATCACCTTAATTCACGATGCAACTGCAGAAGGGCATTCATCAGTTTGGTATTCCTATGCTGATCCTTTGTCTCCTATTAGAAGAGAAGAATAAGAATAAGTTTGAACGTGAGAAAGTGATAGCAGGGAAAAAACAAGGACAGGCACATCTAGTATCAACTTCAAAAAATAGTATCGGCACATGCCACATATTGCGAGAAGATTCAGTACCACAATTGAAGAAAATAAAAATATTTAACCCCAAGCAAGTGTTCTCGTCATTAATTAACAGCAAGAAATATTTTGATTGTTACTTCATGAATCTCACTTTAGCAGGAGGTAAATGCAGTTCAACTCATGTATCTGGTTATTCCACTAGTCTCATATTGGTACAGTTCTCAAGAAAAGAACTCAGCAACTAATGCCAATCTGAAAATTTATCTTCACAGTTCTTACAACGGGCAGAGCTCATTGAGATACTCCAATAGGATTAGAGCACATGATTGAAAATTCATTAAATTATACTCCGTAGGACCACAACTAGTGACCTGTGACGAAATTGTTTGATTGCTAGGCTACACAAAAACAGAACTGGAACATGGCAATGGAAACAATACAGATAAGGGAAACAGCAATTTCCAAAAGAATGCAGGAAACGATACGTCCCAAAATGAAAACACAGATTATTTTATATTAGGCCACATAGAGGCCATAGCCTCGAATAAATCAGAGCCGGGTTCGGCTGTGTGCGGTGTGGTTTGGGTTCCTGGTCTAATTACCTAGCCGGCCTTAAGGCTTATGATCTAAGATTGATCTAAGGTGGGTTTATGGATGCGGGGTGATGGGAAGAACAACCTGCCCGTGTTTCCAAGCAGGCATTATATTCCCACGCCAAGTGCCAAAAGCCTGACAAGGAGCAGAACCAATAACCATAAATATGATCTAAGATTGAACGGAATATTACAAGTCGTGTCAAATAACACACAAGTGCCATAGAGTCAAAAGTATACAAGTTTTCTGCTTGATTAAAGTAGCAGAATAAGATATAGTGAAGAATAAAATATATAGAAAATAAATTAGACTTCCACTCACCTTCAGTTTCTTTAACAGTTCTATAAGCAGCATAAGTGTAGGAATTAAAACATCAAGCAGGCACTTCTCACGGTTGCGTTCCAACAACAAATCTGATGTAGAATTGGACTCTGTGCCTTCATCCACAAGATAATCTAGTCCAGAGAGAAAAAATCTAACTCAATAATCTTCCAAGGACCCAAAGACAATGAAAATTTTGATGCCGACAAAATAAGCCAGAACATGTGAATCATGTAATCAGAAACAAATGAAAATTGCATGAAAAATCTATTCTTGGTAGACAACAGAATAAAAGACCAAAATATTCTTCTGCATATCTTCTACTCAAGATCGAGGAGAAAACTAATTCGGAATGCTAGCAGCAGCAAACCAACACAAATCTCAAACCTACTTCAGCGAAACAAACTACAATCATGTGAACTTTTTTATTCCTCTATATACATGAGAGATGAAGATTTTTTTGTAACAATCAAATTTTGAAACTGTCCTTTGTAGAAAGGCCCTCAAATTTATTTAACACCAAAGCGTGTCCAGAACTTCTAAACTAATCAGTGTTGTAATAGGAATAACCCAAATTGAAAAGGGAAAAAAAGGCCACATATTGGAAATTTCCTAGGCATGACAACATCACGTACCATAGTTGTTAAAGGACCTTTCAAGCATTAGTTTGCAGTTGAGAAGGACCACATAGGCAACTTTCAATCCACCTTCATCATAAACAACAGCAGCAACATCCTACACCAGTCAGATGCAGTAAGGTTGTCAACATCCTTAGGACAAAAGGCAAGGAATAAAAAAATATCAAAAAAAAAAGCAAGAGAAGCAAGGAGGACCTCCCACTATTTGCATGTTTCAAATCCTCAAATGTAGAACACTAATGTCGCACTCAATTATTCAAAACTCATATTTCAGATTCAATAATCTTAGCAAAAGCTGAAGCAAACAGCTAACACAATGAGAAGTACACTCCATAAAAAGAAAGTAAGAAATCTCAAACAATTAAAAGAAAAATCAGGCAATTTCATACCGCATTTTCTGAAATGAAAGCGAGAATTCGTAGTGCTGTTGTCAACTGAGCCACAGCTGAATCACGAAGAGCAACACCCTCAAAGGACTTATCAGAAACAAGTTTCCCAAGAAGATTTTCTACCATACTTGCATCAGGGCCATTAGAAGAATCTCCTTCTACGTTCTCAATGTCCATGGAATCGGATACTAAAATGTTTGTTGAAGTTATATGAGCATCTCCCCCTGATGCTAACACAGCAGTATAGTGTAAGAGCCCAAGAGCCCCATTTTTGTGATATACAACTGCAGCGTCTATCCACTCCAAAAGACGTGTTGGAGCATCCTTCCTATTAGATCCAGGAGAGGAAGAATGAAGAGCTCTATGGAGTTCTGTTGCATGATCTATCCAAGAACCCATTGAAGATGAAGTTGGATCTATAACAAGTGTCTCAAAAATCTCAGCAGCAGAATGGAAGATTGCCAGATTTAGAGGTGTCCCTGAAAATAAACAGTAGTTGATGATAAATATGATGTAAATAATTTTGTCAAAACTAAAGGCAATATAAACTGAGATACCAGAACTCAAGGCAGCTAACTCCGACTCTTTAGCGGAGCGCAATGCTTCAATCAACACCACTATGGCCTGAAGAGGAAATAAATTCATATAAGCAAAAAATATTCAGACTAGGATTGAATAATTGAAGGGATAATATAAATAATGAAGTAGCAAAACATGTTGACTAACAAAATGTCCATACAACACATCCAAACAAGTCCTCAAAAGCATTAGACTTAGAATGCACTAGCATATCTTATACCAAAGCTTCAGGATCAATGCAGATACCCTCCTGCAACAGATTTATAATTGCGGGTTCATCCGGCACTGAGCAAACACAGCTATGTCATTAAATATCCTACATGATCAATGCAGAGAGGATGAACTTTGAATATTATATGTATCTCGGCTGTATGCTTTTTGAATATTACAGGTATCTCAGTTGGGCCGCATAAAAGGATAAATTTTGAATATTACATGTATCTTAGTTGTATGCTTCTTGAATACTCCCTCCATATCAATATAATTGGCCTTTTGGTCACTTTTTCATGTAACAAAATATTTGTCCCTATGAACATCATTAATGATAAAAATTTCTAATTTTGTCAATTTATCTCATTAATTATATTTGATTTCCCAGATACTCTATTAATACTCCAACTTTCCATACTATTCTTTTTTTTTACATTGGTCCATTTTTTTCACATTATTTATTTGCTAAAATTTTATCTATTCTTCTTTCCATTTTTAACTTTATTCAAAAGTGTGAAATTGGCCAAAAGGCCAATTATTTTGATACGGAGGTAGTATTAAATTTTCTGCAGCTAATATATCCTGGCATACCTAGATTAAGGAAAGACTGCCCTTTGTTAGTATAAATACCCAATCTTCTTTTTTGAATCTGGGTGCAATGCAGCTAGAAATGAATTCAAACGATAGCATTAACCCTTTGTTGCGGTTTTTAGTCTTCCCTGACAAATATTGATCTGCATTTTAATGAGTCAGAGAGTCCTCAAGATGTTGAGTGACAATAACTCTGTCCCAGTGAAAAATAATTAGTAAACAGAAGATATCTAAACTGAAGACTATGAACTGGTTTCAAGGACACATGTTCGGACGCTATAGTTCTCAGAGATGCAACATCTACTTCCCAATTGATGAAATATTATGCGCACCATGCAATCTAAAGTTACCGAGCTACTCCCTCCGTTAAAAAAATAAGATGTCATTATACGTTTCTTGGGCAAAAGTTACTAGTGAATTATGACATTTGTTATTGAAAATTGAGCATATTGAGACTTTTGGAGATAGTTGGGGATATGGAAATGGATCAGACATGGTGGAGGGGTGCTATCTGAGTCAAGGAAGGCTAGTTTGTGCGGCTTAGGGATGGCTGGTGCCGTATCCTTGATCTTTTTCGTTTTTGTTCGTTGTTATCTCTTCTTCATTTTCTCCAATGCCCTTTCTTGGATGTCCTTGTTTTTTGTTTGTTTTTCTGTTTCTATGGAGTAACAGTCATACGGAATCACCCTCTCAATAAAATGGTGCGTACACCTCAACCCCCTGCGCTGAGCAAGATATACTGGATTTTTTGTTGTTATTGGGAATTGAACATATTGAGACTTTTTATAGCAAATCTCTTCATTCATTGTGGCTTATCATGAGATGTGTAGGTAAAGTTAGGAAAACTTTAAGAATATTCTAATTTTCCTTAATAACTGTGTCAAAAGCTAAAATGACATCTTTTAATAAAGAGGGTGTGATAATTAGACATGTTATAAGTTATAACCCTAAAAGGTCAAAGAGAGGGCGCATCGAAGGGGAACCCCGGTCCTGAGGGGGGGTGGGGGGGGGGGGGGGGGGAGGAGTGTTCCGGGACGAGGACGGTCGTTTTCTGAAGGCATATGCCTTTAAGTGTGGTGTGTGTGCTGCTTCAACGGCGGAGCTTTGGGCTGTTCGTCATGGCTTGCGAGTTACCGCAGAAGCGGGCTGGACAAGACTTATTATTGAGTCGGATGCAAGTGGGATTTGCGAGGCCCTTTGTACTAGAGATCACAGCCCACACAGGGATTTCTACCTGCTGCTAGACCAATGCTGGAGACTCATAGATGAACACGATGGAGAGATCAAGGTAACCCACGGGAGTAGACATGTGAATAAAGCGGCGGACACCCTTGCGAACTGGTCGCTAAACCTCCCTAATTCCTATGTTGAATTTACTTCTTGTCCTTCGTTCCTTACTGCTTGTTTAGATACTCCTGCTATTGGAGCTTAAGACCTTTCTATTATTTATAATATATGGGCTTGCCCTACCGTTGGATCAAAAAGATAAACACGGAGAAGTATGGATATCAAGGAGTTGGTCACATTTAATCATGATTATAAATGAAGGTCATCCAAACACAATGGTCAATATACTAGCTTGCTGTACCAAGGATGTATACTGCTTCTCTAACAATCACACATTTCAGCATATCAAGTCATACAGAATGCATTAAATCTTACCTCGGGAAAATGTCCAATAATCAACAAAGCTTGATGGCCACAGGGAGTCCTAAATATGAGTCATACAAATTAGAAAGGAAAGCAAAAGATAATAGAACATTATAATGATATAATCAATCAATTCACAAATAATTCGGCCATATGTGCATCCATTATCTACTGATGGTCTCCCTGGGACGTTAACAGTCAATTTTATCAATCATAACTTCATAAGCAAGTAGCCAATAAAATCAATGCTCCATGGAAATAGAAAAAGTTTATTAGACTGGCTTTATGTTATGAGCAGGATAAAACATCATTTTGAATGCTAAACTGGACAGGAAAATAATTATTGAGGTAAAAAGTACATATTTCAAATTAAAGATGAAACAGACCAAGACCATGAGACCTATTGAAATGCCACAAGTTATCATCCTAGTATTTTAGTAAAAGGGAGTGTTAGTCCATCAAAGATGATCAAATAAAGGAGCAGAAGTCAAGGTATTCTATGACGATACAAAACAAATAACAAAGAATACAAATATGCATCAATGGATTGGTCAAATTCAAATCAGAAAGCCCATAAAAGTACCCATCACAAGAGCCAAAACATGGATCAGGTATAATTTGAAGAGAAATTGCTTCAGTTGCTTGACAGGTCATTTTACAAGATTTTTTTGGTTCCATAATATTTGACGCTTTGTGTTTTCTACGTAAAAAGTATTGTACTACTCCCCACACTAGTGTAATTATAGCCAGTGGTTCATAAGTACTCCGTACTTGCTTCCTCCATCTCTCTTTAAAAAAGGATGACTTCTCTTATTTTAAGAGCATAAACTGTACTATATTCTATTAATGTTTTCAATGAGAAATGCTTTTTAATATCCTTGCTAATGTCTAAAATGACATTTAATAGGGGACAGAAGGAGTAAAAAACATGGGATTATCTTCGCATGAACACAGTTGAGAAAACTTAACAAAAAGACTTAAAATTCATACCTGGAAAGTGCACAAAGCTCCCAAAGTACCCAGAGAAGCTCTTCAGCATGCAGATTTGGGGTAATCAAGCGTGCAATACCTTTTACCTAATAATGAAACAAACAATTTAAGCCATTCAATTTTTTTTTTTAAAATATCAATGTTCTTCAAGAGCCTGAAGTGATAACTTGTACTAATAAAGACAAATTTCCTGCTAGGTAGTAGGTACAGATGTAAAGTACATACCACTCTTATGTGGATCTCTACATTTGTTGCAACTTCTTGTGGACGACAAAGAAACCCTTTGGAAATTAGTGTATACCCATATCGAAGAGGACTGCACTCATCTTTGTTCAAATTTTCTGCTTCGTTCAATGCACGAGTCATCAACGAGGAAAGATCGGGATTATGCAGCAAGAAAACTAAACCTGCAAAATCCAAATACATTTTGTAAATCCCCTGAGTGAAATTAAACTTCAGACTTGAAAAATTGACAGACCTGAGCGACTAAAAAGATGTAGAAGTGCCATCGCTTCAACAGATAATACGATATCGCCAAAACCGTCAATGAAATGTCCCACACCAGTTCGCAGCTTCGATGAAGACAAGAGTGCAATTGATAATGGAAGGAAACCCCTCTCCTAAAAAGGCATAGGAAAAAAATTCTATTAGGCATATGCCAGATTAACCAAAGGGTACATTGAAGAACATAAAATCAAAGACAGATGGCAATGGAAGGAAACAGCAACAACGTGAAATAACTGAAGCAATTAGGTGTAGTAAAAAACAAACAGCATTCATAAAATTAAAGGAAGTGTTGATCAACGATAAGTATTAGAGATCCTATAAAGGGTAAGTCTGACTCTTCGTATGCAAATATTAATAAAAATGCCCACAGGTGGATGGGCACAAAAGAAAAAAAATTGAGTTAGTCAAAATACCTTCAGGAGTGATAATAAGTTTGAGTCTATGTCCCGGTTCAAAAAGCAACAACTTGAAGATGCAATCAATTTGCTAGTTGCCTTGTAGGATAATAGTCCTTCATTTTGTCCAATAAGCAACAATCTGGTGGCAGATGCAACAGGTGAAGGATCCTCTACAGGTCTGAATGAGTTTACCAATTTCTGCATTAAGACTATTCAGTAAGGTATACAAACATGCATAAACAGAAGTCAAAAGCCCCAAATAGAGCAGTTCAAATCCCCCAATGCAAATGAAAAGAAATTAAAAAAAGAATAAAAGAAAACCAAACAGAGAGAAACAATAACTAAATAAACTACCATTATCTTCTTAAGCTGCATTCTAAGATTGGCAAACACGTCAGATGCTAGATGTGTAACCTTCTTTGCACCAAAGAGTTCTCTCAGCACAGAGAGCACTGCACACTGTCACACAAAACAAATGAGAACCAGAAAAATATCGCACACTGTCACGTAAAACAAATGAGAACCAGAAAAAAAATTGCAGACATTCAAGAAGGGCATGTACAGGGATAAACCTCATATCGTGATAAAACTTCATATAAATGCAAGCGATGAAGGATATATGTTGCAAGAGAAGCAACATCATGGCCCTGTTTTTGCATCAATAACTTCAGCAACCGACTATAACCCTCACTAACACCAGAAGGAACAGTTATATCTTCACGAGGCAACCAACCTAGCAAGCCTTCACATCCAACTGAAAACCGTGTAGCCTGCTCAAAGACACCAAGCAATGCCAATGTACAAGCACTAGAGGTATGCATCTCATTGCCAAGAAGACAAGCTATCTGCTCCATTCCCCCACCATTAACAAAGTGAAAGCAACCCTCTTTTCCGGAGCACAATAGAAGCACCGAACTCAGCCACAGCATTATGGTCTTGCCCTGGAATGACAAAGGAGATAACCAGGACTGAATTAGAGCCCCCTTGACCGAAATTTCAAACATTAGTGCCTAAATCTTCACACAAACAATTAATCATCGCAATGTTGTGATATCACCTTAAACTGTAGAAAACTAAATCCTTATTAGACACGATTAACCAACAATCAAAAAGCCCAAATCCTGATAGTTGTCTATTGAAAATATCTTGATATCAGGTACAGCTTCCTGTTTCAAGATTTCCTACTAACCCAACAGCGTTACGATGATAAGAAAGAAAGAGCTTTATTTGTGCTAACAAAACCACACCCAGAGCATTAACAAACTAAAAATGTGAACCACAATAAAAGTAAGAATAGCACTTTAACACAAAAGTTCAAAAACAAATATCTAATGGTGAAGGTATTAATATTACTTTCAATAAACAAAAAGGTTAGTTTAGTGAAGACACTTTAGAGCAGAGACTATATCAGAGGATAGGGAATCATTTTGTCAAGAAAAACAAAAAGATGCCGGCTCAAGATCTCCTGATGACATATGTCCCAAAAGGCTCCGAGCAGACCACACAAATAATACTGTCTCAAAAAAGGCCCAACAGAAAAAACAACCACATGACAATGAGGATCCACAAGAAGGATAGATACACCTTATCTGAAAATCTTAGTGTTACTTTCAAGACAAAACAAACATACAGCAATAGAAAATGATGTTTTCCTTACCTATAATCAAATTTTTTCTACATTATTGTACTATTGTGTAATATATCGTTCAGACATATAAACAAGCTATTTTTCTATTACCTGTGATAATTGTGGATGTCTTACAAATGGATAGTCTCCACTGAACTGGAAGTGGTGGAATAATGCATCCACCAATTGCTTGGATGTAGCCAGCTCAGTATCAGATTCAAGAAAACTATTATCTAGCAAAAAATCAACACATATGCGCCCTGCTTCTTTAAGTTCTTTACAATGGCCCAGAAGAGCCTTCCCAGCTTCAACAAAAATATATTGAGCCTCTTCATTATTGCTAGCTCTTTTGAATTTTTTCACATCAATTCCAATTGTAAGCAAGTCCTCTGTGAAGAAAGAAGCTGCTACAGAGCAAACAGTAGCAACCACTGTATGGACAAGATCACCTAGTTCTGAAATGTCCAATATCTTAAAAATCAATTGCAGAAACCGTCTTATCTCAGTAGAAATATCAGACGCAGGAAGCAATGACGGCAATGCCTTTAAGGACAAAATTGAATCCTCAACCTTTTGATTTCTTTCATGCAATAGAGGAAGTAGATCATCTAGCTTTGTCTCGGTAGACGATACAAGATTAGTCAAAGAACTATCTAAATCAAACTCTAAACTAAATTGCCCCAGGTCCTCTGCAGTGTTGCCATATATGACCAAGCTTAGGCTACGGTAGCTTCCTCTCACCACCAGATGGTTAGTAACAACTGCCTGCGGAAAAAGTTAGAGTAGCCAATTATAAAACACCACATAATTAGAGAGATTTCATGAGTATGATAAAAGGAAACAAGACAAAAGCATTACATATGCATGTTTAAAGATAAGGTTGCCATTCGCCCTGCTGTAGCATGTAGTACTCTAATAAAATGGCATTACCTATCGACAGATCAACTATTCCAAATGATTATCATTGATTTTTTTTTTCAAAAAAAAAAGAGAGATAGAGACTCTGAATGCTACCAAAGTAACCAAGAAAAAACTTTAATGTCCCACCATCAGAAGCAACATAATTGAGAAAACATTATCATCCTGAAAATTGGCATATGAGTTGCATTCCAATAGAAAATGTCCAATTTTGATTAAATTGTCACATTGTAACTCTGGGGTTGGAGATGGAGGGTTGGGGAGGGATCCTAACCAAGTATTGCATAAATTCTTCAAATTAAGAATAACAGCTCAACAATGGAAAGTGATAACTCAAAACAAAACAAAACAATTCAAAACAAAACAAAACAAAACAAAACAAAAGTACAAAATATTAGAGCCACCAGCCAAGGAAAAAACAGAGCATAAATTACCTCAACTTCTAGCACATTTGATGACGAGTGGGAATATAGAAAAGGTTGACAAAGGCGCCTAAACCTTGTATCACCTTCACATTGAACGAAAACTTCCAATGCAAATGATGGTGGTGATGTAGCTCTGAACAAATAAGTGAAGAAGAAAAGAGAATATTAAGGGGGAAAAAAAGATTACAGGTAGAGGAAATTGACCACAGCAACAGAAACAATCATTCATATTGTACATAAAGACAAGAAGAAAAAACATACTACATCTAATTAACAACAAACAAATGTATTCAACTTCTAACATCACACCCTCAATAGTTCAAACCTTGAGACTGCTCTTAACTCCCTCCATGCCATCAAAAGAAAGATAAGCATACTGTTTAGAGTTATAATCCTCACTTGTCAATGTTCAACAACAATATCCCTTATTTAATTTCTACGTCAAGCATTCCATACCACCCCACCCCACCCCCTAAATTAGGACTTTGAAATGGGTAAGAACTGGGAACTCCTCTATCATCATTGCACAAGTAAACCAAACCAAAGTAAACCAAACCAAACCAAACCAAACCATATAAGACCTAGAAACACTGTTTCCTTCTTCAATCAACCTAACATCAAACAAATACAGACAAAACAATTCATCACAGAACCGTTACCATGACCAGCATGATTTTCCAATTCAGACAGATTAAAAGCAATACCATTAAACAACAACAAAAACTATTTTTCCAGAGAGCACAAGGATGGAACTGACATACCCAAGGAGCGTGACAGCTGATGAAGCAGACGGGCCGTTCTGCTCCAGAAATTCACATGCAGTAATGACAACAGGCTCGGCAAATATAACCTAAATTATAGGAAGAGGGGGGGAAAGCAGCATCAGGCAAAGTCAAGATATTCCAAACCCTAAGCAATGCTTTTTCCAACTAATTACTCTAAACCTCAAAACGCAAACCCTAATCAAAATAAACGCCACAGGAAAAAAATAATTCCATTGTAGCAGCACAGAAAATCAAACTGCCCTAGAGAATCAATTTCCTGCAATGTCACGAATTCAAAAGCAAAAGTGGAACTTCATTGCAATTAACAGAAGTTAAGGAGAAAGAGAAAGGAACCTCGTCGACGTATTCGTCCAATTGAGGATGGACGAAGGTTTGAGCGAAAAGAACGCAGGGCTCCGGTCGACCCATGGCAATCTCCTGCACGGGTTCTGATGTATCCGGGTGTAAGACCGTACCGACTGGACAATCTAAAGAGCGATGAAGGAAGAAAATTGAACTATCTGAGTTTCTAGGGTTTTACCTCCAGGCCCCAGCGTATGTATGAGAGAGATTCACTCCCTCTGAATGAGCAGCTACTGGTGGAAGATGGTTAACAGGTAGCGGCGGTGGTTGTGGCGGTTGAGGCGGCGCCGCGACGGCGCGGGAGGGGGAGAAGTTGTGAGAGAGGGAGAACTGACTGTGAGAGAGCAGAGGAACAGGGGGAGTTGAAGGCGAGCTGCTTTTGCCTTTTCTCAGTTTTCTCGTATTTTATTCGTCTTTCGGAAAAACAAAATCAAGTGAAAATTATTTTAACATAAGAAAAGGGTAAAATTGTAAATGTTGTTCACACTAATTTTTAGGGGTGTGCACAAAAACCCGACACGACACGACAATACGGCACGAAAAAACAAGATATAAAAATGACACGAACCGCTAAAACACGACAATAAATAGTTCGTGATCGGTTTACTACATTTTAGTTATCGGGTATCCGACGGGACACAATTTTTTTTTACCGTGTCGGTTACACGGCTCTAAACAGTTCGTATACGGTTTAGTAGTTTAGGCTTAAATGGTTTCAGGTATCCAACACAGTTACCCGATTTGTGTCGGATACCCGAATATGCCCACTCCTACTAATTTTGTTTTATAAGGGTTCTAGACAAGATGTAAAAAAGAATGAAATGGACCCTAGATTCTAGAGAGAGCTTCTCTTTAGAAAACTCAAATTTCCAAAACATATTCCACCATCAACAACCACCACCACCAAGTTGTCACCACCCTCCGCCACAAGTCCACCACCACCACCAACATTATTCGGGGAACAACCGAGATGTAACAATCTCAACCCCAAATTCTAACAATTTCAACCGAGATCTAAAAATTTTCGGGAAAGAAAATCAATTGGATAATCCCCACCAACATCAACAAAACTAATCCAACATATTAAGCTCTCGCCTCCTCTCGCGATCAAGGGAGCACCATCCCCAACATGATCTATCATCACCACCATCATCAACAACAAAGTAATCTAGGGAACAATTGAGAGGTAATAACTCCCAACCCTAAATCTCTCTTCTTCGATCATTCAATAACTTTAAAAGCATTATCCGTGAACAAATAAAGAGGGTTTTACAATATAGCCCCTTTCTACCCAAATCAAAGTATAACCCCCTTTAAATTTCTTCCTATATCTATCACTCAACGTCACTAGATTACACGAACTCGATTAATTCCATATTATTTCTCGTTGAGATCTAAAATACAATAGAAGAAGAAGAAGAAGAAGAAGAAAAACCTCTTGAAACCGCCTACCAGAATCACCATGAACCAACAATTTGTCATCGTTCTTGACCTCTCTGGTTCAATTTCGGTGTCATGGTACCTCTGGCTCAAAGAGAGTGAAATAACAATTGTTTTGATCCTACGGGTTGGATAACCCTAGGCGGAGACGTAGGTTGGTTTAGAGCCAAACTTCGTTAACAATTCGTGTGTCCATTGTGTTTTAATTTCCGCACTTTACATTTAATTGTTTGTTTAGTAAAGCTGAGCAGGTTTTTGAGATAGGTCAAGATCTTGAGATCCACTTCAAGGCCTTGACATCCAGATCAAGACCTTGAAATCCATTCTAAGGCTTTGAAGTTTGTTCTGCAAAAAGTTTGCAAAAAGTTTTCATACTCTATTCATCCCTCTTCTAGAGTATTTCTATTATATCTCCTATTGTCTTCTTCAATAATGAATATGAATCCTGAAAAATAGTGATTACAAGCTAAAATGGAAGTGGCGGTAACACAATGGTGGTGCATGTGGGTCGACGAAGGTGGCATTTTCCTTTCCAAATCTAGCATTGAATAAAGCAAATCCATTGTCAAATGTAGGGTACGTATGGGGCGAGGTAAAAAAATGACTAAAATTATAAACAAGTTGAAATTAAAAATTTGTGTAAAATAAAGGTTGAAAGATTATGAAATAATATAAACTCCGTATGGAGTGTAAAAGATTTTATTTGTAAAAAAAGTGGTGTTTAGTTGGTTATTATTAGGGGTATTATGGTAATTTCAAACTAAATAAACTAAAAACACCAAAAAAAGCTATCACAAATAGTTTTTTTAACACAAATTTTAATTAAAAAACAAGTTTAAATTGCTCCCCATACAATGTTAAAAAAAAACTATCTCATTTTAACAATTTTTAAACTATTAAAATGTTATCCATACACACCCGTAGTGATTCACAAAGAGACAAGGATGATTAGCGCATGACGAGTAGGCGATGGTATGGTGGTGAGTAGGAATCGAGAATGGGTGGAGTTGGACGGAGAAAGAGGAGAAGGAAAAGTAGGAAGAATTAGACTCGAGACTTATCTGAATGATTACTTCTTAATAGGCGGAGTGGTTACTTCTAATTATGATTTACCACACCAAAATATGGACCCGTGTCAAACTTGTTACTTATTTACCGAAAATGATTGAATAAACGTGTTAAAAAAACCATAAATTATTACGGCTTAAAGTGTGTTAAATTATAAATCATTAGCTATTTACCACAATTATATGCCCAATCATGTTAAAACAATCTATATATAAATTACTACGGTGTTGGAGGATAAAATTTCATGAATTTTTTTCCCTTTAAATTCAAGATTTCGAAGGATCATCACATTCATTATATATTAAAAAAAGGTGATAAATCTTCTTTAAATTAAGAAACAGGATTTACAAATCCAAAATGGGCCCAAAGAAACCCATTACAAGCCTAAATGCAATCGGCCCACTACTAATGAAAGGTTGAATTCAGAAGTTGCAGAAAAAATACAGTTTTCTATTCCGATGACTGTTTTTAAACAAAATACTAATGGGAGAGTGATGGAGCGGTTCTCCATTCTGGCAGAATGTGTGTTTAGGCCATAACTGTCAGATTTCTCCCATTTAAAAAGGCGACTGCAACCTGCAATAGGGGCTCCTTCGGTCTGGTTTTGTTCTCCCCTTTAGCCTATTCAACTGCAAAACAAAACAGAGCAGTTGTTCATTTTGCCTGGGCTTCGGCTCCTTCCTTTTGGTTTCTTCTGGATGGCTTTCTTCTTCACCCAAAAAGAACCCTCTTCTTACTGACAAAAAGGCATCAGCAACCTGCAAACACATACACACAAAAAAAAATCAGCAAAGGAGAAGAAAGAGGACTTCATCAGCGTTGCTGTTTAAACTCCAAAACAGAGGGTAGAACTCTATCCTTTTTCTTTGTTTGTAGGTACAAATAAGCATTACAATTGAGAAGGCTAACCTGGGCTTGGGTTCAGGTGCTCTCGTCTAGTGTTTGGGCTCGTAAAAGGCTTGAAAGTATTTTCTTTCGCCTAGAGACCATCACGTAGTAGGTTGAGAGCATCCACTCTCGTAGTCGGGGATGGGTTCACATGCTCTCACCTAGTGTTTGGGCTCGTAATAGGCTTGAAAGTATTTTCTTTCGCCTAGAGACCATCGCGTAGTAGGTTGAGAGCATCGGTTCATAAGGTCGAAGTGCTGCCCAAAATTTGAGAGACAAGTTCATGAAGAAGTTTGTCGTGGTACTTGTCAAATCTAGGCGGCCAAAATAACATATACACACGTATATGTATTACACATTCGAAAGAAATTTTGCTTAATTGTAAAACCGACCCACTAAAATATACTCCGTAAGAATTATTCTTCGCGCAAATTAAGAATTCGAGTTTGATCAAAACATAAAATTAAACTCGTCAAATATTATTTGCCAATTAATTCTAGTGGATCTCAAATCGACTCCTAAACAAAAATAGAGTCAAAATCTTAAACCGAATTTTCTCAAATTCAAAATGCTTTAGAACTACGTAAAGACTTGACGCCTCATATCGGCTACGTAGGTAATCCGATATTAAATCCTAAAAATATATCGGCTACAGCCGTCAACCTCTAAATTCACTCTTAAATGAATATGAGGTCAAAACCAAATCAAATTGTTTTCCCGGCAGAACCACGTAAAGACTTGATACTCTTTTACGAGTTATGTAGGAAATCCGATATCAAATTTAACACATATCAAATTCAGTCGTCCTCCCAAATCAAATCAAATTTGTCTTTTAAAGAACTATGGTGATTTGATTCTCTCCTAAGAGATATGTAGGATACTCGATACAAAGTCAAGGCTCGTCGAGTTCAATCGCCAAAACACAAATTCAAATCGTCCACTCCGACTCGATACAAAGCTTCCGCTCGTCGAGTTCAATCACCACCATCAAATGATCTCATGATCAAACCCAAATACAAGAGTCATTTTTGTCCCGAACTACAGTGACTTGATTCCAACACATAAGTGGATACGTAGGAAGCTCGGTGTAAATCAAATTCCCACCGAGTTCAGTCACACTCAAACTTTCAATCAAATCTCCTTAAATTCCTTTGTCGACTTTAAGTCGCCCCAAAATATCAAATTTCCAATCAGAGTCAAATTGACCCCTCTAACTCGATATAAAGCTTCCGCTCATCGATTTCAGTCACCAACTCAAGATCAAATTCTACTATCTCTAAATTGACTTTTAAGATAGGTCGCAAACCAAATCTCAAGTTTTCATAAAATCCAAAGTGTCAATCGTAACTCAATACAAAGCTTTCATTCGTTGAGTTCGATCGTCCCAAAATCAAAATAAAATTCCCATAAAACCCAAAGTGTCTCCTCCAACTCGATGCGAAGCTTCCACTCTTGGAGTTGGGTCATAACCAAAGCTTCAAAAACTCAAATATCAAATTCAAATTTGTCACTTACAAGAACTACGTGTAATTTGATCCATTCCAAAAGGGTACGTAGGAAACTCACAAACGAGTTCAATCACAACCCCCAAATTGACCCTTAAGTCAAAACAAGTCAAATTCAAAATCAAACTCCACACAAAACTCAAATTGTTTTCTATGCAAATGACAGGCGAGTTACTTCAGTTACCCTCCCGAGAAGGTGGGCTCAGGTTACTCAGGTGGAGTGTTGTTTAAGCCACCCTTTGTAGAAGGTGGGCTTGAACTTCATCCTATGATGCATATAAGAAAACGAAACCAAATACAAACAAAACCAAACACAAAAATCCAAAACACTTTGAACTATGTGAGGCTTGATTCTCTTTCGAGAGATACATAGGCAACCCGCAAAAATCAGGGTGCAGCCCAAATCACCAAAACCATTCAAATCTTGGTATCGATACGACTTCAAATCAAGAGGATAACCAAAAGGAGTCGAACTCAAATATTAAAATTAAATAAAATGTGGTATGCGATTATTTGCACATTTTTTGTTCAACACACGGGTTACAATAAAATTGTGGTAATTTGATAAATATTGCACATTTACCAAGTTACAACACAAAACCGAGGTAAATTCGTCATTGTAAAAGCCTATATTTGTACTAGTGTGTCGAAGTTTAAATTATACACTTTTTACCTTCTACAACTTATTATTTGTCCAATCGCTCCCATTGGGAGAATGTTAGGGATATTAGGGTGGTAATCCACCACGATGCCACATCATTAAATGAGTCCGCCATTAAAAAAATAAAAATAATTAATTAAGTCAAATTGAATCATCACACATTGAGTAATGAGTAGTTCACCTTAATTAATTCTACCTCATATCTTATTCCATCTTTTGTTTTTTTTAACAGAAAAAAAAATTTGAATTCTCAAACGGCAACCGAATTCTGGGAAAAACGAGAGGTCGAGGGAAATCGGCAGATGGACTAACCGTCAAGATAAAATAAAAAAGATAAAAACAAAAAGGAAAAACTCAAATATAAAGGATCTTAGCAAAGAAGACCAATAGAGAGATAGTCAAAAGACACCAAGTGAAGACTGCGAATGCCGAGAACATGGAAAAATCGAGGGACAAACACGACATCTCGACCAGCGAGACAGAGATAGAAATCCATCAGCGGAAAAAGCATCTCCTGGGAAAGTGTGAATCAATGATGTTCCCCCGTTCCCCCCACTTAGATGAGAGATCTTCGAGAATCACGAACACTTCCACGGTCAACTCGAACAACAGAGTGTCCGAGACTGCAACTTTATCCTGAACTAAATGCAGCCGTATCCAATAAACGAATCCACTCAGAAAGACACCCGAGAATCACAAACACTTTCAAATATAATTATATATATAATTATATTTGAAAAAAAGGTCTATACTTAATTTAGTTGGTAGAAAATATTATGAATATGAGATTTTAAACGTGGGTAGATTATTCACCAAAAACTATCACCCTTTGGCCCAAAGGAGCCCGTACTTGGGCCCCAAGGATAAGATACTCGGGCCCATGGAAAAAGTGGTGAGAGAGAGGGTAGGGTAAAAATAGTCGCCTGATACGACGCTGAAGATGGCACGTCGACCAAATGAAATCAGCGACCAAAGGCTAAGCCATGCTGGAATGGGACGGAGGGGGTATGGGTAATAGTCGGCGACAACCGGACTGGATTGAGGAAAATCGACAATCTAAAGACCGCCCACAACCGGAGACGGTGGAGAAAAGTTTGGGGAGGCCGGGATGGTAAGGGCAATCATTGTGGAGACGAAACCCCGAAGGAGGAGCCAATGATGGCAAACATCCACAGAGGAGCACCTACAGAGTTTGAGGTGGCGATTCCGAGTGATTCTGAAACAGAGAGAAAAAACTCAGTTCAAGAATAAACTCAGACCGATGTTGGTGCATAAGTCGGCCTCCAGCGAGGGCCCGAGTCAGACCCAGGCACAAGCAGCGGCGGTATTTGGATAGATTAGAGATGGGATAAGCCGGTGATGCTACGATGATGAAGGAAGAGCAGCGATGAAGCCGAACTAAATCAAAGCGAGACCCAACAAAATCGGAGCGAGATACGTTGTGAACTGATGAGCAGAGGTGATGGTTGGTTGGAGTAATCAGACTAGCAGTGGTAATGGTGGGGGTGGGGTGGTGGTGAAAAATGTGCAATTTGAGACCAAGAAGGTCTAAATCGCGAGATGAGGAGGGAAGCGCTGCAGAGACGACGACAATTGAGGGAAAGTAGGTGTGAGTACTAGCGGAGGGTGGAGATGGAGTTGGAGGAGCGCCAAAGGCAATTGGGTTAAGCAAGAATGCTTTGGAGATGAGGTGACATCTCAAAGAACAAATTATGCATATCTTGTCTAAGTTATAGTTTATGACGATGGGGGTTGCCCGAAATTTAGTTGTTGTTGTTATACTTGGATTTGGGGTTGAGATTGTAAATTTTGGTTTGTCCCCGTGTGTTCTTGTTACTATGGTGGTGGAGGTAGAGATGGTGGTAGATTGGCGGTGGTGGTGGAATGGTGGTAGGTAGGCGTGGCCACGGGTTACGGGTCCGGGTTGGCGGGTTGACGGGTATAGCCAGGTAGCGGGTTAGGGTTAGGGTCGGGGGTTTCATAAGATTGTTTGTTTAGTAATTACCTAACAATTTTGAAAAAAATTGACTAAACATTAGATATCAAATTGAAAATGTCATAAAAATTAAAAACTTAATAAAATAAATTAAAAGCTTTGCATATAAATTTAATTCCAATTTAAATAGATAGGCAACAATCCAAACAACACCAAAAAAAATAAATTAATTAATTAAAGCCAACGGCTATTTTCTAATGGTCGACCAGCCGGGTCGAACGTTGGACCCACCGGGTCGGACGCTGGACTCGCCGGGTCGGACGTTGGACCCGCCGGGTCGACCGTTGCCCAACGGTCGGTTTCTAGCCGACATCCTTCGGTTTGGCCCTATATAAACCCATTTTCCCTCCCATTTTCAACCCACACCTCACTCACTCATTAATCTCATCTTCATCTCTCTAATCGCTCTCTAATCGTTCGATTTTGTCTCTCGTAGTCCCGGTTTCCTAATCTCTTACTAATCTCTCTCTTATATCTATTAATCCTCTAAAATTCAAAATGTCGAGTGTCTTTAACCGAATTACCCGAGGTCCCAAGAGTGTTAGCGGAGCCCCATCTTCATCGACCGCGAGTGTTGGAGGCGGAGGCGGCCCGAACCCGGCGGTGGGACCAAGCCTTCGTAGAAGTGCCTCGGTCTCGGCAGCGAGTGGATCCCGACGTCATCGAGATGATGCTCTTTTAGCCGACCACGTCGACGAGATTATGGTGGAGGAGGAGGCCGAGCCCGAGGGGACCCCCGACACCCCCCAAGACGGAACTCCGACGTACCCGACCCAAGAGTCCGGGTTCCCCGCGGACCCCGCCGAAGGCGACCATATTACTACCGCGGAAGTTCGAGCCTATACTTTCAAGTATTGGTTCACGAAGGGGCCTAGGGATCCGGCTTGGGAGGAAGCTAGTTGCACGGCCAAGTGCAACTTCTGCGGTACGGTCTACAAGCACAAAAAGGGAGGCAGATATGGGAACTACGGTCGCCATATTCGGTCGAAGCATCTCGAAAAGCTCGGCCTCGCCAAAGGACAAACTCAACTAACTGGGTACACATCTTCTTCCTCTCAACCCGCTGGTTTATGGTCTTATGATTATCGTAGTTGTCATGATAACTATGCGGAAATGATAGCTGCCGAGGGTTTAGCTTATAGTTTTTCACAACGTTTATGTTTCAATGATTTCATTACACAAAATGTTCAACCTGCATGGCAAGGTATTAGTCGAAACACGGTTAAGAGGAAAGTACTTAGACGGTATAACACCCGTAAAAATGAATTAATCGAATATTTTCAAAAAACCATGATTTACAAGTTTCGATTTGTAGTGACATTTGGACCGACCATTGACAGCATCACTCATACATGGGTGTTACTTGTCATTGGGTTGATCAACGTTTTCAATTGCACAAACGTGTTTTAGCTTTTCGAGTTTTCGACGACGCACACACGGCATGAAACATAGCATCTGTCCTTTTAACCGTTTTACAAGAATATAGATTGACTAAAAGAGTTTTCAGTATCGGTTTTGACAACGCTTCTGCCAACACCGCGTCTATTCCGGAATTAACCCAATACTGTCAGCCCGCGATAGGCGGTAAGTTTTTCCACATCCGTTGTGCCCCTCATATTTTAAACTTATGTGTCCAAGATGGTTTAAACTTTTTACAATTTGTTGTTGAACCAACTCGATTTGTTTTGCGAGCGCTTTGGCAAAGTAAACAGCTTCGCCAGCAATGGAGCGCCTATTGCCGCTCTCACCAAACTAGACCAAAACAGTTCCCCAAGGACGTTTGCACTCGATGGAACTCGACTTACAAAATGATTTATGATTCCATCGCTTATAAGGATCTTCTTTCCGGTTTTGCAACACAAAACATTGCCGGGTCAAACATCTTTGCGAATGTGTGGACTCAGGCCCACGATGTTGTTGAGGTTTTCAAAGTTTTTTACGACGCAACTCGGACTTTTAGCCACATGTACATGCCTACATCAAACCTTTTCTGTTTTGTTGCCATGAACGTAGCAATAGCCCTTCAAGACGGGATGGAAGTGCCTTCCATTCATAATGCTGTCCTTGAGATGCGGCGGAAATGGGTGGCATATTACAAAGTTAGACCTGATATTTTCCTTGTAGCTTGCTGTTTCGACCCTAGATATAAATTAAACGGTGTTCAAAAGTTTTTAGAAAACTATTTTTTGACTTTAGAAATTCAAGATGATCTAGAATGCAATGTTCCAATTATAGTTGCTAGAGTTCGAGGTTTATTAGAAGAATTATATACTCATTATTCGACAGGGGATAGAGCGCCCTCCGCTCGTCCTCCCGTGCCTTCCAGTTTGAACGGGTCACGAACTAGCATTACCGCTAGAACTAAGGCACTTGCCAGAGATATCTTTGGCTCAAAGTGGTCGAGATCTTCGTCGAGCCCCCACTCGGAGCTCGACGAATATTTGTCTACTAACTTTGATTTCCACAGTGATGAGGAAGAAGATTTCGATGTCCTAGAATGGTGGAGCCGGCCCGAAAGACAAAGATTCCCGACATTACAGGTCATCGATCGACAAATACTAGGGGCCCCTTGCTCCACCATCGCCGTCGAGGAGCTGTTTAGTCGTGGAGGTCAGATTGCTTCCCGAGAACCTCGAAGCCCAAGTTTGCCTTGCAGATTGGAAGAGGGCGGATATGCAGATGCAGAAGAATATCTTGGGGACTGATTCCGAGGACGATGGCGGAGTGGAAACAGAATCCATTAGGAGCTCCATCGACGGCGCGGTCACAGATGGATCAAGAGGTGGAGGCTCCAACACTCAAGAAGAATAGGTAACTGGGGTTCAGACATAAACAGGTAAAAGAACTACGTGAGCTTTGATTTCTCAACCCCGGGAGGATACGTAGGCAATCGGAAAACCGATTCAAGCCCGTTTTCTTTTTTTCCCCCTTATACATAAATTGATAAATTTTACATAAACGGCAAACACGAAAGGCGGAATGTTGCAAACCCGTTTTCAACCCGGACCCTATCCGTCGGGTTGACCCGTTGACCCCCCGGACCCTATCCGTTGGGTTGACCCGTCGACCCTTGGACCCGCCGGGTGACCCAAACCCGCCAACCCATGGGATTCCCGGGTTAGGGTTCGGGTCGTCCTTCCCCGACCCTTAATCCGGCGGGTCGAACTCGTGGCCACGCCTAGTGGTGGGGGTTAGGTTGTGGGAAAAAGGCATCCTCTCTCTAGAAACTAGAGAGATGGGAGAACTTTTCCACAACAACGTCCTAATATTATTCCGTCTGTCAACCAAACAAGGAATAATTTTAAGATTGTAGTTGTACATATTTGAATATGCTTTATAAAACACGTTTGGGAGCCCAAAAATAAAACATTATTAAAAATATATTGTGTATTATATCTAAAAACATGAATTCATCCTCATTCTCTTTTGTTGAATCTGTTGATAAAAAAATAGTCAATATCACTTTTCACCAATCAGCCAACCACCGCGTAGCCACACGAACCATCCCTCCACCGGAAACCTTCTCCCCAACGACAGTGATAAATTACTCTTCTTCCATATGTATTTCACTTTTCATTTTTGAAATTGTGTTTACAATATATTATACTCCCTCATATCATTATTATTAGATGTTTTACACATTGGCACAATAATTAAGGAAAAATATCTCTAATCATTAATTGGATAACAAACTCTTTTCATATCTCTCTCATTGCATCAATTGACCAATAACAAATTATTTTAGGGTAAATAAAATTTTTTATTTAAAGAAGTAAATACAAAAGAGAGGGAAAAGTACAAAATTTAAAAGGTTATGATTGCAAAAAAGTAAGAAAATGTACTTTCAAAACCTAAAACATCTAATATTAGTGATCAAATTCTAAAACCTAAAACATCATACAATATGGATCGGGTATTCAATTGCAAGATGGAACATAAGCCCTCAAACTACTCAATGAAAATACCACATATGAGGCTGACGAGGCTAATGAAAACAGGACCAACGATATCCCAACATTCTCATTTGAAAGTATACAACCGATTCTTTGGTTGAAATTGAAAAAATAATGTATTTTATCAAATTTGGTATGAAAATAAATCGTCAAGTCTCAGTATGAAATAAAGCGCGATGAACGGTGCCAGAATCTGGGCGAAGTCGATGAGAGAACATGTGAGAAATGAGGACGAAAAGGTAGTAGATGATGAAAGGACGAGATCTATGAATGTAAAAGTGGCGATGGATTATGAAGGTGATTATCGATAGGGTTTTGTTTGAAAATATTGGGTTATAATGGGTTGGGCTTTATTTCAATCTAATTTTTTTTCTTTGAAAATGGAAAACAGTTAGAATATACTATGCACAATCAGTAGTGTAACAGCTCACAAGTAATGCCAACATTATTTTTTTTATTACTAGTAATTTTTTTTTAAATAAGGGGATCCTGCCAATCGAATTGAGGTACCTCTGGCTATCGTCTTCGGTCAATCCTAACCTGTAAAAATTAGTCAACTGATGTTTTTTTTATAACAATATGGTTGGTCAACTCAAGATAAACTAACAGATACAAAGGAAACTCCATAAACATAGCCTTTATAAACACATATAATATATAACTCACTTTTCTGCCTAATATAATATCAAACAAATGGACAAACTGAAAGCACTATTCAGACATTAGAAGATTTGCTCAGAGCTTGTGTATTGGACCAATCTCCTAACTAGCTCCTAAGCCTTCCTCTCATTGAGTTCACTTATAATAATAGTTGACACTCCTATATTGGAATGGCTTTTTTTTGAAGCACTATATGGAAGGAAATGTCGGTCCCCATTATGTTGGGACGATCTGTCTAATGTTGTGTTGATCGGACCAGAATTGTTGGAGGAAACTACTCGGCAGGTAGCTCTGATTAGGAAGCGTTTACTGATAGCTCAGAGTCATCAAAAGTCTTATGTTGATTTCAAACGACGAATGGTGGAATTTCAAACAGGAGATAAAGTGTTCATCAAGATATCCTCATGGAAGGGTATTTTCCGGTTTGGGCATCGGGGTAAACTTCAACCCAAATATATAGGACCATTCGAGGTATTAGAAAGGGTTGGGCAAGTCGCGTATAAACTTGCACTCCCACCCACCTATCAGGTACATAATGTATTCCATGTATCGCTACTCCGTAAATATATTCCTGACCCTCTCATATTGTACATTATACAGAAGTTGAATTTCAAAAACAAGAAAAAGACCCGAACGAACCAGTGCGGATAGTTGAAAAGCGAGAGAAACTTTTTAGAAGTACAAAAATTCCACTTGTGAAGGTTCTTTGGTCAAAGAAAGGAGAGGAGGTTGTTACTTGGGAAACTGAAGCTGATATGAAAAAGAAACATCCCAATCCATTCAAGGAAGGAAACTTTGGGGACGAAGTTTGATGCTAAGAGAGGGAGAAATGTAATGACTATTATCTGAGGTTGCCTAGTAAATAAATAAAATATATGAAATATGTGTAATTTTCTTGTATAATATAAAAGGGGTAATTTTTCATATAGTATCTAAGGTGCGTGATTTTCATGTATAATACTGATTATATAAGAAATATGTAGTTAATCCCTATAGCTTAAATTTTTCGGAACCTATTCCTACAAATTTTTAGTAATCTGGGAGCTAGTGGCGTGGTTTTTTTTTGATAAATTTTTGGAGATAATTACTAAGAATATAGGCTTGTCTAGTCATTTGGATAGGTAAGATTAGTAGAGAGGTATTTGGCAGGTAAGTGGAGGGGCAAAGGGGCAAGTGTCATGGTGAAGATATACCAAAACCAATACCTCTCCTCGTTGGTTTGATGGGGGTGATTAATCACTTAGCATTTTTTTTTATTAGGTAAAAATTCGAGTTCAAACAAGCCTAAAACCCGAGAGGCCGACAAATCGGCAGACGGATAAATCATCAACATACAACATAATAAACACACAAAAGCCACATATGAAAGAACCAGCCCTAAGAACCCATGTAAGTCGTCTGCTAGTGGAGGAGTCGAGGGGAATCCAAGGCGAGCCACGAATGCCGAGAACACGGGAGAGCGCGATGACTCACACGGCGACTCGACGTCGAGAAGGCGGAGAACAGTAACTCACCATCGGAAAGGGCGAAACCTGAGGAAGTGCGGATCACCGACGTTGCCCCCACCTAGATGAGGGATCTTTGAAGACCATGAACACAGCCGCGATCCTCTTGATCATACAGGAAGCCCGATACTGCAACCCAACTTAAAACTAAACGCACCCATGCCAAAGCAGCGATTCGACGCAAAAAGAGGGAACAAAAACAGGCCAAACAGGGAAGACCTAAACATCTGATGAAAAATGTGTGCAAACTTCTGGACATTCAAACTGAACGTCCGGGAAGAAATTATTTAAACTACTAATAATCTAATTATTTCGCAGTCCCTTACGGGATGTTGAACCAACCCTCTCGGGATTTTATCAAACCCTTTCGGGATTTAAATAAAGCCCTTTCGGGCAAATAATTATATATATATATATATAAACTCCATCCGTCCAAAAATACATATCCTTTTACTGTTCATGCACATTTTTTAGGAGCTAAAAACTATATAAAATATTAAATTTTTTTAATCTATATATAAAAAGAGGGAGTTGCGTTATGAACAGTAACTTTTTTTTTCCAATTTTGCCCTCAATCAATTTCTTGCAAAGTAACAAACTCATATTTAAGGATCATGGGCCTTGGCCCATATTTAGGCCCAACTAATCCAAACTTAATTCTAGCTATACACCAATACTCACACCACCATTTAAATCAATGTTATCAAGTCTTTTCTTCTTCCTCTTACTACGTTCCCTGTCTTTGTACTGAATTCTTTCGTCTCTATTTCCCTACTGTATCCATGTTCCTTAAAATGTTCTTGTAAATGTTCCTCCAGTTGCTACTGATAGTTATTGTTGCTGCCTCTTCCTCCCGCTTGCCTTTATCTTCCTCATTGCCTCGGCTCTCATCTGCCAGCTTTCTCTCTCTGTCATTGACTTGTCCGGAAGTCGGTGCCTCTCGACTCTCAGGGGAACCAATTAACTAGCGAATCCAGTCAATCCTAGAAGGAAAACGCCGACTCAAGAGTTAATTTAAGACTTTTGCTATTTTGTTGGTTTCTCGAGTTGATTTTGCTCACTATTGTTAACCCTAATTCCTGCAAACTATTTTATTCTTTATGAAATTAGTTCATGAATGTTTCATTTGGTGATTTATTTTGCTTGATTTGGATTAATTTAGAATCAAATCTTGATATGCTTCCCTCCCATATCAAACTTCCATCTCAAACGGGAAAAAACTCCTCAATTACAAACAACCAGCTAAGATATTGTTGTGAGTATACATGTGTTGTGTTTTGATGTTTTATATGAAGTTTGTTCAGGTTCAAAACTCTGAAAATTTAGGATTTATAAATGTGATTTTAACATGTAGTTAAAATGTTCGTTAAAATGCCTTCAAGGGAGTTTTTTTTCCCTTTTTAACAATGACCTTAAATTACCATCCTCATTTAAAATGCACTAAAAATGTTTGATAAAATGTTTATAACAATCAGCTCATCAATTAGTTTATGTGTGGAATGAATATACAAGTTCTTCCTTTTTTGATGGCTCACAAGACTAATTCTAAGGCAGGAATATTATTTTGCTAATCGAGCTGATTTAATGGTTATGTTTTCCAATTTTTGAAAATAGGTGATTTCATGAATAGTTTTTTGGTTGAGCCAATTTTGTTGGCATGTATCAGTATGGACTATGGAGTTAAGACACTCCATTACAACAACGAGCATCATGACATGAACAGATGATCATTCAAGCTGAATAGAACAATAGCTAGCATAGTTTGAACATGCGGTACTGGTCTCCTTCAATGTCATATTTATTTGACACAATTTCAATATTTACGAGTATATGACAAGTGCTGATATGATGAACAAAAATAGTTTGTGCTTACCCTTTATCCACACCAACAATATAGGTGATTTGGTATAGCTACTTTTGATACTTCTAACATCTATTTGGTTGTTATTTGAGCGTTTTTCTTCTTTTTTTCCCTATCAATATTACTTTGTTCTCGATTAAGATCTAATTTGTTAATTTCTCAATTCTATTTAGTTGTTATTTGGGTGTTTTTTTTTTCTTTTTTTTCCCTGCCAATGTTACTTTGTTCTCGATTTTGCTCTAATTTGTTGATTTCGATACTGTCTTCAATTTCAAATTTCCCGGGCTTAGTTTATTTTTTTTATCAACAATTATGCCTCATTTTTTCCTGAAGAATTAAGGTTATTTGTTTCCACTTGTAAATAATCCAAAGATGAACGTGAAAGAACCTAATTGGTTTACTTTTCAGGGTCATTTTGTAGGCTTCTTCTCATTGTTGATATCTAGAATGACTGAGAAAATTAGAAATTTATTCAGAAAAAAATATAGGAAGAGTGAAGACTTTTTGCTTGCACTACTGGTGTTTTAACGGATAAAATCTGATTAAAGAGAAGTAATATTTTGCTTTGAAATCTTCTCATTATAAGGTAAAGTTTGAAATTTAAGGATTAGTTATTATATCTTAATTTACCTTCTTAAACCTATTGTTGTCGGTCACTCTTTTCCTCATTGCCTCATTTCTATGTTTAGGTCACTCTTTTTTATTCTACAATGTAGTTCACAACGGAAAAGTGAATTTAGATTGTAAATTCAAATTGGAGATGCTGAATTTTTTTTAGTGATTTTCATGAAAATTGACTTGATTCTAGGTGCGATTCCGTACCCAAAAGCCGAGAGCACAACTAAGCCCTTGTCGTTGAATGCGGTTAGATGTGTGGATTTTGATAGGCCCCCGGTTTGGCTCATGAGCCAAGTTGGCCGGTATATGAAGGCAGGGTTATTTACTCTTTAGAGTGTTGAATTTCGCTTGTCGGTTTTGGACCTGTCATTTTGATTCGTTATCATCGCTGCATTGCTATGTATGTATTTGATGGTTTTGAACTTTTTATTTTTGGATCTATGACTTAAACATTTTCTGCTTAACATTGCCAAATCTGGGCTTCAATCTTCGACATTAGGCTTCTATGATACATATTGAATTTGCAAATGAGTTGTTGGTCTATAGTTTTGTTCGTGTATTGATTGGCTTTACATCTTTATTAATTAAGTAATTTTATAATGTTATGGAGTATAGTCATATACTCATATGGCTCAATGGAATTATACTACTATCATATATTGTTTATACACTTACAGTGAGTTAGTTAGCTTCCAAGTGCTACTTATTGTCCTAATCAGTTAGTTTGAGTCTCCGCGTGCTTCGCACGCGGCGACGCAACTAGTAATTACAAACTTATTAATAATAAGTTTATAATTATTTAAAAAAATTAATAAAAAAGTTAATATTTTATGTAGTTTTTAGCTCCTAAAATACGTGCTAAAAGTAAAAGGACATGTATTTTTGGACAGAGGGAGTATATAAGTGATGTGAAATCTCTTAGGGAACAAGGAAAGTGGCACGTGAAACCAACCAAGTCCTGACAAAGAATTTGATGCATCGATGTGATGGGTTTCGTGTACCAACTTATAATCAATATAATTATTATACTTTTTTTAATTAATTGTTGGCAAACTTGGAGAGCAAAGCCAAAGTCTACAACTTGCACACCAAGTGACATCACTGTGCCACCGGAGCAAAGGCCAAGCCACCGGGGCCAGCCGGCCGGAGATGGGCGAGGAAGAACGACCGATCCCGAGGGAGAAGTAGGAGGAGGAACCCCAGCGCGAACGTCGGGGGATAGGCTACGACCTCCAACAAAGGGCTGCAGCGGACAAACGAAGCGCTCCATGGCGGAGCAATGGAGGCAGCGGTGCCACCGGCCAACCCAGACGGAGAAGATGGTTGCGAGGGGAAGGGTATGCACCACCCAACACCACCGATGATGGATGCGAATAGGCGAGCACCCGAATAAGGGATTTAGGGCTCAAAAAGAGATGAAATCTAGCCATGGCAGCACGAATTGGACATGGGGATGGAACAAATTGGGAATAAGAACCAATACCCACCAAAAAACTCCAACTTGATTTTGGGTTTTGATCAAGATCCGAGGATCGACGTTTCCTATTGGGGTTTTATACTTACATGTTCTTCAACATAATGACGCCGAACCCAAGGAGTGGCGACACCACAGGGGTGCGGAGGTGGCCGGAGCCGGGTAAAGACGGCCAAAGCCGAGGTAGGGCGGCCGAAGCAGGGATAAGGCGGTCGAAACCGAAGATTGGGCTCTCTCTCACTAGAAACTCTAGAGAGAAGAGAGAGTTTTAGCATTTTTGTTTTTAGAAAGGGGGGAGTAGTGAATAAATGGAGGTATATATATAACTTAGTGTAGTGGGGGACTATGAAGGGAATGGTACGGAAAAAAAAATCAAACTGAGCTTTCAATCATAAATATTTCTATATACGTATACTTTTCATATATACGAAATAGTGGAGGGACACGTGATTTTTTCCTTAAGCAGGTAAGCATTTATGTGCGTACTCTTGTATTAAAGTGAATGCTTATTTAACCTCAAAAACTAATTTCTAATATGTATTGTATTTCCATTCTTTTCATCTGACTATATATTCAGAAAAGAATAGCCGCCCTGCAGGGATTAGCATTCTATTATCAAGATCTAAAGGCAAGTGGATTTTAATATAATTTAATTTATTGATTAAGCTTAAGTTATTATTCAGAAAAAAATTTTAGGTAAGGTGGAATTAATATTGGTTTGGAACTTTGATGGAAGAATAATGGTCAGTGCTATTATCGGATAAATTATGCGTTGCAAGTTAACATGTGACAATCGTTATTTTGTCCGTGGGATTAAGTGGAATCCTTGGGATTGGATCGTCCAATCCCCTTATTCCGGAATAAGTAAAAATATTGGCTACGACCACCGATTGATATTTGTAGATATCAAGATCGGCCCACTGGTTACTTTGATTGGTAGTAGAAAGTTAGACAGAAATGTGAGTTATATATTATATATGTTTATGGAGGCTATCTTTATGGATTTTCCTTTGTATCTATTAGTTTATCTTGAGTTGACCAACCGTATTGTTTTCCTTTGTATCTATTAGTTTATCTTGGTGGTGGCAGTGTTTGGTTGATTGATGAAAAGTGAGATTGCCTATAGTGGATTTAATGAAGATAGGTTCATGTTGATAGATATAATAAATTAATGAATTTTTAATAATGTTTTATTTGTGGGCTCCCAAACATGTTTTATAAAGCATATTCAAATAAGTAAAACTACAATCTAAAATGAACCCAAATGATCATTGCTTGTTTTTTTACTGCTAACCAAACGACGGGATGGGGTATACATAATTAATTAGAAATTTACTCACTATTTTATTGTTAACCAAACATAACATGGGACCTGGGTAGAATTAATTAGGATGAACTTCGATCCCAGCCGCCGCCCTTTCTCTTGGTGAAATAATCAGGGTTCACCTTGCTTATTATCATTGTGTTTAGTTGGTCGGCGCAAGCCGGTTTACATAACGCGTGACTCTTGCCGGCTGGATCATTTGCCCGGGGTTTACCACCAAAGGTGGGTTACCCTTGTCAACAAAAAAAAATTAGGATGGACTACTCAATGTAAAAGTGATGATTCGATTTGACTTAATTTTTTTAATTGCTGACTCATTTAAAATAATACTCCCTCCGTTTGAAAATAATTATCGCTTGACTTTTGTGCATGTTGTTTAAGGAGCTAAAAACTCTATAAAAGTCAAATTTTTTTAATCAATTTTGTAAAGACCAAAATATATTCTATACTATATAATTATTTTATTAGTAAAAATGAATTGAAAATGACTATTTATTTGTATGATCGGAAGAAAAAACTTGTCCCCGAGCAAGGTCCATTTTATAAATCCTTCTGACTTCATTTTAAATTAGATTTTACTCGGAATCGAATTCCGTTCTTGAGTATTTGAATTTTAAAAATTATTTTCTTACTCGAAATGTTTTAATTCAATTTAAATTCTTAGCATCGGGATTCCGCCTTACGAGCGGAAATTGGGAATCGAACGTCGAGAATTCGAATTTGTAAGGCGAATGGGACCCTTTCACCTCATTTATCATTAATTATATTATATATATATATTTTATTTCCATTTATTTATTTAATTCTCTCTCTCTCTCTCTCCCTACCCGTTTGCTGCATTTGGTCCCCCCCTCCCCTGCAATACAACAACCCCTCCAACCTCCCTCTCCACACACCCACACCCCTGAATTGTCCTTAAAACCGCTCCTACCTCACCCTCCTCTTCATTTCCATCATCATTCTCTCTCTCCCTCTTCCAAATTTCCCCTCAAGAAACTCAAAGAAAAACCCACAAAACTCACCCCTTTTCGTGACCCCTTACCATCACCAAACCACCACCTTTCACCCCCCTCCCAGGTGCCAGGAGCCTCGACGATGCCGCCGGAGCCGCCACCTTTCTCCTTCTTTTCCTTGTGTCGTTTCTCCGTTTCGGGGTGGGTCTTGGTCGGAATTTCTCGTCGATTCTGTGGGTGAAATTTGGAGCGGAACGACGCTCCCTAGCCGGAGTTCTTCTCCTCCCTTTCCCCCGTTCTTCTTTGCGTCGATCCCCTGCTGCAGCCGAGGTTGAAGACGAAGGGAGGCTTTGGGCCTGTTTCTTGGGCCGGGTTAACCCCTAAAACGGGTTATATCGTTTTAAAAACCCGGATCCCCTCCCCTCTTTGCCTCAGCCCACAAACCCGTATCTCCACTTATTATGCTTCTATTTCGGGTCTGGGTCTGGGTTGCAATGTTGGGTGATGGGATGGGCTCCTGCAGTTGGGCCGGCTAGGTTTGAATTCTTTTGTTTTGGTTTTAACTCATATATGGTATATATGTATATGTACATAGTCACACATTTATTTGTTTTATTTATTTATTGTTAATATTATTATTATTATATGCATTATTATATTTATTATTAACCTGAGTTTTTAAGAAATAAAGTTGGGAAGTATTATATTATAAAATGAATTTAATATATATTAGTTGAGAACATTAAAAGGATTTACTTATAAAATGGGAAGTATTATTTTATTAACATTATATTATAAGTAATTGTTTTAAAAGGAGTTCTATGTTTTGGAAATATATTCTTTTGAGGATTTTGTTGGAAAGCGACGTATTAGAGAATTCTATCATAACAACTTTGACCGGGTTGACCTAGATTTGGGTATTCGGATAATTTCTCGGAATCTAGTTATTTTCTTTTGTGATTAGCTTGGAGAAAGTTTCCATGTGTTAAATAGTAGAATAATATCTCATGGCGCCTTATTCGCTTATATATTAGGTGTTTGTTGATTCTTTGATTCTGCTTCTGCTGTATCTTTTGCTGTTCGGCTTACTCAGGTAAGTTCCTTTATGGGCTTACTCAGATTCGAAAGAGATTACCGGCTTGTGAATGTATGACATACTAGGTGTTGCATAAGCATTAAAGCATGCCATGTGGTATCATGCTAGGTTGCACTTGTGATTGAGCATTCTATTTCTTTACGCGTATGAAACAAAACGGCCGTTATCTGTGATAGTCCTAGAGTCTTTGCTAGGGTCATAGGGTAGCCCAGCCCCATCGGGTGCCCTGAGTCTATCGAGTCGATATGAGCATGATGATAACCCAGCACCATCGGGCATGTTTATTTAATTTATGTTATGATGATGAGATATGATATGATATGCTATAGCATCGAACTGGCCAGTCTCTGTACTAACGGAAAGGGGTGCAGAGGTAGGAGAGGGACATGCCACTTGGCATTCTTTGGGCGCCTTTACAGTTATTTCTCACATATTGTAAATTAGGATCATGCTAGTGTGATTTAATTTCCGCATCTGCATCATCCTTATTATTAGCGTATGTGTATGTTCGCTTGCTGGACAGAGCGTGTTGGGGCCTCGGTCTGACCCCGCTCGCACCAATTGTTTTTAGGTATAATTGCTCTTTGTCTCTATGACGTGGGAAACTCCGGGCGCTTGCAAATAATCTGTCTAACCCCGCTAACTCGGCCTTACAATTTCATAATTATGTGTTTTGGTTTTGACCCGGCCTTGCCGTGGCAAGTTGTACTCTACTTCCGTTTATTCTTTCGTTTACAAACGAATTTCCGCGACTTAGATTTAGGACGGCTCGAAGACTCCGCGTGGCCATCAGGCTATTTTGGGGTCCGAAATCCCCACTTTAAAATACTAATCTTGAATTTCAAAACCCCGACCTGTACTCGAATTGCAAGATCCGAACGAAGGTACCCAACCTTCGAAACGTAACCCGGGTATCTATATTCGGGCCGTTACAAAGTTGGTATCAGAGCGAGGTTTTGCAATTTGGGTACCAAAGGGTCGAGTGTATGTTTTAAAAACCGCCCACGAATTTCAAAAGTTTTGAAAGAGTTTCAAGGGGCAAAATGAACTTAATATGTCTAACACAAATGAACTTAATATGAACTTGGCCTTAAAATGGAGTAAAAATCAACCAATGGGGATCGAGTGGGTAGAATGGCGTTAGACCATCCCTATTGGATGTAGATCGGGAATGGGTAGGCAAAACATAGCTTACTCTTTACAGATGGGCTTAGAAGGCTCCAAGGAATTGCACCACGGTGGTTGGAGTGGCGAGTTAGGTAGAGGCCGTGAGGTATTTGCCCCTCCGGTCGGTCGCTCCTCGAAGAGCGACCTTAGGTAGATTGACGTGTGTATTTATACCAATTGGGCCTGAGGGCGATCTCCTTCGAAGGAGATCATTCCAAACATTCTTGAATGCTTCTGTGCTGAGTGATGGTTCTGGGTATGCAGCATGGTCGACACACGACGTGGGACCGTCGGGCGTGGGGGCCCAGTGCGCAGAGGCAGAGGACGACCTCGCCGAGTTGTACCTGACAGGACAGACGATGACGTTCAGGATCTCGGGGGTGAGGAGGTCCCCGCCCCCCAGACAGAGGAGATCCTGCGACAGATGGATCGGGCGACCCTGATTGAGATGCTGAGAGGGCTGGTCGGAGACCCTCCACCAGATACACCTGAGTTACCGACCCCTGTCGAGCCGCCAGCTGAGCCGGTTAGAGAGACCCCCGTTGGACAGCCAGTCGTACCAGCCCCCGTCGATGTGCGCCCTGAGAAGCACATCGACTGGGTTCGATCCTTGGCACACTGCAACCCGCCACATTTCTTGGGAGAGGACGGGGCGGACATTGAGGCATGGCTTCGACAGATCGACAACATCTTTGACTTCATCGGCGCTCTGACTTCTGAGCGTCAGAGGTTGGCAGCGGGACTTCTGAGAGATGACGCCTTTCTTCGCTGGACTGTCTGTAAGACGGGCCAGACAGAGTGGAGCTACGAGGAGTTTCGAGCACTGATGCTCCGGGAGTATTGTCCGCCAGGGACACAGACAGCTAGGGAGGTTATCTTCATGCGTGCTACTTACGACCCATCCCGCCCTGTATTGGAGGTCATTCGCCAGTTCAAGAGGGAGCTGGTCCATTGCGCTCACCTCTGTCCCACTGATGAGAGTCGTATCCGCTTGTTATCCATGAGGCTGCCGCCAGAGATTCTTCTACACGCATCTAGTTTAGGAGCTGTTTCGTTCGATCGCTTTCTGGAGGTCGTGATGATGTATGAGCAGCAGAGGATTTTGACTACTACTGTGTATGCCCCCCCTCGCCTCACGGCGAAGAGGCCCGCTGACACGAGATGGGATACGAGCTCCCGAGGAGCCTTCCGCGGAGGATTCATAGGAGGGATGACGAGAGTTATGCCACCCTCAGAACCACTAGTGGCTAGTCGAGGTGCTAGCGTCCAGAGCATTACATGCTATGGTTGTTCTGAGTTCGGTCATTACCAGAGAGACTGCCCTGATAGATCTACCAGATGTTACACTTATGGAGGTATGGGGCACAGAGCTACCCGCTGCCCCCAGGGTGGTAGGACCCCACCAGCTCCACCCGCACCGAGACTTCCCGCTGCTCCCCAGCCCCCGCTTCTAACTTACACCCCGGGGCAGGGGAGGGGCAGCACCACTGTTAGAGGTCGATCTGGAGGACGTGGCAGAGGTTCAGCTAGAGGGGGCCGTGGGCCATCTGGGCCCGGGACAGGCAGAGGATCATCATCCGCAGGACCGTCTGGGTCAGGTTATGGGAGAGGACAGACATCTGGAGCTTCTGGTTCTACATTGCCCCCACCTCCCCGCGTTTTTCAGATGAGAGTTGAGGATCGATCCGCTCCGAGTGCCTCAGGTACTATATTTCTCCGAGATGACTGTTTGAGTATTCTTTTTGACACGAGTGCCACACACTGCTTCATAGCAGAGTCGTGCGTCTCTAGGCTGAGCCTGAGCTGCACGAGGGGTACGCCCCTGACTGTGGGTATGCCGGATGGGGCTAGGATTAGGACGAGTCGTGAGATCCTAGGTTGCCCCATCCGTATAGGAGAGCGAGAGTGGCCCGCCGATCTGATCGTGATGGCCTTGAGGACCCACGACCTGATTCTTGGGATGGATTTCATGGACCACTATGGGGCGATCATCGACTTGCGGACAAGGACCGTATCGATTCTAGCCGAGGATGGCACCAAGCACCAGGTTTGGGGTAGCGACCCCAAGAGGAACGGGGCACTGATCAGCGCAGTTCGGGCAGCGAGACTTCTGGACCAGGGTTGTACGGGATATTGGTGTTATGCTTTGGAGGTGGATCGAGGCCGACCCGCCATGTTTGAGGTACCCGTTGTTCGAGACTTCACTGACGGTTTCCCCGATGAGTTACCCGGACTACCTCCGCAGAGAGAGGTCGACTTCGCTATCGAGTTGGAGCCGGGCACCAGGCCCATTTCCCGAGTACCCTACAGGATGGCACCCACAGAGATGGCTGAGCTTAAGGCTCAGCTTGAGGAGTTAGCCGGGAAGGGCTATATTCGTCCGAGCGCATCACAATGGGGAGCTCCAGTGCTGTTCGTCAAGAAGAAGGATGGTTCGTTGAGGTTGTGCATCGATTACCGCGAGCTGAACCGGGCGACGGTGAAGAACCGTTACCCGCTTCCGCGGATTGACGACCTGATGGATCAACTTCAGGGTGCAGTGATCTTTTCGAAGATCGACTTGAGATCGGGGTATCATCAGCTCAGAGTGCGATCAGAGGATATCTAGAAGACCGCCTTTAGGACGCGGTATGGGCACTATGAGTTTGTGGTCATGCCTTTCGGGCTGACCAATGCGCCAGCAGCCTTTATGGAGCTTATGAACAGGGTGTTCATAGACTATCTGGACAGATTTGTCGTGGTATTCATCGATGACATCTTAGTGTACTCACGGAGCCATGAGGAGCATGAGCAGCATCTGAGGATTGTTCTGGAGACGTTGAGGAGGCATCAGCTATTCGGCAAGTACAACAAGTGCGAGTTTTGGATTCCCGAGGTGACCTTCTTAGGTCATGTGATCTCAGCAGCTGGAGTCGCCGTGGATCCGGCGAAGATTGATGCCATCGTTGCTTGGGAGGTGCCCAAGAACGTCCGAGACATCCATTCCTTCCTAGGACTGGCCAGCTACTACTGTCGCTTTGTTCGGGACTTCTCGAGGATCGCTCGACCGATGACCCAGCTGACATGGAAGGACGTTCCTTTCGTGTGGAGTGAGGAGTGCCAGGCCAGTTTTGAGCTTCTCAAGGAGAAGCTGACGACCGCACCGGTTTTAGCTCTACCTGATGGGACTGAGGACTTCGTGATCTATACAGATGCTTCACGAGCTGGTCTGGGATGCGTTCTGCACCAGAGGGATCGAGTTATCGCTTATGCTTCACGTCAGTTGAAGCCTGGAGAGGAGACCTACCCCACACATGATCTTGAGCTGGCAGCTGTAGTGCACGCTCTGAAGATCTGGAGACACTATCTGTATGGTACTTTATGCAAGGTGATGACAGATCACAAGAGCTTGAAGTACATCTTCACCCAGAGGGAGCTCAACATGAGGCAGAGACGCTGGTTAGAGCTCCTGAAGGATTATGATTTGGAGATCATCTATCATCCCGGGAAGGCCAATGTGGTGGCCGATGCGCTCAGTCGGAAGACTCATCAGGAGGTGACTATGGCCAGACTGACCGCACAGCGTAGATTACATGTAGAGTTGATTTCATGTGGCATAGAGGTATGGATTCAGTGAGAGAGGGGTCAGCTATCATTCCTTGAGATTCGCTCAGAGCTGACAAATGAGATTCGCAGAGGACAGGCAGATTGCCCTGAGGTGGCAGCCCTGAGAGAGCGGATGGCACAGGGACGAGCTGGAGAGCCAATGGGTTACTGACTTTTTAGAGCAGGGTGGTAGTACCCTCTACGTTAGATCTGAGGCAGAGGATTATGCAGGAGGCTCATACCACCCCTTATTCAGTCCATCCAGGGACGAATAAGATGTATCAGGATTCGAGGAGATCCTATTGGTGGCAGAGGATGCGAGCAGATATTACAGATTTCATCGCCAGATGTCAGATTTGCCAGCAGGTCAGGATTGAGCATCAGAGGCCGTGTGGCTTGGTCAGATCCCTTCCAGTTCCCGAGTGGAAGTGGACGGACATCTCCATGGATTTCGTCACTGGATTGAGGAGGGATGTCCGAGGGTTCGATGCTATCTGGGTCGTGGTCGACAGACTGACCAAGTCGGCCCATTTCATTGCCATTCAGGAGACATGGCAGGTTGCGAGACTAGTAGACGAGTTCATCCGACAGATTGTGAGACTCCATGGGGTTCCCGAGAGGATAGTTTCTGACAGAGATGGCCGTTTCACATCGAGGTTCTGGCAGCAGATTCATGATGCTTTGGGGACTCGTTTGCGTTTCAGCACTGCTTATCATCCGCAGACAGATGGACAGAGTGAGCGGACGATCCAGACTCTAGAGGATATTCTGAGATCTTGCGTTTTGGAGTGGGGCGACCGTTGGGTCAGATTCTTGCCGTTGGTCGAGTTCTCGTACAACAACAGCTACCATTCTTCGATCGAGATGGCACCCTATGAGGCACTGTATGGGAGGCGCTGCAAGTCGCCAGTATGTTGGGACGAGCCCGCTGACACCACAACCTCATTGCCAGAGATGGTTCGAGAGACAGTCGACCAGGTCGGACGCATACGGGAGCATATGATAGTCGCTCAGGACCGGCAGAAGAAGTATGCGGACCGCAGACGGACAGAGCTCAAGTTTGAGGTTGGATCGCATGTATGGCTTAGAGTGTCGCCGACCAGAGGAGTTTGCCGCTTTGGCATCAAGGGCAAGCTGAGCCCTAGATTTGTGGGACCGTTTGAGATTCTCGAGAGGGTCGGCGAGGTCGCATACCGTTTAGCCCTACCCCCATCGTTAGCCGGAGTGCACGATGTGTTCCATGTGTCCCAGCTTCGGTGATATGTCCCCGATCCAAGTCATATCCTTGACCATTCCGATCTCCGGATAGAGCCCGACCACACCTATGTAGAGAGCCCAGTTAGGGTACTTGACCGTCGAGTCAAGAAGTTGAGGACCAAGGAGGTTCCTCTTCTTCTGGTCCAGTGGTCTAGGAGGAGTCCCGAGGAGGCGACTTGGGAGACTGAGGAGAGCCTTCGGTCGAGTTATGGGAGTGTCGTAGACGAGCTCTTAGCATCTTATGTTGAGCCAAGTGTTGACCTATCCTTGACCTCGTGAGCTAGTGGTGAGCCTTAGTAGCCTTTATTTCGGGAATGGGCATTCCTGTGATTTTGTGTGCTTATGATTGCTTTCTCTGTGCAGATTCTATGCTGAGATGATATGGCTAGAGATCGGTTCTCGTGGCTTGCGTGCTGATATGCTTGATGTGATGTCCGTTGGGACTTATGATGCTTTTGTAGGATATCGAGATACTTTACTCGTAGTATGATTAGACCTTGTCGCCATTTTTGGCACGATTTGAGACATTAGTATTCCCCATGTTGTGTTTTAGACCATTTTACGATGAGCGGTTTGACTTGTTGAGACTATCTCCTTGATGTTGAGACTTACCACGTGAGAGGTGGTTGATATTATGGTAGTTATCTATGCTTGAGTTGATTACGACTTTATGATTCTTGATGAGTTAGAATTGGAAATTGAATGACTTGGAACATAGGAAGAGAATCTGGGATTAGCCCTTAGAGGTGGATGATTCCACCTCTCGCAATCTGAAATTTCTGGAACTTGCATCGGATTTGAAGACTTTGAGCAGTTTTGAAAAAGGACCATTTTGGGTTTTATTAAAGATTAAACGCTATCTAGAATTCCGTGATTTTGAGGTCAAACTTTCCATTTAAAACGCTTTTGAACCCTCCCAAACCATATTATATGCTTTTGAGTTATGATACGATCGAGAAGTCGGGGCAGGGATGGGATAAGGGCCCATATCCCATACTTGCTCCAACCAATTGGGAGTAGCATGATCACGTCAAAGATACTGCGAGAATCTCATATGGGCCCTTATGAGATACTTACGGGATCGATGGCATGATCCTCGTACTCACCCCTTTCAAATTCTTCCCATTTCTTTAGAATGATTTTAGTCTCGGGCACGAGACTTGTTTTTAGAGGTGGATAAATGTAAAGACCAAAATATATTCTATACTATATAATTATTTTATTAGTAAAAATGAATTGAAAATGACTATTTATTTGTATGATCGGAAGAAAAAACTTGTCCCCGAGCAAGGTCCATTTTATAAATCCTTCTGACTTCATTTTAAATTAGATTTTACTCGGAATCGAATTCCGTTCTTGAGTATTTGAATTTTAAAAATTATTTTCTTACTCGAAATGTTTTAATTCAATTTAAATTCTTAGCATCGGGATTCCGCCTTACGAGCGGAAATTGGGAATCGAACGTCGGGAATTCGAATTTGTAAGGCGAATGGGACCCTTCCACCTCATTTATCATTAATTATATTTTATATATATATATATATATTTTATTTCCATTTATTTATTTAATTCTCTCTCTCTCTCTCTCTCCCTACCCGTCTGCTGCATTTGGTCCCCCCCTCCCCTGCAATGCAACAACCCCTCCAACCTCCCTCTCCACACACCCACACCCCTGAATTGTCCTTAAAACCGCTCCTACCTCACCCTCCTCTTCATTTCCATCATCACTCTCTCTCTCCCTCTTCCAAATTTCCCCTGAAGAAACTCAGAGAAAAACCCACAAAACTCACCCCTTTTCGTGACCCCTTACCATCACCAAACCACCACCTTTCACCCCCCTCCCAGGTGCCAGGAGCCTCGACGATGCCGCCGGAGCCGCCAGCGGAACCGAAGGAGGACTCCTCCTCCCCTGTTTCGTTTGCAACGGTAAACCCTTCGTTCTTCTTCTCTTCGCTTCAACCACTGTAATCTACCCTTTTACTCATCCCTCTTCCTCCCTAGGCCAAGAGGAGCCTCTCTCGGACACGAGAAAGCCGCCGCCGAAGTTGCACCACCATCCCCTCCCCTGTTCGAGTTCAAGAAGGTAAAACCTTCGATTCTTTTGTGTTTCGGCCTATAGTTGCGTAAAAGTCACTCTTTTATCTCTCTTCCCGACATCCTAGGCCGGAGCAAGCCCCTCCTCCATCGTTACTCTCGGAATCCGCCACCTCTGCCGACGCTTGGCCCTTGGAGTCGCGGCTGTAAGTGTCCTCTTTCTCCTCCTTTTCCTTGCGTCGTTTCTCCGTTTCGGGGTGGGTCTTGGTCGGAATTTCTCGTCGATTCTGTGGGTGAAATTTGGAGCGGAATGACGCTCCCTAGCCGGAGTTCTTCTCCTCCCTTTCCCCCGTTCTTCTTTGCGTCGATCCCCTGCTACAGCCGAGGTTGAAGACGAAGGGATGCTTTGGGCCTGTTTCTTGGGCCGGGTTAACCCCTAAAACGGGTTATATCATTTTAAAAACCCGGATCCCCTCCCCTCTTTGCCTCAGCCCACAAACCCGTATCTCCACTTGTTATGCTTCTATTTCGGGTCTGGGTCTGGGTCTGGGTTGCAATGTTGGGTGATGGGCTGGGCTCCTGCAGTTGGGCTGGCTAGGTTTGAATTCTTTTGTTTTGGTTTTAACTCATATATGGTATATATGTATACGTACATAGTCACGCATTTATTTGTTTTATTTATTTATTGTTAATATTATTATTATATGCATTATTATATTTATTATTAACCTGAGTTTTTAAGAAATAAAGTTGGGAAGTATTATATTATAAAATGAATTTAATATATATTAGTTGAGAACATTAAAAGGATTTACTTATAAAATGGGAAGTATTATTTTAATTAACATTATATTATAAGTAATTGTTTTAAAAGGAGTTTTATGTTTTGGAAATATATTCTTTTGAGGATTTTGTTGGAAAGCGACGTATTAGAGAATTCTATCATAACAACTTTGACCGGGTTGGCCTAGATTTGGGTATTCGGATAATTTCTCGGAATCTAGTTATTTTCTTTTGTGATTAGCCTGGGGAAAGTTTCCATGTGTTAAATAGTAGAATAATATCTCATGGCGCCTTATTCGCTTATATATTAGGTGTTTGTTGATTCTTTGATTCTGCTTCTGCTGTATCTTTTGCTGTTCGGCTTACTCAGGTAAGTTCCTTTATGGGCTTACTCAGATTCGAAAGAGATTACCGGCTTGTGAATGTATGACATACTAGGTGTTGCATAAGCATTAAAGCATTCCATGTAGTATCATGCTAGGTTGCACTTCTGATTGAGCATTCTATTTCTTTACGCGTATGAAACAGAACGGCCGTTATCTGTGATAGTCCTAGAGTCTTTGCTAGGGTCATAGGGTAGCCCAGCCCCATCGGGTGCCCTGAGTCTATCGAGTCGATATGAGCATGATGATAGCCCAGCACCATCGGGCATGTTTATTTAATTTATGTTATGATGATGAGATATGATATGATATGCTATAGCATCGAACTGGCCAGTCTTTGTACTAACGGAAAGGGGTGCAGAGGTAGGAGAGGGACATGCCACTTGGCATTCTTTGGGCGCCTTTACAGTTATTTCTCGCATATTGTAAATTAGGATCATGCTAGTGTGATTTAATTTCCGCATCTGCATCATCCTTATTATTAGCGTATGTGTATGTTCGCTTGCTGGACAGAGCGTGTTGGGGCCTCGGTCTGACCCCGCTCGCACCAATTGTTTTTAGGTATAATTGCTCTTTGTCTCTATGACGTGGGAAACTTCGGGCGCTTGCAAATAATCTGTCTAACCCCGCTAACTCGGCCTTACAATTTCATAATTATGTGTTTTGGTTTTGACCCGGCCTTGCCGTGGCAAGTTGTACTCTACTTCCGTTTATTCTTTCGTTTGCAAATGAATTTCCGCGACTTAGATTTAGGATGGCTCGAAGACTCCGCGTGGCCATCAGGCTATTTTGGGGTCCGAAATCTCCACTTTAAAATACTAATCTTGAATTTCAAAACCCCGACCTGTACTCGAATTGCAAGATCCGAACGAAGGTACCCAACCTTCGAAACGTAACCCGGGTATCTATATTCAGGCCGTTACAAATTTTTTTTTGTAAATTGATACTTATTACTAATAAGTATCAATTTATAAAAAAAATTGATTAAAAAAATAATATTTTATAGAGTTCTTAGCTCATCAAATAACGTGCACAAAAGTCAAACGACAATTATTTTCTAACGGAGGGAGTACTTTTTAATGATGTGGCAGGGTGGAGGACAGTGGTAGTCCACCACCCTGGTATCCATAACATTCTCCCTCCCATTGCATCTTTTTTTATTCATTCCAATGTAAATGATATTAGTGCAGCATGCCAATTATGAAAACAATACAATTACCATGAAATTAAACTAATGTCTTAATTCTTGTGCATGAGACAATATCGTTAATTATAACGGGACCGAAACGGATGGAGTAGTATATAAATCTCATTCCTCACACTATGTGTGTAGTTTGTGGGTGCTCTGCTCAAGTTTTCATTGGCTTGGGTGAGCCTGCTTGGTGGTTTGTTGTTTGGCTTTCCGGTTCGAGTACTTTGCAGCCTATGACTCAAATCCGTGAGGGGGACTAGTCAACAACCTCAGAACCCCCTCATCAAAAAAAGGAAAAAAACTGAGATAGGTTGTAGGGATGTGGATTGAAAAGTAAGTTAGAGTTTTTAAAGAGATGGAAAGTGATAAAGAAGAGTTAAGAAATCGTAAAAACACACTTTGATGTGGATGCTCTAAAATTAGTTGATGGGAGTGGCTTGATTTTTTGGGGGAAAATGTCGCGTGGTACCCATGATTTTTTTTACAAATACCGCATGGTACAAAAGTTTTAAAATTTTTTGTGTGGTTCCCCTGAGATTTTGCAAAAGTCTATATAGTAACTACGAGGTTTTGATAAATTAGCTTATATAACAACATATTACAATTCTACTACCTTGCATCATCATAATAAAATGTGACACCTTAAATATTGAGTATTAAAAATTGAAAAAATGGTGTGGCATCACATTATTAAATATCCAAATGTAATTTTTATATAAAAAAAGACTACTATTGAGTACAAATTGAATAAGTAAATTAACTATAAAATCCAATATATACTCAAAATTAGTTTTTTTTTTACAAAAATTAAAATTTTGGCATTTAGTGATTTGGCACCATGTCATTAAATTTTCGAACCCTAGTTATCATGTCAAAAAAATTAGCCGAAAATATCCCATATCAAAATTTGTTTAATCTGAAATAGTTTGCATATCATATGATAATTTTCAAAGTTCATATTAATATTGGTTTATATATAATAGTTTTTGTTATTTTTAACCAATTTTAATTTTCTTAAAAATATAAAATAAACATTAAAAATAAATCAAAATTAAATACGTAAGATTTTAGACAAATAATTGGTTGGATTATCTCTAAGAAAATGTATATTAAGAATTAATTTTTTTATAAAGATTCGAACTAATGCACGATGTTGTAAAGTGTTTTTCCAAATAACATACAATAATATAGATTTTTAAAATCAAAATCTCAATTTTCAAATATTAAAGTACATTATGCTTATCACATGAACTTTTGCGAAATCTTGTGGGCACCATGATGAGTTTTTTAAAACATTGTATACCACGAGGAATTTGTAAAAGTTTATGGATACCGCAAGAAATTTCTCTTTTTTGAGCAAGGAACAGATTTGAGTGGCATTAGAACATCCACAATGCCTATCCACTTTGAGAGTTTCTTCACTTGAAAAAAAATTCAAAAAATATCAAGAAGGGAGTTTCTTGCAAACATGAAAAGTTTATGGAAAAAGAAATTTGTCTCACATGAGAAGACATTTTCTTCTGCAATTCACTGATATGTAATTATTTTTTTTAAGTTAAGAAATTCTAGTGCGGGATGTGCATTGTAGATACTCTATTACCCCACTATCTAATAGCATCGTTGCAAACAAGAGTTTGAAATCCTGGTTGATGGGAGTGGCTTGATGAATGACCTTGATCAAGTTACGAAACTCTGCATCGACCATGTTCCTCTTTCTCGTTCAGTCGTTCATTACACTTGCACCCAACCTCTCTCACTCACTTTCATCGGACTTGTATCTCCTTGCTCATTTTTCTTCAAATCTCCCCCTCCTAATCAAAATTTCACCCCTTTTTCATTCCCCGGTTGCGGACTCATTGTGGTGTAGGTTAGAGTTTGATTGATCCTTGTAGCCTGAGAAGATCTCGACGATTCTATTTTCGTTGTCATTGTAATTGATGAGTCTAGTTGAACGTTCTGGTTATTGCCGTAGAAGACAAATTTGTCGTTGCCTCAGTTTCCGATTTGGTTGTAGCGAGTGAAGTCGAATTCGATGACGTTGGAGTTCTCTTACCATCTTTTATCCTTTCAATTCAAACTATCATTCTATCTTCTTAATTAGAAGTTCTAAATGTATTTTCATAGGACACAATTTTTGAGATAGGATACAACTTAATGATATAATTTTAAGTTACCGTTTTTCTAGGACATAGGATAAGATTTCTATTTTAGAAATAACATCTTGTTAATTACAATGCTTTAGCCAAATTTAAAATTAGTATTAGGGTTCACTTGTTTTTGGTAGGAAATCTTTCCCAAATTGGTTCTTATCCTAAGTCTGGAATCTTTCCCAAATTGGTTCTTATTCTATACCCTTAGGGCATAGAAAAACCATTTAAGTTACGGCTAACCGAGGCGCACCACCATGCGCATGCTGAATGTGACACCGCCGTGCGCATCCAGGGTGTGCGCCGTGCGCATCCAGGGTGTGCAGAGTGGTTGCACGCCCGCGGCGGAAACCCCGCGTGTTACCACACGTGTGGTTTACAAAAATTAAAAAAAAAAGAAAAAAAATTAAATAAGAAATTTATAAAAAGATCAAAATTATAAAAACAAATTAAAAAAATAAAAAAATATTTACAAAATTAAAAAATATATCAAAATTATAAAAACAACTTTAAAAATATAAATAAAATTTTTAAAAAACTATAAAAAATTAAATAATAATAAATGTATTCCTAATACTCCCTGCGTATTTTATATTGTTATTATATATATTTAATTATTTGTCTATTAAAATTTATATTACTTATATATTTTATATTTATTAAAATCTACTGTTTTCATTTATCTCGATGAAATTAATTTTATTTTCATTAATAAAGAAGTTACAAAAAGAAATTAAAATACTATCAAAAAGTAAATAATAAAGAAGTTAAATTACATTATACATTACAAACATATATTAAAAACATATAAAAATTATTCATTTATTTTTTACTGTTTTTATATATATTTCATTATTTAATTGATTTAATTGATTTATATATCTTTGTAATTATATTAATTATTTAAAAAGAAAATAATAAAGAAGTTGAATTACATTATGCATTACAAACATATATTAAAAATATATAAAAATAAATGATAAATATAATAAATTAATATCTTCATAAAAAGAAATGAAATTACAATGGAGTTAAAAAAATACTTAAACGAATAAGTTGTATCTATTTTTTTGGTTATTGATGATATTTAAAATTTTTAATTGTCTGTTTATTATACATTTATTATATTAATTGTTTAATTGTTTCTCTTTCTCTCCTCTAATGTAACGGCCCGAAAAATAAGGATCTTCTTTCCCCTATCTGCCCTCCCTTGGGCCTAGGAAAGAAAACCTAATTATCCGAGTTACGTTTAAGAAGACAAGGTTACCTTCCAACTAGATCTTACAACCCGAGTACGAGTCACAAGTTTTCGCAATAAAAAGAAGCAAGATTTAAATCAAAATACAATCCAAAAGAGTGCCACGACTGAGCTGGGTCAAAACGATGCAAAAGATTTTAAAAGAGAGGAAGTTTAGTGGTCTCTCAAGCTCTCGATCTAACGCCAAAAGTCTGAACCCGCCAAGCATCCATATGAGCAAAGATAACGGCTAACGGTTACATGAATCTAAAAAAAAGAAGGGGATCTGGGTCAATCATCGGGTCACTCATGCGCGTGTGTAAACACTCTGAGAGGCATATAATAAGCATCCTATTCCTAAGATGAAATGCGTAATGCAAAACGGAATTTAAACAGATAAGCATGCGGATAAATAAATGCAGAATTAAATAAAGAAGCGCGCCAATTACAAGAAATGCTAAATAGCATGTCCCTCTAGGCTCCTAAGAAATCCTATAGCAACTCACCATCAAAGGAGCTATCTCACCCTACGGTGCAGGCCAACCCCACGCAATGAGCCTACTAACTATGAAAGGAAGGCAAGCAATGACACTTATATAAGGCCTACGGCTCTAAGAGTCCTAATGCACTTATTAGAAAGCCTACCGCATCATCGAGTGCAAGCAACTTTCTATACCAAAAGCCTACCGCATCATCGAGTGCAAGCAACTTCCTATATAAGCGCCACTAGGATGACAAGAATAAAGAAAAAAGGTCTCAACCAATAAACACCTATAACGGTCGTTTCTAGCAAAGACAGATAGCAAGACATATGGTTTCCGTTTTCGATCTTAAGCATGATTCTAAGTCGTATGGTGCATGAACACTAGCCTACTATATAACACCCAGTGCATAAAGCGCTCATCATGAGTAAGTTCAAGGAACTTACCTGGAGAAGCGCAGAATCCAAGCAATAAAACAATCAAGCAGATCCAGGCAGATTAAAGATCACCTAGAAGATAAGTAACATAATAAGTCTAAGTCTAGCTTACACAAGGCATATCAATTAATACACACAAGATACACATAAATCATATATAAGTTAATCATCCCATCATCATCAACATTAATGTCTCAATTCAATTCCTCATCTCGTTTCCACAACTTGGGCATATTCTCATCATCACATCTTATTCATACCATCATCATCTCGCATCTTGTCTCAACATCATCTCTCATAATCAACTCAATAAGCATACAATTCTTTTAAAATCATACTTAACCAAAACCCGACATTAAACATTTAAATCCTTAAACCCATTTCCCAAAATTATATTGTTAAAACAATCCCGGCATATTTCTTATTTCAAAATCATTATCTTAATAATTTCGGACACTTTAATAAATACCTCAAATATTATATCTTACCATTTAAATATCATAATTGATCAACCAAATAATTAAATAATTAAATTACTTTATTTTCAATAACCCGTATTTATAAATTAAAATTAATATATCACATTAAATATATTTAAGACACATGTGTAAAAATCATCATATAATAACATACTATATCCCAAATACTACTACTTTTAAAACACTTTATAATATATATATATATAATTTTCAGAAAATATATCTTCACAAAATCAGCATAATATAATAATAATAATAATAATAATTTAGTACATATCAATTATATAAAACTATACACTAACATAATCATATAATATAACATATAACATAACACATAAACACTAACCATATAATAATTAAACACTACCATATAATAGCATCATATATAAAATACTTCACAACCCTTAAAACAACCCAACAACCAGCCCAAACCCGAAAAAAAAACCCAAACCCGAAGGCCAGCCCCAACCCAAAATCTGAAATAGAAGGAAAGAAGGAGTGGGCCGAGGCCCAGCCCATCAGAACCAAACCCAGAAGCAGAAAGGAAAGAAAGAAAAAAAAGGAGGTGGGCCATGTTGACTGGACGGGTGACGGGGCAAAGGGGCCCACCCGGCCCTCCTTCTTCCTCCCGCCTCTGCTCCCCGCTGCGTTCCCCGGTCGTTCGGCCTCGTCCCTTAGCTCCGCCCCAGCTCCGACTCTCCTGCTGCGCTCGACCTCCCCCTCAACTCCCCTCGTCACCCTCGCTCTAGCTCTCTCTCTCTCTCTCCATCTCACCCGCTCGCCTCTCGCGTTCTCGAGCTCACCGGAGCTTGAGCTCGTTCGACTCCCTCCGACCCACTTTTCTCACCGGAACCCGAGCTCGCACACACCTAAACTCGTTCTCATCTCTCTCTCTCTCACCCGGACCATTACAAACAAAAAGGGAAACGAGAAGCGAAATCAAAGGAGTGAAGCTCACCGAGTGGGTTGGGTTCGATGGGTCGTCGGAGCTTCGTCGGGGCTTGTCGAGGCTCGGGAAGCTCCCCTCGAACCTGGGTCGAAGGTAAGATTCATAAAGGTGATGCTTTATGGTGTGGCTTGATCGAAAAAGAGGGGAAGGCTTACCAAGGTGCTCGGAAAACAGAGGAGAGGAGCGGGGTGGCTCGGCTTTGTCTCGGTCGTCGGAGGGGCCGCTGCAGGGCTCGAATCCTTGGCTGGAGGACAGAGGTGGTGAGGGTTGTTGATGGTGCTGCTCCGGAACATGAAACGGGGAGCACGAGCTCGGTCCTTGGCTTCACTTGGGGGATAGGGAGGAGAATGAAGATGGAGGTTGCTGCTGGGGTGAAGAGGAGGGATGGGATGGCAGTGCTGAAGGAGAACGAGAGGGAGTAGGATAGTAGGGTGAGGGTGGTGTTGAATTAAAAGTAAAATAAAAGGGATGGTGTGTGATTGGATTGTGGGGATGGGGATGGTTTAGCTAGGTATAGGGATAGGGGTGTTGAGTGTGTGGGTGGTAAAAGTTAAAATAAATACCCGAAAATAAACTCTGAAACCTGCTTTCCGACCTTAACCCGACTCAATTCAAATTAAACTTTCAAATACAAAATAATGAAATCCGACAAATATTTTCAAGTCTCGGTATAATAGAGCGAAGTGAATTTGTTTTCGAATTTGAATAACGAGTTTATGCCGGAATTTGTTCGAAAGAATTCAAATAAATCGTTTGCTCGAGGACGGAATTATTCAAAATTTCCCGAATCCTTAGAATTCAAATCCCAATTAAATCAACATTAAATCAAAATTAATTCTTAATTTAGAAAATAATATTTTTAAAATTCCGAGTCCTTACATCTAATTCTCCAACTCCTCCAAAACATTACTCTCGGACTGAAATCAAAGGAGTGAGTAGGCCTCTTAAACGGGTCATTCGGGTCGGTTTCGGGTCGGGCCATTTCGGGTCGTGGGTAAAACGAGTTTCGGGACTCAAAAGTTCTAGTGCTTGTAATTGTTTTTTATAACATTTAATTGAGTTTTATTTTCAAAAAATATTACGAAAGATTTTAAATTAATATATATGATTTAATATTTATTCATTTATCAATGAATACATTTTATTAATATCTATTGTTTTCGTTTTATCTCGTTCAATGTAACTTATATATTTATTAATATCTATTTATTAATATATATTGTTTTCGTTTTATCTCATTATATTTCATTATTTCATGTTATGGTTGCTACTTGCTACGGAGTACTTTAATGAAAATTAAAGTTGTAATTTATTAATATCTATTGTTTTCGTTTTATCTCATTATTTAATTGATTATTTATTTATATATGTTTATCTGTTTTATTACATTTAATTGAGTTTTATTTTCAAAAAATATTATGAAATATTTTAAATTAATTATTTAATTTAAAATATGGAGCAACACCCATAGCCAACCATATTAACTATGGAGCAACACCCGTAATGCGACGGACATCCCTCAGCAACACCACGTCTTCATCATCATCGGTCGTGGCGGCGTGTGGGCCCCTCGATCAACACCACTTCCATGGCTGAGTGGATGAAGGCGGAGAATGAGCGGCTCGTCGCACACACAAGGTTCGTTATCTCTAAGCTCCAAGCGAGCTCGAGGCCATGTACGAAGGCTTCGAGGTCAGCCACTTGCTGTGTCATCAGCCCCTCCGGTGAACCCAACGGTTCCGACCACGTCTTCGTCGGCAGCGGCGTACAACGTCTTCTCAGATGGCAAGTTCCAACCCAATGCCCTATCGAAGCGGCTGCTAAGCTACAAAAAATGAATCATCACCTCTCTCTCAAGTATATATTCTCTTTACAAATCTTGAGAAATTGCATCTTCTTTACGTTTTGAAATACTTCTGTGAAGAAAATGTCCCCTCTCTTAACTACGCATTATAGATGCGTACAACGTCTTTCTGCGCATCCTGGATGTGCATAGAGACAAGTTTTAGGGTTTAGGGTTTAGGGTTTAGGGTTGGGTTTAGGGTTTAGTGTACGCATTTTGGATGCGTACAAAGTCTTTGTGCACATCCAGGATGCGCATAGAGACAAGTTTAGGGAGGGTTTAGGGTTAGGGTTTAGGGTTTAGGGTACGCATTATGGATGCGTACAAAGTCTTTGTGCACATCCAGGATGCGCATAGAGACAAGTTGGTTTAGGGTTAGGGTTAGGGTTTAAGACGCATCCTAGATGCGCATCTAGGGTTTAGAGGGTGGTTTAGGGTTTAGTAATTTTTTTTTAATTAACAACCCCTTAGCTTCTTACTCAGCATGTCTTTGAGTACTATTCCAGATCCATCATTCCAAAAACTGAAAACTCACAATACAAACAATTCAACATTATCCATTTGGTAAAGAAGAAAAACATATATCAGCATGAAGTAAAAACTTGCAAAAGATCGAACCAAGACAAATCTGAACTCCAAGCCACAACAGGAACTCTAAATGCCCGGATACGGAGTCGCCCTAAGCGCACCACCACGACCCCAGCCAGTCCCGACTCTAGACTCCATGCCCCCAGCCAAGCAGAAGACCTCCTAGAAACGTCGAAAGCAGAGTCGAACGGTGCTCGAACAAAACGCCAACAAAAAAAGAGGAGGGGTCTTTGACAACTTGCTTTTGAAATGGGGTGAAAGCAGTTGGCATGGAGTTGTTTGGCCTTTTGCCTAAGATAAGGAATAAAGAGTTGTTTGGCCTTATGCATTTGTCGATAGGGATGAATGAATGATCGTGGTGCAGGGCAAGATTCGCATACGTACTTGCCGGTTTGTTTCACCCTGCCCAGAAACGGAGAGCCCAATAAAGTAGTAACACAAAGGAACATTGGGGATTTAATTTGCTGCCACGCCAACACCAAAAAGACTCCCAACTCCTCCAACTCCTACTCCAAACAGTATGTAATTAAATATCGGGTAACCCCCGACTTCTATTTATATATCTATATTTGTTTTATTTCATTTAATTGAGTTTTATTTTCAGAAAATATTACGAAAGATTTTAAATTAATACAATTTAATATTAATTAATTTATCAATGAATAAATTTAATTTATTTATATATCTTTGTAATTATATTAATTATTTATATGCATACTAATTTGTAAAGACGAAAACTCGAAGGAGCATTCTCCTAGAAACGGAGTCGTCATTGAACACACCACCACGACCCCAACCAGACCCGACTCCGAGCATCACGCCGTCAACCAATCCAGACGAATAACATGAAATAATAAAATATATTAAAATTTTAAAACCCCAAATCTCTCATTACAAGCCTCGGCTTGGAAGGTCAATTTTATAAAGTAAATTACAATATACCTAAAATGAAAAGTTTTTCTACCAACATTTACTTACTAAAACGACGAGTTTTAATTAACAGTGAGAGTTTTTATTTTCTACATAACTATCATAATATATTAGGAAAAAAATTCTCAAAAAATCAACTTACAAAAATTACAATAATTCAATAGAGATAAAAATATTTTTAGAAGTTTTAAAAAGATGTTATTTTTCAATGATCATGTTCTATATATTTTTTAAAAAATTTATAAATTGATTTATGAAGAATCTTTTTCAAATTTATTAATAATTATGTAAAATTTAAGTACGGAGTATATTTTTTAAAATTTTATTAATATTAATTTAAAGATAAAATATTTTTATATGACGGGATTGTGGGGCGGAAAGTTAAGGCGAAGAATATTTTTGTATGTTGATTTTTTGAGATAAGTGGCCCCCAACTTGTATTTATATATGTTTATTTATATGCATACTAATTTGTAATTATTTATATATTTTTGAACTAATTTTTTTATAAAAATATATTCTTGTTTTTATCAAGTATTTATTTATTTATTTATATAAACAAATTATTTTTATTTTATTTCATTTATATTTATTTCTTGTAGTTATTAATTATTCATTTATGTTTTATTGTTTTTATCTATGTATTTATTATATAAATTTTTATTTGTATTAAGTAATTATTTATATGTTTATGATATTTTTTTTTATCTATGTAGCAATTATTTCTTTATTATATTATTTTCATTAGTTATTATTTAGTTATGTATGTATGTTAACAAATTATTTTTATTTTATTTATTTATTATGTATTTTTTTTATTTATTTCATATATATAATATATTTTTTTAATTATTATTTATTGTTTTAATTTAAAAAAAATTACTCCCCCCGTGTATAGGTTTTTAAAATTTTTATTTATATTTTTAAAGTTATTTTGATAATTTTGATATATTTTTAAAGTTATTTTTTATTTATATTTTGGGTTAATTGCGTTAAATATCCCGATCTTTATGGATAGGTGCGCTTAATATCCCGACCTTGTAAGATTTCGCGAAATATCCTGAACTTTGGGGTTAGTTGCTCTCTCTACCCTATATAAGTTTCTTAAACGAAAAAATTACACAAATAATGGAAAAATTACACAAAATTACCCATATTTATAAAATATTTTCAATAAGCCCCTAATATATTTAGAGCGAAAATAACATCTACTCCTTTAAATAATTAATAATATTAATGAAAATAATTAATTTTTCTTAATAACATATGTTATAAAAATATAAATATATATATATATTTACACATCTATTCTCTATATATTATTTTATACTCCCTCCATTCCTTAATATTTGTCATTTTGAAATCTGCACGTTTTTTTAGGAAGGTCAAAATTATATAAAATAATAATTTTTTATTCAAAATTTTTTAATAATATTATACTTATTACTAATAAGTATGAAATTATTTTAAAAAATTATTTAAACAATAAATATTTTATATAGTTTTTAGTACATTAAAAAACATGCCTGAATAGTAGAATGTCAAATAAAAAGGAATGGAGGGAGTATATATTTTTTTGGTCCATGTTATTTTATATTTACTAAGACTAATACATAACAACTTATGTAGTATCTGGTAATTGAATCTTAAGAAAATATTTCTCATCTAACTTCTATAGCATTAAAAAAAAGATTCTATAAGAAATGTTAACCATATATACATAGATGAAACATAATACTTTTACAAAAATAAAATAAAATATATTTAAAAAAAGAAATAGTAAAATATATGATAACTATTTATAATTAATAAAGATATGATAAACATACATTAAAAATAGGCGTATCAGATATATATACTCATGGAAACTTAATTAATTGGGCATATAATATGGTACTTACATATTAATCTTACATAAATTATAACTATGACTTTATAAAATATATTTTTAAGAAATAGAAGATATGATAAGACAGAAATTTATTTTTAAGTAATTGATCTTATTTTAATTTTTTAGAGCACGCATTATAAATTTATTTTTATTTTGATTAAAATGGGGGATATATTATTGAATTTTTTTATATAAATATGGGTGCTTTTGTGTAATTTTCATTTAAATTAGTGATTTTATTAATTTAAGAAACTCATACAGGGTAGAGAGCGCAACTAACACCAAAGTTTAGGATATTTCGCGAAATCTTACAAGGTCGGGATATTAAGCGCAACTATCTACAAAGGTCGGGATATTTAGTGCAATTAACCCTTATATTTTTTAATTTCTTAAATATTTTTTTATTTTTTTAATTTGTTTTTATAATTTTGATCTTTTTATAAATTTCTTATTTAATTTTTTTCTTTTTTTTTAATTTTTGTAAACCACACGTGTGGTAACACGCGCAGTTTTCGCCGCGGGCGTGCCACCACCCTGCACACCCTGGATGCGCACGGCGCACACCCTGGATGTGCACGGCGGTGTCACATTCAGCATACGCAGGGCGGTGCGCAACTTACCACCCTTAAGTTATTGGTGTTTCAAAATGAGAAAATTATTTAAGTCAATTTGGACATTGGGTTAAAATGGATCGGGTGTTTCAAAATGAGAAAATTATTTAAGTCAATTTGGACATTGGGTTAAAATGGATCATGTATCGGGCATTTGTTCGGGTGAGTCAAGTCGGATCGGATCTTGCCAGCTCCAAGTAACGGGTCTACAATCTACACTTCTTGACATTTAAGAAATGCTTCATCACTGCAATTATTATCATAACCTCAAAGCTCCTCTATAGTGCTCAGGGGCAGAGCTAGGAAAAAAATCGAGGCTAAAAGGAGGAAAAATCCATAAAATGAAGCTATAGAGATTCAAACTCAAGACCTCTTCATTCTAGTTCCCAAGTCCCAACCCATACAGCCATACCAACTAAACTAAACACCCTCATTGATTTATTACTCTTTTTTATTTTTTTTAACCCTTAAATTATCAAAAATTACAAAAAAATGCATAATTTTAATTTTTTTTACGTTTTCCTCCTACCCGGGGGCTCGAGCCAACTCATGCCCCCTTCGCCCCTGGCAGTGCTCAATTATCAAAGTCGCCAATTTTGCAAGCAGTGAGTATTGAGTAAACACACAAAGATCACAGAAAATTTCCCTACCAAGACAAGAAACTGGGAGGATACTGAATGGCAACAAGAATGAATATATTCACTAGTTCTGTACAAACACTCCTTACAAAAGAAGAAGAAGAATGAAATAACATGCTTCTAAACATACAGTAAAAATCCAATAGCTCGATCTGGCTACTGAGCAGACATGTATATATTACATGCTTTATTCGCCCATTTCCCGGTTTTCATTACGTCTAGCACGCCCCTTCCATTTCTATAGACCCTACAACAAAATAATGTAATCCTTGGGAAGATCTAAGAAGGTTAAGCAACAGGTATCGGGATTGTAGACGACAAACGTTGCAACAACAAATACCTGGAATTAATGGCTGAAAGACGGGATCTGTACAAATTTGACTAGGCTAAGGAACTAGAACGCTACCGAATTTACACTGGATCTTATGTACATCTCTATTTTTCCCCCCTTCCTATGGGGTTTCTGCAATTATTTTTTACCCAAGAATGGAAGCTGAAAGTTTGCATAGTTGAAAGGTTACCTGGGGTAGAGTGGATGGTTTGTATTTACGAGATCGGTCAGGATTGGTTTTTTACGAGCTTCACGCTGCTGTAAAAGCGTTTGAGATCCTTTATCGCCTTCTCTTCAATCTGAATTGAGCGGATCGTTGGGGGTGAATCAATGTCGGGTTTGAACCACCTGCTTGGGCTGCCAAAGTCAGATGGTGAGCCTATAGCTGTAGTGACAGTGAACCCAGCTGTTCGGGTTTGGGGGCTGTAGGACAGAGAGTGCCGCTTTCCCTGGTCACAATTTTGAATGATAGTCCGATAAAAAAAAAATCAGTCATGTAATAGAGCAGACAATCCAAATAATAGACCTCTAAATCTAAATCTAGCTCGTCGTGTGCAACTGTGCATATTTCAATTTTAAGGAAATTGTTTGGCGATTTTGAAAATAAAGCTTAATATTATAAAATTTTAAGGAAATGACTGATTATAAGAAAAATTACTTAAAAACTGAAAACTAAAAAGTAAACCCTAACATATACGTCCATTGAGTTGAAAGGTTTGGTATGGGTTCCCACACTGACTAAAAATGATAATTTATTAACAAGGACGTAACTAGGGGCGAGCCCGCCCCATTTTTAAAAAAATTAAAAAATAGGTAAAAAAAAAGAAAAAATAATAAAAATTATGTATTTTTTTTATTAGAATAAAAGTTTTGTTAATGAAAATTATAAAGATATGAAAAATTTAGTCTATCCAACCCACCCAAATTTTATTTTCCGGTTCCGTGCCTGTTTATAAGGTAAGGATAAGTCGTACAGAACATATTAAACTTTTGTGATAGAAAGTGGATTTTGACCTTGTATTCATAAAAACTTGTAATAACACCTAAACACATCAACTAAAAGTTTCCCGATCTTGTAATCAAAAATAAAATAAAATGTGTTTATCAATGTCATGCTGAACTACACATTTTTGTCGTAATCTAAGCAAAACCAAGCGCATTTAAATAATGCAAAGTAGTAAACTAATTCAGTTACCTGTTGTATTTGGATGTCCCTAAGAGATGGCCGGGAAAGCAGAGGTGGCGTCCCAGAAGCAGCCCAAGGAGGCGTGTTTCTATCCCCAGAAGCAGCTGAAGGAGGCGTATTTCTATCGCCATCACAGCCCTGTGAGTGTGTTGAAACAACAGGTATTGGTTTGGAGGAAAGGAAAGAAGTTAGCTGAGTCTTCCCGCCATTTTTATCCTCGGAAATCTGTTCCGTTTTATCCTTGCTTCGGCTTCCCACATTCACCAATCTTTTGCTTTGCTCGTCTTGAATTTCCCGGAGAGAGGCAGCCGCACTAGAGATCTTGGCTCCACCCCATGCAGGGCCTTCGCTTCTGGGTGAAGGTGGGGTTAATGTAACAGCTTTTGGAGGCTCGTCAAGGCCTCCGCTCAGAAACATAGAAAGCCCACCCTTCCTGCTCTTCTTCTTAGATCCAGGAAACGAGTTCAGCTTGTTCAAGCGGGGCAAGCTAGCTTTCTGCGAGCTCAAAGTCGATTCGTCCATGATCTGGACTACTCGCTGCCAGTCACAATTTGCAATCAGTTATTGTTGCAATGGAAATACTCTCGCGACTAAATTTCATGCAGCTCATATTATGATGATGACAATTAGACACGCATGCTTGACGCTCTTGATCACGACTAGATTTGGATTTGCTGATAATTCGGATCATGTCATATTATAGAAGTTTATAAGGTATGAGAAACTTACTTCAACATCTGGAATGCAAAGTTCGGTATCTAACGAGCAATTCAGAGGACTTGATCCGACTTCACTTGAACAATCAGAATGCAGTTTTTCTGATTTTGGCTTCAGTTTGTTCTTCTTCTTCTTCTGTTTCCTCAACATGTCAGCATTGTTCTCACTGTTTCCATCTTGCTCGGAATAAGATACTTTCACCTCTGTGGATTCAACTGGAACCCCGAGCTCAGAAAGGGAGTGCTCGAGTGCTATTTTCTTCTTAAGCTTCGCAATCTGCTGGGGGTCAAGAATGTGACCGTTTAACTGCTTGGCTTCAAGAACCTCAATCTGTTGCAGTTTTTTGCGTATTGCTCGAACTTGCTTGCTTATTTCTTGATTGGCATCATCCCCGGATAGTAGAAAGCTTCCGGATCCCTGGCGGTCTATTTTGCCAGAAGCATTTGATACCATGGTATCGCCTCGAAGCCTAGGTGAGTCACCATCATCTTCTCCTCCACTATCAATTATGACGGGGAATTTAGCCGTAGGAGTTGGAAGTCGGCGACTGCTCCAAGACTCGGAAGACCTTGTATCTAGCAACATCTCAAGACGAGCAAGTACATCTAGTGGTGTGCTTGAAATAGCATGGGAGGAAACCGTAAAAATGTAGTCCAGGTTGTGAACAACAATTTCCTGCAGCGAAGTACACGTCCATTTAGCTTCTACTTGACCTATGAGAAAACGCTCATACGTAAAAATGATGGCATGTAAGATACCTCGCAGTGTCTCCTGAGATCGCTAGCTTCCAACGAATCTGCAATTTCAAGCAACTGCAAAGCATTCCGTGGTTCCAGAAGAAACTGTGCTGCCGCCTTCTCGCAGAGGCTTTTTAAGCTAGGCACTACCCCATAGGACTCATTCTCTTGGACGGAGGATGATACATTTTCAGCACCCATATCATCAAACATGAAACCCTCATCCAATTCGTCTTCAATCTTTATCTTGGATTTTGGGAGATCCATTGCCATATCAACCGGATAAGCAGGATGATAGACGGAACCAACCATCAAAAGGTGTGTTTCGCCAACTGAAACTGACGTAGCCCTCTTGACACCATGCAGTCGAGTGACCATAGGTGGCTTGTCTACACCCTTTTTCCCATCCCACATGTAAACGTCGCCAGTAGATGTAACTGCAGCACTCCAATATTTACCAGAAGAGATGCTGACCGATTTACTCGCACACAATGAATAAAGCTACAAAATTAAAAAACATGTCAACAAAATCTTTGAATGAAAAAAAAAATGAAGAGATCAAGTGAATTATTTATTAACCTGCTGGCATTTGAGATTGGGGTCTGACGAAACCCAGAAAAATAATGCCCCGTCTTCTGTTAAAGCAACACTATGCACCATTCCTGCCGCTACAGAAACCACTTGGAGCCGCTCCATCCTATGAAACTTCATTACTGTACCACCATGTTTCTTTAAGTTCCTAGCGATGACCACACGCCTTGGATTGACGAGTTTGTGACCCCAAGTAAAGACCTACAAGAAAAAACAAGAAGATTGTTATACTTCAGTGAAATCATTAATCGTCTGGTCCATTTCATTCATGGATAAGCATTTCCTTTGTTGTGTTCAGGTCCCTAGCATATGATCTGTCCTAATGAGACCTTCCCTTTCAAACAACTTCGGCTCTTTTGTTTCAAAATCAGTCTTTCCGTCAACTCCTCTATTAAAGTAAGTTTGTTGATGATGTGGCATCATATATTACATTAGATAAATAATGAGAAGTCAGTAACTTAATAAAGCTGCGCTGAGAGATGCATACCTCTCCATCGGCCCCCAAAGCAATGGTGTGATATTTTGCGGCCGACGCTTGAGTAAACACCTTCCCTTTCAAATATTCAACTACTCTTGGGGTATAGTTTGAGCCTGAGTTTGAAGTACCATATCCCAGTTGGCCTTCCTTATTACATCCCCATGTGTATACTTCCCCAGAGTCGGACACTACAGCGGTGTGCTTGTTCGCTGCGGCCACACCCACTATCTTCGACTTAAGGGAGCTCACTCTGCGAGGAGTGGGTTGGTTGTCAACTGAAGTGTATCCAAGTTGACCCTCTGCATACAGCATAACGAAGAAAATGACCAACAAGCAAAATTATAACCATGATACTAAAAAAAGTCTATTTGGTTCCCATTTCAAGTCTTATCTTCTAATGATAAGTCATAAAGGAAAACTTAATTTGTGTCCAGCTACACCAATATCCATAAGGAAAACACTAGATATACCTCTATTGGATCCCCAAGTGAAAACTTCCCCAGACTCAGTTGCAACAACGGTATGATGTTTAGCAGCAGCAATTGCCTTAACCCTGCGTGCACCTAGACCAGAAATCACCCGTCGGGGAGTTATAACCGCTGCCTGTCCACTGCCAAATGAATAAAAAATACCACTGACTCTGAGTAGCTTGAGCATTTTGAGTATGTAACTCCATTTGAAAACTAAAGTCAAAACAAATTCTCGAAAGAGATAGGAAGACCAAAGACATGCATAGAGCATAATACCTGTGGATATCGAACTCAGGATGCCCAAGTCGGCCGCCTCTTCCGAATCCCCAGGTGTAAAGCTCTCCACGTGCAGTTACAGCTACACTATGGAACTTTGCAGCAGACACCAGCTTGATAAATGAACCATGAAGGGAATCAACTTTACATGGCAACTTCTGTATGTGAGCATTTCCAGTTCCAAGTTGATAATTAGCACCACTTCCCCAGCTATAAACCTCGGTTGCCACTGTTCGGACGAAATAAATTTTTAAAACCTCAGCACAAACACTTCCTGCACTGTTTTAAACTCAAATAGTGCATTTCAAAGTAGATACCAGAATTCTTCCCATCCTCAAGAATCTGCGAGACAGGTCCAGAAAGAAGATCTACAGGTGTTCGTGATTTAGAGTCCTCCAACGTAATGGACGCACCAGATTGAAGGAGAAGACTAGCCACGGCAAGATGACCAAAATGTAGAGCTCTATGAAGACTACTCCATCCTGATTCTCCATCCTAATAATATGCGCAATAAATAAAAAGATTGCTATCAACTCATATCGCTACTTGTCCATCCTGATACCATGTAAACAATGCAGCAAAACAAGCATAAAAGGATAAAATATGATGTTTCTAGTGCAGCAAACAGGAATCCAGGAGCATACAGAAAATGCAGCAAAAATGTGACATCCATGATACCCACAAACGAATAAATAGATAATAACCTATGTTAGTCTTTAACCATAATATTGCCATAAGGTAAACAATTAAGACCAACCTATAGATACTAAAAACAAACTTTTTAGATTTGTTTCCCTTCTCTTAATGTTACAGCTTCTGCTTTCTTTGGTTCATAGACTTTAGTTCTACAAGCAAAATTCCACATTTTCTTGTAGTTACTATGCCAATGAAACGGCAACTTTGTAAGCTATCACTCATTTTATTTAAGTTTTTTAAGGAAAAAATATGGTGGAAATAAGATCAAGATAACACACCCTGGTATCTGGGTCTGCACCAGCCAAAAGTAGCCGCTTAACAATCGGAACATGATTCCTCCAAGTAGCAATATGAAGAGGAGTAAGGCCAAATGAGTTCCTTGAATTGACATTGCCACCACTCTTCTTCAGTTGCACCAACGCGACCTCCACATCAGCCAGTGATCCTTCCCTCACCACAATCCAGAGATCTTTCTGATTTCCTCCGGACGAAGGCTTCTGAACACGAGATTGAACATTATTCTTTTGCCCGTGAGGCGAAACCACTCCCTCCATGGATAAAAATAAAAGGGTATTGACACACTCTAATTCAGTGCCCCGACACCGATCCCAAGATGACAAACTTGAAGCAGCCTTGGCGAGAAATTAATGACACTGAAAGAACTGCTGTAGAACAGATAATAAGTTGTACAAGGCCAGCAACCAATTCAGTGTATGGATCAGTCAGTAAAAAGAAGCCATGGCTGCCAAAATAAAGGAATTGTGCTCCAAATTATGCCATCTCCACGACGAATTTAACACCAGCCAGACAAAACTATTTTATACATTCTCTTCAGATTTGATTACCCTAGAGAACTCCATCACAAAATCCGGAAATAAAGGCTGCATACAAAAAAATATCCATCAGCAATTGCAAATTTGCAGACATATGAAGATAATAAAATTACCAAAAAGAAGTCCTCAGAGATTTCATATTTAGAATTTAACCACTACATGGGACATAACAATCAACAGCAAACATAAATGTCATGAGAAAAAAAAATTGCTTGATGCAGAAATCCAATGTCATGTGTATTTAACCAAGGCAGTAAAAAAGAAGCAGCCAGATGAAAAAAGATACCAATTTAACAAGAATTTGACAATGCATTGGTCTAGAGTTGTCTAAATTTGACCAAATATAAGAAATCAAATGAGCACATGGGGAAAGAAAGGAATAAATCAAAGATGTTCGGCAGGGTAAATGCGTAAAAAAAAAGGAAAGTAAAAATTGCCTTAAACTTCAAGGGATAGCCAGATTCTAATCTGAAATTGAAGGTAAAAATATATGTTTTTGATTAATTTCTGCGAATTCAAAAAACAATTCACAAAAAAACTACATTTGGGGGGGAACTCCCTTAAAATCAAAATCATGAAGAAAACAACTTTGATCAAGTTAAAAACAAACCACAAAAAAAGGGAATTTTGACGAAATACCAATTTAAAATAGGGGAAAATGCAACAAAAGACATTTAAAATAAAGAGAAAAAAAGAAAAAAGGATACCTGTAATGAATTGAATGATGAATTGTTCAGGATCCCGAAGAAGAAGTAGAAATCAACAAGTAATCTGGATCCTCAACGTTGTCTAAACTATCTATAAATCAACCGTCTAAATGGCTGTGACATCTATATAATATAATGGGTTCTTAAATCTGAAGCTTTTATGGATGGAGCCAGGAATATACCCTGGTAGCCGAAGGCATAAACGCAGAGGAAAAAAGAACAAAAAGGAAAAAGAAGAAGACAGGAAGAAAAAATGGGAACTGTTCGGAGAGAGAGAAGGAGGGGGGCAAATGTATGTGGACGAAAATGCCCTCTATCTTTTGACTTATTGACGTTCACGTTAGCAGTTTTCTGCCACGTCTCTTTGAGCTCATCGTTTTGACACGTGTCTCATTTCGCGCCACGCAGGATTAACGACTTGCCACGTCTCTTTGTGATTTTTTTGGAAGTTTTATTTACACCCATTTTATTTTTAACGTTCCGGCTATATACACCGCAAATCCCCACGTCCTTAAGGACGTGCAAGATATTATACAGCCACCCGAGCCCGGACGTGCAAGCACGTTTTTAATTTTTTTTTAAAACGTGCTTGCACGGTCTTAAGGACGGGCTTGCACGTCCTTAAGGACGTGCAAGCCCGTCTACAAAAGACGAAGAGGACGTGCCTCTTCGTCTTCCCTTCTACGCTCAGAGAAATCGATAGAGAGAGATAGATTGCCGGAGGTGAGAAATCGATAGAAGAGATCGAGACTGAGAGAGAGATGGAGCCGGAGAGAGAGGTGGTGGTGGAGCCGGTAGCTGATGAGGGTGGTGGTGGGGGTGGAGCACTGGGGGAGGGGGTGGCGGTGGAGCAGGTGGCCGGGGGTGGTGGTGGGGTGGCACCCATGGAGGTTGAGGAGGGTGGTGATGGTGGTGGTGGTGGAGCGGCGGCGGCGGCGGCGGCGGTGGCGGCGGCGCGGCGGCGTCCGGTAGTGGTGGTGGTGGTGATGGCGACGGAGTGGTGGAGGCGGACCTATTACCGCCGCGGAAGCGGCGGTCTGTAGAGGTTTCGCCGGTCCCGACCCCACCGGTATGTTTTTGATTTATTTAAATTGTTTGATTTATTTTTATAGTTTTATAATATAGTTTATATTTTAATATAGTTTTATAATATAGTTTATATTTTAATATAGTTTTATAATATAGTTTATATTTTAATATAGTTTTATAATATAATTTGATAGATTATTTTAGTATATAGTTTGATAGTTTTAATGTAAAAACAATAAAAACGATTAATATATATGACAAGATATTTTAATATATTAAAATATAATAAAAGACATTAAAATAAATGAAAATAAAAACATTAAAATATATGAAAATATATTAAACTACATACAAATAAATTCTAATTGAAAAACAATAAAAAAAGAGATCTTATAGTTTTAGTATATAGTTTGATAGATATTATATAGTTTGTACATTTTGATAGTTTTAATGGAAAAACAATAAAAACGATTAATATATATTACAAGATATTAAAACATATTAAAATATATTAAAAGACATTAAGATAAATGAAAATAAAAATATTAAAATATATTAAAATATATTAAACTACATACAAATAAATTCTAAATAAAAGACAATAAAAACATTAAATTTCATAATAACAGGCAGGGAGGCTCATGAGGGGTGATGGTACCCTCCGGCCTGTTACGATCGCCGGCCGGGCAGCGGTCAGCCAGATTCCAGAGGAGACGGTACCCGACATTCCGACAGCCACAGTCGACGATCTGCTTGCGTCTGCAGAGCGGTACCAGCAGTCGATGGGTACCCCCCCGGCCGACGAGCACGACAGCTTCTGGAAGGGTCTGCCAGCTTGGGATCCTTCTAGCGATGCGATGATGGGGTTGCAGCCTTCTTTGGAGACCGCTGATGTTTTGAGTAGCTGCATTACTGACGTAGTCGTTGGGCGACGGGGCGACATGGGTAGACCGCCTACTCGTGTTCCACCCACCATCCCGGAGGCATCTACTTCAGCCGTTCCGGAGACTTCTACTTCAGCCGTTGCAGAGGCTTCTACATCCGGCACCCAGGAGGCCGAGCCTTCGACCTCCCCCACCCCAGCGACGATCTCCTTGGCCTCTGCAGATGATGTGATCCCTGACGTCGTTGAGGAGGCTGTCGACGGTCAGGAGGGGCAGGCTCAGGCTCAGGGCCAGGGGGGCCCACAGGTAGAGCCCGAGCCCATACCTGCGCAGGCAGCCGCCCCGGCTGTGCAGGTTGACCCTTTATTGCCGCCGGGAGAGCTGCTTCTGTCTTACAGACATCACCGCGCGTATCAGGTGTGGAGAGATCCTACTGTGGAGCTGCCGCTGCTTAAGTTCCACCACCGGGCGACCCACCTGCAGGCTTTCGATCGCTACATATTTGAGGGCCCGGGGACCTGGGTGCAGGATCTGATCCCATCCGGCATCCCGCAGCTGAGGTCCCTCCACTGGGAGTGTGTCGACGAGTTTACCTGCACAGCCTTCTTGGAGCATTGGCACCCGGAGACCAGCTCCTTCCACTTTCCATGGGGCGAGATGACCATCACGCTGCACGATGTTGCCTGCCTCATGGGACTTCCGATCGAGGGCCTCCCTTGTACGTCAGATCTGCCCGCGGGAGCGTTGATCCCCACCGTCGCGGAGTACTACCAGCTCACCCCGCAGGCACTGAAGTCATACAGACACGCTGGCGGACCTCCAGTGAGTTGGTTGACTGAGCTCTGGCAGCAGAGACACGGCCCGCTCGTCGACCCCGCCCCCGCTGATGACCCAGAGGCCGCGGCTGATCCTGAGCAGATTAGGCTGCGCATGCATGTGGGAGGGGGGCAGCCCCAGGATGACCCTGCCCAGGGGCGGTTTCTCCACATAGGCTACATGTCCATCGCTCTCGCCGCGACTTTGTTTGTGGACAAGTCGCAGAGCCGGATCCCATGGAGGATATTCGGCCTTATTTGGGACATCCCGCGTACGGCCACCCTTGCATGGACAGCAGGTGCCCTCGCATGTCTCTACGGTATATCAGATTCCTCTCGTCGTCCTAGCTTGGCATCATCCGTTCACATGTCTTCCCATGACCTCGCCGACACCTGCTAACAACCCTCAATCAGCAACCTTTGGTGTAGCCTGCATCGGAAACCAAGACCATTTTGCCGCGGTACGACTTCAAACGTCTTCTTTTATTACCTATTCTTGCTTTTCATATATATGTCAATACTCTAACTCTAATTTTTCGTTCTCATAGATCTGGTTGCGTCGTAACGCTCCTATTCCGCCGCCACCGCCAGAATGGGTCGCACATCATCATCCGAGCGTCGAAGGATGGGATGCTCCGTTTCAAGCTCAGTTTGAGAGATTTCGAGCCTTGCGTGTCGAGTCCGGCCGCCCTTTACTATTTTCCTAGATTTTATTCCACAAGTTTATTAAAATTATGAATGTAAACTTTTTTTTTCCGTTCCTTGTAACGTTATTCACATATTATCCGAATGAAAACCTTAACAAATATTGTTTTCTATTTACTTTTACCCGAAATCCTTCAACTCCACTAGCTAACACTTCAATTTTATCAATTAACATTACAAAACCCTCGGAATTCCTAAACCCTAAACCCTAAAACCCTACTAGGGTTTGCACGTCCTTAACAACGTGCAATACTTGCACGTCCTTAAGGACGTGCAAGAACGTTGTTAAGGACGTGCAGCCTTTGCTAGTGGACGTGCATAGTCCCATACTTGCACGTCCTTAAGGACGTGCAAGCACGTCCCTAAGGACGTGCAAATCCTTAATCCGGATTTGCGGTGTATATAGCAACACCCATTTTTAATTTACATTACATCTCTCTTTTTTTAAAAAAGAAAAAATACACCTTATATCTATTGAGTCACAAACGTGTGACACAGGGCGAGATATAAAGTCTATTTTAAAAAAAATAAAAAGGGAATATCTTGTACTCCGTATAGATAGTAAAAAAAACGTGTGTAAATAGTAACATTTTATTTTAAATGTCTTACAATGCTCTTTTTCTATTGACAAGATGAATGGTAACCTATTGCATTTTAGCTCTTTTTATTTTAAAAAAGTAACTATAGTTTGACCCGAGACAAGTTGTGGGAAGAATTTTGCATTGAAATCCCAAAAACATTGTTAAGATACTAGACATCCTAGTAAACTCAAGAGGGCGAATAATCGGCAGACGGACAAAATAGTTAACCGTCAACACAATTTAGCAATGATTATTTACCGTGGTGAAAAGGCCATTTGTTGTGGCAAAAGTGTGGTAGCAACTGCTATAGCCATGGGAAACCAAGCGTGACGAAATCAAAATTATCCAACGAGCTGAATTGCAACCTAAATTATTACAAAAATTTCAGAAATAGTTGACATATATAATTTCAGAAATTCAGAAAATTTCAAAATTTTCAAAAATTTCAAAAATTGTCAACCAGTCATCACATATTCACATGCTGAACAGTCCTATAATACATTAATACTTTATAAAATTATTTTAAAACATATTCCACCGTAACAATTTTCAGCCTAAATTATCCAGCAAGTTGAATTACAACCTAAATAATTACATAAATTTCAGAAATAGTTGACATATAAAATTTCAGAAATTTCTTAATTTTAGAAATAGGCATCACATGTTGAACAACCCCATAATTTCGTAACTTTCAGAAGATAATAAAATAAGAGTCATCACATGCTACACAATCACATATCAAATTGTCTATAGTCCTAACAAGCCATTATATATTTGTAATGTGTGTGATTCGTTCTGTAGTGCCATACTCTTGCCACAATTCTTCAAAACGGTTTACCTTCTCTCCCTTAAACCTATCTCCCTCAATCAAATGACATCATCCTCTCGCCACACGGACGCTTCATCTCGCTGCCTTAAAACGATCACTATAACATTAGACAACTCTAATGACTTCGACAATGCCAGCAATGCAGGCGAGTCACTTATTGGTTTTGTAGTTACATATACATTGTTTTGGTTTGAATTTTTGTAATGTGTGTGATTATATTTGATTTGTTTTTTTTTATGCAGCACCCGTCAGGCCCCCTTTTGAATTAGGCAACGAGGTCGAGGTGATCGGGGTCGAGAGTGGGATGTTGGGGTCATTTTACGAGGCCACCGTTATTCGATTTACGATCCAAAACCGGGACCAGACCGGAATTTTTGGTCCGGACCGAAATTGGACCATAAACTTTATCATTAAAAAAAGGGAAAGGAGCCAAGGAGGTCTGTCAAAAAAATAAAGAAAAAGCGTGCCCTTTGCCCCTTTATGCTTTTCCAATTTCCAGTACCCTCCTCACGCCTGCGTCCCCTCCTCACGCCTCATCCTCCAAATCCAAGCCGGCAGCAGGCTCTCGCACGGCGCTCCATCTCTCTTCTTCACTTCCGCCTCTCGTGCTCGCCGGCAACAGGCTCTCGCTCGTCCGCCTCCCATGCTCACCGGCAGCAGGATCTCGCTCCATTGGTGAGTTTACATCTCTCTTTTCAAGTTTTTAGATCTAGTTTTTTTGTGTATTTTGACAAATTAATATCGATTTTAGTATGGATTTGGAGTAATATAAGTATTCTAGACTAAAATTCGTCCCGATTTTAAATCTAGGGTTAAGAAATTTCAATTTGTAATATTTGTAGATCTAGATTCGATTTTAAATGTAAATGTTAGATAAATTTCAATGTTGATTTTAGTCTAGGCTTTGTGCTTGAAAAAATCGAGAAACTACATAAAGTGAGCCTAGATTGAGTCGATTCAATTTGACCAACACTATTTGCAATTTATAGTCAAGGGTTTTCAATTCAATTTAACAAAAAACTTTGTTACTTAAAAGACTAAGAGTGTATTCAATTTAGCTAATGTAACTATGAATGAGATTAAAGCACTTGTTTTTTTTTAACAGAATTATGAGTAATTCGATATCCATGGAAATTTATTCAAAACATTCATGCAATTTAAGTGAGAGGGATTATTTTTGTTTTGAATGAATTATTTGTGGCATAGAATGATTTCATGGCAAATCTCTTATTTGTTTAAATAGATACGTATGGACCAAACGGAGACTACTGAGTTATCTGATGATACTGGAGCTCCTTCTGAGGTGCAACCACAAACAGAAGGGGCATCATCATCAAAAAGTAGTAGGCAACCAACTCAATCATCAAGAAGGAAGCGAAGAGAGTATTGAGATCACTTTACGGTGTACTTTGATGAGGCGGGAAAGAAGAGAGCTAGGTGCAACTATTGTCCGAAGATATCCCTTGCTTGTGATTCAAACACAAATGGCAATAAAAATATAGGGAGACATTTTGAGGCATGTCCAAACAACCCGAACAATTAAGGCAAAGGTACTCAATCTAAACTCACTTTTTAGAATGTTGGAGATGGGGGGTCGAAGATGAAAAATTGGACATTTGATGAGAAATTTATTAGGGAGTATGTGTCTCGAATGGTTATTAGAGATGAATTGCCTTTTGCATGCATTGAGAAGGATGGTATGGTCGATGCATTTTATGCTGCACAACCTTTATTTAACATGTCATCACGTTATTCAGTTAAACGCGATTGTAAATCTCTTTATGTGAGAGGACTAGAGAAGTTGAAGAAACACTTGAAGGAGTCTTGTCAAAGTGTGTGTTTAACTACAGACACTTGGACGTCGGTGACAACTGATAATTATACATGTGTAACTGCACATTGGATTGATAATGATTGGAAGTTACAGAAGAGAATTCTGAACTTTATGTTTACCACTTGCCATAAGGGGAATCAATTGGGAGAACACTAGAAGATTGCTTGAGGTTTTGGGATTTGTCTAGTAAGTTCTTGAATGTTACTGTTGACAATGCATCAGCTAATGATGTTGCTTGCAACTATATGATAGAAGTGGCTAAGGATTATAGTTGCATTGGGAAGGGTGAGTATGTGAAAGTGAGATGCATTGCACACATCATAGATCTGATTGTGCAGGATGGTCTCAGGGTGTTCATGTTGTTTAGATTCGGTGGAGAAATATATAGATTTCACTTAAGGAACTTTTTACATTTGTATGGAGTAAAGGTCTTGACGAGAAGGTAACAAACTTTAATTACTTTACATTTGTGCAATTGTGCTTAATTGTTATCATAATTTCCTTAGCTTTTCTTTGTTTTACCTTCTAGGTGCTCTCACTCAAGAACTCAAGATCGACGAGCTTGCAAGATAATGAAATCACTCGATTACAAATTTCAACATATGCTATTCATTATTTTCAAACCTTTTTTATGGATGTGTTTGTTTTAAGTTTAAACTATAATCATTTTGTACGTTGAATTTGGGTTGGATTTGTCATTGTGTTTAACTTTTAAACATTGTACTTTTATGGATTTGATGATGCATGAAGCTCGAATGAATGAAATCAAATCATCTTTTATGGATTTGATGATGCATGAAGCACGAATGAATTAAATCAAATCATGAATGAATGAATTTTCAATTTACAGGTGTTTGATTTAACACAACATGCAAACAGGGGCTACTGTAAGGGTTGCTGTAAAGTTTTGGTCCAACTGGTCTTTACAGTTCGCGGACTGGAAAGACCGGGACCATAAGTTCCGGTCTTGGTCCGATCCGCGGTCCAAGTTCTTGGAGATTACGGTCCACCGGTCTTGGACCGGACTGGAATCTCCGGTCCGGTTCGGACCGGATGCCCATCCCTAGCGAGGGCCAGCACATCAGCGGTCAGACAGCCGGATGATGCACCAAGTGTGCCGGCACCCTTGCGAACTAGCACATCTATGCTAGGCCGCGACGACGAGGATTTCCTCACCGATTACAACGTCGACGTAGTGGATACCTCACCTTTGGAGGTGCCGGCTAGCAGCGAGTGGGGAGACCCTTGGCAGCAGACTCTCGAGTATAGTACCATGCCCGACAGGAACCCTAGAGATTGGCCATTTTGGCAGAGAGTAGAGTCTCAGCCTATTCCCGAGGATAGCATACCTCTGGTTGCAACAACATCTTTCTACCTTGTTATTGGTACCTCTTTCTAGCCTACTGTGGGTCCCTCGTCACCGACCGTCGACACTTACTTTGCAGAGGAAAATGAAAGGTTAGGCAGTGGTGTTCACGACTCACAGAACCTAATGCCTGACCAAGTTATCTGGACAAGCAAAATGTTCTCGATATCGATGATGGACACCCCAAGTTTGTGGAGCCACTTAGTTCGTACAGGACACACCGGTGTCGCTCATTGTGGACATATGAGGTTAGTTTCCTTTAATCATGTTTAATATAGGGTTACGTTTAATCCATATAAAACTTTGTCGCTTATCATCACATAATGTGGTTATTAGGCAGTGGACTGTCATGTCAAGAGCATTCGGCGTACGGAATGATTTACTGGCCTACGACGACGGCCTTGTGACATGTCCTAATGGAACTGGTGGTATCTGGTTAGGTGTAGTGGGTTGCATGTGCTGGAAGACATTAGTTTTGGGAACGTCGATCATTGTCTCATACAAGCATTCCTATATCGGTGGCATTCGGAAACCAACGCTGTAAAACACTGTTCGCTTCTCACTTGATTGTGTAATCCTTGATCTTTCCCTTTAGTTCGATGTTGCATATAATATTCCAGGAGCACAACATATGTTTTACCGTGGGAAACTACTCCCGAAGAGCCTTAATAAGACCCAACTCTCTGTCTGTAACAATTACATTTGGTAGGCGGTTTCCGCATAAATGACGTAGTCGCCTCAATACCCAACTATAGTGATCCGTGGTCTCCCCTGCCATAAATACGTTGATGGTCCAGTTGTCAACATCATTTTGACGACCTTCTAGCTCAAATTCGCATCCGAGATTCGTCGTTTTTCCTCGCCTACTCGATGCAGGTGGAAAATCTAAGTAGATATTACGACTATCCCGAGCCTCTCCGTGCTTGATCACAGATACCATGTTCTTTATTTTCCCTATATATCTAGCCCATGCCTTCATGTTCACTTAATCGGCCCAAAAACCATCAAGTTTAAACATCGAACTATAATCTGTACCCATATCAAGAGGTTGGTTTTGTTCATGCATAATGTAACTTGTGCACTAAGAAAATTTTCGTGTGAATTTACACTATATGCAAATTGACAAAATATGCTAAAATAACGCTATATTATATGATGAATCCAGATTACACCACTACTCGATTATGATTCCCTACTTTAGCTTTTATAACGGTTCAAATTATGATTCTATTCAAACAACAAAACCATAACTATAAAAACCTTCGCGCTATATGAACAACTTTGTTTGAGCTTCATCGCCATTCCACTATATACTTCTAAAAACTTTAACGATGTATGAATAGTTTACCTTGAGATTCTTGACCAGCTCCTCCGGATCACTATAACTGAAAATGTCGAATGGTAGCTCACCTCCACCCTCTCCTTCTGGTAACGCCATTTAAACGGATGGTTAATACCTAATACACGATTGGAGAGAATATGATTTCTCTACAGAGAGCAATCCAAAATGTCATAAACCCAACCTCCAAGCCCCTATTTATAGACCTTCGTTTGGCCAAGCATCACTCTGGATGCCGACTTAGGAACTCGGCCTCTCCACCTGGTTTGCCGACTTCGGAACTAGGCATAGACACCGTGCAATTGGCGATATGTGGCCGTGTGAATAATATACTCGTAAATATGCCTTATTTTAATAAAATTTACAACCCTACCTAAAAAAAAATTGCAAAAATACACACATTAATCTTAAATATAAAAAGGCCCATTTGCAGAAATACACCAAATCGGTGTTTGGTTTGCAAAAGTATACCATTTTTCTGAGAATAGCAAAAATAGGATAGGTGGGTCATTTGTGCTAAAAAATAGGTCATTTGTGCTAAAAAATATTGATTGATTTTACCTTTAAATTTAAATGTAAAAATCATTAAAAGGAGATTTATGAATTAAAAGAAAAGTTAAAAAATATATAAAAAATCAAATATACATTAAAATAATGTTTTTAATTTTTTTTCTCAGAAATTTAAAAATAATAAAAGTAGCCGGATGAAAAACATCGCCTTAGTAAGAGAATTAATACTGACAGGAACAAATTTTTTGTTGACAGGATATATGTTTTTTTATGACAAGGCTAAAAATTAATACTGACAGGATGGAGTTTATAATAGGGAAGAGAAAAAAGATACGATTTTATCCTACCATAACTAGAAATTAAAGGCATGTCCAAGATGACAAAGTTATTCGTTCACTACGACAGGATTAATGTTTATAGTGACAAAGGTGCGGATGTACATTGACAGGATTGAAGCTATAATCTAGGAGAGAATCACTGAAGATACGGTAAATCATATCTTTAGGATTATTAACCATATTTACAAAAGGATTGTCAATATATATCTTGAAATCATAATATTATTACATTGACAGGATGAATATTGTTCTTGACAATCCCAAATATGAACATTGACAGGATATGATCAATAATCGGCGGGAGATTGAGTAAAGATACGGTTTTGACCTAAATTATAACCACTAGATTATAATCGGCGGGAGATGGAGCCGGAGGTTGGTCTGCTCTTGGGTCGAGGCCGGCGCCGGATTACGCCAGAGTGCTTGCGCAGCGACGGAGGGTGAAGGCAGTGACGGTCGGGCTGCTCTTGTGTGTTCTGGTTAGGGATTGGGATTGGGTCGGTCGGGGGCGCCGGAGTGTAGGCGCAGCGACGGAGCCGGAGACGCGGGCTCAGGTCCGAGCGCCGGAGACTTGGGGTTGGGGATGAGCACTGGAGATTTAGGGTTGGGGCTGCTCTTGTGTGTTTTTGGTTAGGGATTGGGTCGGTCGGGGCTAGGCTATCCTGTTAGTAGGGATTGGGTTGAGATTGGGAAATTTTTTTTTTATTTCAGTTTTTTTTATTATTTAATTATTTAAAATAATTTTAAAATATAAGAAAAATGAAAAATACTTAAAATATTTAACTTTTTTTTTTCTGATTTTTTGGGGGTGGTGGGTAGTTTTGATAATTAAATAAGGTATTTTTGTAAATTTCCATATATTGATGCAATTGTTTTCAAATCTAGGTATTTTTGCAAACCAATTATCAAGGTGGGTATTTAGTAGTAATTCCCATATAAAAATCTCAGTCGGAGTTACTGTATAATTTAATTTCCGTGCCTGGGAGACATCACACTGGTGAGGTGAGGTGAGGTGTAAGAATTAAATTGGAGTCGGAGGCCAGGAAACGAAATCAGGTAACCTCCTCTAAACCAAGTCAGTATCCAATCAAGGAATCTCCACCGTCACCGCCACCGCACCGCCACCAGCTTAGCCAATCCAGCCGCGCTCACCCCTGCCCCCTCCCTCACCTCCGGCAACCAATGCCACCGAAGTCATTAGCCTCCCGCGGCGGTCCCCGCTGCGCCGCCCGCGTTCCCGCCCGCAGATCCGCTGCGCAATCTCCTCCTCCTCTCAACAGCTCCGTCCCGGACCAGTCCCCGACGACGGCAAACGCTAGTTCTGCCGCTGTTACCCCCACCGCGGCCACCGTGTCTCCTATAGGGAGCTCCTCTCTTGATACCGCTTCTCCCTCCCTGACCGCCTCTGTGCCGAGTAGCGGAACGCCGTTGACCTCCGAGCCTCGGGATGACTCTGTCTTGGATCCTCCTGTCGTTGCTGTTGAGCCGCCTCCGAACAATGTCGTTTCGGACTCGGCGCCTTCTCAAAAAAATCCGCTGGGAGTAGCAAACCCTAATTCTTGTTCGGATGAGGTTGGAGGAAGCCACGGACGGGAGCAGGAGCTGGAATCAGCTAGCGTTGAAGCTTCGTTGAAGGGAGTTGTTAATGGAGGCAGCAGTGGGAAGAAGAAGATAGTTGTGAAAAAGACCGTTAAGATTATCAAAAAGATCGTAAAGAAAGTCCCCAAGAGGATCGTCAAAGGCGGTCCTAATCAGACAATTGCTGATGGAATTGCTCCTTGTACTAATTCTATGTCCGACTGTTTGAATTCGGGTCCTGATGTTGCTCTATCTATGGACATTGATAAACTGCAAGAAAAAGAGGATCTTTGTAAACAAATCAATGAAAATGAGCTGAATTTGGAAGTTCAAACTCACAGTGAGGGTGTGAATGTGACGTCAAACATTGAGAATTCAGGCCCTGATGTTCCTCTATCAGTCGAAATTGATAAATTCAATCAAAAGGTGGATCTTTCTGAGCAAACCAATGAAAATGAGAAAATTCAAGGAGTGCCCATAGAGGTTAATGAAAATGTGAATATTGTAGAGTGTCGCAAGGAAGAGAGTAATTTTGTTTCAGGAGAAGCTTTGGATGCCGAAAGAGATGGTGAAAAAGGAACAGAGGAATTCGATGTGAAGGAGGATCCTCTGACTGAAGCTCTTTATGCAGCAACAAATGAGGACAGGAATGAAGGGGTCGATGCAGTGAAAGATGGCGATAATGTTGCTAAGCCAGAAGATGAAATGGGCGAAGGAATGTATTATAGTGGTGAAATGGAGGCATTGGAAAGGCGGAAGAGGAGGAAGAGAGAGATATTTGTGGGAGGTTTGGACAACAATGCAAAGGAAGAGGATATAAGGAAAGTTTTTGAGGAAGTGGGTGAGGTTTTAGAGGTGAGATTGATGATGAATGGTAGTACCGGAAAGAACAAAGGTTATGCCTTTTTGCGCTATGCATCAGCAGTTGATGCTAAAAAAGCTTTGGAGAAGTTCTCTTCAGTTAAGGTATTTCTATGCATTCAAATGTTTTACTTGCTTTGCTCTTGTAGTGCAATATGTGTGTAGTTAGTTTAGTTTTGGTTTCTGCATTTCCATTTATATTTGTTCCTGTTTCCGCATTAGATCAGTAAATTACCTGGGATTACTCTTCTTGTTTTACTCATGAAGTTTGAGTGTTTGACCAAGCCAGAGGTAGATATTTTCCTTAAAGAAGTTTGTAGTTGGGGTAATCATGCTATCATGATGCCAAATGACTCAATCCCCATCCAAGAAAATGGAACTTAAGCAAATCTGCAAAGAAAAAGATTACCTTGTTTTTGGTCTTCGCTAAGATTACCCTTGTCATTACATTTCTAAGTAAAGGCGGTTATTGGAAAGAAGTTAATCGATGACCTTTGTTTTCCTTATTTATGCTAACGAAAGACATCCGTATCTTTTGGAACCGTCACAAATATAGTGCGTGTAGATTACGCATAACTACCTGTTATTTTGTTCATTTCCATGAAAACATCCATAATAACCCAAATTGAATTCAACCACTCATTATCCCTATTCCGTAATTTCCAAATTCACACCTAATCCTCTACCCTATGGAAATTACAAAAACCGAAAAGACTAAAATGGCTGCACTTACTAAACCAATTTTCATATGTTTTCCATCCCATTCCCTTATGGAGCTTCTGTCACTTCATGGATCTCATTCATCTCATCCTCCTTTCTTTCTTCCAAAACAATTCCCCACAGATCTTTCACTAAATCTCAAATTCTTCATCCCACATCAAGGATGCCCTCTCCTTCGTCTATACTCTATACTGCCTCCAACAGATAGCCCATCACCACTAGCAAAATGCCTGTCATCACTCATCACTGCCATCAAAGATTTGTGCTTATGAGATCTGTTTTCAATTCTTTTGCAAGCTTCGACTTTGGCACGGGCAATTTGTTCAGTTTACTCTCTTTTACCATAACTTTAATGGTAAAGGAGGTGTGGGTGGTAAATCGTTAATATCTCAGTAATGGTCGGTCTCATGCAATTTTGTTTATCATGGGTGATTTTGTGCAAAACAGCCTAAATAATGGGTTGTTTTGTGTAATATACCCATACATTTTGTTTTCCACATCTGTTTATCAAAAGAAAAAAATTAGGGGTTAGGATGGGTATCGGGCTAGAGAGTAACAATACGTGAAATAATAGTGAAAATAAGAAAAAGATAAATAATGGGCTCTACTTTTATCATTTATTCAATTCTCTGTTATCCTTGTTCAAATCTAGATGAATTTTCTAGTCTTATCTATTTTGCATTTCATAGTGTGATTATTTTGAGGAATAATAGTAATCAAAATGTCTGTGTGAAAGATCTGAGTTTCTCTATTAGATTGGGACTGAAGTTCTAGCTTGTAGCATTTGCTTTTTGGTGTTGTGTAACTTATGTAAACTCGTCATCAATCCACTTTCCAAATCATTTTGGTTATACATGTGCAAAGTCAAATGCTTGAGTAGGTTTTAGATTCAGATGAATTAGGATGTTACTCTGTGAACAAATACATAGTATTCCACTTGATGAAAGTTCAATTTCAGTTAAACTGAGTTCCAAGGTCAATTTTCATTTATGTTTTCATTATCCGTCATATTTGACAACAAGTACAAAATACTTTCCCATTTCCCAGTTGTGCATAAAGTTTTATTTTTATTGCATTACTTTATCTGTCATTTTGCTGATCTATTCCTTGTTTCTAAAATATGAAATCAATAGATTTGTGGCAAGGAGTGTAGCGCAAAACCTATGGAGGGTAATGACACAATACACCTTGGTGGCATTGATAGGAATTGGGAAGATGAGGATGTGAGCTTCCTGATTTTATCTTTGGTTAATATGAAGCTCCTTAGATGACATTAGCTGACTGTCATGCATTGTCTTGCTAGGTTGCAAAGCTGTTGCAGGAGATAAGGATTGAGGGAATTGATACTATTTTGGTCATGAAGGATCCACAGAACAAGGAGCGAAATCGTGGTTATGCATTTGTCGAATTTGAAACCTGTAGAGATGCTCAGCTTGCTTTTAAGAAACTTCAAAAGAAAGATGTTTTTGGCAAGAATTCTAAAATGAAAGTTGCTTGGGCTGGGCCATTGAATGTGCCAAATGAAGCAGAAATGCAAAAGGTATCTGCTGAATGTTATGGCGTTTATATATAGTTATGGACCTATGGTTTATGAGGCCTTGATTTAATGATGACTGGCAAGCTAGCCTGCAATATCTTTTTCAGAAATATCAAATTGTCTTGTCTCTATAAATTTTGGTTAGATTATTTCTGAAGCTGCTGAATGTGACATTGTGACCTACTTTTCTTCACTCAATTTTTTTGCAGGTGAAAAGTGTTTATGCTGAATACATACCTTTGAATTGGGATGAAGAGAAAGTGAAGGAGAACTTTGAGAAGTTTGGGGAGATAGATAATGTTGTTCTTGCAAGAAACCTGCGGAGTGCTAAGAGGAAAGATTATGCTTTTATCAACTTTAAAACACGAAAGGCTGCTATTGCATGCATTGAATCATTTAAGCACCAACCACAGAGTGATGAAGGAACTAAGGTTTGCAATGTGTAAATTTCCTAGGTCTTACAGTTTTTTCCTTGAATATTTTGTTTAACTTTCTTCTTTAGATGAATGTGAAGGTGTCTCTTGCTAGACCAATCTCAAGTAGCAAGCAACCTAAACAAGTTCCAAAGCCTAGCAATAAAGAAATTTCAATGGGTTGGCCAAATCCAAAACAAGGTAACTGAGAGAAGTGAAACCGCATATTTATCTGTAAAAATGTGTTTTTTCCTGGGGTATTGATGATACTCTTTGTAGGTACTGGCATGGATAGGCACATTTATCTGCAAAAATGTGTTTTTACTTCAGTATTGATGACTATTCCTTGTAGTTACTTCAGTATTGATGATACTCTTTGTAGGTACTGGCATGGATAGGCACATGTATCTGCAAAAATGTGTTTTTACTTCAGTATTGATGACTATTCCTTGTAGTTACTACTGGCATGATCTAATTCGTATTCTGTAGATGACATTTGCATTGTGAATTGTTATCCATGTCCTTACTGTGAACTTCGAGTTTCTTCTGGACTTTGAAAAGTGATTTGTTTTACACTTTGCATATTGTATGTTAATGATGTTGGAATATATTGAGATGTCTTGAACAACATATAAGCTTGGCGGGCTACTCTCTCTCAATTGGTTTTGAGATGGAACCCGTTGGGTTTATGTGTTGTTTGTGTCTCTTGTATGGCTCATACATGACCTTCCTTCGGCTTGTCTTTGACCCCACCGGACCTTAACATAGTATGAGCTTTAGATTAGTGGGGTTATGCATGTCTCAAATATGAGTTGTCCCACATTTAAAATATTGAGATGTCTTGAACATATAAGCTTGGTGGGCTACTCCTCTCATTGCCAATTGGTTTTGAGATGGAACTCTTGTTGAGTTTATGTGTTGGTCGTGTCTCCCGTACGTGGGCCTGTACACGACCTTTCTCCAGCTTGTCTTGACCCCTCCGGACCTTGACAAATGATTTATGCATCAAATATCTTTACTTCTCTGTTTTTCTAGTGCTCAACTATTTTTTTGAATCTTCTTGTTAGATGCTGTTCTTTTTGGCATTTATTAGTTGGATAATTTGGTTCTCCAATCTGTTTGCATTTAATGATGCTTATGCAGGTAATGTGATTGTGAGGCAATTTGACCCAAGAAACAATGCAGTTAATGTGCCTGTGAGGCAATTTGACCCAAGAAACAATGCAGCTAATGTGACACTGAGGCAATTTGCCCCAAGAACCAATGCGGCTGATGTGATCGTGAGGCAAATTGACCCAAGATACAGTGCAGCTAATGTGATTGTGAGGCAGATTGATCCAAGACACACAGGTGTATCGAGTATTCACTATCGACCAGAAATTCACCACACAGTTGTTCATAGAGATGAAAGATCTTCAACAAATTCTGAACTGGTACAACTATTGATCGAGGAAGCACGGAGGCCGCCACATGCAGGTTTTGTGGGATTTGCAGTTTATGTTTGTACATATTTGTGCTCATTTATCACATGGCAGTAATGGCTATATGGTGCAGGCTCACTATGAAGTTCTTAAGACTTGCACTTAATTTTTCCTTCTTTATTTATATATATTGAGTTTGTTCATTGACTAAAGAGATGGAAAAGGAGCCTCGTTCTAGATGAACTGGGTTGAAGAACATGTGGACTTAAACTATCTGCTTCACCTAGCTTCTACTAGTCTAGATTTTTGCTTGGCTGGCAGTTGTTAGAGGTCTGCATGTGGGCTATTATTTAAAATCCCTTTGCAGCATTTTACTGCACTGAAATATTAGCAACTTCTAATTACTGCTACTTGGATAAAGTATTTGATTTTATGACTTCCAACGTTATAAGAGAACCACAAAGTTCATTCAAGTGGTTAACTACTTAACTTCAACTTTCTGTTACAGGGCCTCTTAATGTTGGTCATCCAACCGCTGTTTCTGGCAGGAAACGTCCAGTTTCAGTTTTGGTGAGTCTTGTTGACTCTTTATCTGTGGTAAATTGTATGTGCTGTGGCTTTCACTTTTCTGAATGCTTATTACACTTGGCTGTAGGATCCTGATCCTATGTATTCTGACACAAGTAGATACCGCTTGCAAACCGCTTTGCTTGAAAGGTTGGTTCTCGTATACTTTCTATGCTGTAACTTCCATTTGCTTCGCCAATACAAAAACAAGGTGGTTGATTTTTTTTTTAAAATTTTTTTGTCTTCATCCAGATATGGTGCACATCCCCAAAGTGGCACCTCTGCTTCCTCGGCATATCATCGGGGTAAGGCTAATTTGATTATGCATCTGCTAAGTTGATTAAAAGGACACCTTCTTTGCGTTCCAAGTTAGTTGTAACCTGATGAATTTCTCCTCTTTCTTTTTCAGATTTACCGTACAATGAGGCTCAGAATTATTTAGGGAGTGAGGTATGAATCTACATCTCTGTGATAAGTGATTTCTTCTTGTTAGATCAATCAAATTTATGCAAGCTTCTTTCTTTCTTTCCTTTTTCCCTTTCATTCTTTCATTCATACCATTATTCATTGAACATTTGGTTAATACTTCATGCACATACCCTTTTTGTTGTGTCATGTTTGACATGGGTACAATAGAGGAAATCAAGAGTCGGGAGTTACACAATTACAGTAATTGAACCAGAAATCGTTGCCTGATGTTATACAATATTTTGAATCCATGTACCTCATTTTCCGATAATTTGTTCTTGTTTGTTTGATTAGACAGTATATGGTTAGTGTGCAATGTTCAAAATCCATGATTTCCCTGCTTACCATGAACGCGAGACTGAGCTGCGTAATAATTGGTTCGCCCAAATAAGTGCATGCTTCTTTGGCTAACTGTTCTTACCTTCATCTTTAGTCTTTCCTTTTGCAGCCTAGGGACAGATCTCACGGGAGCAATTACTTATTCCGTCGATGTAAGTAACAGGGTAAAAAAAAATGCTCATGAAATGTTTTCTAAGTGTGTAATTTGGTGTTTTGTATCAATTGTTCATATGATTTTTGTAAAGCTAACAAACTCAAGTTTTTTTTTTTGTTTTTTTTTACAGATTGATAATGCTAGGAAGACAGTGGTGGCCATAGAGCTCATTTTGTAGAACAGTTTCGACAAGTTAGTTACTTGCACACATGATGGATATTAATAGTCTTGTAAATCCTTTGTTATACTAATATAGGACTTTTCTTTGGGATATTATTATACAAGTATAAACTTCACTATTATTACTTTTAGCATCAGCTTGGTTTCAAGCTTATTAGCCAGGGAAGTAAAACAAACAAATTCTGTATATAAAAAAAAAGGGAAGTAAAACAAACGAATGTAATGAAAAAAAGAGGACATCGGTCCGTAAGGCTTTAACTAAATCCTGAAAGGGTTTCATCAAATTCCCGCAAGGGCCTCGATTAAATCCCGAAAGGGTCTTCTGGTGCTTTTTACTTGGGTGGCTCTCGGCGGCGTCTTTGGGTGTTCGTGACTTTTCTATTCTTAGTTGGGGTTTTGGCGTCCGGTGTCGGGTCTGGCTGGGGTTGAGGCGGTGTGTATCGAGGCGATTCCGTGTTATGTAAATTTACTTGGAGTTTTGTCTTCACTGCCCACAAGAACTCCTGATGTACCGTTGGCCAGCGGTGTCATTGTTTTGTGGCGCTTGGCGTCGGGTTGTAGTCTATGTTGTCCCCAATGTTTTAGGGTTACGTTTGTTTGTTCGCTAGGATATGTTTGTTTGCCACTTTTTGTATTGCACCGTTCTATTTTAGATTTGTATGTTTGACGGTTTGCCGTCTGTCGATTTTGTCGGCCACTCGAGGTGTCAGACCTGTCCGGTCCTCGAATTCTTACCTTATAAAAAAAAATCTAGGTTTGACCAATAAATACTGGGTTTTAAAATAGATATTTGGACTCGAAATGATCAGAATCTACTTAGCCTAGTTCACGGGTCAATCCGGCCGTTTGTTTTACCATAATATTTTATGCTATTATTCACTATTCATTATTTTTTTACATAAAGTCCATAGACTAGATGACTTTCGTCTATAGGCAAGGCAAAGTTTGTGTAATTACACTCGGATCTTTTTCATTTTTTACAACATAATTATGGAATGGTTCGAGAAAAAAAAATTACCTTCAACCCTACCTTTTTACAGCTGCCCTCCTTCATCCTTCAATCCCCGTTCATCTTCAACCCACCAACACAAAACTTTCATCAACTTCATTTGTAGATCTAGCCATTTTAGAGCGTCTTTTTTTTTGCCAAAATCTACACCAATCTAGCACTACAAAGGTATGTTCTCTCGTATAATGTAAAATTTTCATTGATCTCAGTTGATTCAACACAAAAATTACGGGTTTTGAATTTTGAGCGAAATAGTGAAAATCCGGTTTTTTTCGATCGATTTTGTGTTGTTTTTGGAGTCTTTGTGTGTGTGTGTGTTTTATTGCTATCTTCATCATAGGAGGTTGGATTTGGAACATTAAATGCCAATGTAGGTGATAGGAGTTGATTATGGGCGAATTTCAGGTCGAAAGCACACGACAATCTGGGCGGGGAAAACTCTGTCTGCTCGCTGTTCTAGGCCGAGGAAAGAGATGAAGCTCGGCTAGATTACACGAGGAAACAGACTAAGCTCGACTTATTTTTATATCTTCTCTCTATTTAGCTTTAGATCTAAGTGTTTCATTATGTGCTCTCTAATATTCGTTTTTCTTCTTCTTTACCGAATGATTTTCAATTCTTCATCTCCTTGAGCGCTTTCCTACGGTGATTTGGGTTTTACGGTTTCCTTGAGTGATTTCCTACGGTTCCTCTATAATTCTTCATCTCTTCGAGCTTAGCCTGTTATACTGGTTGAGGAAATTCTTTGAGCTCGTGGTTCTGGGCCGAGGAAGAAGAAGAAACTCGACATTTGTAGATGAGGAAACAAACTAAGCTCACCGAGATTTTTGTAAAGGCTCGGATTTTCAACTCCTAATTTTTCGGAAAAAGGAAATTAAAAATGAATTTAAATTGAATTTAAAACTCGTAGAGCAGATTCCGACCTAAATTTAAAATTTGACGAACGATTCCGTCCTTTCACCTCGAGAATTTAAAATAATTATCGGATAGCGATATCCTTTTCAGTTTTAAAAAAAATTAATCGATCGAGAAAGCGAGATTCGGGGAAACTAACATTCGGGAACTAATTTCGGGGTTCGAAATTCACCTATTCGAGATTTATTACAGGGTATTGATTTAACCAATTTCACACTCAATCCCTACCCACTCCCTCACCTCACCATACCCTTCAAATTCACCCCTTACCCCCTCATTGTCATTCACCATCACCATCACTAACTCCCTTCTTCACCAAGCTCATCACCATCATCTCCCATTCAATCATCAGTCCGTCACCACCACCACAGCAGCCCAAGCACCCCCCGTCCCCTATTTTCCACGCCCCAGACCTAAGCTTCCCCATGCTCACTAGTCCACCTACTGCCTCCCTTGTTCGTCCTCTTCTACCTTTGTTTTCCCTCTCGATGCCCATTGCCGGTGAGCGAGGCCGTGCACGGTAGGAGTAGCGATGCCGCCCCAGCCGGTAGTTACTCCTGTACTACTCAGTCTTGTTGCTGTGCTCGATTGGACAAGGAGCTCGAAGCCACGGATCCGATGATGGGGCTGACACCGAGGACAAGTGATTCCGTCGGTTGCTGACCAGCCGTCGATATCGGACCACCACCAGCGCCACTTGAGGGGCTTGTCGCTGAAGTAGCCCGCCAACACATGGGCTGAGTCCACCGCGAGTGAGCCCTCGATTCCAAGCCTTGACCCTCGTTAGCCTAGTCGGGAAATGGGGTATAATTTATAACCTTGAACTTACTAAGTTGGTTTCTAGTGGTTAATTAAATTAGCTACATATTGGTAATTTATCATTCAGTTTGGCCTAACAATAAGGTATTTAGTGAATTGGTTTAATTTAATTAGCTTAGTGTCTTTCACTAATAAAATGAAATAAGGACATTTTGAGAAGTGACTACGATAGGAAGCTTACCGTTAGTGATTTATGAGCCATGTGGTTGGATTTGACTATATAACTGTTGGTGAGTGTGACCTTGTTAAGTTCATTGACTAGTCACCTAGAGGTATTAAGGATTAAACCGGTTGGGGGTTAAAATTAGGCGGGTTTGGTTCGATTCGTTTGAGTTTGAATGATTTTAGTTCGGTCCAGGTTTATCCGTTTATTTATTTAATTATTTAATGGGACTTAAAATATTATATAATATTATTTAAGGATTAAAATATAAAATATTATTTTGGATATCTTATAAAGGGTTGGTTTTATTAATAAAATGGATGAGATTTAAAAAGAAATTTGAAAAATATTTTCAAGGATGGCAAATGATTTAATAAATAAATTGAAAAAGGAATTTTGCGAGCATTTTGAAGGGTCGGAATTCTTAACTGTTTAACTTGGATTTTGAAACGGTTTTGAAACTAATTTGGGAATCCGACTTGTTCGTTGACTAACTAGCATGATGATATGATCGTTTGACTGACGGTATGATATGTGTGACTGATAGCATGATTTGTAGTGATTAGTTATAAGCAGATGAATATTAATAACTTATGACGATGATATATATATGCTAAACGTGAGTATTAAATGGTAATATGCGAATTTGGCTAAGTATGAACCATGACTTGCTAATATATGTTTTAAGCATGAATTGTTGATATATGTAAGCATGCTGATGATTGCGAAAACATAATATTCGAATATATGCCTGGAGTAGAAAATCCTGATCTAATGCTATATATTGATGAGATGAGATGTTGCTGAGATGATGATATTAACACTATATATTGTGAGAGGTACTATGACGAGATGTGAAATACGAGGCGAAATAGTAGGTGATGAATGTTGAGACGAGTTGAATGACTATGAGGATAATGAAGTATAATGATGGGATTGCTGACTATGTGGACTATATGAAATCGTGTGTGCTTGTATGTTAAATAGTTAGACTTATATTCTCGTTGTGATTACTAGGCGATCTTAAACTATTTAATTGCTGCAATGCTGTTTTGCACCGCTAGGTAAGTTCCTAGAGCTTGCTCAGATTGATTCCCATGTGCATGTAATCATAGGATATACTAGGTGTTGCATATGCATAAGAGCATGCCATGTAGTATTATGCTAGGTTGCACTAACGTTTGAGCATACTGTGCATTTGTAAATAGAACGTTCGTTATCTGTGAAGTCACTAGAGTCTTTGCTAGGGTCATAGAACAGTCCAGTCTCATAGGGTTTGTTCTGATAGAGTCATTTGAGAGCATGATTTCCTGATATATATGACTGCGGCGGTGACCGAGTGTCCAACCCCGACTGAGGTGTGGACTGAGGCATGAGATATATTGTGGCACCGACCGAGTCGTCTAGCCCCGATTGAGGCAGACATCCGACCCCGGCTGAGGTACGGACATGAGAGAGATACCCGCCCCGACTGAGGCATGGGTTTTGAGAGATTGGGACATGCCACTTGCCATTCTGTGTGGGCCCATTTATTGCATTTCTATTAATATATATATATGAACTGTCAGCATGCCTTTTGTGTTTAAATTCCTGTCCTGCATTAGAAGCATGATATTAGGTATAGTGTATATGGTATGATTACAGTAGGACCTAGTCCTGTGTGTGGGCCTCAGTCTGATCCCACGCCCTGTATTATTTTTTTTTAGGTATGATTGCAGATACTTGATCGCTTGGTGTCTTTGTGACGAGGTTATCTTTTGGCGCTAGACCGATCGAGAGATTGACTTCACTAGACTTATAAACTCGGATAATATCAACTCGTGATTTACACCATATTTTGGATTTGACCTGGCTCTACCGCGGCACCCAAGGTATCATTTTAGACTTATGAATGGATTTGTATGCTAAAAGGATTTTCCCGACTTAGTCTTAGGACAGGTACAAGGGTTTTACCCCGGGGTCTCCAACAGACCTTACGGATTTGGGCACGAAATCCTACTTGGAACTACTAATGTTCGTTTTTTAAACCTTCAACCTGTACTCGGAGCGCAAGATCCAACGAGGGGTTTCATCCCTCGAAACGTAACTCGGGAATCATAATCTCAAGCCGTTACAATTTTTTATTTCCTCCCTAATTAGGTTTAGATCTAAGTTTTGCATTAGGTGCTCTCATATTTGTTTTTCTTCTTCTTTACCTCCATTCGATTTTTGAAAACTTCTAGATATTGCTACTTGAGTAAGCTACTTTATGTTTTAAAAACTCCTAGATATTGCTACTTATCTTGAGTAACTACTTTCTATATGATTAGAAAGAACATTGCACCATCTTCTCATTATGTGCAAGGTTGTCAGATCACACCTCTTATGGGATTGTTATGTAAAGGCTCGGATTTTTAAATTTCGATTTTAGATAAAAGAAATTAAAAAACGGATTTAATTCGGATATTTCAAAAAAAAATTGTCCTCAATTTAATAAGTCAAACTCGAAACTCTTAAAGCGGATTCCGACCAAACTTTGAAATTTATGCAAAATAGATTTTATTCTGCTTTCACATGTGAGCTTTGTCTTCTTCCCTTTTTCTTCACCAAATTTCAACATAATTCTCCTTACTCCCTCCTTGTATTTGAATGCAACAACAAACCCATCGCAACTCACTTTACTCCCTCCTTCCCCCTATACGATTGTGGCAAATCTTATCCCCTCTCTCCCAAGGTTGTACACTCCCTTTCTAGCAAAATGACAAATACATCTGCCTCTCCCTTTGACCTGATCAGCAGCAACAACCATACCCATCTCTCCTTATGTTATAGCAACCCAAAACACAAAACCCAAACAAAGCTCAAGCACACCCTTCTACACTCTCCCCCATTCCTTCATTCGGCCATCACAAGTCCACCACCACACCTCCATTCCGCCACCACCGTCAGCCACTCCTATCCTCGTCTCCGACCACCACCCGAGGCCGCAACCTCCACTCCCCTTGTCCCCTGGTTTGCCGAGAGGAAGAAACCCAACCATACCCCTTCCTTCCCCGAGACACTTGCAACAACTACATTGCCCCACCTCGGAGCCACCAACATCAGCAACGCAGCCGAAAAGCCCTGGAGATCCCCCGAGCGCAGCCGATGTCGCCTCCTCCATTTTCGTTTTCAAAATTAGTAAGGTTCGTTTCTCCTTCCATTCGACGTCGAGCTGCGAAAAGCCTTCATTATTATTAATGTTTTTAGCTATATACCATTTGGTATTCTGTGCTAAGGCCTTCATTATTATTATGCACTTGAGAATTAGGGGCATGCTAGCTAGTGTGTTAAAATTTCTGCCTTGCATTCTAGAAGCATGATTATTAGGTATAGCGTATGTGTGTACTTAGGGTGGGGAAAGAGCAAGTGGGCATCATCTGATCCTGCCCACTATTAATGTTTTTAGGTATCCATTATGCTTACTCCTATTGATGCTGATTTGGCTCCATGACCGCGGGGTCTAACATGGCGGAAAGAGAGAGTTGAGACTATGACTACACAAAATTAATAATGGTTTGAACTTAAGTATTTGGATTATGTTTTGACCCGGCTCCATTGTGGCAACCTTAGGTATGATTTTGAAAGCTTTACTGGGTTGTATGATAAATGGATTTTATGACTTAGGCCATAGGGCAGGTACAAGGGACTTACCCCGGGGATTCCAACGATTCCTCTCGGTTTTGGGTGCAAAATCCCACCTTTAAAGTGAAATTGTTGATTTCAAACCTTCAACCTGTACTCGGGGCACAAGATCCCATGAGGGGTTTCATCCCTCGAAACGTAACACGGGAATCATAATCCCGGCCTGTTACATGTTAGTAGTTTGAAATAAGTTGTTTGATTGGGTTGAGCTGAAGGACTAAATTCATCCAATATAATTGAGGAAAATGCTAAGCCTCAATTATTTTCATTGAGTATATAACTTTTTCTCGGTTATCCTGGGCCGAGTGTTTTGATGGTGCTCATCAGACTATAATGTTTTACAAGGAATTTTGTATTTGTTAATTGAAAAATGTTAGATTAATGATTTTTTATTTATGAATATGCAGATGAGTAGGCGTGATCAAGGAGAATGTCATGCTTCTGCTTGGAGGAGACGAGGTAAGAATATTGCTAATGACTCACCAGGAACGGAAAGTCATGACAATCCGTCACTCGTTACCATGGCAAGTGCGGCAAGAAGTCAAGTGCAATCAAGAAAAGAAGCATCAAGTTCAAAAGGAAAAGGGAAAGGGAAAGTGAAACAAATGGTGGTTAAACAGAAATCGAGATCTTTATATCCCAGTGTTGGACGGACCCAGGTATGGAGGGCCAGATATACCTGATTTGTTGATCTCTTATGATACCAATATTGCATCGGTGTGGAACAATGGCAATTTAAGTATTTGTAAATCATTAATTTATATTTTAGTAGTAACAATAAATTGTAAAGTTGAAAAACGATTGCTTTTTAAAACAAGCTAACGAAGTGAGCACTTTTTATTTAATAGGGTGATAGGAATTAATTGCGTCCAGTTTTTAAGGTACATCACAAGCAATATCCAATACCGGTTTGGGAAGATGAAAGAGAAAGCGAGTGATGAAACTTTGTTTTGGGAAGTGGGTTAGCATATTTCAGGTATTGTGTGCATGATAAAATTGACGAGCCTTTGTTAAGTGCGTTTTTTGATCGATGACATCCAAAGACAAACTCATTTCACATGAAATGGGGTGAGATGATAATAACTCTCCATGATATATGGAGCATTCTTCGGCTTAGAATTGATGAAGAGTGCGTCGAAGATGTTAGCAAGATGCCGAAGCCAACAACAAATCAATTAAAGGAATAATTAGTTGATTTTCTGGATATGGAAGAAGATTAGCTGGAGGAAGAGATGAAGAGTCATAGCATCAGGTTCAACACTTTACAAGCATACGGGGAGGTGCTAGAGGATCCAAAAGAACGTGCAACTGCTTACTTACTGTATCTGGTTTTCGCTCCCATATTTTGTGATAATAAAGTTGATCAAGCACAACACAAATTCCTCACATTGCTTCATGACGTTAGAAGGGTGAACAACTTGGGGTGTAGCTGCATTGGCATACCTTTATAGGAGTTTGGGGAAGGCGTCTCGGGTGGATTGCAAACAACTTGTAGGTTCTGCAACACTATTGCAAGTAAGATTTCAAAATCATTAGTCTCAATATAATGTTTGTCATTGTTTTTTTTACTTAATAAAATTTTATATTGTTGTAGGCATGGATCTTTGAATATTTTTCACGGTTTCAACCACAAAGGAACAGAGAGTACAAGACATCCCAACTAGGGGCTATGAGGTGGAGGACAGATGTGATACAAGCTTGTTCAGCCGATAAGTTGATTGCATATCGAATGAATTTGGACCGGATGAGTTCGGATGTGTAACACCCCCATCCCACATAGAATATCATAAGGATGTTGGGAGGGATTTATAAGTGATTCAAGCCCTACCCTTGTCACAAGAGCTCTTCCTTTTCAGGCTCCAAGTGAGGACAATGGACCTGAGAGGGCTAGGTGATATGGGCTGGCGCCTCTTAAGACCCCGGGTCTTACAGATGGTATCAGAGCCGACTCCGGGCTCGGAGGTGCGCCGACAGTATGCTCGGGTACGCTCCTCTCGGAGGGCAATCTCTTGGGCCTGACGGAGTCGTCAGTGCTTTAAGTGAGGGAGATTGTAACACCCCCATCCCACATCGGATATCATAAGGATGTTGGGAGGGATTTATAAGTGATTCAAGTCCTACCCTTGTCACAAGAGCTCTTCATTTTCAGGCTCCAAGTGAGGACAACGGACCTGAGAGGGCTAGGTGGCATGGGTTGGCGCCTCTTAAGACCTCGGTTTTCAGGCTCCAAGTGAGGACAACGGACCTAAGAGGGCTAGGTGGCATGGGTTGACGCCTCTTAAGACCTCGGGTCGTACAGGATGAGGTTAGCACTACTATGATAATGCTATTATTACAATTTTGTGAGTATCTAAAATTAATGTTGATTGTCTGTAGGTTATATTTCAACCTTATGGAATGGGTCTATATTTCAAGCAGGGTGTGTTGAGGTTATCACTTTTCCATGGCGCGCTCTCGTGTTTGGACATAATTGAGCCATACATGCCATATAGAGTAGCCCATCAGTATGGACGTGTTCAGTAAATTTTAGGGCTTGTAATAGCACCTTCTTATGCCTATAGATTGGCCTCCGGCCTCCGATACATTGTGGAGTACCCGAATGCTTCATTGTCTTGGCAAAAACGAGACGTAATTCATCGTATGTTATTACAAAACATGGGTCCACCAGTTGGAACACCATGGGATTGCATAGAGATTTACATGTACTGGTACACTCCTCGCGCTCACCCTATCATTTATCCTCCTCATCATTTCTACATCTATGGGACTATGCAGAGAGAGGTTATTATGGGCAAGACTATCCCCCACAACAGGTAATCTCATATTAGAGTTTATGTTTATATAATTTGTTCAAACAAAGTCAATATAATTTTTGTTTTATGATTGATTGGTTCATGTAACAGCGAATCAACACAACGATTCCCCTCCTTCATGACTTAGTTTCTCATCATAAAGGCGTACCCGATCCATACTACAACCAAGTATGCTTGGCGTTTGAATAGTTGATGTTATACCCCCATTCACATATACCGAATGGTATGAGAACCCTCAAGATGTGGAGGAGTAGGAGGAGGAGGATGATTCGTGGGAAAGTGAAGAGGTCGACATGGATGTTGTTTGAGACGAAGTCTACACATTCGTCAATGAAGATGACGAGTATAAGGCAGCAGGGACTACAACGATGACAACGATGATAATGATGATGATGATGATGAGAAGGAGGAGGAGGATGATGAAGATGATGATGATTACTGATTGTAGTGGTGTTTATTTACATTAACTAACTTCATTAATCTAGTCTATTTTATCTAAGGATTATCACTATGTTATATTCATATGGATCTATAGCACTATGTTATGTTCGTATGGATTTCTTTAGAATCGAGATCGTATGGATGTTTTTATCTCGAACACAATTGTTTCTTCATTCACTTCTCATCAGATGCTAGCCTCTACAATCTAGACTGAATGTCGCAATTAATTAGAGTAAACGACGAGTCAAGAATTCATGCTAGCTTAAAAAATCTGGGCCGAGTATTTATGTTAGGCTAAAAAAATCTAGGTTGAGTGAACACAAGAAACTCAACACATTTTAACGAGCTAAATTTATAGACTAAAAAATCTGGGTCGAGTGAACATTATAAACTCGACAGTGTTCATTGAGCTAAATGCACAAGCTCATAAATTTCGGTGTAGTTCAAAGATTTTTCTCTTGAAAACTAGTGTATATTCCAAATGCGGTGAAAACATAAAGGTGATTATGTCATAGATATGTAAATATAATGTTATAATCAGAAATTGGTCCAAAATCATAGTGCGAAGATAGCTAAACGTATAAAATATTATGGCAGACTATGTTTGTTCGACATCGAGGTTGGTTGACGACAACAGACATCCAGACAACGCTCTGTACTTGTTGTCTAACCTATTTACACTTGGATCATGATTCCGTCGCCAGTAGTAGGTGAGAGGTGGTAATGCGACATCTGCTCTCAATGTTAACTGTGTGACATATAACAAGTAAATTATAAAAGTCATTGTGCTCAATATACATAAAACGCAATCGATATAGGATGAAATTGACGTACCGATACAAAATGTAAAGACGGTTTGGATATAAGCTATGCAACAAACTAGGAGTGCATCGAGGTCCGTCGGACCAGTAGTGGTGAGAGGCAAATAAGTGGCATCACCAATAACCATAAAAAAGCAACGGTAGCAGGTTGCAGCAACATGAAACATATAAGGTAATTCAAACAAATTTTCAACCGGAGCAACGGTGACATAATAGTTGAGCCTCTTAACAAATTTTCAACCGGATCAACGGTAACATAACAGTTGAGCCTCTTAAGCATATGGTTGATATCATTGGCATGAATAATCGGCTCCGACAAGTGTTTATTCTTCCTTACCTCATTTACTAGATCTTCCCGAACAGTATGCCACTGGGCTTGACCCATACCAAGACTCTCTGCTATAGCTTGAAAGCTATAATGACCATCTGGATTGACATTCACAAAGTGTACAATATATCCATGCAAAAACCTGGGGATTGAATACATGTTAGTAAACATCTGACCTTGTACATTCTGTTTTGAAGAGGCTGTTTTTTTCTTCGAAACCGCTTTACCACCACGTCCGTGTCAAATCTTCAATCGATCACAAGATGTGACCTTGTAGGGGCCCCTAGTGCGAACCTCTGTAGGTGTGACCAAGGTCGAAGCACTTATATGGTTGTCATAAAAACTCGTATATTTAAATCATTTTTCTTGTAAGTAGTAAAACATAATTTGACAAGATTTTACCTGGGTGTAAAAATTTGTCCAACAATGCGATAACATGCATTCGCCTTTCAACTGACATTGTGGGAAATTACTTATCAAATTCAGCTTTCGTCTGATCTTCATACCTTCTCATAGCATCCACTTCATAGTCAACATCATTAGCCTCTAGGAATTGTAGTGTTCTCTATAATGGGTGAATTGCGTCCAATCTAATAATATAAGATTGCTTCACATATGCTGCGATTTGATGTCCACATGGAAGCCCGTGTGTGATCGGCTCGTTGCAACGACAAAATGCACTTTTTGCCCTTTGGACGGAGGCATAATGTCGTACCATCCTATTCAATGCATGCCTTGAACAATTTCTCTTCAAATATCAGAAGCACTGCATACTAGCAATCTCATTTGGTACCTCAGTCATTGAGCGTTCAAATAGTGTCTTTAGTTGGACGATTGTTCTTTCAATATGCGAGTGCATCATCTGGAACACCATGTCTAAAATCCCTACTCTTGATCCAAAATATTTTTTCAAATCTGCATACTGACTTTTCACCCTGAAATAAGAACTTAGAGTATAAGTAAACAACAACTGTAAATATCACGTCAATGAAAATACATAAATCAAAGAGCAGTGCACATACATATTTGTCATATATGTGCCAAAATGGGTAACCCTATCTGCCTAAACTTGGACTATGTTCTCCTTGTATAGGTCTAACCACGTCTTATGAAAATAACTCATCACATCTTCATACATTCCCCAAGATTCTTGCAACCTAGATCTCTTTGCATCATATTGCTCAATTGTCGTGGCCTTAAATATTATTTTGCATCAGCGTGAAAATCTAGATGTTTTTCCCTTTTTCATGCAAATGAATCAAACAGTGGGTCTGAATATCCTTGAGGATATGTCAACGACACAATATATTAGGCGTACCAGGGAATTGGGCTGCCAGTGCATTCAACAATGCCAACTCTCTATTTGTAACAAATATGTTAGGCATTTTCCCAACAAATTTCAACAATGCCGGCATCTTTCAACATTATGAGAATCCAATCATATGCCTCTGTTTTCTCATCCGAAATTAAAACACATGCAATTGAAAAAGTCTTCCATGTCGAAGTAAATCCAACGATCTCAACAGAGGCATTTTGTGCTTGCAATAAAAATGTAGTAAGTGAAATTCTTTTACATGTAATACTTGTACAATCACCACATAATGTATATTTACTTACCCATTTGTCATGTACGCGGCATCCATTATCAACACATACGGGAATGACCTCAACAACTTTATTGATTCTTGGTGAGCAAAAAATAACTCACTTGCAACACCGTCATCAAATCTCCTATGCACTATTTGTATTCTTTCGCCAAATGCAGAAAATGTTGTACAATCGATCTCCCTTGTCGTTCTTCTCTCTTTGCCATTTGCTTCGCATTGGTTTTGGTCTCACCACACTAACATTTGTTTTAAATTTTTCCCGAACAAGTGTTAATATCTTTGAAGGCTTCATGTGCGTAGCGAATAGCCCCTTTGCAAACTCGTATTCTTCATCATTTAAATGGCTATAATATCGATTCCCCTCCATATACTTCACTAGGGAATGATTATGGGGTCCAATAGTAACTTCGCTAACCCACTTGTTAGGTATAACCTCACAACACTTGATTCAAAATTGGAAACCACGCCGCCTAGATGCCGCTCTTCTCACCTTTACAGGCTCTAAGGACGGATCCCGACTCTTCAGAATTCTACGTTTCCCATGTCTCTCATAATAAAGCCAATAACTCTATGCATCAGATCGAGATATGACCAAGACCATGTTATTCTTCCTTCCAATAGATTGCACTCCCTCTATAGCTGCAGATTTGGAGTCCCAAATTTGTCTCTCTTGGAATAGATGCATGAAATCAAGGTACAGTGCAAACTCATCTTCTTTATCTCTCTCATCATTATCACCTGAATTTAATTCACTATCATCACCATCTTCTGAGAAATTTATGAAATCTTCTCTATTGTCCAACTGTAAAACAATATCACACATTTCGGTCAACCAAATAATCATATTACTACTTAAATTTATAAAGTTATGAATTTATATTGTCAACTCATTGATGTTTCTTGAGGTTTTAACATAAATTCGACCTAGTTTGCCAAACTTCTATCTGTAACTCATTAAAATCTGTCGAGGGTATACGTTAAACTCATTCCAGATTGCCGAACTCATAAAGTTACATCGTTATTGGCAATAAATATGCTAAACAATTTAAATCAATTCACCTATGGTTTTGTATATAATAAATCGACATGAAATACATATATTGCAAAATATTTTATAACTTACATCAATATTTTCTTCATTAATATTCTCTCGTCGATGGACTTTTTTTGGGATCAATTGGATTGGGAGAAGCAAGTTATGTTCTACGTATATGTTGGTCCTTGAAACAGAAGGCTTAGGGTTTATATAAAATATAGAAAAGATATAAAATTTAGTATTCATGATTTTTTAAAAGTATATCTCATTATATCTTCACTATATAGATATATGGATATAAAATTTTGATAAGTATATATCTCATCATATACTTATAGTTATAAAGATATAACATTATGGAAACATGATAAAATAACATTGTGGAAACAAGATAAAATCGATGAATTTTTATGGATAGGACTAACTAACTTTATCTTAGGAACCAAATAAAGGCGAGACTATATTAAGAAAGTCCAATATATACCCTCGACATATTTGGCCGAGTAAAAAGCATACTCTCGGTAATTTAGGTCGAGCTTGTTTAGAAACCTCACCAAATATTGACGAGGTTATGGTAAAGGCTCATAGAACTAACACAGACAGAAATATTTCACTAATTCAATGACATACATCTTATTAGTTCGAAACGAGATTACATAATGAACTCAAAAATAATACTAAATTTGTATCAAACCCTAAAAATAAATAGAAATCTATTATTACTTCTGGTTTTGTAAACGTTTGGATCTCATCGGGCCTTCCACTTTCACTATGGATAGATCCGCCACTGAGAGGGCCATCACGCGTTTTCCACTACGAACTGGTTGCCGAACTTTGGGATCGTTGATGTACTCCTGATAGTTCATCTCTTCTTTATATATTTTTCAAGGGTTTTAAACATTCATCTTTCTTCCTTAAGCGCTGCTACAACCATCTTGGAACCTACTTCCTTATTTCCAATCAAGGTCCATATAAATATGCGAACCTCAACAAGATCTCGTACATGTTGTCTCTGTGCTTCTGTCTTTGCCACCATTTTTTCTATCTCTGCACAATTAAATTAACCTCTCTCTTAATGCCTATTTATACTAATTCATCACTTAAATCCTAAATTTCTTTTCTTGTTTTTTTCTTTTCTAATTTTCCTCCACCAACCTCCTCCCACGGATCCAATTTCCCTCCAAAATTTTATGGCGCCACTCATTCCATAAATCACGGGGTCGATTTTGGGAAGATGTTTCCTCACAATAGGCCAGTGAAAGTTAGTCGAGCTAATGCTTTAGACTCGTTGATATTTGCCGAGGTTTCATAGATTCCTTGGTGACATTTGCTGAGCTAATAGCAAAGTCTCAAGAAACGAAAGCATCTTTGAGGAAAAATTTAGAGTTAAAGAAGACACGGTGCACCTCATCAAAACACATATCTATCGGGTCCTCTATGCATACTACCCACTCCTTTTCACGCAATCGGACCTGTTGTGGGAGGAAACTAACGTTGAGCTCCAACTGGGGATTGATGGAGCTGTTGTCATGACCTGATGCTTGCTTTACCCAGCTTCAAGCCGCGCCCGCGACTTTGAACTCCAAAAGCTACTATTGTCTTGATTGGCATTTTGTTTTAGCTAATTGAACTCTGAGTTTCCCTTTGTTGGTTTGGTGATTGCACGCACTAGAATTGGTTGTGACCGGGTACGAGGCTAGCATACTTTTTTGTTTATAGCTTAGATGTGCTAATGTTGAGTTTTGATAACACCCTTAATTGTCGAGCCAAAAGGGTGTTACCTTTACTCCGCATTAGGGTGTGTGTCCGACTTCAGATAGCTGCGGCTTGATGAGATAGGATCCGCACCAGGACCTTTAATTTGTGTCCAACGCGCCCCATAGGAATGGAACCACTCACGATGGTTTCCGTGATTTTGGTATGATCCCCGAGTGACCCTTGATCTAGGATCTCCGCTTGTAAATATTTCATTTTTTTTTTAAAAAAAAAATTCTGAAAAAACTTTGCCGAGATATGTCTCACGTCGAAATCCAAAAAAAAAAGAGAAAATGGTACCCAATATACCATAAAATTGGGCCCTTGGCAAAAATAACTCCCCCTCCCTCATTTACAAATGTAGCAAATTGTTCAATTTTTTTTTACAGAAATAACAGGTACCTGAAACCCACAAATGCAGGTTGCACATGGGGGAAGATAGGAAAGAAGAAAAGAAGAAAAGAAGAAGGAGAAGGAAGAAGAAGAAGTGGAAAGAGGCTGAGGGCGGCGGGGTGGAGGGCGGCATCCGTGGTGGCATCTCGGAGATACAGCCGTGGTGTTTGAAGAAGGAAAAAAAAGAAAAGAAGAAGGAGAAGGAAGAAGGAGAAGTGGAGGCTTGAGGCTAAGGACGGTGGGGTGGAGGGTGGCGCTCGTGGTGGCTCTAGACGGCTGGTTCGGCGGCCCTCCCAAAAGTTTGAACGGTGGCGGCGCTCTTGGTGGCTTCCCGAGCTTGCGGGACTGAAAATCAAACTGAAAATCTCGATTAACTGGTGAATTTTGGAATGGGAGAAATTGTTACTGTCATACATTATTTTTTACTAGCACAGATTTTTTCTTTACTGTCACATATTTTGTAATTATTGGCACTTGTTTTAGCAACCTGTAACGTTTAGTATACACACTTCTATCTCAGGTATAAAAACAAGTGAGTCATGATTAAAATTGGAGGGAAGGTCGTGCCGACACCGTCGAACAAGATTGGAAGGGTCAACCATTTCTCCAAGATTGGGAAGGCTAAACATTACTCCAAGATTAAAAGGGTCGACCATTTCTCCAAGACGGGGCTCCTTCGCCATATGGACAACGCTCTTGCTGCTGCAGATTGAAAGAGGCTCCTTGATAGCCCCCTTGGGGGAATGTGCCTTGGGGGAATGTGCTTGTTTGTTGTTTGTTTTAGGACTACATGCTTTTTGCTGTGTTAGGACTCATACATTTGCTCGCTTTTGATGGTTTTAGGACTCGTAAGAAACCCCCTATTGTTGTTTTATAACTGGAGGAGTATGTTGGCTTTAGTTGATTTTAGGACTTGTAAAGATCTAGCCTTGCTTGTTCTATTTGTACTTATGTGTCTCTGTGGGATTCGTGAGAGTTGGCACATGAAATTTATATATTTGCACGTAAATAAACGTTGGTGGCACGATGATCGTATTGAGTGGCATGTAGTTGACTATCATGATAGACGTTAAAATAATTGTAACATTCAGACTTGGGTTTATTTGTTAGAGTCAAAAGAATTGACACGAGATATACCTATACTGGCACATAAATAGACGTTAGTGGCACGAAGAACGTATTGACTGGCACTTAAGTCCTGTATTTCTCTCTCGGTCCAGAAAATAATCTCACTTCGAAATATTTTTTTCCATAAACATATATAAAGTGGGTGTCTATAGATAGATAAAATTAAATTAAGTTCAAAAATAAATTTATTTTTTAATTTTAACTAATGAAAATGACTGAAAATTAATTTAAAACAATTAAAATTTAAGGGTGACCCAAACCGGTAACCGGTTGAAGGGTTACCCAAATTTTTGCAAAACTAGCATTTCTTCCCCCTCTTGCAAATTTTCCACTAGCAGTGCTAGTTTTGCAAACTCTTAATATTTTTGGTATAGTTATGCAAATTTGCCAAAAATTTTTTTTTGTCGAAACCCACCAACCTCAATGTAAAAACCCCACAACTAATCTTATCTATTGTTTTTCATTACGTAACTTACGTTCAACGAGATTGATGTAATTTTCAACACTTCGGTATTTCGTTTTTTTTCGTCTCTCGGGCCATTCCGTAATTATGTTATCACAAAATGAAAAGGACCTCAACATAAACCTAATTCCCGTCTTGTCAATAGACGAAATGCATCTTGCCGTTAGACTCTCTCATTTTTTTAAGCATTTTTTTGTTTCATTGGTTGATTTTAGGGTGTTTAAATCATTCATGTATAAAATGGGAAAAATGATTTAGAGACAATTGTTTTCAAGTCTTTTAAACAATATCACAATGTCTAAGGTTATAAGTGTAGCTTTTTATGTCTTAAAACCAAAATATATTGTGTAACTGTCTTTTTTTCCCTAATTGTAGAACTTTAAATGAAGCCACTTTGTTATATACATTTTGATATATTATTTTTTAATTATATTTTGAAAATCTTACGATCCGCCGATGGGATCTTACTATAAGATCCACATACTCTTTTGTGATTTGATCCTATAATCTCAATCCTATTAACCTTGATTGCTAAATAAAAGTAATATATACTGTATTACATATTAATTTTTTTTTTTGGTCAAACCTGTATTACATATTAATTGTGCGTAATAAACGCAACATATCATTATGTTAATATTGTGATGAATGAAATTATAAACACAGGGATAAATTTTATTGATATTGTAACTTTGAATTCATTACATATTACTTGTGTTTAAATATTTTTATTCGATTCATAATCAGATCCTATGAAGTTTCCATCCAGTATTTATCTTATTATTTCAATGCTATGAATTCATAAAGCATCATACAAAAAAAAAACCCATAAAATGAAAATAAAAATAAACAAATATATAAATAAATTAAAATTTTGTCGATCTTGAACCATCAATAATAAAAATAAAAATAAACAAATATATAAATAAGAATGACGTTTTTGATCCGTTAGATCGACCCGAATCCATAACAAAAATGTGTTTAACCTTTATTTACCCGAACCCTATGCAAGCCAATCCATACCCAAAGCTTATGCTATGTGTTAAGGTCAAGTACGAACTCCATCCACTCTGTTCGGATTTCATCAATCTCCGCTCGTGTGTAAGTTGTCTTGTGATCGTACCACTACAAAATCGGAAAACAATACTTACATTAGCTAATTTTTAGTAGTAAAAACAAGAACTCTAGCTGCTATTCAAAAGATCATATGATACATACATCGCATGGGATGTGGAGGCATCTTTGCTCTATTATCTCCCGCATGAATCTCAATACATAATATCCACAATCGACCAGATTACTTTGAAGAGGACACTGTATCAACATAATGAACATAATACATTACTATTATACATTTTTCCACATAAGAAGTATAAAAACAAGTTTAAAAAACTAGCATAGTTTGTAGTTAACCTCTATTCGACGCCATTGAGTAGTAAGTCGAGGCTTAACACCACCCAACTCAGTGTACTTCAATGCGTGGCTCCTATCGATACGAAAATAGAACATTTAGTGGACAAATTTGTCACTTAGACAAGCAACAAGTACTAACATGAAGTAACAAATTTGTCACAAAACAAGAAACAGGTGCTTACAAATCAACTAATCTCATTGCATCTTGTCGAATTGGGCCATGTAGCGAATCGATCCAGTATGCATAGTCGAGCTGAGGACTGAACACGATCAACACCCAATGCCCCCTGTACAAATGTTCATGTGTGTAAAAGCATGTGTATAGATCAACATTGTAGCAATGTCAGAAAAGTTTAGATGGTTAAAGTGGATACCCTAGATTATATGGTCCGAAAAAAATCTTGTTGCGGATGTTGCCTTCCATGGCCTTGGCAACGTACTCAGCTCGGTCCTCAACTGAACCACCGACGTATCCTGGGGAGATCCGATTTGGACAAAGAAATCCGAACATGTCCTCGACACCAGTGCAATGGTTCTCAACCAAGTATCTTCAATCATGACCAAATCAGTTATCTTACTGATAAAAACAGGAAATTTAATTGCAAGTTTGTCAATGGCAGACCTGATGTATACTGATACATGGCAAGCTTCTATCTCGTCTTGATCGAGCCATCTCTCGATCTCGCTTTTCCCAATGGGGACATCAAAGTGGTCATAGTGGAAAAGCTGGCGGGGTATCACGATTTGCCACTGATCACCATCCTTAAAGTGCTGATCCAATATTGACCGATATCGATCTAGTGCACTTGGTGCCTGAACAGGAAGAATCGACATCTCTGGGATTGGGTGGCATGGTGTGTTATATGCCCCCTCCTCTACCAACTTGGCAATGAACTGCTTCAAAGCACGGTCTCTATCCCTGAACAAACATCAAATCAGATCAATTCTTCAACCAACAAGGAGGCAATTACAGACTCATCCATTCTTGCAACTCATTCCTAACATGCTAACTGGCATTGATCAACAACAAATTGCAGTGTAAAGGTCATTGAGCTTACCTGCGGTATACGACGTTGCAGCCCTGGGCAGGCTCAACCATATTAAGATAGCACCTCTGCCTCCGCTTCTTTACTGCACGTCGCTTCACCTTCAACCTCGCCTTCCTCCTTTCTGCAAGCCACTTCGCCTTCAGCCTTACATGATTGAATTTGGGAGTCGGTTTTTGCTTCTTATTTTCTGCAATGCCACTTCTTTGTTGCAGTATTGAAGATGTCACAAGTTCGAACAGCAACTGAGATTGATCATTCTTGATTGCATGCGCTGCGGAGCAATCTGAAAATCCTTTCCTTATTTGATCTGCAGAGTCAAGTAACTCCGCAACTTTGGCCTCCATTGTTTTCTGCTTTCCAGTAAGCTGCAAGTTGTTTTGTGCCAATTTCATGATAGAATTCGAGATCAAGCAGTCAAGCCAAAGATAACTGATAGAATTTATAGATATAGATAGACTTGAATTTATTTCCTAATCTATCATAATCAGCTGATTGAAAAGTATTGACGAACTGAAAATCGCATTGAATTGACAAGCACTTACATATAGAAAATTGCTGTGATCATCGCAATGGAAGGTGATCCGCTGTAACCCTAAGCAGAAAGCGAACCCGAGGCCGTGAATCAAAGCCGTCAGGTCAGCCAATTCACCTCTGCCTTCAACCTCTGCCGCCGCCAGTGGCGGCCGCAGGATCCTCCGAAAGGTGGGGCGAAATTTCTAGTGTGTACTGAGATATTGGTCTTGAATAAACTCCTTTACCTAAGCTACGACTTTCAACTTAGCAATGGATTGTAGAAAAGTAGTCTTATATTTGCTTGATTGCTATGGTAGTGGTTTCTCGTCATTCATTGGAAATTCAGGCATTTGTCATATTTAGGAATGTAAACTTATCGAAATTCAATCATGCTAAATTCAAGGCTTTTGCATATTATCTAGGATTGTAAACTCATCAACTTTATAATATCATATCTTTTGGTTCCCAAAGACGTGTAGGGTACGAAAATATAAATATTGCATAAAGCTTCACAAATTCGATCAATTAATAAATTTCATTCTCAAAATCACATATACACAATAATTCAAACACAAAATTTATTCTCAAAATCACAAACTCTAATGAAAATTTCATAAAATTTATTCTCATAATCAAATCCTAATTTCATCAATTTTATGGTGTTTAATTAGTTTATAGCTAGATAATTTGTATATAATAAGGAGCTCGGGAAATGGGAATATAATTAAATAGGGGTAGAAACATAGAGAGCGGGTGCAAGTTGAATAAAGAATAAAAAAAACTTTTTTGAGGGAGGTGAAATTCTTTTTTTTTTTAAAAAAAAGAGGCTAATTTCACCAATTTTATGGGGTTTAATTAATTATAGCTAGATAATTTATCTATATAATATACTAAAACAGAGGCATGAAACGGGTTCTGGTGCGATTTTGCATCCACGGAATTTTCTGGATTAAACCGGGATTATTTTTGCTTACGTGTCATATTCTGGATTAAAATGATTAGAGTAACGATCAATTAATCTTAAATTAAAAATGAACTAGATTCGAAAGGGTAACTATTACCTTTCCTTACCTAAAAACAAACGGGGGTTAATGATATCAGAACTTATCAAAATAAATATAAATATTTATAATCGAAAAGCACTTATCAAAATTTTATCAAAATAAATATAAATATTGATAATATTTTGTTATCAAAATATAAATATTTACATATGGAATTTATGTTATGTTCCTTTCTTTTGGATTTAATACGTAAGATTTTTTATCATTTAATATTATTAAAAAGTATAAAATCTAGACTCAAGATAAAAATATATTTTAACTATTTTTTAATAAGAGAACAAATATGATTAATATAGATTCAAACATGTGTTTATATTCTAAAAAAATAACACGATTGAAGATTATATATTTACTTTATATGGATTAGTAATTTATATTAATTCAAAGATGATTTATATAATAAAATTTATTAACAAATCGCGCAACGGGCGAGTAATAAAACTAGTTTGTATCTAATAGGGAGGTCGGGAATTGAGAATATAATTAAATAAGTGGGTAGAAACATAGAGAGTGGGGTGCAAGTTGAACAAAAAATAAAAAAAGCTTTTTTGGGAGGTGAAATTTTTTTTAAAAAAGAGGCTAGTAGGAATTGAACCCTCAACCTTTGGTCTCACTTTACTTTCCTTCCTTCCCACCAAACAACTAAACAAAGTAGATTAACTAATTCTATATTTATCCTAATTTTACTTATTACAACACTGTCATATACATAAATTTTTTTATTTTTTTTTTCCAAAGTCCGGGGACACGTGGGTCGAACGCCCCACCCTGGGGCCGCCCCTGGCCGCCGCCAATGGCTTTGACGCCTTGAGTAACACGGAATTAGTGGAATCGCAGATTACGACTCCAATCGCCCCCAATGTCGACCGATTCTCATCTTCCGACAACAATCCTTTGAAATACAAATTGAAGTGCTCCCTCGACACCAGATCATGGCCGCCGATAGGATCCATACAGAACGGCCAGTCGCAGTCATCATCGCCTGTCGCAATCCACTCCCTTTCAGCGATCAGTGAAATCTCCGAGGCCGCCATTGCATCACGGAGATAGGCATCGAGAAGCGCTCGCATTCTTCGCAACTCGGCGTTCCGTTGCTGCGGCTCCGCCTGCTCAAGCTCCAAAAGGTCGATCACTCCGGCGAGAAGGTCGCGGTCGGCGGTGGAAGAGGGGGACGGATGGGGCGCCGCCGTTGCTTCCGGAGGTTGGGAGGGGAAATCGAGGTCGGAGCGAGCGACTGTAGACGCCATGAGTTGGTGGCGGTGCAGCGGCGCGTGATTTGAAACCCTAATTGAAGGCGCGGGAGACGTCACCGCCATTTGTATAAATTGTATGTGTTTCAAAACTATGGAGATCGGTCAAGAAAACTTGACCTATACTTGACGCAGATAGTACACTTACGGAGATAATCTGTTACTCACATCTATCTATATCTATCTATTCGTATACGTGATATTAATATTATTTTTGCATATGTGTTATATTATAGATTAAAATAGTATTATTTTTTTGAGTCATATCAATTAATAAGTCAATATAATTATATCATCTCAGTTAATATTCTCACTTATTTTAATAAATATCAACCCTTATATCTTAATTAGGTAGAAAACTTATCATTTTATATAAAATAATATATCCAATATAATAAAATTAACATCGCCGTATTCCTTCTATATCCAATTTTTTGTCATTCAATCAAATGAATTTTAATAAACTAAAAAAATCTTATAAATATATATTAAAAAGCACTAAATTAAACTATATATATACACAATTCATAATGAACTTCAATTCCCTATATCCAAAATAAATGAAATTTCTCATTTTAAAATCTTAAAACTTTTGTACTAAATACTAACTATTAAAAAAATATAATATAATAAAATAAAATAATCTATCTATAATGTTATATAAAATAATCAAATCGTTCAATCTAATATAATAAATTATTGTTATTATATATTAAAAGATCCAAAGATTTCAACCAAACTATTATAACCTTCAAATTTAAGAAATAAAATATAAATTTAACATTATTTTGTTTATTAAGAAATCACACAATGAGCGAATAAAGTAATACTAGTTCACTCAATAAATCTACGTACACTCACAAAATAAAGGTCCAAGCTTTTATACTAAAAAATATAAAATAAAGGTACAAGGTTTTTTTTTTATTAGGTAAGAATTCGAGTTCAGACAAATATGAAACTCGAGGGCCGACGAAGTCGGCAGACGAGAGAACTGTCTAATAATCAAAACAAACAAAAAATACATAGCGGTGCAAACTCAGAAAACCGAACTCTACGAAAACGAAACCAAATATACCTAAACCAAGCTGGACGTGGACGAAGAAGACGAATGAAACTAAGCCCCACCCAAAAGCTTTTTGGTTAAACCGTTATCAAATCATGCTTTACAATTTTTTTGGTAGACATGGTTTACAGTATAATATAACTTAAAATAAACTACAAGGTGTGTTTGATTAAGTGTTTATAATTATAATTAATATAAAACACTTTCGTTTAACTAAATTTTTATATATTTCAAATAATATAAATTTAAAATATAAAACACTTTCGTTTAACTAAATTTTTATATATTTCAAATAATATAAATTTAAAATCAAATATTACATTATAAATCAATTTTTTTTTTTGATGTTGTGGATTTCATCGAGAAGTTATTGCGGTTGTGGATTTCATCGCAAAACACACCACATATTAATATTTCTTACCTTCCCTTTTGTAGGGAACAATGTAATATCATATTTTTTGATGATCCCTGACCTTTTTTAAGACATCCTTATAAGTGATGGTAATATATCAACTTTTCAAATGTAAGATAAATATACCAACCTTTATAAGTGATGGTAATATAATATCCTAATGGAAACCCAACAATTTATTTAAAATGACTCCCTTGCCAAGCGAAGTACGCGCTTCACGCGCGGAAAGAAAACCCCTTCTGAGTCCCAACTTAGAGAAGCCAAAACCTAAAAAAACCCAAAAGGTGATAAACCAAACTCAGAAAACTCAAGAGGCAGAAAACCTAGCCTACTCCCTATTCATCGTCGCTCTCCATCGCCTATTCCTCTCTCAAGCTCCCAATGATGACCCTAGCTTCCGTCTCCAACTCGCAACCGGTGACCCAAGAAGGCACTGTGATGGCGAGCTCCTATTGGAGCGATGTTCAGTTCATATCCGTGAGATTTCCTACGGGATTAGGCTTAATCCCTTTCTGTTGAACTCTTATCTACACGCTTGTAGATCCGGTTCCAGAAGTGGGTTGATTGTTCTTGTGATGTCCAATCGTCCCCCTCCATGGCCTAACGATGGGTGTACGATTCTGAAATTGAGGGTTTGTTGGTCGAATCTGGTTGGCTCTTGCTGGTCTGAGGGAGTTGGTATTGAATTGGGGCTCTGCAGCAAGAAAGTTGTCTCTGATCTCCTTCTCGGCTGCAACTGGGTTTGTGATTGTGTCAGTTTTCTCCCTTTATTCTTCACTTTCTTCGGCTTCTATAAATTGGATGGGAGGGATGTGTGGATTTCTCACACTTCCTCTCTTTCTGTTCCCTTCTTTTTCTTCTCAAAATCGATAATTTCTGACGTGCTCTCTTGGTTTTTGTTTGTGATGGCTCCTTCCAAGGTGGATAAGGGGAAAAGCCCCATGGTTGCAGATGATCCTGCTCCAAAAAGGTCAAAACTTCCTATGGGAAACCCTAAGCCGAAGGGCTCTAAACTTGCTGAGGAGGAGCCTTTCTCCGATGATGTCTGTAAGGTGGTGCAAAAGGCAAAAGCCGAAAAGAAGTTCAAGAGGAAGGCTCTGAACACAGAGAAACTGGTGGCCTTGCAGAGCAAGGTGCAGGAGAATATCAGCTTGTTGAATCAGTCCTCTCTATTTACTACTATCATTGGGGATCCAATGGAGGCTAAAGACATTCGGAAAAGGCTAAGGTATGTGTGGAAATCTTTGAAAGGGGGGTTCCAACTCGTTCCAGTTGCTCACAACTGGTTTGAGTTGAGGTTTGATAACTCTGAAGATCGAGCTTGGGTTTGGGACAATCGTCCTTTTCATGTGATGGGTCAACTCATCCTTCTCTGCCCCTGGAGGTTGGATTTTGATCCTCAACATGAGTCTGTGTCTCTGTTGGATATTTGGATCAGGTTCCCTGGTCTTCCGGCTAAATATGTGCATGACAGTATCCTTAGGGATATTGTTAAAGCCAACAGTCTGGGAGAGATTATTAAGATTGCTGCTTTCAATTCTAAAGGCGCCCGATTCAGGTTTCCTAGAGTTTGTGTGTCTGTTGATGTCACTAAGATTGCTGGAAAAGAGATTTTTGTGATCAATGAATTAGGTGAGGTGGAATCATATCCCATGTGGTTTGAAGACTTCCCTTCAGGGTGTGGCAGTTGTGGTTCTGAGGGCCATGTTTTTGAGGTCTGTCCACTAAGGAACATGTGCAATCCGGTTATGTTCCCTACTGGTTAGGCCCCTGTGGTGCCTAATGATGCTGATCCAGTCCCAGAAAACACTAATGAGGAGGCTGAGTGGGTGCATGTGGTGAGCAGGAAACCCCCTGTGCGTCATCCACCTACCTTTGGACATTCCAAAGAAGAGTTGCTGAAGAGCTTTGGCAAGAATGTCACACTCTCCTCGGATTCATCATCTTCCAAGTCATATGAAGGCTCTGCTGGGCACTCTTCTTCTGCTGTGCAGTGTGTTGTTGCTGAGTATGCTCCCACTGGTGGTCCTGTCATCAGGCCAGTGGTGATGAGCCCCCCTGATATGGGAATTAAGAAGATTTTTGCTCCTGTACCAGTTAATGTGTTTCCCCCAATTGAAGAGCCCCCAAATGATGAACAAGATACTTTCAAAGCTGAGTTGCAACCCGGTCTCCATCTATTCGATGCCGACGAGGAAGACAATCTGGATTTCGACGAAGATGAATTTATGGAGGAGTGCTTCAACACTGAGGGACTGGCAGACCCGGGGCTGACTCAAGCTGACTATGAGGTAATCTTCAAATACATCCCTCCCTCCATTGAGTTTGATTTGCCTGATCTGAGTACTCCTGAGCGCCTTGCTCAGTCCCTCCAGGAGCAGTATGTGACTCCTGCTGCATCTCCTCTCCTGGGTGATGCACAGGCTGTTAGTGGCACTTCCAAGTCAGAGTCTGGGAAGCGAAAGATGAAGATTGAGGAAGGAGACTCGGCTTGCTCCACCATTACTCTGATGGGTGGCAGCTTCAAGAAGGGGAAACATGAGTAGCTACTATCAAGTGTGGCGATTGGGAGTGTTCAGGAGTGGCTCTGAATCTCTCTCAGCCAAATCTAGAATAATGCCACGATCTATGTCATGTATTAGTTTGAAGTATTCCACCTTTTGTGCTAAAAACTTTGTAGTAGGGGTTATCCATGTTTGCTTTGTTGTCCTAACTGTCGGTTTGTCTAGGGGTTGTAATAGTCGAACAATGCTGGATGTTAGTGCTGGGATTATTGATCAATGGCGGTATGCCTGCACTGTAATTAGCTCCGATATAATGATTATGAATATATGGATGGTAGGTTTATTATATTTGTGGACATTGTTACATTCTTATTTGTTAAGTTTATTGACACAGGGACTAATAACTAAGGCAATGGTTTAATAGTGAATGTATGGTTGAAGATTCGAATAAAAACCATTATGAAGTATGAATTCTCTGGGCTTTGGGTAGCTACACGAGCAATTATTGGAAGGAGTAGATCTAAACTAACTAGCGATAGTGTAATAAAAGTAGGGGTTAAATTGGTTTCGATCAAAAATGTCTTAAGGGCATATCAATTTAAATGGCTGAAGAATGTCAAAGCCAAAATTCAACTACGATTAACCAAATGGGTAAATTGTTTGCTATTAGTTGAACCACAACCTAGGTCTCTAATAGAAAAAATAGTTATCAAATGAAAGTCGGATTCTGGAATATTAGAGGCCTTGGTAGGAAAAATATATGGCTAGATCTAAAAGCAATGAGACTAAATGACCACATTAATATAATGGCAGTTGCGGAAACTAGAACAAATATGGTCCCAGCTGAGAAAACATGGAAGGCTACGGGGTTCAGTAATGCCGTTTGGTCATTAGAGGAGAATCGAACGGGTGGAATCGGTTTATTGTGGAATGAAAATCTCTTTGCAAATGAGACGATAAAGGTTGAGGTAATTCTCCCAAGAGCAATCAGAGTTAAATACGAATGCTATAACAAGAACTTTGCGGGAATGATATTCTTTGTGTATGCCCCCCCGCATGAAAAAGACAAAGAAGCCTTCTGGTCACAACTGATCGAAATAATTATAAATGAGCCCCTACCATGTCTAATCATTGGAGATCTGAATGAGATATGCTGTAGTAATGAAAAAAAAGGTGGGGTACCAAATAATATCTCAAGATATGAAAGATTAAACCAATTTAAAAACCAATGTAGGCTTTCTGAAATACCAACATTTGGAAATCAATTCACCTGGCAGAAAAAAGAAGAAGGAGAAGACAATATTTGGGAAAAACTTGATCGAGTACTAGTTCAGCACGAATTCCTCAGTATTTTTCCTGAGTTAGCCACCTATAACGGTGCTTTCTCAGGTTCTGACCATTTTCCTATCTCAATTTCTTTAGATTCTGGACAACAAATTACACCGCCTCCATTTAAATTCGAAAACATGTGGCTGCATAGGAAGGACTTTAGGAATATTGTGAAGCAGGCATGGAGAAGTAATTGCTCAGGCTCAGCGATGTTTAGATTAATCTATAAGACGAGATGCCTTAAAGATAAAGCCAAAACCTGGAACAAACACTCATTCGAGAATGTCTTCCGCCAAATACAAACTGTAGAGAAAGAGCTGGTTGATTTGCAATCTAAAAACTCTCCGCCAATAAGCACAGAAACAACTAAGGAAAAACAACTAATTAAGAAAAAAGAGCAGTTACTGAAATTTCAGAAAGAGTATTGGGGACAAAGGGCGAAATCAAAGCATCTTAAATTAACAGACTCAAACACGGGTTACTTCCACAAAATAGCATTTGGGAGAAGAAATAGAAAGGTAATCCGGAGCATTTTATCAGCTTCAGGAACACAGATTTAGGGAGAAGATAACATTAAAAAAGAAGTAAAGAATGACTTTGCAAAACGCTTTGCCAAAGAAAATATCGATATAAATCTACTAAATGAGTATCTTGAGTTAATACAAACGGTTGTCACAGAAGAGGAAAATAATGCTATTATTCAGCAACCAACAAACGGTGAAATAAAGAACGCTGTCTGGACATTGGGGAAGAACAAGTCTCCCGGCCCAGATGGGATGACAGCCGAATTTTACAAAGAATATTGGGACATAGTTGGCTGCGACGTCACCAGAGCCGTCAAAGCGTTTTTTCATTCTGGGAAATTACTGAGACAGATTAACCATACCTTTATTACACTACTCCCAAAATGTGATAACCCCTCCAAGACTACTGATTACAGGCCAATTAGCTTATGTTCAACAATATACAAGGTAATTTCAAAAATCATTACAGAGAGGCTAAAATGTGTAATAGGAAAACTAATTCACCCATTTCAAGGCGGCTTTGTATCGGATAGGGCCATTCAGGACAATATTCTAATTGCACATGAGATTTTCCATTCTTTCAAAACTAGGAAAGGAACAGAGGGTTGGCTAGCAATTAAATTAGATATGGAAAAAGCCTATGATAGGCTAAACTGGGCATTTACGAAGGCAGTCATGAGGAAATTTGGGTTCAGTGAACAAGTCCTCAGACTAATCATGGAATGTGTTACAAGCGTGTCTTTCTCTGTCCTTGTTAATAATGGACCCACGGAAGTGTTTAAACCAACGCGTGGTTTAAGACAAGGTGATCCTTTATCACCATTTCTTTTTATAATTGGAGCAGAAATCCTTGCACGGAAACTTAACAATGCATCCAACCTGAACAAATCTGGTATCGGCTTTAAGTTCGGAAATTCGGGACCAAAAATCCCTTTCTTGGCATTTGCAGATGATATCCTCATATTTTCTAAAGGAAACCAAACAGCTTGTGAAATGGTGATTAAAACCATCGACGATTACTGTAAACTCTCTGGACAAAAAGTAAACTACAATAAATCTGCCTTCCAGGCCTCGCCAGGGATATCTCCCGCAAGAATTACTACAATTGAAAGATGTCTTAAAATTGGTAAACAAGTTAAACTAGACAAGTACCTTGGTTGCCTAATTATTAATGGCAGGGTTAACAAAGACACCTTCGAAGAATTAATTGGCAAGGTTTCATGTCAACTCTCAAAATGGAAGGCAGACTCTCTTTCACAACATGGCAGGACAATACTTTTAAACTCAAATTTAGCGGCCAAACCACTATTTGCAATGCAAAGCTTCATGCTACCAGAATCTATACTCTCAACGCTAGACAGGGCTAATAGGAGATTTTTTTGGAACAAAGATCTACAGTATAAACCCCTAAAAGGATGGGATAGAGTGTGTAAACCAAAGGCCTATGGAGGAATGGGGTTACGAAAAGCAAAAGAAATGGACGAGGCACTCCAAATGAAATTAATTTGGAAAAATATGGCGGAACCAGACAACATCTGGGTAAAAATCATTAATCACAAATACCTGAAATCCGAATTCATCCTGAACTACGATAAGAGAGGTAATGCATCATGGCAATGGACACAACTTCGAAAAATAATTGAGCCTTTTAAAAAGGGCCTAGCCTGGTCAGTTGGGGATGGAAAGACAATAAAATTCTGGCAAGATAAATGGGCGCCAATTAAAGATATCAAATCCGGCTGTCGAGATCTGGCAAGCATAAACAAAAATGAAACAGTAGATCAATATGTTACAAATGGGGTGTGGAATAAGGCCAAGTTGGAATCAATATTAGAACTCAACATGGCTCAGCAAATTATAGATATTCCCCTACCAATGAACCAAATCCAAGATAGACTATATTGGTGGCCGGACAAGAAAGGATGGTTTACAACGTCAAGTGCATACAAATTAAATACAAAAACAATAGAAATGTCAAAAGACATCAATGCATGGATATGGAAACTAAATGTCCCACCAAAAATTAAAAATTTTATGTGGAAGGTCTGCCATAATGGACTACCTACAGCTGCCAGATTATCGAGCAGAGGTATTGCCATTCCACCATATTGTGCTAGTTGCGAGCATCATGAAGAAGATACTACGCACTTCCTATTTGAATGTAAATACTCGCTCTGCATAGAAATGACGAGTGAAGTAAGGGAAAAAATTCGTGGGAAGATCCAGGAATCAAGAAAAATTGAATCATTAATGGCTTTCACGGCAGGACTACTTGATAATAAGCAACGGACACGGCTGACATTCCACTGGTGGACCACCTGGCTATGTCGAAATAAACATATATTCCAACAACAGAAACTTCCTGTAAAGACCGAGATTTTTAAATGAATATTTTTATAGTTATAAATTTAATTTTGATAAGAATTTATTCAATTTTCGAGACTCCGAAAATTTTAAAAAATTTCCGTTCTCAAGCCAACGACTGATTTAAATTCTTTCGAATAATTCCGGCATAAACTCGTTACTCAAATTTGGAAACGAAATAATTCCACTTTATTTTTCCAAGGCTTAAAAATATTTTCGGCTTTCGTTATTTATTTCGGATTCGATTAATTATTTTAAAACGTGTTGGGTTAAGGTCGGAAAGCGGATTTCGGGGTTTATTACTGGGTATTATAGTTGACTTTTACCCTAGCCACCTTAGACCCCTACCCAATAGCCCTTAGACCCCTCCTTTCCCACACCACCAGCTGCCTAGCCTCACCCCTGTTCACCCGACAGCTCCCTCTGCACCTCCATCTTTACACCCCTAACCTTCACCTCCAACCTCTTTTTTTTACCTTTAAATATCCCATCTCCTGTAACTCCCACTCCTCACATAATCCTCCAAACTTCCCACACCTCTGCTTCACTCAGCAGGAGCCGCCACCCCCTACTTCAGCTCCCATTTCCCCCCATCGCATCTCTTACCTTCAACACTTCGGGCGCCTTGCCCGTCACTTTGTCGAGCAACATCTGGCACCACCATCCTCCTCCTCCCTTCCATTTCTGAAGCGGCTCAGCTCCTTTGTCTCCCTCGACGTCCATCAGTGACCCAAGGCAGCTCAGAAGACTCCCGGCGCCACCAACAAGCCATCAAGGCTCCGTCGCCCTCGTTCGAACACAAACAACCTTCCGGTAAGCCGTTATCCTTCGTTTCCGATCCAAACCAACATCGAGCCCTACCACCATACTCACCCACGTCCGTCGCAGGTCCGAGGAGCCATCGAAAGCCTCCGAAGACGCCCAGAACTCCGATCGGAGCTCCGACGTTCGTGAACTTCCTCGGTGAGCTCCGCCTCTTCTTTCCTCTATTTGTTTCAATTTCTGAGTTGGGTCGGGTTGTGGGCGAGTGTCGAGGGTTTGTGAGGTGAGTGGGGGGCTGCGTACGAGGGTCGGGTGAGGTTCGAGAGCTCCGGCGATCGTCGACGGCGAAGAGAGATTGAGCTGAGCGCGAGAGCGAAAATGGGCGGACAGGCAGCGACAGTGGGTAGGACAGATTTGGCAATCGCTGGGCAGGAGTGCAGGGGTGGACGAGCAGCTTCAGCGGGAGCAACGAGCCGCGGCAGCGGGAGCAACGAGCCGCGGCAGCGGGAGCAACGAGCCGCGGCAGCGGGAGCAACGAGCCGCGGCAGCGGGTGCGAGCGAGCCGACGATCGTGAGCGAGCAGAGGCGAGGCTGGGCTATGGCGGGCGCAGCTTCCATTTGAATCTGGAGGAAGAGGGAGGTTGATGTGGCCTTGTGGGCCCCCTCCCTTTACTAACTTACATATATATATATATATATATATTATAATATTTAACCGATTTGGGGTTTAACGTTATGGGTTTGGTTCGGTTGGGTTAAAAACGTTAGTTCGGTTTGAGTTATCTGCTATTTATTTAATTATTTATTTAATCATTTATTTATTCATTTATTTCTTAAGAATTATTCGGTATTTAATTATTTATCTAGATTTTTAATCGATTTCCGATAAATGATTATTTGAAGGTTGATTTATACGCATCGGTTGCCGATATTTTAAAAAGGGGTCGGTTTTAAAGTATATAAATTGAATTATTTCTTAAGTGTTGAAAATTATTTAAGTCCTTAGAATGATGATTTTAATTAAAGTAAAGTATGCCGGGATTATTTAATTGGATTTTGGAAGTAGTTTGAAGGTTTAATATTTTATGGACTAGAAATTGGCTAAGTATGATTTTGAGATAAATTGATTTGACTAACAACCGGACTTGTGAGATTATGTGGATTGGAAACATGATTTCGTTAATTATGGAAATGAGAATGGAATAAGATGGTATACGATGTTGACTTGAGACGAGATAAATGATGATGATAATGTTATGGCTAACGATTGATCGTTAGATTTTGTATAGTGGTAGATGGATCCCGTTCTGTGCAACATACTTATATATATTCATTAATGATTTCTAGGTGATCAGTGACCTGCTTGCTTGTCTCTTGCTGCTTCCCTTTTGCTGCTCTGCTACTCCAGGTAAGTCCTCCGGGGCTTACTCAAGTTAGAACCTCATGCCTGATGTGTCATATAGTGTGTAGGTGTTGCATCCCGCATAATCATGTAGTATCATGCTTAGGTTGCACAATTAATCGAGCATCCGTATTCTCTCTGCGTATGGTAGAACGGCCGTTAAATTGTGAGTCCTAGAGTCATTTGCTAGGGTCATAGGACGGTCCAGTCCCATCGGGCTTAGTCCTCATCGAGTCAGACTGTTAAATTGATGAGCATGACTATTGATACGATTGAAGATGTTATGATATTGAACGCGACCGGTTCCCGCACTAACGAGCATGGGTGCGGGAGTATAAAACGCGGTCGGTTCCTGCACTAACAAGCATGGGTGCGGGAGTAGGAGAGGGACATGCCACTTGGCATTCTATGCGGGATCCCATTTAATCGCTTTCTGCATATATATACAAACTGCTAGCATGCTTGAGTGGTTAATATTTTGTACTGCATTAGAGCATCCTTTATTCAGGTATAGGCATATTATATGTCCTCAGTGAGGTCTTCAGGGCCCGCATGAGTGGCTCGACCTTGACTTCGTGGTTAGTTTCAGGTACCCGTACCCTTACTTGATCATGTGCTGATGTGGCGGGGAATATCTCATGGCACAGTGAGAGGGAGAGAAAGATCAACTTGAACTCCACACTTTTGCTACTTATTTCCTCATATTTGGTTTTGACCCAGCCCTGCCGTGGCAACTTGTATTATGATATTTCCTTCCTTATGCTTTCGAACTTAAAACGTTTTGAGCGACTTAGGCAAGTAGGACAAGTTCAGAGGACCTAACGGCCCCATCACGAGTTTTAGGGTGCGAAATCCCTTCTTTGATCATTAAAACTTTGTTTTAAAACTCAACCCGTACTCGAATTGTAAGATCCGAACAAAGGTATCCAATCCTTCGAAACGTAACCCGAATATTTATATTTGGGCCGTTACAAAGGTGGTATCAGAGCTGGGGTTGCGCGATTCGAGTATAAATGGGTTGAAGTATGATTTTGAAAGCCGCCCAACGTTTTAAAGGATTTTAAAGAGTTTTAAAAAGGGCAAAATGAATTTAATATGGCTAAATTGATGAACAAAGCTTAATAAACTCGACTTAAAATAAGGAAAATAAAAAAAAGGGAAATCGAGTGGGTAGAAAGGCGATAGACCATCCTATTGGATGTAGATTTGGGAAAGGGTAGGCAAAACTTAGCTTTGTACTTTACAGAGGGCCTGGAAGACTCCAAGGAGTTTGCACCGTGGTGGTTGGAGTAGCGGGGTTAGGATGTAGAGGCCGAGAGGATAGTTGCCCCTCCGGTCAGTTGCCCCTCGAAGGGCAGCTTGTAGATAGATTCTGTGATTTTATAAATGGGGCCTGAGGGCGGTCCCCCTCGAAGGGGATCTGATAAATTTCTGTTGATTGCTTCTGTGCTGTGTGTTAAGCCCCGCCCTTCTATTGCAGCCACTATGGCCGATACACGAGGTGGACGGATCGGGCGTGGGGGCCCAGTGCGTAGAGGTAGAGGGCGACCCCGTCGCAGGGCAGCTACTGTTACGACCGACGATGACACTCCGACACCTGAGGGCGGCGAGACTCAGGTCCCCATCCAGCAGACCACACCGGGGCAGATAGACCGAGCTGCGATCTTGGAGGTCTTGCGAGAGTTTCTTGGGGAGTCACAGTCTGCAGCACCCGGGGCCCAGATCCCGATCGAGACGCCTATAGCACCTGAGCCCGCTCGAGCTGTTCCTATGGCCGTTGCGCGACCCGAGAAGCGCATCGACTGGGTGAAGGTCATGGGGCAGTGTAGGCCGCCGCAGTTCTCAGGAGGCGCGGGAGAGGATATAGAGATGTGGTTCCGTCAGCTAGACGGGATCTTCGACCATATCGATGTGCCAGCTACAGAGCGACAGAGGCTAGCAGCAGGACATCTACGGGGGGACGCCTTTGATCGCTGGTCCGTGTACAAGACGGACCAGATTGAGTGGAGTTACGATGCTTTCCGGACTTTGATGCTGAAGGAGTATAGCCCCCCAGGGACTCAGATTGCTCGCGAGGTTGCATTTTATCGTGGGACCTACAACACGTCTCTCTCTGTTGTTGATGTTGTCCGCCAGTTCAAGAAGGAGTTGGTTTACTGCGCACACTTGTGTCCCACTGACGAGAGTCGCATTCGATTGTTGTCGATGAGGTTGTCACCAGCGGTACTACTACATGCTTCTAGTCTGGGCGCAGTCTCGTTCGATCGTTTCCTGGAGGTGGTTCTTCTATACGATCAGCAGCGTATCCTCTCCGCGACTGCATATGCTTCATCCCGCTCTGAGGGGAAGAGACCTAGACCTGCTGAGACCAGATGGGAGACGAGACCTAGAGGAGGGTTCCGAGGAGGATTTGAAGGAGTATCGAGGATTCCATCAGCACCGTCTGCTCCGAGTAGGGAGGTTCGAGTTAGGAGCATTACTTGTCACGGCTGCTACGAGGAGGGTCATTATGTTGCTGCATGTCCGATGAGAGATACTAGGTGTTATTCGTGCGGACTTTTAGGGCATAGATCTCGCTACTGCCCCCAGAGCGGAGGGACTCCATCTGCACCCGTTCTCCGACTTCCAGAGGCTCCCAGACCCCCACAGCTGACTTACCCCCAGGGTCAGGGGAGAGGTTCTGCTCCTAGTAGAGGCCGCGGAGGATTGAGAGGCGGTAGAGGTTCTGGCCGCGGAGGTAGAGGATCGACTTCAGCCGGGCCATCTGGGTCGAGTTATGGCAGAGGACAGACTTCAGGAGGCCGTGGTTCCGCATTGCCCCCACCGCCTCGCGTGTTTCAGATGCGAGTTGATGATCATTCCGCTCCGACTGCAGCAGGTACCATCTCTCTCTCTAATGTGTGTCTGCATATGCTGTTTGATACTGGTGCTACACACTGCTTTATAGCAGAGACGTGCGTTGCTAGGCTGAGTCTTAGCTGCACGAGTGGTCCATCCCTCCTAGTAGGCATGCCGGATGGATCTAGGGTTAGGACTAGTCGAGAGATCCTAGGATTCCCTGTTCGTATAGGAGAGCGTGAGTGGCCTGCGGACCTGATTGTGATGCCTCTGAAGACGGATGACCTCATTCTCGGCATGGACTTCATGGGACGATATGGAGCGATCGTCAACCTTCGAACGAGGACTGTGACGCTTTTAGCTGATGACGGGACCGAGCACCAAGTTTGGGAAAGTGACCCCAAACGGAACGGGGCGCTTATCAGCGCAGTTCGAGCAGCCAGACTTTTGGATCAGGGATGCATGGGGTATTGATGCTATGCCTTAGAGGTGGATCGCGAGCAGCCCAGCATGACCGATGTACCTATAGTGCGTGAGTTTGCGGACGTGTTTCCCGACGAGCTACCAGGACTCCCTCCGCAGAGAGAGATCGACTTCGCCATAGAGTTAGAGCCAGGTACGAGGCCGATTTCACGAGTACCGTACCGGATGGCGCCGACCGAGATGGCAGAGCTGAAGGCTCAGTTGGAGGAGTTGGCCGAGAAAGGCTACATCAAACCAAGTTCATCACCGTGGGGAGCACCGGTCCTCTTCGTTAAGAAGAAAGACGGATCGTTGAGATTGTGCATTGATTATCGGGAGTTGAACCGGGCGACAGTGAAGAACCGTTATCCTCTCCCTCGGATTGATGACTTGTTGGATCAGCTTCAGGGAGCAGTTGTGTTCTCTAAGATCGATTTGAGATCCGATTATCATCAGCTTCGAGTGAAGCCTGAGGATGTACCGAAGACCGCCTTCCGGACTCGTTATGGACATTATGAGTTCGTAGTCATGTGATGTGCGCGCAAATTGCCATATTTTCTATGCACATATGAATTCATTTTATTGTCTTTTGCATGCGCATTAATGGGAAAACATGGGAATGGTGTAGTTTATGCTTAAATGTCAAATATATGGGTTTGCACGAGTTTCCATGTGATTTCGCAGAAAACAGGATGAAAATGGATGAATTCAGAAGAGCGGAAAAAGAACTCGAAGTCTTCTGAAGAGGTCGACATCGACTGAAGACCTCGACATCGAGTACATCAGAGACATAGGAATCGAGCAGAAAAGGAAACAGAGCATTTCGACACAGAAGAGGTCGATATCGACGTCTGGGGGTCGATATCGATGCTGCCAGATCGACCAAGTTGATAGAAGTCGAGTAGGAGAAGGAGAAGCTCGAGATAAGATTTTGGAGGGGTCGATATCGAGGTCCAAGGGTCGATATCGACCATGCCAACAGAGGAATTTGACTCCGATTTCGATAGAATTATATCCAATGCTTGCAATATCTATCCAAAGGTCGAGGTTTCCTATCATCAACACCAGATCCATCATGAGGAGGCTGATTTCACCATGAAGTTTTAGCTTTTACTTTGTTTTAATTTATCATAGAGAATAAAGATAAGGTTTCGAGTCCTTATCGACATCTACAAATAAAAGCCAATAGGGCTGAGTTTAGGGGGCCCGCTTTAGACACAATTCAGTTGCAATAGAGAATAGAGAGAGAGAGAGAGGAGGCCGAGTGGAGTTGTAAAGCGAGAGCGGAGTGGCTTGTTCGGTTGTACTTTCTTTCGGAATTTTAATTCAAAGTAGCTTTCTTTCAATAACAATGATGATGATGTGCATGATGAGGAGCGAGTAGTCAACCCACTTCTAGGGTCGGGGTGAGCCCGACGATAGCAATGTGAGGTAAGTGCATCAAAGGTATAACTTTTATGCGATTCCGTCTTCTACCCCATGCATGATCCTTTGCGAAAGTTAGGGAGATTCATTTTTTGCATTATTGAAGCGAAAGCCACTCATATTGCGAACTTGAATTACTCATGAATCGGATAGTAACTCTTAGGAATTATGCGAAAGCCCCTAATCACCTAAGTGTTGATAACGAAAGTTATTTGACGGAAAGCAATTAAAGTTCATATCTTTAGCATGAAACTTGCATTGTTATCGTTGTGGCATGAAACCCCGACTTTGGAAGCTTTTTAATTAATTAAATTCCTCATAAAAGTCTTAGTTTTGTTTCTGTTCATCTTCCCTCTCCATTCTATTTTCTTCGGATCCTTTTCCGACAAATTGGTTACAAAAACAGTTTCTGTGACAAGCATCGAAATCGACCTTAAGGGTCGATATCGAGGACTAACGTCGATATCGAGGTCTCTGCTCGACGTCGACTTGCTGCTTGTCTTCTGCAGGAACTGCGCTAGGAAATCGACCAGAACTGAGGTCGATATCGACCTGTATACTCGATATCGAGTGTCTGCTGAGGTCGAAAGCCTTGATCGTGAGTACAACAAAGGAAGCGCTGACCTACCTCCTCGTGGATTCGATCCTGAATTACCCTACTACTACAAGGGAGGGGATTCTTGTATTATTTGTTTGGGATAGGGAGATAGTCTAGTTGTGCTTTATTTTATTCTCCTACTTTACATACACACCCCCCCTGCGAACAAATTGTCGCCGTTGCCGGGGAGGCAATCAATCGCCACCTAAGTTAATCACGATCTATTTCTAAGCTTATTTTGCAGGTTTATGCGATGTTCTGATCGCGGACCTGTCCTGGAACCAATTGACGAGCCTGAACGTTTCTACCATCTTCGCAACAAAGCAATTCGCATCATGGCTGACAATGAGACGCAGGCTGAGATCATAGAGCGGTTGAGAAAGGAGATCGAGGACCACAATGCTACAATCGCTGCTGAAAGGGCCACTGCTGCTGCTGAGCGAGCCCGTGCTGATAGGGAGGAGGATGCGCGCAGACAAGCCCAAGAGCGGCTAAATCAGTATCCACGGACGGCGATGCAATACATGCATCCGCCGCTTCATGTTCCTGAATCTGCCATTATAATTCCTCACTCCAATTATGAATTGAAAATTAACTTCCTATCTGAGATTAAAAGAAATACTTTTGAAGGAAGACATAATGAATGCCCCCTGCAACACATCTCTACTTTTATGGACTTATGTGAAACAGTTGCTGATGGAGTAAACTTAGAGTATGTGCGACTAAAATCTTTTCGATGGTCTTTGGCAGGAAAGGCATTACAATGGCTTGAAAGTTTGGCTCCACGATCGCTAAGGACATGGGCGGAGGTGAAAGATGCATTCTTGAACAAGTTCTTCCCACCTTCTAAAACGGCGATGCTACGTCAAAGGATCACGGCTTTCAAACAAAAGCCAGGTGAAAACCTAGCATAGGCGTGGGAGCGCTTTAAAGACTTGCTGAGATCATGCCCGACGCATGGGCAACTTCCATATGTCATCCAAGAGATCTTTTATAACGCCCTTGATGCGCCGAATAAGGAGAGGATCAATTCATATACCTCCTATCGGTACATTGAGCTTACACCAACGGAGGCATGGGAGACCATTGAGAGGCTTCTGAACTTTGACAACACCTATGGGGCTGCTGCGGCCTATGATGCAAGGCCTGCCCCATCTATGCCACTATATGAGCCTCCAAGGGAGATAGATCCTGAAGTACGACAACAATTCCATAACGATCAAACACGCCGCCTTCAAAAGCAAGTAAGGTTCCTGAGCAACAGTCAACCTTGTCAGGAGTGTGGTTCAATAAGGCATAACACCGGTGCCTGTCCACATACTGAGCAAGTATCCATGGCAGAACAACATGAGGAGGTCAAATGGACGAGAGGCCCCTATGGAGGGGGCAATCAACAAAATTGGGGTGATCAAAGGTTCTATCAAAGGGATCCCCCAACATATAGGGCACCAGGGCACCCTGAGCGGGAGACTAAGAAAGATGACCTGCAAATCATCCTTGATGAGATGCGGAGGAACCACGCTGAGTTCAAACAAGCCAATAACTCCGTCCATACTCAGCTGCAGGGCATCAATTCTAGACTTGGGGAGATCGACGTTTGGAAGCGCAACATGGAGACTCAAATGAGTCAATTGGCGGAAGCAATGCCCAAAGCGTCCGGATCACTCCCTGGATCCACTGTGCCCAACCAAAAGGGCAAAACCACAGGTCATATTGCGGCAGTAAACCTAAGGAGTGGGCGTCAATTACAAACGCCCGAGCAAAAAGTGGAGGAGAAGGAGCCAGAACAGACGTCGATATCGACCACCCCTGTCGATATCGACCAAGGTGACATCGATGTCGACCCTCCTGTCGATGTCGACCCTAATTCTGCGTCACCACAGAAATCGACTCTTCCAGTCGATATCGACCCTACTGATGCCGATATCGACCTCACTGCAGCCACAGGAAGGAAGAAGGTGTTGCCATTCCCAACTAGAAAGGTGACTAAGGACCCAGCGGAAAAGAAGTTCCAACGGTTCGTGAAGATGCTCCAAGGGCTTAATGTCTCTATACCATTCACAGAGGCACTTCACGAGATGCCATCTTATGTAAGGTTCCTTAAGGATATCTTGGGTAAGAAGCGATCGCTCTCTGAGATCGCAGAGGAATGCAACAGATTGGAGCTACCACAAAAGCGGGCTGACCCAGGTAAGTTTTCTATCGCTATAGGTCTAGGTCAATTCAAATTTAATGCTTTAGTTGACTTGGGCGCTAGCGTTAGCATGATGCCACTAACCATTTGGCACAAGGTAAAGATAGGTCCTCTGGAGCCCGTGGATGCAAGATTGTACATGGCTAACAATACCGTAGTGATTCCAACTGGGATAGTGACGGATGTGCCAGTACAAGTAGGCAAATTCTTTGTCCCTGCTGATTTCCTAGTTGTTGACATAGCGGAGGACCCTGTTTGCCCAATTATTTTAGGTAGGCCATTCCTAGCAACCGTCGATGCCAACATTAGCGTGAAGAAAGGATTGCTCTCACTCACAATTAGTGATGAAGTAATAGAGTATTCCTTCAACAAGACGGTGCAAAGTCAAGGGCCAATGGAGATAAAAGCCATCAATGAAGCCCAAGTAGAGGAAGTTGAAGCAATCTTGAACGAAGGAGCTCAACAGAACATCGAAATCGACCCAGGTAAGTCGATATCGACCACTATTGTTCAAGATTCTGTGACAGGTCATAAGTATGGGGTCGACGGAGGAAAAGAGGAAGCATCGAAATCGGGGTCGAGGGTCGATATCGACCACACCCTATCGAAATTGACCACCATCAGCGCTGAGAAGAGAGGCAAGGAGACCTCGATATCGACCTCTGAGGGTCGAAATCGACCTGATCATATCGAGTCAAAACTCCCCAAATCGACTGATCCTACAGGTGTACAACAGGGATCGATATCGACCTCCGCACATCGACATCGACCTGAGCCACAGACTGAGAAGAAGGTAAGTCAAGGTACGGATTCCTCTTGTTCAATTACAATTAAGGACTTATCATTATTTAGAAGAGGTGTGCCTTGGCATGTGCGTTTATGTAGGGTATTCGATGATGGTTCAAGCCAATATGAGATAGGAGACAAGGTCTATGTTGCCAAGTCTAAAGACCATTGGTTCCCTACAAGATTTAAGGATAAGAACTTAGGTCCATTCACGGTGAATCAAATCAATCCCGAGGGAATGCAGCTGCGGGACAAGAAAGGAGTGATATTTGAGGCCCAAGCCACATGGGCTCTGCAGATGCCACCTTGAGAAGCACAAAGGAAGAAGTCGGCCTAGCGACTTAAAAATCTAGAGCTTGTAACAAAGACTTAGTTTTGGTTTTAAGACAGCTTTTGTTTTGGTTTTAGACACTTTATTGTTTTGCATATTTTGTGTTTAGTTTTCAAATTGCAGGAGAGAGAAAAGCACACAGAAAGGCATCGAAATCGATGTCAGACATCGAAATCGACCTTAAGGTCGACATGGATAGGGTTTGTGATCGAGGCCGAATCACCCTGAAGCCTGAGCAGAAATCAAGAAAGACATCGATATCGATGTAAAGGGTCGATATCGACCTTCCCTGTTGTCTTCTTCGACTCCTAAAATTTGTGACGGTTTAGTAAGTTTTCTTCTTAACCCTAGTTCTAATACAGTGAGGACACTGTAAATTTTAAGTATGGGGTGGGGGAAAGGCTTATTTTTGCATATTCATACTTAGTTTAGGGTTGCATATTTATTTCAATACATAAAAAAAAAAAGGGAGCTCTATGATGCAAAATTAGATTCATTAGAGATATAACATGAGATTGCCTAGTTAAGGGAAGTCCCAATGAAGTGCAAATTTTTTGAGAAAATCATAAAGGAGATGAAAATTTGAAGTTTCTTTTGACATGTGCATGATAAGATGATGGAGGATTTTTTTTATAAAAATTCCATACAAGCAAAGTTCATATCCTAGCCTTACCTACGCATATTCACAAAGCCATATATGAGACTTATCATGATCATTATTGCTCCACATATACGTATTGCCCATTTTTTACCTTATACCCTATCCGGGGACAAAGTTTTTTTTGAATGGATGACATCTTTGGAGTTATATGGAGTTGTGCATTTATAAAGTTGTTGGCAGGAATGATACAATATGGAAAATTAAATGAGCGAGAAAAAATCCGATCACCTCAGGAGATAAAGGTGGGTCGACCCTGCTCGCTGAGATAATAGTTTGGCGAGATGGGACACAAAGGTGAGGAGTCCGAAGTACTAAGTATCCGGGGCCATTCATGACACCCATGTTTGCGACTCGCGAGAAGGCAGTGCTAAGGTTAGAGAGGTAAAAGCATTATATTGAAAAAAAGCATTGAACGATGAGTGAAAGGTGAGACATTATGAAGGAGGAATGTGGAATATTTTGGAAAGTGTACTTCCCCGGATTCAACACCACATGGCCAAATATTAGCCCACCTTTAGCCTTTTACCAATCCACTTCTCACAAGCTTGAAAAAAAAGTCCTCTTGATTATTAATGCAATGTCGCTAAAATTGTTTTTTTGCATATTACCTCCTTTATAAGTATGAAATTGCTTTTATGCACAGGCATGGACTTGGTTGAAATAAGTACCTTCTCGAGGATGGCAATTGATTGTAGGGACATATGAAAAATGAATCTATGATGTTGAGGGTTTACTTTCTTCCCCTGAATAACCATTAAGAGTATTGCTTGGGGACAAGCAAACTTAAGTATGGGGTGTTTGATGTGCGCGCAAATTGCCATATTTTCTATGCACATATGAATTCATTTTATTGTCTTTTGCATGCGCATTAATGGGAAAACATGGGAATGGTGTAGTTTATGCTTAAATGTCAAATATATGGGTTTGCACGAGTTTCCATGTGATTTCGCAGAAAACAGGATGAAAATGGATGAATTCAGAAGAGCGGAAAAAGAACTCGAAGTCTTCTGAAGAGGTCGACATCGACTGAAGACCTCGACATCGAGTACATCAGAGACATAGGAATCGAGCAGAAAAGGAAACAGAGCATTTCGACACAGAAGAGGTCGATATCGACGTCTGGGGGTCGATATCGATGCTGCCAGATCGACCAAGTTGATAGAAGTCGAGTAGGAGAAGGAGAAGCTCGAGATAAGATTTTGGAGGGGTCGATATCGAGGTCCAAGGGTCGATATCGACCATGCCAGCAGAGGAATTCGACTCCGATTTCGATAGAATTATATCCAATGCTTGCAATATCTATCCAAAGGTCGAGGTTTCCTATCATCAACACCAGATCCATCATGAGGAGGCTGATTTCACCATGAAGTTTTAGCTTTTACTTTGTTTTAATTTATCATAGAGAATAAAGATAAGGTTTCGAGTCCTTATCGACATCTACAAATAGAAGCCAATAGGGCTGAGTTTAGGGGGCCCGCTTTAGACACAATTCAGTTGCAATAGAGAATAGAGAGAGAGAGAGGAGGCCGAGTGGAGTTGTAAAGCGAGAGCGGAGTGGCTTGTTCGGTTGTACTTTCTTTCGGAATTTTAATTCAAAGTAGCTTTCTTTCAATAACAATGATGATGATGTGCATGATGAGGAGCGAGTAGTCAACCCACTTCTAGGGTCGGGGTGAGCCCGACGATAGCAATGTGAGGTAAGTGCATCAAAGGTATAACTTTTATGCGATTCCGTCTTCTACCCCATGCATGATCCTTTGCGAAAGTTAGGGAGATTCATTTTTTGCATTATTGAAGCGAAAGCCACTCATATTGCGAACTTGAATTACTCATGAATCGGATAGTAACTCTTAGGAATTATGCGAAAGCCCCTAATCACCTAAGTGTTGATAACGAAAGTTATTTGACGGAAAGCAATTAAAGTTCATATCTTTAGCATGAAACTTGCATTGTTATCGTTGTGGCATGAAACCCCGACTTTGGAAGCTTTTTAATTAATTAAATTCCTCATAAAAGTCTTAGTTTTGTTTCTGTTCATCTTCCCTCTCCATTCTATTTTCTTCGGATCCTTTTCCGACAAATTGGTTACAAAAACAGTTTCTGTGACAAGCATCGAAATCGACCTTAAGGGTCGATATCGAGGACTAACGTCGATATCGAGGTCTCTGCTCGACGTCGACTTGCTGTTTTGTCTTCTGTAGGAACTGCGCTAGGAAATCGACCAGAACTGAGGTCGATATCGACCTGTATACTCGATATCGAGTGTCTGCTGAGGTCGAAAGCCTTGATCGTGAGTACAACAAAGGAAGCGCTGACCTACCTCCTCGTGGATTCGATCCTGAATTACCCTACTACTACAAGGGAGGGGATTCTTGTATTATTTGTTTGGGATAGGGAGATAGTCTAGTTGTGCTTTATTTTATTCTCCTACTTTACATACACACACCCCCTGCGAACATCATGCCATTTGGGCTGACCAATGCACCTGCAGCTTTTATGGAGCTCATGAACCGAGTGTTCATCGATTACTTGGATCGATTCGTCGTTGTCTTCATCGACGATATTCTGGTGTACTCGAGGAGTAGGGAGGAGCACGAGGAGCACCTGAGGATCGTGCTAGAGACGCTAAGGAAGCACCAGCTGTATGGCAAGTACAACAAGTGTGATTTTTGGATCTCTGAGGTGACCTTCTTGGGTCACGTGATTTCAGCAGAGGGTGTCGCCGTGGATCCGGCAAAGATAGAGGCTATAGTAGCTTGGGAGGTGCCCATGAATGTCAGGGATATTCGCTCCTTCCTTGGCTTAGCGAGTTACTACCGGAGATTCGTTCAGGGATTCTCGAGTATCGCACGACCGATGACACAGCTGTTGCGGAAGGACGTTCCTTTTGAGTGGAGCGTGGAGTGTCAGGCCAGTTTCGAGCTTCTGAAGGAGAAGCTGACCACTGCACCAGTTCTAGCCTTGCCAGATGGGACTGAGGATTTCGTTGTCTACACTAATGCATCCAGAGCCGGATTGGGGTGCGTGCTTCATCAGAGGGATCGAGTTATTACCTATATATGCTTCACGTCAGCTGAAGCCTGGGGAGTTGTCTTACCCCACTCACGATCTAGAGTTAGCAGCTGTAGTTCATGCTCTGAAGATCTGGAGGCACTATCTGTATGGCACGTCGTGCAAGGTGATGACGGATCACAAGAGCTTGAAGTACATCTTCACGCAGAAGGAGCTGAACATGAGACAGAGGCGCTGGTTGGAGTTGCTCAAGGACTATGAGCTGGAGATTGTGTATCACCCTGGGAAGGCCAACGTGGTCGCAGATGCGCTCAGCAGGAAGACTCATTAGGAGGTGACGGTTGCTAGACTCACCGCTCAGGAGCGACTGCAGTCAGATTTGAGATCGAGTGGTATCGAGGTTTGGATTCAGCGAGAGAGCGGACAGCTGACCTTCTTAGAAGTGCAGTCAGATCTGTTGGAGGAGATTCGCAGAGCCCAGACAGATTGCCTAGAGATTGTAGCTCTTAGAGAGCGGATGGCTCAGGGACGAGCCGGAGAGTTGTCAGAGAGGGAGGACGGGACGCTGACCTTTCAGGATCGCGTTGTGGTACCATCTACTCAGGATCTTAGACAGAGGATCATGCGAGAGGCGCACACCACTCCTTATTCTGTCCATCCCGGGACGAATAAGATGTACCAGGATTTGAGGAGGTCTTACTGGTGGCAGAGGATGAGAGCAGACATCACTGACTTTGTAGCTAGATGTCAGGTCTGTCAGCAGGTTCGTATTGAGCACCAGCGGCCAGGAGGACTCGTCAGGTCACTTCCAGTCCCTGAGTGGAAGTGGACTGACATTTCTATGGACTTTGTCACCGGACTGAGGAGAGATGTTAGAGGATTCGATGCCATCTGGGTTGTGGTCGATAGATTGACCAAGTCCGCACATTTTATCGCCATACAGGAGACATGGCCAGCATCTAGACTAGTTGAGGAGTTCATTCGACAGATTGTTCGTCTGCATGGAGTGCCAGAGAGGATTGTTTCTGACAGAGATGGCCGCTTTACTTCACGATTTTGGCAGCATGTGCACGAGGCTCTAGGGACCAGATTACAGTTCAGTACTTCCTTCCATCCGTAGACAGATGGGCAGAGCGAGAGGACTATACAGACACTGGAGGATATCCTACGATCTTGTGTGCTAGAGTGGGCTGATAGATGGGTGAAATACCTACCGTTGGTCGAGTTCTCGTACAACAACAGCTATCATTCTTCGATCGACATGGCTCCTTATGAGGCGTTGTACGGGAGGCGCTGCAAGTCGCCAGTTTGTTGGGATGAGCCCGTAGATACAGTCACATCCTTGCCAGAGCTAGTCCGAGAGACAGTGGATCAGGTTGGCCGCATCAGAGAGCACATGAGGATCGCTCAGGACCGGCAGAAGAAGTATGCTGATCGACGGAGGACAGAGATCGTCTTCGATGTGGGAGCTCATGTTTGGCTGAGAGTGTCACCCACCAGGGGAGTCCGACGATTTGGCATCAAGGGCAAGCTGAGCCCTAGGTATATTGGACCCTTTGAGATCCTAGAGCGTGTAGGTGAGGTGGCCTATAGATTAGCCCTACCCCCGTCTTTAGCTGGAGTTCATGATGTGTTCCACGTGTCTCAGCTCCGTAGATATGTGCCCGATCCTAGCCATATCCTCGATCATTCTGACCTCCATGTTGAGCCCGACCATACCTTTATAGAGCACCCTGTTAGGATCCTTGACCGTCGTGTCAAGAAGCTCAGGAACAGGGAGGTTTCTTTGCTTTTAGTTCAGTGGGCTAGGCGGGGTCTTGAGGAGGCTACCTGGGAGACCGAGGAGAGCATTCGGGCATGTTATGGGGGAATGTTAGACGAGTTACTTGCATCTTACGTGGAGCCTAGCATGGACATTTCTTTGACCTCGTGAGCTAGTTGGTGAGTATTGTCTGGTCCTTGCTATGAGATGTGCCTTATCATTGTCTGATTATGTGATTGTGCCTATTTGATTGACAGTTGTGTACAATTTCTATGAGTATATGATATCTTGATGTGTTATACCTTGAACTAAGAATGCTGAGATTGACCTTGAGAATGAACCTAGGAAGTGGAATATGGGATTAGCCCTTAGAGGTGGATGTTGCCACCTCTTGAAATTATTGAAATCTGGTAGACTTAAAATAAGAGGAATGACTTGGATTTTGAAAGATCAAACGCGACCGAGAATTTGATTGATTAACTTGAATTGAAAACCCTTTTGAAACTTTTTCAACCCGAGTTTACATTATAATGTCCCACGAAGTGGATACAAACATTTATAGGGTCACTTATAGATTTTTTGCTAAAACCTAGTGGAGACGTTATGATTCTTTTGAGTTATAATGTAACCAAGAAGTCGGGGTAAGGTTGTGATAAGGGCCCATATCACCTTCTTGCTACGACCAATTGGGAATGTTATGATCATTACGAAGATACTGCGAGAATCTCATAGGGGCACTTGTGGGGTACTCACGGGATCAATGGCGTGATCCTCGGACTCACCGATTTCGAACTTCATCCCCTCACTTTTAAAAGGATTTTAGTCTCGAGGACGAGACTTGTTTTTAGAGGTGGATGATGTAAAGACCGAGATTTTTAAATGAATATTTTTATAGTTATAAATTTAATTTTGATAAGAATTTATTCAATTTTCGAGACTCCGAAAATTTTAAAAAATTTCCGTTCTCAAGCCAACGACTGATTTAAATTCTTTCGAATAATTCCGGCATAAACTCGTTACTCAAATTTGGAAACGAAATAATTCCACTTTATTTTTCCAAGGCTTAAAAATATTTTCGGCTTTCGTTATTTATTTCGGATTCGATTAATTATTTTAAAACGTGTTGGGTTAAGGTCGGAAAGCGGATTTCGGGGTTTATTACTGGGTATTATAGTTGACTTTTACCCTAGCCACCTTAGACCCCTACCCAATAGCCCTTAGACCCCTCCTTTCCCACACCACCAGCTGCCTAGCCTCACCCCTGTTCACCCGACAGCTCCCTCTGCACCTCCATCTTTACACCCCTAACCTTCACCTCCAACCTCTTTTTTTTACCTTTAAATATCCCATCTCCTGTAACTCCCACTCCTCACATAATCCTCCAAACTTCCCACACCTCTGCTTCACTCAGCAGGAGCCGCCACCCCCTACTTCAGCTCCCATTTCCCCCCATCGCATCTCTTACCTTCAACACTTCGGGCGCCTTGCCCGTCACTTTGTCGAGCAACATCTGGCACCACCATCCTCCTCCTCCCTTCCATTTCTGAAGCGGCTCAGCTCCTTTGTCTCCCTCGACGTCCATCAGTGACCCAAGGCAGCTCAGAAGACTCCCGGCGCCACCAACAAGCCATCAAGGCTCTGTCGCCCTCGTTCGAACACAAACAACCTTCCGGTAAGCCGTTCTCCTTCGTTTCCGATCCAAACCAACATCGAGCCCTACCACCATACTCACCCACGTCCGTCGCAGGTCCGAGGAGCCATCGAAAGCCTCCGAAGACGCCCAGAACTCCGATCGGAGCTCCGACGTTCGCGAACTTCCTCGGTGAGCTCCGCCTCTTCTTTCCTCTATTTGTTTCAATTTCTGAGTTGGGTCGGGTTGTGGGTGAGTGTCGAGGGTTTGTGAGGTGAGTGGGGGGCTGCGTACGAGGGTCGGGTGAGGTTCGAGAGCTCCGGCGATCGTCGACGGCGAAGAGAGATTGAGCTGAGCGCGAGAGCGACAATGGGCGGACAAGCAGCGACAGCGGGTAGGATGGGCTTGGCAATCGCTGGGCAGGAGTGCAGGGGTGGACGAGCAGCTTCAGCGGGAGCAACGAGCCGCGGCAGCGGGTACGAGCGAGCCGGCCATCGTGAGCGAGCAGAGGCGAGGCTGGGCTATGGCGGGCGCAGCTTCCATTTGAATCTGGAGGAAGAGGGAGGCTGATGTGGCCTTGTGGGCCCCCTCCCTTTACTAACTTACATATATATATATATTATAATATTTAACCGATTTGGGGTTTAACGTTATGGGTTTGGTTCGGTTGGGTTAAAAATGTTAATTCGGTTAGAGTTATCCGCTATTTATTTAATTATTTATTTAATCATTTATTTATTCATTTATTTCTTAAGAATTATTCGGTATTTAATTATTTATTTAGATTTTTAATCGATTTCCGATAAATGATTATTTGAAGGTTGATTTATACGCATCGGTTGCCGATAGTTTAAAAAGGGGTTGGTTTTAAAGTATATAAATTGAATTATTTCTTAAGTGTTGAAAATTATTTAAGTCCTTAGAATGATGATTTTAATTAAAGTAAAGTATGCCGGGATTATTTAATTGGATTTTGGAAGTAGTTTGAAGGTTTAATATTTTATGGACTAGAAATTAGCTAAGTATGATTTTGAGATAAATTGATTTGACTAACAATCGGACTTGTGAGATTATGTGGATTGGAAACATGATTTCGTTAATTATGGAAATGAGAATGGAATAAGATGGTATACGATGTTGACTTGAGACGAGATAAATGATGATGATAATGTTATGGCTAACGATTGATCGTTAGATTTTGTATAGTGGTAGATGGATCCCGTTCTGTGCAACATACTTATATATATTCATTAATGATTTCTAGGTGATCAGTGACATGCTTGCTTGTCTCTTGCTGCTTCCCTTTTGCTGCTCTGCTACTCCAGGTAAGTCCTCCGGGGCTTACTCAAGTTAGAACCTCATGCCTGATGTGTCATATAGTGTGTAGGTGTTGCATCCCGCATAATCATGTAGTATCATGCTTAGGTTGCACAATTAATCGAGCATCCGTATTCTCTTTGCGTATGGTAGAACGGCCGTTAAATTGTGAGTCCTAGAGTCATTTGCTAGGGTCATAGGACGGCCGTAGGAGAGGGACATGCCACTTGGCATTCTATGCGGGATCCCATTTAATCGCTTTCTGCATATATATACAAACTGCTAGCATGCTTGAGTGGTTAATATTTTGTACTGCATTAGAGCATCCTTTATTCAGGTATAGGCATATTATATGTCCTCAGTGAGGTCTTCAGGGCCCGCATGAGTGGCTCGACCTTGACTTCGTGGTTAGTTTCAGGTACCCGTACCCTTACTTGATCATGTGCTGATGTGGCGGGGAATATCTCATGGCGCAGTGAGAGGGAGAGAAAGATCAACTTGAACTCCACACTTTTGCTACTTATTTCCTCATATTTGGTTTTGACCCAGCCCTGCCGTGGCAACTTGTATTATGATATTTCCTTCCTTATGTTTTCGAACTTAAAACGTTTTGAGCGACTTAGGCAAGTAGGACAAGTTCGGAGAACCTAACGGCCCCATCGCGAGTTTTAGGGTGTGAAATCCCTTCTTTGATCATTAAAACTTTGTTTTAAAACTCAACCCGTACTCGAATTGTAAGATCTGAACGAAGGTATCCAATCCTTCGAAACGTAACCCGAATATTTATATTTGGGCCGTTACACTTCCAAGTACGGAGGGACTACGTCAAATGGTTAATTCTTTTTATAACGAATGGGAAAAGGCAGACAGATTTACAGAAAATGAAAACAGTACTACTAAAACAAATAGGACCCCAAACATAAAACAAAAACCAAAACACAACAGTAAATGGAAAAGGCGACCTTCGGGATTTTGGAAACTGAATTTTGATGGCTCGGCTGCCAACCATAGACAAAGTTCTATAGGATATATTATTAGGGATGAGAAAGGTGAAGTCTCTGACATAGGGGGAAGATCAATTGGGATACACACGCCTTTAATGACCGAGGCACTAGCATTAAGAGAAGGAATCATTAGAGCACGAGAAATGAGTATACCTCGAATTATCATAGAAGGAGATTCACTTAATTATTGATCATTTAAAATCAAAAGTCAAATGTCCATGGGAAATTGAGTTAATCATGTCTGATATTAGCTATCTCATCTCTGGGTTTTACGAAGTGTCGTTCTCCCACGTCCTTCATAGTGGTAACGCTGTAGCAGATAAGGTTGCACACCTTGCTCTGACCCCCATCGCAAGCTTTCAATTTGATCCAGGTCTAGCAGACCTCATCCGAAAGGATGCTATCGGGTAACTTTGGTTCCCGAATTCTTACTCAATCAAAAAAAAAAATTAATATCCTAATGATTTCTCTACAATAAAATTCTTATTTTTTGTATTGTATTACTCATGTATTTTCAATTCAAATAAAACATATAAAATTAAATTAGATGAGTTTAAAAGTTTATTTAATAAACTTTTGTAGTTTTAGATTTAATTTGTACCTAACTTTTTATATCTTTTTTTAAATCAATAATATATATAACAAGCCAAATAAAAAAATGTAAAGCAAAATAAAATATTTTCAATTAGTAAATGATTAACTAGTGATTTTACTTATCAAAACTGAAGAATATTTTTTCAATTATAAACTTTATGTTACTACGAAATTGAAATGAAAATTTTATTATTTAGATTATTCAATGGTGTTTATTTATATATAAGAAGTAAATTATTATTATTATTATTATTAAAGAATATATATATATATATAAAAGAATGTAAATTTTATATTTTATATTTTTTTTAAATCCAAAATAAAAAAATTAAGATAAACTTCAAAAACCAATCTAATTTAATCTAATAACACAATCAAGATATTGAAAATTATATTTTAAATATTTACTTGTTTTAGTATATTTGTTTTGATTAAATTTAATTATAATCTATAAATACGAATTAAATTGAATGATTTTTTTTCAGTTACAAAAAAAAACTTTTATTTTTTAAAAATTATCATGACAATCTAGACTATACTATGTATAATTCGAGCATTAAGAATTTAAGATCCAAGGGCACGCTTGTGAATATATATTATCATTAGTTTTTGCCACATATGTGCCATGTAAGCATTTTTTTAGGGGAGAAAATTTTGGTATATTATGTTACCATTAGTTATAAAAGTCAGAATATTTATCTTACATTTGAAAGGTGGGGATATATTTTTAACACCCCCTTAAAAGTTGGGTTATTTTAATTAGTTTTGCCTTTAAAATAATATAAAGATATGTATTTTAATTAAAATTCAATATTTGAATTAAACCCAATGATTAGAAAATAAAAAAATATTTTAATGAAAAAAAATCAATTATATTTGATTGGTTGAAAACCCCAATTAATATGGTGATCACTTATTATAAAAAATGGTTTTTATTTAAAGTATTATATAGATATAGATTGTAACTTTGTTTAAAAATTTTAAATAACTATGTATTAATGTATTAATTTTAATTTAATTCAATTTTTAGAATTAAACCCACTAATAAAAAAATAAAAAATATTGTAAGGAAATAAAACAAATTCTTTTATAATTTGATTGGTTGAAAACTTTATAATTAATATGGTGATTACACATCATCAAAAATGATTTTTATTTAAAGTATTAGATATAAATATATAGATATAAATCGATATAGATAGATGGGTTAGGCCATGTGTTATCAAGGGATGATAGAGTTATTAAGAATACTATTTTTTAAATCTTCTTTCTCCGCCACATTATCTTAGCATCTCATTCTTATTTGTCTTATTTTATCAATAGCATTCCTAACATCCCCCAAACCATCTTTTCCTACCAATTTAATTTACAATTATACCCCTCCCTAATAATTATTTCCATCTTTACCTACCAAATCAACTTCAATGGTGAGTGTTGTGAATGGGGAATATAGCTCCCACAAAAAGCTCTCTCCCAAAAAAAAAACTCAAATATTCCAACATAGAAACAAACCCAACCCTAATAGCCCCAAAGCTCCAGCCATCACCGCCGCCCCTGATTCTAGTCTCCGTCGACCTGAGTGGCTGCCCCCACCGCTTGTGGCCTTCCTCCTCTACAGCTTCGCCCCGTCCCTTCTCTTCACATGTAAACTAGAACTCGTCGAAGCTCCCATCGTCTTCGTTGTTTCTGGTCTTCGACGACCCTGAGTAGCTATCCCCGCCGCCCCGACCTTCCTTCACCGTTGCATCGCCCTACAACCAAACTTTTCTTATTCCTCATCGTGATAGGCCCTGGGGACGCCGCCAAGTCGACCCTCCTCGACTTTATGGCCGCCCAAGCTTCCCCATCCTCCGACACCCTCCTACTTGCCTCCTCCTCTGTCGTTACACTTTCCTCCTAACCAAATTTGTCTGCCTCAAGTCAGCCAACCACTACTAGAATACTGCAATTAGACATCATGCGATTTAAGTCTGTTAAAAAAACACCAGACGTGAAATTAGTCTATTATATCAGTTTTTAAATATACGATGTTTAAAAAATATTAAACATCAGTTAATATTTTTGACAGATGTTAAATTGTTCATTCTAAAAAAATTTAAAACTCGCGGTTTTAAATCTCTAAGTTGAAACGCGCGGAATTGAAACACTTAACAAAAATTTGAAGGGTTAAATTTGAAAACCCGCTCAAATGTATATCCAAATACTTGGAAAAATAAAGGCTCCCTTTTATTCAACTCTTCCTCCAAATCAGACGTGCTCTTCCGCTCTAACCCTCAGTCCCTCAAAACCCTCGCCGCCATCCCAGAGCACCTCCTCCTCCTCCTTCTCCATCGCCGGGGCGGCAGGGTATTCACCGCCACCAGATCTACCCACCCTCCCCCTAAATCCCCAACCTCTCCCTCCCTTCCCACTCTCCAGATTTGATTGAGACCCCTTCGGAGACAATAGCCACCCCCACCTCTTCCCTGACCTCCCCTCACCCCTCCTCCTCTGTTTACTCTCGCTTTCCCCCACCGTCGTCACCGCTGTCGCCTGTTGTCTGCTCTCTCTCTCTCCATTATCTTCATCGCTGGAGTGGAGGTCACCCTAATGCCGCTGGTGTTCTCCTCCTCGTCTACTTTCGTCGGTGTCTCCCTTCCTCAGATCTGAGTTGATTCGCCGGTGTTCTCCTCGTCGATCGCTACTTTCATCGTTCTTTGTGATACCTCTCGGTAAAATTCAGGTAACCCATGTGAATCTCTTTCCTTTCAATTCGCGAGCCCTATAGGTGAAATCCAGGTTTCTCTTTCTCCGGCTCTCACATTGCATTTTAGGCTCCAATTGATTTCAGTTCTTTTTAGATTGACTGACTAAACCCTAATTTAGCTTCATCTTGCTCCAGATAATTTCAGTTGTTTGAATTTGAGTAGCTGGTTTATAGAGGGTGATTCAGCTGGATGAGCACGAGGTTCGTCCCATTAGATCTGGTTGTTGTAACCTTTCAAATCTTGTAATCACTCCCTTCGTTACTTGAGATTAACCATTATTTTAAGCCTCTTCCCTGACAGTAGCTTCTCCCTTATATATATATATATATATATATATATATATATATATATATATATATATATTCATGTATGGATGATAGATTCAGATCTTCATTTCTTTTTATCTGATTCGTTAATTCTGATTTCCTTGTTGTGGATGTAAATGTGTTTGTCAAAATGTGATTCTTTTTCCTGTTATGTGGTAGTTAATTAGTGGAGATCAAGATTTAACGAGTAGACCTAAATTAAATGTCCTTTGATAACGACTATCTTTTTTTCTTCTTTTTGCATTTGGTACAAGAATTCAATGGCCACTAACGAGAACAGTAGCTCCCTTATCTGCCTAACAAATCCGCAAGGTAAATTTAAATTTCAAACCTTTCTCAGTCTTAGACACAGATACAGGTATTTTATTTAGGTTGAAATGTAATGGCCCGGATATAAATATCCGGGATACGTTTCGAAGGTCGGATACCTTCGTTCGGATGTTGCAATTCAGGTACGGGTCGAGGTTTCAAACCTCTAATCAGTCGAAGTTTTCATAAATTCAGTTTAAACAAAAGTAAAGTGGAAATACGATTTAGATACAAAAGCCACGGCAAGGCCGGGTCAAAACCAAAACAAAATTCTAAAGTCGTATGGCCAGATTAGCGGGGTTAGACAGATTTCTTTGCAATCGCCGGGGAACATTCCCACGCCATATAAACAGGGAGCAATCGTACCTAAAAACAATGGGTGCAAGCGTGGTCAGACCGAGGCCCCAACACGCTCTGTCCAGCAAGCGAACATACACATACGCTAATAATAAAGATGATGCAGATGCGGAAATTAAATCACACTAGCATGATCCTAATTTACAATATGCGAGAAATAACTGTAAAGGCGCCCAAAGAATGCCAAGTGGCATGTCCCTCTCCTACCTCTGCACCCCTTTCCGTTAGTGCAGAGACTGGCCAGTTCGATGCTATAGCGTATCATATCTCATCATCATATCATATCTCATCATCATATCATGTCTCATCATCATATCATGTCTCATCATCATAGCATAAATTAAAATAAACATGCCCGATGGTGCTGGGCTATCATCATGCTCATATCGACTCGATAGACTCAGGGCACCCGATGGGGCTGGGCTACCCTATGACCCTAGCAAAGACTCTAGGACTATCACAGATAACGGCCATTCTGTTTCATACGCGCAAAGAAATAAAATGCTCAATCACAAGTGCAACCTAGCATGATGCTACATGGCATGCTTTAATGCTTATGCAACACCTAGTATGTCATACATTCACAAGCCGGTAATCTCTTTCGAATCTGAGTAAGCCCATAAAGGAACTTACCTGAATAAGCCGAACAGCAGAGAACAAGGCAGAGCAGAATCCAAGAAATGAATCACCGATAGCAAGCAACGTCCAACATTCACAAACACCTTTAAACCTTAAAACCAATTTCCAAAATCATATTATAAAACAATTCGGGCATGCTTCTCATTTCAACACATTATATAAATAAATTCCCATATTAAATCATCAAAATAACCGATGTTCACAAATCATACTTATAAATCAAAACCAACAACTCAATTTAAAATTCCCCACTCTCATATTTAAATCCTCATGAAAGGCATCAATTAAATAATCCAATCAATATTATTTTAAAACAATAAATAATATGTAACGATAAATTTTCCAGAATATTATAAAATCCCAAAATAATAATATTCAAATAACTCAACACTTGTTATTATAAAATCTCAAAGCAATAACCATATATATATTTATAACCCAATAACAATTAATTTTACTTTTTAAAACCTTCTATAATATATTTTAATATTTTCAGAATATATATATATATATCCAAAATCAGAAATGATTTATAATATAACATATATATACGTATAATAACATAACTCATGACATATAAGTACATTACTTATAATAAAATTCAGAACACAACCCATTAATCAACAACCCAGCAAGCCCAAAACAAAATCAGCCCAGCCCTTACCCGATGACCCGGATCCAAGGGGAATAAGAAAAGAAAAGGAAAAAAACCGGGTTCACTTGAACCCATCTTCCACAACACCATCCTCTGCTCTGTCGGACGAAAAACGAAGGAAGGGAGGAGAGTTGCAGGCCCTCCGGCGGCTCTCACTCGACCCACACACAACCTCCCCGACATCAAGCATTATGAAAGCACATCAAGAGACATAGAAATAGTGGAGGAGAGGAAGCTTACAACGGCTTGAAGTTCTCGCCGGAAAAGCTCGGCCGGCTCGATTTGCTCCGTCGGGGGCTGGAGATGCTTTGTCATGCCTTAGAACGAAGGTAGGAGGGTGTAAAGGTGGAGTTTTGCAGGATTTCAAAGCAAAAGAAGAAGAGGTGGAGCCTTACCGGAAGTTGTGGATTGGAAACAAGGGAAGAAGAGTTCCGAGGCGGCGGCGCTGACTTTGCTCCAGTCCTGCTCCTGGGCTGCTCGGGCATACCTCGGACATCGGTGGAGTTGACAGCAACAAGAATGGCGGTAGTGGTGGACTGGTGTTGCCGTCAGCAAGGGAGGGAGTGTGAAGGGGTGGCACCTCGGCGGTGGTCGGCGGTGGTGATTGTGGTTGCGGGGGGGGGGGGGGGTGTGTTGTGGTGAGGTGTGGCGGCAATGGTAGGAGTTTGGGAGCAGCAACTCTCGGCAAAACAAAGAGAGAGAGAAGGAGAGTAAGGGGTGTTTGGGTTTGAATCACAGGGAGATAAGGAGAGGAGGAGGAGGAGAGAAAAGTGTGGGAGGCTGGGCAAACAACATAAAAGAGGGGCAAGGGCAGTGGTGAGCTGCAGAGGGGCAGCTGGGTGCAGTGGGGAGAAACGAAGACAGGAGAGGGGACCAACCTAATGTAACACCCGAGAGAGAGAGAGAGATAGAGAGAGAACAGAGAATAAAGAAAAGGGAAAGTAAAATAGGATTACCATAATACCAATCCAAAATTAGCGGAAAAGACTCAAAACCCGCTCGCCCGATCGAATTCCGACTAAATCAAATTAAATAAAATTTAAATTCAATCTCAAGATAACGGAATTAAATAAATTTCAATCAAAACTCGGAGCTTAAATAAATTTTTATTAATACCCGAACTCGAAGTCGAAAATCAAATCCCGTCAAAATCCTAATTTAAAATGATGCCGGAAGGATTTTAAATTTTGAAGTCGTGCTCGAGGACGATTTTCCTCTCATTTTTATAAATTGAAATAAATAATAACATTTTAATTAAAATAATACTAATATGATATCTAAAATATATTTGGTCTTTACATGAAAGACATGAGCTTTGAGATCAAATCCCTAAAAATCTGGGGTTTCTGAATTTTCTCTTGAAGGTGGAGGTGAAATGGTTATGAAGAAGATCAAAGCAGAGAACAATCGACGCAATGGAAGAAGAGCCATTAAAGAGTGGGTATCTCGTTCATATTACTTGAGGACCCATTTTCTTTAATTTTGGGGTCTAATTTGGACCTTCCACTTGGTTGTAGGGAATGTTTTATTTTTGATGAGAACCTCTCCAATCCAGTAAAGAGATCAATTTCTAGGTAAGAAACGCAAATGATGGGTTCTTGCAATTAAATGAACAAAGTATATTCAACTCACTGTTTTTGTAGCCATGAACATGACAAATATTTTGAGGTTTCTGAACCAAATCCTAGTAAACAAAGCATTTTTGAAGCCTTTAATGAAATATCATGATTTAAATTCTTGTTATTTGCTGGTATCTTATTTTTGGTGGCTTTAAGCAAGGCCATCGAGCCAATCCTGCACAAGAGCAGTGATAGCTTTTATTTTTACTGGTATCTTATTTTCAACTCATTGTTCCCTTTCTCGTGATAGCTTTTATTTTATTATTTATATATTATTGAATTGATTCATTTACATTACTAATAAATATATCTACCAGGACTCAATCATCGATGAGATAAACACCCACCCTCACGGTAGATGGGAAGCTGCCAGCAATGACGAGATCTCATACTCTTCTATGTCGTTTTTGTTCCCCTTAGTTTATGGTTGCTCTATTTTTTAGTTTATTGAGGATTATTTGCAGTAAAAAGGTATATATTCACTTTGATTCCTATATTTAACAAGAAAATTATCATCCTTCCATTATTACTTTGATTCCTATATTTAAATCCGAGCAAAGAATGTGACTATGCATTTAAGTTGAAATCAAACAAGCTTTCAGGGGATGAACTTCACTCTGATTCCTTTTCTCTCAACCTTATTCTTACTGTTGGCTTTATCCATGGATGGTAGATCCTTCCATAACTCATCATTCTGGATTTATTTTGCTGAAAATGGATAGTATAAGTTTACTGATGCTTTGATTCTATATAAGTTGTTGTTAAGTTAAATTAAGTTTAGATGTTTTTAGTAAGTTAAATTAAGTGCATAGAAATTTATCATGTTAAATTTAGTAAGTTAAATTTCGTTATAGTTTAGATATTTATCATGTTAAAAGTATCTTTTTTATTACTCATCATTCAATATCAGAACAGTGACAAGAATATCTTAGAATTTCATTATAAGTTTGATTGATCCTTCCGATCTCACCTTCTCTCTTCCTAGCTATTTGTTGCCTGTTTGGTGGTGACGAGTCCAATTTTTCTGATTTGAGTAGTGAATAGAGGGATTAGATCATATAGCTATGGCTAATTGATTTTCTGATGGTCTTGACATGAGCAGTGAAAAGTGGACATGGTCTCCATCTTAGGATGTGAAGGATGAAGAACGCTTAAATTCTGAAGGTAGCTCTATTTCTCTGCTCATGGTATATTTGATTTTGCTTCTCTTCTTCTTCTACTTATCATGTTGTGGGTTGTGCTGTTATGAATTTTGCCTCTCTGCTCATGGTCTGTTGAACGTAAGCTCTCTCGTCTCTTAAGAACTACTGAATTGGCGATTTGATTTGGGGAAACCTTTCAGTTTCACCATCTCTGAGCAGGCTGTTTGAGTAGGTTTTTATCCTCTATTTTATACTAAATGCTTCTGCCACTTTTTATTTCCAAAACTCCGAAACTTTGAGTTCTTTGGAACATTGGCATGTCAAATCACAAGGGAAGGGTTTGTGGCATGATATGCATTCTTATCTAGATTGGCAGTAAACTCATCTCTAGTCCCAAATTTGGTTTCCCGGTCCTAGGGGCTGGTTTAGACAGTGAGGAATTTAGTCTGAATTTATTTTGTTGTAAATTTATTTGATTATATTAAAACTTTATTTGACTTATGAAAATCATCTATGTGCAGAAATTATTTCTCAATCATCAGTTGCATTCAGGTGAATTATTTTTCATTCTAAGAATTTTTTTTTGCCTTGAACTTCTGAAATCTGAGTGTAAATATTTCTTATGTTTCATTTTGAGAAATTTTATATTTCTTAGTTGGCTGCATTGGTAATGGTCAGTGCTTTTAGATTTTCCAAATTGCTTTTGTTTTAGAAAACTTGCTGCGTTGGTCAGTGCTTCTGTCATAGTTGATTTGATAACTTTCCAAATTGCTTCTCTTCTAGATAACTTTCTAAAACATGAATTAGGTTAGGCTTGTGATAATGATCTTGTCTGAGATATATTCGTCGTATGATACTTCTGTCATAGTTGACTTGATATCATGGTCAATAAAAATGCTCTGTTTTTTCTTTCTTTTTCTACATGTAAGGTTTAAATTTCGTATTTTAGTGCATTGTGTTGTGTTTATTCTCTCTGGTGCTGAAATATGCTCCATTATGGTTTTCTGTTGTGTTGTGGAGGCTTCACTTTAATGGTAGTTTTGGATCCAGCTCCTGGACATAACACTTACCCTTCATGCTTTGTTCAGCAGACTGTAGTAGACACCCAACTAAAGAAGTAGCTCTGTTCTAACTCATTCATGTGTCCTGACAGGCAATATCAGAGGTAAAAAAAGTGTTCAGCAATAGTAATTTTAATGCCTTTGTCCTCTCTTTTTGCTGAGCTAAATGGTGTAAAACAATCAATTATACTAGAAAGATTATTCAAACTTGAATCTGAATCTGTCCCAGGCTCATGCGATGTACAAGACTGTTTAACTTCATTTATCAGAGAGTTAGCATCCTCATTTTCTAGTGCTTTGTTTGCTAGAGTTATGCTTTTTTTTCATTGAATCAGTAGTCAAATAATGTTTTACTTGGCAAAAGAAAATCTAGTTTATCTAACATAAAACGTATAAATCTAGTATTTTATCTGATCATGTAGAATCTATGAGCTACATACATTTGGAGAATTGAATAATAACAATGAAAGAAATAAACAACTAGCCACACAAAATTGGAAAATGATATTAGTATGATACTCTTTTCATCCATTTCTAAGCTCTTAACCAACCATGCTTTTTTGTTGCAGGTTCTGTCCTTACCATTAAGCTCCATTTGCTTATGATATCAAGGATCTCGACCAGTTGGCTATCAAATTTGAGATGGGCATCCCCCTAGTTTGGTTAGTGTTGCTGAGAGTGTTATTTCATCCATGTGTGACAGATTACTCGATGTTAGCTTATGAACCCTACAAATTTTGTAAAAGTGTATCTTTCAAGTACCTATCCTTTGTAAAACATTTGTAAATGTTGGTTTTGCATTTATCTTAATATATATGTTCATCAAATTCCCATCATTTTCAAAATCTAATTTTATGAGCAAAGGGTGTTGGTATCAAACGAAAAAACATCGGATTATAGATGAAAAGTGTTGTGCCTCAATAGCTATGAAATCGAATTATTACATAAAAATGGATGCTAGTATCGTTATAGACATCCTCTAAATAATTTAAATCAATGTATATCATATATTTTTACATCACAATATTAATATAAATTGATATATATTGCTAACAACAACAACTTTATAAAAATCTAAAATGATGTCCATATCATATTAATACATCGGTTATGTACGTATTTCATGCGATAGATTATTTTAATACAATAAAAAATCACAAATTATATAAATAAAATTAATATACACAAAATCAATATAATAAAAAAGATGTCTATTTTGTTTTAATACATCGATTATTTTAAAAATACTGATGTGATTGTAAAATTTAGGCTTGGTGTGGACATCTTCAAAAGCTTATAAATGAAAAATAAGAAGGCTTTAACAACAAGTGAACCTGTAAAAAATAAATTTAAGGGGTTGATTTATATTTATAATCAAAATAAAATAGATGTCTTAACTCGGAAAAGACATCGGCTTAAAACCGATGTGAAAAGTTTGATCTTTTACTACATGCACAATAAGATCGAAATTTTTTTTGAAAGACATCGGTTCACAACAGATGTCTAATTGCATTTTTCTAGCAGTGAACGTGAAACCCCTTTGATGTCTTTCACCTCTTTTGTGTATGGGGTTTCCCCTTGATCTATTCAGTGGCTATGTCCTTGTACTTCAGCTATTGGCTTTGATCTATCGAACCCTCTCCTTAGATGTCTAACTACAAATCTCCAAAAAATCTTTGTACCAAACAAAACTGTGAAACCCAAAATTGCATGAAAACCCAAGTTTTTGAATTCAGCCTGACCATTGATATCCACATTAAATCCTAGATTTTCTATGTCCTTGCCGCCATCGACGACAAAAGAAAGCGTTCCTGCTCGCCCTACTAGGAGCTTCATCGAAAGGGATCTCAGTTTGGTGTTTTGTGAGTTCTGCTCCCGCATGCGGAGCTCCGACGACTCCATCTCTTTGATCCTCCTCTCGGGAACCACCCGCTCTTCTCCTCCACTAGATGCAGATATGAAGATTCAAACAACTATTCATCATCTTACAAGCATTTGGGCTTTTGCATGTCTCATTTAGGATCAACTATTCATCATCTTACAAATCATTTCAGCATTAGTTTAAATCTTAATCTTTAAATTCTTGTTTTCTTTTCTTTTCTTTTACTAGTGATCCTCTATGAAGGGTTTATCAAACCATCATTTGAATTGGTTTCAAGATCGCTTAGTCGATCTACTTCTTACCTATCGTAAAAAATTACAATTATACCCCTTGACTAATTACCTCCATTCTAGATTCACTTATTTTCATTTTTCATTATAAAAATATTATTCATAAATTGATATTATTCATAAACTAAATAATTAACTAGGTATAACCCAATATATAAATTTTATTTTATAAAGTCCATTTCTACCATATTTATAGATGAATCACCAGCGTTATTAACATCTATAAAATATTTTATTTCAAATATATAAAATAAATTGTTCAAATTGTAATTATTACTAATGAAAAACAATTACAAAACTATTTATTATACATAATTGTTTTCAAAGAAAAATAAATTTTTTTAAAATATGGTCAAATATATTCGAAATTGATGTCTATGCATAGAGAAAAATGAATCTAGTATTTTGATATTTTTTAACATTTTAAATGTCAAAAATTACAAATTACAAAAAAATTATAGATCCGCTAGACTCAATCTCAGCCCTTCACCTGCCCGCCGTCCATGCCCTTCTGCTCAGTCAACTAGCACACGACACATGGCCTTCCTCCTTTAGACAGTGGCGGTCGCAGGATCCTTTGAAAGGTGGGGCGAAATTTTTAGTGGGTACTGAGATATTGGTCCTGAACAAACTCTTTTACCTAATCTACGACTACTTTTATCTTAGCTGTGACTTGTAGAAAAGTAGACTTACATTTACTTGGTTGCTATGGTAGTGGTTTCTCCCAATTCATTTAAAATTCAGGCATTTGTCATATCCAGGATTGTAAACTTATCAAAATTCAATCATGCTAAATTCAAGACTTTTGTATACTAGGATTGTAAACTCATCAAATTTATAATGTCTTTTGGTTCTCAAAGACATTATAGAAATTGCGATTTGAATATGTTGGGTAGGAAAACACAAATATTGTATAAAGCTTCACAAATTCAATTCACAAACCCTAAATTCAATTCATAAATTCATAAAGTTCATTCTCAATATCAAATATACACAATAATTAAAACACAAAATTTATTCCCAAAATCATAAATCCTAATCAAAATTTCACAAAATTGATTCTCATAATCAAACCCTAATTTCACCAATTTTATGGGGTTTAATTAGTTCGTAGCTAGATAATTTGTATATAATAGGGAGGTCGGGAAGTGGAAAAAATTAAATATGGGGGTAGAAACATAGAGAGTGGGGCATAAGTTGAACAAAAATCGAGAAACTTTTTGTTTTTGGAGGTGAATTTTTTTAACCCTAATTTCACCAAATTTATGGGGTTTAATTAGTTCATAGGTTAGATAATTTGTATATAATAGGGATGTCGACAAGTAGGAAAATAATTAAATACGGTGGTAAAAACTTAGAGAGTGGGGCACAAGTTGAACAAAAATAGAGAAGCTTTTTGTTTTTGGAGGTGAAATTTTTTTAAAAAAATTAAGGCTAGTGGGGTATTGAACTCTCAACCTTTAGTTTCATAACCAACTAAGCTAAGAGGATTAGTTGGTTCAATATTCACCATAGTTTTACTTATTACAACAATGCTATATATATAAATAAAATTTTTCTCCAAACTCCGGGGGCGCGTGGGTCGAAGGGTGTGGCGGCGTCCTACAACACGGAACGTTGCGTTTCATCGTCTATTACCTTGGAAAAAAATAAAGGTTGACACACCCTTACTTCACCATTATTACTATCTAGGGGTGTTATTCGAGCCGAATGAGCCAAGCTTGACATGTTCAAGCTTGGTTCGTTTGTTAAACGAGCTCGAGCCGAGCCGAGCCCAATTTTCATACGAGCTTATTTTTTTGTTCAAGCTTGACTTGTTTAGGATAAACGAGCTCGAGCCGAGCTTTTATCGAGCTTTAAACAGTTCTACTTGGTCATAAGATATTGATTTAAAGGAAATTTTAGAAATCCTATAAAATTCGAGCTTTTCGAGCTTAAATCGAACGAGATGAGCTTTTAACCGAGTTTAAAATCTTGTTCAAGCTTGACTTGTTTAGATTTAGTGAACGAGTTTGAGTCGAGATTTTTTCGATTCGATCCCGAGCCCAACTCGAGCTGTTCAATTCATATAACAACCCTATTAGCATCAATACTAAGCGGAATGCTTAGCTTTAGTATCCCAAACCATGAATACTTGCCCTTTTCACCATTTTTTATTTCAATTTATAGGAACATCGATACTCCTACATTATATATGCCCTTGTACAGTTGTACTTGTACCCTTTCATCATCTTTTTTGGCTCATGACCCTTACATCATGTTTTGTTTACGATTCAACGTTCGCATGACCTATTAATTATTATACCTTTATTAATCGCCAAAAAAGTATATAATTTCTAATGTTCTAGAGTAAATAAAATAAATGAATGCAGGAGGTGATTTGTAACACAAATGGAAAACTGTTGATAGGGCTTCGTTTGGTTACACTTTAACTTCCCGGGAAGTATAAATTCTCAGGAATTGGTTTACAATATATGTGTTTGGTATAAATTTTGAAAACTAAAAAACGAAAGAATTAGAATTCACAGGAATTGGAATTCCCATGAAAAGGGGGAATTCAACTTACTATCAGGGGGTGGGTAAGATCTACTTCCCCCTTTTCTTCCCCCAATCTTTTATTATTTTTTTTATTTTTTATAAAGAAAATATCTAATTTATCCACATAATGAAATGAATTTATTTATATATAAAGGTTATAAAGGTAATTTAAAACCAATTGCTATCAAATATCTGTGTTCAACTTCAACCAAACAAAATGCAGCAATTGAGTTCCTGGGAATTTATTTGCAAACAAACACATTTTCATACTTACCGGGAAGTAGAATTTATAGAAATTGTATTTCCCAGGAATTAAGTTCCCGGAAATTGGAATTCCTACATTTAACCAAACGAACCCTTAGATATATTGCAAATTTAGATTACGGTAGTGCATGTCCGAATCGACGCGGAAATAGACATTGAAAATCAACGACAAATCAAGGTTTAGGACACCACATTCAAATCGACGTGGTACCCTAAACCTTAATTTACGGCGTATTTATTTTTCGCACAATGAATAAAGAATTAAAGAGTGGCTTAATGCAATTTTTAAATTAAAGAGTAATTTTAGTACAAAATAACCTAAATAAAGGGTGGTTTTTGGCAATTGACCCAAAAGTCAAAACCCAAAACCGTGTACGGAACATCCCCCAAACAAAACAACCCGAATTCCTTTCCTCATCAAATCCGGGGGCGCCAAATCCAAACCTCCCAACCTCTCTCTCTCTCAAAAAACAAATAATAAATAAATAAAAATATCTAAATAAATAAATAAAAATATAAATTAAATCTCCTTGAGAAATTCAGCAGCCTTTGTAGTTCTTCATAAACTACCCTTTCTTCCTCAACTCTCTCTCTCTAGGAAATTCAAAACCCAACAATCAATGGCCCCTGGTTTTCCCCTTTATATATCCCACCCTCTCCACGCCGTCCATCCTTATCGCTGTGAATCCTTCAATCGGGCGGATCTCCGATTTCTCCCATTCTCTAGGGTTTCTGGCCGCGCTATACCTCCTTGCTCAATTTCACTCTGTTTTTATCCTAGATGAAATCGGCGCAAGGTTTGGGGCCTGAGACTGCAACTGCTGGAGCTGAGGTGGGCGGAGTTCGCAATCTGAGGATTAAGAAGAGGAAGGTTAAGACTAAGAGCAAGAGGAAAATGGAGGAGGAGTTGGTCCCTGTTTCTGCGATCTTGCAAGAGCTTTACGCTTCTTGTAAGGCGGTTTTTAAGGGACCCGGTGTTGTTCCTTCTTCCTCTGATGCTCAATCTCTCTGTGGGATTCTTGGTGAGTCTCTTAGCTACTGTTTGTTTGGGTTGCCCCCTTTTCTACATTCGCTAGGGTTTTGTTATTTGTTATTGTCAGTAATTTAGGGGCTCTAATTTTGAAACCATCCCAATTTTTATCCAATTTCTTCAAATTTACAGGATTTTAACCAATCGATTCCCAACAGGTTCATTTGTAAATTGTAACTAGGATTCAAAGTATCTTTAAAATGTTATTGGTATGGAATTTGGATTCCCATTTTTTCATGCTGTCTGTTCTTGATTTCATTGCTGCCATTGTAAGCTCATAGTTGAATTGAGCTTTGGAACCCTAGATTGTAGCTTCTGAACGTTGGAATGTAAATCCAGAAACATGGATTCTTTCGCAAATTTGATGTTGGATTCTCATTATTATTTGTTTATGAACTGGAAAGTTTGGGGGATTTATATGTTTTCTAAAAAGATTAAGATTTTCTACAACTGCTTTTTGAAGCTTGCCATTTTCTGTAGATAGGATGGAACCGGAAGATCTTGGGCTAGGGGATAACCTTAAAGATGCCGTCAATGGAATTCGACGAGTTACATCTACAGACATTTATCAGTGCAAGAACTTTTCTGTAAGGCTGCTGGCTTTGCCGTTCTGCTCAATTTTTTTTCATTATCATTTTTTCGACTCTTCTGTTTGATTTATTAGTGATGCATTGTGATGAAGTTCTCTAGTCATTTCATTTCATGGCCTGCTTTCAATGGAAAGCACAATTAAGCACAAACTATCACTGGTGCGGAACAAGTAACGTGAGCTGATACATTTCTTAAAGATTCAATGTTGTTAATAATAACACCGGTGCAAATGGCGATTGAAAGTTCCCTCGCTTGTATATGAGGTGGCCACTTAAAATATGACATGGAAGAACCCCAAGTCCAACAGCCATGGCATATCACAGAATATCATGTTTTTTCTCCAAAAATTGCAGGAATTCGGCACCTATGCTTTAGCCTTTCTAAATACCATTAATGTATCTGATTTTTGAAGAAACACAAAGTTCGCACCATTGCTTTTTCAACCCTCGATAGTTTCTGTTATTGACTGCTATCAACCCTATTTTTGTAGTGCAGACTTAATCTCAATATGCTCCTGTGATCAATTTGTATCTTTAGTTGGCAATGGGCTTAAATGAAGAATTAATCATGATCTTTTTAATGGATGATGCAGTTTGTTCTTTTTTTTCTTCCGGCATCGGGTGTTATTCCCCTCCATAATCACCCGGGCATGACAGTTTTTAACAAGCTTCTGTTCGGGCAAATACACCACAAGTCATATGATTGGATTGATTCAGAGGATATCAAGCAACAATCTGGCTGTATGTTTTGTCGCCTTCCTGTCCCTTTATTTTGCGTTGATCTAAGCATCCTCTGTGAATTGATGCTCAATGTTGGTATTATTTTCAGTGATGCTGGCGAGACAGATAGCAGATGATGTTTTAAGCGCCCCTTGTACTAACGTCTTGTATCCAACTACGGGGGGCAATATCCATGAATTCAAAGCCGTAACACCATGTGTGATGCTTGATGTGATCGGACCTCCTTACTCGAAGGATGAGGACCGGGATTGCACATTCTATAGGGACCTCCCATTTGATGCTAATAACGAAGGCATGTGGAATTTTCTTCTCTAGTGGAATTTGTCTTTGAGTTCATCAAAAGTTCACACTGCATCTAATCATTTTGCTCGGAAATTCAATGCTGCTGGGCAACCAAAATCTGTCCCCTGATGCTTTTGAGTTATCAAGTTTTGTCACTAGATGATTCATGCTAATTGTAAATCATGGTCTTATGCAGGTACCGAGCTGGTAGCCCAAGTTAGAGATGATGAGAAGTATGCCTGGCTTGAAGAAATTGCAGTGCCAGAGGACTCGAGAATTGTTTCTATACCTTACAGGGGCCCTCGAGTCATTGAAAACTTCGGGTAAATTTTTCATGTGGTGTTTTTGTGCTTTGATGGCCATTTTAACTCTCCGTCTTCTTCCTCTTCGAAATGATCCATTTGTTGTTTGAGGGCCACAGATGGTTCTTTTTCTTTTTCGCTGGTTTGCTGAAAACCAGTTGCTTGTACATATTTTTGTACTCTTATCAAAAGGAGGTCGAAAATTTGAAAGAGGATTAGCCTAAACCTTGTAAAAGCTACTAGAAAAGGAGAAACGGTTTATGTACTTCACAGGATTGCTGCCATAAAATGACATAAAACGGATCAAACTGAAACTACCGAACTCATAATGGCAAAGTTTGAGGCTATTTATGAGTTGAGTAGTTTCGGTTTGAACAGGTGTTCGATGTTAATCCTCATCTGAGTCGGACTTGTTCAGTAATGAGTTTTGTAGTTTGGAATTCTGAATTGTCTTGTTTCCGGGAAGACTGCAAATTACAGGCTGTACCTTTGGGAGCTTGTAAACGAATTGCAAAATTTGGTTTCGAGCTTGGTGCACAGTTCAGTGTTGGAATTAGATAATCAAACCCAACAGGAGTTAGATAGCTACAACTCAAGCTGAGTTAGTTAGAAAACGAGTAACAAACTTAGAGCTGTGTGTATAAGAGGTTACAAGTTGTACACAGATATTCATTCAGTAATAAGAAATCAAGAAACTGTTCTTCTCTCTTCTCTTTCCTCTTTGGTTTCTCTCTGTTTTCGCCATGGCTAAGCTCAGTCGAGCTTAAACTCCTTCATGATATCAGAGCGACACCGCTCCCTTTAGTCTTCCGCTTGGTTTTCTTCAAGTTCTGTTCAACTTTCATGGTGAATTTTCAGCAATTTCAGACAGATCAGATTAGTCTGGCGATGGTGGATTCCTCGAATCCTCTTTGTCTTCATGCTTCAGACAATCGAGGGATGGTTCTCATTTCCAAAGTCTTTGAAGATTCTGGTTTCAATACTTGGAAGCGATCAACGCTAATTGCTCTTTCTGTGAAGAATACAATAGGATTTGTGACCAGCGAGTTGCTAATCTTATTGTTGCACAAGAGCCTGCTTCTTATCATGATGCAACTAAACATCCAGGGCCAAGAAGCAATGGACAAGGAGTTTACAACTCTTGAACTCAACAGAACTTGGGAACTTGCTCCCTTACCTCAGGAAAGAAACCAATAAGCTGTAAGTGGGTTTTTAAACTGAAATTGAAGGCTGATGGAGTGATGGCACCATTGACAGACATAAGGCACGACTAGTGAGTAGGGGTTTTACTAAGAAAGCAGGAATATATTACACCGAAACTTTTATATAGAGGTGATATACGAGCCGAACGAGTCGAGCTTAGCATGTTCAAGCTTGGCTCGATAGGAAAACGAGCCGAACGAGTCGAGCCTAAATTTCATACGACCTTTTTTTATGCTCAAGCTCGGCTCGTGAGCCCAATCACATGCTCGAGCTTGGCTTGTCAAGCTCGGTCGAACTGAACGAACGAGCTTAGGCTCGTTCGAGCTCGTTGTTCAAGCTCGTTTGTTCGGCTCGTTCAGCTCGTTTCAGCTGCTCATTTACAAACATGACAGCAAGTGTATCAACAAAGGAGTACCACTGAGTACTAAAAACACGACGGCACATTTATTAAACAAAATTAAGCTACAAACTAAAAACATAACAGGAATAAAAATTTTACAATTGAGCTAAAAAATCAGTTTGACTCTTTCCTTTAAACTTCATGTATTTGATTTCTACAATTGAGCTAAGACATAAACAGAACAAAGCTAAAAATCACCATGATAGATCAAGCATCCAATGTTTGCCACATACAAATGCACTATCTAGTTTATCAAGCATCGAAACAGGGAATCAAATTTTCCACTTAGAAATGCACCACCAAGTTTATCAAGCATCCAATGTTTAAGCCTCTTCATGTCCTTCTTCAATCCTCTCGCCTGCAATCAAGGAAAACTAGTGAACTCATAACAAATCAAAGCAAAAAATGGCCATGAAATTTCTCAAAGTACTCATTCCTATTTGAATTCAAATTCGTTATAGCAGCAACTTCTTGGTGTTATTAAAATCATATGCCATTTATTGAGATTCGTCTGGATGGAAGCAACGACATGAGGGTTGAGGACAAGCCAGTTCTTCAGTCGATTCTTCAGTTGAGAGGCTCGATTCTTCAATCGAGACCCTTCTCAGATCTGCAAGAGAGAGGCCTGATTCATTGAGATTCGGCTGAATGGAAGCAGCTACATGGCGTCTCTTCTCAGATCTGCAAGAGACAAATACGATTCTTCAGTCGAGACTCGAGAGAGATCTGGGAGAGAGAGCGAGTGACAGTTCCTTCTCAGATCTGCTAGATTGTTTGTGGAAGAGCCAGGTGAGGGTTGAGGACAAGCCAGCTACCCTTGGCCCCTGCTCAAATCTGCGAGACTGCGAGAGAGAGGAAACTAGAAGAGACGAAGAAGTGAAAGACAAAGAAGACGTCGCCCCGTGAAGACGAACAAAAAGAAGGGACGGAGAGATTAGACGAACAAACTTGGTTCGACACTTCGGTTGGAGGATGGGTGTTGCTGCTGCTGCAGTAAATTCGAATTGTTCCTCACGGGTTCAGCGAAGACGTCAAGGAGGGACTTCGCCGACGGAAGGAGGGAGAAAGGGGAAGAGTGTGATGCCGGCGCCGGATGATTGAAACGAAGCCAGGACAAGAGAAACCAAGAAAGAGGGAAGAGGGAGGCGGCAGGTCTGCTTGGCTTAACTCAACTCTGCCTCATATTACCCTAGGGGTAATTTTGGCAAATAACACATCGAGCTTCCGAGCTTGGCTCGGGCTCGTGTCGAGCTTAAAATACTGTTCAAGCTCGGCTTGTTTTAAGTATCTGAACGAGCTCGAGTTGAGCTTTTTTGAGCCGAGCCCGAGCCGAGCTCGAGCTGTTTAGCTCACATAACAGCCCTACTTTTATACCGGTTGTTAAAATGACAATTGTGATAGCTCTTGTTTTAGTGGGATTGAAGAGGAATTCGTCCATTGAACAACTCGACATCAATAATGCTTTTCTGTATGGAGATTTACACGAGGAAGTGTATATGCAACCACCTCTGGGTTTGGCTCTTATAGAAAGCTCAATAAATCCTTGTATGGATTGAAGCAAGCTTCGCGATAATGGTATGCCAAGTTATCTCAATGCCTCCATTCACAAGGTAATGTCTATTCTCAAAATGATTACTCGTTATTTTCCAAGAGAAATGGTGATCTTGTGGTGTTCCTAGCTGTATATATTGATGATATTTTACTAATTGGAAGTAACACTGTTGAAATGGCTCGGTTAAAGAAAGTATTAGATGACCAATTCAAGATCAAAGACTTGGGAAATATTCATTATTTCCTTGGGACCGAGTTTTTCAAAGCTAAGAATGGGTTAGTTCTAAGCCAGAAGAAATTTCTTCTTGAGCTTTTGGAAGAGTTCAACTGCTCTCACCTATCACTTTTCACTACACCACTTGAAGTTGGTTTGAAGCTCCATGAGTTGAAAGCTCCAGCTCTTTTTGATGCTTCAGTTTATCGAAAACTGGTTGGCAAATTGAATTTTCTTGTCAACACAAGGCCTGACCTTGCATTCATAGTGCAGTTCTTAAGCCAATTTATGCAGCATCCTACAGAGGACCATTTAAAGGCTGCAATACACACTTTGATTTATTTGAAGTGGAATCCTGACTTGGGTTTGTTTTTGAACTCTTCACCAAACACAAAAATTCTTGTTTTTTATGATGCAAATTGGGGAGCTTGCTCTCATACACGCCGATATGTTTGTGGTTATTTCATAACCTTTGTCGGTTTCCCTATCTCATGCAAATCGAAAAAGCAATCGATTGTATCTCTTTCATCAACAAAGGCAGAGTACAAATCCTTTTGTCGCATCACCACTGAGTTAGCTTGGTTATCCAGACTACTCTGTGAGCTATAGACGTCAAGGTTGTGATTCCATTCCCGGTTAAGTGTGATAACCAATTAGAAACGATTCACATTTCCCGCAATCTAGTATTTCATGAGAGAACGAAGCACATAGACCTGGACTTTCATCTTGTTCGACACAAATTACAGGAAGGGTTGATTAGTTTGTCATATGTTCCTACTACTGCTTAGCTTTCTCACATTTTCATGAAGTCCTTGTATGGCCCTCGACATCACCAGTTGTTATATCAACTTGGTTTCCCCCTTTTCAGGGTAAGGAGGGATGTTGGGTTAGTTAGTCCAAGCTTCAGCCGACTTTGTCGTCTTTTGCTTGAAGAGGGATGTTGGAATTAGATAATCAAACCCAACCAAAGTTAGCTTAGCTACAACTCAAGCTGAGTTAGTTAGAAAACAAGTAACTAACTTAGAGCTGTGTGTATAAGAGGTTACAAGTTGTACACATATATTCATTCAGTAATAAGAAATCAAGAAATTGTTCTTCTCTCTTCTCTTTCCTCTTTGATTTCTCTCTGTTTTCGCCATGGCTGAGCTCAGTCTAGCTTGAACTCCTTCAAGTGTAACCAAGTGATGTACAATGTCCTTTTTCTCGTTTGTTTGAATTGTTTTGCATATCTGAATATCAATAATGTAGTTTGTAATACGTACAAGTACATATGTACAGATCTGCTGCAAGCTCATGAGCTCACCTTGCATCATCAGGTGTCAAGTTGTTTAATCAATGTTTGTATTCCATGTCATTGAAGAGAAGCTTTAAGTTGATAATGATGAAGGAAGATGGTTCTTTATTAGGATAGAGATCGATTGGAATGCGTGTAACACGGATGTATCAATGTGGTTTATCGTTGAATTTGATCGTGAAGAGTTAGCACGTAACGAGCCCAGGAGCGACAATGAACAACTAAAAATGCGCAGATAGTTTAAACAATTTTTTTAAGGGAAATACGAAGCAAGTTGATCAAATGGGCTTTAGAAATTTCATTGCAATAGTAAGATACATACGGATAACCATTTGTTTTTTTTTTTGAAAATATGTATAAAGTGTGGAGAAAATTTGGTATTTTATACCCCTATGAGTATTTAATTAGGTAATTATCCCCTTAATTTTTTTAAGTCGTTATATACCTTCTTCAATTTTTTTAGCCCATTTGTAACCCTAATTCCTTCCTCCTCCCATCACACGTGATTCATCTCACCTTCTTCCCTGTGATTCCTCCTTCCTTCTCCGGCGTCGTCGTGCTTTCTTCATCCTTCCTTTTCCATTTACCATGGTGATTCTCTCCTTCCTCCATCCTTCCTTTTCCAACGGCGGTGGTGTCGTGCTTTCTTCTTCTATTTTTCGGTGACATTTCCCAAATTGGCGTCCAATGGCTCTGTCTTCGTGTATGTATTCCATGTTTCAATTTTGTTTTCCTCTTATTCTCTTATGTGTATGCATAGTGTGCATCCTATTCCTTGTTGATTTTTGTGTATTTCGACCCTTGTGTGCTATCTAGGGTTTCTAAACAAAATTAGTCGAACCATGTGTTATATTGTTTTTATTATTGTCATCCTTTGAGTTTGATGCCATTTAGTTATTTCTAATCTATTGTTGTTTTAGTTTTTGTTTTTGTGCATCTTTAGTTCACATGTATGCCTTTGATGTCATCTTTGATGGTGGTTGGCATTGTCCTCATTTTTTGTGAAATTGCTTTCATTTTCTTCTTGTTTATGTATTCATCTTGCTGTTTTTTTTAGTTTTGCACTTTGTTGTACTCTTTGTGTATCTTTAGGTTTTGGAATTTAGGGGAAATTAGAGGAAATATGTGTTACGTTGTTGAAATGTTTGTCATCCTTTGATTTGGATGCCATTTAATTACTTCCAATCTGGTTACTGTTATTTTAGTTTTTTTTCATCTTCAGTTGAAATTTATGCATTTGATATCATTGTTGATGTTGAGTATATTATCTCCATCTTGTGTAATTGATTCCATTTACTTGGTGTTTATTTATCCAGCATTCCTTCTTACCTTAAGTGATGCAAATAAGACCTTGTCTTGTCTAGTTTGTTACTTATCTTTTGCTTCCCCTTTTGTTTTATATGTTGTTTATCTTTTTCATCATACTTTACTATTTTTTTTTGGTTTTATGTAGGTATTTGATTATATCCGTGCTGATATGAACACTTTTTCTGGGAAGTATAATCTATAATCCCGCGTTGATACAATTTTTGTCATAGAAAACGAATTGAGTCCCGATGATTGGTCTTCACTATCTGCTTCTTTTCTTCATCGCATTCTTTGGTTTGGTGATATGTTGAAATTTGTACAACAACTTGTCAATTATTTCATGGTTCATGAAATTAAAACCACCAAAACTAGGGAAATATGGTTTAAACTTAAATCTGCCCACCCTGCTCGATTTTCCATGTCTGAATTTGCTGCTGTAACGGGTTTAAAATGTAGCTCTGAACATCCTGTTGATGTTCCTTCTATAAACATTAAATATGCGTTAGGGGTAGGTAATATCAAGTATGATGCTTTGGTTGATGTCTTCTGTAAAACACCGAAGAATTCACCCAATAAACTTCTTATTGCCTATGTTCTAATCATTAATGGGGTTTTGTTACGTCATCGTGGTGGGTGTGTTATGAATCAGATTGTGTCCCTTGCTTCCAACATGAGTAAGTTTAATGATTATCCTTGGGGTAGACGCTAATGTAGAAACTATCATATCTTTAATGAAGGTGAATCGTGTATCTGAAACTAAATTGTCTAAGCATCCCAAGAAAAGTAAGAAGAAGAGTGCTCATAAGCTTTCTAAGAAGACTCCACAGACGGGTGAAAATGAGAATGCCACAAAGGCAAGGAGTGACTTTAACTTGTTACGCTTTCCACTCGTTTTTCAGGACCCCTTACTTTACCAATTTTTGCATTTTTTTAAGTATATATGTTTTACTACATATAATCTATCTTACATGTTTTTTTTCCTGTTTATGTCATCATAGGTTTGGATCTTGAAGGCTTTTCCCCAGATCCCACCAATTGTTCATTGCAAGTCTGTAGCTGATGACATAGATTAATTATTCTTTTCTGAAATGGGAGAGTCTATCATCTACTAGGGTTGTCACTTCTCGTCATCTTCAGCTTGAGTTTCTTAAGATTACCATGGTAATCTGTATATTATTTTATATTTTCAATTATATTCCTTTTTGTATAAACTTTCCGTCTGTGTTTATTGTCCTTTTTTTATTATGTTTGTTTGGTTATGTATATTCTCTATTTTATTGTTTCTTATTGTATTACATGGGGACACCTTTGTTTTTCATTTTAGGACAATTTATCCTACTTATGTTGAATATTGGATTCTCAATTGATGACTTTCTCTACTGAAAAGGATGATTCCACTACTTGATGCTTATCAAGCTTGATTGTCCCATCTAGCATCTACAAAGTTAGCCGCCTCAACTGATGCACCCACCAATGAATCTAATCAACAGATTTTGTCCTCTCCTAGGCTTATGGATCAAGTTGTCCCAACGAATACACAAGTTGTTGCTTATCTCCTTCATCCATATCTGCAAGGACACGCTCTAAGGCTGCGTTGCTGATTTGTCTCTTTCGTTGGTGGGTCCATCTAGTAAGAGGAAGCTTGTTGTGTCCCCTTCCTTTGTTTATAATATCCCACATAAGAAACCAGATTCTAGTGATAGATTTTCTACGCTTGTGTTTGATCCCGTGAAATATGTCTGAAATGTTTCTCTTCCAAAGTTCTCTTGGCATAGTGGGAAATTTAAACTTAAACATGCGATTGCTTCCAGTAAGTTGAGGGAGAAGGCTTGTACTGATGTTAGTATTACTTCTGAAGGTGTTCTAGATAATGAACCTGACGGTGCGCCAGATAAAGAGAAAGAAGTTGAAGGTTTGGTGGAGACAAAAGGTGAAGGAACCGTTTGTTGATAATGTTGGCAGTAACCAGCTCTATAAATTGTCTAACAAGAATTAGGCAACATTTGGTGTTGATTGCTGATTATGTCATACGTTTTGAAGCCAGATTTCATATAACGAACTCGGTGCTCATTAGGTTGTCCTCCAAGGTTGATTCCATCCAATCCAATTTTGATTCTCTCCAATCTAAGTTTTCTTCCCTCCAATCTAAAGTTGATGTAATTCATGCAAAGTTTGATTCCAAGCATGCAACCCTCTTAGATGGATCTTCAAATGGAGTGCCCGATTCCAAAATTTCCACCAGCTCCATTCTAATGTATTGATGCTTCCATCCAAGATGTACTCAGAGGTATTAGAGACAATTGTTTCCAGTTATCTGAGCACTAACCTCTTTTCCGTACTATTATCCCTACTCCACAAACTAAACCTTCTCCATCGCCATTTGATCTTCCATTGATTCAGCCTCTTCCTACCTTGCCTTCTGATGTTCCAATGAGTCTACCTTCCCCCTCAATCAAGAAATCTTCCAAGTCTATGATTATAGCTGTTCCAACTAGGAAGTCAACACGTGTTGGAAAAGTTGCTGCTGCTTTGGAGACTCCCTCACTAGTAGAAAATCGGGATTTTACCCCATGATCTATTACCCCGGATCTCGTAACTTTGGGGTGTAATGGCCTAATTAGCAAGTTCTCTTTCATTTTTTAATACTAAAATATATATACCCCGGATTATATAAAAAAAATATATGGGGTATAAGAGGTGGGGTATTAATTAAATCATATCTTATACCCCGGGCGTTTTTTTTACAAATATCCGGGGTATATACGTATTTACTCCAAAAAAAATAAATTATATACCCCGGGCGTTTTTTTTATAAATATCCGGGGTATATATGTTACTCTTTTACCCCACATTATATATATACCATAGAAATTCCGGGGTATAAAAAGTAATTAAAGCAACTTTGTTTATTTATGTTTTATTGTTATTTTATGAAATAAAATAAAATACTGTCATTGAAATTAAAGAAGATGGGCGTACAGGCAATCGTCTTCTTCACGCTTGCCCTCCTCAGTCCTCACCTCCACTCACGTACGGCACGCAATGGCCCTCTCTTGACCGGCGACTCCGACACCTCCAGCCGGCGACTCCGAATCCTTGACTCCAGCCGCAGAGTCCGCACAATCCGCGCCTCGGAATCTTCGCTTCGCGCTCGCCTTGACTCCGACTCATCTCACCGGCGACTCCGACACCTCCAGCCGGCGACTCCGACACCTCCAGCCGGAGACTCCGAATCCTTGACTCCAGCCGCACAGTCCGCACAATCCTCGCCTCGGAATCTTCGCTTCGCGCTCGCCTCGACTCCGACTCCTCTCACCGGCGACTCCGAATCCTCTTCAGCCACCGACTGTACTCCTCTTCGACGCCCTCCTCTGAGCCGCCAACCTCCATCCCTTACTAGGTAAAACAAAACCTCTAATTTTTAGATTTCTCAAAACCCTAATTTTCATCCGCCATGTACGCTCGACCTGTTCCTGTTCGGTTGATTTCACTGTGTTTCTTTGTCGAGTGTGTGGCTTGTTTCAATTGATCTCCGTACTGGCTAGATACTAGGCATAGCAACTTTATTTAATTCATTTTATAAAGCAAGATCAAAGGATGAAATGGTGATAATCCCCACTCAACCGCTGTTCTAGCTCAATTTTTATTTAATTCATTCACTGACTAGATACTAGGCATAGCAACTTTATAATTTACACCTTTGCGGTCCTAAAATATTGCACTAAAAACAGATTTTTAAAAAAAATTATTCTTCTGATTTCATGGTACATTTGTAATGGATGAGTTGCTGCATTTTTTTTCTCCAGCTTTGTTAGCAGCTTTGGTATGGATGTGTCATAGGTGGACGATCGTTATTCGGGAATCTCTTATAAGGCCTTGTTGGTTCAACGAAATTGGTCTTTGAAAAAGAGCAAGACTTTTTCGGTTAAGGTTAGCATTCCTTCTCAATCGGATTTGGTTTATTCGCTGATTTGCACTTGCAATTGATTGCATAAATTTTGCATATTGCTTCTAACATTGTTATTTGGCCTATTCTAGCATTTCCATTCAATGTATAACCCACCCCCATCTTCATATGGTTTAGTAAGTAGTAATCCAATATGAAAATTTTCAAATGTAGTTTCAAATATATATATATATATATATATATATATATATATATATTGGTAGAAATCACATCTAGTTTCTTGAACATATACTCTAGTTTCTTGAACATCTAGATTGCCTATATTTTGCATATTTTTTTTTTGGTAGAAATCACATCTAGTTTCTTGAACATCTAGAAATTAAAACCATATCAATAAGAAAGTAAACCTAAAACTAAAACTGAAAGGAATTAAACCTTAAGAATTTCTTCGTTTCTCCTCTAACTTTAGTACGATAGTCGGTGACTTTATTTTTTTTCAAAATAAACTCTCAATCTCCTCCGTAATCTATATTAAACAATGAATGTCTCCCTTTTATTTAGATGAATATTATAGATAAGTCATGGATGGAAGCAAAACGTTCATCGAAAGAATATCGGAAAGGGGTAGCAGACTTCATTTCATTTGCTATAGATCATGGTGCTGACCCGACAAGATTTATTTGTCCTTGTAAAAACTGTCATTATTCTATAACATATGACATTGATGTCGTAAAAGAACATCTCATCTGCGATGGCATTAATCCTGATTACAAAGTGTGGATTTGGCATGGAGAGAAAATAAGGCAGAATGCTTCTAGATATGACACAACTGATCTCGAGACTGGTGACAGCTTTGAAGCAGATCGGGTGGATGAAATGTTGCAAGATGTTCGACAGTTTCTGATTGATCGCCCAGATATGTTTGATACTTTCATAACTGATGCTCAAAGACCTTTATATGCTAGTTGTACAAGGTTCACGAGATTGTCTGCTGTGTTGAAGTTGTACAACATGAAAGCGGGAAATGGATGGACGGATAAGAGCTTATCAGCGACTCTAGAGTTATTCGGAGAAATGCTTCCGGAGGACAATTGCCTTCCTCGTAGTGCGTATGAGGCCAAAAAGCTCTTAAAATCTGTGGGACTGGAATATCAAAAGATACATGCTTGTCCGAATGATTGTGTTTTGTACTGGAAAGAACATGAGCGATTAGACAGTTGCCCAGTTTGTAATCATCCTCGATACAAGAGCAATGGTGCTCCTTCAAAGGCGGTGTGGTATTTTCCTATTAGGCCACGTTTTCGTCGTCTCTTTGGAAATTGCGAAGACGCTAAGCACTTAACATGGCATGCAAATGGAAGGGAAACTGATGGAAAAATTCGACACCCCGCCGATGCTTCTCAATAGAAGGAAATAAATAGATTGTATCCTGAATTCGCTGAAGAAAATGGGAACCTTCGTCTTGCACTGTCTACTGATGGGATGAGCCCTCATGGAAATTTAAGTAGTTCTCATAGTACATGGCCTGTGGAATTGGTGATCCATAATCTTCCTCCATGGTTGTGTATGAAGCGGAAATACATGATGCTATCTTTGCTAATTTCTGGCCCAAAGCAACCAGGAAATGATATTGATGTCTACTTGGCACCTCTTGTTGAAGATCTAAAAGACATGTGGGAAAATGGCATCGAAGTATATGATGCACACCGCAAAAAAACATTCTGTCTTCAGGCCATGTTATTTTGCACGATCAATGATTTTTCAGCATATGGTAATCTTGTCGGTTATAGTGTCAAAGGATATACAACATGTCCTATTTGTGAGAAGAAGACATTTTCTATATATTTGCCTAAGAGTAAGAAGAATGTTTATCTTGGGCATCGAAGGTTCTTACCTCTTCGTCATCGATATAGGAGGCTTCGTAAAGCATTCAATGGGTCAACCGAAGAAGAAATGGCTCCAGTACCGTTACTTGGACAAGAGGTGCTAAATAGGGTGAGAGAAATTAATGTGAGATTTGGAAAAAAGCCAAAGGTTAATGATTTGGCAAAGAAAATCAAGAAAATCAAAAAAATCAAGAAAATCAAGAAGAAGGGTTCACCAAATAGAGGAATGAAAAAAAGGGCGTCACGTGAAGGCAAATGCGAAAGTGACGCTTTAGTAGAAGAAGGGTGGAAGAAGAGATCAATCTTTTTTGACCTACCTTATTGGAAGGATTTATTTGTGAGACATTGTCTCGATGTGATGCACATTGAAAAGAATGTGTGTGAAAGTGTGATTGGTACATTGCTGAATGTCCCGGGAAAGACAAAAGATGGAGTGCGTGCTAGAGAAGATTATGTAGCCTTGCAGCTCAGACAAGAATTGGCACCAGAAATTAGAGGTAAACGTACGTATTTACCACCTGCCTGCTACACTCTCAGTAAGTAAGAAAAAGAAGTATTTTGTAAGTTCCTCCACGATGTCAAAGTTCCAGAGGGGGTTTCTTCCAATATTAGCAGTCTTGTGTCTATGAAAGACTTGAAGCTAATAGGGGCCAAATCTCATGATTTCCATGTTCTAATGCAACAATTATTGCCATGTGCTATCCGATCCATATTGCCTATTCATGTTAGACGTGTCATTACTAAGCTCTATTTCTTTTTTAAGAGACTTTGCAGTAAAATCATTGATCCTGATGAGCTAGCTGGGCTCCAAACAGATATTGCCAACATTGTGTCCGAAATGGAGATGTACTTTCCATTTTCATTTTTTGATATCATGCTGCATCTAACCGTTCATCTTGTTAGAGAGGTTGAGCTATGTGGTCCTGTTTATCTGAGATGGATGTACCCATTTGAACGTTACATGAAAGTTCTAAAAGGGTATGTAATGAATCGAAATCATCCAGAAGGTTGCATTGTTCAACGCTACATAGTTGAAGAAGCGGCTGAATTTTGTGCAACTTATCTATCAAATGTCCAAGAAATTGGTCTTCCAAAGTCTCGATATTCACGACAGTTGCAATGGTGCGGGACAACGGGGTATGAAGTAATTTCTATTCCCCGTGACAAGCGGGATCAAGCACATCTTTACGTCCTTCACAATATTGAAGAAGTTCAACCGTATGTCGCGGAGCACATGGCCTATCTAAGGCATTCTAATCCAAGACAAGCCAGGAATGAGAAGTGGATTACCACTGAGCATAACCGCACCTTTATGGATTGGTTTCGTGACCGAGTAGTTGAGAAGATAAGGGCAGGAGAAATAATCTCAACAAGGTTGCAAAATTGGTCAAAGAGGCCAAGGTGTCAAGTGATGAGCTACAATGGGTTTGTCATTAACAAGTGTACATTCTCTACAAAAGAGAAAGGTGATAAAAGTTGTACACAAAACAGTGGTGTGACATTGATAGCACAAGCCCTGCATATGTCTAGTGCTAAAGACAAGAATCCTATCTATGCTAGTATGGCCTACTATGGTTTCATTGAGCATATTTGGGTGTTATTGTATTCGTCAGACTTGCAAATTCCAGTTTTCTGTTGTAAATGGGTTGATAGAAATGGCGGAGTTCGAGTTGATGAGATGGGAATTGTTTCTGTTTGTCTTCATAAATTGGGGCATAACGACGAACCGTTCATATTGGCATCTCAAGCAAAGCAAGTGTTCTATGTCTGTGACCTCCTTGACTCCACTCGATCTATTGTAATGTCCACACCGAATAGAAGCATCGATGAAGACTTTGAAGAATTGTGTGAAGAGAGTGTTAGAGAATCAATATTTCAACCTTTCAATGAAAATGAAGATGATGACGATGGAGATGAAGAGGAGGAGATTTATGTTAGGGATGATCATGATGAAGGTCTTTGGTTCAATGAACCTATCGAAGGACAAGCTTCATCCTCAACTCAAGTTCATTTATCAAACAAGCGGAAATGTACGTAGATGTGGTTTGATGTGTATGTTTATGTACTTGTTCTGTAATATGTTATGAATGTGTTCATGTGGTTTGTGCAAATTCATTTAATTGTCTAAAAGATCATTAAAATAATTTATGTAATTATAATTCTTAACGTGTAATTTTTTTTTTGTATGCAGATGGCTCCTAAAAAGTGTAAAAATCCACCCGCGAAGCGTAAGACAAGAGGAGCTGCACTAATGGTGAACATCACAAAAAATGTGGCAAAGGGTGAACGACTACCTATACAGCTGAACAATCTGGGGCAACCGTTTGGACCTAATAGAGACAAGTTGTCCTCATACATTGGCACGATAGTGAAGAAGTGGGTGCCAATCACTACGATTGATTGGAGGCAAGTGTCTGAAGAGGAAAAGGATGTTATATGGGACGACGTTGCGGTTAGTTTCTTTGCATCTCTATTATAATTGTCATTTGGATTAATATAGTGAATGTACAAGACATTATAAAATAGGTGTTTTCAACTTTGAAGGAAGCTTTTATACTTCCAACTACATTAAAGGCTTGGGTGTTGAATAAAGCTAATGATTTGTGGAGACAAGTCAAAAAGGACTTGGGATTAGACCACATGTATGACAAGGAAGGTGTGCTAAACCTTAGTCCCCCGGCCATATATGACTCATACATCACACAGGATCAGTGGACACAATTTATTCAATATCGACAATCAGATGAGTTTAAAGTAATTTAAACATATTATTATATACTACTAATTTTCCATATAATGTATTTCACACATTAATTGGTTTCTTTCACTTGCTAATAGGAGAAAAGTGAGAAAGGTCGACATCTCTCTCTCCAATCTGATCAAACTTATAGGGGCGGTCGTAAAGGGTATGTCGGAATTGAAGAAAAATATGTAAGTAATTTAATACATATATCTTAATATCTTGGGGATTAATAACCAATCCATTAGAATATATTGATTTATCCTAGCTAAAATTTCTTAAATAGAAAGCTGAGCACAGTATGGATTCCAGCCCGGGACGATTGATCTTGTGGATGGAGGCAAGAAAGGAAAAATCTGGAGAGTATGTAGAGAAAGCACGACCAACAATAGAGAAAATTGTAGGTGGCTAATTTTTTGGAATAGTTTATATATATATATATATATATATATATATATATATATATATATATATATATATATATATATATATATTTTTTAAGGCCTAATATTTTTTTTTTGTATTGTTTGTTTCACCAGAAAGATTGCCTAGAGAAAGAAGTTTCTGGTGAACTTGTTGTAAGTGGAAAAAGGGACTTGTTGGCACATGCATTGGGTAAATTAGAGCACCCATGCCGCATTAGAGGGGTTGGTCAAGATGTAACAATGCGGACATATTGGTCACGCAATTCCAATGAAGCATCTTTGTCTAAGGAATCAATTGAGATCACAAGAAAGGAGATTGAAGATAACCTTAGGGCTGAACTTAGGACTGAAATGATGACCTCTTTAAAGGCCATGGAGTCCTCGTTTGGAGAAAAGATGAAGGCATTGGAAGATTTCATTAAAAACTTCATTAAGAAAAAGAGCAATGATGGTTCCCCGCCGGTTGTAAACAACACTTAGACCTGAGCATGGGCGGGCTTGAGCCGGGCCTATGCGAATATCTTGGCCCACTTTAGCGGGCCGGGCTTGGGCTAGGCCCGGTTTTTGGGCCAACTCTCTTGCCCAAGCCCGCCCACATGAGCGGGCCGGGTAGCCCACCGGGCCGCCCATTATAATTTCGTAAAATATTATTTTTATTTTATTATTTTTACGTTTGATCTCAAACTACACAAATTTGCTAATTGTCTCCAAAGATTGAAATTTTATACAAAACAAAGGTATACAAGTTACACAAATGTGAAATTACACACTATAATCTTTATGTAGGTTCATTTTAATGAAATTTTTTTGAAAATAATATATTTAGTACTATTGTATTTCTTAATTTATATGCGATGTAAATACTAATAGTATTTATAAAGTAATAGATGTAAAAGTTTAGATACTACGTATTATATAATCAATATATATACTCCGTAGTATTTTAATACATATATATAAAAATAAAAATAAGTAATATATATATAGGCGGGCCGGGCCTACCGGCCCGCTTGGGCTTAACCCTTAGCCCAAGCCCGGCTCTATGGGCCAACCGGGTCGGGCCTGTCGGCCCGCTTGGGCCAATTACCTTACCCAAGCCCGCATATTTTACAGGGCGGGTTGGGCGGGCCGGGCGGGTTAGCCCATGTCTGCTCAGGTCTAACAACACTCAAGAAGTAGGAGCTCCGCCCCCGGATCCTTGTCCCCTAAGTGGCAAAGCCTCATGCTCTGTTCAGAAGAGTACCCCAGCTAACTCAACTAAAGAAGTAGGAGCTCCACCCCCCGATCCTTGTCCCCTAAGTGGCAAAGCATCATGCCTTGTTCAGAAGAGTACCCCAGCTAACTCGACTAAAGAAGTAAGTATTACATGGAATGTTGACCATATTATAATTTACATTTTATAAATATTAGAGTAACCTTATTATGGAGTATGATATAAATATAGGGGTGTGAACCATGTCATCTATTTTGGCCAACTCTTAGCAAGGAGGTTGCAAGGGGTCGAGTATATCATTCATCCTCGGGAGTATTACACAATCAACCATTAGAAGATGGTTATGTGAGAGTTGAAGTAGTCACACCTATCATAGGTGACACCGAGGTGCCTTGCCCTACCGATGAGGTTCGGCTAGTGAGTGAAGCTATTGGATGTTTTATTGCTTGGCCGGCTGATCTTGTGACGACATTTGTGGTACGTTTGTTCCTTTCGAATATTTTATTGATTTTATGTTGTGCAACCCCTCTATTTATATCTGACTTTAACATTTATTGTTTGATCGAGAAGCTGAAAAGCAAAGCTTTGACGAACGAATCTGGTGTTCGTCCCGATGTTACCTCTGAAGCAAGTGAATTGGAGGCATATCAACATGTGTTGGAAGAATTCAATGACAATAAGAATTTGGAAATTGCAATATCAAGTGATGTTTTCCATTATGAACATGGGGGTCTTACTTTGGACAAGGAGCAGATTGAGATATGGCTTCATAAAGCTAAGATAAAAGAGTGTCATGTGTCATTATATATGAGGTAAGTACTTCATATTCATATTGAAATCTGGTGAATTTAAAGTGCATATAAATTACGTTAATGTGTGCATATACAAATTTTACATGTACTTGAGCAGTAATATGACACAAATGCCTACTTGTAGATATCTATTTCACACTTGTTCAGATGGTGATAAAGAGAAGTTCAAATTTTTATGCCCAACTCAAATTTCACCTCTTAATGGGACCGTACACGAAAGGGCTACTTATATTTGTGATGCCATGGAGGGCAACTTAGAAAACAAGTTGTTTTTAGTACCTTATCAATTTAGGTAATAACTCTTTTGACATTGTGTTTACTTGTTATTGTTACATATAATATTCATCCATTCTCACACTAAACACATATGTAGGCATCATTGGGTCTTAATAGTCATGAATCCTTATTTGGATTGTGCTTATTGGATTGATCCATTGCACGGAGATAAAGAACATGATGCTAATGAAATGGTTTCTTTGTAAGTACTTTTTTTTTGATGAAAAAGTTATTTTTCTAAAATGGAAATGGTTTCAAGTGTTAGGTTGTATTAATCATATTTGATTTTTATGTATGTGTTTGTAATCGCAACAGGAGTATCAGGTTCAAGTATGCCAAGTTGGGTAAGAAAAAGCCTCGAACAAATACTTACTGGAATTTTGCAAAGGTTATTTTTTTCTATTATTGTTTGCATTATTTCACTTTTGGATAGAAAAAGCTTCGATTTTCATCATCTTTATGATATCATTAGTAACTCCTAATATACACACACTACGTATTTCAGTGTCCCTATCAATCGAAGGATGTTGATTCTGGATACTATGTTTTGAAGTTTATGCAAGATATAATATCCCAAGGAAAAAATGTTATCCCAACCAAGGTATACTTTTATTATTTTCTATTGTGTTTTTTCATAAATTCGATTACGACAAAAATAATAAATATTTTATTTTGTAGTGGTTTGATAAAAAAAACTACTTAGAAACAAGAGGAGATTGATGAAGTTCGAAAAGAATGGCTCAACCACCTATTTACCTTTATTTTCAAGTAAGTATTACTTGCCCTTTCAAGTTTTTTTATCGTCTCGCAAAATTCTATCCTAGTTATAAATATCTCTTAGCATTATGATACTTGTTGAATTTAGAAATTAGAAATAACGAAATTATAGATAATGAATTCCATTATGCTAATCTTGATCCTTTTTTTTTAAATTTTTTGTAGGCAAGGCTAATTGCGATATCTTGACCATATGTGGAGGAAGTTTTTGACGGTTCGTCTTTTGAGTTTGACGCAACATTGCAAGACATATCGACTCCTCTTTTTCTAGCATATTGGAAGGGTATGATTCGTGTATGTATTTTGAAACATAACTGTTGGATGTTGTTTAAGTGTTGATGTTGAACATGTCTTAAGTTGAAAATATTTAAGTAGTTGGAACTTTGTTTAATGTATGTGTTGCTCAATTGTGGACTTAGTGGCTACCATACATTGATGTGAATGGATGGAAATTGTAGGTCAAATAACAGGTTAAATATGGTAATATATGAATGGGTATTAAAAAAAATTATAAAAAAATAATTATATACACTACTAGAATTATGTTCATAGACATCGGGTATAAACCGATGTTAATCAAAAAAAAATTCGACGTGTTAGTGGGTGACGTTAAAAATCCAAACTTTACCACATCGGTTATAAACCGATGTCTATAATGATTTATAACATCGTTTCTCTTTGGAAGATCGACTTAAATGCATGAATATAATTACATTTTGATTGATTCGCTTAATGTTAAAACATTGTTATTTTGCATTTTTAGCTATATACAGATATGTAGAGCAATAAAAAGATTCACATTAACATCGATATTTTTTCCAAAAACAATGTTGTAATATCTTATTTACATCAGTTATAGGTGATTCATTTCATGTTTATTAATTTTTCCTTTGTATTTTGTCTTGTTATTTTGTTTAAAAAAATAGTATACAACATTCAATATTTATAAAGACAATGTTATATGTATATATTTAAATCAGTATATTTGAAAGAAATGATGACTAAAAATATTACAACATCATTTTCTTTATGAATAACAATGTGTAATTTCGCAAAAGACATCAGTTTTATTAGTTGTTTTATTGTGTTTCAATACATTTTCAAATTGTTTTTATTCTATTAAATCATGTCTCATTTCATGTTTGTATCCATTAATAGGCTACTTCTCAAATAATCAAAATAGATCAAATCATTCAATAATGTTTTATCTATTAGTATCTGTTCATATCATCTACATGCGTAGACTTTTGTGCTTAGTATTACACAAACTAAAAGAATGGATAGTGACTCCAGTTGAGTAAGCTTCTTCCATCATCCGAGCAGACTTCATTGCTTGAGCTTCATCATCAAAATCCTCAAAACATGAGCAGATTCATCATTTCTGAACAAGCAAAGTGTGCGTGATTCATCTCTTGATTTAGCAATAAAATCTGTTCAAAATTATAGATTTTAAAAACAGGTTCAGCAATATATACTCATGTAGATTCAGCAATAAAATTTGAAAATCTTTTCAAAATTACAAATTTGAAAAATAGATTCAGCAATACATATCTTTATACAGCTAAAAATGATCGAGGACTGACCCAAGTTGAGGACTGACCCAAGACAGCATAATGAATTGCAAGCAGTATCAATCACTTCATGAAACGAGGCAAGCTACTATTTAATAATAAACATCTTTAAAAAAATATATGATTAATTAGCCAACTGATAGCCCACTTCTTGAGAACTTAAAAACAACATGTATCAGTCACTAAGAGTGCGACAACATAAAAACTCAGCAGATGGAGTTAAGAGATTTTAATACTCTATTTGGAGCATAATTTCATCTTAAAAAATTATGTGTCAAAACAAGTATCATTGTCCAAAGGCATGACATAATATAGTATATTCAAATGTGAAAATGTTGTATCAACAAGTATACAACATCAGATTATGAAAATGTTGTATCAATAAGAATTACTTCTACAAATGTATGACAACTCTATAACCAACATCAGAATATGCAAATGAAGAGTTCCCTCTACATGAACAGTAAAGGTCCAACATCAGGTACATTAATGAACAATATTAGAAATAAGAAAGATAAATTTTTTTATAAAAAAATCCAAAATTACTATCCCATATTTGGAACCTGTGTTTTGAGTTTAGATAAAAAAAAATGACTCGGAATGTCTTACTGAAATTCTAGCAGCAAGGTATGCCCATGACTTAGAATGTCTTCAATCGAGTTTTGGTTTGGGTTTGCATCTTAGACCTTGATTATATTGTTCTTAGTCGTCTTGGTTGTACCATGCTGAAATCCCAATCAACCTTGGCACCAGAAGAATAACAGACGAGCTGTTATGGAAGGTGAAGGTAACAAGCTGCAAGATTCACAGGAAATAGTTGAGTCTGATGGATATGAAGGAACTGAGTAAAGGAAAGGGTGTTCTTGTAGATGATAAAAATGCTTACAAGGACAGCAAGAAAAAGGAGAAAGGTATGACAGAATGCGGAAGGGAGATTGTCTCTTCGGAGTCTAAGGTGCAACAGTAGAGAAGTGCCCATGAGATTAAAATTCATAATAGATTTGAGCAACTAATGAAGGAGCAAGTTAATGTGCAACAAACCCAGCTGAGCTGTAAATGTATGGGGATTGAAGCTGGAAATTGCAAAGAAAAACAGAAAATTGAGGAGCTGGAATGTATGACAGCAATGTTTAATTTCTCTTAGGAGAATATGACAACATACTGGGAGGGTGTAAAGGGGCTGAGCATGACAGGATTGTTTTTTCTTAGTTAAAACTAAGGAACTGGAATGTATGACAACAACGTTTGTCTGCAATACTTGTTTTTTCTTAATTAAAACTGATGCACAAATCCTAGAAAAGACAGCTCCTAGCTTCCATCTAAGCGTCAGTTATCCAGAAAATAGATAATTGAACATTCATAAGGAAGCATTGTGTAATCATGATAGTTAGAGTGTCTATATTGTAAAATAAAGGGAACCAAAAATTAGAGCAAAATCCAACATTTCCTTACTAAATCCCCTCCCATATTTAGAGCCACATATATCACAGTGCCATGCATCCTAAAAAACTCAATAAATTAAAACTAAGAACAAAAGGTTGTATAGCCAGAACATTCATGTATAGGTCAGAAGGCATATCATCGGAGCCGAAGATAAAAACACGGGAAAGCAAAGCAAGAGGCCTAACCATAGTCGCCTGAGGAAAGATTTTTCAGTAAAAATTCCATCAAATTTCACCTTTTTAATTCAAGGTGCATCTATTGTGAGAGAAGACTTACATCAAAGTGAACTTTTGGCTTTCTTTTCCTCTTTCCCCTTCCTTGATCCATTGAGGATGTCTACCTCTACTTTACTTACATCTTGGAATCGTGAACCGCTCTTAACTGATTGAAGTGTAACACTGTAAAGGGATTTATCAAAATTAAGTTTGTTAAATTATCCAATCCTTTTCCATAAAACAAACTGCTAATTTAGATAGCATGCATTTCATCAGTTCCATAGCATTGTACTGAAATGTGTTCACTGATGATGGCATTGTCTGAATCAGAACAAGTCAATCTTTCCCCTCCAAGCTGAAGATAAATCAAAAATTCAGATTTAAAAAAAAGCATGTCATAAATGAAGCATGACGTGAGGGAATCAAAGCTGATTCAGTGAATATGTGTGCTATATATGCTGATAATAAAATTTATCAAAGTTGGAATATAGGAACAAATGCTCTTAATTAACCAGCTTTGATAGTAGGGTGATATTTATAATAATGCGAATTCCTTGGAACACTCACCGAAGCTTGAGAGATGTCTTTTGATCCACTGCGCTGTGCTTTCTCAATTGTAGACTCCATTGTCCTCTCAATATCATCTTTTTCCTTATCAAATCAATCTCAAATGTGTACATTTCTATACATTAGGAAGAAACAAAAGTTAACGCAAGTTAACCACTAAACCTAGATCTGTAATAACAAGTAGAGAGATACGAAATTTTTGCCTAATCCTCCAATGCCTAATCAACATTAGCTCTTCTTCTCCTAAAATTCCTAATTTGAGACAAAAAGGCTCCATGTTGTTCAAACCATCCAAATTTCGTCCTTGTTTAAACTATCTTTATTAGCATCAATATATAAAGATCATCTTATGTAGAACATCAACAAGGAACCAAGGATAAACAACTCCATGAATCACTATGTTGCCAATAATCTGACCAACAAATCATTGCACTACACTATCAATTCAGATAGGGGGCTTATTTCACTGCAAAAAAAAAAAGGAAACCCTAGATCGAACCAAAGCATCACAAATATTGTTGTAAGTAGAAGAAGAAAAAGAAACAAAATTGAACACAAGTTTAAACACAAAGCCAACTGTAATAGCAAGTAGCATAAGCATCCAATCCATCCATAACACAAAGAATGTCAAATTGACAAGCGCAGATAAAAAAACAAGACAGAACCCCAATGTTTAGCCTAGGTCGAATTCAACACCTAAAGTTGAAAAACACTAGGTCGACTTTCAGCCTAGGTCGATTTCAACCATAGAGTTCTCTCAGCCTAGGTCGATTCAAACAAAGGTAAGTAGATGAGGAGAAGAGTCAAATTTCAGCCTAGGTCGAGTTCAGTCTAGGTCGAATTCAACCATGGACCCCCAAAATTTCAGCCTCGCAACCCCTAGATCGAAAACCCTAGGTCGAAAAACTCTAGGTCAAAAAAGAATGTCGAGAAGAAGGAGTCAAACCAATTATATGAGGAGAAGGGAGAGAAAGAGAGGAGAACAATACCTTGGTTATGGAGGAGACAGACCACAAGGGAGCTAGTCACTTGAATGGCACCACGGTTACCAGATATGTCGACCGAGGAAGGGGACACGGTGCCAGATTAGAGATGACAAGCTGGGGTCAACGAAATGGAGGCGTAAGAGAAGGTAATCTCCACTACCATCGCCATTATAAGTTCAGAGAGAGGGGATGGTATTCGATATAGGTGCACAAATAGGGTTAGGGTTCTTCGGTCATCTACCGCCATAGAAGGTTCAGAGAGATATGTGTTAATGGATCTGAATGAGAACTGAATGAGAATGGGGAATTTAGGATTTTTTTTAGGATATTTGGATAAGTGTTGATATGTGGGATTTTTTTAACGCAAAAATCCAAATTTCAAAATTTTTTGTTAAGGGTTTTTACCGCTTTATTTTAGCAAAATTTCAATTTGACTTGGTCCTTTTCTTAAAAAATTTGAATGTCGCTATTTCTAGTCAAGTGTTTTGGAGCGGGGTTATTTTACCGCTTAAAATTTCAACTAAGTGTATTCTGCGTACTTCAAAATTTTTTAAAAACGAAATTTTAACATTGTCTAAAAAGTTAAGCCGATGTATCTAATCTTAATAACATCAATAATTTTTAAACTGATGTTATAAATATTTTTAATATCATGTGTTTTTTTGACCGATGTAAAAGACCCGATGTCTATGAACACAATTCTAGTAGTGATACCCCGGATCATATTTATCCGGTATATATACCATGAAACATATGACCAAATGATACTACTATACACCCCGGATTATTTCAGTTTTATACCCCGGCTAAATGAAAATTACAATCCGGATTGAATATAATATATACCCCGGATATTAAATGAATATACCCCGGGCGTTTTTTTTTAGAAGAAATTGGCTACAGGTATATACCCTGGATTATTTTAGTTTTATACCCCGGATAAAAAAATTTTACAACCCGGATTGGCCATACTTTATACCTCGGATATTAGCATAATATACCCCGGATATTACCTGAATATACCCCGGGCGTGTTTTCAAAGCACATTTTTTTTTTAATTTTGACTAGGTTTTATACCCCGGATTTTTAAAAAATATATCCGGGGTATAAAGTTGAGCCGTGTATTAACCCCACCCTACCTGTACCCCGGAGCACTATATTGTCAGATCCGGGGCATATACAAAAAACGCCCGGGGTATATTACTGATTTTCTACTAGTGCCTACACTCGAGATGTGAAGAAGAAGCATTCAATGCATAGGAGGCCGAAATATTCTTTTTTCGAACTTGACGACTGGAAACTCTTTTATGATTGGATCCATTCTGATGAGTAAGTTGTGCATTTATCTTTTCTTTTTATATAATTTTACTCATTATTTCATTCATTTTTAATGTCTAGTTGTTTTATGATTAGCCCATATGGTTTATTCTTTAATTTTTGCATCTTTGTAATGTAGGGATCATTGTACTCAAATTGCGGGCAACGAGGTTATGCTGGACAAGAAGTTTTTCTTTGATCTTGTTGAAAAGCAACATTGGCTTCGTGATGATGTAAGTCAAGCATTTCTTACTGTTTTAGGGTCAACTCAATTATAAGTTTCATGTGTGTGTGTTTTAGCATATAAGAGAGGCCATGCCTCACTTTAGGAATCATATTGCTTGCAATGGGAACAAATAAAGCAATATTGTGATAATTGATTGGATTTGGTCTGGAAAGTTCACTGAAAATTTTAATTTAGGTAAAGTTTTGTTTGACAAGATCTTTTTCCAGTATCTTGATGGTTTGTTGCCGGAGTTTTGTGGGAAATCATGGTTTGTTGCAAAGATTATCTACACTCCCTTCAATATCAAAAACGAACATTGGGTTGCATTAGAGATTGATTTGGTTCAAGACAAAGTTAATGTGTGTGTGATTCTAGTGTCTTCCTGATTGGTGATGAGGAGCTGCAAACAGTTTTGGAGCCTCTCTGCACTATTTTACCGGCTCGGTTTAAAGAATCAGGTCACTTTTCACATTTGGGACAAAACCTTGAATCTCCTTTAAAAGTGTTCGACGAGGAAATAAATTTCCTCGTCGAACACTTTTAGCGAGGAAATCACTATTTTCTGGGAGGAAAAATTTTCTTGCAAATAGACAGTTTTGTTGTAGTGTCAATATTTGTATCTCTTCGATCATTCTGAGAATTTCCCAAGGTACTTTGTCAGCTTTCCCAATGCAGTAGCATTGATTATAAAAAGACTTTCTCCTTCGATGATGATGTACGTGCTTGATATATTTTCCAAGCACTACCTTTAAGCCAATACAAAAAGCTCTAGCTTTCGTTTGTAGTACCAATCCAAACTCAATCATAAGCTGAAAATATCAATAACCTGACCATTGCAGTCCTTAATGATACCTTCAATATTATCAACACCAGAAGATTTGACTAAGTCATGTACATTTAGTTTGTAGATGCCTCTAAGTGGATGTTTCCACTTATGAGGTCGTTGTTTTACTTGTTTAGGTTTGAGTTCATTGTTTTGGGCTTGTATCCAAGTATCTTTGTTTGCGATTATTTGTTTAATAATTTATGTAATTGGTTTTATTCTATTTTGTTTAAAGATGATACTAGTTCTTATTTCCCAGATTGCATGTCATATGAAGCATAAATCTATAAAGTACGGTTTTTCTTTAGCCATAATAAGATCGTCCACAATATTTTCTGATTATGTTGGTATCGGAATATACTTGTTAGTCATTAATTCATATTAACGTAAAATTGTTCTCGTTATTTGACAGTTGAAAAATAAGTGGTGTACGTGAGTCCTCCTCCAGCACGCAAAGACAACATTGGGAGGGTACCATGTTCACAAATTTGTTAAGTCTTGTCTTTGTGGGTAGACCATCAATAAAAATCTTCCATGTAAAATTTTGTGTTTTTGAAGGTATGTTGAGATTCCAGATTCAAGAGTAGTTGTAATTTTGGTGTAGGATATGGTTTATTAATTTGTATGCGGACTTAGTCATGAAGAGATAGACCATTTGTGTTTGGTTTCCATATTAAATCATCAAATGTATTCCACTATGTGATACTTATGCTTAATATTTGTTGAATGATATCTTTTCGGAATAATTGTTGCAGTATTCCAGCAACATTCCATTATTTTTCCTCGTTTAAGAGATCCGATACGTATAGGTTGAGGTCATGGTTTTCTTGTAACTCATTCAGGGATATATCAAGTTATAGGGGCCTTTCAATTCCATACGTTTATGGATCTGCGGTCTCCGATGACCCACTGCAAGCCTTGTTGGAAATGGTCCCGAAGATTTAGAAGTGTTCCAAATTCTTTCTAATATTTTCTTTGATACGTGTGTTTATTTTGGGTGCGTTCATCGTCCTCGTTATATAGTTATATATTCGTTTAGATAGTTCCAAGTTTTTTATTTGTCCCATTGTGTATTCTTCCCAATTCTGGATTCTTCCATTGTTCTCGGTCTTCAAAGATTATCTTACACTACACACAAAACATAAATAAATATTCCTTAAACTAGACACTAAACGTAGATGGATTATTAATCATTCGTAATTTAGACACTTTTTTTTAACCAAAAAAAAAATCAGTTGTAATATTTCATAAAAGCAAAAAAGTAGTTTAAAAAACACATGTTATATTAGGATTTGTTTGTTTTTTTAGAAGCTAAAAATATACTACCTTCGTTTCCTTTTAATTGACTTTTTACTATTCAGGCACGTTTTTTAAGGTGTGAAAAACTATATGAAATAATAATTTTTTAAAATATTTTTTTCGATAATCTCATACTTATTGGTGATAAGTATAATATTATTAAAAAAATATTATTAAAATATTAATATTTAATATAGTTTTGATCGTTCTAAAACTACGTGCATGACTTGAAAAAGTCACTTAAAAGGAAACGGAGGGAGTAGAAAATATTAACTTTTTATTTTTATTTGATAAAATTTATTAATAAAAATTAATGTTAATATTTATTAGAGTATATTTTTAGGGTAAAATTCCTAAAGAACTTATGTACTGATCAAGGGGAAGTATATTGTTTAATTCCCTTACAAATTGTATAAGTTAAAATAACATATATAGAACTAAATAGCTAGAAGCGTGATGGGGATAAGAATGAGCTAGGAAATTAATTAGGGAGGCGTGGAAGTGAAGTGAAGTGAAGTGAGACCGCAGTTGGCGCGGTGTGTCTTCCGACTGCCGCCCAGCAAACACCGCCCTAAACCCACCGCACGTGGGTTGTTCAATCTCGTATCTACCATACATACTACCTCCCTTTGATACTACTCTATATATCATTTGATTAATACTACATATATTTTTTTATGAAATTAAATTTATATCAAATATTAATTTTTTTAAAATTAAATTTTATAATTGTTGCTATTAATTATAAAATTATATAAAAAAAATAATATTTTTTAGATTTAAAAAAAAACATATTTAAATTTCAATCGACATCTATGCGTACACTCCGTTGGCTATGTAACCAGTTTCAATTTAAAAAAAAAAAAAGAAAAATTGGGAGGGAGGAGGTATCTGGAAGTTTCGTAGCTAGGTAGCTAGCTCGCATGCAACACCCTAGCTAGTCAAAGTCAACGGGAATCGATCCGACAGCTGGATATGGATGGCCCCACATGCACACGTTTACCTACATTTCAAGCCTTGGGAGTTGGGTTCATGCTAATCCATCCAACTACTGGAGTAATTAATCGTTTTTACTAATTACGGAGTACTTTACAATACGTTAGACAAAGTAATACGTAGTGTTATAAAAATCGAGCCTGGGCGGTGCCTATTTCTAGGCGGGAGGGGACCTAGGAATTTTTAAGTTTAGGTGGCCTTTTAGGCGGAAATCTGCCTAGGCACTGCTTGGGCCCCACCTAGATCCGTCTAGGCACCGCCTAGACCCCACCTAGTCCCACCTACCCCGACGATTATTCAATTTTAGCTTTTATGCATGTGATTAGCTAGTCAACTTAGAGTTTTTTTTATCCCCCGGTCGAGATATATTTGTTTTTTTAGTTGAAACTATGGTTTTGGATTTTAGGAGGTTTAGAGTCGTTAGTCGGACGCGTACTTTTGCATTTATTTATTTTAATGTTAGTTAAGCACCGCAAATTTGGGTTTATGAGTGATATATTGGATTATTATTACATTATATATATGAATTATTGTCATGTGTTATACGTTAAAGATAAGAAAATAATCAAGTTTGTTCTAAGTCCGCCTAGGCGCCGCGTAGGCACCCGCCTTACCGCCTAGGCGCTAGGCGGTCACCCGCCGCCTAGCGACAGCCTAGCGCCTTTTAGAACATTGGTAATACGTAGTAATTACTAAAAAAAACGTTATTGATCTTTTTACCAATAAATAATACTCTTTTGTTCACTTCTATTTGTCATTTAATTAATTATTTTTTCATTAATCTCGTATTTTTATATAATTTTTATTATTCTAAGAACGATAATCATATTTTTATATAATTTTTACTTTCGCTATTCGGCAAAACATATCATTTACTATTTAATCATGTTTTTTTGTTGGTAAATTCGATACTTCGTATTACATTTTTTAATAGATTTTTAAATTAATAATTATTTCAAAAAATAAATAAAAATTCAATATTTTATATAAATTATACTACTTCCATCCAAAAAATACATGTCTTTTTATTTTGATATGCGTTTTTAAGAGGTAAAAAATATATAAGTACAGTCCGAACAGGCGAGCGTCCAGCGGATGAGAACACGCAGTTTTGAGTCGGATCCCAAACTATCATCGACAGGGTGGTAACATGTATACATGGAAGGAAGAGGCCTAGATAGAAAAATCGATACTGTAATTAAGAGAGTTGTAAAACTTATCCATATTCTCTTTTGTCACTTGTAAACTTTAATTAGAATGATTTTCAACCGGACATTTTCATAAATAATCATGCTTAATTTTAAGAAAAAATTTGCGTCACAGGCCTTTTTTTTTACTTTATTGGGAGAGTGTCCACCAAGCCCATTAATTTAGGTTTTTGTCTATATATAATTTTATGGACAATTTTACCCCTCAGATCTAAACCTAACTCTCTCCTCTAATTTCTCCCTCAGGAGGCGTCGCCTCTGCCATCTTCTTCGAGCTCTCTCTACGACTCCCTCCAAAGCGGCGCCAACAACAGATCCTAAGATCGACGACGCTCTAGATTCGGTGAAGATGATGACGAGGAAGATCCGAGTCCTTCATCTTTAATCGGCAGTGCAATCGGTGTGGAGATGCCTTCGTCTGATCTGATTTACTTTTCGATCGGATCAGACATCATAGGCTCCGAATGTCGTCGGTGTGGAGCACGCGAAGATGAAGACCATATCCGGTGTGGAAATTGAAGAGGAAATTGTCGTCGGCGCCGCCTTTCTCCTTCGTCAGCAGCGGCTCTGGTGCATCGACTCTCCGGGAGCCTCACCGATCGTCGACATCAGCCTAGGAGAAGAGAGGCGCTGGATCGGAATCGAAGACGAAGGATGATGCATCGGATCTCCGTCGAAGATGACGATCAGTGAGGTTCTCTTCAACATCCGCCTCTGAGATCGAAGACGAAGGATGATGGATCTCAACATCCTCCCTCGTTCTCCATCGTCGCCGTCGTCGTCGGTCAATTAGCACCGTGAGACTGATTTTGGAATTGGATTTGTTGGTGAAAGCGTATGAATTTGAATTATGTATAAGATCGGTTAATTAGGAACAGAAATTGAGGGATGGCCACGTTTCCTTCAATTATACAGTAGATGGTTTTAGTACATTTTCCTTCAATTATACAGTAGATGGTTTTAGTACATTTTGGGGCGATCTCTTGCCTCCCGCTCTTCCTGAAATCTATTAATTTGCTGGAATCTCTTATTTTGTGATGTTGTTGTAATTACTACTAAAATCTCTTCATTGTTGCCGAGTGTAATTGCTGAAATGCTCTTTCTTAAATCTTTTAATTTGCTAAAATCTCTTATTTTGTGATGTTGAATTACTGCTGAAATTTGCTGAAATCTGTTAATTTGCTGAAATCTTTTATTTTGTGATGTTGTAATTACTGCTGAAATCTCTTCATTGTTGCTGAGTGTAATTGCTGAATTGATCTTGCTGAAATCTCTTAATTTGCTAAAATCTCTTATTTTGTGATGTTGTAATATATTACTGCTGAAATCTCTTAATTGTCACTGCTGAAATCTCTTCATTGTTGATGAGTGTAATTGCTGAAATGCTCTTGCTGAAATCTCTTAATTTGATGAAATCTCTTATTTTGTGATGTTGTAATTACTGCTGAAATCTCTTAATTGTCGCTGAAATCTCTTAATTTGTTGAAATGGTTGTTGTAATTGTTGAAATTGGTGTTGAAATGAGGCAACGTCGGTTTCAGCAACTCCGATTTTAATAACTTAGGTTTCAGCAACGCGCGGAAAAAAACTAATTTCAACAATTTCAGCAACTTCGGTTTCAGCAACGCACGAAAAAAAAAACGCTGAAATAGGGTTTGCTGAAACCAAATGTGTTGAAATAGGAGGGGGGCACAGGGGGCGCGCGTGGGGGGCAAAGGGGCGAAGGGGACAAGAGAAAAGGAAGGTGGACATTTTGCCAATTTGGGAGGGAAGGGTAGACATTTTTCTAATAAAGGTCATAATTATGGCCTATAGCACAATTCCCCATAATTTTAATGGTAAAACACTAGCTAGTTGTCAATTGTCACCTCCCACCTGCAGCCATAACAAATCAACATCAACCAGTCAACTATATACGTAGTATATATAACTAAAACCCTAATTAAGACTCCATCATATTGCCACGTGCACAAAACAATACATACATTATACACTTCCCATCTTAACCTTTTCCCACTATATAAATTCCTCCCTACAAATTACAAATCATCATCATAACTAAAACTAAAAACCTCAGCTCTCACATATTCATCAACAATGGCCACTGTCCTCATAAGACCTCTCCTCCTCCTTCTCCTTCACATCTCCACCTCCGCAGTCGCCGCCCGTCCCCTACAATCGTCGTGCACCACCACCATCTACCCGCGCCTTTGCTACACCTCCCTCGCCACCTCCGCCCCCTCCGTCCAATCGAACCCCAAGCTCCTCGCCGCCAAGTCCCTCTCCGTCGCCCTCTCTTCCGCCAAGTCCGCCTCTTCCGCCGCCTGGCGCCTCGTCCGCAGCCGCCCCCGCGGCCACCAGCTCCCACCCTCCGTCTCCGACTGCGCCATCCTCCTAGCCGACGCCGTAAACCAGCTCCACCGCTCCACCGCCTCCATGGCCGCCGCCGCCCAGGTCATGGGCGACGTCCAGACCTGGGCCAGCGCCGCCATGACCGACGAGAACACCTGCCTGGAGGAGCTCGGTGGGCCCCCCGACATGTACGGGAACCCTAAGGTCATCAGCCTCAGGAAACAGGTGGTTGAAGCCGCCCAGCTGACCAGCAACGCTTTGGCTCTGGTCAACGCCTATGGCTCCACCAGGAGCCGGCCACGTCATCACCACCGTCCTCATCATAAGAGTCAGAATAACCAGATCCATCCTTGATTAGGGTTTGCGCTGTCCTTTTCAATGTTAAAAAAAAAATAGGGTACGTAAATTACACTTCACCCCCAAAAATTAATGTGGTTGAATTTGCACGTAATCACCCGTATATTGGAAAACTATATATACATAATTGTCCATTGTGGTTAAATATGGATGGTTATCTATATACACCAATTAAATGGGTGATTTAAAGTGCAAATTTAATTGTTATGAATGTTAAAGTGTAATGTGTCCTAATTATTTTCTTTCTTTAAGTTTGTTGTACAAAGGATGTGTTGTACGTTTTAATGAAGGGGGAAAAAGTGTACGTGAGTTTATAGAAAGTGAGTGGCAATAACATCTCATTTTGTAACGGGCTTGTATACATATATATATATATAATAACATGGGTTCATGTGTTGTAAATTTAACATGTGTTTTTCTTTTTCTTTTATTCGATAAATTAATTTTCTTTTTCTTTTATTCGATAAATTAATTTTCGAACTTGCGGCAATTACGTCAATTTTGGTGTGTGTATATATATATATATATATATATATATATATATATATATATATATATATATATATATATATATATATATATATATTGGATAGATCCTGTGTAAACAAGTGTTACTGTGTAATTTGTGAGCAAATCTAGAGCGTCGGATTAAGAAGATTAAACGGATGAGATTAAAAGTAACTTGTGAACAATAACATTATTCGTAGGTACGAAGTGATTATTCGTATGTACATACATATGAATAATTTTTTGTTACTTATAAATAATTACATTTGTTCATATATACGAATAATTACATTATTATACACGAATAATCGTTTGGTACCTGCGAATAATTTCTCTGCTCATAAATTACACCGTAAGGGTTGCTTACACGGGATCCAACTTCTCTCTCTATATATATATCCTATAGTACGTTCTTAATAAATTAAGGACCTCTTTTCCAAAATATATCTCTAATTCTCTATATATATTGTCCCAACCTATATAATGTGCATACATGTTACATATATCAATCTTACATGTGATCACTTTCATGTTTTTACATTTCATCTTTCATCAGATTATCAAGAATAATTGTAACCGTCGCATATTTCCATAAAAAAATTTAATAAATTATATTGCATAATGCACCGGAGTTAATTGAATAATTATGAAATTTGCTCTAAACGTCTCATAGTTGATGTGTTGAGATTAAAAACAAAAAAATGGCTTATATAAACGATGAATTGTGCTTGTATTCGATCGAATAATGTTTCATATTTACACGAATAATATTAACCATCTCAGATTTCCCCTACATAATTTGTTATATTTTACTGAATAATGAACATATTAAACAACCAATAAAGAAATTCGACAATCAACTTACACTCTTAACTATGCCTTCAATCTAGCAGTTGTCGTCGGATCCTTTGATCACCATCCAAATCACTAGCTTGCAGTTGTCGGAAGTAGTATGTGTTGTTGGTACTCGCTTGTGGTCTCTTAAGTCCATCACATATTAAAAAATTGACAATTGTCATGAATAAACTTTCACATTTGAATGAACAATGTTCAGGATGGTGTTCAGAAACATTAATTACCATTGAGACAATAAACATTCTAGTGAATTCAATCATATGATTTAACATCAATCGAAAATGATTTTGAGTTTTCATAACATCATCGCATACGATTTAACATCAATTGAAAACGATTTTGCAATAACAAAGAACATACTAATTGCAAATATGGAACTATATCTACGATTATTTTTTCATAAACGAAATCGGAATTCGAGTTGAGGAAAGTCGAAATCAAAACAGATCACAAATAAAATTTCACAAATCATGATAAATGGGAATCAACTCGAACAAATCCATAACAACAATTTAAACATATGTTCAACATCACAAAACAATCTAATTCAGCTGATTATGAACCATCTAATGACCACCAATCCGACATATCAAATTCAGTAATCTCACCATAGTCCAACAATAATGAAATTGAAATTGAAATTGAATTATGTGCTTGCACTTACAGATTGAGATTGGAGTTGATGGCTCGGTAGATTCGTGACACATTCAACATCAACAATAGGAGTACACTGGAGCAAGCTTGAAGCAAGGGACGACAATGAGTAAACGAGAATCAAGCGACATGGCGCCAATGATTTCCAGTAGAAGCATTGTGTTCGAAACGCGAGGTTGTAGGCGGAGAGGGTGGTGTAGAGACGCTAGGTTTAGTAGTTGAGATCTGCTGGTTGGTGTTGAATACGATGGAGGTACGCGGAGAGGTTAGGGTTTCGGTGACGAGAGAGATCATGAGAGGGTTGGTGAGTGGTTTCGGGCTGGTCGGCGGGATGGAAAAGGTAGAGGAAGATCCAGGAGCCAGAGTAGAACAAGGAGAGAGAAGGGGTGGAAGATGAGGGAGACGGTGAGGACGAGGGTGAGGAGGAAGAGACAGTTCAACAACACAACAATGTCGAACCTCTTGTACTTGAACAATATAACTAGCATCCGATTTGCATATATAAGCTCAACCACAAATTCAAGGATCCAATAGCAATTTGCAGTTTATGTCTCTACCAAAATTCAACAATTATGCGTTTGAATATCGATCTTTCTTCCATGATACAAATTTGACTCCATTCACATAATATATTCACTAAATCATGTGTCTTTTGGTCTTGTAGTGAAATTGAGTACTTCCGACTTAGGGTAGTTGTCTCAAGCTCTCTAAAGTCCAGCAACCTTGAATAAAATAAAATTTGATATTAAGAGTGGGAACTAAATGATTGATAATATAAAAAACACTTGATTATGCTTGCCCACTCAAAGAATAAAGGTGAAAGCTAATCCTTTGTGATTTCTCGTCGTCATCCGAATACACTTGCTTGTAGAGCTTTTCATGTTCATCCAAGTGGTATGCCACTTCATTACATTCAATCAAAACTTGCCAATGAGCCCTTGTTGTCTCGTCATCGCTTAACCTTGCACGAGATATACAACGATGTGGACGCAAGAGGTCTGAAACCACAAAAATATGAAATGTGGTTGCGTCACGCCATCACTAATGATAGTTTGACTTTCAGCAACCTCCAATTATAATTTGTAGTATGTAATTGCGTCTAGAGTAATGTAACGCTTAGCAATACACCCCTATGGGAAACGCCTGTTGGCAACTAATTTTTTATAAATGCCAAGTTGTGTGCATGCAAAAGGTAAATGAAAAGCTTAAAAAAAGAGTAAAGGCTTAAAAGTCATACCAACTTAATATAATTGAAACTAATATCATATCGTTCTATTGGAAACATCTAGGTATAATGCACATGTCCAGTTAGCAACCGTTGTTCTAGAAAGTGAACCATAATGATGCAGAAATGTGGAGGCCGGATAAATCATTTCAAGATTCCATAGAATCCAAACTATCTCATCTTCCATTAACCGAACTTGAAAAGTCACTAATGGTCCACAAAATTGTTGCTCTCATCATGAAAGTAGATTCTGATGATCGAAAGTATAGACTTCATTTTCCCATAATTGTAAAAGCTCGTCTGCTCCATAAACACATTGAGACACTTTTTGAGAGACTTTGGACCTGGAATCAATAACGCCAATATGTTGAATTCCTTTTTCATCACAAATTACAAATGGGAGAATCGAAAGGTTGTAGTCACCCGTACCTATCAAATTTTTGCCGACTGGTCCCAAAGGGATTGAATCCGTTTGTTACTAATATAAGCCACACATTTGTCATATCATTGAAAAGACTAGGAAACAATCTGCAAAGATTAAAAGTTTGTGTATATTATAAATTAAATGGTTACATACATCACAAATTACAAATTGGAGAATCGAAATGTTGCATTCATCTCAATGAGGTTCTAGGGTATCTTATATTCTATGTATGTTTTGTAATGCACTCATTTGACGCAACGAAGATAAATATATCACGTGTTATAAACACAATTTCTTTTGGTGGAAAACTCCCTCATAAGGAGACGAGTGAGGCAAAAAAGATGCTCCAATCCTACCTTGGAGTAAACTATGAGAAGCTGAGTGGGCATGCATTTATCACACACCATTTTTCTGATGTCATGGGAAGCTAATGTTGTGGCTGATAGGATTATGCATATGGCCTAAAGTATCCATGCCAACGAAGATTTGGAATATGATCAAGGACTTTGAGTTCTCGTTCGAAAGGATGCTCTGAGGCGGAGCTACAAGATGTCGTGTTAGCTCGGTTCTAATCTTTTCCTTGTATCCACAAATATTATTGTCATGCCTCCCCATCTGCTTTAACACCTTCGTCCTACATTAGATATAATAATGATTTTTGGAGTGATTTAAGTCTTACACATGTTAAAAGAGCTCTTCCTTTTCAGACTCCAAATAAGAGCATCAGACCTGAGATGGCAAGGTGGCATGAGTTGGCGCTTCTTCAGACCCCGGGTCTTACAGATGACATTAGATGATATAATTTGATGAGAAAATAATATCAGAAGAGACGATTTGAAGAGGAAGATCGAGAAGCTCAAATGCTTATTCAAATGTGTTTTTACTCTTATTCCAACTCAAAAGATACAAGCTATTTATAGGACAAGTAGTGGATATGTATCTTAACATAAACTTCCTATACATTAAAACTAGAAACTTATTACTTTAAAACTCAAGGTTTGAATTCCTACGTTTTCTACCATGTATTGACTTCCATCTTGAATGCATACATGAAACTTGGAAAATTAAAAGCTAAAATCCAGTTTAACTTTCAACACGCCCCTTTAAACTTAATTCCTCGTAACTCCAAGCATAGAGCGTAACTTGTTGAAAGTTGAAGGGTGTGAAAGTCATCGGTTCCCTGTAAAAAATAATCCAAACTCACTAACTAGTATAGTTTGTAAGTCTGGAATCGGTCCACGAGGAGAGCTACTACTTTTGTATGCTTTTGTTGTTAACTCAAAGTAACCAAAGTAAAGAGATTGCAAAGTATAAAATAAACAAGATAAATAAAAAGAATAATTGTGAATGATTTGATAATAATAGGAGTGAAATATTTCACCTATGATTTCTCAACAATGGTTGGTATTTATGATCCTTGGCTCAATTCATAGTTATTCCAATTCACTTTAGTTATTTCAGACATTGGGTTATATAGATTGTCAACCCTTGCGAGTATAACAAACCCTTACACTTATATACAACCCTATTCCTCCAGAATTTAATATACAAATACAACAAATTTCCAATGTACTTGGCAGAATGGCAGTACCAACCTTCCTAAGTAACTATCATATACCGATAGTTGTCATCTCATCAACCCTAGCAACTCAGAAACTGATATTGCACCAAGCTGTCATTACCCTACACAATCAAGATCCTCCTAACATAATCAGTCGATTATGATTGCTACAAAAGATATAATTATTCTAGCGAATGAATTAAGACCCTAGATAGATGCAATTCAATCAAGGTGATCAATCAAGAGAGAATTAATTAGTAACATAAATTCAGCCTAATGATAATGAAATAAACTACAAAATAATATAGAAATTCAAGCCTCATAATTCAACCAACCATGTCTACGAATCGCTGACGAAACAAAGAGTTCAGTTGCTCATATATATCGTAAGAAGACTCTAAACTTCAATTCTAATTGTCTTCAATGAAATAGATGATCATAAAACCTACTATAAAATGTTAAAATAGGCTGAAAGACGCCCTCAAGAAACCCTAGAAAATTTGGATAAACATTGTCTAAAATAAAGATTCGGAAAGATTTCGATAATTGAAAAAAAAAACCCGAACAATAGTTGTGAATCTCCTGTCTTCGAGTTTGTCCCCCTCTAATGTCTCCTATCACAAACTCCCTTTATTTTTTATTGTTTTAATTTTTTTTCTTTATTTTTTTCTTTTTAATTAGCGTTTGTGAGGGGAGGACGGAGGAGGGAACAAGGAAGAGCGACAAAGGATGTGAATCCCCGGACAGTCGTAAATAATTTTTTCTTAGTCTTTCCACCCCAAACCATTGGAATGCAAGCTCAGACTCTTACCTTATTTCTTAATTAATTTGCACGATTTCTCACCTGGTTATTGAAGGGAAAAAGATGATTTTGAGATCTTAGGAGATCGAGGACACTAATTAATTAACACGGAGTAAATATTGTTTGTTGGAATGAGATCTTGAAAAATCAATTCTCTCTATATATATAGAAAATTATTTTTTCAAAAAAAAAATTAACATAATCTTAATATAAAAATTTAATGAGTATGATTTTAAAAAAACGATTTTTCTATCATATGCCCCAAGGGCAAAGGATAATATGCCCATTTTGGAAAAAATACATTCTTAATTAAATTCTATTAGCCAAATTTTAAATTAGATTCTTAGGATCGCTTATTTTTGGTAGGGTATCTTTTCCCATTTAGGATCTTATAAAAAAAGGAAAAATATTTGTCCATTTATTAAATCTTTTGCATAATTTATAAATTTTATAAGGTTAATTACCAGTTGAACTCCCAGTGTTGAATAATTGATGGAATCCGAAACCTACGTACTTTGTTTGGGGTAGACAACGAAGACAACTTGGATTTTATATATATAATAATATATGGGTTGATTCCGGTGTATCACTATGCCAATTTAAATCTCAGGCGACGGACCCATGAACTTCCGTCGCCTGAGTTAACTTCTGGCGACGAACTTATAAGAGTTCGTCACCTGACTGTCCAAGGCATGGTACCCAACCCAAATCACATTTGGCCGTCATATCATGTATACAGAAATTATTCGTTTATTTGTTTATAATTATTCACCTATTTTCATATCATTATTCATCTATAACTATGTAACTATTTATATATAAAAATAGTAAAAAAATATAAATTTTATTCTAATTAATAATCGCTTAATTAATATCATCGAATACTTTCATTCCAACGAATAATCATTTTTTTTAGCAAAAGAAACCACCTTCATTACTAACCACTTTTAATCCATCCTTACAATTTTATCAGTAAACGGTAATAAAGAAAACAAAGAAACAAATCAAGGTTCAGAAGGAAGAAAATGTGCAATATAGTGAGCAGCCCGGTTCCCAGCCCGTCGAACATACATGATACGACACCTCTGAAATAGGCTTCTTGTAGCTTTGAGGCAAGAGTTACTTTCAATCTTATTCGTTGATCTTCTTAATTTATTATGTACTTATGATTTATATGTATATAATAATATGGGTATACGACAACCTTGAATTTATGTCATAAAATAAAAGTGCCGAAAGCAAAGAAATCTTCATGAACAGATATATGAAGGATTTTAAATTAACATTAGTAGATATGTACGTATCGATAATTAATCCCCAAATCGATCAACATTACGTACACAGTTATATGAAGTATATATAATATATATAAAGTATAGTTGACTAACTTAAATTAACATTATAATGTATCCCCAAAGTAGCTAGAGATGCTAATTAACAAAGTTATTAATTTATAATTACTCTGTACGTATTTATATACTATAATCTTGTCTAGATCAGTACATAGTTATATATACAGACAAGACAGGAAGCATATATATATATATATATATATATATATATATATATATATATATATATATATATATATATATATATATATATTACTATATGATCTTTGATTAGTTCGGCTTGTAGATCGACATCGTTGTTCCTTTGAGGTTTCCTGCATTTTCTTAATTGATTTGATTCCACCGATACTTCATTTTTAATCTGATTAATTAATTAACGTAATTAATACGGAGTATCTCACACCTCTAACTTGTAATTATTGTACGTATATATATACGATTTTTTTTTCGAAATATTCATAGAAAAATAAATATTTACGTAAATATTCAATGGTTTAAACTAATTAAAAAATATTCATTTTTTGCAGGTTTTGCAGAAAAACGCGGACCCAGTACGCGTTTTATGTACAAAACTCGAAAGAAAATTGGCGCCGGGGTTGTGTTTTGAATGTCACAAAAGAAACGCGGCCTGAGGCCGCGTTTCTATTAAAAAATAAAATGAAATTGTATGTATATCTACAGCTGCTGAGATCCTTTGGAATTGGGCCCCAGTTGCTGACTGGATGGGACGCAAGACAAAAACGCGGCCCCAGGCCGCGTTTTTCTGTGTTTCAGAAACACACAGTCAAAGATTCTTATTCTTTGAGTGTGATATACATAAAACACGGCCTGGGACCGCGTTTTATTCATTTCCTCAACTCAGCAAATTCACCATTGTCTTTACCCGTCTTCAAGTACTCTTTCCTTTGCATTGATTCTTCTTCGTATCCTCTTTCTATTGCATTTCCTTCTTCTTCATATCATCTTTTCTTTGCATTTGCTTCTTCTTCAAATTACATATTGTCTCATATTTGATCAAGGCTTGGCTAAGGTTAGTTTTGCACTCTTATTTAAGTTTTTCACTTTTATTTGAATGAGTAAGAGGCTTGAAATCCTTAATAATCTTCTATGAGTTTTGAATCTTTAATTATGATGTAGTTACTATCATGATTATGATGTAGGATTATGTAGTTGTGTTGTTGCTTTTCATTTTTTTGGTCGAGAATATAGTTTTGTTATATGAACTTGTACTTATTATCGTGATTAACTTGTTTAACTTGTAGGATTATTTAGGTAATATTTGTTGATGAAATAGATTGAAATACTTGTTTAACTTGTAGGATTATGTAGGAATACGTAGTTTTCATTGTAATTAATTCGTGAAAACGTTTAATATTTATGATAAACTAACTTACAGTTAATTATATTATAGGATGAATGAGTATAACAACACATCTCAGCAAGGGATCGAACAAGTGAATGAGATCTATGTTGATGCTCTTGGTGTTGATCACGAAGACGACTTGGATAATTCTGAAGAGGAAGATGATGCTACTAGGGAGGCGGCGATTAGGGCCGAGGCCTCTAATCCCAACTGGAATATTGTTGAAGTTGATCCAATGATAACAACTTCATGGCAAGGGTTCAATCCACTTGTCCAATTAGATGATGGAAGACAGCTTTTTCGCGGACAAATGTTCAACTCGCTGGAGGAGTTGAAATGTGATTTGACCGAGTATTATGTGCGTGTGAGTAAGCCATACAGGACAAAGAAGGCAAGTCCAGATTGGTACACAGTTGTTTGTGATAGGAAGGACAGTTGTAAAGTAATGCATGTGACTACAATAGTTCTTACTTCTACAATATACAAGGATGAGAAGTGACAATAAAACTGACTAACCTGATCTGAATTTTGGCGATCTAATGCATCTCGATAGTACATCAAGGTCTTCGGGGTAGTTCCATAGGAGTACGAGAAATTCAACCATCTCATAGACAGTGAATCCTCCCCATTTACAAATCGAGCACTGAATTGGGGAGGTTGTGAACCGTAACCTGTCTTCTTCCTTTTCTCTTGTCTTCTAGCCCTCCGAACTGCATTATGGTCATCACCTTCACCAAGTGGGATAATGCAACGTGGTCGTCCAATGGGGATAAGCTGTCAGGCCCACAACTAGTATTATTGCAAAGGTAATAAGTTCACAAGCTCATTGACTGTAGATGTATGAAATGAAATAATTACCGTACCTGTAGTAAGATGACTGGCCCAACGATCTCAACTTTCTCTCTTTCTGTAGCTCTACAAAGCTGTCAATAGAGGAAGGCCAATGTCGCACTGCCCCAACTGTACTGGCTAGCAGCCTCCAAATCCGCTAACAGTGGGAGGTACAACAGTTGCACTTGACCGCCACTACTGTACGCGAACATTACACTTCCCATTAGCAAGAGAATGTACGCCCTAGCCTGACACTGTACTACATGTTCCTCCACATCTTCTGGTAAGGGCACCAGTAGCTATCGTAGCCAGGCCACTTTCACCGACGAACCCCTTATCTGATTTGGCGGGGGTCTTTGCCCAAGTAGTGTTTCAGCAACGGTTGCCCAATCGTAGAATGCAGTTCCAGTAACTGCAAGACCGTCAACACGTAGCCCCAATAAAACTGAAACATCTTGGAGTGTGATTGTGGCCTCCCCTACGTTGAAGTGGAAGGTGTGGGTCTCAGGTCTCCATCTCTCTATCAACGTGGTAATTAACTCATTGTCTAGCTCAAACCCAGACCCAAGCTTGTAGATGCATTCGAATCCTGCATCCTTTATGTATTGCATGACTCTCTGGTCTGGAGCTAGGTCTCGCCCAATCTTGCGCAAGTGTAGTCTATGCTGGATCACGCCATTCGTCTATAAATATAACGCAAACAAACATTAGTTTCTGATCTATTTGTAACATATACTTACATATTCTTCACGATAACAACATGTACTTACATATTCTTCGCGATTCCAGACATCAGTTGACCTATGAAGATGTTGCCTGTGGAGCACCTCATTCACCAGCGGACCGGGATTCAATTGCATGGCCATTTGTACCCTAAGACAGAACACATAATTTGTGCAGAATGACTTAATGAAATTCTGAATCTTAATTTTGTATTTATACAATTCAAAAGTACTTATCCTACCATCCTTAGCAATCAAAATCTTTTAAATATTCTTCTCCTTTTTTTTATTTTTTCCCTAATTCAATTCTAAACTTCTATAATTTTTTTCTTATATACAATTTATTCTACTATTATTTTATGCAATCAATAATGTTTTCTAAATCTATTCTAGTATTATATAATACAATCTTTCAAGTATATATATACACAATCAAAATCTAATTTTCTATTATTTCATGACTCCTAAAATGTTTTCTCTTCTAATAATCATACAATATTTTTTATATGACAAACATCACACAATTTCGGATCTGTAATAATCACTAATCTATATTCGTTCAAACAAACATACAAATATCAAAATTTTTTATCATCTATCAAAACATACAACTATCATCAAATACAACTTTCTAAATTTTGGATTAAATCGATCTACAACTATCACACAATTTCAACTATATGTAATAATCACTAATCAACAATAACAAACATACAAATATCACCAAACCCTCATCCATTCCGACCAAAATCAATCTATCACCATCCATATTCGTTCAAAAAAAAAAAAAAACTTACCTTCAACTGGCGATTTTCCGATGACCGAAGAAGAGATGAATGACGAGGGGATGATGAAGGTGAACGAGGAGGGGACGACGAAGGATGAACGAGCAAGAGGAAGGCCAATGTCGAACGCAGAAGATGTGAAACGAATGAAGAAGAAACGAATGAAGAAGATGAAGTGGAGAAGGAGGCCGGTTGGCCTAGGGTTAGGCCGCGTTTTTGGTGTAACTCCCACCAACTGCAGTAATTGTTGCTTTGACCATCTTTTTTTTCTGAAATTATATAGAAACGCGGCCCCAGGCCGCGTTTTTGCTTGGCGTCCCATCCAGTCAGCAACTGGGGCCCAATTCCAAAGGAGAAACGCGGCCTGAGGCCGCGTTTCTAATGCCAACTCAGCACCTGTAAATATACGTACAATTTCATTTTATTTTTTAATAGAAACGCGGCCTCAGGCCGCGTTTCTTTTGTAACATTCAAACCCAACCCCCGGCGCCAATTCTCTTTCGAGTTTTGTACATAAAACGCGTACTGGGTCCGCGTTTTTCTGCAAAACCTGCAAAAAAATGAATATTTTTGTAATTAGTTTAAACCATTGAATATTTATGTAAATATTTATTTTTCTATGAATATTTCGAAAAAAAATTCTATATATACTCCCTCCGTTCAGAAATAAATGATGTTTGACTTTTCTACACGTAGTTTTAAGAGCTAAAAACTATATAAAATCTTATTTATTTTAATTAATTTTTTTCACAATTTAATACTCCCTCCGTCCCATAATATTTGTCTTTGGACTATTCATGCACGCTTTTTAAGGAGCTAAAAATTATATAAAATATCCATTTTTTAATTAATTTTTTAAAATAATTCTATACTTATTAGTAATATGTATGATATTATTTAAAAATATTTAATAAAATGTTGATATTTTATATAGTTTTTAGCTTCTTAAGAAAACGTGCATGAATAGTTAAAGACAAATATTATGGGACGGAGGGAGTACTTATTACTAATAGAGTAATAGCTATTAAACTATGAAAAAAATTAATTAAAATAAATAAGATTTTAATAGTTTTTAGCTCCTAAAAACTACGTGCACAAAAGTCAAACATCATTTATTTCCGAACGGATGGAGTATTATATTATTTTGAGTATTACTTTTCATTGAATATCTGTCTAGTAGAAATAGGAATCAAAGTATAGCATATTAAAAACGGTTTTTCTATCCTATATATACCCTTGGGACATAAGAGTTCTGATTTAGAAAAAACATATCCTTAATTAAAAATCGATATCTATCGATGGATTATTGGATTAAGGGATGATAAGGAGATCTCGGGTTCAATCTCTGTCCCCGCCCCTCTCTTGAGATGAAAATTCAAGATTTGTCTTGCTCTCTACCAGTGGGTTGAGCCGGTCGATGCAAGTCGATTTACTTGATACATGGCTCTTTAATTTCCGACTGAGTCACATGCTCGGGGTTTACCACCGAAAGTGGATCGATTCCTTGTCATAAATAAATAAATATCCTAAAAGAGGCTTAGCAGGAAATATGTTTCATCAGACCCCTTTATCTCTAACAATCAACACCATCTGCGAAACACACATGAACACGATAGTAGCCCCGATCCCACACCAGATTAAGATCATGAATAATATCCCATAACTTACCAACGGGGACCGTAAATATTTGTCAACTCACTTATTTATAGTAGTCAACAACTTACCAGGACATACATTCCAAACGCAAAGATGAATAAGACAAGGAGATTCCATTGCACCTTATATTTTCATAATAGTAATGGAACTACTGGCAAGAATGCTACAACAAGAATCCCTAGAATGTGATCCTTTAATTGGTATTAAACTCACAAACAATAGTAGTCCTATCCCTTTCCTCTCCTTTGCTGATGATACACTAATCTTTGGACGCGCCGATGAACTAAGTCTATACACGATTAAAAATATCCTAAACAACTTTTCTAACTTATCTGGATTAACCATCAATTACAATAAAAGCTCCCTACAAGTCTCCAAAAATATACAACAAAATAAAGCACAATCCCTCGCCCAACAACTAAATATTCCTATTACCAAAAAAATGGAAAAATATATTGGAATACCACTCATTAGTGGAAGAGTATGTAATGCTACCTTTGATGATGCTATACTAAGTCTCAAAAAACAGCTCTCAAAATCGAAATCAAACACTCTCTCACAAGCCGGTAGATCAGTACTAATTTAAGCTAACATCAACTCTAAAACAAATTATTTAATGCAATCTTTCCTTCTTCCTAAAGGAATTCTCAATAAAATTGATCAAATAAACAAAAATTTCTTTTGGAACAACTTCAATCTGATAATTATCACCCATTAATCAGCTGGGAACACCTATGCACCCCCCCCAAAAGGACGGCGGATTAGGATTTAAAACAGCAGAAGAAATTAACATTGGACTACAAATGAAACCCCTCTGGAGAATCATATCTAATCCTAACAATATCTAGTCTAAGGTAATCTCAGAAAAATACCTCTAAAAAGAATCGTTAATGGAAAAGAGGAAAATTCAAAACCTCATGGCAATTTGGAAGGCTTCTAAATATCATAGACCTCTTTTCAAAAGGATTACTCTGGCTTGTAGGCAATGGAAAAAGTATAAATGTATGGACTGATATATGGGTAAACGGACAATATCTTGAAACATTCCGAAATAATCAAAACCCTAATCTAAAAGTCTGTGACCTTTTCACTAAAAACAATTCGTGGGATATGAATAAATTGAATAATATCTTTCCCCCTAACATCGTCCAAATGATCAGCAACATACATATCCCAACAAGAAATATTCCTGACAAACTTATTTGGATCTATAGTAACAATGGAGAATTTACAGTTAAATCCACTACTTCCCTTCTCAATACCAGAAACACAAATAAAATTGATGCAAACTGGATCTGGAAATTTAACGTCCCTCCAAATATAAAAATTTTATATGGAAAATTATTCTGGATATCTTACCTACCACTGCCCGATTAAATAAATATATAAATAGAGTTCCCAACACTTGCTCTCCCTGCAACTCTGACATAGAAGACACAAACCATCTCTTATTTAACTTCCAGATCACCAAATCTCTTATAATAAATCTTGGCATCAAATTAAAAAAATTATTCATTATACCGGACCTAACAGACAACGTCTCTGAAAATATCATTAACACCAAAACACTTAATAAAGACTTCTCTGACCTTTGTTACTTATGGCACAGTATCTGGAAACTAAGAAACAATATTATCTTCCGAAATAACAAAAACAAAAACATCATCAACACTCTATACCAAACAATTGACAACATATCTTGCTGGAATAAAGAAAATAATAATTACATAAAACCTAAAATCAGTAGACCTCCACATAATTTATTTTGGAAACATCCACCTCCTAACACAATAAAAATTAATGTAGATGCCTCAATTAAAATTAATCATGAAGCTCAAATTGGTTGCATTCTGAGAAACAACTACGGTCAGGTAATTCATATATATAAAAGCAACATTAGAAAATGCTTTATTATTTTAGCAGAAGCTATGGCTATATATGCAGGTATAAGACAGGCAAACAACTTGGGGATTAGAAGAATCATTATTGAAAGCGACAACGCAACCATCGTCAATGCCATCAATCATATAATCAAAACCCCATGAGAGGTAGCACAATTAGTTGAAGAAATCAAGTCTCTAAAAGAAGACTTCGAATCGATCAGCTTTCAACATTGCTACAGAGAGGCGAATCGAGCAGCCGATTTCCTTGCAAAATCTCGCTTAAATTGTAATATCATCCTAGATTATTACTATTACAAGTTCCAAAACATCATCTTTTCAGATGATCATGGATGTCTGTAGCACATCCAACTCTTTGCATACTGTAAAAAAAAAAATATATATATATATATATATATATATATATATATATATATATATATATAATATTCACTTTTTTATTAATTTTTTTAATATAATCTCATTTAGTAATGAATATAAAATTGTATAAAAGAAAATTGATATTTCTGAGTATTAAAATAAATATTTTGAACTGAGAGAGCATTTCCATAGTGCAAGAAGAGATGATGTTTAAAATTAAAAAGTGATCTTGTTAAATCAATGGATAGTATAATCAATGGGTCACAAGTTCGAATATATCCCTCTATTTTAAATTGTAATGGTAAAAGTGTCTATCCATCGAAAAACTAGAGATTTTATCTTTATTTAAAAAAATTGAGCAAAAGCTAAATCGTTTATTAAAAAATTTAAAAGGAAGTTTTTGGATTGATTAGTAATTTGTTGTAAGATTTGGTAGAAATTTTGTATATAATTGGATAGAGTTAATTTTAATTTTTTTTTATTAAACTAACTTCTATATTCTCTATTTGGAAAAACATACTCCGGGTATTGGTTACTATTTACGCATATTTTTTTTAAGATGATAAAAAAAAATATTTCAAATATCCATTTTTTTTTAACAATATCGTACTTATTCATCCTTCGAATAAAAAAACTTATTCATCTTTTTGCTAATCTAGTCTTCTAAAGTTAGCATTTTTTTTCTTTTCATTAAATCACCAGTATGCATCATAAGTCATAAACAAGCCGTTAACTTCAAAAAAACAAGACACTAATCAATTAGTAAAATTTCTCCCTTAAAATAACCAAAATGAAAGAGGGTAGCAATTCAACTACAGCTTGGATTCATACACAAACCAGTTTCCATCATTAGCAACCTAAATTAAGACCTATAAACATGAAAGAAACCAGCCAGGCAATGCCTGTCAGTCCAAATGGCACCAACTGCAAAAACAGCCAAGTTTAACATAATTCACTTTGCTATCAGATGATTAGATTCACTTCCACAGCTTCACAATCTTGTCATGGCTACCCGACGCCACCAGACCTGTCACGCTTGATACGGCCAATGCAGCTATCAGTCCCTCGTGTGCCGACAACGTCATGGTCTTGTTCTCATTCATGTTCCAGAGCTCCAAAGACTGTCCAGGTTTTCAACAGTAAACGTTTAACCACATAACAATCCAAGTAAATATCATCATCAGTGGTTTAATTGAGGATTATGCAGCTTCAAAATGCAGGCTCTCAGGAATCATTTTTGGTATCACGAGGGTCTAGCGAGGTACGGACTATGCAAATAATGTGAAACAAAGACGACGAGAAGTAATGCAGACTGAGTTTGAATAGTATGGTGATCCATGGTCTAGGAATCTACCTGGTAACAGCCGATAACCAGCAGCGAGCTGTAGGTGGGATGGAAAGCGCACGAGTAGAATTTGTTACCGTTGCAGGTTAGCTCATGCACGCATTCGCCTTCGTTTCCCGAGCCAAGAGACCACACGCGAACACTGTCCTCGCTCACAGATGCCAAGAGCTCGCCGGAAGAATCCCAACACACGGAATGAATGGGCTTTGCATGTCCCTGTAGAATCAAATATTGCCAAATAGAAACAAACATCACTAGTAGCTAAAATCAGCAGGATAAGTGACTAGAAAAACGAGTCGCTGGAGTGAAGGTACCAACAAGGGTGGGCCACTAATAGAGCAAGTTAAAAGAATCCCAACCTTCAACCTGTGCTGGGAAGCTTGTGTCTCGACATCAAATATAGATATCACATTCTCCGCAGCAGCAGCGACGTATCTTCCAAGTCTTGGCTGGAACCTCATCTGGGTGGTCCCGCCCTGTAAAAAAGCTGCGCGTTAAGAACTGATTTCCTTTTTTGCAAAATTGTATTTACACAAGAAAAAGATGGTCAAGCCGAATAATGAGCAAAGTACTATAATATGAGAAACATCACGCCGCATCTACCTTAAACACCCTGGTACAACTTCCATTGGTAATATTCCAATAGCGAATCTCACCATCCCCGTCACAAGAGCAGATGAGGTCGTCCTTTTGTGGATGAAAATCTAATGACATGACAGATGCAGAATGCCCTGTAAAATTCCTCAGCGAGTAGCCGGCCTGCAAAATCAATCGTTTGAAATTAGCAACGTATGAAGTATGTCATACACCTCATTCTGACGAACTTATAGAAAACAGGATTTTCATCCATCTCACAAACTTGATTACAGAACTAGTGAGAATCATTAATGCATGCATTTCTACTGCAATTTAACAAGAGGGAATAAGCAAATATACTAACATTGTCAGCATCCCAAACCCGGACAGATTTGTCAAATGATGAAGTTGCCAAACGCAGGATGCTTGGACTGAAGCGAACGTCAGTTATCAGTGAGGAGTGTTCTTCAAACTTAGCCTTCGGCTTAAGGGTGTCAGTGTGCCACAAAACCACCTGCATAACAAATGAAAAACTGGCTTTTTATTAGCCCTACAATAAAATGAATGCCATGGAGTTTTATTAGAGAACATTGGTTACCTTTTTATCATGGCCACCGCTAGCAAGAATTTTTCCATCCGAGGAGAAGTGACAACAAACAACTTTTCCAGGGCTTGCATGAACAGAATTGACCTCTGCAAACGTGAATCCTGCAGTAAGGAAAAAAGGGAATTTAGTTATTACGAACTCAGATATATTTTGATCTTAATTACAGAAGGCTTAGAAAATTCAGGTTATTGACTAATGTTGACCCCCAAGCTGAAACACTCAAAAATGATAACTCAAAAAAAGGAGCCAAGGGAGTGAAGATTGTGTATTAAAACATTATTCAAGATCTTTAAGCCTATTGACCCGAAACATTGTTCGCACATTCATTATGTGATAGGTTTGACCAAAAAAAAGGTATGTTGGTTGTGTAAAAGCCATGCAGAAAAACACTCTTCCTTTTAGCATGTTAAATAAATAATAGGGCTAAAATATTTAGTTGGTATAGGGCTGGTTAATCGGGCCTAAAATATTTAACACCAATCATAAATATCACAATATGACAATGCAGATTATAGGCCTTAATACCACTTGCCTTTACTGAAGTCAGTGCCACAGCCAACTGCTTCTCTAGGATCTCCATCATCATGGGACAAAAAAGACTCCCCATTGTCATCTAGGGATCCATCCTCGACAAAGCGCTCAATATCAGCCTGCAACGCAAAATCATGAATCATCATACAGCTTTTAATCTCCAATGTTAAGAGCTCTTGTGTTTCATACAAAATATGCACATCAAGGGTATATAGATGCAAGATTTTATGGAGGGCATCAAGAGATTAGAGATCAAATAGACTTCAACAAACTTTACCAATCAGCATTGTCGGATGAAGCAAAGCTAGAGAAAAAATACTGTTAAGATTAAGAGATTCAATGTGGGAGGGTGTTTAACTATGAAGAGAATGGCATGCCAAAAGTTGTGTATCCTTAAGTAGTTAAATTATATTAGAAGCATGGCTAGGATGGCCGTGGTAAACCAAAAAAAGTGAAATATACACCCCCCCCCCCCCAGAATCAAAACAGAAAATTACTAACCAGTTGGTTTGAAGTTGCTCCAAGGTTGCCAGCACTCTCAGTGCCAAACATAAGTAATGGTTTGGCAGAAGTGGTGCCGTGTGCCAAAGAGGGTAAGGACATCATGTCTCCAGGCGTATGGTTTGAAGGAGTTGAAGGCAACGACATAACATCTCCTGGTGTGTGAATTGAGGGTGTTGATGGTCCTGCCGTATTTGCAGTTCCTGAGCTATTAGCTGGTCCAGAAGATGACACAGGTTGTTTCCGCTTTCGCCCAGTCTGGTTCTTCGAAGCCTTAATTAAAATGCATTGAGACCAGCATTAGGAACCCATTAAAGAAGTAAAAATAGTATATATAAAGGAATGCACCCCAGTACTATTGTATACAAAGTACAAACCACAAGACTTCAAGGAATATTTTGACAACATGATGGATTAATTCAGGAATATTGGTATAAAAAATGAAGTAAATCAAGGGGGGGAAAATCATCTGTTATACAGGATATAAAGAAGATGCTTAATAATTCAAGCAGAATCAGAAAACACCAGAGACCCGATCATAGATGACAGTATAAGGAATAGAAAGATAAAGGCATCAAACATCAGAACACAATAGACCTGATCATTTCCTCGAAAAGAGTTTTGCATGCTACCATCCACTGCCATAGTACTAGCTGTAACGATCTTGTCTGCCGAATGGAGATTGTAACTAGGAACCTGCAGCTGCTGACAAGAAAGTGCACTTTGTTGAAGCTGCTGCTGATGACTCTGCTGTTGTTGTTGCTGTTGCTGCAACTGTGCCATTTTCAACTGCAGTTTCAAGCCAATTTCCACAAAGTAAGAAATACAAGGGTAAGAGGATCCAAAATATTTCGATAAAATCATAACAAATTGTGGATAGCTTCATGCTAGAGATACCTTAATTAGCATATCTGCCTCTCCACGGGGCAAAACAGGACAGGCTGCCTGCATAGGCGAACCAACAGTTGGAACCATGTCTCCGACAGAATTTGAGAGGCCCTCCTTTCCAAGAGCCATCATTTTGTTATTGAGAAGCATCCGGAGTCTTCTGTTTTCGAAATCATTTGCGGATGCTGAATTCATACTCTGTTGAGCAAGCAGCAGTTGCTGCTGGTGCTGAGATGATAGCATCTGAAACTGGTGAAATGGCTGGGAAGCCTGCATAAATGATTTCTGCTGTTGTAGAAGACCAGGGCGTAATTGATCTAACCCCTATTAGATGCAATAAATAAAAAAATAAGTTAGTGAAAAGCTTCTTGGACACATGATGCATACATCCTTTCTGATGCCTTGTTCAAGGGTTTGGCTGGGGTAGATCTTAAATTCTAGTATGATGATACAAACATTTAATGGCCAACGACAATACAATAAACATAACAATGACTGACTTCAAATTCAATAGCAAGAAGACTTAACTGTTAGCGGCCATCCTTTCAAGGTCAGACTATTACTACCTTGGTTTGTTCCTGAACCAATAATGAGTACAATATCAGTTGAAGGTTTTAAAAGGAAAAATTAATGTCTTGTTTGAGATACTATTATGGACTTGATTAATAGCGGAAAGCAAACAAACTTTGCAAATCCATTCTAGTTTGGTTTATCAAAATATACAAGAGTACCAGGAATGCCTATCAATGATCCATCAGGACCAGGAGTCCTTTGGTTTGACATGGGATTGACATCCATCTTTATATCCTGTTTAATGGAAACAACAAAATAATTGTAAGAATAGTCACAAATGTACACTAGGGACAGGTAGAAGAAAATGAATGTCTCATCTTACAGGTGATGATGCTGGAAGTTGTTGGCCTCGAGCTTGCATCTGCGGAGAGATGCCACCTGCTGTACCATGCAAAACTTGCCTGTACGAAGAAAAGGGAAAATATGCTAAGAAAGGTGAGCAATTAGGCAACCTTAAAGGGATTGATGCATGCATAGATTCTTCTGCTCCATTAAGCATGGACAAAAATCTGCATAATTCTAGAAAACATCCATACCTTAAACAACAATCTTTCTTATCAGAGAGAAATCAAACTAAAAAAAGTGGGGAAAAAAAAACTTGTTGAGCTAGCTTGGCCAGAAAAAACTAGAGTTTGACGGATTCGTATTGCAAATAAGGCATCAACACTTTTCGAACCCCAGCCAGAGAAATAAAGAATGAGAAGCCAAGGCTAGAGAAATAGAATAGTATGAAATGCCAAATACCACATACCCTGATGGTTGGCTAGCTGCTGCAGCCTTCAATATAGAAGCATGATTTGGATCCAAAATTTGGCCAACATTTTCACAAAAGCGTTGCTGAAAAGGAAATACATATAGAATCAAAACCCAAAAATGAAAAGATAAACCACAATCTGATTATTCAAAAAAAAGAAAAGGATAAATAAACTATACCTTGACAGTAGCTTCATCAAGACAATCTCGCTGAACAGGCAATTTGAGACGCTCTTCATACATCTTTGTGGCCAAGGCATTGGCAGTGGCAGCATTTTGTGCATTAACTGGATCATTCACAACAAGCCCATTAGGAGTGCTGTCGATAAGGTGGGGCCCATCACGTCTCTGCTGCTGCTGATGTTGTTGCTGGTGTTGTTGTTGCTGTTGTTGCTGGTGTTGATGTTGCTGCTGCTGCCTCTGCTGATGTTGCTGTTGTTGTTGCTGCGCATGTCTTTGCAGTAAAAGCTGTTGCATCTGCATGTGCTGCTGCTGCTGTTGTTGCTGTTGCTGCAATGGCTGTTGTGGCGGCGGCTGTTGCTGCTCTCTTGCTTTCAGCATCTGAGTTGACTGCTGTAGTTTAAAACTTGTATTTTAGTCCTTGATGATATTCGAGATGAAAAGCAAAAACTGTAGATGTGAGTCTATGTTGCTTCTACACATATATTAGGTTGAACTAGATCATGTTCAAATTCACACATTTGACCATCCCCAATGGTTTTGGGTAAAATGTACACATTTGCACAAGATGTGTAAAAATACACATCGCTTTTTAACAATTTGCTCCATTGGTGAAATGTGCATTTTTTACACACGATTCAAATACAATTCATTTAAAACAAAAAGGAAAATAAAATCATAAAAAATCAACCAATGAAATTGTCTTGATTTTTGTAAAAGTTTTTGCACATATGGGAGGTGGTGTGCTCAAATTTGCACATTAGATGCTCAAATGTGTACATTTGCACACACTCAAAACAACCAATGGAGTTAAAAAGTGTCTAAAAAATACACATTTGCACATTTGCACACCACCATTGTGGATGGTCTTAATGAGTTAAAAATTAGCAAGGCTCAGGGACAAGACATCCAGAGTTTCTTAGGTAGAGTCAGAACATAAGACCACTTATATCATTAAGAAAGTAGCCATCATATGAAATAAGTGGAATTCACACATTGACAACTCCCTCTTTATTGTTGTTGCTTCTACAACGACTGGAAACTGTCAATCATAATACCGCCAGAGTTCATACAACTCATTCAGAATAAACATAAGATGCTTAAGGTACAAATTAAAGGGAAAAAAGGCAAAACAACATATTTACATGAAGTTGTTGCCTTGATCAGGTGTAGTTTCAAGTCCTGACCCACAATATAAAGACAAATTCTATAGCCAAACACAAACTATTCCGACAAACCTCAACGTATGATGCAGCGATCTCTGAATGCTTCTCATTGTTCCTAGCAATAAAAATATCCCAAAACACTGACCACCACTCGAAGAGGAAACCACCGGGTGCATCAATTGCTGTAGGAAAAACAAATTCCAAAAATAACACAAATTACGTCAAAATGTATCCAATCACAAACTCCTCCTTCAAATGCCAGTCTAAGATTTATCTTACCAACTGGGTCAGGAGACACTTTCCCCTCAGCTTGAAAGGCCTGGGCTGTAGCCTTTAAATCCCTCTTCACTAGATAGTCATATATATACACATCCAGCCTGATATCAAAAACTAATTAGTACTACAATGCATCTATCAATCATCATGATGATGATCCATGGAGTTGAAAAAAATAGGGGGCCAAGTTCACACAACAATAAAGGAATCAACACCATGAACCCCAAAAATGCTGAACAAAAGACACTAGCTTTATGACATGCAAGGTAATTTATCAAGATTTTGAAGCTAACAAAACAAAACCAAAAGGTAAAGTGTACAAATACCCACAAAACCAAGGGTACCCAGAAGCAGAATGAAGAGATAAATGCAAACCTAGAAGTACCCATGAAAATGCGAGCACTCAAAGTTCAAAACTTTCCAAGCATAAAAACACAGAAAAACAAAAAACCTTAGGGTTAAAAAAAAATGGCTTACATTTTATCAGCTTCCCAGTTAGTCTGAGACATCTCCTCCTCCACTGGAACTCCACACAAAGCAGCAAACTACAATGTCAGTAACTCATCACCCTCCTCCATTAAAACATGATTATCAAACCCTCGAAAAAGGGTTCAATTCAAAGAAAGCTCTAGTTTTTATCAGAGAAGATGAGAAACCCAGAACAGTAAAGACAAAGGAGAGGAAAAGGCTAAAAACCTCATATCCGGCCGGAGTTTGGACAAAGGTGAAATCGGGGGAGTATTATTAAATGTATAAATTAAGTGAATTTATTCCTATATTGAATGCAGAGTTAATTTCAGTAAGAGTGCAGACATACCTGCAGACCCAAAAAGACTTTTACTTTATACTCCGGTTTCGGCATTTGCTTCCCTCCACTTTCTGGATTCCCCTTTGGACAATGTGATGTCACCATGGTCTGGAAAGCCCAAAGGGGAACAGTGAATGGCGGATTTGCCCTTGTTGTCGTGATGAAATTACTTGGGAAATCTGGTTCTGGCTCTGTAGTTAGGTTTGGATTTGGGTGGGGTGAAAGGTAAATCTAGAAATCGACATTCAAACTGAAAGAGACGCTTCAATTCAGCACATCTTTTTACGGGAAAGTACTTACATCAATGCAATTTTTCAGCGGTCATGTAAAATGATTTAAAATTCAGATTTCATTTTTGGGTGTGTGCGTGTGTGGAGTGAAAATTAGGGTTTAGGCAGCGCACTCATGGACAAACTCAAAGGAGAAATTTAATGTCCGTTAAATTTGAAGCGTCAAAATGCACATAAAATAGTAGTAGGTGGGTGGGGCAAATTTACTACGTGTGGCAAGTTAGTTCGTCCATGTTTAAAGTAACGGAGTATAGTTCTTGAATCGGTGCTCATCATTAAACATTTATGTATATAAAAAGTCAGTTCTATTTGTTTGACATATGAATAATATAATACGTACATTGTTAATAAGAGTCTTCATATGCATATATAGTACTGTATTAAATTAGATGACAGTTCGTACTCTCTCACAATTCACCCTCATCTTTCAAATTTTAATTTTTTTTTTTAATTTCGGTAGCTGATCTCAATCGATATTAAATGAGTTTAAAAAGTAAAGATCTATTTATAAAAAAAATTTATATATATATATATATATATATATATATATATTTTCTAATTTCAATTCACTAGGATCTTGTATTAAAAATAAGGTTTTCTTTCTTATTTTGAGTTTCTAATGTAAGAAATAGTTAATGTTTAGAGCATGCACATTGAATGAAACTTATTTTTTGTCACGTCAGCTTAAGAAAAATATATAGTTATTAATAAATTGTATGATAAAAAATACTGTAATTAAAGTAAATGGTACTCTTTCCGTTCGGCAAAACTTGTCATTTTAGCTTATTTCACAAGTTTTAAGGCAATTAACAAATGTACTAATTTACCCCCAATTTTTACCCTTCTTTTTTACTTTATCGAAAACTACAACTAATAAATCATCAATCACATCAAGGGCAAAATACATATAATGACAAGTTTTTTTGAACAAAAATAACACCCTAAAATGACAAGTTTTGTCGAACGGAGGGAGTATAAAAAGTTAGCTCTGCATTTTTTAAGCATAAATTATACTCCCTCCATTTGGAAAAACATATCGTTTACTATTCACGCATACTTTTTTTAGAATGATAAAAATTATATAAAATATTTATTTTTTTATAAATTTTTTTAACAAGTTTGTACTTATTAATAATAACTACGAAATTGTTAAAAAAATTATTAAAAAACTAGATATTTTATATACTACTCCCTCTGTTAATTAAAACTTGTTGTTTACTATTCATGCACGCTTTTTTATAATGATAAAAACTATATGAAATATTAACATTTTGTTAGATTTGTTTTTATAAATTCATAATTAATAGTAAGAAATATGATGTTATTTAAAAAATATGTTAAAAAAGTTAATATTTTATATAGTTTTTAACATCTCAAAAAGCGTGCGTGAATAGTAAAACGTCAAGTTTTAATTAACGGAGGGAGTAGTTTTTATCTCCTAAAAAGCGTGCGTGAATAGTAAAGTGGCATGTTTTGCCGAACGGATTGAGTATATATTATATATATAGTATATAAGCAATAATTAAAATAAAAATAGTTGATGTTTAAGAAAACGAATTCACTGTATAAGAAGAATTTTTTAATATATATACATATATATAGGCGTAGACAACCCCAAAAAAGAAGACCTTTAAGCGAATAATTTGTTTATAAGCACAGTATGTCGCTAGACTAAATCCACTGGTTGTGTACAAATGTCTAAATTTGTATTTTTTTTAGACATTTTTTAGTTCTATTGGTTGTTTTTGGGTGTGTAAATGTGCACATTTGAGCATATAATGTGCAAATTTGAACATATCACCTCCCCTATGTGCATAAACTTTTTCAAAAAACAAAACAATTTTATTGGTGTATTTTTATTGATTTTTGTTTTCTTTTTTGTTTTAAATTAATTGTATTTGAATGGTGTGTAAAAAATACACATTTAACTATTAGAGCAAAATACCAAAAAGTAAGGTGTATTTTTACATATCTGTGCAAATGTATACATTATAGACAAAACCATTGTGGATAGTCTCGTGTTGGTGCCATTTTGTTATACGAATTAAATAATTTGGCCACTTTAATTATAACCTTAGTCAGTGCGTTAAACATATGTTATTTTCATCATAAAAATTGTTTGGAACTCAACTTTAAATAATAGATTTTCTGCCGGCCAAAAAATAAAGGTGAATTTATAGATATATCATATATGCTATAAAAAAATCTGTTTATAAAAGTAGGAAAAATATTTTTTAAAAAATATCAAGTATCGAACTTGAACTAAAAATACTACGAACTTTAAAATTGACAATTTTATATAAAAACTATCGCACTATTAATCAAAAATAATACGAATGTGTTTTTCGGTTAAATTTTCGGATAAATTTGCCACATGTACGTCGGAAATACATGTGGCATAGTTTTTGACAGGTCACTACATGTCGAAAATAATACAAACAGGAGGTGACAAATTTGGCCGAAAATTTCACCGAAAAACAATTATGTACTATTTTTTGTTAATATGACGATAGTTTATATATGAAGTTATCAATTTTAAAGTTCCTATTATTTTTATTCAAGGTCAATATTTGATACTCTCTCTGTTAATTAAAACTTGTCGTTTACTTTTCATGCACGCTTTTTTAGAATGATAAAAACTATATGAAATATTAACTTTTTTTAAAATTTATTTTTATAAATTCATACTTAATAGTAATAAGTATGAAATTATTAAAAAAATATATTAAAAAAGTTAATATTTTATATAGTTTTTAACACCTCAAAAAGCGTGCGTGAATAGTAAAACGTCAAGTTTTAATTAACGGAGGGAGTATTATTTTAGGGGAGTTTGTGAAATGTCCAAAAAAGTTGTCTTAATTGGTGAATTGTCCACATTTTTGGACAAATTGGTGGAGTGTCCATCTTGCCAATAGCAATTTTATCATCTTGCCTATAGCCTCACTCTTTTTTCTTTTTTTTTCTTTTTCTTTCTTTTTTTTTTACATTTTGTCGTGCAAAAATAAGAGTACGTTGTGCATGTGCACAAATAACCGTATGTTGAGCAAATATGACCGAAGTCTAGTTTTTTTTTTTACATTTTGTCGTGCAAAAATAAGAGTATGTTGTGCATGTGCAAAAATAATCGTATGTTGAGCAAATATGACCGAAGTCTAGCTTTTTTTTACATTTTGTCGTGCAAAAATAAGAGTATGTTGTGCATGTGCAAAAATAACCGTATGTTGAGCAAATATGACCCAAGTCTAGTTTTTTTTTATCATTTTGTCGTGCAAATATAAGAGTACGTTATGCAAATATAACCGTAAGTTGTGCAAATATGACCCAAGTCTAGTTTTTTAAATTTTTTTTTCATTTTGTCGTGCAAATATAAGAGTACGATGTGCAAATATAATCATATGTTGAGCAAATATGACCCAAGTCTAGTTTTTTTTAAAAAAAAAAAAAATTTTAACATTTTGTCGTGCAAATATAAGAGTACGATGTGCAAATATAACCGTATGTTGAGCAAATATGACCCAAGTCTAGTTTATTTATTTATTTATTTATTTTAACATTTTGTCGTGCAAATATAAGAGTACGTTGTGCAAATATAACCGTAAGTTTTGCAAATATGACCAAAGTCTAGTTTTTTTTATATATTTTTTATATTTTATTTTTTTTAATTTTATTTTACAATTTGTCGTGCAAATATAACCGTATGTTGTGCTTGTGCAAATATAACCATATGTTCTGCAAGTATAACATTTTGTTGTGCAAAAATAAAAATGAAAATATAGATTATAGATCACATAATAAAATATAGATAGTTTTATTTAATTTCCATATTTATGGGGTAAGTTTTGTAATTTAATAAAAACTTCTTCTTCAACCTTCGTCCTGGGCTCGTCCACGACGCTCGCTCGACCACGCTCCGGCCGCTCGACCTCGCTCCGCCGCTCGCTCGACCTCGCTCCGGCACTCTCGCTCTCGGGCGCTCTCGATCTCCATCTCGAATTCAACTAATTGGAACTGTAATTCTACTATTGGAACTCGAATTCACAAGATCTCCCTACGCCGAATTGATTTGCCGAATCAATTAGCCGAATTGCATATCTCCGCCGCCGAATCAATTGGACATGGAATTCGAATTCAGATCTGGCCGGGGAGGAGCTGGACAAAGGAGGAGCGCCGAATCGGTGGTTTCCTCCATTGCCTTCTTTCTTCTTCGATTCATATGATCAGCAATTTGCTCTCCATCTATGTCAACCGAGAGCGAGAGACGAGGGAAGCCGTGGATTACTCACATGAGGGGAGCCAGCTGCATCACTTTTTGGACATTTCGCTAATTTGTCCAAAAAGTTGGACAATTCACCAATTTAACCAAAAAAAGTGCCTGTTGGGCAAATTTTTTCTATTATTTTTGGTAATTTTTCCATAAAAGTACTTTTAATTTTACCAAATTGTAAGGGATGCTTATTTGGCATATGTGAAATAAATTTATTGTGATTTTAAGAATTTTTTAATTAAAATAAATATATTAAATTCAATATTTTTGATAAAAAAAACACGTTTTCTGTTTAGCGTAGGGTAATTTTGCCGTTTAGCGCATGCTATGGTCGCAACGACCACTAGGACAATGGGTCGCAATGACCATGGTCGCACCGACCAAACCCGGTACTGGTCGCACCGACCACCCCATGAACATCCACACACATTGGCTTCACCTCCCTCATCTTCTTCTTCTCAACCGATCAGCCATCATCGCACAGCGACGCTTAGAAGTGCCAGATCTACGATGCGTACGGCGAGGAGGGGCTCATATCGGGGGATTTCTCGAATGTTTCGTCGCCCTCGGCCGCCCGTGGCGCCGGTGGGTATAATGGCAAGGGGAAGACGTTCCGATATAATTCGCGCGGCGCGAAGGATATATTTGCTGAGTTTTTCGGGGATGGATCAGGGAATTGGGATGGTAAGAGGAGTGGTGCTGCTGGCGGTGGAGGTGGGGCTAATGTTCGCCAGGCCGCGAAGAAAGAGGAGGCGGTGGAGACGCAGCTTGCTTGCAGCTTGGAGGAATTGTACAAAGGATCTAAAAGGAAGATGAAGATATCCAGGATCGTTTCCGATGACTTTGGGTGAGTAATTTCATTTCATTTCTGTTTCAGTATTGCTAATTTAATTCACAAAATGTTAGATTCTCCCAATTGGGTTGAAAGTTGAAACTCTACAATTTGATGGTATCTGATTTGACTTCAAATAGTATTTTGGAGTGAGTTTGAGAGAGTACATGAACAGGTCAGCTTCGCCTAATTTCAAACTTTTGGCTCGATTTGTGTAGAAAATTATGTGTAAATTCATTTTCCAAGTGAAAAAAGGAGGAAGGGGATTGCTTGTGCTTTGAGCTCTTATGAGAATCAATTAGAAATTTTCAGCCATCTAATTAGGGGTTAAGCTATACGGATGAAGCCAAGAGAGAAAGTTTCTCCGAACAGCCTTCGGCATCCACTTTTCAATTGGATAGAAGCCAGTAACTTAGGTTTCCTCGATTAATAAATAAGTTAAACAAGGGTAATGGGTAGGAGGTAATTTTAATTATTTTAAGGGGTATTTTCGCCATGCTCTGAAAGGTAATTCTACCCTGTTCTAAAAAGTAGAACTTTATGGTTCATATCCTGACATAGTGAGAACTACATCATGTCAACTGCCCACTCAACTTCAGTTACCCTTTTACCAAACTCAGCCTTAATCAACTTGCTCAAGAGTCCCATACAACAACTACAAATGGATAATATTTTTTGATCCATTATGAAACTATTTGACCTTATATTGTGTAGGATTAACTTCAAACTTTGACAACTTTATGGTTTATATCATGACATGGTGAAAACTACATTATGGCAATAACTATCTTCGATAGTTAATCGCTCATGTTATACAAATTGCCCAAGTGTTTCAATGTAACAACTACAATTGGACATGGGTGTTCGATCTTTAATAAAACCATCTAGACACAATACTGTACATCACCCGCATCACAAAACCAAATCAAATCAGCCTCAACAACAATATATATCAGTGAAAAACAACAGAGTTATTTTTATCTTAGCAATTCTCCTCAAAATTGGAAGATACATCCTAATTTTTTTTATAAGGGGAACCGTACTCAAAGCTCCAATGTAGCCATCATCTGAAATCCAAAACCAAGTCAAAAACAAAATGCAGTCTAAAGGAAACAAAAAAAAGACCTAAAATCAATGGAAGATGAATGCAAAAAAAATAGATGAAATCAGTACTTGAACGTCGTCATAATTCGATTGGAAGAAGCTACACATGTACCTTGACAAAAAGAGGCCATTGATGCTAAGGTTTCGATTGGAAAAAGTGGCACAATTGCCCCCGACAAAGAGATGTCATCGATACAGTGGGAGATAGATGGTCGATGAAAGACGTCAGAGGAGGTAGGTACGTAGAGGTGAATCGCCCGTTGTTTCATAGCACTTTCAATGAATCCATTGAGCGCCTTCTTCCTGTAGTTCAATTTCCTTTTTTATTTTATTTTCTCCTTCTTTTATTTTATCAATATAAAATTATTTAATATTATTACAAAACTAAAAATATTTAATTTTCCTTTTTTGTAATAAAAAATTTTTTTTGCCTTTTGAGCATTTTTTATGTATTTTTGCAATTTTTTTAGGTAAATTTAAAAAAACAAGACATATTTAATTTTTCTTTTTTTTTAATAAAAATCTATTTTTTGCCTTTTGAGCATTTTTGTAATTTTTTTGATTTATTTTTTCAATTTTTTTAGGTATTGTTGCTAAATTTAAAAAAAACAAGACATATTTACAATTAAAATTTTATTTTATTATATACATTAAATATTAGGGATTTTATGGCATCTTACATGAATAAAAACCATAACAATGAATTGATTAACATGAGCCTGAATTAATGATTAATCGCATAATAAACATAAAAAGACTTACAAAATTATTTAGTCGTTTTTTTACAAAATTATTTAGTCGTTTTTTAATTTATTTTTTCTTTTAATTTAATTTTCTTTTAAAAAATGTTTTTTTGTTGGAAAAAAGAGGGAGGAGCAGAAAACTTAAAAAAGAGAACACAAAAAGCTCTTTGGTACAGTGGTTTGGAGCATTGAAGGGGAGCAACAAGTCCCAAGTTTGAAATGGGGGCTGAACAACAAATTCTGAATTTTAATCAAACAAGGCCTCAAAAAAACCTCAGTAAAGAAAAACGCTCTCTTCTTTGAGGATGCCTCTGCCCATCCTCCGCCACCCCTCTGCCGGTGCCTAAACCCCCCCCCCGGGGGTTTCATTAGTGTCCGACTTTCCCCTCCCGTCACTAGTTCTGGATGTCGAGATCCTTATTCTCCTCCAGGAGCCTAAACTCATCCCCTCCGGGATGCCTTTAAGCCCTCCTTCTATACCTCTCGGTGCCGGATCTGGATGTTGAGCCCCTTATTTGTAGTTGTTGGCTTCTGATTGTTGGTCTTGTGGGCTCTTCTCACTCTCACTCCTAAGTTCTAGATCGTTTCGCTCCCGTCCAGGGTGGTTGGTCTTGCTTTCTCCGAGCAGTCTGGGGATTGTGCGGGTGGGGTGGTTCAGTGGTGCCCGGATTGTGGCCATCCTGTCCTTCAATTTCTCCATCCTTGTTGTCCCTCTTCTTACTCCCTCGAATCGTTGGGCCACCATCAGCCTCGCTCATCGCTGGTGAGTGGGATGTCTCCTCGCCTTACTCGTCGCCGTCATGCAGGATGCCACTAGATCCATCTCCGTTATGCCATTGTGTTGCTCGTCCGGAGGTGGTACCCGTCCATGGCGTCTGCCTTTACTGTCGACCCATCTTACCGTCCTCCTTCCGGATTCCTTCGCCCTTCCCTTCTCGATGGAATTACGGTTTGTTCCAACCGTTCTTGCCGCCGTCCTAGGTCGCCGACGACCTCAATTCCAGTCCCTTTGCTGCCTGGCCTTTGCCTGTGTTCCCATGGCCCGACTTGGGTGTCCTTGGCTTCCCCAGTTGTGATTTGTGAAATCTCTGCTTTCTTGGGTTTGCCTTGGGCCCGCTGGCTCGATTTGGTTTTTCTTTGGGCCGGCTAAAGCGACCCGTGCTATAAAATGCAAAATAGAATTTTTATTTATATATAATTTTTAATAATTATAGGATTTTTTGCTTTATATATAAATAAAACAATAAAAAACGCCCGAAAGGGCTTAACTAAAATCTCGTAAAGGCTCGAAGCACCGCTCAAAAGAGCTTGGATTAAATCCTGTTTGGGGTTGACCGGTACGTTGTGATCGGTCCTTCGCGGTTTGCTTTACTCGGGTGGCGTGCGCCTCTGCTTTGTTGCAGCTTAGGGTTCTTCTTCTATGTTGGGGTTCTGGCAGTCGAAGTCGAGTCTGGCTGGGATCGTGGTAGTGTGTACGGGGCGACTCCATGTTCGGGAAGGAGCTTCCTGGAGGTTCGTCTTCACTACCCACAGGGATTCCTGATGTATTGCCGGCCAACGGTGCTGTTTTAGGACGGTGTTTGGCTTTTGTACGTAGTTTACGTCCCCTTCGTGTTAGAATTAGTTTTTCCTTGGTTTGTTTCTTGTAGGGTGCGTTTCTACTTGCTGTTTTGCACCGCTTTTTGTTTTTCTTTTCGCTTGTATGTTTTGACGGGTTTTCGTCTACCGACTTATCGGCCATCGAGATTCAGCTATATCTGATCTCAAATTATTACATAATAAAAAAAACTTAAAAAAGAGAACAAAAACCTTACAGAGTGCACAAGCGGGGCTTAGAAACACCCCGAGCATCATCCAACAAGAGTAAGGTGGAGCAAACAGGCGGCTTCGACAAAATATGAAAACCTAAAGGTAAGGAAAAAGCAAATGCAGTGACGACATCAGCCACCGAGTTCGCCTCATGAAACATATGACGAAATTGGACAGACCAATCTCCACTTAGGAAGCCATGACAACCCTCCACCAGGTTGAAAAGGGAGTGCGAGGTCTTAACCTTCCTCGCCATAAGGTTGATAATAACCTCCGATTCGGACTTGATCAGCACCTTTCTGAAGCCCATTTTGAAGCCCAAGTTACACGCCAACTCTAAGTCTTTGACCACCCACCAACACTCCGCCATTGGGACCGAGTAAGAGCCAAGATTAAACACAAAACCGCCGACCCACTTAGCACTCACATCCCTAATCACCCCTCCGGCCGCCACACAGACCGCCTCGTGGAGAGCCCCGTCAATGTTGACCTTTATCTAGTCATTCGGAGGTCTCTCCCACATGATGTCCTATAGTTGCCGTTCTCTAGCAAATTTACTCCCTCCAACTCTCTCCATAGCAATCTTGTAATCCTGAACCGCTCCCAAGCACGAGGCTTCCGACACCAAAGGATCTCCACCTCCCTAAAAAAACAACTTGTTTCTTCTCTTCCAATGCTTCCACACAACCAACGTGAAGAACACATTCCACTCTCCATCGTTCCCGATTCGCTCCATGGACAATACATTCGCTTGGATCCAAGTCGCGAAAGGGAGGCACCAGAAGTCCCTCATCCCATCAGCTCCAACCACCTGTATCCAATAGATTTTAGCAGTACGACAATCCCTAAAAAGATATTCAAGTGACTCATCCGCAAGTTTACAAATAAGACAAAGAGAAGAGTTACCAAAACCCTATCGCATCCGTTCCATGTTAATAAGAACACCGCCCTTGCTCATCGGTCATAAGAAGGCACGCACCCTCTCATTGATATGCAACTCCCAAATAGCTTTGAAGAAAGGGGTATCATTCCCCTACCAGTCATTCCATTTGCAGATCGTCGAATATCCCGATCGCGTCGTATAGTCCCCGTCCTTGGTGTGTTTCGAGCTGGGCATATCCTTTCCCTCTGTGACAGCAACCATCGCCGGTTTCAGGATCACGCCTCCTAAGAGGGTAGGAACCAATACCAATGACTATATAACCCGCCTCTACAACCCTACACAACCAAGCGGACAACTTGGAGGCACAAGGAGGGGGCTTGTGGATACTAGGATCACCAAGTCTTGCGAAGTTGACGAACACAAAGCAAACCAAGCTGAGACAATAACCAATTTGCAATCGATGAGCAATGCTTCGAATCGATTGACTTTCACTCAATGTGTTTAACACAAATCTGAATTTTTCTTAATGAATTGAACGTCTTATTTTACATAGGCTGGAATCGGCATTATATAACCCTAATATGGGCTTATGGGCCAAAAATAATAAAAGGAGCAATTAAAAGAAATTAACCCTAAAGTTTCCTAAAATAACTTAAGTAAAATAATACTAAAAATAGGCTAAGTTCGTCTAAACATGTGACAGCCTCAAAGAAGTTGAATTTCGGCCAATCTCTAAGTCGAATCTGGAAAAACCTTCAACAGCAAAGTTGTAGATCTCTTCGTCCTCGTTCCGACAAGGTATAGCACGATCCAATCCGATTAATATTGAATCCCTACGACTCATTTTACTGAGACGTCGAAAAGCTGTCAAATGCTGAACGACTCTAAAAAACGAACGACCCATCAAGCTTGCACCTTTGGACCTTCTCCCATGGTGGAGCCTTCTTTTTCCTCTTGAGGATGACATCATTCTCATGAGCTCGAATCATAGGTCCATCCCCAAGTATAGGTGTGTCCGAGGTGTCTTGGGTGGTGTCTTGGATGGTCCCGCATCATTCCCCCTTTCTTGAAAAGGATTCGTTCTCGAATCCAAGGTCGCATATGATTCTGCAATTGCATCCACACGAGCTCCTGGATCGAAAACCTCATGCCCATGGAAACTCGTCTCAAGACCGAATTTTGTAGGGATTGACTTCTCCTTGATGGGTTTGATCTTGGCTTCGTCAAGTTGTAGGTCATTAGAGCTCTCTACAAAACCAAGAAAAGAAACTTGATTAGTGCACAATTCAGATTTCATAACAACATCATAATGTTCTAACGTAATATGCACTTTAGCTTGGTCATTGATCCCTAAGTTTCCATCCAATGCTAGCAAGTTTTCATCCTTTGTCAAGGCTGGATTTTCAATTAATTCAAGGCTAGCCATATTAAAACAATTTTTTATCATCAATGATCATATTAGAAACATTGCCATTTTCTAAGCATGTAGTATGACACAACTCTTCTCTTAGATTATCAACACAAGGCATAGGTTGAACACTTAAAACCTTACTATCAATCAAAGAATCATCATGCTCAGATTCAATGCAAACATTATCATCATAGGCAATTAAATTAAATCCTTGATCATCATTAACATGCTCTTCAATTTTCTTTCTAACGGACTCGATGTACAAATAAAAAAAGGAAAGGATTTGTTTTGACAGGAAATGGATATCTCCATATATCTCTGACTCATATTTATGAGACGATATCAACAAACTGAATATTTTCACTAGAAAGAACATGATGTTGAATAGCATTATTAGGAGGAATAGGATGAGTTTCTTCCCTTTCAATTGGTGGCACTTCAACTCTAGGTGGGACTCCTTGTACGAACACCGTATTAGAGCCAAAACGCTGAAGCTCTATTGCCGCCAAGCTTTTTTCCATCTGAGCTATGCACCTTTGGACCTTCTCCCATGGTGGAACCTTCTTCTTCCTCTTGAGGATGACATCATTCTCACGAGCTCGAATCATAGGTCCATCCCCAAGTATATGTGTGTCCGAAGGTGTCTTGGATGGTGTCTTGGATGGTCCCGCATCATATGGTTGAGGGGGATAGAAGTTATACGATGAACATTCGATGGCTTAAAAGCAACATAGAGAACAGGCACATCCCAAGGGAGAGTACTAGGATCAATAAAGTCTTAAACCATCACATCAGAGCTCATACCCGGTAGTAATGTCAAGCACGCTAGCCCCGAGTCATAAGGCACCCAAGAGGCGGTTCAAGCAGAAAGGATTCAAGAGAGAAGCAAAAATTTAGGGTTCATTCGAGGCAAGAGGTTGAGGGATAGGAAGAGGGATATGATTGAAGAGAGAGGATTTAGTGTCGTAAATCACATCATGTAAGTTTAGTAAAAGAGACTACACGATTGTAACATTATCATACTCAATTTTCCTTGCAACTCCAAAAATAAAACGTCTTCTTACGTGGAAAGAGGGGAAGGTGCTGCATTTCGTAGAAACTTTTGAGGAGAAAATAATATTTATGAGTGACTTCTAATAAAGTATTTTTTTGTTGATTTAGGTTTTCAGAATCAAAGGATGAACCAAGTGGAAGAAGATTTGTATAACTCATTCCTAGAGTTTTTGAGTTGGGAATCAAAATGGAATAGGACTCATTTCACAAATGAGGTTGATTCCAATTCCAAGCAATACCATTGAATCTGAGTGGAGGATACCGATTCCCATCAAGGCATCGATGATTCAATGCTACATAACAGCTCTTCCAGCTCAGATCCTTCAACCGTTGCAACTGTTTGCTTGGTTGTTCCATCCGTACATCACAACCCCAGCTTCAATACAAGAATCAACACGCCATTTCATGGGAATCGTCTTAAATGGATAAGCTGAGGAACAACATTATGATATGGCTTTATTCTGATCTCTGAATGCACAAAATACAGGCCTAAACTAATCAATGTAAAGGCATGTAGTATGTGGTTTGTATTACTATCACCATGGACCCATGTACAAGTTAAGGAGGAGAAGCTACGTGTGTCGGCTAATCCAATCCCTTGTGTGCCGGTCCAGCGGTGGCACTGCCGGTAAGGATATTTAGAAGCTTGCTCATACCTGCATCCCTCTGGATTAGAGGTTCAGCTGATCGGGCTGTGTGAGAAGGAACTGCCAGAGCTGCTTGTTTTTCTCTGTGGGATGCCCAGGTGACTGTGTACAATCCGACTATGATGAGAATACCTCCTACCACACTACAACATCAAAAAAAAAAAAAATAGTACCATTAGATGAGATACCATATTTCATTACAGGAAGTTTAAAAGCACGAGCTGCCTCCCATGTATAATAGATGCACAACTTTTCCTGTTTTCTTCACCTTCTCTTATATTTGAAATCAATAGATAATAAGGTAAATCTAAGGGTTCATTTTCTGCAATGTGCTAATTGTCTGTCAGAATTAAGGTGCTTATAATATGAGATGGGCATGCCAAATCCCATTGATTATTTCTTTCTTTCTTTCTATTGAGGAGAAATCTTTTTGGTCCATTACATATGAATAGAAAGGTCCGCTACAGCTACTAACTGTTTACAAATACTTGTTGCCAATCCAGAGTTTAGGATCAAACCTTCCCAAGAAAACAGGGCTTCCAAGAAAGATCAGTGATAGGAGAGCAGATGCTGCAGGTTGAACTGGGTTGTAAAGAGCAACCAAAGCAGGTCCCAATATTTTATTGGACCATGTAAGAAGTCCATAGTTTAAGGCCGAGGCGACAATTCCCTGGGAAAACATGTAGATTACATTCAGTATCAAACTCCTATTGAATTGAAGTTTTAGAGATGAACCAAGTTCCCAACTACAGTCTACTAGCAGCCATAACAGTCATAATTCAACCACATCCAATCAAGAACTACTGAGAAAGAAAGAAAGATTATGAGAAAATGGACACAAAATGTGATAGCAAACACGGCTTTGACGATTCAGAACTGAATCTGAAAGCATGGCAGATTGGAGCTGGATTACGAGATATTTCAACACAGGTCCAATAACTTTTGCTTCATTTACAAACTGGCAAAGGTGAAAATAGAATACATACTCCATAATCTTTCATTTGTTTCACGTAGGAAAGGGCTTCAATAAACTTTTGAGCAGTATTTATGGTTTCCCAAATTACAGATACGCTGTTCCTTGTTTCATCAATTGACATGCATACTACGTTAGACTACCTTTCTAACAATTTTTGGAGCTGCTGCAATGGAAGCTAGAAAATGCTGCAGAACAAAGAGGGAGGGAATACATCTTCTAGATCCTATAAATTTAAGGTTTATTTTCCAGCTTGAAACTAAACAAAGATATGGTTTTGTTCATAAGAACACTAGATAAGAACTAAGCCTTGAATGTCAATCAGCAACATTTAACCATAGTTAGCTGCACCTCGGTCAATACAATTAAAAGAAAACTTTTGCTAAGCCTTTTCCACTTTGTTTTTCTCCCTTCTCCACTCTTCAGGAAATATTAGAAGACACACAATTTCAATTTTATTTTTTGTGGTGATATGATGAAAACAAAAAACAAAGAATTGAAAGTAGGACAGTGATGTAATGATTTCAAGTTTCAAGAGATGCATAAAACTCACAGCATATAGAACAGCAAATAACTCCGATTGTGTCAGCTTCCAGCTAGTGGAATCATTTGTCATTACCATGGCTGAAATTACCATAAGCACAGCACCAAAAAAGTATGAATATGCAGTGACCGACAGACTAGCTGGATACTTCTTCAAAAGAGGAGCCTGAAACAATCCCCAACAGAGTACAGTTATACACAACAGAGCCCAGAAGAATGTACATCTATTCTCGAATTGTCCCATCTTTATACTGAAACAAGTTATGTTAAAATTTTCCTCCGAGTTCCTGTCAGTTTTCCGCCTTAAAATTTTCCCTACTTTCTAGTCGTTTCTTAAGAAAGTGTCCCATCTTTTTTTTTTTGTTTTTCTCTTCTTTGCTTTATATGATGCATGTTCGTTACTCTAAATTTAGGAAAACAAATGAAGAAAGGGAGGAAGTGTACCCCAAAGCCCAAACTCTAGTAACCTAACTACACCTTTTATTCCAAATCTTAATCAGACATTTCACAATCAATAACTATAAGAAAGTTGAAATACCTGTATAGCCAGGTACATGGCCATGCATATGCAATTGCCTATTAGACATAATACACCAATATGCCAGAGATCAAGCCCATATTCCAAAAATCTAGCAACGAGCCATCCAGCTGGCTCTGGCTGTGCCTTGGCACTAATATCAAGCTGTGCAAAATCTGATTCTTGATATCCAGCTACAATTGGACCTTTGTAGACAACCATCACCATTGCACCACAAACACAAGCAATTGTACCCACAACCTTCATTTGCCCTTCAATTCTGAACAAATTCACTGTTTCTGTGCTGCATGAAGAAAAATTGATGTGGAGTGGAACATGAAAAAGAAGCTACAGTATTTAAAAAATCAGTTGAATAAGGAGAGAATGTGTTATCCAACTGACCCCATAATTGCAGCCAGGAGAAACGTGAACACAGGAATTGAAGGCTGTGTGGCTGCAGCATAAGTTGGATTTGTGTAGCTAAGACCAAAGAGAAATAAAAGCTGGTTTCCAAATATCCTACACAGAAGCCAATTTTGAAAAATTAGTTTTAGTTAAGAATAACATTACGGTTTACATGAAATATTACAGGGAAGTGAGAACTGATACATACCCTGTCAGCCCAAGAAAGAAAAATGTAAGCAGGATCTTCTTAGTCATTGGAGGTCGATTTCGCCTACAATCAAGAAACAAAAGATCTCTTCATCAAAACGAGTTTCTTTATTTTAAAACAGAGACTTACATGGTTTGGGGAGGGGAGTGAATATAATAAACTGGACTAGTCTTTCTTGTCTAGAAGTTCATTTTTACCATGTGTAATTGGTTAAAAGTTCATTTTCTTCATGCCCAGGCAAATGATTCTAATCACAGATAATTGTAGTGCCAGTGCCAGCTAAGTGAGCTAACTACAAGTTTTTGACTCAAAATATGGATCGAACTCTCTTCCTCACAGCCTCACTCAAGCTAAAATCTGCCGAAGAGGGAAAAGTCTCATTTTTGTCACAGGTATGCATGCCCAAGTGTTTAGTGTGCACTTCACCCATGAATTTGTATTCTCATGGTAGCAAAAACTTTATGAATCTAGAGCAGGAGCTTTGATGGATGATCACATATCTATTCCTCCAATTTACCAACTGAAGCATAAAAAGCCATTAGTCAACGTTGTCTTGTAGTTCATTGGCATGTCACTCTAAAATCCACCAGAGAGTATAATTTTCAAAATCAAATAATCGAATCGAAAGATAAGTGGAAATCAAAATCTCAGGAGACAGATTGAATTGTGATCTTTTCAACGAAGAGAATCGAATCGAAAGTTAATTGTTCTAAAATTCAATCACAAATCAGAATGCACAAGTTGCGAAAAGACGCGCAAAAAGCAACGAAAAGATCGATCGACAAATCCAAATCAAGGAGAGCGAGAGAGAGAGAGACTCACTTCTCACGGACGTAGGCGAGAGGAGCGAGAATGGAGAATGCAATGAGGTCGCGAAACACGCAGAATACCATCTGATTGACGCCGACATTCAGAGCCACTTTGGTGATGACATGGTAGCCTCCGTAGCAAGTCTGAACCAGAACCATGGCGGCGTGAGCTTTCCACTCATCACTGCCACTTCCACCGACGAGCGCCATCTCTACACTCTCCGGCGACGATCAAGGGCGGCTCGACTGTGGTTGAGCCGGAGGTGGAACGGAAACGAGGATCCGAGTTTAGAGAGGGGAAAAGGGAGGTGGTTGACAGGGCGATTTCGAAGTTATCTTGAATCAGACGACTCCATTACCAAACCTTGAGGAGAAATAAGGAATTGGAAATGGAAATCGCTCCTCTTCTTTAGGTTTCCTGTCCCTTTCCTTCTCTTCATTTTCTTCATTGATTTTTCTTCAATAAATCACAGAATTTTCAATAAATCACTTATAAAGAGAGAAATGATAGAAAATCACCAAACTTCAATAAATCATTCAAAAAATCACCACAACTCTTTTTATCTACTATTTCAAAATTATTTAATTTACAATTTATTTTTCAAACTCAACCTTAAAATATTTTGATACTATAGTGAGCATCGGACTTTCTAAAAAAATATGAAAAATTTTAGCTTTAAAAGGATGTCAATTGGTCTATGATAACAAATTTCTCAAAAAATGGGTGGTTTGTATCATTTTCTTTTTTTGTGGATGCTTTTATGTAATATACTCTTTCCTTTGGGGTTTCCTTGATGTGTAATTGTGTATATACCTCAAATGGTAGTGTGGAGACTGGAGAGGTATCCAGAAATAAATCTGATCTGGTGTTAATCATTTTCTAAAAAATAGGAATAAAATATTTAATCATTAATTTCATGATTGATTTCTTTGATTTTGTTACACCTACGCATCAATTACTGAATGTGGCCGATTTTATGTGGGACGACTTAAATTTGATGATTTTGTAAACTTTGATACGGGAGATGCAATTTTTTTTTTTGGTGGGCAATACGAAAAAAATTCGAGATTAAACAAGCCTGATACTCGAGAGGTCAACGAATCGGTAGACGAAAATCGCCTAATTATATGGTAGAAACATACATCAGACGCAACGAAACAAGTAGAAAACAAATCCTACAACAAGACGAGCTAAACAGAACTACTCTAAAAAAGTTGAGGACACCGGTATTTCCACACCCTATATTTTCACGCGAGTTGGGGCTCGTTTGGCTTTGTCTATATTTCAAAATATTTTAAAAATAATACTATCTGTATATATACTTTCATATACATATGTATACTTTTATTGTTGTTTACTAACTATTGATTTGTTGTCTGTGTATTTAGGGAAATGTTCCACAAGTTAGAAGAAGGTTTTGTCTATCGAATAAAGGGTTTCATTGTTCTGCCTAATAGGACCGACTTTCAGATTATTAGAAATAATGCTCATGTGATTGAACTTCAAGGATCTAAAATTGTTGAACAAGTAAAGATAATAAATAATGGATTTGTTCGATACCCTTTTCACTTGGTTGAATTTGAGAATCTTCAACCTACATGGAAGAAATATCTTATTGGTAAGGTTTACATTAAAGATTAATTCTTGGTTAATTATTATGATATGTAATTTATGAAACATTAATTGTTTTTCCCTTGAGCCAAATATAAATGTCATAGGCTGTGTGACTAATGTTGGAAATGCACCAAAACTGATCGGTACCTCAACGACATTAGATTTCCATTTAATCAATGAAAGGTAATTTTTTACATACTTTTGAGTTACATGTCTCCAATTCTACTTAGTTTCCTATGGAAAATTAATATTTAACTCTATAATACAGGGGCCGAAAGGTGAGAGTAACTTTATGGGGGAACTTGGGAGATGAGCTTCTAAGACAACAATCTGAGAATGATGTGAAGTACAACATCATATTGGTTGTCATGAATGTGAAGGAATTTAATGGTATTTGATGCCCACTTAAAGCTACAATATTAATTTTTTAGAATTCACGATTAATCTCAAAACGTTGCAACATTATATGTGTAGATGAGTTATGCCTCTCCAGCTCTACATCAACACAAATCTTTGTATGAAACTATATCCCTCAATTACTTGAATTCAACAACCGAATGAGGTCTGAACTTATTTACTTTACCACAAATGCATATTCATCACCACTAACATGTGCTATTGGAGGTGTAGTTGTCATTCCTATTGCATCTTCAACTATCTAACCATATCCATGTCCATGAACCCATCTGATTGTGGTAGCACCTCATCCGTCCGCACTGGTTCCTGAATTAGATCAGCAACGGTCTCACCGTGTTTAGTCCATAACTTATAGCTAATCCAAAAGCCGTTATCTTGAAGATGCTTCCGCACAACATCTCTAACATTCAATGCCCTATTTTTGCACTTTCTACATGGGCAGTAGATGATGGAACCAACTTCCTTGCTAGCATATGCAAATTCTAAAAATTCGTCTAACTTTGCAAAATAGGGCCTGGAAACTCGAGTTCCCCGGTCAATCCATGACTTATCAATAGGCATTGTAGTGTGAACACTACTTATTGACACCTATGGGCACAACAATTATATAGCCAATTGATTAGTATGCGTAGAAGTAGACAAATCAAAGGCTTAACACAATACAGTGGTATAAGCTACGTAATAGTCTGAATTAAACTAGTAGTATATACAAATGCAAACGAAACCATATTTGCAAACAAGAAGCAAAAGAAAACAGTGGGTTGCAGTTTTTTTCCAGAAAATGATATTTGCAGGAAAGGTAATGTTTGAATGAATTGAATTACTTTTCTTTCTTTATAGTATATTATGTGTTTTTGCATAGTAAAACATAGAGAAACAAGAGATCAACAACAAATACATCCTAATTAATCTGCAGGCAATATATAATTAAAAGTAGAGATTGGAGGATTATACCATTATTATTATTATTGTTATTATCGGAGAGAACAGGAGAAGGTAGCATCAAGAGAGATCCATGGAGAAGTACAAGAAGCACCAACTCACTTCCACAATAAGCCATAAGTAGAGATGGAGAAACAAAAGATGTTTTTTTTTTCTCTTTTTGATGCAAGTACAGTTCAATTTTTATGGGGTTTCAGTACTTGCTCCTAATCTCTATTTAAAACAAACCCTGAGATTTAAAGATTGAGAATGAGAGATTTACAGACTATCAAGGTAGAAGAAGCCTCCAAGTTTGGTGACATGGTATACACTTTATAGATGCACACCAAAACTTATTGTAAAGACTGAATATATTTTGTATTATTAGTCTATATATTATATTATTACTATTAAATTCAACTTGTAAAAGTGGAATAAAACCCGTCCTCGAGCACGAGTTCAATTTTAAAATCTTTCCGGCATCATTTTAAATTTTGGATTCTGACAGGGTTGATTTTCGCCTTCGAGTTTTGAGTATTAATAAAATTAATTTAAGTTCCGAGATGATTTAAATTTGAATTAAATTTGTTTTAGTCGGGATTCGATCGGGCGAGCGGGTTTCGAGTCTATTTCCGCTAATTTGAATTGGTATTGTGGGGACCTCATTTAATTCCTATTTAAATTTTCTTTTCTTTATTCTCTCTCTCTCCCCCCTCCCTCTCAGATTTCTGCAAATATGCAGCTGGTCCCCTCCCGCACCTTGTTTTATCCTAGCAGCTAACACCCTTTTCATTTGGAATCCAACCCACGCCACACATCTGCAAAACCCATCCTCCTCTCTAACAAACCTTATCCTTCATTCCCCTTTGTTGCCGTGGGAGCTCAGCCAAAGGCCCTCCCTTTTGCCACCAGCAAGCCACAGCCACACCACCACCACTTGATCACCGTCACCTCCATTCCCCCCTCTTTGTTTTAACGAGCAGAGCCAAGCTCAAAAGAAAACCTTCAGCCCCTTCCTCCTTCCTCTCCTCTCTGTCGAACCCAGCAGTAGCGACAGCCGCATTCCTGAGGTCCACTTCTGCCAAGCCGGAAGTAGCCACCGACCGCCGACGCCGCCATTCCTTCCCCTGTTTCGATTTTCAACGGTAAAGCACTCCCTCTCTTCCTCCTTCTCTTGAAACCATGTAAAGGTCCTCTTTTAATAACCCCTACCCCCGTCCTAGGCCACGAGCGCGCTGTTTACGTCTCCGGCGAACCGAAGGAGCTCCGATCGAGCTCTCCGACGTCATTCCTCATCCCTTCGGTGAGCACTCTCCCCTCTCCTCTTTCTTGCTCGTTCTTGGTCTTGAGTTGTCGGGTTAGGGGTCGGAAACTTGCTTCGATCGGTTTGGGATCGGTTTGGGTGTAAAAGCCGCCGGTTAGCCCCCATCTTCTTCTTCTTCCTTCGCTTCCCCGTCTCGCCGAACTCTGTTTCATCAGGGGTAGGGGGTGACCCTGTTACTCTTCATCCGGGTTGGGCCTAATTTTGCTGGGCTCGGGTTGTGGGCTGGTGGATCCAGGTCAGGCCATCTCCCTTCCCTTCTCTTTTCTTTGGGTGGGTTCAATCTTTCATCCGGGTTGTGGGTCTGGGCTGACTCTGTCGGGCCTTTCCTTTTCTTCACTATCGGTTGGGCTTCTTCCTTTTTTTCGGATGGGTTGATGGGAATTTAGTTATTGTGGGTTTTATTATATATGTGTTATATAAGTGTTACATTATATGCTTAGTATTAATTGTTAGTTATTATTACTATTAGTATTATTAGTTTATGTTATTCTATTTTGCCAATACATATTTTCTGAAAATATTCTATATATATATATATTATATCGATTTACAGGTAATATTATTTGAGAGGGGTTATTGTATAATGATTCATAAGGTGATTTTAAGATGAAAATTTTATAGAGATAAAATGCCGGAATTATTTTAAGTAGTATACCTTACAAGTTGATTGAAGAGTTAATGATTTGTAAATGGGGTTTTGTAGATGGATTTACCTTGAAATTAAAATGCCAGAATTATTTCTATAATATGATTTTATAGAGATTGGTTTTAAGGTTTAAATGTTTAATGTCGGAATTTGGCCAAGTATGAGTTGAGAAATTATTTTGAATATGAGTTGACTTAATTTTGGATTTAAGAGTTTGGAAAAATGGTTGGTATGATTTTATCAATGGGTTTGATTGGAAGAATGATTTTGGTCGATTTGATCGTATCGGAAAGGTTTTGGAAAACGGTTTTACTATTGGTTGGTTTTGAGGATGATGAGGACTTGGGTTTCGTGTGTATGAATGTTGGTCCGGTAGCTTATGGAAATGGCTTGATGATAGGTGTGTAATGCTTTTGGATTGCTTTGGACTTGCATTTGGGCCCTTGCTTGTGTTATCTTGCTGTTCTGCATCTACAGGTAAGTATCCTACGGGACTTACTCAGTAACCTGGACCTCCTGCCTAATGTGTCATGTAATGTGTAGTTTGTTGCATATTAAAGCATGCCATGTAGTATCATGCTAGGATTGCATTGAACTGAGCATGTGTTTACTTTGTGTGTTTGAGTACAGAACGGCCGTTATCTGTGATAGTCCTAGAGTCTTTGCTAGGGTCATAGGGTAGCTCAGCCCCATCAGGTGCCCTAAGTCTATCGAGTCGATATGATATGATATGATAGCCCAGCACCATCGGGAAAGAGATGAGATGAGATGATATGATATGATATGATGATGCCATGGTTAGTGCACCACCACGAGGAAATTGCTATGCTATAGCACCGAACTGGCCAGTCTCTACACTAACGGGAAGGGGTGCAGAGGTAGGAGAGGGATATGCCACTTGGCATTGTCTTGGACCCTTTACAGTTCTTTTCTGCATATTATATATATATATATATATATATATATATATATATATATATATATATATATATATATATATATATATATATATACTAGGGGCATGATAGTGTGATTTAAAATCTTGTACCGCATTAGTCATCTTTTATTTAGGTATAGGCATGTTATGTGGCCTCAGCGCGGTTAGAGGACCCACAGGTGATCACCGGGCCTGACTTCGTGGATAGTGTTAGGTACCGCTCTTGTTGCTCCTTGCTTCTGTGACGGGGAAATCTCTTGGCGAATTGAAGAATCCGGCACTTATTTTAGCTTGATAAAATGACAATCACCCAATATGTTTTGGTTTTAACCCGGCTCTGCCGTGGCACCTGTATCTAAACTTTGCTTCCGTTTTACTTTCATTTGAATTGAATTTCCGCGACTTGATTGCTTGGGGTTCGAAATCCCCGCTTTGAATATTGATCTTTAGAGGTTTGAAACCTCGACCTGTACCTGAATTACAACATCCGAACGAAGGTATCCGACATTCGAAACGTATCTTGGATATTTATATCCGGGCCGTTACACTTATAGACATAGCTATACATAGACACAAAAGTATGTAGTGTAATAGATGTAGGAATAAGTTTGAAGCTAGCGAAATCTGAACCGGCCCGATTTGACCCAATTATCGAAACAACCGAATCCGAAATTACCCGGATCTTGAATAATGATCCAACCTGAATTGGCCTGAACGAATGTTATTAAGAGGTTTGATATGAAAGATTAAAAAATACTGGGTTATAAAGAATAGTGAACTCTGTATAGTAGCTTAAACTTTTAAGTTAGATGGTGGATCCCAATCTTTATAGTTTATAGTCGTAATAATAGTAATAAATCAATGTCGTCGAAATTGAACAAATGCCCTTGTTTTTGACAAGAAAAAAGGTTCATGTTTCCTTTCTTTGGTTGTGTTTACTAATTTTTATTCTATATTGTTTGGATGATATATTTATATTGATACAACTCTTAAAGTATGAGCTGTTATAAGAGTCAAAAGGAGTTGGTAGTTTGCTTTTATTCTTCATATAGAGTAGAGGTAGGAATAGGAATCATTTTTATTATATTAGAGAACAAAAATGGTTTTAACTTTTAAGAACTTGTGTAATTTTTGAATTATGTAACTGGTAAAATAAAATTAAGAGTCTTAATCACTATCCCCTACTATATTTGACTTTATATGCTTCATTAGCCTTTCTCTTATCACCTTTTGAGTTGCAAAAACCAGTAGGGTTGGCCAATTAAGTTCAAGTTAAAAGGCTATAAAGGTTTAAAACTGAACTATAAGTTAAGCTTAATAGATTAGAAAAGCAAGGTTGCTTGAACTACAACAAAGAAGGTCTAGTAAAATCACTAGATTTCACCACATACATTGCGAGATTGCGACGATGGACAGATGCACATTCCATAAGGTTTTGATCAGTTGTATTGTATCAGATGCAAATCAAGGATACAAGGGCTAACAGGAGTTGTAAGCAAACCTCTTAACCACCTTGATTCAAAACCGAATTTACGTTATCCTGGGTACATGAAACTGATGTCTGATGAACTAGTTAGCTATATACTGTTACTTAGCTTTTGCTTTTCTTAAATTATATTCAAGATTTTCAAAGAATCATTGATAATATTTTTGTGCTACAAAATGTCTATAAAAATTGGAACTGTAATTTAATAATTATAAATGTATTTATTAAATTAAATTAAATACGTTTGAGTTTGTCAATATAGTATTTATTAAATTAAATTAAATGTATTTATTAAATTCAAGTGATGTTAGAGTAGTAAAATAGTTTCTCATTACAGTGTGTCTTGCATCCTTACCATTATCTTATCTCCCTCAAACAAATGGCCTCATCATCTCTCCGCCCTCCCCGCCCTGAACCCATCGTTATCACTTCAGATAGCTCTGACGATGGCTCAGAAAGTGCAAGTGAGTGACTGATTTTTTTTAGTGCCATATTGATTGGTTTGGATTTATTTTTTGAAATGTGTGTGATTATATTTATGGGTTTATGTTGTTAATTTAGGACCACAGCTGCTCCCAACATACAATCCAGGCACCCACGTGGAGGTCATTGGTTCAGAAAATGGTCTGTTGGGGTCGTTCTATGAGGCCACTATTAGACGTCGAGTGGATCCCACCCACTACAAAGTGGAATTCATAAGCCTCCAAGACAACCGGAGATGAGGTCCTCTGAGGGAGACAGTGCAGGTTGGTCGAATCCATCCACGTCCACCTCATACGCCCTACGAAGCCTATCAGAAGGGTGACCGAGTGGATTGTAGAGCCCTTGATGGGTATTGGTCTGGTCGGGTGATAGATGTGGTCTGGGAAGGGGGTGACAAAAGTTTTGAGGTTAACTTCCCGCTGACCAGGGATACTCATATGTATCGTAGCTTCGAGATGCGCCCACATTTGGACTGGATTGAAGGCAGATGGTCTACGCAGCCGCACTTTCGCTTCATGTTACACTGAACTTCTATTTATGCGTTGTTTGTTATGGTTATTTGTGTGTTTGGTTTGATCTTATTATGTTGTTTGGACAATTTTAATGTGTGTTGTATTGGTTTGATCCTACTATGTGTTATGGACTACAATGTTTTATCGGCAATCATCATCCATTGTGTAACCGGGTAAAGTGCATTTCAGTAACATATGTGATGGCAGGTGGCACTTGAGTGGGATGCATAAACAAAAAAAACAAGGTCTGAAGGAGGAAGATTTGAGAAGAAAAAGGTGAAGAAGGTGAAGAAGCTTCAAGGTTTCAAGGTTTCTACACTAGAAGTTTGGAATCAATTAGAGTCTTTAGCTTTTCGTGAGTTATTGACATTTTATTCTGTTAAAACAAAGGTTAAACAACCCCTGAGTCTGTCTTGTATTTTTAAACTTCTTGGGTATGTGTGTCCTACAATCCCTTGTTATGTTGGATGATAAACTCCTATGACAATTTTGAAAATGTGTTTTATTGTGATGTTTTAAATGTTTGTATGATTGTTGTGTACTCCTAATTTATTCTGGTAGGACTGTTTCCCATCACATAACAACTTCTTCTTTCTTCTTATTTTGCTTTTAATCATAGGATTCTTAAGGTCTTGCCTACTCTAGATTTAGTAATCTGTTTATGCTTCCTTTACTGTCTTGGTGTTGTATGGGTTCTCCCATGGATTTGGCTTCGTCAGTTTCATTGTCTTTGATAGCTTTTCTAATAATGTATGTTATGTTTGGGTGGTAGGTAATGGAACCCACTAATTTATTATGGCTAAAGATTAGAGTCAATAAGAAGGTTTTTATGGAGAGAAGTCATGAGCTCCATGTCCATTTTACTTATTTCTTAATATCGTAGAGTCAATAAGAAGGTTTTTATCCAGAGACACCATTATTGAATAAATCTAGCCAAAATCTAAAAAATTTGTCAACATTATTGAATAAATCCAAACAAATATAAACTATTATGTCAATGAAGCTTGTTTCTTTGTATAAAGCATTGGGGGATTAAGTTCTTTCCTTCAACAACCGAATGGATTGCTGATCAGGGCACAAACAGACTTAAATTATATGAAGACAACTCTCAGTCAGCATACAACACCCAAAGAAATAGAACAAGGAGCAGATTAAACAAATTGGGCAAATATAAAAGAAGAGGTGGAGATGCCTAACCATAAAACACAAGTATTGGGAGAGAAATGCTGCATGAGTTTTAAAATCCAAACTGAATGAAATCATAACTTCAGTCAAAATCAACGAGTAAAATACTAAAATAGTAGACATCACTGAATATAAGAACATGTTCCAACAGACCATAAAAAATACTCCATCCGTTAATTAAAACTTGACGTTTTACTATTCACGCACGCTTTTTGAGGTGTTAAAAACTATATAAAATATTAACTTTTTTAACATATTTTTTAAATAATTTCATACTTGTTACTATTAATTATGAATTTATAAAAACAAATTTAAAAAATGTTAATATTTCATATAGTTTTTATCATTTTAAAAAAGCGTGCATGAATAGTAAATGACAAGTTTTAATTAACAGAGGGAGTAATATTTTGACAAGATCATCAAGCACCCATACGAAATGATCACAAACTTGGAAATCTTAAAATGGGCTTGATGATTTAAGAGCACCGATATGAAATGTGGAAACACACCTATCAGAAACTACGAGCAACAGATCAGCCCAATGAACAGAGGAAATAAGAGGAGAAATTTTACTAATTTTAACTAAACAATCAAAGAATTAAGAGTATCATACCATTGTTACTGTCAATTTTATTATCTAAACTAAAACAATATCATACAATAATAATAATTCTTTAGAATCGCAACAATAGTTTTAAAGATCATTATAATTGTATGTAGAACTAACTACATAAGTTCATGGGTTATTCCATGAGTTTTTTAATTTTAGAATCGCTAGAATCGGATAAACTTGGTTACTGTAAAATCTACATCAGCAAGATGATGAATTTGATAAGCAAAGGAGGTAAACATAATGTATTCTGAGCAATGTGCAGAAAAATCGGCGGTGAAGTTAAAAAGATTGGAAGAGTTGAATCGTATGATGAATAGGTAACCTTAGATTGTCTGCACAGATCATCAGTTAATTATCAACTTGGAAGACTAAAACAAAACATACTCATCTGATTAATATTAAAATACAAAAGGTGATCACAACTAAATTGAAATAAATACTAGTAATTAAACAGAATAGCAATTCTTCTAACAAACCAACAATCCTCTTGACTCATCTAAATCTCATAAATCCAAATCGACATGCATTCATCACAAAAAATAGAATAGGAATTAACAACAACGCACCAAGCTAAACGAAATGTAGAGAGAAATGAGATTAAACCGAACAAGAGGGCCGAAAATGAACTTGTTGGAAGCTGCAATCGAAACGTACTCTCCACTACAACGACCGCTCTCCTCTTTGTAGCCTTCAAAGCTGTTTTGGGAACGACAGCTCATGAAAAATTTTTTCCAGTCACTAACAAAGCACAAATCGAAACCAAATCGACAGAAAAAGGTGATTGAGAAAAGCTTTGGGCGATCAAAAAGTTCCTGGAAGATGCAATCACTAACAAAGAAAATCGACCGCTCTCCTCTTTGTACCCTTTGAATCTGTTTGGGGAACGACAGCTCATGAAATAGAATATCCAATGACTAACAAAGCCCAAAACGAAAGGAAATCGAAAGGACAGAGCGATTGAGATGAACCTTGAGCGATGAAGAAGTTCCTGGAAGATGAAATCGAAACCCTAGGGGCTCAACGACCGCTTCCTGGAGCTGCAATCGAAACCCTTCGAAGCTTCGTTGGGATTGAGAAGGAGCCAAGGTGAGCTCCCCACCGCCGGCGTCTGCACGGCTTACCTCCGGCGTCTGCAATCGAAACCCTTCGAACTCTGGAGAAGACGCGGGAGGGAGAAGAGAAGACGCGGGAGGGAGAAGATGAGGGAGGGAGAGGAGTAGCCTTTACTCGGATTTGGGTTTATAATTAGGATTTAAAATTTTTCTTTTTTAAGTTGGTTTACCTTAGTCTTTAGCTACGAGGCCGTGGCAAATTCGGTGAATCCACTAGAATTTTTTGCCACGGCAACGGTATACGGTGGCCATTAATGTGTTGCCTTCACTAGCTACCATGAAGCTAGCAACGACATAACCTTGCCGTAGCTATGCTATAGCCAAACTCTACCCAACAACCACGGCTAACCCTTGTCGTTGCTAGGCTATAGCCAAATTCTATCCAACTGCCACGCCAAACCCTTTGCCGTTGCTACTATTGGTGGCTAATTTGTTTATTTTTTGTAGTGTAACCCTCTTCCTTGAAGGAGGCTGGAACCGAGGAGAGAGACAATGGGAAACAAATGCCTTTCCTCTCTCCGACACACTCTTTCTTCTCATTAATGTAAAGACTGAATATAATTTATATATAATATATTTTATTATTTTAATTAAATATGTTATTATTCATTGCAATTTGTAAAAGCGGAGAAAAAGTCGTCCTCGAACACGAGTTCAATTTAAAATCCTTCCGGCATCATTTAAATTTTGGATTTTGACGAGATTTGATTTTCGCTTTCAAGTTCCGAGTCTTAATAAAAAATTAATTAAGCTCCGAGTTTTGATTGAAATTTATCTAATTCCATTATCTTGAAATTGAATTGAAATTTGATTTAGTCGGGATTCGTTCGGGCGAGCGGGTTTAGGATCTTTTCCGCTAATTTGAATTCTTTTGTGGGGGGGACCAATTCTATATATTCTCATTTTCCTTTTTCTTTTATTTTCCTCTCTCTCTCTCTCTCTCTCTCTCCTTCTCTGATTTCTGTTACAACCCGCAGAGCCCCAACCCCATTTCCCTTGTGCACATTGCCCCTTTTGTCACCTTATACAACCACCTTCAGCCTCTCCTCTCTCCTCTGCCTCACCCCCTCTCTCTCTCCCGTTTCACCCTCTGCACAGAGACAAAACCTCAGAAAACCATCCCTTCCCTCATGGTTGCCTTCGGAATCAATCCCAAAAGAACAACCCCATCTCCTTCCTTCCCATTGCTTCATCAAGCCCTTCTTTTATTCTCTTTGAGCCGCCACCACACTTCCCTTCATCCCCGAGCACCACCAGTCGGACCACCACAACCACGGCCCTCCCCCTTGTTCCCCTGTTTCGCCGAGAGCCCACGCACCCCACCTCCCTCCTTCTCTCTCGTCGGGCAGCAACTTCCACGAGCAGCTGACGAAGCCCAGACGTCACTGGAGGCCAATCGCAGCCGGAGCCGTCAGCGCCGCCGCGAGCATCACTCCCCTGTTTTCCCGATTCTAAGGTCGGTCTTGCTCTCGTTCCATTTCCCGACTTAGAAACCGCGTAAATATCCTCTTTTATGACCTATATTATCCATCCCAGGCCCCTCGGAGCTTCCTCCATCCTCGTTGAGCTCGGAATCCACCATCGAAGCCCTGAAGTTGTGTTCAGAGTCGCTCGGTAATCTCCCTCTTTCTCCTCCTCCCTTGCTCGCTTTTGATTCTCTTTGTGTGAGTCTCGGTCGGGTTAGTGAGTCGCTCACCTGGGTAAAATTTGGAGCCGAACGGACCGTAATAGCCGGAGATACCCCTCCCTCTTCCTCGCGCCTCCATCGCCCAGTGCTTCGTCTGGTTGGGGAAGACGGGTTCAACAGGCCGGTTTGGTCTTCTTTTCTTTTCTTTTTTTTTTCTCTTTGGACCGGTTCAATTCTTTTCTTTTAAAAAGAGGAAGGGTTGGGTCTTATTGCATCCGAATTGGGTTGGGTCGGGTTCTGGACTCGGGTTTGGGCCAATCCGGGTAAGCTTTGGGCCGGATCTGTGTAAGCCTTGGGTAATTGTTGGACTTTCTTTTCAGATTTGGGTTGAATCATTTGGGTGTTTTATTTGTTTTAAATTGTTATATGTAGATTATATATATGTTATATGTTTTTATTTTTCTGATTTTGGGAAAATGATTATATATATTTATATGTTCTGAAATTATTAATATTTATATTTAAAAAGGTTTTAAAAGTGATATTAATTGATATGGGGTTATAAATATATTTATGGTTATCTTTTTGAGATTATATGGATAGTAAGTGTTAAATTATTTGAATATTATTATTATTTTGGGATTGGTTATAATTATAATTCTGGAAAATTAATCGTCTTATATTGTTTATTTGTTTTAAAATAGTATTAATTGGATTACTTATATATGATGCATTTTATGAGGATTTAAATATGTGAGTTAGGAATTTCAAACTGAATTGTTGGTTTTAAATTATAAATATGATTTGTGAACATAGGATTATTTTGATGATTTAATATTGGAATTTATGTATATAATGTTTTTGAAATAAGAAACATGCCGGAATGATTTCTATAATATGATTTTTGGAAATTGGTTTTAAGGCTTAAGTGTTTAATGTCGGGAATTGGATAAGCGATTTTAAAAGAATTGTTTGATTTTCTAAGTTGAGTTCTTTGAGAGATTGTTTTGGAAATGAGATGATGAGATGAGATGAACATGAAATGATATATGAATTGTGATGGGATAAGATGGAATAATCTGAAATAAGATATGAGAAGTATGGATGATAGTTAGGGGCGCCTTGTGTGAATTAGATAGACTTATGCATTTGTATGTTATTAGGTGATTGTGATATGTTGGACCTTGCTTACTACTGGTGATTCATTGCTTGGATTATGTGTTTGCCTTGTTTCTCTGCTGTTCGGCTTATTCAGGTAAGTTCCTTTATGGGCTTACTCAAATTCGAAAGAGAATACCTGCTTGTGAATATATGACATACTAGGTGTTGCATAAGCATTAAAGCATGCAATGTAGTATTATGATAGGATTGCACTTGTGATTGAGCATTCTATTTCTTTATGCGTATGTAAACAGAATGGCCGTTATCTGTGATAGTCCTAGAGTCTTTGTTAGGGTCATAGGGTAGCCCAGCCCCATCGGGTGCCCTGAGTCTATCGAGTTAATATGAGCATGATATGATAGCCCAGCACCATCGGGCAAGAGATGATATGATATGATATGATATGATGATGTCGTGGTTAGTGCACCACCACGAGGATATTGCTATGCTATAGCACCGAACTGGTCAGTCTCTGCACTAACGGGAATGGGTGCAAAGGTAGGAGAGGGATATGCCACTTGGCATTCTTTGGGCGCCTTTACAGTTCTTTTCCGCATATTGTAAATTAGGATCATGTTAGTGTGATTTAATTTCCGCATTTGCATTATCTTTATATTAGCGTATGTGTATATTTGCTTGTGGGACAGGGTGTGTTGAGGTCTCGGTCTTATCCTGCTCGCACCACTTGTTTTTAGGTATGATTGCTCCCTGTCTCTATGGTGTGGGAAAGTCCCCCGGGCGATTGCAAAGAATCTGTCTAACCCCGCTAATTTGGCTATACGACTTTGGAATATATGTTTTGGTTTTGACCCGGCTCTGCCGTGGCTCTTGTATCTAAACCTTACTTCCGCTTTACTTTCATTTAAATTGAATTTCTGTGACTTTGATTGATTGGGGTTCGAAATCCCCGCTTTGAATACTGATTGATCTTTAGAGGTTTGAAACCTCGACCCGTACCTGAAATCCAATATCCGAACGAAGGTATCCGACCTTCGAAACGTAACCCGGGTATATATATATCCGGGCCGTTACAAAGTTGGTATCAGAGCGAGGTTGTGCAATTCGGGTACGCAAGGGTCGGGTGTATGTTTTGGAAAACCGCCCTTGGATTTCAAAAGATTTGAAAGCGTTTTAAAGGGGCAAAATGAACTTAATATGCCTAAATCAATTGGACTAAATATGAACTTGGCTTATGATAAAAGAGGAGAACCAACTAATAAGGGATCGAGTGGGTAGAAAAGGAGCTAGACCATCCCTATTGGATGTAGTCGGGAATGGGTAGGCGAAATACTAGCTTGTTCTTTACAGATGGGTCGGGAAGACTCCAAGGAGATCGTTATAATTGCCCTTGACTGATTCTATGTTGAGTGCTTGATATGCTAAAGATTGATTGGTATGTCCTAACTATTTAATGAATATTGAACGATTTGTGCGAACGGGATAGCGGGAGTACCCTTCTTCTTCTTCTTATATGGTTAAGCTCAGCTTTTGTGGAACCGCCCCTTTCCTTATGAACCATTTGATAGTTCAATCGAGTCCTCCCTTCGAATATTGGTCTCCTCCACGGGAAATCGGGTTGGTAAACATATTGTTTCAGGAATCATGGTTGGATATGAGGGTTGCTTGGGAGAGTATTGAAAGTTGGCTTTTGATGTAATTCCAAGTTAGAAAGTAAGTGTTTCCGAGGTTGTCTTTCTTGATTCTTATGACGATCGACCGGTGTCATCTTGCCATAAAAAGTCGTATCCGAGTCTCACGGGAAAGATGGGTGACGAGTCAGTTAGGAAGAGTCAATGTTTGCCCTTATGGATCTTTATCGGGTTATCTTGATTGCTCTGTCCAAGATTGTGTGATTCTATATGCACTACTCCTTGACCTACAGTTTGATCCTTAGTTTGAAACTGTGCCTACATGTTTGATGTTCATGATGACCATTGCGTGAGTCCGAGTTACATATGTTACGCCCTATCATCCCGACATGACCTACTTAGTATATTGAATTGTCATACTAGGGCACGAATATATATGTCATATGCTAGGAAGTTGTACAATTGATGTCCTCCCTGTGAATAGGTTCATGATAGTGTGATCAATTCTTCTTTGTATGAATGCTCGTAAGATCTTCTCCTTAGCATGCTTGCCGATGACGCCTTGATGCCTATCATTCCTTCCATGACAAGAACCTATAGGATGCCCATCTATTTGGTATTCCTCAGATTAACTATTGTTGATTATTCTACAATTAGTATTGCTATGCGTTAATTGTGCTAAATGGGGAATATGATAGGGTTAATGAGTCTTGATAAATACATGTTTCATCCCAGTATACCTTGATTGAAACTCATGTCCCCATATTCTAGTCATGTTGCCGTGTTACTTAGACTTGCTCTATACCTCGATGCAGTTCCTCTCATGCTTCTATATCATTGGAATGTGATTGAATTGAAGTCTTGCTTAACGTCGAGTAATCAATCAAGTGCACGTATGTGTCCTATGTTATGTTAAGCCATTTGTGACGTGTAGGATCCTTGGTTATGACTTATGCACATTTATGCCCTGCTTGCATTATTGTTTATTCCCTATTGAGATAGGTCCCTGATAGTGTGGTTATTCCCTCTCTTTATCCTCTTAAAGTGTTTACTCATCCTGATACGAATGATATTGGATTCGAAGATCGACTTGCTTTCTGTGATAGTTAATTCTAGCATGTTTACTTGTTCTCGCTCGGTGGTATTCCTCTATCACTCTAGGGTATCTTCCGGTGCTTCCATGAAAGTATGACTTGACACCTCGCATGATCACACACCACGTTATATCATGGTTTTGCATACGCATGACGCATGAATGCTAGAATGAATTTAGTCGAGATATCTTGATTGTGTTCAGGTTCGATATGTGCCAGTAGTGTCCTGTAGGACTCATGATTTCCAATATGACCCGCTAAATGATCACGTGTTGTACTTGTTCCATGATGTGATAAATATTGTATATATGTACTCTATGATGGTTCGTTCTTAGCATTATTATAATCTAGCACCCATGATGTCCTTCTTGTTACTTTTGGTGATGCCTCATATTTCGTGAATATTATGTTAAATTCCTCTTAATGACTCTTGACTATGCTTGTATCACCTCATGTATCGCTAGTATCATATAGGACCCATGCTTTCTAAATGTATCTCGTCATATGATTCCGTGCCATGCTTGACCTAATATATGATCATTGTGTCAGGTGATATAGTTACTATGTTGCCCTTTATATGATCTCGTATGATGCATACACCAAACTTGTGCATTGTATATATGTGATAATTACTATGCTACTCTTATGTGTTCTCGTATGACGCTTCACCTGTTTGTTATGACATACCTTGCCATGATATATTTGGACTCATTTGTTGATGTGTATACCGTGCTTTTACATTGTTCATATACATGATGCTCATTATCTTCACTAAATTCCGCATGACTTCGAATCATACATGACTGTTATTGACTCCGCATAACTTGCCTAGGTTGCTAGACATATCTGCATCCATGGAACGAAAGACTATTAAGCTTGTCTCACCTGCATCCATGTAGGATTCGATTGTGTCTTTTGGAGTGAATATGTATGTCATTCTCCTTAAATAGATACATGTTAGTGTGGATTAATGTGATTGATATGCTCCATGATGAATTGTGCTTGTTGTCACCATTGTAACCTAATGGACTTCCATAAAGGCATCGTTACGATTCTCGGGTCGGAGTCTTGTCTCTAGTCGTGTCATCTTTAGATTTGGTCCATTTTGTCTCCGAGAGAAATATTGGGTCATTCGCCCTTGTCACTCCCCTATCTCCGCTAACTTAGACTCCTACGCGATACATTGGATGAACGACCGCATAGAAGAGGGGACAGGAAGTTAGATAACGATAGAGCAGCGCAGCGGAAGCCTGGGCCCATAACCCACGGGCCTCAGGATCGACGATGCCAACGGAACAAGCTTGTTCAAGGAGGGCGGTTGTGGAGTACGATATGACTTGCAAGCGAGAGTGTCCTCCGTTCGAATTGTTAATTCTTTCTGAATATGTTGATGATGATATTGCACTGACTTGATGTTGAAAAAAAAATTGCGTGTTGATGTGATGACTTGGTAATGATTGTTGCCCGATTGTCCGTTGTCTATGATGATATATATGATTCGATGCCTTACAGTCCTAATGTGCTATGATGACTTGACGTGATGTACCTCTGAGTTGCTAAGCATGATCTAAATTCCTTGCCTATAAGTATGAAATGCAAATGCTAAGAATCTGAACTGGTTATTAGCTAAGATTATGATGAAACTTGCTAGTTGATTTGATTATGTTCATATATGATGTTTTACAATACTTGTTGAGCATAACGGTAATTTAAGACTTTTGATACTTGTTGCAATGCTTAATGATTTTATTGATACAAATGCTAGTTGATATGATGTAGTCCTTACGTGTAATAATGCCCATGATTGCTTCTTCTTTGAACATGTGAGTGAGGTCCTTTTGGTAGAGCGGTCAGAGAGTGGAGAAAGGTTTTGAGTGATTAGAATGATCGACGGTGGTAAGGGAGAGTTACAGAAGAGGGGTGTTGACTTAGGTTGGACCGAGTGAGTTCGGGAATTATAAGAGACAATGCTTGGTGGGTTCGATGAGCTCAAAGGTGAATCTTGGATAAGGGGTATGGTTAGGATAGGTTGGTTAGGTAGTGACCGAGAAGATTTTATTGAAGATGCGTGGTTAGAAGGGTTCTACGTTGTGATATCTTGGGAAGAGTGAGAAATGTAAGAAATGACCTTGGGGGTATCGAGAACATAGTATGCAGGGGTGCTCGGGTGTGAAAAACAGAGATAGGGGTTGGAGTCTTAGAGGTGGATTGTTAGTGAGAGTGCTTGGCGGGAAGAGGTGTGAGATTAAAGGTCGGAATGAATTGGGGTTTCTTCTGTGGGGCAGTATCCGAGTAGATATTGGTAGGTCTAGATGAAGTTCGGTCTTGGCTTGAGAGTGGGAGACGAGCGAGCGGGGTTTGCGTTTCATTTTGATTGGTAGTGATGTGAGGATTTTCTTCATTTCGTGATTTGCTAATATGTACTGGCATGATGATAAACCTGATATGGCCTGATATTACATGTTGATATGCAATATTTTAAATCTAGTTGACAGTGGCAAGTGTTATCACGATATAATGACACATTGCTATCCTACTATGTTGTTCTAGAAGCATGTTGTGATGTGTTGTATGAATCATGAAATAATGATATGTTGCTATGTGAGAGCATGATGTTATATTATGACCAGGAGATGTTAAATGATGAATATTGAATTGGATCGTGAATATGACTTATATATATATGATATAATGGTGCGTGATTGCTAAATGATCGTTATATGACATTGTATGAGTTAAGATGATATTTTGTGAGTATGCTGACGTTTTGGTGATTGATATATGGATTGACCTTCCCCTCTGCTAAATCTTAATAGCCTGACCTTGTTGTGTTGATGTGTTGACAATGGGTTTTGGTTAGTTGGTTCTATGATGAGTGATACTTTATGACTTCTGGTGTGATGTTGAGACGTTGTTATGATTTTGTTATGTCGTTGAGATGCATATTATGACCTTTAGTATGATATGGAGATGTTGATGTGACCTTGTGGCACTACGTTGGTACATGTTGAGACTTGTCGTATGATGTGTCGATTGGAGATTGGTTGGTTATACAGTTGTGCATTTCTTATGACTTATACATCTTGCTTGAATTGAGACTGATAGATTGATTCGATTCTGAAAACTAGGAAGAGAATATGAGATTAGCCCTTAGAGGTGGATGATTCCACCTCCTACCTTCTGAATTTGATTGATTGGTTTGCGAGAAGCTGATTTGGTTTTTGGGAGACTTTGACGAAATCTTGATTTGAAAGGATTTGACTTGTTTTGGTGTAAAGTTGCTTGATTAAATATCGGATTTGAAGATTTTGAGCGGTTTTAAAAATGGCCAACTTGGGATTTTAAAGAAGTTGAGAGTTTCAATGATTTGGATGACAATCTTTCCATTTACAAAGCGCTTTGAGGATTTACGAACTGGATTTACATTATAGACGTCTCACGAAGTGGATACAAGCATTTTATAGGGGCGCTTATAGATTGCTTGCTAAGACCTAGTCGGGACGCTATAATACTTTTAGAGTTGTGGTACTTCTGAAAAGTCGAAGCGAGGATGTGATAAGGGCGCTTATTACACAATTGACAAGACCAATTGGAGATGTCACGACCGTGACTAGGATGTCGTGAGAATCCCGGAAGACGCAACCGAGACGATTACAAGATCCTTGGACATGGTCCACGGACTCACCGATTTCAAACTCCTTCCCGTTGCTTTAAAATGATTTTAGTCTCGGGGACGAGACTTGTTTTTAGAGGTGGATAAATGTAAAGACTGAATATAATTTATATATAATATATTTTATTATTTTAATTAAATATGTTATTATTCATTGCAATTTGTAAAAGCGGAGAAAATGTCGTCCTCGAGCATGAGTTCAATTTTAAAATCCTTCCGGCATCATTTAAATTTTGGATTTTGACGAGATTTGATTTTCGCTTTCGAGTTTCGAGTCTTAATAAAAATTTAATTAAGCTCCGAGTTTTGATTTAAATTTATTTAATTCCGTTATCTTGAAATTGAATTGAAATTTGATTTAGTCGGGATTCGATCGGGCGAGCGGGTTTAGGATCTTTTCCGCTAATTTGAATTCTTTTGTGGGGGGACCAATTCTATATATTCTCATTTCCTTTTTTCTTTTATTTTCCTCTCTCTCTCTCTCTCTCTCTCTCCCCCCTTCTCTGATTTCTGTTACAACCCGCAGAGCCCCAACCCCATTTCCCTTGTGCACATTGCCCCTTTTGTCACCTTATACAACCACCTTCAGCCTCTTCTCTCTCCTCTGCCTCACCCCCCCTCTCTCTCTCTCTCCCGTTTCATCCTCTACACAGAGACAAAACCTCAGAAAACCATCCCTTCCCTCATGGTTGCCTTCGGAATCAATCCCAAAAGAACAGCCCCATCTCCTTCCTTCCCATTGCTTCATCAAGCCCTTCTTTCGTTCTCTTTGAGCCGCCACCACGCTTCCCTTCATTCCTGAGCACCACCAGTCGGACCACCACCACCACGGCCCTCCCCCTTGTTCCCCTGTTTCGCCGAGAGCCCACACACCCCACCTCCCTCCTTCTCTCTCGTCGGGCAGCAACTTCCACGAGCAGCTGACGAAGCCCAGACGTCGCTGGAGGCCAATCGCTGCCGGAGCCGTCAGCGCCGCCGCGAGCATCACTCCCCTGTTTTCCCGATTCTAAGGTCGGTCTTGCTCTCGTTCCATTTCCCGACTTAGAAACCGCATAAATATCCTCTTTTATGACCTATACTATCCATCCCAGGCCCCTCGGAGCTTCCTCCATCCTCGTTGAGCTCTGATGTACATATTTGTACCTTTGTTTATTGCATCTTTTGACTTCATATTTCATTCGATTTCCAAAGAAAAGCTTCAAAAGCATATAAACTTGTGTAAGAATGAGCTAAAGTATAAGAAATAGAGTCTGCACGAGTTTTGAGCTAACCATGCAGGAATTCGATGAAATCGGAGTCAAAACGAACAAGCCAAGTGAAGCTGAGAAGAGGTCGGTATCGACTGGAGACATCGATATCGACCCTAGATTTTGACACGACTTCTGAGCGTCGAGATAAGCCACATAGACCAGACAAGAAAGCCTCGATATCGACATACATGCATCGATATCGACCATCGTCATAGACATCGACTGGAGCTGGACAAGTCGAGCAGAAACACAAGCATCGATATCGACCTCTGGTGTCGATATCGACCCTACCTCGACAGAAGATAAATCCGATTTTGAGACTCGGATTGTGAAGTCTATCATCAAATCCATGAGTTATCTCGTTCTTTTAGATATTAGCAGCTGTTTATTATCTTTTCCCTTAAGTTTTTATCAAAATAAAAGACCTATCCTAAATTGTTCGGATAGAGTTAATAGTTTAGATAGGAGTTACAATCCTCAGATAGCGAGGATTAGTAGCCTATAAATAAAGCCCTAGGGGATGATTTGTTGGTTTATCCAATATCTTTCATCCAATCTTAGAATTCAAGACACAATCAAGTCAATCAATAGAGTTAGAGTTAGAGAGAAGTTTTAGGGTTTGACGTTTGCGAAAGTTGACGTTAAGTTGTAAAGCTTCGGAGTTTATTTTAATGCAAGTTTCTTCCTTTCAATCAACAATGAGTTCCATGATGAGAAGCGAGTAGTTCCCCAAAGTTCTTAGGGTCGGGGTGAGCCCGACGTTAGCCATGCGCGCTTGAGGTAAGTATTTGATGTCGATATCGTTGTGTCTATCTCTCCTCCTACGATTCTATGTTTAGTCCTAATCGAAAGAAAAGGGATTCATGCTAACAACTTGAGTTATAAACATAAAATTGGTAGAGACTATTAGGTTTATTTGCAAGAGTAATCCTAAGAGTTGGTGTACGGCGAAAGCTTGTCCCTCGGGTGAAATAGCGCAATTGTCCGTCTTATTTATCTTATCGCATGCATTGGTTAACGTTGTGGTAAACCCTAATCCTAGGAGTTGCTTTTTTACATATTTTATACACATAAAAACCACTGTTTTATTTATGTTCATTGCTTCTCTCTCCATTCTTAAATCTTCGGCCTTTCTTTGCCGACAAAGAACTAACCCACTGCAGGGAGACATCGATATCGACCCCAGACGTCGATATCGACCACTGAGTTCGTCGACAGTTTTCTGAGTCGACGACGAACATAGCTGCGGAGTTTGCTGAGCATCGATATCGACCCCGAGCATCGATATCGACCCTACTGTGTCGACTGACAGTCTTCTGAGCCAGTCGATTTCGTGACTGACATCGATATCGACCCTCCCCTGTCGATATCGACTGCTTGTTTTTATCTCTGCAGGTCTTCTGTTGCAGAGAACATCGACAGCCGAGGTCGACATCGAGGCCCAAGGTCGAAATCGAAGCTTCTGGTCGACGCAGACGTGAAATTTCCAACCCTACTAGGATCCCGCTGACACGCCTCCTCGTGGATCGATCTTGACTACCCTTCCACTACGACGGGAGGAAGTCTTGTAATTATTTGCTTAGGCCAGGAGTTGGATTACATTTATTACATCTTTATTATTTGTAATTACTTGACATATCAAGCCTCCTGCAAACAAACAAATTGGCGCCGTTTCCGCGGAGGCAATCAATCGCGCCCTAGTAGTCTATCTCACGTCTCTACCTAGTTTGGTTTTACAGGTGTATGCGACGTGCTGATCGCCCACCTGAATTCGAAAGAGTAGACGACCCTGAACGCTACTTCCATCTAAGAGCCCAAGCTCAAAGAATCATGGCGGACAACGCGAACCAGGCTGAACTTATTGAGCAACTAAGGAAGCAGGTTGAGGACCTAACGACTAGAGAGGCGGCACTTAAGGAGCGTGCGGATAGGGAGGAGGAAGGACGGAGGCAAATAGAAGCCCAAATCAATGCCCTCCCTAGGAATGCCAAGCAATATATGCACCCCGCTCTCACAGTGCCTGAATCGGCAATTCTTATCCCTGCCTCTAATTTTGAAATAAAACCTAACTTCCTAACTGAGATTAGAAGGCACCAATATGAAGGAAAACCTAACGAATGCCCTATGACACATATTTCAACCTTCTTAGACCTTTGTGATACTATTGCTGATGGACGAAGTCTTGAATATGTCCAACTAAAAGCCTTTCGCTGGTCTCTTACAGGAAAAGCATTGCAGTGGTTGGAAAGCTTAGCCCCAAGATCGCTCCGCACCTGGAATGAAGTCAAGGACGCGTTCCTCAACAAGTTCTTCCCTCCTTCTAAGACGGCGTTGATCCGACAGAAAATCACGACTTTCAAACAAAAGCCTGGTGAGGCTCTGGTAACTGTTTCGGAAAGGTTTAAGGACCTCCTACGATCATGCCCGACGCATGGCCAACCACAGTATGTCATTCAGGAGATCATATACAATGCTCTTGACGCTGCAACTAAGGAGAGGATCAACACCTACACCTCCTATGGCTACCTTGAACTCGCTCCACAAGAGGCTTGGGAGACCATAGAGAGGTTGGTAGAGTTCGACAACACATATGGGACTCCTGAGGCTTCTGACACATCATCATCGAGGCCTGCCCCCATCTATGCCCTTATATGAACCCTCCAATATAATCGATCCGGATGTGAAGGAGCAATTCCACAGAGATCAACTTAGAAAGCTCCAAAAGCAAGTGAGGTTCCTTTCAGCGAACCAAGATTGCATCGAATGCGGATCGCAGCGGCACACCACCATCGAGTGCCCACATGCTGAACAAGTACACATAGTGGAGGCTCACCAAGAGGCGCGCTACATGAGGGGTCCCAATCACCAATATTGGGGAGACCAAAGGTTCCATCAACCACAAAGGAACCCGGTTAACCCTAGGGACCCTCCGCCTTATAGAGCTCCTGGGCACCCGGAGAGAGACCAAAAGAAGGATGATCTTCAACTTGTGCTGGATGAAATCAGGCGAAATCAAGCTAAGAATGATCAATCCAACAATGCTATCCATTCTCAACTCAATCACCTTAACACGAGGATTGGGGAGATGGATATTTGGAAGAAGAACGTAGAGACCCAATTGGGTCAATTGGCGGCATAAATCCCTAGACCGTCCGGAACACTCCCTAGGCAACCCACTACAAATCCTAAGGGACAATCCGGGACGGGCCACGTCGCAGCCATACAATTAAGGAGTGGCACCAAAGTACAAAAGCCACGAACGGAAACGGAGGAGAAAGCAACAGACCCAGTCGACGTCGACAGCCCAGTCGATGTCGACCCAGAGGTCGATATCGACCACCATGTCGACCCCCTGGTCGATGTCGATGACACTGCAGAACCTGAGAAATCACAGCAGAGGTCGAAATCGACCATCCCAGTCGATGTCGACCAGATCCCAGTCGACATCGATGTCCAGCAGGCTCATCCGACCACTGTTTTGGCCCGTCCACCAAAGAAGACGTTGCCATTCCCTTCCAAAGCATTGGAGGATCCCACCAAAGGTAAGTTTAGGCGCTTTGTAAAAATACTGCAAGGACTTAATGTTACTATCCCTCTTACAGAAGCCCTAAGCGAGATGCCCGCCTATGTTCGATTCCTAAAAGACATCCTTAGCAAGAAGCGGTCCATGGCAGAGATCTCAGAGGAGTGCTCAAAGATGGATTTCCCTGAGAAGAGGAGTGATCCAGGGAAATTTGCAATCACCGTGGGACTTGGCCAACATCGCTACAAAGCCCTATGTGACCTAGGGGCAAGTGTAAGTCTCATGCCTCTCTCTATTTGGCAGAAGGTGAACATTGGTGCCCTTGAACCTGTGGACATGAAGCTCTATATGGCTGACAACTCATTTGTCAGACCCACAGGTATAGTTGATGACGTTCCGGTAAAGGTAGGTAAGTTCTTTGTGCCTACTGATTTCATTGTATTGGAGATGCCTGAAGATCCTGTAGTGCCTACTATCCTTGGTAGGCCTTTCTTAGCTACTGCAGATGCCAATATCAATGTACGTCGAGGATTACTAACCTTTACTATAGGGAACGAAGTAATAGAATTTTCTTTCAACCCAACCATGAGCGAAACAAAGCACCTGGAGCAAGTAGTCCTCTCGCCGGCTAAGGAGAAGCTTAGAAAATTTTTGTTGGCGAGGACGGAAACAGCAAGCAGGGTCGACATCGAATGGAACCAGTCGATATCGACTAAAAACATCGAAATCGACCCCCCTTGGTCGAAATCGAGTATGCCAGATCTCTGCCAGGAGCTTAAGTATGGGGTCACAGAGGTCGATATCGACCCCCACATATCGATATTGACCACAACACTCGAAATCGACCCACCTTGGTCGAAATCGACCACCCCTCAGCCCGAAGATTTCTGTTTCGGGCCCAAACAGGTAAGCCCAGGTATGACTCCTAACCCTCCTCCATCCATTATTGATAAATCAATTAAGCCCATTATTGATATTTCTACTAAAGAGAGGGTCAAAGCTCCATGGTTTGCCTATATTGCTAAAGTTAGGTCAAGAAAGAGAAGGAAAGCACACAAAGAAGAACCTAACATCAAAGAAGCCTTGGTCGCCGAGCTTAGTTGCTATCAAAAGGACCTAGATGATCCAGGAGAAGGTTCAAGCTCGAAGGGTCCCTACATAAAAGGGTCGTGAAAAATTGACGAAGAAGTCGGCCTAGCGACTCAAAACTCTAGAGCTTGTACATAAAACTTTAAATTTTTCATAGATGGTTTTTAGGGTTTTAAATTTTTAAAACTGAGATAATTCGTGCCTTTATCTATATTTCTAACAAAGATTCAGGTTATCAAGCAAAAGAAACGACGAAGAAGAAAAGAAGCTTCTGCAGAGGCAGTCGAAATCGACCAGGACAGTCGAAATCGACCCCCCCAGGATCAGGCCACCTCCTGGAGTCGACATCGAGGACTCAGGAGCGAAAAAGAGAGGTCGATATCGACCCTAATACTCGATATCGACCCCAATCAGGCAGCCCTTTTCTTCACTTTCTTCCTCGACTTCGACAGATGCAGTCGACATCGACCACTGACCTAGATAGCGACTTCTGGCATCGACCCAACTTGAAATCGACCTGAATCCGTAAGTTTGCGCTTTGAGTTTCTCTCTACCCTTGTTCTTCTTTTTAATACAGTGAGGACACTGTATATTTTAAGTATGGGGTGGGGGAAAAACATGTCTTATGGTCATAACTTGATTTTCTTCTTCGCATTGCATTCATGTTTAAATTTTTTGTTCTTAGTTTTACTTTTATAAAATGTCAAAATCTAAAAAAAATAGAAAAAATGTCAAAAATACAAAAAAAAAATGCATGTTTATTTTTTAAGTTTATTTTCTAACCCTACTTAGATGTCCTATGATGAAAACTCAATAGCTGACTTGATCATGTAAATCCTATGACATATTTGGATGGTTTAGCCTAAGTCTTTAAATTTTTATGTAGATTGTGAACTTGTGATGAAATTGAGCACATATGATCCTAGGCTAAAAAGCAAATCCAACAAAAATTATCCTTGTGAGAATTTTGACCTATAGGGAGAACATCAAAAATCCCTCCGCTTTCTTGAGTGAATTTACTCTTCCTATGCATCTCTAAATGTTGTGATAGTTATTCAAAACCAATGCATATATATGTTTATGTTTACGAGAATTAAATGATGGAGGCATCTTTTAAGCCATTTTTATCCTCTCTTTACCTACCCTGCATTATCCCTGCTTGAAGCCAGAACATTAGCCTGAGCCTGAAATTGCAAACTCCACAAAATTATCCCTAAGCCGAATTGAGCCTGACCCCCATTTGGGAATTGAGACTTAGATTGGTTGAACTAATGCCTTGTGGAAAGAAACGAGCATAATGTCCAGTTTTAAGCAAGGAAATTATAGGATGGTGCATATTTACATTTTGTCATATTTTGTAAAAGGATTTATGGCTCAACATATAAATGCACATATTTACTTATTATTTTCGAAAAAAAAAATCCGAAAAAAATAAATAAAGATATCTATATATAGTGCATGAGCCAAAATCCTTAAGTTCTTTATTTGTACAAGTGTTATATTTTTGAGAGGTATATTAGAACTTGGAAGAAGGGTTGATAGTATGGTTTACATCTTTTAAGTGCATCTTTAGAGCATATTATGAAAATATGAGTTGGGAAAGAGCCTTATAGAGATTGAGCTTACATCGGAGAGTTATGGTTTGGATATTGCAAGTGTTGAGATTTAGGAGTCTTGATTCCCGAATTAAAAAGGCACCACATAGCCAAATAATTCCATACCCTTTTATTTCATACCAAGCCCCATTACAACCCCGCCGAATGGAGTCTTCTTTGAAGTCTTCATTGAGCGAAAGTCCTCCTGATGATTGTTATTGCATTTTCATAATTGGTTGCGAAGTGGATTTTTACAAATTGCAATGTTTATGAGATTGTATATGGAATTGAGTTGAGAATTGATCTTCATGGCCTAAACACATGAGAGTTGAGTGCAAACACATTATCCCTGTGAGGTTGGATCAAAATTGCATATGCCTATGGATCGCCTAAATATGTGCTATGACGTTAAATTCACTTGCTTTGCTTTGCTACCGCTTATGATGTTGCTTTTGACAAGGGCGAAGACTTGAAGGGTGTGTTGTAGGTATTGGTTATTGCTTGGTTATTGCTTGAGGACAAGCAAGTCTAAGTATGGGGTGTTTTGATGTACATATTTGTACCTTTGTTTATTGCATCTTTTGACTTCATATTTCATTCGATTTCCAAAGAAAAGCTTCAAAAGTATATAAACTTGTGTAAGAATGAGCTAAAGTATAAGAAATAGAGTCTGCACGAGTTTTGAGCTAACCATGCAGGAATTCGATGAAATCGGAGTCAAAACGAACAAGCCAAGTGAAGCTGAGAAGAGGTCGATATCGACTGGAGACATCGATATCGACCCTAGATTTTGACACGACTTCTGAGCGTCGAGATAAGCCACACAGACCAGACAAGAAAGCCTCGATATCGACATACATGCATCGATATCGACCATCGTCATAGACATCGACTGGAGCTGGACAAGTCGAGCAGAAACACAAGCATCGATATCGACCTCTGGTGTCAATATCGACCCTACCTCGACAGAAGATAAATCCGATTTTGAGACTCGGATTGTGAAGTCTATCATCAAAGCCATGAGTTATCTCGTTCTTTTAGATATTAACAGCTGTTTATTATCTTTTCCTTTAAGTTTTTATCAAAATAAAAGACCTATCCTAAATTGTTCGGATAGAGTTAATAGTTTAGATAGGAGTTACAATCCTCGGATAGCGAGGATTAGTAGCCTATAAATAAAGCCCTAGGGGCTGATTTGTTGGTTTATCCAATATCTTTCATCCAATCTTAGAATTCAAGACACAATCAAGTCAATCAATAGAGTTAGAGTTAGAGAGAAGTTTTAGGGTTTGACGTTTGCGAAAGTTGACGTTAAGTTGTAAAGCTTCGGAGTTTATTTTAATGCAAGTTTCTTCCTTTCAATCAACAATGAGTTCCATGATGAGAAGCGAGTAGTTCCCCAAAGTTCTTAGGGTCGAGGTGAGCCCGACGTTAGCCATGTGCGCTTGAGGTAAGTATTTGATGTCGATATCGTTGTGTCTATCTCTCCTCCTACGATTCTATGTTTAGTCCTAATCGAAAGAAAAGGGATTCATGCTAACAACTTGAGTTATAAACATAAAATTGGTAGAGACTATTAGGTTTATTTGCAAGAGTAATCCTAAGAGTTGGTGTACGGCGAAAGCTTGTCCCTCGGGTGAAATAGCGCGATTGTCCGTCTTATTTATCTTATCGCATGCATTGGTTAACGTTGTGGTAAACCCTAATCCTAGGAGTTGCTTTTTTACATATTTTATACACATAAAAACCACTGTTTTATTTATGTTCATTGCTTCTCTCTCCATTCTTAAATCTTCGGCCTTTCTTTGCCGACAAAGAACTAACCCACTGCAGGGAGACATCGATATCGACCCCAGACGTCGATATCGACCACTGAGTTCATCGACAGTTTTCTGAGTCGACGACGAACATATCTACGGAGTTTGCTGAGCATCGATATCGACCCCGAGCATCGATATCGACCTTACTGTGTCGACTGGCAGTCTTTTGAGCCAGTCGATTTCGTGACTGACATCGATATCGACCCTCCCTTGTCGATATCGACTGCTTGTTTTTGTCTCTGCAGGTCTTCTGTTGCAGAGAACATCGACAGCCAAGGTCGACATCGAGGCCCAAGGTCGAAATTGAAGCTTCTGGTCGACGCAGACGTGAAATTTCCAACCCTACTAGGATCCCGCTGACACGCCTCCTCGTGGATCGATCTTGACTACCCTTCCACTACGACGGGAGGAAGTCTTGTAATTATTTGCTTAGGCCAGGAGTTGGATTACATTTATTACATCTTTATTATTTGTAATTACTTGACATATCAAGCCTCCTGCAAACAAACAAGCTCGGAATCCACCATCGAAGCCCCGGAGTTGTGTTCGGAGTCGCTCGGTAATCTCCCTCTTTCTCCTCCTCCCTTGCTCGCTTTTGATTCTCTTTGTGTGAGTCTCGGTTGGGTTAGTGAGTCGCTCACCTGGGTAAAATTTGGAGCCGAACGGACCGTAATAGCCGGAGATACCCCTCCCTCTTCCTCGCGCCTCCATCGCCCAGTGCTTCGTCGAGTTGGGGAAGACGGGTTCAACAGGCCGGTTTGGTCTTCTTTTCTTTTCTTTTTTTCTCTTTGGACCGGTTCGGTTCTTTTCTTTTAAAAAGAGGAAGGGTTGGGTGTTATTGCATCCAAATTGGGTTGGGTCGGGTTCTGGATTCGGGTTTGGGCCAATCCGGGTAAGCTTTGGGCCGGATCTGTGTAAGCCTTGGGTAATTGTTGGACTTTCTTTTCAGATTTGGGTTGAATCATTTGGGTGTTTTATTTGTTTTAAATTGTTATATGTAGATTATATATATGTTATATGTTTTTATTTTTCTGATTTTGGGAAAATGATTATATATATTTATATGTTCTGAAATTATTAATATTTATATTTAAAAAGGTTTTAAAAGTGATATTAATTGATATGGGGTTGTAAATATATTTATGGTTATTGTTTTGAGATTATATGGATAGTAAGTGTTAAATGATTTGAATATTATTATTATTTTGGGATTGGTTATAATTATAATTCTGGAAAATTAATCGTCTTATATTGTTTATTTGTTTTAAAATAGTATTAATTGGATTACTTATATATGATGCATTTTATGAGGATTTAAATATGTGAGTGAGGAATTCCAAAGTGAATTGTTGGTTTTAAATTATAAATATGATTTGTGAACATAGGATTATTTTGATGATTTAATATTGGAATTTATGTATATAATGTTTTTGAAATAAGAAACATGCCGGAATGATTTCTATAATATGATTTTTGGAAATTGGCTTTAAGGCTTCTGTGTTTAATGTCGGGAATTGGATAAGCGATTTTAAAAGAATTGTTTGATTTTCTAAGTTGAATTCTTTGAGAGATTGTTTTGGAAATGAGATGATGAGATGAGATGAACATGAAATGATATATGAATTGTGATGTGATAAGATGGAATAATGTGAAATAAGATATGAGAAGTATGGATGATAGTTAGGGGCGCCTTGTGTGAATTAGATAGACTTATGCATTTGTATGTTATTAGGTGATTGTGATATGTTGGACCTTGCTTACTACTGGTGATTCATTGCTTGGATTATGCGTTTGCCTTGTTTCTCTGTTGTTCGGCTTATTCAGGTAGGTTCCTTTATGGGCTTACTCAGATTCGAAAGAGAATATCTGCTTGTGAATATATGACATACTAGGTGTTGCGTAAGCATTAAAGCATGCCATGTAGTATCATGCTAGGATTGCACTTGTGATTGAGCATTCTATTTCTTTATGCCTATGTAAACAGAACGACCGTTATCTGTGATAGTCCTAGAGTCTTTGTTAGGGTCATAGGGTAGCCCAGCCCCATCGGGTGCCCTGAGTCTATCGAGTCAATATGAGCATGATATGATAGCCCAGCACCATCGGGCAAGAGATGATATGATATGATATGATATGATATGATATGATATGATATGATATGATATGATATGATATGATATGATATGATATGATATGATATGATATGATATGATATGATATGATATGATATGATATGATATGATATGATATGATATGATATGATATGATGATGTCGTGGTTAGTGCACCACCACGAGGATATTGCTATGCTATAGCACCGAACTAGCCAGTCTTTGCACTAACGGGAAGGGGTGCAGAGGTAGGAGAGGGATATGCCACTTGGCATTCTTTGGGCGCCTTTACAGTTCTTTTCCGCATATTGTAAATTAGGATCATGTTAGTGTGATTTAATTTCCGCATTTGCATCATCTTTATATTAGCGTATGTGTATATTTGCTTGCGGGACAGGGTGTGTTGGGGTCTCGGTCTGATCTGCTCGTACCACTTGTTTTTAGGTATGACTGCTCCCTGTCTCTATGGCGTGGGAAAGTCCCCCGGGCGATTGCAAAGAATCTGTCTAACCCCGCTAATTTGGCTATACGACTTTGGAATATATGTTTTGGTTTTGACCCGGCTCTGCCGTGGCTCTTGTATCTAAACCTTACTTCCGCTTTACTTTCATTTAAATTGAATTTCTGTGACTTTGATTGATTGGGGTTCGAAATCCCCGCTTTGAATACTGATTGATCTTTAGAGGTTTGAAACCTCGACCCGTACCTGAAATGCAACATCCGAACGAAAGTATCCGACCTTCGAAACGTAACCTGGGTATATATATATCCGGGCCGTTACAATTAAGACGCTTGTCCGGTTAGGGGGCTTATTTTATCCGGTTGCATTGCAATTTTTTTGAGGCGGAGTGCTAGCCTTTGCAATTAGTTTAGAAGGGTGTTAGTGCTGCAAAGTTTATCGGGTAGTGGGTTAGATTGTGCAATTTTGTCTATAATAATAATAATAATCATAATAATAATAATAATAATAATAATAATAATAATAATAATAATAATAATAATAATAATAATAATAATAATAATAATAATATGATTTTCCTAATGTTTTATGGAAACACATTAAGTAATTTTTCAAAAGAAAATTTTGCTTTTTTTTTGTTCATAGGTAGGCATTAGGCCCATTACAATATATGGGAGGTGGATTCAAACTCATGACCTACTGGTCACTACGTGTCATCATTACCAACTAAGCTAGTAATGCATTAATTTAATATCCTCATTTTTTTGGGTTTTTAATATATATTACTATATTAGTGATTAGTGATACAAATTAGAAAAAACGAGAATTAAAAAACCCGATAATAATAATATAATACTCCATCTGTCACAAAATTTAAGTCATTTTACCATTAGTTCTTTTGTAAATATTGTACAACAAAATCTTATCATCAAAATATTTATATTAATTCTTAACCTCATATATTAATTATTTACAAGACCTATTATTTTTAACAAAATTAAAATTAGTTTACTTTAGTTATTTTGCATGAATTTTTATACTTTAAGTTAATTTATGATTGCTTGAAAATTTTTAGAAAAAAATTCTAAATAAACTATTTTAATCTGAAGAAATTTGGCCCAAGGGCCAAATTTTAATAGCTCGTTTAGAATTTGTCCCATGGATTGGGGTTTACTAGCAATTGTCCAAAATTTTTTTATAATCCCCCTTTTAGCCCTCCTTTTATTTGTAATCCTCTGTTCTTCTTCCCCAAACCTGAAATACCCCAAATTATCTTTGGGTATTTCGTTTTAAGTAGATATAATTTTCTTAATAAAAGTTATTTTATTTTGTACTTAGAAATATTTTTTTTAAAATTGAATATATATATATATATATAAAGTTTTATAACTATTTTTAAGATATTCCATTTTTACTCTTATGTGTATCTATAGTAAATAAATAAGTTTTTAAGTTATATTGTTTTAAGGCAAAGTGATATATTTTCTTCAAGAATAAGGAATGATTCATAATTATAATTTATTACGTAAAATATTTAATATAACGTTTTAGAAAAACTGTGTTATGCAAAATAAAAGGTATTTCATTATTTAATTTAGAATTTTACTAAATAAAATTTCGGATATATATATATATATATATAAATTGAAAAAGGGCTTGAACCGGTTTCTTTTGGTTCAAAGTGAACCGAACCAACCAACAGAAAAGAAAATGTTGAACCGAAACGGACCTTCTCCTACCTCCAGCCATGTCGTTCCACTGTTGAAATTTGTGATTTCTCATCTCCTCAAATCTCGCTCAAATCTCAACCCTTTTGTTTCTAGAACGTTCCTAATCCGTTTCCAATGAGATTTATGCAACCAATTTGGAGATTCGGGTTTGAACCGCAACCGAACGAACTTATCCCCAAATCCGAAGCTCATCCAAATCCGCTCAATTCGGGACGAATATCATCAAATTGAGGATTGGGATAGCCTTAAGAGTGATTATCTAATCGATTTATGGATTTATTTTAATCAAATCCATTCCCCAAGCCCGCTCGTTTGACCTCTCTTTGTTTTTCCACAATCATAACTCACCCCATCTCATCCTCCAAACAAAGCCGCCGCCGGGCACCGGAGTTTTGCCAAAACCGATGCAGGCGACCACCACTGCACCCGGAAGTTCCCCAAGAGAGGTACCACGTAGCCAGGTCGACCGAAGTAGCTCCAAACGAAGGTCATCAGCCCTGTCTCTGTATTGTAGATGATCAACACATCCACATTTTGAGCACCGTTGATGCCTCTATACAGGATCGTTGCTGCTGTCATTAGTGCTGACATGAAGCTTGCAGCGCCGTCATGCCAACGCCCCTGCTCGCAACCCCTACGGTGTCCTGATGCCTCCGTGCTATGTCCCCGAATATGCCTCGGTGAGATGTTACCATTCGAATATGACTTCAGATTTCAATCCGTCAATTACCGTCAATTAATCGACTATATCAGAAGATTAATTAACATCAACCCTGCAGATTCATTCACCATAATCAGTCAGAGAGTTGATCCCTAATTCCTTAGTTTTTGTTTTGGGATCGAAGGTCCGATTGAAATTAACCAAGTGAGGATGTTTTTGCATCAGACGTTGCGGTTTTAGTCGTCGATTGGGACTGCGACCCTAGGCGTATCAAACAACACATATCCATGTTCAATCGGTAAGTTGAAACGAACTTGATTCGTTGATCCTAAACCATATTAATTCGGGGTCGAACTTACTTAACCAAGCATGTTTGTGAGTGTGCTGTTTTGTTCAAATCGCAACCACTGTTCAAGTACTTGTATCGACACTGTCATTTATCTTCCGACCAAACAAACATAACCACGCTGAAGTAGAGATTGCAATCGTCAGTATGATAGGTCATACGCCTCAAACGGAGTTTGGTGCAAGGAGAACGAGCCGCCGGAAGATCCCCGAAAATCACTGTTGAAGCTGCAAGGAAGTGACTGTCGGGCTGAGGTCTGTTTGTGGCTATTTACACTAAACATCCCACACTTTTAGTTTTTGTAAAATATGCCCCTGCTTTAGTTTTTGAAATTTCAGAAATTATCCCGCAGTTACAGATGTTGTTATAACTCGCGTAATTTCCTTACTCCGCAGCGTTATCATCAAATCTTTACCCATCCTCAATGATTCAAATGTCCCAAGAAGACCATCTTGGTATTATTTTCGACTCTTTAAATTAATTCGATTCTTAGGCGAATTAAATAAGTCCATTCCGTTTATTAAAATTTCTATTATTAAATCATTCCTTGTGCCTTGTATTTCATACCTATAGATTTGTCCGTAGACTTCGTCAACTCCGTCACCACATGCTATCAAGTCCATAGTTGGTACCGAAATCCAACAAGACGGATCAGCAAGTGACTTTCCGAGCTTTTCCGCTCATTTCGGTGCCTTCGTGTCTTGTTGTTTTCTTTCCTTGATTGCTTGCCAAATTAATTAAAATAAATTGCAATTCACCTGCTTGTGTGATTTATTTACCCTTCAGTTTGAATTTGGCAAGTATAATTGGGTGACCTTAATATAAGATAATAACGTAGTTACCCACCGTTTATTCAAAGCATGATTTATCCTTATTCTTTCATGCTAATTGGTTAGGTATGGAACATGTCATTTTCTTTGATGTTTCCATCCTTTATTTTATTTGCTTTCATTTCATTTGGCATCCATGTTACCTATAAATAGCATGGATTATTTTGTGTTGTGTTGTGTGATCACCTAGGATATCGTTAATAAAATAGCTAATAATGCGAGGATTGTGTGTTGCGATTGGAACTCAATTGAATCAAAATCAATCAAGTAAAATGTGCATACCAGTGAATGTGAAGCAAAGTGAATGTAACGTGTGAAGTAATAAAAGTAATGGAAAGAGGTCGGGGCTGCGAGAACCGGGTCTATAAAGGGTTTCATGAAACTAACACATTTCCGTAGAGAAATGTTAAACTACCTCCGGTAGTAGGCTGCTATCTGCTAGTGAGAGCGGGGCCGGTATCATATTATAACAAATAGTGTGTGATGTAAATCTTTCAACTCATATTAAGAGTGGTAAACGTGTAAAACACATAAATTTGTGTTTAAGCCACTCAACGTGAGGATGTGAGTGAATTGTGTGTTAGATAAATCAGTGTTTAAGCTACTCAACGTGAGGATGTGAGTGAATTGTGTGTTAGATAAATCAGTGTTTAAGCTACTCAATGTGAGGAAGTGAGTGAAGTGTGTGATATTTATATATATATTCATTACATAGTGAGAACAACGTTTTATAGTGGTCACAACTAATTCAACCTATACCATATTCCATCTGTAATCGGATTATGATTCTTAAGAGTGTTTGACGCTCGCATCTTTTCTTCTTTCAATCCCTCGGGGTTATCCGTGTCACAGGAGTCGTGTCTTAAAATGTTAAGCCTATATAAAATATTCTCAATAATCACATTTGGGTTTAGATTCATACCTTATCATGGTCACTGAGTTTGAATCCAAAGTAGTCCCAGTTTTCGAGCCGTTGCTTGCTAGTTCTTACGAACTAACCGTTCTATTATTTGTGACGACAGGTTTAGGTCGAGTCTTAGAAGAGAAGACAAAGAGAAGTTGAGAAGGCATTTGAGTTATTTTAACATTGTATTTACGCTTTAAAGTTTATATTGTATTACCGTTTAGATTTTTTCTTAGATTTAAAAGTCTTCCGCTGTAATGTTATCAGGTTGTAAATTTAAATCCTCAATTTTAGAGGAAGGATTGATAAATAGTTTTTTTTCCTTTTATTCAAGTCTTCCGCTATTTAATTGTATTTCATTTATGTATATATACTTATTATCAACTTGTTTATGGGAGCATGGTTGCATGTCCCTATAAGCCTAAGGTGGTTACAAAGACATTAAAGTCTGAGTAATCACTGGCGCTGTGACATTCCCTCGGGTTATAAAAGGGGGTGTTACAGAAGGTGGTATCAGAGCTAATGGTTTTCGTACACGAGTTTGAAAATAAGTTTTCTTAAAATCACTTCTTAAAGTTGAAATATAATTTTTGATGTCTTAAAGTGAAAGTAAACATATTTCTTTGAAAAATCATTCACATTGAAAAGTTAGTTTTAATTATGAAAATACTTTTCTAGCATATAAATCTATGGGTGAAATCCTCTTTTATCTTTGGTACTTTATTTTTGCAAACAAACCAAAAATTTCTTTGTTTAAGGTTTTAAAAGAAATAATTTATATTGATAGAGAGATCTTTTTTTTTTTTTACATTTTCGAAGAATTTTGCAAATGTTAAATGTAAGATATTGTGATCTTTTCTGTTAGATGTTCATTATTGAAAGTATGTGTTTATCTCCACTATATTTTTGGATATTTAAAAACTATTTTATGTGTTCAAGTGTTTAAAAATTTTATATTTTAAGTACTCCCTAGTATTCTAAGAAATTATATGATCATTTGTGTGTTATTTCCAGCCGTACGTCAAAACTTTTTAAGAGAATCTTCTAAGTAAACTTTTAGTATTCTATGAAAATCTTAAAGTGATGAAAGATAGTTTTAAATTTCAAAGTGGTTTCCGAAGTTAATGATAATGTTTTGTAAAAGATTTAAGTGAGTCAAATTGCAATGTCTCAATTCAAACTTCTCGAGATCGACTTTAAACTACCTTAAAGAACCTCAAGTAAACGTCCTTAGCATCTCCGTGCCCTAGTAATCTGCTACTATAAGCATACACGATAGAGACCTTATAAATTAATACAAGCGTTCAATGTGCGTGGTACGATCAATGTGAGATTCTCGAAATTACGATCGTGTAGAAGTGAACTCATTGGGGTGCATCGTGTGTGTGGTGAAGAACCTTCTATCCTGTGTGAAGAGATAAAACTTTAATCGTTCAATGTGTTCCTTCGTTCCTGTCTTAATGACGATTTCATAGCTTCTCTATCCGAACTAGGTGTAATGTCCTGATGGCATTGCTTCATTAATGTTCCGAACTCTCATTGGTTAATGTATGAGATAATACAAAAGTAAAATACAATAGAACTATATAATAAACATAAAGATATCACGCTCACTTTCGGGAGGAAGACAAGACACCGGACAACGTGTTATTCAGCGAACATGAAGAAGATCTAAAGAAGAACCCGTTTCATACGGAACACTCGTTACACTTGAATAGGAGACCAGTACTGCCCATAGTGGCTGCCTTTGAAACCACCGCGGACCATTTGGTAACCTGGAAAAGGAAGCCAAATGGGGTTGAGAAGAAAGCCAATGGTAGACTGGAATACCATGTTCATTGTGTGATAAGAGTTGACTAACTTGCGCTAATGTCTAACATATCGTTGAACGTGCTCAAAAAAAAAATTGTGTAAAATAACTCGGTTGTACGTGCTTAGGCTTAAGTTAGGAGGCAGTCGTAAAAGAAATAACTCTTAGACGTTAGCAATGATGAGTTCGGTGAACAACTAATTACAATGGAAGTAATTATGTTGGTTTGCTCTTTAAGCAATTCCATTTCATAGGGTACTCATTCAATCGTATACATCCAAATATCCCATTCTTTGAAGTCTCAAGGTTTATAGATGGCTAGGTCTGTCTTCGTGGCTGCTCCTACAATTGAAGACAAGTATGTCAATTGTGTTGATGATATTAGTTCTTCTCATTTAGTGGTGTTCTCTCGGGCCCGATCCCCCGTGATTACTTTTTAGCTCTTAGTTGACCAGGCATATTTAAATCGTTTTAACGATAAGAGACATTTATATCCTTTCTACCCATTTCTTTTGCTCCTAAGTTTCTGAACGAAGTTAGGTACCTCCTATCATTCTCGAAAGTCGAACCTCCTTCGAGCACCCTCTCATCCCTAGTCTAGTGGCGTTCTTTTCTTTAAGTTTTGGGACGAAACTTATTTTAAGTGGGGTGGAATGAAATACCCCAAATTATTTTTGGGTATTTCTATGTATTGTATTATAAATAAAATTTCCAAAATAAATAAATAAAATTTCTATGTATTGTATTATACTAAAAAGTTGTCAATTTATTTTAATTAACTTATATTGATTTAAGTAAGGTATATTAATTAATATAAGGCTATAGATTTGTTTTACTATTTTAAAAGAAAATAGGAATTTATTCGGTGGACAACTAATTACGTTGAATGTAATTAAGTTGTTTTGTGCTTAAGCAATGAGATGGATATATATCGATGTACGTGGTTGTTCCTAGTTCCATAGATACCGAATTCGATCCCCTAAACCGCTCTAAGTATATCGTTCCAAGTTTCATATCTGGGGTAGTGCAAGCAATTGAAGACATATGTGCAAAGAGAGCTAATGATGTCATTCATTCCCTATCTAGAGAGATTCATTCGCATTCAAATCTAAGCTTCTGCTCGTTAACTCTTAGTATGTTACGTGATCAATGTTAAAAACTACTCAATATCTTACTCTCTTTCCTTGATATCTCTTCTCCCTACTCGTTTTCGTTTTCTAAGTTTTGGGACGAAACTTATTTTTTAAGGTGGGAGATATGAAATACCCCAAATTATCTTTGGGTATTTCGTTTTAAGTAGATATAATTTTCGTAATAAAAGTTATTTTATTTTGTACTTAGAAATATTTTTTTTAAAATTGAATATATATATATATATATATATATATATATAAAGTTTTATAACTATTTTTAAGATATTCCATTTTTACTCTTATGTGTATCTATAGTAAATAAATAAGTTTTTAAGTTATATTGTTTTAAGGCAAAGTGATATATTTTCTTCAAGAATAAGGAATGATTCAAGATCACACTAGTGTGACACACTAGTGTGATATATATATATATATTCATTACATAGTGAGAACAACGTTTTATAGTGGTCACAACTAATTCAACCTATACCATATTCCATCTGTAATCGGATTATGATTCTTAAGAGTGTTTGTCGCTCGCATCTTTTCTTCTTTCAATCCCTCGGGATATCCGTGTCACAGGAGTCGTGTCTTAAAATGTTAAGCCTATATAAAATATTCTCAATAATAACATTTGGGTTTAGATTCATACCTTATCATGGTCACTGAGTTTGAATCCAAAGTAGTCCCAGTTTTCGAGCCGTTGCTTGCTAGTTCTTACGAACTAACCGTTCTATTATTTGTGACGACAGGTTTAGGTCGAGTCTTAGAAGAGAAGACAAAGAGAAGTTGAGAAGGCATTTGAGTTATTTTCACATTGTATTTACGCTTTAAAGTTTATATTGTATTACCGTTTAAATTTTTTCTTAGATTTAAAAGTCTTCCGCTGTAATGTTATCAGGTTGTAAATTTAAATCCTCAATTTTAGAGGAAGGATTGATAAATAGTTTTTTTTCCTTTTATTCCAGTCTTCCGCTATTTAATTGTATTTCATTTATGTATATATACTTATTATCAACTTGTTTATGGGAGCATGGTTGCATGTCCCTATAAGCCTAAGGTGGTTACAAAGACATTAAAGTCTGAGTAATCACTGGCGCTGTGGCATTCCCTCGGGTTATAAAAGGGGGTGTTACAAAACCCCCTCTCTTCCACGCTCTTCCCAGATCCCTTCTTTCTTCCGCCGCGCACCTCTTCCATGGCGCTCCCGCTTCACCCAGTCTTCCCTCAACGATTCGAGCCCTAATTGGTCCAATCGCCCCCCGAAGGAGACGAATTTGCTCAGTGGCTGTGACTTTGAGAACTGGCTTGGGGGCGACCATGTCGATTTCCACTTAATCCCGCCACCGGTGTGCTCTCCGCCCGCTCCGCGCCGACCTTTTGATCCGCCTCCGCCGCGCCGCCGCTACCTTGCCGTTTCCAGCCTCGATTTCTCTCTTTGTCCCCGCGTCGATGATGACTCCCTCCGTCTGGCCGTGCCGTTGATTCTTTTCGAAAATTTAGCTTTCTCTGTAATTTTGAAGAAATGAATCACTGCGTTCCGGAGTTCAACATCGACAACAATTACTCCATTCCTTCCTCTTCTGTTGTTCCCAGGCAAAAGAACATGTAAGTATTTTTTTTTCTCTCTCTCTCTCTCCGTTATCGATCTGGATTTCTGAATCGGATTGAGAATGGCTTCAATTACACAGATGTGTGGTGACATGATGACTTCAATTACACAGATCTGGTCGTTTATCACTTATTCTTTGTTAAGAGTTCCAATTGATTTTTTCCTTGAAATCAGTCGGAAGTTTTGTTTGCTTAGCGAATTAGAGTTTACTTGGATTTGACAAGGATTTATAAGTGGAATGTAAATTGCTTCAATTCATATGGTTTTGGTGCTAAGAAATTAGTAGCATTGTTTTGTTTTTAAATTGATTTGGAAGATCAATGTTTAGCTTACTGGCATGAGCAATTTTGCATCAAATAATTTCTTAAACCTGCCTAATTTCAGCCCATAGAATATTGATTTCAAATCTCTTCAGTTAGTTGCAGAGAGAAATTCAAGACAACTATAGTCTAAAGATGAGGTGTCGGTGCGGCCGTCACCAACGAGGTGGCCGGGTTTTATGGCTGGCTCCGGTGACAAGAAGTAGTGAGCATGAGGTTGCCGACGTGGTCAATTGTCTTCAATCTTCTACCATGGTAATTCAACTTGATGCTCGGTTTCAGTATTTTTTTTGGTGAACTCTGTTTTTTTTTGTTGAATCTGTGACAGTAATTTATGTCACCATGGCATTTGGCTCAAAATTTCTGGTTTTGTATAGTTGCCCAGATGGCTATAGAATGATTACTTGTCTCATAATTGTAGATGGTTAGCTTGTTTGCTTTTCTTTTTTTTGGTCAAAGTTAGCTTCTTTGCTTTGAACATAGTGTGTTGTGTTTCTTGCTTATGTCACCATGGAATTGAATTTGGCTCACATACACTTAACTGTCATATATGATACCGGTCCAGTTTAGCATTAAATTACCATTGAATATTTAGTTTACATGTTTATAGTGGGATAGGATCTTAGCATATATGGGTTTGTTTGGAGGCATCTCATTAATAATCACGGGACTTTACTCATTTTATATTGTTTGGCAGCTCATGTTATTCATTACATGTTGTCACCACAATTTTGGTTTACAATTAGCTCATCTAGAGTTTTAGTTTGGGTAATGCAAGTTGTCACCACATATGTATCACTATCAGTGTCACCACTAATATGAGAAGTGACACTGACCTCGTTAAAAAAACTGTAAAAACAAAGTAATCACATGTGTCATCACTGATATGGGTGGTGACAATGCCCACTGATAAGAGGGATGACAGTGATAAGGGTAGTGACAGCGATAAGGGTGGTGATAGTGACCCCGTAAAAAAAACTCTTGAAACGAAGCTGTCATCAAAATTTTTTTATGTCACCACTGATAAAAGTGGTGACAGTGACCTCGTAAAAAAACTCTTGAAACAAAGCTGTCATAAAAAATTGTTCATGTCACACACGTGTCACCACTGATAAGAGTGGTGACAGTGACCCCGTTTTTATAGTGGTGACAGTGTCTACGACCCTGTTTTTATAGTGGTGACAGTGTCTAAGACCCTGTTTTTATAGTGGTGACAGTGTCTATTACACTGTTTTTTTTTATAATGGTGACAGCGTCAATGACCTTGTTTTTATTTTGGTTATAGTGTCTATAAGTCTATTGTAACGGCCCAAATATAAATATTCGGGTTACGTTTCGAAGGATTGAATACCTTCGTTCGGATCTTGCAATTCGAGTACGGGTTGAGTTTCAAAACCATTTATAGTTCAAAACATAAAGAAAGGAAATTGACAGTACAACTTGCCTCGGCGAAGCCGGGGCAAAACCAATATAAACGAGTATAAAACCTTTAAAGTGTCGAGTATGGTGGTAAGTCGGTCTCTCGGTTAGTTGAACGCCCCAGATGAAACCCTCGTCATGGAAGCACGGAACAAGCAAGGATCAAACACCTGAAACTATACCACGAGTCAAGGTCGAGCCACTCATGCGGGCCCTGAAGACCTCGCTGAGGACATATAATGTGCCTATACCTAAATAAAGGATGCTCTAATGCAGTGCGGTAATATTAAACACACAAGCATGCTAACAGTTTATATATATGCAGAAAGCGATTAAATGGGATCCCGCACAGAATGCCAAGTGGCATGTCCCTCTCCTACTCCCGCACCCATGCTCGTTAGTGCAGGAACCGACCGCATTTTATACTCCCGCACCCATGCTCGTTAGTGCGGGAACCGGTCGCGTTCAATATCATAACATCATCAATCGTATCAATAGTCATGCTCGTCAATTTAACAGTCTGACTCAATGAGGACTAAGCCCGATGGGACTGGACCGTCCTATGACCCTAGCAAATGACTCTAGGACTCACAATTTAACGGCCTTTCTACCATACGCAAAGAGAATACGGATGCTCGATTAATTGTGCAACCTAAGCATGATACTACATGATTATGCGGGATGCAACACTACACACTATATGACACATCAGGCATGAGGTTCTAACTTGAGTAAGCCCCGGAGGACTTACCTGGAGGTGCAGAGCAGCAAAAGTGAAATCCCAGCAAGCAGCACAATAATCAAATAGTATCACCTAGATATACATTAGAACATATATATAAGTCTACATCTAACCATTCAACCACTCAAAGCACACATCATTCAATAGAATCGTAAACACATCGTAATTGTCATTCCATCGCATCATATGTCCCATAAGACCACATCATTCTCCATATATCACTCGACCAATTCCGCATGCTCATATTCATCATATCCGCATATGCACCCCAACAGTTAATCAAAATCATAAAGTATAACTCGTGCGATAAGATAGTCCTACTACCTCGTCATAATTATCTAACATTTTAATCATCTTATAATAAATCACCACAAGTCATGCTATTAGTCACACATATCAGAACATCATGCTAGTCAGTCACCGATCAAGTCAGATTCTCAAGTTAGTTCCAAACTGATTCCAATTCCGAGTTAACTAGTTAGAAGTTCCAACCCTTGAAAATACTCGCAAAATTCTTTTTTCAATTTATTTATTAAATCACTTTTCGACCTTAAAATTCTTTTCCCAAATCTTTTTTTTTTAAAATCGGCAAGTCCAAATAATATATCTTAAATCTCAATTAAATTTATATGATACTTTAAATACAATTTATTAAATACTTTCGAAAAATATTTCCAAATCCTCTAAATTCCCAGCCGTTTTTATTTAATAAAACCGACCCTTCATAAAATCTCCAAAATAATATTTTATATTTTAATCCTCAAATAATATTATAATATTTTAATACTGTTAAATAATTAAATAAATAAACGAATAAACTCGAACTGAACCAAACCCATATAAACCCAACTAAACCGAACCGAACCCATAATTATATACTCTCAAACCGGTTCAAATTAAACAAATAAAATATAAACAAAAACATGGAGGTGGGGCCCACAAGGCCATCTCCTTCCTCCAAAATTCAAAACTCCCGCTGCCATTTCCCTCCTTGCGCCCGGGCATGGCGATGTGCGCGCTCGACGTCGCCCGCTGCGCCCGTCCAGCTCCGTCTCGCACTCCCACTCACCAGGACCCTCCTCCATCCTCGCTGACCCTTCCAGCTCCTCACTCGCACCCGCTCTCGTATTCACATCCCTCGCCCGCGGCCCTCGCTCACACCCACAAAGTCGTGCCCGATTTCACCGCTCTCGAGCTCGCCGGAGCTCTCGAGCTCTCCGGACTCCCCGCACTCAGCTCTCGCTCACCCCCCGACCAAACTATGTAAATAAGGATACACGAAATCGAACGAGGAAGGAAAGGAAAGCTCGGGAGCTCACCGAGGTGTTCGCGACTTCGGAGCTCTCGATCGGAGTTCTGGGCGTCGTCGGAGGCTCGCGATGGCTCGTCGAACCTGCGTCGGACATGGGTGAGTGCGATGGTAAAGCTCGAGGACGATTCCGATGAAAAACGGAGGAGAATCGCTTACCGGAACGTGGTTCGTGCTACGCAAGGAAATCGACGGTTCGGTGGCTCGTCGACGGCGCTGGGCGGCTCCTGGGTGGCTCCGGTGTGGTGTTGGACGTTGATGGAGGTGCGGGCTAGTGATGCTGCTACTGCAGTCTCGGAGAGGGAGGTCGAAGGAGTTGTAGCGGTGGTTTGAAGGTGCGGCGACGGTGGTGTGGTGACTGGTGACGGTGATGTACGGTGGTGATGGTGATCATGAACAATGTGATGGTGAGGTGATGAAGGTGGAAGAGAGCAGCTGGAGGAAGATCTATATGATGGAGATTGGAGGAGTGCAGAAGAAGAGAGTGGGAATGGTGATGGTGAATAACGGTGATGATGGTGATGAAGATGGTGAAGGATGGAAGTTGGTGATGATGATGGTGAATGAAAGCGACGGGGAGGGATGGTGATTTGAAGGGATATGGTAAGGTGAGGGAGTGGGTGAGGTTAGGTAGGAGTGGTTGAAACCATACCCAGAAATAAATCTCAAATACGCGAATTTCGAACCCCGTAATTAGTTTCTGAATGTTAGTTTCCCCGATTCCCACTTTCCCGATCGATTAGATTTTTAAAACTGAAAAAAGATATCGCCATCCGATTTTATTTGAAATTATTAAGGTGAAAGGACGGAATCGTTCGTCAAATTTTAAATTCATATCGGAATCCGCTAATGCGTGTAAATTTCGATTTAAATTTATTTTTAATTTCATTTTTCCGAAAAATTAGGATTCAAAAATCCGAGCCTTTACATCTATGACCCTCTTACCCATTCATATATTAGAGGAAAATTGTCACCACATGTATTTTGGCTTCTCATTAGCCCCTATAGTGTTTGTGATTCCCTTGTTCTAGGGTTTTCCCTTGGTTACAGTGTCTATGACCTTGTTTTTATAGTGGTGACAGTGGCTATAACCCTGTTTTTATTTTGGTTATAACGTCTATAGGGTTTTCCTTTGATTACAATGTCTTTGACCCCCTTTTTTAATAGTGGTGACAGTGTCTATGACCCTGTTTTAACAGTGGTGACAACGTCTATGACCCTCTTACTCATTCATATATTGGAAGGGTTTTTATTTGGTTACAATGTCTATTACTCATCTTTTATAGTGATGACAATGTTTATGACCTTGTTTTTATAGTGGTGACAGTGTCTATGACCCTGTTTTTATTTTGATTACAGCGTCTATGATCCCCTTACCCATTCATTTATTAGAGGAGAACTGTCACCACATGTATTTAAGTATTTTGGCTTCTCATTAGCCCCTATAGGGTTTGTGCCTCCCTTGTCATGGGGTTTTCCTTTGATTACAGTGTCTTTGACCCTTTTTTCATAGTGGTGACAATGTCTATTATCTTGTTTTCATAGTGGTGACAGTGTCTATGACTCTCTTACCCATTCATATATTGAAGGAGAACTGTCCACCTAATGTCTTTTGGCTTCTCATTATCCCCTTTAGGGTTTGTGCTTACATTGTCCTAGTGTTTTCCATTCGGTGACAACAATCATCTCTTAACGACGTACTGTACTTAAAATTTTAGGGTTTAGGGTTTAGGATTTAGGGTTTAGGGCCTTGGCCCTAAACCCTAAAGACTTAACCCTAAACCCTAAACCATACTGTACATCACATGTTCTTTTGGCTTCTCATTAGCCCCTTTAGGGTTTGTGCTTACATTGTCCTAGGGTTTTCCATTTGGTGACAGCAATCATCTCTTAACGACGTACTGTACTTAACATTTTAGGGTTTAGGATTTAGGGTTTAGGGCCTTGGCCCTAAACCCTAAAGACTTAACCCTAAACCCTAAACCATACTGTACATCACATGTTCTTTTGGCTTCTCATTAGCCCTTTAGGGTTTGTGCTTCCCTAATCATAGGGTTTTCCTTTTGGTTACAAGTGGTGACCACTGTTAAAGAGTGGTGACAGTGACCCCGTAAAAAAAAACTCTAAAAACGAAACTGTAATAAAAAAAAATTTCATGTCACTACAAACGTGTTACCACTGTTAAAGAGTGGTGACAGTGACTCCGTAAAAAAAACTCTAAAAACGAAACTGTAATAAAAAAAATTTCATGTCACCACACACGTGTCACCATTGTCGCCACTGTTAAAGAGTGGTGACAGTGACCCCGTAAAAAAAACTCTAAAAATGAAACTGTAATAAAAAAATTTCATGTCACCACAAACGTGTCACCACTGTTAAAGAGTGGTGACAGTGACCCCGCAAAAAAAACGCTAAAAACGAACTGTAATAAAAAAAATTTCATGTCACCACACACGTGTCACCACTGTCACCACTGTTAAAGAGTGGTGACAGCGACCCCGTAAAAATAAACTCTAAAAACGAAACTATAATAAAAAAAATTTCATGTCACCACTGTCAAAGAGTGGTGACAGTGACCCCGTAAAAAAAAGTCTAAAAACGAAACTGTAATAAAAAAAATTTCATGTCACCACACACGTGTCACCACTGTTAAAGAGTGGTGACAGTGACCCCGTAAAAAAAAGTCTAAAAACGAAACTGTAATAAAAAAAATTTCATGTCACCACACACGTGTCACCATTGTTAAAGAGTGGTGACAGTGACCCCGTAAAAAAAACTATAAAAACGAAAATGTAATCACAAAATTTACATGTCACCACACATGTGTCACCAAAAGTTAATGCTTTTGATCGGTCAATGGTCAAATTAAAAAATGGGAAGGAGGAAAATGGGAAGGAAGGGCAAAAGTATCAATTGTGGACACTCTCCTAATTTCACCTCTTTTTTGTCCTAGGGCTTAATTTTTGCCCAAATTATGGACAATCACCAAAAAAACCCTTTTAATCTTCACATAAAATTGAATAAAAATAATTTTAATATAATAAATATAATAAAATATAATTTATTAACAAAATACACAAAAAATACGGATAACAAACACTTACAACTTATAAATCCATACCCAACCTAGTATGTATACCTTTTTTTTTAATAAACCGAGTATGTATACCTCATTTGATCCTGAATGGATCAGGTATCCAGGTGAGAAAGGGCCCTCCCCCCACAAAACCCCAACAAACTGACAATGTGAATCCGGAATAAAAACCAACTACCCACGTGCACCTATTCATCACATATTCACATCCCATGTGACATGTGCGTTTTTTTAACCAAATGCTTACCTTGATTTTTTCTTTTAATTTCATCCTCAATATTTCATATATCCATAGTAAATACTACGTATGTCATTAATCTATCAAATAAAACATACAATTCTTAATATTTTGACCTAACTTTATGAGCAAGTTTTTCATTAAATCCTAAATAATTTGGCATTTAGAACATGTATAGAGTTGACATTTGACAAGTCTTGATCCTAATTCAAAAACTCGTCCTAACTTGCCTGAAATCGATTGACCCGAATCTCGAAAACTTAGTATAGTTCATCAATCATAAACTAACACGATCCATTTTAAACTATCTAAATAGCTTTATAACCAAATTGATCCAAATTCAAGTGAACCTAACCCAAATCGACTGAAACCCAATATGGCTTAAACCCTCTATAGCCAAAACCTAAACTTAATATACATTAAAATAACATTTTTTTAAACGAGAGTAGCCCACCTTTGGTGGTAAATCCCGGACACGTAACCCAGCTAGCAAGAGCCACGCGCCAGGTAAACCCACTTGGGCCGACTGGCTAGTCCCATTGTAATAATATCCAAAACTATGTAATAAGGAGTAAGGGGATTCATGGGAGATCCCGAGTTCGATCCTAAACCTGTAGTAATATCCAAAACTGTGAAATAAAAAAATTGTTAAAATTTGAGAAAAAATAATTTATAAAATATACTGTATAAATTTGTTTTCCCATTTTGATTTTTTTTTTCGGAAAAGCAATTTAAAAAAAGTCAAAGCATAAGAAGAGGCGTTTTTGTGTAAATAACCCAAAACAAATTATATGTCATTTTACATAGTAATAATAATAATAATAATAATAATAATAATAATAATAATAATAATAATAATAATAATAATAATAATAATAATATCGGTTTGATTGATGGACATGATAATCCTCTTCGTCCGGCGGATTTGCTACTTTATTCCTGGGACAGAGAGCAGGATGTTTGTGTCGATCTGACGGGATCCTCCCCTTTGACTCAGTCTGGGATATCTGACTTTGTGCCTGGTCGTGCTGTTGTTGATGCTGCTTGACGTAAGTGTGCCAAGTATCGAGATTTGTGCATGACGGCTGGTTATGGTTTCATACCCTTCTCCTTCTCTTCGTTGGGGGAGTTAGATACGGATGCGGTTGCCTTGCTGAAGCGGATTCAGAAATTCTTCGTATCTCAGGATGCCGAGGCTCGTGCTGCCGCTTATATTTTTACTAGACTCAGTTTTATTATCGCTAAGGGAGTGAGTGCCCAAATAGTCTCGGCTACCAACTAATTTATTGTAAATAGTAATTGGTTAATAATAATAATAATTATAATAAATAATAATAATAATAATAATAATAATAATAATAATAATAATACGGAGTAATAATAATAATAATAATAATAATGATGATGATGATGATAATACTCCGGGTATCTAGTTACCTGGCGTCCTGCCCCCCTTTCCAATCCCCCGAGCAATAAATAGGCAGTCGTACGTACAAAGCCGGATCCTCTACCTTTCAGTGTTTCTCCTAATTTCGATCTATAATTAATTAATTCCACACTCTCTCTCTCTTCTTTCTTTCTTTTTTTGTGGTTGTTGTTGTTGGATCGATTGATAAATCAAGGCTGCAGGGAGAGTTGGATCCGATCGAATCGAGGAGGAAATGGTGCCGATAAGAGCGGTGTTTGGCTACGTGATTTGGTCGGTAATGGAGTTGCTCTCAATTAGGTACACCAGGGCTTCAAGCTTGGCCATGGCGTTGTCAGACTTCCAGAACCGGGTTGCTTCTTCCTCATTGAGCGCCGAGTTTCAACCCGATCATGCCTTTATTAATATATAGTAATATGCCTACCTCAATTAATTACCTCTTTTATATATGTTTCTAATTTCTTCTTAATGCCTTGTTATTATTTGGCCGGGGATTTGAATATATGGATGTGGATGGGGGTGATGTTGATTTCACCTGGGGGATACAATTTAAATGATCGATCCCTCCGTTGTTTTGGATGATGAACTGAGCACCAGGAAACTTATAATATCTGTACAATTAATGTCTTCTTTCTTATTTTTGGAGTAAATAATTATTATTATTTTTTATTCTGCCGGCCAAATTAAATATTCTTCTTTCTTATCCAGAACTCCCAATCATTAATTTTGTGTGATTATTATTTGAGCCAACACCCGATTCCGAGGGTGCGAATCTAGTTGGCTACTTCTAAATGGTTTCCATTTTTACATCCCATCAAACTAGTTTATCCTAAAACTAAGTAATCACGTAACCAAAATTATAAATTATAATAATATTGTAAAATGATTCCTACATATCCTCTCACAATCACGGGCGGATTTGGGTTCTCCGCCACCCTCTCCTGTTTCGCCGGAGCCAGTAACAGCCACCACCTCCTTGCCGACACCTACCCCGCCACCCTCGTTTCTACGGGCGGATGTAGAAAAATTTTCAGGGGCGAGTACAATTTTTTTTATACATTATTTTTGTAGTATTATTTTTTAAGGAATAATTTTTTAAAAAATAATATAAAGAGAATATATTAAAATTATTTCTTAATATCTTAAAATTATAAAAAGAAATATTATTTCTTAATTATAAAATACTTATTAAAGTACATAAGACTTTTAAAATATTAAAAATTATAGAAAAAATAGCTTTAGTGGGATTTGAACAAGGTTAATTCACAACTTATTTATGATTGGGGTGGGTTCAACCAATAAGCCACTCAAATACTTTTTTTTTCTTCTATTTTTTCTATATAACCTGGACTTAGTTATCATATACTTGTATTTTTTTTCGGGATTGGAAGGGGGCGATGATCCGGTAATGTCCATCCCTAAATCCGCCCCTGCTCCTTTCACATCCCCGCCGAGACAAATGAGTACCACCACCTCCTAAAACCTGCCTTAATTTCCCTCTATTTACCTTCAACCAATTTGTAAGTCTCCCTCTAATCTCTCATCTTTTACATCAATTTGGGCATTTTGACATTGTTTAGGGTTTGGCTATTTGATGTTGAATTGGGAATTTTTTTCATTTTTTAGGGTTTGGCTATTTGATGTTGAATTGGGAATTTTTTTATTTTTTATGATTTAGCGCTTTTGTGTGGCTGATTGAGCGATTGTAAGATTGACAAATGGATTAAAACTCTGTCAATTTTTTCATATACATTTCCTGTTTCATTATGTTTTTTTCCTCCATGTAAATTTATTCTCAGTTATAATTGTATCAATCACCTGACAATTATTTTTGAATTTTATTAGTCTAAGAATTTGGGTTTGGGTCAATGCCCCTCCCCCTTGCCTCACTACTCTGTATTTCGTTCATGTCACCTACTATGATACACGGGAATGCATACGAGTTGACCAATGATAGTGTTCGTAGAATGCGTCTTTTTCCCTTTCCATCGGAGGAGCATATACGAAAATGATAAGACACTTTGTATTAAGGTGATTATTCTCACATCTAAGGGTGATTATAATGTTTTCAAGTGTCTCAACCTCTATGGATTTATGGATAAGTTGGTATGATTTCCATGACACACCTAATCAGAGACGGATAAGTTGGTATGATTCCCATAACACACCTAATCAGAGACAGTCCCAGAGGGGTGTTGCGGTTGCCCCCTCCTCCTCTGACGAAAATATGTATTATTTTTTAAAATTTTTTTAAAAATAAGGTAAAAAAATAAATAATGTGAAAAAACACAAAAGTTGTCTAACTTAGTTGGTAAATGAAGCATAAATAATGCAAAAGGTCATGAGTTCAAATCTCATTGCTTACCTTTATGCACTAATTTTTATTCATACCAAATTTTACCTATTATAAATGTCATATTTAAATAAAATTTTATATCTTTCTTTTAATATTTTCATAAGATTACTCATTATATTACACATATTTTTAAAAAAAAATTTCTAATTTTTATTCCTATGAAAATTTTTTACTATTAATGTCACATTGAAACCACAATTCAGGTCACTAAAATACCACAATTTATGATTTTTTTTGTCACAATTTTCAATCTTATCACTTTTTTCCATTTTAAAAATGACATATTCTTTAAAAAATTTATAATTTTATTTCAATATCTAAAAAAAGTCTTAATCATGCTACACACACACATATATATATATATATATATATATAAATTATTAAATTTTATTGTATGAATTTTTGTAATAAAATATCATATATATATACACCACAATTTATGATTTTCTTTCAATATATTTTAAAAAAATTTCTTATTATATATCCTGAGAAAAAAAAATTCAAAACGAAAATACCCCCCCCCCCTCTAGTAATTCTTGCGGTCGCCATTGCATCCAATCTCCCCAATCTCCCTATCACCGGGGACCAACCCGCATTGTCGAATCTTGCACTTTTCCATATTTTGTCAAGTGGAATATCCTCTCCTTTAGTTTCAGAAATAGCCACAATTTGAATATGTTCATTTTTACAAAAGATGTCAATATTTGTCCATAACATAATTCTCTTGATGCCTCTACAATTCCCGGTACAAACTTTCATTGGTCACCCTTAGGGTATTCCTGACACTATGCCAGTTTACATGCCAGTCGACGGACATTCGAGAGTCCGTCGCCGGAACCACGCTCAGGCGACAGACTTTATTACGTTGGTCACTTGACGAACGAGGCCTTTGAACACGTACATCTCAATCCCATATTTAGGCGACCAATATCATCGAAGTCCGTCGCCTGAATCTACATTTAGGCGACGAACATATCCAGGCAACGAACAAAGAAAGAAGGATGGTTGCTTGAGCATAAGGCCCAACCACCTCTGTCAGAATCACCATTCAAGCGATGAGCATAGAACTATGTTCGTCGCTTGAGATAGTGACAAACAACACTTTCCAACTATCGAATTTAATATGTACATTCAGGCGATGGGTGTACGCCTTAGTCCCCCGCCTGAATGTGGGGCAGTTCTTGGACATTTAATACTATTCAATCAGGCGACGAACCTAGGGTTATGTTCGTCTCCTGAGGTAGGCAAAAAGTAAGTCTGTTTGGCCATATTTAATATTATTCATTCAGGAGACGAACATAGGACTATGCTCATCGCCTGAGGTAGGCCAAAAAAGTAAGGTAGTTAAAGTATATTTAATCCTATTCATTCAGGAGAGGAATGTAAAGATCCGGAATTTTAAAAATATTAATTATGAATCATGATTTAATTTCAAATTTTGAGAAATTCGAAAATTTTGATTTCACTATATATATATATATAGAAAAATAAAATATAGCATACTTTCATTAAATTAAATTATTTACTTATTTTATTGATGCAGAAATTGATATTGTGGTGCTTTTGATTTAAATAAAATTTATCAGGCTGTATTCTAGAATTTTATGGGGTATATTTTTTTAAAATCAGAAATAGCGGGTTATTTTTGTAAATTCTCTAGGTTAACCTAATTGAGGGTATATATACCCTTATCAAGCCACACCAGCCGCCACAACCACTATTCACCCTCCTTTCTTTTTCGGATCTGAGCTCGGAGAGAGCTTCCATGGCTGCGCTCTTCCGTCCTCAGCTCCAAGCTCCCTCGTCTGAACCTCCATGGCTGCGCTCTTCCGTCCTCAGCTCCAAGCTCCCTCGTCTGAACCTCCATGGCTCTCTCCTCCTCATTTCAGATCCCCTACGCCGCCGCTCTCTAATTTCCAGATCTAAGCTCGACCCCTTCGGCTCTCTCCGTCTCGCTCACCCTCTCATCTCTCCCTTCCGATTCGTTGCTTCTGCACTCTCCTCTTGCTCCCCTTGTCTTCCTCGGCCCCTCTAGCTCCTCGAGCTTCGCCGACGACGCCATTAACGGAGAAGACGAAAGACGAGGAGGACCAAGTCATAACTCCCCATGGTGGATCCGGAGCCGAGCGCGACCTCGATGACGGGAACGAAGCCCACATGGAGCCACATCGACACCCTTGCTCCCTGCTGAGCCCGAGTTGCCACTGCAGCCACTCTCAGCACCTCTCCTCTCGCCGGACCACCCTGGCGACTGGAGCCGAGGATGTGACGCCCCTATGCCCTGTACGAAGAGCCGACGCCGGTGAGCCCACCACCTCACCCTCCTGTCTCTGCAGCCTACTCGGAGATGGACTGAGTCCGCCCGAGGAACCCTCAACTTTAGGCCTCGACCATTCTCGTTAGCCTCTCCGGGGATGGGTATAAATTCTAGCCTCTTAGTTGACCTTATTGAGTTGGGTTTACTCTCAATTTCTTAATTTTCTAAACAATTGAATGCAATATGGTTTTAATGGATTAAACATGTGGGATTTGAAGATTCAAATACTCTGATTTCCACTTCTAAGATGTTAGCTATTGATGTTATGAGGCTCGTTTGATTCTATGAATTACTAATGTTATTTAAGTGTGAACTAAAGCAATTAATTGACTTAAAGTGTATGGTAGTAATTCATTGCGATTTAGTTGTGCCCATGAACTTGTTATTCATAAACTTGCTTCTTGTGGTCATGACCTTTTAAGTGTCGAGAATTAAAATATAATAATAAATCGAGCTCTTCCGTTAAAATAAACTAGTAGTTGGAGTTTATTAATGAATACAAGTTGTAGATATATTGGACTTGTCGACTTATCTTAGCCAAATTGAATGTTTTGTCACATAAGTGTGAATAGATAAGATAACTAAATTGATATACTTATTTAGACAAATTTCTATTTACTTAAAGGTCTATATGATTGGTCAACTAGGTTTATTTAGTAAGTTAAAGTTTTATGAAGTACGTCTTATGAACTCGCTTAGGGTAACTTTGCCTAGATAAAGAAGGCATTTGGAGAACTTGTTATACTTGTGATATTTTATGAGTTATGACCTCGTTTGAGTAATTAAGTTACGGTTGAATTTAAAAAGGATTATCAAAAATATCGACTTGTCCTTGTTTACTCTTTGAATATGAATGATAAATGATCCTTGATAAAATAATTGGATAAAAGAGACTTTGTTGCCTTCTTTTGAGATTCTTAGAGTTTATGGTTTAACTTGAGTAAAATATTTAATAATCTCGAGCTTCATTTTAGGTAAGAATCTTTTAGAGTTTCTGTTTCGACATGGACTTATAAATGACATCTTAGATGCCAACTTGTCTTACTCCCCTCATTGGACTTGTTATAATGGTGAACTTGATTGTGATGCCTTATGAGTTTGACCTGACTGAAGTGGTTTTGTCATAAGTAAAACTTATTTTGGTTGCTCTTTGACTGTGAATGAATCATCGAGAAGTGAATCGATAAATGAGATCTCACTTGAGTTCTGTTAAGGTTTTGGGTAAAGGAAGGTATATGAGTAGTGCTTAAATTATGATCCTTAGAATAATAGTGTTATAACTCTATAACTCTTAATTAAGTGAGATATGAAAATACAGGTGATATTAATCGGTTTTGAGGAGAATGCCAGATTACCCGAATAAAATAGTACTTAGTCTTGTGTTGACTTGTAAGTCTGCTTGTGTGTTGATTAAACATGTATTGATGAATTATTCCTTGCTTATTACCTGCTAGTGTGATTGGATGATTCTCTGGTGGCTTATTTGCTGATGGATGATTCTTTGAGTGGATTGTTTGCTGGCTAATTGGATGAGAAGACTCCAGGTAAGTCCTCCGGGGCTTGCTCAAGTGATTGGACCTCATGCCTGATGTGTTATATAGTATGTAGGTGTTGCGTATACATAAAAGCATGTCATGTAGTATCATGTTTAGGACTTGCACTTATGAATGAGCATCCCTATTCTTTATGCGTTTGAAACAGAACGACCGTTATCTGTGATAGTCCTAGAGTCTTTGCTAGGGTCATAGGGTAGCCCAGCCCCATCGGGTGCCCTGAGTCTATCGAGTCGATATGAGCATGATATGATTAGCCCAGCACCATCGAGCAAGAGATGAGATGATATGATATGATTAGCCCAGCACCATCGGGCAAGAGATGAGATGAGATGATATGATATGATATGATATGATATGATATGATGATGCCGTGGTGTGTGCACCACCACGAGGAAATTGCTATGCTATAGCACCGAACTGGCCAGTCTCTGCACTAATGGGAAGGGGTGCAGAGGTAGGAGAGGGATATGCCATTTGGCATTGTCTTGGGCCCTTTACAGTTTTCCGCATATTATAACTGTCAAAGCATGCTTGTGTGATTTAAATCTTGTACTGCATTAGTCATCCTTTATTCTAGGTATAGGCGTATTATATGACCTCAGCAAGGACTTCCGGTCCCGCATGAGTGGCTCGACCTTGACTTGTGGTATAGTTTCAGGTACCCGCTCCCCTTGCTTGTTGATTTGCTTCTATGGCGGGGTTTTCTCACGGGACGAGAGTGTTAAGAAGACTTCACCTATTCTGGCTTGACTTTACAAATATTTTATTTAAGTTTGCCATTTGGAAACATGTTGTATTTATATTGATTTAAACTCGTTTTATCTCTTTTGAGTTTTGACTAGTTGAATTAGGACATGTTCTCGTTTTATCTGTTTTGACTGTCTCGAGGGTTTGAAATCCCCTTTTTCTTCATTAAATTCTTAAGACATAAACAGGGTTATAACTTGAAGTTGAAAAATAAGCAGCTCGTACTTGGATTGCAAGATCTGGCAGAGGGATAATTCTTCCCTCTAAACGTAACCCGGATTTATAATTTGGGTCGTTACAAAGTTGGTATTAGAGGCAGGTTGTGCAATCCGAGTACAAATGAATTGTAAAACAATTGGTGATTTTGAGTTTTGAAAATAGAATTGCCCAAAGGTTTTCACGAGTTTTGAAAGTTTTCAAAGGGGCAAAATGAATTTAATATGCATAACTAAGATAACCACCTCGAGAAGTAAGAATTGGGACTTGATCGGGTAGTCATGGCGATAGCTATCCCTTACGGATATAGATTGGGATTGGTAGAGACCACTAGCTTTATACCTTATGGATGAGCGTGAAAGACATATTTAGAATCTTGGTTGGGTAATTCGTAATTTGATTTTTGTGATAAGTAAATTTGGGGGAGAAGTTTGGTGACTCATGTGTGTTATTCCTGATGACTTGGTGTGATATTTGTTTATATGAGTTTCCCTTGTTATGACATCTGACGTAATTCTTATAACATGCTTTGATCTTGTTATGCGTACTTGACGACTTGGATTGGATAATTGTTGTCATTCTTGATGCATTGACATATACACATTTGTTTGCTACGTATATCACTTATGATGGAAATTGTTGGTGCCTTTTGGCCTTGGTTGATGAGGACATGAGATGAGATTATGAGGATTTACACTGTTATGACTGATGTTTGTATTGGTTAGTGGAAGCTTATGAGCTCAGGCTTGAGAATCTTACTTTGGTTGATGGGAAAACTTATGGTTTGAGAATTGAGAAGTTATGTTTGTTGAATTGAGAGTCATGATATTTTGACTATAAGAGTTCATAGTGACTTGATATGAAATACTTATGAAAATCAGATTCTGGATATAAACTGTTGATTCTTGCTTAGCGATAATGTTTTCACAAAGGCGACACAAGTATTTCACAGGGACGCTTGTAAAGTACTTGGTCGAATCTAGTGAGAACATTGTGACGATTTTGTGATACTTGTACAAGTATTTCATGGGGACGCCTATGGAATGTTTGTAGGTATCACAAGATGCATCACTGATATGTTTAATTGAGATGTTTTGGCATGATATTGTTCTATGATCTATTTAGTGATGCCTTACATGATGAATTCTAATGATATTGCTCTTATATGCGAAATTTGTTCAAAAGAGGATCATGTGTGTACAAGTCGACTAAAATGCATGTGAATCAATGAATAGACATGAATTGCTTATTCATAAAATAGGATTTATGTGATTGGTATGACATTGTCCCTCCTGCCCTTGACGTTTTATCGTTCATATGTTGTGACTTTATGAGATTTTGTGAAGTTATGCCATGCACCTCTATCTTGTTTTTATGAACGATGATGGTTAACTATGGTGTATTGCCTAGGTGGCTACTTGTCATCCTATAATTGTCTGACTTGTATAATTGATAACCTACATGTCTCTTATTTCAATAAGATAAAATTCTTGCTTGTTTAATTGGTTAGGAAAGGAGACTTGTACAACTTGGCCTTTATAGGTTGAAATGATGAATGGATGTAACTTGCTTAGTAATGAAGACAAGAATGATCTCTAAAACGTAGACTTTAAATCTTCATTAAAGGATTTCCTCCTCTCTAAGGGAAGAGACTCTATATTCAAGCTAACTTGTTAATGGTGAGATTCGTTAAGATAACAAGTTGACCTATTGATTGACTTCTTTGAATTCTTGGTGAAGTTTTATTTGCGATCTTTGAGGACCTCGATAAATTGCCATGATGATTCCTTGTCTCTCTTCAACACTCTCCTCTTGCTTTGCCGCTCTGGTTTCTTCTAAACTCCTTCCATGTTGGTCACCTGTATTCCAAGCCTTATGAGTCTAACTTGTTGCGAACTGGTATATAAGTTAGAGTGTTGATTGTGTTGAGGGAGTACAATACCAAAAGAGGGGGTCTTGATGAGTGATTATTAGAAATCTGTTGGATGTCGTTTTTTATATTGGGAGATCTTTTGAAGTCCTTGTTTATTCGGGAAATTCGTTTGAAGGTCTCCTTATGGTTGATGTTCACCCAAGAGTGTATTGTCTCTCAAAGAAACAATTAGGCTTCCCTTCATAATGGGGTATGGAGTCAGTGGAGATGAGTCAATGTTGCCCTGAGAAACTTCTATTAGGTTATGATGGTAGTCTCGTTGTGTTCCATATTTTGATGTATTATCGTGTATATACTAGTTCTATTTAGATCTATATTGATATGTATATCTATCGTCTTGCACTCGATTATCCATGCATTATACACATTATCTTAGGATTGTACCACACTCTATAGTACTTCTTTTGTGTTTCTCTCACATTATTATATGATTAGTTTGACTTCGGATGTATTGCCATGATAGCCATGTACATGTATATCATATGTTTATGTACCCGTGTCTTATTTGGTGTTACTAGTGTCATATAGGATTTATGACTTGTGAACTACGTGACCTTATTCTCCATCTATACCATTGTTTGTAACCCTTAATCACATATTCATGATAGTCTCATCGTTCTTCTTTTGTTACCGCATGTCCTTTTGGATGTTAAGAATGGTAGGTATAATTGAATTAGTATGTCGTGCTTGTCTACCTCATCTGTATAATGCCTTTGTTAATTCTATCGCGGGTTCATGTTAAACTTGTCATCCTTTTGTATGTTCTCGTCGCGTGATCATTGATCTTTGTCTACTTATACTTATTAAATGATGTTGATTTAGCTATGTTATGATTTTATGCCTTATGTGGTTAACGTCTTGTTTAGCTATGTACCTCTTATCATTGTCTCTTCTTAATCTATGCTATAACTCTATGATTTTCATGCCTTAAGGACCTTACACATCGCATGCCCACACACCATGATAGCTGTATAAAATTATATGATGATCTCTTGACATATACAACGTGTCATCCTCTTATAGTATGCCGCGCTTGGAAAATAGTATCAAATTTTGATGATAGTCACGCTTGAGCATCCATTACTTGATATGACATTGTATTTAGTTACTTGAAATATTCATGCCTTGTTTACATGTATATGTGTATCACGACGTTTCGTGTAACCTTAGGTAGCTACTATTGTCTCATGATCATATTATTTTCTTTTACATCACTCTCATGCTCCTGGTGTGTTTTCACTGATCATTTTGGCTTATTATATGTTAGTTTCATGTATGTTGTTCATGCTCCTTATGTGCACTCCTACTGCGTTGCGTGCTACTCTTATGTGATCTCTACTCTCGAATAAAGAATTATTTGGTTTCATGTCCTAATCATAACATTGGTTGATGACGATTACTGCATGACTCATGATAGCTCGACCGTGCCTTTTCTATATGTATCTTCGTTGGTATGCATATCTGTGGCATTATACTCTATATATCTATGCTTAGTCCCCACCGTTTTAGACTTACATCGTTCTCGATTATACTTCACCTATATTCATGTTGTATGGTTATATAGTTGTTTTGTCTGGTTGTGAATCGCCATATTAGTGGTTAGACCATACCTCTGCATGCTCACACCTTGCCATGTTATTAAATATTATTTGGTAATTTAGTATTGGAGAAAATGCTTACATGATTATTGCACTCTCTATATTACTTATATGATCATTCCTATGATATGATTCGTCCGACTCATTATGCAGCATCTTGTCAGTTGTTAAAGTATGATTTCGTGCATTTACCCATTGTCATGTGTTAGTGATAACATGTAGAAATTTCGCGTCGCTGATGTGGTATGTGATTCTTTGCACTATTTACGTTATTTGTATGGTCACTTATGTAATAGGGTTTTGATAGTATACCTATCTTGCATATTTGCCCTTGTTATGTGATTTTATGAGATTATGATTGCTTACACAGTTTGAATATCATCATTAGAGCTATCTTGTTACATTTTGGCACCATCATACTCTATTTTATTTGGATAGCAGCCATGCATAGGCCATAATATCGCACATGCTTACTTTTATCTGTCACATGATGTGTTTCTATACTCATTATGCATTAATAGTTTTAAGTCTCGTATGCTCACACGTCCACCCCTATAGTTTAAATTGCATTTGTATGTTTATGCACCCTATTTTGATTAAAAATTGTTTATACTATACTATCTACCATGTTGAGCTTATAGTGGTATGAAATATGTGTTGATGTATTCCTTGGTGGCACAAACGCATGAAGCACACGCTTACACTTGTCTTTTTCCGGTGAACTATATCATATTCTTTTGTGACTTTTAAGACATGTTGATGTTATTCCATACCTGTTATGTTTAGTTTCCTTACACCATATTGGCATATAGGATCCTCTCACGCATGCACGGAATCTATTTAGTATATTCGGGTGATAGATTGTAGATCTGCCTTAAATGAGTGCGGTACCTTAATAGCATTTCCTTGTCATTATATGTGTGATATTCCTTGTTTATGATGATTTGACTTGATGATAGTATGTCTATCGATAATGCTCTCATGATGATAGGTTGTTTATCTTGTACCTTGCCACATGAAATGACACTAGTGCTAGGATCGAATCATCATTGCCTCTTGAGATAGGTTCATGTTAGTGTGCAAGATTACCACGTGTGTGTTTTATGACATGATGTGTTACATGATGATTTGAGTGATACGATCATGATCTTAAGGGTTTCTCATGGGCATCGGCGAAATTCCCCTGTTTAGTCTTACCAGATACTATCCGAGTCTATCTTCGTGTCCAGAGTTAGTCAAATTTTCCCTTAGTGTCTCTTCCTTCATTTCAGCTTAAGCCTTGCGTTATCCTTGTACAACTGTCTGCGGTGTGATTATGAGTGGGGCGTCTAGATTAATCAGAGTTGCGCATTCCATTCGCCCAATTTTGTGCTCGTCATGATGCTTGATTGTGCCCTTTCGGGTTGGTGTAAATGTGTGAGTATGATGATCGTGTTCATTTCTGATTGATAGCAAGGTGCAGATTTCTGTGATTTTATGTTCTATCGATGATGTGATCTGTTGATAATGGGATTTCATAGTATGATGAATTCTGATATGCTGATACCTTGAGCTTGAAATGCTGAAATCTAATATGATGATGAACCTTGCTATGATAATGTTTTGGATATATTGATACTTGAGTTTGATGCTGAAAATGATCATGAGAAATGAACTTAGGAAGTGGAATCTGGGATTAACCCTTAGAGGTAGATGAACTACTTCTTGAATCCTTTAAATCTGGTTGATAGTCATAGAAGGAGCTGACTTGAGTTTCAAAATATTTTGTTGCTTTTAAAAAGGATTTTAGTCTCGGGGACGAGACTTGTTTTTAGAGGTGGATGATGTAAAGATCCGGAATTTTGAAAATATTAATTATGAATCATGATTTAATTTCAAATTTTGAGAAATTCAAAAATTTTGATTTCACAATATATATATATATATATATAGAAAAATAAAATATAGCATACTTTCATTAAATTAAATTATTTACTTATTTTTATTGATGCAGAAATTGATATTGTGGTACTTTTGATTTAAATAAAATTTATCAGGCTGTATTCTAGAATTTTATGGGGTATATTTTTTTAAAATCAGAAATAGCGGGTTATTTTTGTAAATTCTCTAGATTAACCTAATTGAGGGTATATATACCCTTATCAAGCCACACCAGCCGCCACAACCACTATTCACCCTCCTTTCTTTTTCGGATCTGAGCTCAGAGAGAGCTTCCATGGCTGCGCTCTTCCGTCCTCAGCTCCAAGCTCCCTCGTCTGAACCTCCATGGCTGCGCTCTTCCGTCCTCAGCTCCAAGCTCCCTCGTCTGAACCTCCATGGCTCTCTCCTCCTCATTTCAGATCCCCTACGCCGCCGCTCTCTAATTTCCATATCTAAGCTCGACCCCTTCGGCTCTCTCCGTCTCGCTCACCCTCTCATCTCTCCCTTCCGATTCGTTGCTTCTGCACTCTCCTCTTGCTCCCCTTGTCTTCCTCGGCCCCTCTAGCTCCTCGAGCTTCGCCGACGACGCCATTAACGGAGAAGACGAAAGACGAGGAGGACCAAGTCACAACTCCCCATGGTGGATCCGGAGCCGAGCGCGACCTCGATGACGGGAACGAAGCCCACATGGAGCCACATCGACACCCTTGCTCCCCGCTGAGCCCGAGTTGCCACTGCAGCCACTCTCAGCACCTCTCCTCTCGCCGGACCACCCTGGCGACCGGAGCCGAGGATGTGACGCCCCTATGCCCTGTACGAAGAGCCGACGCCGGTGAGCCCACCACCTCACCCTCCTGTCTCTGCAGCCTACTCGGAGATGGACTGAGTCCGCCCGAGGAACCCTCGACTTTAGGCCTCGACCATGCTCGTTAGCCTCTCCGGGGATGGGTATAAATTCTAGCCTCTTAGTTGACCTTATTGAGTTGGGTTTACTCTCAATTTCTGAATTTTCTAAACAATTGAATGCAATATGGTTTTAATGGATTAAACATGTGGGATTTGAAGATTCAAATACTCTGATTTCCACTTCTAAGATGTTAGCTATTGATGTTATGAGGCTCGTTTGATTCTATGAATTACTAATGTTATTTAAGTGTGAACTAAAGCAATTAATTGACTTAAAGTGTATGGTAGTAATTCATTGCGATTTAGTTGTGCCCATGAACTTGTTATTCATAAAATTGCTTCTTGTGGTCATGACCTTTTAAGTGTCGAGAATTAAAATATAATAATAAATCGAGCTCTTCCGTTAAAATAAACTACTAGTTGGAGTTTATTAATGAATACAAGTTGTAGATATATTGGACTTGTCGACTTATATTAGCCAAATTGAATGTTTTGTCACATAAGTGTGAATAGATAAGATAACTAAATTGATATACTTATTTAGACAAATTTCTATTTACTTAAAGGTCTATATGATTGGTCAACTAGGTTTAGTTAGTAAGTTAAAGTTTTATGAAGTACGTCTTATGAACTCGCTTAGGGTAACTTTGCCTAGATAAAGAAGGCATTTGGAGAACTTGTTATACTTGTGATATTTTATGAGTTATGACCTCGTTTGAGTAATTAAGTTACGGTTGAATTTAAAAAGGATTATCAAAAATGTCGACTTGTCCTTGTTTACTCTTTGAATATGAATGATAAATGATCCTTGATAAAATAATTGGATAAAAGAGACCTTGTTGCCTCCTTTTGAGATTCTTAGAGTTTATGGTTTAACTTGAGTAAAATATTTAATAATCTCGAGCTTCATTTTAGGTAAGAATCTTTTAGAGTTTCTGTTTCGACATGGACTTATAAATGACATCTTAGATGCCAACTTGTCTTACTCCCCTCATTGGACTTGTTATAATGGTGAACTTGATTGTGATGCCTTATGAGTTTGACCTGACTGAAGTGGTTTTGTCATAAGTAAAACTTATTTTGGTTGCTCTTTGACTATGAATGAATCATCGAGAAGTGAATCGATAAATGAGATCTCACTTGAGTTCTGTTAAGGTTTTGGGTAAAGGAAGGTATATGAGTAGTGCTTAAATTGTGATCCTTAGAATAATAGTGTTATAACTCTATAACTCTTAATTAAGTGAGATATGAAAATACAGGTGATATTAATCGGTTTTGAGGACAATGCCAGATTACCTGAATAAAATAGTACTTAGTCTTGTGTTGACTTGTAAGTCTGCTTGTGTGTTGATTAAACATGTATTGATGAATTATTCCTTGCTTATTACCTGCTAGTGTGATTGGATGATTCTCTGGTGGCTTATTTGCTTATGGATGATTCTTTGAGTGGATTGTTTGCTGGCTAATCGGATGAGAAGACTCCAGGTAAGTCCTCCGGGGCTTGCTCAAGTGATTGGACCTCATGCCTGATGTGTTATATAGTATGTAGGTGTTGCATATACATAAAAGCATGTCATGTAGTATCATGTTTAGGACTTGCACTTATGAATGAGCATCCCTATTCTTTATGCGTTTGAAACAGAACGGCCGTTATCTGTGATAGTCCTAGAGTCTTTGCTAGGGTCATAGGGTAGCCCAGCCCCATCGGGTGCCCTGAGTCTATCGAGTCGATATGAGCATGATATGATTAGCCCAGCACCATCGGGCAAGAGATGAGATGATATGATATGATTAGCCCAGCACCATCGGGCAAGAGATGAGATGACATGATATGATATGATATGATGATGCCGTGGTGTGTGCACCACCACGAGGAAATTGCTATGCTATAGCACCGAACTGGCCAGTCTCTGCACTAACGGGAAGGGGTGCAGAGGTAGGAGAGGGATATGCCACTTGGCATTGTCTTGGGCCCTTTACAGTTTTCCGCATATTATAACTGTCAAAGCATGCTTGTGTGATTTAAATCTTGTACTGCATTAGTCATCCTTTATTCTAGGTATAGGCGTATTATATGACCTCAGCAAGGACTTCCGGTCCCGCATGAGTGGCTTGACCTTGACTTGTGGTATAGTTTGAGGTACCCGCTCCCCTTGCTTGTTGATTTGCTTCTATGGTGGGGTTTTCTCACGGGACGAGAGTGTTAAGAAGACTTCACCTATTCTGGCTTGACTTTACAAATATTTTAGTTAAGTTTGTCATTTGGAAACATGTTGTATTTATATTAATTTAAACTCGTTTTATCTCTTTTGAGTTTTTGACTAGTTGAATTAGGACAGGTTCTCGTTTTATCTCTTTTGACTGTCTCGAGGGTTTGAAATCCCCTTTTTCTTCATTAAATTCTTAAGACATAAACAGGGTTATAACTTGAAGTTGAAAAATAAGCAGCTCGTACTTGGATTGCAAGATCTGGCAGAGGGATAATTCTTCCCTCTAAACGTAACCCAGATTTATAATCTAGGCCGTTACAAGGAACTTAGGATATGTCCATCGCCTGAACGTTTTTTTAATCAGAATTACAAAACCTCACCATTTCTCCATTTATGTCTTCCTTATCCATTTCTTCGCCATTTCTCTCCTCTAATCACCTTCTAAGCAGGTCTTTGGCGTTTATGAACTTTATTCCCCCATTTTTAACTAAGGTATGTTCAAATATCTTAAGCTTTCTATGGATTTGTTGAATATATGTGTATAAATTTGGTTGGTGATTGAAATTGACGATGAGAATGAGGTGATAATGAGAATATGGTTTTAAGTAAGAAAGATAATGAGAATATGGATTATTTATGTCGGTTTTTTGTGTTGATTACGTATATTTGATGTTCGGGTTTGAAATTGACGATGAGAATGTGTTTTAGATTGAAAATATGGATGGAGAATATGTTCTAGATTGAGAATGGGGTTTGAAATTGATGATGAGAATGAGAATGTATTTTTGATCGAGAATGTGTTATAGATTGAGATTGAAATTGAGTTTTAAAGTGACACATGTTGGATGCAACTCGGATTGAGAATGTGTTTTTTAGAATGTGGATTGAGAATGTGTTTTAGAGATTGAAATTGATATTGACAGGATGATAATGGGAGATAAAAGTTGGATGCAACTCCCTCACGCTCACGTGGACTATCAAATATGAATTTTTAATTTTATGGAAGCTATCAGAGCGTATGCGATTAGGAGTGGGACGACTCATTTCCTTCGTTCGTGTAGAAGGTGCCGCAACAATGACTGGGTTACTGTAGATGAGATGCACTCGGATTTGGCCCATTATGGGATGTGGTCTAGTTATACAGTTTGGGATAAACATGGAGAGACACCAGCTGATATGAGAAATGACCAGAGACAAAAGCAGATGCTGGATGATGGGGCATCTTCCTCTGATCATCGTTATGTTATGGACATTTTGCATGATGCCTTTCCTTATCATGTTGGTTATGATGCACATATGGATGCTGACGAGGCTGATGAAGAACTCGCGTTCGTAGATGTCATCGATGATGACTATCTGAAATATCAAAGGCTTCTAGAGGCAGCTCAGACACAGTTGTATCCCAGCAGCAAGTCGAATGTTTTGTAGGCTTGTTTAGATTCCATGACGTTGAAGTTGGATGGACAGATATGAGCATGAATTTGAATTGCCAACACATTTTGAAGTTGTTGCCAGAAGTAAACCAACATCCAGTTGATTGGAAAAAGCTAAAAAGTGTGATTAGGGACCTTGCATTTCGGTATGAGCTTATCGATGCTTGTGAGTACAACTGTGTACTGTTGTACAAGCAGTACACAGAGTTAGAATCCTAACCCCCATCAAGGCATCAACCACCATAGTGGCCTAACCTCATCAAGTACCACAGTGGCCCCTAACCCCATCAACCACTATAGTGGCCCCTAACCCCATCAACCGCCACAGTGGCCCCATACCCTAACCCCATCAACCACTACTGTGGCCCCATACCCATGAGCTTCCAAGCAGAAAAGCTCATTAAGCAAAAGCACCCCCAAGAGTGGTACAGACAACCATTAAGGCGTACAAGAAGTGCCAAAATGCAAAGGACCGAGTGGTAATACATAGGCCTTAGTTTTGTTTCCTAAATAATTAAACTGTTTCCTAAGTAATTATTTTTTCCTTACTTTGCTTCTAGTTATACTATGTTTGACATTTCATTTTCCTTCAATTATTTTGTTTCCTAAATATAATATACTTATTGCTCTAATGTTTATTTGCCTCATTACCTCATTTCTGATTTTTCTTTGAATTAAAACGATAAATCAGAAGTATCTCATTACCTCGTTTGACAAGAGAAATTGAAGGGCAGTGTTGAGGAAATCCTCCAAAATCAAGAAGGAGATGCCTCCAACCTTAGCCAACTGGAACCAATCCCCCTTGAACAATAGACATCCATCCTCTTGGAATGCCTCGGAGAACGACGAGGAAGAGAAGTGGGAGGTATATCTAATATAAGTTTCTGTATTAGACTAGAATGACTCATAATCTAAGGTAGCTCATAATCTAAGTTTCTGTTTTATATCCTCATTATCTAAAAAATGACAGCATTTTCTGTATTAGATTTTCTGAAAACAAAAGAAACTTAGCTCATGAGTCTTGGTTATAAATATTCTGAAACTTATCTCATATTTATACATTCATATCAAAAGAAACTTATCTCATATTTATACATTCATATCAAAGTCTAATAAACTCAGATCATATTTTTGTACATTCATACAAGTGTAATCAGTCACATATATTCAACATATATATTCATTATATTTGAATAGCTAAGTTTCTGAATAATGAATATATGAATGTCAAAATAATGAATTTTTGTACATTCATATATGCTGAATGTACATTGAAACTTTGAATGTAGATTCATTATTAGACTTTGAGTTTATTATTAGACTTAAAATTTCTAAATGTACATTTAGCATATATTCATTATTAGACTTTGAGTTTATTATTAGACTTAGAGTGAAGTTTCTAAATGTACATTCAACATAATGAATGCCTAGCTTAGTTCATTATTTAGATATTCATTATTAGACTTTGAGTTTATTATTAGACTTTGAGTTAAGTTTCTAAATGTACATTCAGTATATATAATGTATATTCATATATGTCGAGTTTCTGAATGTATTCGATCAGCATATATGATCGAGCTGAGTTTAGCTCATTATTTCTGAAACTTAGCTCATTATTAGACTTTGAGTTAAGTTTCTAAATAATGAATTTATGAGTTTATCAGACTTTGAGTTTATTATATTTTAATGAGCTAAGTTTCTGAATGTACATTCATACAAGTGTAATCACTGCTACTACTGATTTTATTATATTTGAATGAGTTGATTATACTTTATTAGATGTGCATGTATATGAATGAATAAATGGTTGCTACTGCTGATTTTGAAGGTATGGGAGCTGCTGGTGAGCGGCCTGCGAAGAAAAGGGGATGGTATTGGACTGTTAGGGTCGAGGAGAAGCAAAAGGAGGCGAAAGAAGCAACGCTTAGTGCAATGGGCAAAGGAAGAGGCCGAGGAATTAAGGAAGGAAGTGTGGGAAGCTAGAATCGAGAACGAAGAGATGAGGGCTCACATGACAGCAGTGGAGAAGCAGATGTTCGAAATCATGAGTGTAGCAACAAGCTCCCAGACTTCGGTCATCTCTACGCTCCAGGCTATGCAATCTAATACTGACGCTCCTCTCGCGTCCTCTCAGTCGTCCTTGCAACGATAGATAGTATCAGATCCTCTCACCCCTCTTGCATATTATCTATATTATCTAAATCCGAATTTCTATTAGACAACTTTTGAAAGCTAGATCAAGTACTTTTGTGCATGTGTTGTTGGGATTGGATTATTGAAGGTTCTATATATTAACTCAATTAGAATTGAATGATTTAATCTATATGTGTGTGTGTTTGGACTGCACAAGATTGTTTTTTTGGAGTTTGCATATATATGATGTATGTGTTTGTTTAATGTGTTGGTTGGCGCTTGAGAGTGCCCTTTGAATTGGAATTGTTGTTTGAGACACATGTTTCGTGTGCAAATAATGTGTATATTATGGGTATAAAACGTACAGGGGGCAGAAGCTCCTGTCATTTTATTTTTTTTAAAAAAAAACATCACTCAGACGATGAACAAAATAAACAAGCTCATTGATTAAATGAAAAAATTACTTGAATGGACTCAGGGGACGAACTTATTAAAAAAAACCCTCGCCTGAATATGTTTTGCTATGTCTTTTTAATTCTCCAAGTGATTTGGGCAACGAAGTTACATATATGTGTTCGTTGCCTGAGTCCATCAAATATTGTTTTTAATTTCTCCGATCACAATAGAGCGAGAAACTTTCTTTATCGCCTAAATATAACGGTTTATCGCCTGAATGCTAATGGGCGGGTTTGGAGAACCCCGGGAATCTGACAATGTATTTAGTGACGAACAATTTTTCGGTTGCCTAAGAATACTCAAACGACGGACAACATGAGACTCGTCGCTTGAATACTCCAGGGACGGCGTCAAGCCGAGCACGGGTCAGGCGACGGATGTTCGTTGCCTGAGTTGCAGGAGACGAAAACCCCTCTCTGGCGACGTACTGTGTCCGTCGCCTGAACCGTTAACTGGCATAGTGCGATATAGTTCCATGTAATTAAAGTTGTAATCCATATCAGAATGTTGATTTTGGATAGATACGCATTCCATTTTGTCGCTTCTACCCTTATCTATTATTCTCGTTTGATTAATTATGGGTAGACATGTCAAAACGTGACCTGACTCGAGGATCCGACCCAATCCAACCCGTAAAACGTGGATTTTGACACAAATATTTCAACCCGAAACCCATAGTAACTTGAGCCTGTTTAACCCGTAAATTTCCGGATTGGGTTGGGTAAACCCGCGGGTTACCCGTTGGATCAAACTCTAAGATAATAAAAACATAAATAAATTGTAATTTAACCTAATATTGAAATTTATTACTAATAATAATTAGGATTGAATATTATATCTTTTATTATCAACTTTACTTTATAATTTAACATTGTAAATTGTTATGTATATAAAAAATACACATTACTATTGTAGAAACATTAATTACTTGGTATTAGTGTTCTAAAATCGCGCCTAGGCGCTAGGCGGGAGGGGACCTAGGAATTTTTAAGCCTAGGCGGCCCTCTAGGCGGAAATCCGCCTAGACGCCGCCTAGACCCCGCATAGTCCTGCCTAGCCCGACAATTATTCAATTTTAGCTTTTATGCATGTGATTAGCCAACATTGAAAATCTTCTTATTCAATTCATACAGTGCTTTTATGTTTACGAGCCAACGTTCTAGCACAAGAAAGTCGAAGTATATACTTTATCCGATACAAACTTCCCTTTTTTGAAGATTTTCAAGAGTTTGCTGAGCTTCTTGTGGATCAATGTCACTACCCTTCTCAGCTCTATTCTATTAGCTACTAAGAGAAAAAGGGCACACGGACCGGTTTCATGTTCTATTTCACACCCCGATGGGGGTTCTTTTCACCCAGATCGTACGCTAAGGTCCCTAAGCAATCACTTAGTGGAAAAGGAAGTGATCGAGCGATGACAACCAGGAGGTGGGCACATTCCCATTTTGGGCGGAACAGATCGACTATCCCCGGGTGATTGAACATTTCATGACTCGTAATCCGAAATAACATAACCTGTAATAGACCCAGATCCGAGAGACCCGATCCAAACCCGACCTGTCTGACCAGTTTGACAGGTCTAATCATGGTTATATGTAACCCGGTTGTTACATTTGCTGGTCGTTCATGAACATTCTGCATGTTTGTGTGGGTATGTACGTAATTTAATTTGGGTTGTTGCCTACGCCAATGTAATTGGTTTTTACAAGTCGACGTACAATTTAAGTTGGTTCATCGTAAACGACTTCTACTAATTAAAGAGATCCCAATAACGTTCCAAGTCACTGGTACTTCGATCACCTACAGTCTTCGGTGAGTCCCAAACTAGTACAGAGATATACATATAACAAAGTTCGATTACATAGTGTAGCATTGATGTCCCAACAAATGGATTATGATACAACCACCAAGCTAGATAAACCAGTCCAGAATTACATATGGTACAAAATTTGCAGGATCCGTAGTCCATGAAGGTGTCCTGCTGAGTGCTTCGGTTGATCCTTGGTGGCGGAGTCATCATGTTCAAAAGATTGATGGTGCAAAAGGTGAAGCGCGCTACCCTTATCGTTTCTACTCTTTTTTCATCTCGCCTTGCCTTCTTTCTACCGTTCCCCTTCAGTTTGGAGGAAGCGGTGTCGATGTCTCTGCAGCCAGTGGCGGAAGCACCCCCAGCCAGAAAAAAAATATATAATTTTTTTTCCATGTATTTAGTATTTTTAAGGTAATATAATATATTTAAATGATATTTGAAACAAGAGTGCTACCCAGCTCAAGTAGTAAACACTATGTCATGGTACAATTCAGGCGACGGACATAAAGTCGTCGCCTGAATGCCTCTCACGTCACCTGAGCATTTAGGCTACGGACATGTCGTCGCCTGAGTACTCGTCGCTTCAAGGCCGTCCCTCTGATCTTCATGTGACGAAGAACCGTTCCCAGGTGACGATCAATTGAAGCCATTCAAGTGACGAGCGAAGTTCGTCGCCTGAGTCTTCTAGCAACGGATTTAACGTCGTTACCTGAGTCTTCAAGATGGTGTTTTTTCATGTTGTAGCAACCACAAGGGTTGCTTTGTTCGTGGCTTGGTTATTCAAGCGACAAACAATGTCCGTTGATTGAATCTTAAAGCAACAAAGAAGACGGTATAAGTTCATTGCCTGAGTGACATCCTGGTTCTCTTTCATTGTTCTTACAACGGGTTTATCCTATGTTCGTCGCTAGAATGGAATTGCAAAAAAAAAAATCGGAATTTTCGCCAAATGCCCCTGAGGTTAGGGCTAATTCGCGTGGTGTACAAAAGTTTAACATATTTCGCCAAGTGCCCCTGAGGTTTTTATTTTTTTCGCCGAATACCCCTGAGGTTTTCATTTTTTTCGCCAAATGCCCTTTTGTCGAATTTGTTAACATTTTGGATGAAAATAAAAAGAAAAGAAAATATTATTTCATTATTATTTTTGTAAGGTATTATTTGCACAATATCATTTAATTATATTAACTAAATTATCTAATTTTATTCACACAATATCATTTTATACTACATTTTTTAACCAATGGGATTAATTCAAAACTTGTATGTAATAAAGTTAATATTAACTATACAATATTATTTCATTATGCATTATTACATGATATCATTTCATGCTATTTTTTTAAAACCATGAGATTAATTCAATTTTTTTTTAAAAAAAAATATAGTTCCAAATATACGAATTCTTTTTTTTTTCCAAGGCAACCAATCTCTCTCTCTCTCTAGCTATGTGTGTATAATGAAAACTATTTTTTTTATATATAATAATCTTCATTTTTGGATTTTCACCCAATTAACCTAATCTACATAAAATTTCAAATAATAAAATTTTTAAATATTTTTTTAACCAATGAGATTTACCTATTGTAACTATTAAATGAGAAATATTTTTGCTTAGATGACATAATCATTTTAATTTTACAATTTCTTCTCAATCAACTAAATATAGAAAAAAATAGCAAACTGATGAAATTTGTACATGTTTTTTAATCAATCTAGCTATATCAAACTATTACATCATAAGCATATATTTTTATTAGGCGTTATAACCACATTTATTTTAGAATTTTAACTCAATCAACATATTCTACTTAAATCTTAAACTAATGTAATTTTTACACATTTTTCATAAATGTTTTAATTATTATTTACTTAATTATTAAATCTATTTTCTTCTATTTTATGTTAACATTTGATAATATTTCATTTAAATTTATCATAGTAATTTTTTATACTTATAAAATTTTATTTTTATTGTCTAAAAAGAAAAGTACTCACTATGGCAAGAGAATTGTACTAGTTTTCCACCAAAATGTTAACACATTCGACAAAAGGGCATTTGGCGAAAAAAATGAAAACCTCAGGGGTATTTGGCGAAAAAAATAAAAACCTCAGGGGCACCTGGCGAAATATGTCAAACTTTTGTATACCACGCGAATTAGCCCTAACCTCAGGGGCATTTGACGAAAATTCCGAAAAAAAATCATATTTGGAAGCTTTATTTGCTCCCTGCTACAACGCACCAAATCACACACAAACGCACAATGCACCTGTTTCTCAGCACATGCCTTTGGAGATCTCGCACATTTCAGATTCACATTTAACCAAAAAGTGCATACATTTCAGATTTATACAAAAGTCACATTCAAAGTAGTTTTCGTTCTAGCAAAATATTCTCAAACCCACGTTCATAACAGTTTCCTTTGTCCAGCAAAACCCCACAAACCCAACAATTTCTTTTCCACCGAAACTACACACATCAACACTAGAGTCAGAAGCAAGTAGTTCAATGAGGATGACAAAGTCACATTCAAACCTTAAGCGTCATTAGAGCGGGGGCTGTGTTGGTCAGCCTAAGTGTGGACTTGCTTGTCTGCGACTAGCCCCCGTACAACATCCTCCAATGCAGTGACAAGCAAGAGGCCAGAATCTTGCGTGTTGTTCTTCTATGGTCAAGGGGGCTGGTGCCACTTTGCTGGAAGTGCCATCTTCTGAGGGTGGTGGCATGGATTGGCTGATCTCCTTCAATGAGCGCTTAAGTTTTCCCTGACAGGTTTTTTAAAGTTATAAGAGAGAGCTTATAAATAACAACTTAAAGTTATAAGAGAGCTTAAAAATAACATCTTCTTAATCAGCTACAGTAAAGCATCTATTATTGTTCCAGGAGAAGTTTTTAGGGATAATGAAGCCTTTCTCATTCGCCAAACACCATAGGTATGTAACTTGCTTTAAATATTGATGTTCCACAAGTTTTTCGACCCATTTGAGAAATACAAGGTTTGTTTGAGCCTACTTTAAATCTCTATTACAGTGGCTAGAAGTTTCTGCTGCTTGTTTAGCATTGGCTACATTAAGTGGTGAAATACAACTATTACATGCCAACCTTTTCTGCCCATAAAATCTAGTGACGTTGTAGTAATAAAATTCAAAGCACAAGGATTTATGCTACTGACATTGTATTAATAGAAGTCATAATTTACTTGTCATGCTATGTAATAGGCTATGCTATCAAACTTGCATTAGACCGCCGCTATGTAAGGAAGTGAACAAGATACATACCTTGGACTTCCATGTGCCCTTGCTGCATCAACCGATGATGGAACATGCAACTTATCACTTCATCTTCAATCCCCTAATGCCATATCTTGCATCCAATTGATAAATAAAGTCAAACAATGAGCCTAGACCTGCAGATTAGAGAACAAATACACAAATCATGAATAAACCAAATAAACTCGCCAAATCAAAACCCAGTGCAACAAATTAAAGAACAAATACACATGTAAAATCATGAGATATCAAATAAACTCACCAATCAAAACCTAAAAGAACAAATACACAAATCATGAATAAACCAAATAAACTCACCAAATCAACACCCAGTACAGTAAATTAAAGAAAAAATACACATGTAAAATCATGAGATATCAAATAAACTCACCAATCAAAACCTAGTACAACTATAAAGAACAAATACACAAATCATGAATAAACCAAATAAACTCACCAAATCAAAACCCAGTACAGTAAATTAAAAAACAAATACACAGGTAAAATCATGAGATCTCAAATAAACTCACCAATCAAAACCTATTACAACTATAAAGAAAAAATACACAAGCAAAATCTCGAATAAATCAAAGCAACTGATCACCAAATCAAAACCCAATCGTAATATGACCAGATCTGACGCTCATCTTTAATTCCTAATCAAAAGTGTCTATAGTGAGAGTGTTAATAAGTGTTTATAGTGAGATTTTAATCAAGTTTTATAGTTGTACAATGTTAATAAGTGTTTATAGTGAGAGTGTTTTTATAGTTATACAGGGTTTAGGGTTTTTGTAAGGTATTATAATTCAAACTAGTTATACAACGTCTTTATTTTCACTTCTAATCAAGTATGTACTTGTACCAGAAAACGGAGCAACAGAAAAGTGAAAGAGAAAACAGAGCAACATCAAACAGAAAGAAAGTGAAAACAGAAAACATAAATAAGAGAAAACAGAAAACCCTAAGTATACTTATACCAGAAAGTATAGTTAACCCATTACTATGCTTACACCATCGAACAAATAAGTGAAACTATGTATAACTATGAGTATATATAATTATAACTATATATAAGAAACTATTTATATCTATACTTATAAGAAACTATATTTATAAGAAACTATACCAGAGTTACTACATATTTCTATGCCAATAAACATGTATTTAAACATCTGCTATAAGAATCTCATGTACAAATAGTGAACTACATAAGAATCTCATGTACTTGAACATGTATACATATTGAACTATATAATAATCTCATATAATAAGCCAATAAACATGTAAAAAGAGTGTCTCTGAGCCATCAATTTGACACAGTTACACAAATTCGAAATTCACTAAGATAAAGGACTAGGCTGTACATTAGAACTCCATATCTAAAGAATAAATTGAAGTTCAAACAACAAAGCAAAGAGATAGTTCAACCCACAGATGTTCAAGATGTTCAATAAACACGGTATCACTGACCTCGCCCTCCAAAGATGTTCAAGAATGTCCTTTAAATCCCTAATTTCAAAACCTAAAAGGGAAAAATGGAAAGGTGAGGAATATGAAACAGAATCCATTATTATCAACTAAATTTAGAGCTCAGACTACAAACCTTTTAGCTATCTCCGCTCTATCACAGCTAACTTTGTCCATCTGCAAAATGAACAAAAGAAATCAAGAAAAGTTCAAGGTTTTTTTACAGATTTGGATGAGATGGACCTGTTGAGGAGGAAGATGAAGAGGCAAACCGAACCGAACGACGGAGGAGAGGGGAACCGAGAAAGTGTGCTCAGAGGAGGCGCGGAGGTGCTCTGTTTGCTCTCTGTGTCCGCCGGTCGGACTGGGGGCTGCTCGGAGGAGAGCATCGAGAGGCGCCAGCATAGGGTGGCCGAAGAGGGTGCTAGGGAGGTGGCCGGACTGGGGGCTTCTCAGAGGAGAGCAACGAGAGGTGGCCGGACTCGGGGAAGAGGGAGATACTGATGCGGGAGATCTGGTTTGAGAGGGAGGTCTGGGTTAGAGAGGAAGAGAGAGACATGAGAGGCGATAGTTCTAGGGTTAGTGTACCGCCCAAACAAAATTAAGAAGCGGGAGTTATACCGCCCAATTTTCACAACGCACCCCAAAAAATTTAACAAGCGGAAATTATACCGCCTAAAAAATTAATTTCACTTACATAGTTACATTCAGATCAATAATTTATTTATACATTTGAAAAACAAATTTTATGTAATATATTTAGATATAAAATTTTATATATTTTGAAAAATAATTTATTTATTTATACATTTATCTGTGTGATCTATTTTTTATTTTTATGCCACTTATATATTTAAATAAAAAAATATTTTGTTAAATCGATTATCTATAAAATTAGAACCAATATATTCTATAAAATTAGAACCAATATATCTTTATCTAAATCTCAATCTCAAATCTCGATTCTCAATCTCAAATCTCGATCTCAACCTTTATCTCACTCTCAAATCTCAATCTTGGTCTCAATCTCGAACATTAATCTTGATCTCAATCTCAAATCTCGATCTCAATCTTAATCTCAAATCATAATCTAAATCTCAATATCAAATCACAATCTTGGTCTCAATTTGAAATCTCGATCTCTAATCTCAAATCATGATTTAATCTCAAATCTCGATCTTAATCTTAATATCAAATCTCGATCTTGATCTTAATTTTGATATCAATCTCAAACCTCGAGCTTAACTTGATCTTGACTTCAATCTCAATTTCAATCTCAATCTCAAAGCTTTATCTTAACCTCAATCTCAAATATCAAATATCAAATGTTCATATTGATCTTAATCTCAATTCTCGATCTTGATCTCAAATCTCAAATGTCCATAATGTCCATATTGATTTTAATCTCAAATCTCGATCACAACCAATATCTAAATCTCAAACGATAATTACTAGTCGGCTTCGGTCTAATTTTCATGTAGAAACTATGAGTATTAATAACGAAATTCGACATCGAGGATAACGAAATCGGGACTTCAATGTGGTAGGTAGGCTAGAACTCGGGTGGGGCACAAGGAAATCGGGACTTCAATGTCGATCTCAATTCCAAATCTCGACCTCAATGTTTATCTCGATATCAAATCTCAATCTTTGTCTCAATCTCAAATCTCAATCTTGTTTGATCTCAATCTCAAATCTCAATCTCAATCTTAATCTCAAATTTTTGATCTCAACCTCAATCTCAATCTTGGTCTCAATCTAAAATCTCGATCTCAAATCTTAAATCTCGATCTCAATCACAATCTCAAATCTCGATCTCAAACTTTAACTCAATCTCAAATATCAATCTCAATCCCAAACATCAATCTTGATCTTAATCTTAATCTCAATCTCAAACCTCGATCTTAACTTAATCTTGATCTCAATCTCAATATCAAATCTCCATCTCAATCTCAAATCTTGATCTTAACATCAATCTCAATCTCAAAATTTGAAAAGAGTATCATTACCATAGGTGATTAAAGTTAAACTCCAACTATGGGGTAAAATGAGTGGTCAAAATAATTCATAAACTATGAAATGTTCAACATTCATAATACTTCAATAATAAAATTATAAACTTGTAATTTTGTTAAAAGATAAGGAAAAAAATGAGACCAATATTTATATTTTTACCAAAATTAAATAACATGATTTAAAAGATAGGAACAACAACAACAACAAAACAACAACAACAACAACAACAACAATATCAACAACAACAACAATAATAACTAGTATGATCTCCGCGCCATGTCGCGGTTTTTTATAAATAAAATCTTAATAATATGTTAAATTAATATTATAAAATAATAGTAAAAGTTCAGATAATTAAATATTTTGAATTAAACCCATTGGTTGAGAAAACAATTAAAGTAATATATATAGATATATATGGGTTGAGAAAACAATTAAAGTAATATATATATAGATATAGATTACTAATATTAATTTTATGTTTCTTTATTATTAATTTTATGTTTTGAATTAATCCCATTGTTTTTTTTAAAACTTCTAAAATTATAATTTAGGCTAAGATGATGGATTAATTGAATTTTATTTAAAAAAAAAGGTTGAATAACCCACTTTTAAGGAGAGAGTGACACCTCATCAAAAATGATTCTCTTTTAATAGTTAGATATAGAGAGATAGATGGTTGAGAAAACAATTAAAGTAATATATATAGATATATATGGGTTGAGAAAACAATTAGAGTAATATATATAGAAATGTATAAATATAGATTACTAATATTAATTCTATGTTTCCTTATTATTAATTTTATATTTTGAATTAATCCCGTTGTTTTTTTTAAACTACTAAAATTATAATTTAGGCTAAGATCATGGATTAATTGAATTTTATAAAAAAATGATGGAATAACCCACTTTTAAGGAGAGAGTGACACCTCATCAAAAAACGCCTCTCTTTTAATAGTTAGATATAGATAGATTGTTTTTTTTTTATAAAAAAAACTACTAAAATTATAATTTATGCTAAGATCATGGATTAATTGAATTAAAAAAAATAATTGAATAACCTACTTTTAAGGAGAGAGTGACACCATATCAAAAATACTTCTCTTTTAATAGTTAGATAATAATAATAATAATAATAATAATAATAATAATAATAATAATAATAATAATAATAATAATAATAATAAAATAATAAAGGCAATCTTGGTGTTATTTTTCAACATTTGTTCAGGTGACCACTTCCAACATGTTCGTTGCCTGAGTGTATTGAAGCGACGAACATTGGAAAATTCGTCGTTGCCTGAGTACTACCATTTTCGGTCAACTTTCAACATTTGTTCAAGTGACCACATCCAATATGTTCGTTGCCTGAGTGTATTCAAGCGACGAACATTGGGGAATTTGTTGTTGCCTGAGTACTACCAATTTTTGGTCAACTTTGAATATTTGTTCAAGTGATCGCTTCTAATATGTTCGTTGTCTGAGTGTATTCAAGCGACGAACATTGGTGGTCGCTAGAAGTCAATTGTTTGGTGGTCAAATTATGTGTTTGTTCAGGTGACGATTTTTCCAATGTTCGTCGCTTGAATGTTGTTCAAGCGACGAACATTGGAATATGTTGGTCGCCCCAAGCCCATCCAAGCAGTGGCGGATCTACGGGTGGCTCGGGGTGGCTGGAGCCCCCCCCAATTCGAAAAAAGGTAAGTATATTTTTTATGTATCTGTTAATTTGTAATATATAGAAGTGAAGTCAAACAATATCACAAAGGCAGTGTGGCACAGTGGCAAGGCAAACGGTAGGAATTTAATGCGCAGCGAATAGGCCCAGGATCGATTCCCGTTTCCCCCACCTTTTGCATCTTTTTTTTTAAAACACCAACAACGTTTTGTTTAAAAAAAATTCACAAGCGCCCTTTTCCATCTGTTTTTTTTAAACATCAGCTTCTCATTTTTTTAAAAGCATCTGTTTTTTTTAAACATCAGCATCGATTTTTTTTTTAAAAAAAATCAGAAGCGCCTCGTTTTTTTGGGTTCACATAGAGCAAAAACGAAAACCCCGAGCCGCCCAAGCCTCTTCAAGGTTAGTTAGTTTTCTTCCTCTTTCTTTTTAATTTGATTGTTTTTAAGTTCAATTAGTTGAGACGAGATTCAATTTAGATTAGAATTTGTAAATTTGAGAATCAATTTGGGGAAATTTCTATTAGGGTTTGTGATTAATTGTGATAAATAAATCTGTGGTTTGTGATTTGAAATTGTGGTTTGTGGTTATGGTGAGAAATAAATTTGTGAATTTGTTGTTTGCGATTTAGAATTGTGGTTTGTGATCGTGGTTGTAAGAAATGAATTTGTGGTTTGTTATTTGAAATTGTGGTTTTGTGCGTTTGTTTTTTTTATAGGAGTATAAAATAAGGACAAGGATTAGTTTAAGTTGAATTTTAATTACATTGATTTTAAGTTCAATTCGTTGAGATAAGAATCGATTTAGATTAGAATTTTTGAATTTGAGAATCAATTTGGGTAAATTTCGATTAGGGTTTGTGATTTTGCTAATAAATTTGTGGATTTAAGTAGCCATTTGGGGTAAATTTGAGAATCAATTTAATTATAGATTGGAAGTAGGGAGTTTTAAGTTGAATTTTATATATTGATAGAATTTGGTTTAAATGATTTGTTAGATTTGGAAAATAACATTAATTATAATGACTTATTTAGTTCATAGGGACATAAATCTTTTTTAATGAGAAACATCGATTCTCGTCCTTTGTACTTTTCAGCCCCCCTCTAACATAAATCTTGGATCCGCCACTGCATCCAAGGTAGAGGTTGCCTTGGGTCCGGTTGGATCGACGAAGGTCCCATTGTCCGTCAGCTGAATCTTTTTCTAGCGACGAACTGAAATATGTTCGTGGTCTAACTTGCGCCATGGCGTAGTGAAAGGTATGAAGGAAAGAATGAGAATAAAAAGGTCTTTGATTTAAATCTCAATTCTTTCACTTTTTATTATTTGTTTTACTATATCGTTAATTCTTCTTGAATTTTCTCTATATTTTTTTTGTTTCTATCAACTATTTCATTAAAAATGTCATATTTATGTTTAAATTATACATTTAACCACCTGTTCAGATTATACATTTAACCTTTTATTTCAATATTTTTTAAAAAGTAATTCTTGATTTTTTTCTATATTTTTGTTTCTCTTCTATTTTTTGGTGACTCTCAACTATTTAAATACAAAAAATCATTTAAAAAATCACAATTTTAGTGTTTTTAAATATTTTTTTTAAAAAATTTTCGTAATAAATTTTACGAAATTGTTTTAGCACCCCTAACCAAAATCCTGGTTCCGCCACTGTCCTTACCTACCCTTTCTCTTGCTCGACTCCGAGTTGGAGTTGGTTTTCATCTCTAGTTTCTCGAGTTTGGTTGCCATAGAGGTGCTTGGTGAGCTCAGCAACCGGGCGGTCAATGCACTCGATAGGAGAGTCATCTTCAGCCTAACTGGTCTCCTTTTCTTCATCCTTGTCGAGCCCGATATTGGGTGCTTGGTTACACGTTCCTCCATCGCACCAGCTCTCATTTTCACATCATTAGGTGGTTGTCCCAGGTGGTTTTGTCACACCCTCACTCTCGATCGGCTCCCTGTAAGGGTATGGGTGGGCCGAAGGCCCATAACTACAATGTAATGCAATGTAGGGAGGAAAGCCCGTAAGGCTAAAAAGGCCCAAGGATAGGGCTAGTACAGGCCATATAAGGAAACAATTGTATTCGGTATAGGGTATGAATGAATATACTGAGATTCCTTTCTCCTTACCTTACTCTCTCTAACTACTCTCTCTTCCCTAAATCAAGAAACTATCCTCTTCCATAACAAATTAGTATCCAGAGCCAGCATGATCAGTCCGCCATGGCTGACGGAACGAGGTACAAAGCTCTCGAAACTCAGTTTCAGCAATTTCGCGACGAACAACAATAATTTATCATTGATACGCGAAAGCAGATCAATGAGCAGCGGCATTTGACAGACCAGAGGATCGAGAAATTGAAGATCGATGTGAAGGCAGACTTGAAGGTTTATCATGAGGAGGCGACGACGGAATTCACGAAGCTGCTCGACAGTAAATTTGAAGCGCTTTTGGAGTATATGCGCGGAATGAACGGGAATGTAAACACAGCAGGAAGAGAGGGAAGCCAAGCTGGTGTGCAACGTTCAAGATCGGACGAGATACAGCGGGAGGCATCGCAATCGCTGTCGGAATCAAACGAGAACAGTGGATCTCGCAGTGGTGGCTCCGGATCTATTGGAAATTGGGAAGGGCGAGGTGGATTCAACAGAACGCCCAAGATTGATTTTCCAGTCTTCGATGGAAGGAGGCCGAGGAGTTGGATTCAGAAATGTGACAAATTCTTTAGAGTCTTTAACATTGCGGAGGCACAGAAAGTTGAGATTACGTCAATGTATATGAATGACAGGGCAGATGTGTGGATGCAGGGGTTCATGATGCAAGATTCTCAGGTGAGTTGGTCTGAGCTAAGTAAAGCCATCTGTGCAAGGTTTGGCGAGAAGCAAGGGTCTGAGGTGGTGGAAGATTTTAACAAACTAGAGCAGGGTGATGATTTGGAGGAGTACACAGAAAAATTCGAGGAGCTGCGAGCATGTATGTTGGTATACAACCCTCACTTGTCAGAGTCCTATTTCATTTCCAGTTACATAAGTGGCCTCAAACCGGAGATTAAATCGCTAGTGAAACTCGGTAAGCCGGGGTCGTTGCTTGCAGTGTATGAGCAGGCAAAACTACATCAAGGAGCTGTTCAGGCCATTGTCAGGTTGAGTAAGCCTCCATGGCGAGGTAGTAGTAGCAGCGGGACAGCCAAGGGCATTCCTTCAGGGAGCGTCAAGCCCGGAGATGGAGTCGTTAAGACCAAGAACGTAAATCTTGGGCAGGAAGGGGATTCCAAACTACTAGTGTCAAGTATCGCGCAACGAAGGAGCTTGGGGTTGTGCTACAAGTGTGATGAGCGCTATTTTGTGGGTCACAAGTGTAAGCAGTAGACAGTGCATAGCTTGGTGGCAGCGGATGTTGATGATGAGCCGTTCGACAAGGGATCACAGGAGGAGTTAGATGAAGAGCCTGAGATATATGTTCACGCGCTTGAGGGCAGCAGTCCAAAGACTACCATCAAAGTGTGGGGTGTAAATCAAGAACGATCCTTCACAGTTTTGCTTGATAGCGGGAGCACCCACAGCTTCTTGGACATTAGAAAAGCGAAGGAGCTGGGCTGTGAACTAGTGTCGGCAGCGTTGATGGAGGTCCATGTGGCTAACGACAATCAAACATTTAGTCAGCAAAAGTGCAAAAAGTTTAGATGGGAAATGCAGGGACATTCATATGCATTTGATGTCAGGACACTGAAATTGGGAGGATGTGATATGATCCTTGGTGTCGACTTCATGACAGATTTGAGTCCAGTAACATTTGATTTTAAGAAGCGTTTCATTTCCTTTGTAGTCAACGGCAAGAAGATAGTGTTGCAGGGGATACGAGAAGAAGCATCCCTAAAAATGATGTCAGCTCGGAAGGTACAGAGATGGCTGCGAAAGGGGGTCCCATGTTTTATATCCCAAATGGCTCACGTAGCAGCAATAGGGGCGGAAGTGCCAACAGACCAGCCAAAAGTACTTGAACTTTTGGGTGAATTTTCGGATGTATTTGAGGAGCCGAGAGGGCTACCACCCAAGAGGGGTCATGAGCATACTGTCAATCTGAAAAAGGGGACTAATCCAGTGTGTGCTCGACCTTATCATTACCCTTATTTTCAGAAGACAGAGATCGAAAAACAGGTGGTCGACATGCTGATTCAGGGTACCATTCGACCGAGTCAAAGTCCGTTTGCTTCTCCGACGTTGCTGGTCAAGAAGAAGGACGGATCATGGAGGTTTTGTGTCGATTATAGACAGTTAAACGACATCACAATCAAGGACAAATTCCCTATTCCACACACTAAGGATATGTTAGATGAGTTGGGCGGGGCTGTGGTTTTTTCGAAGTTAGACCTCCGAGCTGGTTATCACCAGGTACGAATGGCGGATGAGGATGTGTCCAAGACAGCATTCCGGACCCATCACGGGCATTACGAGTTTAGGGTCATGCCATTCGGCTTGACCAATGCACCGGCCACGTTCCAAGCCTTAATGAACGATGTTTTCAGTGGATTTTTGAGAAAGTATGTGCTGGTATTTTTCGATGATATTTTGGTTTACAGCAGATCCCACAACCAGCATCTACAGCACCTAAGATCAGTGCTCGAGGTCCTCCGACAGCACAAACTCTTCGCAAAGCGATCAAAGTGCTCCTTTGCTCAAGCGCAGGTGGAGCACTTGGGCCACATCATATCGGCACAAGGAGTAGCTACGGACCCAAATAAGGTCAAGGATATGGTGGATTGGCCTACACCTCGATCGGTCAAAGGGCTGCGAGGATTTTTGGGGTTGACAGGCTACTATAGGAGGTTCATTCAGAATTATGGTGTCATTTTCAGGCCATTAACGGAACTGCTTAGGGGCAACTCGTTCAAGTGGGATGAGCAAGCAGAGGTAGCATTTCATACATTGAAGAGGACTTTAGCAAATCCCCCTGTTTTAGGCCTTCCAGATTTTGCAGAGCCATTTGAGTTAGAAACGGATGCGTGTGACTCGGGCATTGGAGCGGTGCTTATGCAGAAAGGGAGACCACTTGCTTACATCAGTAAAGCTCTTCATGGGGATCACTTGTTGATGTCGACTTACGAAAAGGAGCTCTTAGCAATCCTCTTAGCCGTGGATAAGTGGCGCCATTACCTAGAGTTGGCTCCGTTCAGCATTAAACGGATCACTAGGCCTTAAAGCACTTAGCTGAGCAACGATTGACTACACATTTACAGAGGAAGGATGTTCGCAAGTTACTCGGGCTGACGTATACTATTGCTTATAAGCAGGGACGCACTAACAAGGCAGCTGACGCCTTGTCTCGCAAGTTCGAGGAAGAAGGTGCCCAGTGCGCAATGGTTTGCTCAATCAAACCCGTGTGGATGACGGAGGTATTGCAGAGCTATGAGCATGATGTACAAGCGCATGAATTGATAGCAAAAGCTTTGTTGGGAAGTAATTCAGAGTATACAGTTCAGCAAGGTATTTTGAGGTATAAAAATAGACTTTATATTGGAAGTGACCAGCAGCTTCGGTTCAAACTATTCACGGCGTTGCATACGGAAGCTACAGGGGGTCACTCGGGCATACATGCTTCGTATTCTCGAATAAAGGCTCTTTTTTATTGGCCTTTGATGAGGCAGCAGGTGGAGAAATGGGTTAAGGAGTGCGATGTTTGTCAACGAAGTAAGACAGAGAGGATTGCAAGCCCAGGCCTTCTGCAACCATTGCTCGTTCCTTCACAGGCTTGGTCTAGTATTTCGATGGACTTCGTGGAGGGTCTTCCTAAGTCTCGGGGGAAGGATACGATCATGGTGGTGGTGGATCGTTTTACTAAGTACGCCCATTTCATCCCATTAGCGCACCCGTTTACAGCTTCAAAGGTTGCTCAAGCTTTTATGGAGAATGTATACAAGTTACATGGGTTGCCAACTGATATAGTGTCCGACAGGGATAAGATATTCGTCAGTCATTTCTGGGGGGAGCTTTTCCGAGCTTTAGGGACCTCCCTGAGCTTATCGACGGCTTATCATCTACAATCCGATGGGCAGACTGAACGAGTGAACCAATGTGTTGAGCTCTATTTGAGGTGTATGACATCGAACAAGCCGTCGGATTGGGTTCTTTGGTTGCACTTGGCGGAATGGTGGTATAACACTAATCTGCACACAACATTAGGTGTTTCACCATTCAAAGCTCTTTATAGGTATGAACCACCGCAATTGGGCATTGTGATTCCTCAAGTGAGCACAGCATCGGTGGAGGACTGGTTGAGGGAACGCCAACAGCTGATTGAGGATCTGCGCCAGCATTTGTTACAAGCTCAAGCACGTATGAAACAGATTACTGATAAGGGTCGAACGGAGAGGCATTTTGACGTGGGAGATTGGATTTTTCTTAAGCTACAACCCTATAAACAGTCCTCAGTGGCTCTGCGGAGGAACCTCAAGTTGAGCTCAAAGTTTTACGGCCCTTTTCGAGTTCTGCAGAAGATTGGGACAGTCGCTTACAAGTTGGAACTCCCTAGCTCATCCAAGATTCACCCAGTATTCCATGTTTCTCAGCTCAAGAGGAAATTGGGTTCTCTGTGTACTTCTGTCCCTGAATTGCCGTCGACTACCCCGAGGGGTGAGGTGGAGGTCTTACCGGAAGCAGTGTTGGATACTCGGTTGTTGCGCTTGGCAAACGGTGAGCCGGTGACGGAGTGGCTAGTGAAGTGGAAGAACTTGCCGATCGAGGAGGCAACCTGGGAGCCGACCGGCCACATCTTGCATCAGTTTCCGAACTTCACCCAGGCTTGAGGACAAGCCTTCTCATCGAGAGGGGCAATGTAAGGGGATGGGTGGGCCGAAGGCCCATAACTACAATGTAATGCAATGTAGGGAGGAAAGCCCGTAAGGCTAAAAAGGCCCAAGGATAGGGCTAGTACAGGCCATATAAGGAAACAATTGTATTCGGTATAGGGTATGAATGAATATACTGAGATTCCTTTCTCCTTACCTTACTCTCTCTAACTACTCTCTCTCTTCCCTAAATCAAGAAACTATCCTCTTCCATAACACTCCCATCTTGGTGTTGGACTTAATTTGTTTTGGTTTTATTGGAGGATTTTCATGTGTTGATCAATAATCCTTTTCGGTTTAGCATATGCATATGCCAATGCACGGATTTCAGTCCAGTCCAGATCATCTGCATCCTCTGGTGCAACCTTCGGTGCATCACAAAATTATTTTGCCTATAAATAAACATTGAAAAAAAATTTAAAAAAAATTTCTAGATTATATACCCTTAGATTGATATGTTTATAAAATTTTATTATGAAATTTCAAGTTTTAAAAATACAAATAATTAAAATATCGATTATTTTAGAAAATAATTTTTATTATTTTTTAAAACATGAATTTTCATAATAAAATTTTATAAACATATCAATATAAGGGTGTAGAATTTAGAAATCTAGAATTTTTTTTAAATTTTTTTGTCAATTTTTATTTATATCCGAAATAATTTTGTGATGCACCGAAGGTTGCACCGTAGCTAGGATGCAGATGATCCGAACTGGTTTCAATAGGTTTGATTTTGAGATTCCTACTTTGGTTGTACGAAGGGGCCTTGTTCATAGTTTCCCCTCTAACCCACTCGTCTTTTCCCATATCCCCTTCTCGATCATCCACTGGGTTTTTTTGGATCAAAGTATTTCTTTCTATAGGGACACTCATTGAAGGTGTGATCCGGTTCTCCGCAGCATCCGCGGCCTTTTGGGATCTCTTCTAACCACACGAGGAAAGCCATCAATTCCTCATTCAATTCTCATCCGGCACGCACATATACTTTCTTGTTATCCGGGGATTTAATAAGGTTGGCATTGATGCATATGCAGGGGTACGTATTTCACCCTATTTCCCTTCGTCGTAAATGTTAGCAGTATATATTTTATAGAGTTGTACATATTTACGATTGTACCCTCAGGGTTTTCACCCAATGATATATATACAGGAGTAGGCTCCTCTGAGATCCTTCAAGGAGTCAGTTATCCAAACACTTACATGGTATCACAGCCTTTTGTGAAACCCTAAATTTTTTTTCATTTCACAAATTCAATCGATCTAGCCGCCGCCGCTCCTATAGCCGCCGCCGCCCCACACCCGCTGCCCCACACAGCCCTGCCGCCGCCGCCGCAGCCCGCCGCAAGGGCCTCTTTCATGACAATTAATCCGCTAGGGCCGCGGATCTTGAGGGAAAATTCATCAACACCCGTCAGGAGAGTTTCTCCACCGTCTCCGACTATTGCCTTGCCATCAAGGCTATCGCCGATCAACTTGGCGATGTCGGATACAAGGTTAGTGAAGAGCGCCTTGTTCTTCAACTTATCAATGGCCTATCCACCAAATTTGATGACGTCGGCGGTATGATAAGCAACACCTCTCCGCTGCCGACTTTCATGGTGGCTCGCAGCATGCTCTCCAGGGAGGAAAGCCGTCAGGGCCGCCCTCAGGCTCCTTCCCATGTCCTGGTGTCCTCCAAGGACTTCCTGCCCACGAACCTTTACCCCCGAAACCCACAAACAAACCAGCCCAGGCCGACCAACCAGCGCGGAGGCCGTGAGCAAGGGAGGAGTACCCGCCGGGGCCGCGGCGGCGGCCGCAGCAACATGCCGCAGCCGCAGCACTACCCACCGCAGCCCCCACCGCCCTACCCGCAGCACCCCTGGTATGCCCCCCGCCGCCCTGCCCCTATCCGACGTGGGCGGGCTAACCACCGCCGTCGATACTCCGCCCCTACCGCCCTCCACCACCGGCGGCCCCTTCCCCGGCGCTATACGCCTCCCAGCCGCAGCCGTCGACCCCCATGCACACCGATCTCTCCGCCGCTTTCTCCACCATGAGACTTCAGCGGCCGGACGACAACTGGTATATGGATACCGGGGTCTCCTCACACATGACGAACGCGCTAGGTAACTTACAAACTGTTTTCAATTCTAGTACTTTACCATCTATCTATGTCGGAAATGGCGCCCCCCTATCCATTGTCGGTTCAGGTCAAGCAACCCTCCCCACTGGCACACCTCTCCGCCTTAACAACGTCCTACTTGCCCCTGACATTGTCAAGAACCTCATCTTTGTTCGTCAATTTACCATTGATAATCACGTGGCTGTCCAATTTGACCCTTTTGGTTTTCTTGTGAAGGATCTTCGTATGGGGACCCCAATCATGCGGTGCAATAGTTCCGGCGACCTCTATCCACTCGCCCCAGCCCGCAAGTTAGCCACTGCCACCCCCACCGCCCTCATCACCCTTAGTTCCGACTTGTGGCATGCTCGTCTTGGCCACCCTGACGATCACGTGCTTCAAAGTCTCCACTCTAGCAATTTCATTTCTTGTAATAAAGCCTCGGGCGTTTGCACTTCATGTGAGATCGCCAAGAGAAAAAGACTTCCCTTTAGCATTTCCCATTCTCATACTTTTGCACCTTTTGACATTATTCATTGCAATTTGTGGACATCGCCTATTCCTAGTGCTAGTGGTTTTCGATATTATTTGGTTGTGCTTGATGACTTTACCAATTTTGTTTGGGTTTTCCCACTCCGCCATAAATCGGAAACACAGGGCCACATTGTTAGCTTCCACAGGTTTGTTCACACCCAGTTTAGTTTTCCTATCAAGGTCATTCAGTGTGACATGGGAGGCGAGTTCGACAACAACATTGTCCGCTCCTTTTGTCAACAACAAGGGAAAGCCCTCCGCTTCTCTTGTCCACAAACGTCACCTCAAAATGGCAAAGCGGAACGCATTCTCTGCACGCTCAATGACAAAACCCGAACTCTCCTTCAACATGCCTCTTTACCCCCCTCTTTTTGGGTTGAAGCACTTCACATGGCCACTTACCTCCACAATATCCTACCATCCAAGGTCATTGGCAACTCCATCCCAACCTTGGCACTCTACCATCGCTACCCATCCTACAATCATCTTCGAGTGTTTGGATGTCTTTGCTTTCCCAATATGAGTGCCACCGCTCCTCATAAGCTCTTTCCACGGTCCACCAAATGTGTCTTCTTAGGCATTTACCCACACCATCGAGGCTACCGTTGTCTTCGCTTGGATACCAATTGGGTAGTGACATCTCGCCACGTGATTTTTGACGAACATACTTTCCCCTTTGCCTCCCAACATCAACCCACCGTCCCCACACCCCAAGAACCCAGCGACTCGGCCACATTCCCACCCCTCCCCCCTGCTGCACCTGCACATGCTGTGGCCGTCGCCCTAGTGTCGCGGCTGCCGCCTCCCGCAACGCCCGCCCCAACCATGACTACCCGATCCCAAACTGGGATCGTCAAACCCAACCCCAAATACAACCTCCTCACCCCATCCACTCACATATCCCCTATACCTAAGTCACCACACAAGGCCTTACAGGACCCGAACTGGCATGCCGCCATGGTCGATGAGTTTAGTGCTTTAATTAAAAATGGCACGTGGGACCTCGTTCCTAGGCCTCGGGACTCTAATATCATTAATTGCATGTGGTTGTTCAAACATAAGTACAAGTCGGATGGGTCACTTGAACGACACAAGGCTCGCCTCGTTGTCAATGGTAAGTCTCGGCAGGTTGGTGTGGACTGCGACGAAACTTTTAGCCCGGTCGTCAAACCCGCTACCATACGCACTGTGTTGAGCATCGCTCTCACTAAGGACTGGCCTATTCACCAGCTGGACGTCAAGAACGCTTTTCTACACGGTAACCTTCAGGAAACTGTGTATATGCAGCAACCTCCAGGCTTCTATGATCGCTCGCGACCCTCTCACGTCTGCCTACTCCGGAAGTCTCTTTATGGGTTGAAAGAGCCACCCCGCGCCTAGTATCAGCGATTCGCCACGTACCTCACTGCGATTGGTTTTCAAGGCAGTTAGTCAGATCACTCCCTCTTTGTGTTCCATTCGAGGTCTGACATGGCGTATCTCTTGCTGTACGTTGATGACATTATGCTTACTGCATCCTCTCCATCATTACTGTCTCGCCTGATGGGACTGCTGCGTTCGGAGTTTGCCATGACTGATCTTGGTCCACTGACCTACTTTCTCGGCATCTCTGTGACTCGCACTCAGGATACGTTGTTTCTTCATCAGAAGAAATATGCCCTTGAGATTGTCGACAAGGCTAGGATGACATCTTGCAAGCCCGCCACCACTCCTGTCGACTGCAAGTCCAAGCTCGATGCTGCCTCCAGTCCCAAGGTTGATGACCCTACCGCCTATCGCAGTTTGGCGGGTGCCTTCCAGTATCTGACGTTCACTAGGCCAGACATTGCCTTTGCCGTCCAGCAGGTTTGCTTATACATGCATGATCCCCGTGAGCATCATCTACAGGCGCTCAAGCGGATCATCCGGTACATCAAGGGCACCAGTGACCTGGGGTTGCACCTCTGTCGCGGCCGTTTCGACACCCTTACAGCCTACTCGGACGCTGACTGGGCGGGTTGTCCGGAAACTCACCGCTCTACCTCTGGCTTCGCCGTATACCTTGGTGACAATCTGGTATCGTGGTCCTCCAAGCGTCAGGCGACCATATCTCGCTCCAGTGCCGAGGCCGAGTATAGAGGTGTCGCCAACGTCGTGGCGGAAACCTGCTGGCTACGCAACCTCCTCTGTGAGCTTCGCGTGCCACTTCGTGCCGCTACATTGGTCTACCGCGACAATGTCTCCGCCGTTTACCTCGCCTCGAACCCGGTTCAGCACCAGCGGACCAAGCACATCGAGATTGATATACATTTCGTTAGAGAGAAGGTCGCTCTAGGCCAGGTTCGAGTACGTGTTACATGTCCCTTCTGCCTATCAGTATGCGGACATCTTCACAAAAGGATTACCTACTCCTCTTTTTACTTCTTTTCGTTCCAGTCTTACTATTCGCTCACCTCTAGCTGTGACTGAGGGAGGATGTTAGCAGTATATATTTTATAGAGTTGTACATATTTACGATTGTACCCTCAGGGTTTTCACCCAATGATATATATACAGGAGCAGGCTCTTCTGAGATCCTTCAAGGACCCAATTATCCAAACACTTACAGTAAATGCATCCAATTTCAATACCTTGTTACACTTCCCATTTTCCTCAATGATCGAGGTGATCACATCTAAGCTTATGTATTCAGCTAGTACGCCGGGTATCCGGATCCATATATCAAGCATCGTATTCGGCTCCGCAGTCAGATCGAACCCCGGTCACCATTCCTTTAAGAGGAGAAGCTGACTGAGGATATGAAAAGGTCTCTCTTCCCATATCCTAGCCTTGTCTTCGGGTTTGTCAAACTTGTGTTGAACCAATTATTGATTTTTGGCATCAATTGTAACCCCAAGTATAATCTTATTTTAAAAAAATAATATAAAATATAAAATTTAATATAATTTATATTTTTTTAAAAAAATGTACGTACTATCATAAAGTCAAATCACGTCCTTATTTTAAAACGGAAAGAGAGTATATGTTTTCGTGTTTCGTGGCGATTTTTTAGAAATTGATATTGGTGAAGTATATTTAAAAAAAAGCTAGAATGATTCAAGAGGAAAGGAATATTCAAATACGGTTAGAGGTGGCGATGGTGAGCCACGAAGGTTTTGATGGACGCCTAGAGGAGGTGGAATCGGTGGATAAAGGGTGGTTAATTAAAAAAATACAAATATAAATAAAGTGGGGGTACGTATTAAGGTTAATGAGTGGTTACTTTCTGTAATAATTTAAGAATAAAAGATTATTTTATGCAATTAGTTAGCCTAAAATAAACTGTACGTCACTCATTTCACATAATATAATACTCTATCCGTTCAAAAATAAATGATGTTTGACTTTTCCGCACGCAGTTTTAAGAGCTAAAAACTATATAAATCTTATTTATTTTAATTAATTTTTTTCACAATTTAATACTTATTACTAATAGATACGGAGTATTAAACTATGCAAAAAATTAATTAAAATAAATAAAATTTTATATAGTTTTTAACTTCTAAAACTATGTGCACAAAAGTTAAACATTATTTATTTCCGAACGGAGGGAGTATGTAACTACCACCTCTCGCCGGTCTTCCCTACAAAGCCTAGTCTTTCGACTCTTTCTCCTTTGGATCTATAATTAATAATACTGTACTCCGTATTAATTAACTAATTCCACTCTTTTTTTTTTGTTGTTGTTGTTGTTGGATCGATCGATTGATAAATCCAGGGCGAGAGATCGAGTTGGATCGGATCGAATCGAGGAGGAAATGGTGCCGATAAGAGCGGTGTTTGGCTGCGTGATTTGGTCGGTGATGGAGTTGCTCTCAATTAGGTTCACCAGGGCTTCGAATTCCACAAGCTTGGCAATGGCGTTATCCGACTTCCAGAACCGGATTGCTTCTTTCTCCTTGAGCGCTGAGTTTCAACCCGATCATGCTTTGATTAATACTCCTACTACTTAATTTGCTCTATTTTATGTTTCTAATTTCTTTCTTTCATTCTTAATTGGCCCTTAATCTTGGTGTACGTAGCTATATATATATATATATATATATATATATATATATATATATATATATATATATATATATATATATGCCTATGCGGGTGGCCGGTTTCGATCTCCTACTGTTGATAGAAATTAAATGTTTGATCGCCGGTGATTAATTTGGATGAAGATGTGAGCAACGTACAGGAAACTATGATCTGTACAATGGTTCTTGCTGGAGTAAAATTTTTTGTTTTTTCTTGCCGACCATATGAACAATTCGACTTCGTGTTTGGTTGAATTTCGAGCGGATTTATTAGAAAATAGATTATATATATGTAGAATTATATGTTATATATTAATATATATTTTCGACAATAGTACGTATAATTTTATTTTTATATTAAGATAATCCTATTACATAAAGTAAATTAGCTTAAGATACAAAATATGTATTAACAAGATAATTGAAATCAAATTGCATCAGAGCCATTTTTGTTAAGGAATAAATTAGATTAATTCAGTAATTATCTAGTTAGTTACTTAGTTCCTTGTATGTAGGTGTTTTTAAATTTGTAAAGTAGTTACTCAAAGCCTAGCAGATTGATGGAGAGAATCTGTCAATAGTTAGCTAATGTAAGTTAATGCTATATATATACTGGTGTATCCGGAGGAAATATATACAACAAATTAAAACAACCTTCAAGTCTTACATGGTATCAAGAGCTTGGTCACTTTTGACCCCAAACAAGTGCTTTTTTCCTTCCTTCCATGGCTGCCACAAACAATCCCCAAATCCCAAATGATGTTGAACTAACCTGTCTGTTCATCATTGTCCAATTCCATAATGTAATTAAGTTGACTTCTATAAATTACATTTCTTAGAAGGCTCAAAGTATGCCCACACTAGTCGGATATGGTCTATTCAAATTCAAGGATGGCTCCCATCCGACACCGGCTACAACCATATCACAACCAACAGTGTTGAAAGCCCAGTACTGCATATGCAACATGGATGCGCCAAGATCAACTGTTGGTTGGTGCGCTTGTCGGTACTTTATCAGCAAGTGTCGCTCCTTTGGTGACCCAAGCAAAAACTACCCAAGAAGCATGGAAAATCCGTGAGGATACATATATATGCTAAATCCTTGAGGATACTTTTCACTATATGCTCCATTCTCTACAAAAAAAAATATTTTGACATTTATTTAATCTTAAAAAAATCATAAAAATTATATTTATATTATTAACATCTATTTTTATATATGCACAAAATTTTATTTTGAAAAATCATGTTTTGAAATTTTTAATAATTATAAGTTGTTAAATATTGACTCTTTAATTTTTGAAAATTATAAAACATGATTTTTTAAAATAAAAATTTATGAATATATAAAAATAGATGTTAGTAATATAAATATAATTTTTATAATTTTTTTAAAAGATTAAATAAATGTCAAAATATTTTTGTGTTGTAGGGAGTGGATCATAGGGAAGATCTGATGGCTCACTATCGATTGAGTCCAAATCTGAGGTCTCCACTTTTGTTCCCCAGGGATTCCCTGCGTTACCTCTACCAACTGTCAGAAGTGATGGCTCACATTGTCCCAGTTCCAACACCGCTCGCCTTCGCTAGTTTCGACCTCCGCTCTCTAGTTTGCTCGTGGTTGCTTTGTCTTTGTTGATTTGTTTGTTTTTTCCGGCTCTTTTCATAACGGTTTGTCCGTTGCCGATTTTTTCGGCCTCTCGTCTTACCGGACATGTCCGGTGAGTCGAATTCTCTCCGGTTCAAAAAAAAAAGAAAAAAAAAGGGAAGAGTAGGAGATGTGGATTGCCTAATAACACCTCCTCCCCGACAACACCAGCTCCAGTACCCTCTCCTAATTCTACTCCCCCAACAAATCCGACTCCTCCATCTCCTAATTCTAATCCCTCAACAAACCGGACCCCACCATCTCCTAATTGTGCTCCACACCCTTAATTATGATGCCAATCCTATCCCTTTCCAAACAGATCCTCATCCGGTCGTACCTAACCCCGGGGGATCTCTCACCTCAAACAGAAACAAATAGGTTACAGTTACACACTTCTTCTGAGCTTATTTCATGACTTCCATTAACATCGTTGTTGTCAATTGTATCCTTTAAAACCCAATAGATCTTATTATAAGGAATCATCCGCTTCACCCTTCCAGACCACATATCATCAATCCATTATCTAGTCTATGGAGTCAATCAATCTCTTAGTTCAATCAAATAATTACCCGATTTTAAAATTTTGATACGGAAATATTGATCCCTCCGTATCAAAATTTTAAGTCGTTTTAGGTTTTTTCACAGGTTTTAATAAAACACATCTTTCTATCAACATTATCATTCCACTAATTTTTTTTCATAAATTTTAATTTAGAATTTTCGCCAAATGCCCCTGAGGTTAAAGCTAATTCGGGTGGTGTATAAAAGTTTGACATATTTCGCCAGGTGCGCCTGAGGTTTTTATTTTTTTTGTCAAATACCCCTGAAGTTTTCATTTTTTTTCGCCAAATGCCCTTTTGTCGAATTTGTTAACATTTTGGTGGAAAACTAGTACAATCCTCCCGTCATAGTGCGTATTTTTCTTTTTAGACAATAAAAATAAAATTTTATAAGCATAAAAAATTACTACGATAAATTTAAATAAAATATTATCAAACGTCAACATAAAATAGAAAAAAAAAATAGATTTGATAATTAAGTAAAAAATAATTAAAATATTTATAAAAAAATGTGTAAAAATTACATGATTTTAAGATTTAAGTAGAATATGTTGATTGGGTTAAAATTCTAAAATAAATGTGGTTATAACACCTAATAAAAATATATGCTTATGATGTAATAGTTTGGTATATCTAGATTGATTAAAAAAGGTGTACAAATTTCATTAGTTTGCTATTTTTTTTCTAGATTTAGTTGATTGGGAGGAAATTGTAAAACTAAAATGATTATGTCATCTAAGCAAAAATATTTCTCATTTAATAGTTACAATAGGTAAATCTCATTGGTTAAAAAATATTAAAAAAAATTTATTATTTGAAAATTTATGTAGATTAGGTTGATTGGGTGAAAATCCAAAAATTAAGATTATTATATATATAAAAAATAGTTTTCATTATATATACACACACGTAGCTAAAGAGAGAGAGAGAGATTGGTTGCTTCGGGAAAAAAAAAGAATTCGTATATTTGGAACTATGTATTTTTTTTAAAAAAAGTTTTGAATTAATCTCATGGTTTAAAAAAATAGCATAAAATGATATCATGTAATAATGCATAATGAAATTATACGGAGTATTGTATAGTTAATATTAACTTTATTACATAAAAGTTTTGAATTAATCCCATTGGTAAAAAAAAATATAGTATAAAATGATATTGTGTAAATAAAATTAGATAATTTAGTTACTATAATTAAATGATATTGTGCAAATAATACCTTACAAAAATATAATGAAATAATATTTTCTTTTCTTTTTATTTTCATCCAAAATGTTAACAAATTCGACATAGGGGTATGTGGCGAAGAAAATAAAAACCTTAGGGGCATTTGACGAAAATAGTAAAAACCTCAAGGGCACCTAGCAAAATATGTCAAACTTTTGTACACCACACGAATTAGCCTTAACCTCAGGGGCATTTGACGAAAATTCATATTAAAAATTTTATTGTTTTTTAATACCCTCTACATTTTTAACCAATCAAAATTTTTAAAAAAATCAACATCACATAAATTGATACAAATCATTAATTACTATCCTTTACCTAGAAAACCTAAAATAACATTTATTTTGATACGAAAATAAAGACCTAAAACGACCTAAATTTCGAGACGGAGGGAGGAAAATCCTATCATTCAATGTATCTAGCTAGCCAATTCAATGGGACCAAGGCAATTAAGTAAATCTCAAGGTATATCAATCAATGACTCGACAAGGTCCAAGCTTCTGGTTTTCGCTCAAACTAGATGGAGCTAGAGGCGGAGAGAGATGCAAAGGGATCGATCAAGAGAGTTTACGACTCAACGCACCCAATAATTAACCTAAACTTAATTAACCTTAATTGTAGATCTCTTATCTCATTGATTATTGAAGAGCTCAACTCCAATCATCTATTTGATTTTGTTTGATTAATTTAATTAACTGGGTAATCGTAGACATATATGGGAAGGGGTTCGGTCAATTTCTTGCATTATTAATTATTCCGTTTGTCTTTGTGAATTAAGATGAGTTGATTCTTTTGGATGAATGGTTTGAGGGTTTGAATAAAATCGGCCGAAAAGACAAATAAGTATATTAAATGACCCCCTAAAACATATTGGTATATTAAAAGACTCAAGAGACAAATAGGTATATTAAAAGTGTTCATATGGACAAATTGGTATATTAAAAGACTCTAGTGGACAAATAACCTTTTTTTACATCATTAGACTTCCTTTTCATTTTATTTTAATAATAAAATCATTTTAATATATTTTTATAATGATTAATTGGTTACATACTCATATAAACTTATTCATTTGATTGTATAATCATAAAAAAAAAATTAAATTTTGCATATATTTCTATCAAATTATAAAACTATTGGATTTTTATCATTATTTGTCACTAATAATATTTATTATATAAATTTAATAAATAAATATTTTATTACAATGGTTGTTTATATAAATTGCACAAATTAAATTGTCCTGTAAAATATGAGCTAATATTTGTTTAGAAACCACAAAAAATATTTAATAAAATAAAAATGAAATAGGAGAATTTTTATAAAACCTTGCAGAATAAAATAAGTTAAAATTATATTTCATATGCTATTTTTATTATTATTATTATTATTATTATTATTATGATTTATTTTCTAAAAATAAGCAATAAGTGTTTTAACTTGCAATTTGTAAACCAACTATTAAATAAGCGTTTTTTTTGTAATTTATACAAAAAAACCAATAATTTTTTTATGTAATAAGATTTTATACAACATTATTAATTACAAACATATGACAAAAAAAATAGTTTTATAATTTTATAGAAATATATCCGAATTTTTATTTTTGTATGATTATATATTCAAATGAATAAGAGTTAAATAAAGAATTAATTATTTAAAAATATATGAAAATTTTTTATTAAGAAAAATCAAATGACATGAAGCCAAATGAGGCAAAAGGGCTATTTGTCCCTTAGAGTTTTTTAATATACCAATTTGTCCATATGAACACTTTTAATATACCTATTTGTCTCTTGAGTCTTTTAATATACCAATATGTCTTAGGGGGGTCATTTAATATACCTATTTGTCTTTTCGGCCGAATAAAATCTCTCAAACGTTAATTATCCAATAATTTTTTTTCTGAGCAAAAATTATCCAATAATTTTGAGCAAACTATTGTTGAATTCAAACAAAGGTATGGCCTTGATGCATTCGGGTATGTGATGATTCAATTGCATTAAGTTGTTGAGCAATTTTTGGAGTGGGGTTTTTAGGTTTTCTTTATCATTCGATTCGATTGGTAACCATTTTTAAAAGTATAAAAGGACTTGATGTAATTTATTAATATTTATGTTGCCATTAGACATTTTCTAACTTGTCAATAAATGACTACTAGCAGCGACCAACCTTCTGAACAAATCACCGAAGTTAGGCACAAGGAGAAGCCTAAGGACAAGTCCATAACCAAGCCCAGCTCACAGCACTTGCACTTAGGAAATAACTCAGAACCTTCCTATAATGAATTGTAAATTCTATATATATTCATGTATTGTTGCTGCACAGTAATGAATGAAATAGTACAATCGGTTTCCACCATCACAATGGTGTCTGCAAAACCCATTTTGTAGAATGGAATCAGAGCGGAAAAGCCAAACGGCCCGACTCTCGATCCTGGGCTAGCTAAAAAGAGAATGAGATGCTAGACCCGTTGTTCAAGTGTCAACTAGAGGCGAAAAACGACCCTAGTTGCACTTGCGGGGGCGTGTTGAGAGAATGAAAGATGTGAAGAGACCAAAAGAGTCCCACATCGATAATATGAACAAAGAAGCCTTAGTATATAAGCAAGTGGGTTACTCCTCCTATAGCCAATTGGTTTTAGGATGGAACCCCGCTCGGTTTATGTGCTAGGCTATTAGCGCAAGGGCGCACGTGTGCACACGACCCCCAATCCCGAGTCCCAACAGGCTTCAGTATGGTATATACCCATTATATTATTATAATTTTATATACTCATTTTATTATGGATTTTTCCACTAATTGATTAATTGGCCAAATTTCAAGTGTCCGGAAAAGCTTGATTGATGCGAATCCTAGTTCCGAATGGTGTCCAGTCTCCACTTTTCCCATCCCTTAACATTAGTTTAGCCAAAAATAATCAAATATATGATTCTTATATGCTCACAGTACTTTAGTGTAAAAGTCATAGAAATCATATTTTTAAAAATTAATAGCTATTTTTCAGAATATGATTTCTGTGGTTTTTTTACGCCAGAATTTTGTGAGTACTATTCATAATGAAGAAGGAGAGGGAGAGGGAGAGGGAGAGGGAGAGGGCTGCTATCTGAGCCGAACAGCTCGAGCTCGGCTCGTTCAAATATGTAAAACAAGCCGAGCTTGAATAAGGTTTTGGGCTCGAAACGAGCCCGAGCCGAGCTCGAGCTCGAAAGCTCGTTTTTTTCCCGAAAATACCCCTAGGGCAAATTAGGATAAAAGGGTGAAGAGAAGCGCTTGAAGACGGGCGCCGACACCCCGTCTCCTACTCTCTCCAAGTCTACTCTCTCTCTCTCTGGCTCCTTACCTTCAGATCTACTCTCTCTCTAACTTTACTCTCTCCGACTTCATATCTACTCCTCCCGGGCGATTCTTCCATGGCACTCTTCCGTGGCAAGGAATCAAAAAATCACATAAGAAAACCCTCATTTTCTCCAATCGCAAGTTCACAACCATGATAACACAGGAAAAGATCGGAGATTTCGGCGATGGAGGACCAGCGGCGGAAGGTGGCGGAGTCGACGAATAAGGCGGAGATTCTAGAGGCACTGGCGTCGGTGGCGGAAGTGGAGGAGGAGGAAGTAAGTGAGAGCGGGAGTGATTACACATTGGAGGACGAAGGAACCGAAGATTACAGAAGAGGAGGCTACCATGCCGTTCGAATCGGAGATACCTTCAAGAATGGAACCTACATCGTTCAGAGCAAGCTCGGTTGGGGCCATTTCTCCACCGTTTGGCTTGCTTGGGACACCAACCAGTCTGCGCATCTCTCTCCCCCTCCTATCCGTTTCTTCTCTTTGAATTGTCCTTTGGATTCTTTATTCTAATTTGCGTTGGTCCTTTGGATTCTTATCTTCCTGTTGTTCTGGTCAATGTTCCTGTTGTTCTTTGTACATTAATAAATATGGATGATTGGAAATTTGTAGAATTGATGAATTTTTTATAAGCAATTTGTTAATCTTCTTGTTGGTTTTGTTCATATTCCTTTCTAATTTGCATTTAGGCTTTTGGTTAAAAACCGAGCCGAACGAGCTTGAGCGAGCCCAACTGACGAACTCAAACGAGCTTAGGCTCGTTCGTCCATCTTGTTCGAGCTCAAACAAGCCGAGCTCGAGCTTCACCCTGGGCTCGCGAGCCGAGCTTGAGCGCCGAAAAAAGCTCGAATAATTTTTGGGCTCGAGCTCGGCTCGGCTCGTTTCCCGTTCGAGCCAAGCTTGAACATGTCAAGCTAGACTCGTTCGGCTCGAATATCACCCCTAGAGAGGGATGATGGGGTGGATGAGAATGGTATAAAAGTGAAGGTTATTATCAAGGGTTGATGTTGTGAAAGATGTTGTCAAGGATGTTGTCGAATATGTCAGCAAGGAAATGAATGTAGAGATGAATGTGAAGGATGGGCGAAAAAATGGGAAGGCTGCAGACAAGGATGTAGAGGTGGTTGTGAAGGTTGGGGGGAAAGATGGGGAGGCTGGGGAGAAAGATGTAGAGGTGCATGTGAATGATGGGGAAAAGATGGGGAGACTGCGAACAAGGATGGAGGTGAAGAAAAGGTTGTCTATGATAAGGGTGGTAAGACGGATGGTACAACTGAAGAGGATGAGAAGGCACCAAAAGGATAGGATGATGAAATAAGTTTTTTTTGGTGACATGGTGTTTATGGTTGGGTGACACGGCAAATCTGGGACCCAATTTAAAGTTTGATTATTTTTTGACAAGTCGGTAATGCTGATGTGGTTAGTGAGTGTACAACTGAATGCAGGGAGAAGCTCTCATAAAAAGTAGTTAAGGTATCCCGTCTAGATTATAGGAATCTATCTGCTGTGAATTAAAACCAGTCTTTGCTATTACTTGATGGTGACATAGTTTATTTTGTTGGGTGACAGGGGTGAATGAATCTGAGATTGAAACTTAATCTATTATTTCGTGTTCCAGGTTTCTGAGGCTGCTAAGATTGTTGTGTTGGCTGATAATACAACTAAAGGGAAGGAGAAGGTCCCACCACTAGAGGGCGTGCGAGGCATAAAGACGAGGAAGGCTCCAGGTGGTGATGGAGAAGACATGACTCCCCCTGCGAAGAAATCACGAGGCCAAAAAGGGAAGGAAGCAGTAGTCAGCACGAATGCCATTCAACTTGGACTTGTGTCCGTTTTTGGCAACGATGGCTTAGCCTGGTGGCTCGTAGCGTACCCCAAATTTGAATTTTACATTGTAACTATTCCACAAAGGTAGAGAAGTGGAACTCATAATGGAAAAGATCTCATCTACCAATGACATCCTTCATCCTATGCATATCTGTATATAGTGGGGATGAGGAGAAATGGAAAACAACCTATGGCAGGGAGCTGACGAATAATTTGTTTACCTTCATGCAGACGTCCAGATTTTGGGTCACCATTGAGGTACGTAATTAGTTTTAGATTTTTGAATCCCAGCATAGTTAGTGCATTTGTAGTGGATTTTGATTTGGTTTGGACTTAAAAATAGAGGTCGTAAAGAGCTCGTCTTACTAGTGTAACCCCACTGCTGCAACACATGGAGCAGGCATGTTATCTTTTGCGTAAAAAGGTAACAGAGAGGGGCAACAAGGTCGGTCGTCGAGTTGTCGTTGTGGACAACTTATAGGCGTGCTTACTTGAAAGGGAATGGAAGACATACAACGCGAACCCGGACAGCTACAAGGCAAAAAAGTATACGTTGGACTACTTTGACGGGGCTCCCTCGCGAAGATGGGGCTTGCGTGGGCAGGGGTGGACCTCGCCCTTCTTCCATGTAACCTAAAGAACAAACATTGGATGGCCTTTGCGATTGAGTTGAAGGAGTGGCAGGTATGCATCTATGACTCGAATGTGCACCTCTTTACGGACCGGCAGGTTCTGGTGAACTTAAGCCTGTGTCACCCATCTAGTCCTCGTACTCATGAATGCCCACCTAGAGTTGAAGGCCACCTATGCGGAGAAGGTGCCAACGACATTTTCACTACATGCGACAATGGACTTCTGCAGAACAAGCAAAGGTAAGTTGTTTGCCACACTTCAATTTCAATTCATTTGAGGTGGTAACCGCGTCATATCTCTCTAATCCTATCATCCCCCATACAGTGGAGATTGTGGCCCGTACACGATCAAGTTCATGTAGCTCGTCATTGAGGACGCCCCCAGTTTTGACGGACTAGACGACGCGATCAGGTTCATAAATGTAGGATGGGGAGGATCACATTTGTTAAACTATATAAAACATAGTTTCTATGGATATGTAATAGATTTTTATAAAGCAATTAGTGAAGAAGTTAAAGATATAAGGAATTATAGAACTCAAGTATTCATGTTCACATTACTATACAAAGTAATAAAGATGAATTCATTAGAGAAAACGAAGATCGACAAGATAAAGAGACCTTAGGGTGGCAAAAGAAAATAAATAATTTAGAAGTATATAACACAAAATATATTGAAAATTATATCTCCTAATTTGAACGTACAATATTAATATTGGGTCACAAGGTTTGAAAAGACGAAGTGTACTATATTTCGAGTTGGGTTCACAACTTTTATTGATTCTCCTATATTCAAGGGATTAATTCAGCAAGCTATGGACAAATCAGAATCCATTAAAGAATATCTTCAAAAAATCGAAGGATGAATGTTTCTCTTCAGAAGTTCATGAATGAGTTATTGATTATCAGATCACTTATGATCGAGAATATGTAGAATCCTTAATGTGAGATCAAGACCTTGATAATCCTTAAGGACTTGAAATGGATTATGAAGATGGAGATCTTGAAGCCAACAGGGAGAAGAAGGGGTTCAGAATCTGATAATTGAAAACGTCAAGTTGCACAAGCACACTTGTTGTACTTTTCTATTTGCTTTTTGTTTTGGCATTTTTTGGAATGTAAGTGCTTGTACTGTAGCCATAAGTGAGTTCCTTTATGCTTTTATTATAGTCTAGGTCAACCTATCGACCATGGGTAAAAGAAACATTAGGAGGCATCCAATGCTCTCTAACATGATCTATAAACAGAGCTCTCCAAATTCTCAAAAGATACAAGCAAATTCCCATCAAATTCTAGAGAAAGAAAAACTTATGTAAGATAGAGGGGGTCTTGTAAATCATAAAGAGAAGTAGAAGAGCTTTGAATGCTTAGTGGATTAGTGTTTCCATCGCTCTAAAGTTCAAGACCCTTCAATGGATCTTTCTGATATGCGTGTTGTTAGTTTGTAAGCGTTTTCATTTCAAGTTTGTTTGTCTGTTGTAATCTTTCAAATTCAATCAGAGTTTGTTTTTAAGAAACGGAAAGCTACTTCAAAATTGGTAAATTATAAACCAGTTTGAGAAAAAAAATACCCTAGGTTTTATTGTATAAACCTTATGAAACTAAAGTATTAAAAAATGATATTTAGTTTGTATTTTTATAATGTTTTGTCCCTTAATTAGAAAAAGATAACTCTATGTTAAATTTATAAACAACACTTTGAATCAAGAGGACATGTTCACTTAATTGTTAATGTAAGCATAATCTTAACCTACCGTATTATATATCTTTGATCCCATGACGAACTAAGGGCTCAAAGGACCCAACCATAGGCTTATAGTACCCGAAATAAGTTTTACAAGAACAAAGAAACAAAGTAGAAATAATGTAAATAAGTTTTTTCCAAAAAGAACTTACTTTATTGCTTTGATCTTCTACAAATACACTTATGAAAATTTGGTAAAGGAAATTACAAAGGAAACTCTTGAGAATTTATCACAAGGGTTTTGAGCTTATGAAAGCTTTTTAGAAGTAACTGAAGGTCCCTCTCTGTAAGGGATGAAGGGGTTTATATAATATTTTTCCCACCGTTTTGCCTTCAATTCTTGTGGTTGTCTTTATTTTTTCTCTTCATCGTAAGAATATTGAATTATTTCCACAAGTGATGAAGGCCTTGAATTCTTGCTTTGAATGATTATTTCTTATAGTGCTCTTTGTCTTGGTCTTGAAATAGAGTCTTATAGGTGATGATGGACTATATCGATGTACATAATTGATGCCGCTTAATACTTTTTTTTAACAAATAATATTATGACAACTCAAATGGGTCATATGAATCTTCATCAAGTTTTTCCGCCTTGCTCTTTTCTTGCTTGATTGATTGCCTTCTCTCTTTCATCACCAATTGAAATTAACTTTCTTGCCCTTTTTAATTTGTAATTGTAGAAACTTTAGATATTTTTTAAAGTGCTTAAATTGTTTCCAAATATATGTATTTGTTTTGTCATATATTCATTAGGTTTTCTTGGTTGTTTGGTGGATGAACTGGATGAGGACAACATGAATAGGCTCTTGCTACCACTTGGTTGAACTTGAATAGATTTAAATCGTGCTCTTATCTTATCAAATAGGTCAGGTGGATTAAGAGTGAGAGATTGAGAAATTTTTCTTGGTAAACTTAATTTCAATTTGAAAATAAGGTCTTGAGATATCTCAAACCTAGGTGAATCTACTGAGGAATCAATTTTTGTATGAATAAGGTCAACTTGTTTTGCTATAGTGTGAAGAATTTGGTTGGAATAACTATTTTGATAATAAACCTTTTTAATGTTGTAAATAGTAGCAGAGTTACCTTAAGCTATGTTTCTACCCTTTTGAAGGGTTTAATAGCGACTTCTTCTGCTAAGATTTTATTCTTATGTCTAATAGGGGAGGGTGGACAGAATGGGTAACTCCATATGCGATGGTGTTCCATGACTTTATAATCCTAGTTTGAATTTCAGTAGAGGGTAATGAAAATGGATTTTGGATATCTAAGTTTGATAGAAATATGTTGAACTATATGAAAAAGGTATATTGGTATTTAATCGTTCCATATCGAAATACCAATTTTCTCTTATTTGATCTCTACAAGATCTATTTATCTTCACAAAACATTCCTTTTTCTGGCTATTACGAGGGCATTCAAAATTTCTACGAAGATAATCTTAGTCTAACTTGAACGAGTATTCAGATCATATTCCTTAATAAGCTTATTAAGGAATAACTTTGCATATCACTTTGCGTTGGAGATTTTGTAGGAGATACTTTATAATAATGACGATGATAATGATCATATATATATATATATATATATATGGAGTCTTACAGGTGATGATGGACTATACCACCGTACATTATTGATGTCAAATATATTAATATAAGATCTCATAGTTGAATGAGGGGATAACTTGACGTACTTTTATTGTTCATTTCTTCAATTCAATGACATAGTTGGCATTGACTGAGCAAACCAATTCGAATTTAGTGAAACCTGCCGCTTTAGCAATGGCTTTGAATTCCTCCTCCGTCCTCCCCTTCCCTCCTCCATGGACAACCATCATCAACACGTCTAGTTGAGCTGCATACTTACAGGCATCGCTCGAAGTCTCGGCTTTTGGTGGCAGAATTGATTCAATTATGATTATCTTCCCATCTTCTTCCAATGCTTCAAGACAATTCTTTAGGATCTTCACACAGCTCTCGTCATCCCAATCATGAATTATACTCTAAATTGAACACATGATAGTAAGTATATGTAACATATTTAATACTATAATTAAGTTTCTTAGTTCAATCTCTTACCCTCAATAAAATTGCGTCACCATTTGGAACTCTTTCAAACATGTTTCCTTCAACATGTTGGATTCCTGCATAAATCCATATACTTGTCTATTTGGTAGGGACATGGTGGAGCCAAGAATTATTATATGCGGGCCTATAAATTTAATTTATTTTGGAAATTTTGTTGTATGCATTATATGAGAAATAGTAGACATGTTTCCTTCAACTGGATGAATTCTTGCATAAATCCAAATACTCATCTATTTAGTACGGGCTATGGTGGAGCCAAGAATTATTGTATGGGACCTATAACTTTATTTTTTATTTTTGGAAATTTGGTTGTACATATTATATGAGAAAGAATTTAAATATATATATTGGAAAAATATTAAATTTATAATTTAAATAGTCATTTTTATTTAGAAAAAATTTTAAAATTTTCATTTAAATGATGATTTTTGATTAAAGACATTAGAATAATAACAAAAAAAAATCCAAAAATGGTGCCATTTTTAGTTGCACTCCATAACCTCACTGTTTAAATGCCTACACTTTAGCTATCAACTTAAGCTAAGCAACAATTATTAAAGGATTCATACAGATGGTGTAATTTGTAACTTTACCTGGATAGAGCGGTGCATTTGAGATCACTTGAGGCAAATCAAAGTTGATGCCACTAATTTTAGGGTATTTTGTGATGATAAGATCAAGCAATGCACCATTGCCCCCGGCAACGTCAACCAAGACCTTTACATTATCAAATCCTTCATAAACATCGATGAGGTTCTTCATAGTAACTTTGGTCATCCCAGCAATGGCTTCATTGAAAAGATTGTTGAGTTTTGGCTCAGTTTTTGTGTATTGAAAGAATGGTGCTCTGTGCGCCTTGATGAATGCTATTCCGCCGTCAACTACTCCATCCTTTAAATGATACCTTCATTGGGAAATCAACATAAAAAAAAAAATTTTAACATTTTGTCCTTGGAAACAAAATTTGTATGTGCAAATTAAACCATACCAACTCTCCATAATCGTCGGCGAAGTAATGAGTTCCAAGATTGAAGCAAGTGATCCTTGACCACCTCTAGCAAAGAATCTCCCGGCAGGTGCGAGTCCATACACCCTAGTCATCTTGCCACCTTCTCCATCAACACTACTCAATGAGCATGTGACGATGGAGAAGGTGGCAAGAACGTTCAAGATCCGATCGACCATGTAAGATGAGACTTGAGGACTCTCCACATTGAGAAAAGAAGCAATCTTTAGCGAGGAGAGTTGGGCTTGAGGTCCAGCGTTGGCTATGATATCGAGTAGGCCAAGCTCAACTGCAGACCTTAATGTCATTGGGAGAATTGCGGAGAAGGCAAGTTGCATCGCGTAAACTCTAGCAGCCTCATCTTCATTGCTCATTATTGTAACTTGGCTTGCCATTTGGTTGGTAGTATTGCCTTTGAAGTGGCTTAACTATAGGGAAGAAATGCTTTGAATGGTTCTCTGCATACAAGGTAATAAAGACCACATATGCAATACAAAATAATTTAGCCTTATCTTTTCATTTTATTGAGAGTTTGTCATGTCCTTAACTTTCACATCAGCATATCTACTAAATTTATTTTAACTTCTACCCAATATCAAATTTGTATCTATATATGTACTAAAGTCAGTGTAAAGACCGAAAAATTTTAAATTATTATTTGATAAGATATTGAACTATGACTATTTTAATTTCTATAATTCGGGAAAATTTTGAAAATTCCGTCCTCGAGCAATATATTTTATTCTAAATCTTTCGAAGAGAATTCCGGCATAAATTCAAATTAGATTTAAAAGCGGATTTTATTTTTCTAATTTCAGTTCGAGACTTGGAAATATTTTCCGAGGTTCTAATCAATTATTGTATCGACCAATGAGATTTATTATTCGGATTTAAAAACTTATAAGTTAATTCGGATCGATTCGGGATAAGGTCGAGAGATCGGGTTTCGAGATTTGTTTTGAGATATTTTGAGATATGGTCTTAGGACCACTTTTGATCCTTGTTCCCTTCCCTTTTGTCTTCATCTTACCTCATCTCTTCTGAAAGCTGAAGCAACAGCAACCTACAACTCATCTTTGACCTATTTCCTCGTTGAGCTCAACAGCCCTGTGATCTGATTCAAGCACATAAACTTCTCTCCTTTTACCCTTGTCTGCTGAACCAACTTGCAGCACACCCTCCCCCCCCCCCCCCTCATTTTGATTGTAAACCCACAACAACTCCCCCTTGTTCTTATCCCTTCCATCTAAACAAACCACAAACCACCACCCTGCTCGGTTCTTCAGCTTGTGAGCAAGGACGAGGAAGTTGGAGCCGAGATCGAGAGTGTGGGAGCGCGATGGAGTAGTGGGCAGGGACGGGGCGAGGGCGACGGGTTGTGAGCCGGAAGGGAAGTGCGAGCGAGCAGAGAAGAGGTGGAGTACAGGGGAGCCGACGGGAGGAAGAAGAAGAACTGGGGCCCGCGTCCACCTCAGCCCGTGTGAGCCCCTTCTCTTTATGATTTTGGGTTGGAGAGATTGGGCTCTGGGTATGTCATTGGGCCTTTCTTTGGGTTTGGATCCGGATTTTAATAGTTTGGGCCTGATTTCTTGTTAAATATATATTAAGGTCTATAGGGGAAATTTCGGTTTGATTATTTTAAGTTATTAAATAAATTGGATTATATATATATATATTATAAGATTATGACATTTAAAATTAGTGGGATTTAAATAATTGGAATATTAAATAATAGATAAAATTATGACTTTTAAAATTGTTGGGAATTAAAATATATTATTAATCGGACTTGAATTTTAAAAAGAATTTCTAAGTCTTATATATTTTCGATATAGAATATATTGAATAAGTGGAATATAAAATACTATTATATTTTGATATCTAAAAGTATAATATTATGATATATGGATTTTAAAAAGAAAAGAATTTGGACAAAGGGTTTTAAAGGTTAGAACTTGATTTAGTAAAAGGAATTGGTTTAAAAAATTAAAAGAGGAATTTTGGAGATATCCTTATCTCTTCGGATTTATTTTAATAAAATAATAATATAAGTTGTTTAAATAGCAATGGTTTATAAATGGATTTTTGGGTCAAGTGTGATTTGGAAAAGATGTTTTAAATAAAGATTGATCTAACTTGAGATTTAAGAGCTTCGGGAATCTTGGGAAATTGACTTGTCTAATTTGTGTATATATAGATTATCATATGTGATATTGATGTGTTATGTGTTGAATATGAAGCAGTGTTGTGTTATGATATGATATATGATTATGACGATATCTTAATTTGATAAGCATGATGTGAAGTATGTGAATAAGATATGGATATATGTGAATTGGAGCATGATTTGACCTGTTAGAATCTTGAATTGAATTATGAAGCATGATGAGATGTTATATGATATTATATGATGATATATAAGATGAGACATGATGAAATATGACTGTTAAGATAAAATGGAAGGATTAAGATGATATGAGAATAAGGCGATATGTGACGATATGAGCGGATTGATAGGAATGAATAAGAAAGATGATGAAATGTGTAAAGACCGAGTATATGTTATATATTATATTATGATTATTTTATTTAATTACGTTACTCTTTTATTCAATTGTAAAAGTGGAGAAAATATCGTCCTCGAGCACAAGTTTTGATTTTAAAATCCTTCCGGCATCGTTTTAGAATTTAGATTTTTCTTTTACGGAATTTAATTCCGCTTTCGAGTTGCGAGTCGGAATAAATTATTTTGATTCCGATAATGATTTTATAATTCAATTAAATTGTCGGGTGTCGGGTTTTGTTTTAGTGAGCGGAATTAGGATCGAGCGTCGGGATTAGCGGGTTTCGAGTTTTGAATTCCGGGAATCTTTTCATTTTAATGTAGGGACCACTCTTTTATGTTTTCATTTCCCCTTTTCTTTCCTCTCTCTCTCCTCCCTCTCTCGGTTTTTTCTGGCAATGGAGCTGGTCCCCCTCCCTCACTTTGTCCTCTTCCACACAGCCCCTGTACACAGCTCACACACCCACAAATTTCAATAGGAGACCCACCCTTATCATCTGCATTCAGTTGCACCATAACCTTCTTCCTCTCTCCCTCTCTCACCCTCTCTGAGCACCCTCTTTTTCCTCCTTAAGCAACACCACACACACATACAACCCACACTCCTTCCGTTTCCACCTTCTTGGCCCTCTGTCGTCGGCACCACTGTCGAGCCGCAAATCCACCATGGCTGCTACCACATCCTCCTCCTCTCTCTGTTTCACATCCGCAACCCACCTTCTCCTCTTCTCCTCTTTCATACAAACGCATACGCCCATCTCTTGTTCACCTCTTGCCATCACCTCAGGCCGCCCCTCCTCCGACGCCGATGAACCAGAGCCGCCCATGAGCACCCCGAGCCTCCGAGCGGCGCCATTCCCCTCTTCTTCTCCCCTATTTTCGGTCACAACAGCGGTAAGCCTCTCTCCTTCTCCTTTCGATAAAAAACAATGAAAACCTCCGCCTTTAAGCTAGTACATTCGTTCCTAGGCCGATTCAGGTGCCAACCCACCTCCAACGAGCCCCGAAGCGCCTCCGACGGACTCCGACGAAGACTCAAATCCCCCTCGGTGAGCCCCTTTCTTTCTCCTTTTCTTCCTTTCCGTGCGTTTTGGGGTAGTCGGTTTCGGGTAGTTGGAGTCAAAGTCGGAGTCGGCTAGCTTCCTCCCCGTCTGCCTTGGAGGATGCCGGTGAGCCTCTCCATCCCTCTGTTTCTCTGTTTGAACGGAATGGGGGATTGAAGAAGGTGAGCCGTGGGACCCCCCTCCCACCTCCACCTCAGCAGCAGGCGTGGGCCCCCTCTCTTTTATTCTGATTTTCAGTTTGGGCCTATTTCTCTGGGCCGGGTCTTCTTTTCCAGTTTGGGTGAGCCAAGACCAGGTCCTCCTTTTCTTTGGTTTTGCTGGGCCTTGAGTCTCGGATTCGGGTATAACAATGGGTTGGGTTTCTTCTTTTCTTTCTTGTCCGGGTGGGCTTCACCCTTGGGCTCGGGTTTTGCCTGTTGGGTTGAGTTATTGTGGTTGTGGGTATTTGTTAGGTTATATGTGTTATAATATATAATTATTATATAATTTTAAAATTATTATTAGTTTATTATTATTATATTTCTGAGATTTTGTGAGATAAATATATTTTTAAAAATTTTATATACTATAAAAGTGTTTAAAAGTAATATTATTTGATATATATTATTATGATATGATATGGTGTTTGATATATGTTTTAGAAATGATAAAATAATTTAGTGTTTTGATTTATAAATTTGGGATTATTAAAATGGATTGATTTTGGTAATATTATTATATTTAAATATTATTTGGAGTGTGTTATTAAATATTATGTATATTATAAATGGAGTTTTAAAGTAATATTTTATAAGTGTTATTATATAATGATTTATAAGGTGATTTTAAGACGAGGATTGTAAAGAAATTAAAATGCCGGAATTATTTCTATAATGTGATTTTGAGAGACTTGGTTTTAAGGTTTAAATGTTTAATGTTTTAAGGTTTATCAATGGGTTTGATTGGAAGAATGATTTTGGTCGATTTGATCGTGTCGGAAAGGTTTTGGAAAACGGTTTTACTATCGGTTGGTTTTGAGAAGGTTGAGAACTTGGGTTTCGTGTGTATGAATGTTGGTCCGATAGCTTATGGAAATGGCTTGATGATAGGTGTGTATTGCTTTTGGATTGCATGGACTTGCATTTGGGCCCTTGCTTGTGTTATCTTGCTGTTCTGCATCTTCAGGCAAGTATCCTACGAGACTTACTCAGTAACCTGGACCTCCTGCCTGATGTGTCATATGATGTGTAGGTGTTGCATATTAAAGCATGTCATGTAGTATCATGCTAGGATTGCATTGAATTGAGCATGTGTTTACTATGTGTGGTTGAATACAGAACGGCCGTTATCTGTGATAGTCCTAGAGTCTTTGCTAGGGTCATAGGGTAGCCCAGCCCCATCGGGTGCCCTGAGTCTATCGAGTCGATATGAGCATGATATGATAGCCCAGTACCATCGGGCAAGCGATGAGATGATATGATATGATGATGCCGTGGTTTGTGCACCACCACGAGGAAATTGCTATGCTATAACACCGAACTAGCCCGTCTCTGCACTAACGGGAAGGGGTGCAGAGGTAGGAGAGGGATATGCCACTTGGCATTGTCTTAGGCCCTTTACAGTTCTTTCAGCATATTATATATACTAGGGGCATGATAGTGTGATTTAAATCTTGTACTGCATTATTCATCTTTTATTTAGGTATAGGCATGTTATGTGGCCTCAGCGCGGTCAAAGGACCCGCAGACAATTACCGGGTCTGACTCCGTGGATAGTGTTAGGTACCGCTCTTGTTTGCTCCTTGCATCTGTGACGGGGAATCTCTTGGCGAACCGAAGAATCTGGCTAATATTCTAACTTGACAAAATGGCAATCACCCACTATGTTTTGGTTTTGACCCGGCTCTGCCGTGGCACTTGTATCTAAACTTTGCTTCTGCTTTACTTTCATTTGAATTGAATTTCTGCGACTTTAATTTCTTGGGGTTCGAATTCCCCGCTTTGAATACTGATCTTTAGAGGTTTGAAACCTCGACCCGTACCTGAATTGCAACATCTGAACGAAGGTATCCAACCTTCGAAACGTAACCCGGGTATTTATATCCGGGCCGTTACAAAGTTAGTATCAGAGCCAAGTTGTGCAATTCGGGTACGCAAGGGTCGGGTGTATGTTTTGGAAAATTGCCCATGAATTTCAAAAGATTTAAAGATATTTTAAAGGGGCAAAATGAATTTAATATGCCTAACACAATTGGACTAAATATGAACTTGGCCTAAGAAATAGATTGGAACCAACTAAAGGGATCGAGTGGGTAGAAAAGGCGCTAGACCATCCCTATTGGATGTAGTTGGGAATGGGTAGGCGAAATATTAGCTTGTTCTTTACAGATGGGTCTGGAAGATTCCAAGGAGATCATTGTAATTGTCATTGACTGATTCTATGCTAAGCGCTTGTTGTGGATATGATTGGTATGCCCTGACTATGAAATGTGGACTAATTGATCTACGCAAATGAGATAGCGGGAGTATCCTTATTTCCCTATGGCCAAGCCCAGCTCGTGTGAAACAGCCCCTTCCACTATGTTGACCCCTTGACGGTTCTATCGAGTCTTTCTTCCGGATGTCAGTGCCTTCCACGGGGAATTGGGTTGGTAAACACATTATGTCGGGAATCATGTATGGATGTGAAGGTTGTCTGAGTGAGTATTTGAAGGTGGTTCTTGATGTCCCTTGAGTCAAAAGTAAGGTGTTTCTGGCTTTCTTGATTCTTATGACGATCAACCGGTGTCTTCTTGCCATAAAAAGTTGTATCCGAGTGCCGCGGGAAAGATGAGTGATGAGTCAGTTAGGAAGAGTCGATGTTTGCCCTTATGGATCTCTATCGGGTTATCTTGATTGCTCTGTCCATGATTGTGTGATACTATGTGGTACTACTCCTTGACCTATAGATTGATCCTTAGTGTGAAATTGTACTTATGTGCTTTGAGGTTCATGATGACCATTGTATGGGTTCGAGCTACACTTGTTATATCCATATCATCCCGACATGATTTACTTGGTATATTGCATTGTCATACTAGGGCACGAATATACATGTCATATGCTAGGAAGTCGTATAATTGATGTCCTCCCTGTGAATAGGTTCATGATAGTGTGATCGTTCAGTTCTAGTCTATTTTTAATAGATCCAGGTAACTATTGAAAACTGCAATGAAAGTGAGATGTGGATTTGGCCTATGCAAGATAGCAAAAGGACCACTTGACTCACCTTAAATCCCAAATAATCAAAGATTAAAAAGCGACCAAACAAAACTCATTCAACGCGACTAAAAACATTTAGAATTAGAGAGTCGAGTAATTTATTCATTAACCCCAGATTCACAGGCGGAGCTAGGGGGTTCTGGGGGATCACGTGACCCTCCCCTCATCCGACAAATTACCTAGGTGTATTCTCCTCGTCGATAGCTTCGTTTTGATATATAATAAGCATTAATCCGACATTTGAGTAAAAAGTTATGAATGTTTGAAAATTATAGGTGTGTTAATCACTTTAATTTTATTTCAATATGCTATAATACTTTTATATTTTACTTAAATTGACATTCACATAATATAATTCATCTCGAGAGCTTCGAAACCATAAGTTATATTACTTATTTTAAGAATTTGGTAAGAAGTTACGCAAATTTAAATTTTTTATATCTAGTTATACATTATTACATGTTAAGAATACAATGTTTATTTATTTTCGTTTTACATCCTTATTTTTGTTTTATGTCATTGTAGTAGTTTATAATATCGTTTCACACTAGTGTGTATTTTCTTTTGACACTAGTTTGTACTATCGAACATGTTGTGTGTTTTACGACTTTTTTCTCGATTTTATCGTCTACTATTTATGGTGACCCCCGCTCAAAACTTTCCGGCTCCGTCCCTGCCAGATTATCTTACTAGTAGTCTAGTACACTCAAACTGACATGACCAACCTAAATGTCAGTAGTTACATAGTCTAGTCGTTGTCTCGTCGAGATACCTTCCAGGTTGATCATTTGGGTTCGTTTGAGGTAATGTGATTTTGCAAGTTTCATTTCAAGTCTAGTTTATTCAAGCCATATCAGTGGATTTTCATGGTCTGTGTAGACCAAGTTGTGAACAAAAGGCACTCATAATGCTGATTTTATCCATAATTTTTGAGTAGTCAAATAGGACAATCACAAAGAGCATATAAACCATGTAGCATTCCGATTGTACAACAGGGGAAAGAATGAAAGATGGACTCTATCAATACATATATGGCAGTTCTGTTCACAGCAGTTGCTTGCTAGTGTTAGTTTCCTGTTCTCAGTCACTTCTTCCATTGTGGTATCCTCTGAACCACGACCTGAACGTAAGCATCAGAAGAATTTTAAGCGGATAACATGGCATTACGAGTGAGTCGGATTCATGTGCTCTATCACAGACGACGTACCTTGCCTGAATTTTCTTTGTTTCCAACAATTGTTTGACAAGCAAGCCTCCAAGATTCAGGTTTCTGAAGTTTAAACAGCAGCATTTTTCATTAGCAGAAGAAGTTTGAGCAAACCTATTCAGGTATCCGTTATTGACGCAATGCTAATATCATGCTCTACTTGTTTGGACAAAAAAAAAACCAGAATCCTCACAACAAATGACTGTTACATGATTTGATTTTGATTTCTTTGGTTAAGGAATCGACATTAGATGGCTGCAGATCATGTCAGGATGTATGCGAGTTTGTTTGTGAGAGTCGGAGGTTCAAACAAGGGCGATTTTACTTGCCTTCTTCAGGTACTTGAGTTCGGTATTTGTCCTTTCATTCAGAAGATCCTTCCCATCCAGAATCTGCAAATGCCAACATAAATACATTTTATCAGCCAAGATTAACACTTGGCACCGATCATACACCACCAATGGTTCAGGAATCAGAAGTTCTGACAACAACAATATTACTTCCAATGCACAAAAATATGTCCAAATCTAGTAGATAAAGAGACTAAACTGTAAAGGTTCCTTCCTAAATTCGACGTCTTTTGATAGATTTTCAAATTTCTGAGCTGGCCTATTAGATCAGCTGTTCAATTCATGATCTCTGAAATCCACCAGCCATTTCATTGCTTGAGTTCACATGGAAGAACAAGGTACAAAAACCATTATCGCTTCCTCCAAAGAACTCGAGCTTAGGCTTTATATCTGGGGAAAAAACTGTTCTTATTCAGCACAACGAACCAGGGATAGATGAACCAGAACCGGTATTACCTCAACGATGCACGTTCCGCAGCTTCCACCACCGCCACAGTTCATCACTTTTCCCTAATCATGAAAAATCATGCATGGTTTCATCACTCCAAATGACTCAAATCCATCAATTATGCACACCAGCTGTTTAATTGCATTACATTCTGTTTCATGCTTTGCTAGATTGAGCGGATTTTAAGTCAAATCAATCAAACAATTTGTTGATATCACAAAAGCGCGACGGACTTACATACGTTGCATAAAGCTCAATCTTGTTATCAGCCATAATACTCCGGAGCAGCTTCTCACCGCTCACTGCTTTGGCTTTCTCCACCGGATACCTACCATCGCTCTCCGGTTTCGGCTGCAAAATCCAAAATTCCCGATACTAAAATTGTTCACCGCTTTGCATATAGTAATAGTAATCCAACGCACGCAATAATCGCTAAACATCTATGTGAAATTCAAATTGCATTACGTACACCGATAAATTCAAGCTCAATTTCCGGTTTCTCGGTCTCCGGCGGCGAGGACGCGGCAGATGAGGAGCAGATCGACAGGCGACGTTGGGAGGGGAATCCGGCAGTGATGGAGCTTCGGACGGTTACGGGGAAAGCGGGCGAGAGGTGGATGGACGCCATTTTCGTTCACCGGCTTTTGCTATCGAAAGTAGAAGAGCTTTTGCAGGCAGTTGGTTAGGAATCAATATGTGGCATTGAACTTGTGGATGGAGGGAGGTGAGAGCGTGGGCCACACCTTCTCAAACCTTCCATGTAAAAAGTGACGATGGAGAGACTGACTGGACTCAATTCAATTTTATTTTGGAGAGGTCAAGGCAACAACTAATGTTCACAACGTTTCTCAAAAAAAAAAATGTTCACAACCGTTTTTTTAATTAAAATAAGGCCAAGTTTGCATTCGGTTGATCACGATGATCGTGACAGTGTTTATGACTTTCGAAAATCTCTCATCTAGGTGGGGAATATCGTTGGTCTATACTTTCCCAAGAGACGTCACTTTCTCATATTTTTGCTATAGTCTCACCGGAGGCAAGATGCCGTGGAAGCTTATGGGTTTTTCCGTGATCTAGCTATTCAAAATTTATTCCCGAAGTCTCCTGACTTCCTCATTTGTCTGGCATTTCGTTGCTTTGTTCGAAGCGGATTGGGATTTTTATGTTATAATTTGTTAGTATCATGACGGTTAGCCAGTGTCGAGTATTTTGAGTCTTTACTTTGATCAAACAAAAAAACCTAGCTACCTAGTGGGTAAATCGATTGAGATTTCACCCTAAATTGACAATAATATAAAGAGTCCACTTTAACTTTTAATGTGTAACTCTTTTTTGTCTCGTCACATCAAGAGTATGTTCACATCTTTTAACACCGAACTTGTTAGTTTAGCATAGTTCAAATTGGTGAGCTTATTAGTTTAGCCAAGATGATTTTGCCGAGATTATTAGTTTAGCCCAATCGAAATTGTCAAGCTTATTAGTTTAGCTTAGACATGCTTCCATTGTCGAGTTTATTAGTTTAGCCCGAATAATTATGCCAAGCTTCTTCCTTAGAGCATCCACAATGGGGGGTTTAGGAATGATTTGAAAGATTTCTTACTAAAAAACCTTTAAAAACCGAGAGAGAAAGAAAAAGGAGATGAGGTGGGCCAGCAGGAGGAGAGAGTGAGAGAAAAAAAAGAGGTGGGTCCCGATAAAAAAATAAAATAGGGTTTTCAATACAAATCCTCTACAACATTCCCTATAACACTCCCTACATCACTTAGGCCTCGTTTGGTTAAACGTGGGAAGTAGACTTCCCAGGAAGTAACTTCCCATGATATGTAATTCCCATTAATTCTACTTCACGTGAAATGTAAAAATATGTTTGGTTAGAAATAATTTCTCATAAATTCAATTCCTATATTTTGTTTGGTTAAACATGGAATTTTCATGGTAATTTATTTAAAATTACTCTTATAACCTTTTGATTTTTGTTTAAAATCAAAATCTATATGGGCAAATTAGAGATTTTATTTATAAAAAATAAATTTTATAGGAGATTTTAGAAAAGAGAATGGAGGAAGTAGATCTTACCTACCCCCTTCAAGGTAAGTTAAATTCCACTATTTCATGGGAATTGAAATTCCTATGAATTGAAATTCCTAGGTTTTTCTATTTTTAAAAAACATACCAAACACATATATTGACTCTTACTTCCTGGGATTTTGAACTTCCCGGAAAGTAGAGAGCTAACCAAACGAACCCTTAATTATTTTCACATTTATTTAATCTTAAAAAAAATTATAAAAATTACATACATATTATAAATCCCCATTTTAATATGTTTATAAGTTTTCATTTTGAAAAATCATGTTTTCAAAATTTTTAAAAATTCAAAAGGTATTATTTTATGAAATATAATTATAAAAAATTTCAAAACATTATTTTTCAAAAATAAAATTTATAAACATATACAAATAGGTGTTTAGAATATGTATATAATTTTTATAATTTTTTCTAAGATTAAATAAATGTAAATATAATTTTGTGGTGTAGGGAGTGTTGTAGAGGATTTGGATTGGTTTTAAAGGATTTTAGGGATGTGGGTGAAAAATTGTATTGGGATTTTTAAGGAGAGAGAAATATAAAAAGTGGAGTTAAGAAACTCGAGTGGGTTTCACGAATGCGGATGCTCTTAACCCCAACCAATATGTTTGAGTAACATTCGATGGTAGTTTGATACATTATGGGAGTAACATTCTATGGTAGTTTGATACATTATGGCAGCTTTGATGTCGATATCTAGATATCAATCCCTAGTATATGATATCTAGTATTTGATAAAACTTGATATTGTTATCACTTGGCATCAGATTTATTCTCTTTTAGACCCATTTGATAAGTGAATTAGGAAGAAGGATATCAAGATATAGTCAAATATCAATATGATACTAACATAACAACACATCAATTCATCCCATCTATGCTAACATTCAATCATTTTCAACACTCACAACAGTGACAACACAACAAAATAACAAAACACAACACCAGCGTCAACCAGTTTCAAGCAATATTTCAATGATTCAATCTATTCGCGACCCTCTAAAAATACAACATTTCAATTAAAGAAAAATTCATGAAATCCTGGTTTTATGGTAAGGCTTTTTTGCTTGTAAAAGACAGCAGCTTATAAAAATTGATTCAACGAGATAGAAATGACCAAAATACAGCTCAAGCGAACCTGCATTCATAGAACGGTCGATTCAATAGACAGGAAGTACCGGACAAGGCAACCGTGACTCTCGCAGCCGACGAGTATTGACAACAGCAATGCAGGCTTTCAGGACCTTAATGAACAAGAATGGCGTTGAGGAGCTTCAAGTTGGCCCGGATCAGCCTTAGCACACATTCCAGGCCTACAGATATGGACCTAAAAGGGTTAACCAGTGTTAGCCTATACGACTCGTCCATATTTGTGGCCTCAAGGCTCATGTCAAGTTTCGAGTGCGTAAACAGAAAGCTCAAGGGCTTCCTATATTATACCGCTAATGCAGGAGGAATTAGATCACAATATCAGAAGTTTTAGGACAAGTTCTATCCTCCTCCAAGAGGAGTGTTCGCGCTCCCATAGCGACACTCCTTCATGGAGGAAGACTGAATCCGGTCTCGTGTTCAACAAATCGACGGTCACATCTAAAGGATCATCAATACATACCAACAAAGATCAGTCGTAAAAGAACGTCCAAATTCACCTTCATTGCTAATCACATGTTCTTATGCTTCCTGCCCCTGACCTTTTCACGCTTCGTGCTAACCCCGTCGTTTGGTTTACTGACGGACCCTTCTTGCGCGCTGCACATCTGCGACTTCAGCCTGAACCCGAGCTTCTTTGAGACGTTCCCCCACGCAGACCCGCCAGAAGCGCCCTTCACACCGCCCAGCTTCTCGATCTCGTGTTTCATGTTGGAGCATTCCTTCTCGAGCTCAGACACGCGCGTCCTCATATTGTCCATCCCGACCTTGAGCACCTGGTTCTCCCTCACGGTTGTTGCCCACCCTCCTCCTGCTCCCTCATTGGGCCCCACCGAGCCACTTCGTAGCTGCCTCGAGGTTTCGAGGTTCTCTGAGACGAGAAAGCAGCCAGCGATTGAGTTCCTGAGCTGAAGCTGCTCAAAAAAGAGGACCTGAACGATGATCCTTAGTGGCAGCCTTTCGTTTTGGGCGGCATGGGTGCAGGCTTCTAAGGAGAGCTTTTGGCAATCCATCAGCCTGCAGAGCTGCTCCCTTTCGGACTCGATCAAACACGAATGAGCCTGCAAAAACGGCGAAGATTATACGTCGAATACATCTAACCACTCAAAATGCACTCTGTTAGGGAAAAAACATGGAATACCTTCAAGTAGATGTCAATTGCACGATAAAGGCCATCATCCAACGGCCTAGCATACTCGGGGATGGCTTCAGCAAGGGCCTGAAACTTCGGCAGTTTCAAATTAATATCAGGGGCAACCTCTGCTAAGTACCCGTCAATCAGCTTTGCTACCATTGTGATTGGCGTCAATGAAGGCGAACCCATCAGCTGACCGTCATCCGTAGAGCAAGGGGAAGCTCCACCGGTCTCCCGATCCATGGCCAAGAAGTGCTCGAGAATCCTCTGCACGCAATCAACATTGTACAATGTTTCCATCGAGTATGAGAAGTTAGGCATGAGCAGATCATCTAGGGAAGCTTCGTCGAGTTGCATTCCAATTCTCTTTTCAAGGTTTGCTATGCAATTGGGGTCTACCCGGAGAATCATGGCGGTGCGAAGAAGACCAAACAGGAACTTAGTTGGGACGAGACCTTTTTGCATAGGGACTAATTCGTCTACCACTTCGACTAAATGCTTTTGCTCTTCTTCGGACAGCAGATTACCTGAAGATGAAGATGCCATCCGTGTACTAGAATCATCAGCATTTTGACGGCGATTAAATCCAGGAAGGTACTTCTTTGCATAGAAAACAACTGACCCAGAAATAATCTCCGGTTTGATGCTGCATGATTCCATGGCTGATATCAGCTGCTTATAAAGGTCTAAACTCAACGTCGATGCATCATCATACCACCAATCAGAACTTGAGTTCTTCGGTCTGGCACCAGTACTTATTCCGTTCCACAGCATGCTGCCGCCAGGGCTTTGCAAGGGCCCGGTCCGCTCCTTTACAGGCCATCCAAATAGGTCTGGGTCGGAGCCTGCTTTAGCAGCCAATGTTTCTATACACCTTTTGGTAATGTTGAGCTCATCAGCATGGGGCAGAATTTCTTCACAAGTCTGAAGTGCTCTTAATGAATCTTTCCAGCTTCTAAGAACAATTTGACCAAGAAACATTTCGGCTTGTGAGATCAGATTCCCTTCGCCATACTCTTCCGTCATTTCAAGGTGTTCAGCAGCACATCGTAGATGCACAATGTTGGAAGCCGTGAGCTCTAGTTTGACGCCATAGCAAAACTTGGCAACAAGTTCAAATGCCTTTGCCCCACCAGGGAGATCGAGAATTTTTATCATACGGGCACCATCTGCCACATTTTCAGATGCTTCTGCAATCAATCTCTCCATGATGCCACTTCGTGAAAGAAGAGGAAACTGCAACAACAGAAAATTATACATCGATACAACTAGACAACATCCAGAGAAAATTGCACGATGCAAATGAACGAACAACATGAAGAAGTTCACAAGTATGAGCAAATCGGCTACCTTGTGGAGGTGAAAAGTAATTTCCTCGACCTCAACAACAATGTCACTAGGAAGACCAGTTGTGCAGAACCTGCAAAAATGTCGAAGGTGAAGGGCAAGACGAAAGTGAACAAACAGGAAAATTTAACAGGAAACTTGGCCAAGTGCAGTTATGGGCACAAGTATTGCTATAAATCCTGAAAATAACACATCATGGGTTTTAACAAACTGTCTAGTAGACCCTGAACAGATAGAGCTAAAGCTAGCAACAACAAGATTCGAATCGAGCAGGTCACGGAATATAAAAGCCTTCTGTCTAACAGCAACAATTGCAAGCACAATTCCACATATATAACCCTTAACATTGTGGAGATAAAGCAAATAGAGACCCATCCACCTATGTCACCCTTAGCAAAACTGTAGTGTGTTCATACATTGCCTGTAAGTAAGGCCCATTCCTCTATGTCTTTCTAAAGTGTAGTGTGTTCATACTTTTCCTTCAAGGAAAAGGTTGAATCTCTACAACTATCAGTACTAATCTCTCAGATCAGGCAGAATCTCTCTAGGTGCTGTTTGTTAAACAAAGCCACACCAAACTTACCAAATCAATTGACTTGATAACAACTTGTATATCCCTTTCCTTCACACTCTAGAATCCGAAAAGCAACCATAACTAAAGCATTGAAGAAATGGATGAACAACATTCAATTGAGACTCATCATAACAAATAAGCACAAAAAAAAAAAATCAACCAAATATAGAAACCGGTGAAGGAAATGCAAGATAAGAAACATACCAAGCTTGGCCTTGCCTCTGAAAGGCATCAGTTTTGGACCCCAATTTCATATCCACCAACTTCAGCAACGGAGCTTCAATTGCAGATCTCTTTCAGAACCCCCAATTTCACACAACTAAAGAGAATCCCAGCTTAAAATCAGTGTGTTCAATTGGTCACCACATTCAAAAGATACCCAGATTACGCATCAAATGTAGCTTCGTATCTTAAACTTAAGGAAGCGCCGGATTGGACACAAATTGCTCTCAATCTGGAAATCAAAACAGCCCCAATGAGGGAAAAAACAGTACAGCGCCTAACCAGAAAAAGGAAAGAAACAAATAAGAAGAAACAAATCCCAATTTTATGAATAGAAAAAAACCCAAACCGACCCAATTGGATTTGGGAGACTTGGAGTTGAAGTTGGTGTTGGGTCTTTGGGCAGCAACTACAGTGATTACCTTTCCTTAGAGCAAGTGCAGAAGATTCCAAAGTACAACACCTCATATGGGATTGGGGAGGGCACTTGCAAATTGCCAAACCCCAACGTTAATCATTTCGTTAGCTTAAAATACCCATTAAAAGGTGGGGTTGGTAAGGGGGAGAGGTGGTTTCCAATGCTGTATTTAATTCATTAAGCATTTAAGGGTTCGAGGAATAAAGAAACAAGGAAAGAAAATGAGAGAGACGTGGAATAGAGAATAGGAAGAAGGGGACTGGACTGGACTAGACTGGAGAAAATGGGAGGAACGCTCCCAAGACGAAGACATGCGTGATAAATGAATGATGGTAGAACTGTCAAAGGGGTAATAATGAGGGCATGTGGGGTCATTGTCTTCAACATTACTCGTGTCTCCTCTCCTTCATCGGTACCATCGTTTTTGTTGGGAAAAATGTTTCGATGCAATAAACAACATGGTGCAACAAGAAATAAAGAATCGAAGAATATAATGTATGGAATACAAAACTAGTTGAGTTTTTTTATTATTATTTTAACTCGTTTAAAAATTTAATCTTTATATGGGTATTAATAATTTTCAATTTTTATGACCAAGAAAAAAAAATTCAATTTTAATTTATGAAAGATTAAAAATAAGTTTATTTGGGAAGATTTTTGTAGTTTTAATCTCATTTTATGAATTCCTTTAAAAAGAATCCTTGTCTATAACATATAAATGTTTTTTTGTTTGCATATATTGAATTTTATAATCTCTCAACTCTTATTTCATACAATTTATACATTAGTTAGTCTTTTAGTCGTGTTTTATACGAAACTAATGACTGAGTTTGTAATCTCTCTCGTGATGTTGCGGAATTCGTAGTGGATGACGGTAGGGGCCATGGGCAGGTTGGTGTCAACTTAGACGTGGATAAAAAATCGCTAACATGTAATCTTGTATTTAGTTTTAGACTTTTGGTGAGATTCGTTGGTTTCACTAAGAGATTACAAGAGTTGGCCTTGTAAAAGGGGTGGTGGCATTCTGGTGGGGCAACAAGGGATCAAATAATTTTGATGGCGGGTTACAAGGGATGTTCGGATGGTGTGGTATCTCTGTTAAGAGAGGGAGTGATGGCCTTGTAGCCATAAGGGATTCACCTTTTAACTTGTTCATAAACGAGGATTACCTCAAGGTCTCCATAGAGGGATGATGATGTTTTGGTGTGACGTCATAAATACGAAGATTTCGGTGGTGTTTTTTCTTTTGTAAAAGGTAAGAATTTGGAAAAAGTCAGACCCTGTTCACCCTCCACCCAATGACATCTTTCCGAACAAGGGAAAGGAGCTCTAGGTGAGACATGAGTGCATGTGATCCAAAGCATGTCGAAGCTGAGCCACCTTGTCTACTACTTGGTTGACTTCGCGGAAGATGTGCTTGTAAGAAGACCACTCGAAGAGCCGGAGAAGGTGCATGACATCCGTGATGATCATCTCGATCTCCCACGAACATTTCCACTTGTTGGTGATGAAATTGATGATCGTAAAGTTCTCATTGTCGATCTGAATGCGTCGGAGGCCTAGCTCTCTGGCCGCCACAATACTGGAATGGAGCACGAGCGCTTCTTCCATCAAGGGTGAGGAAGAGTCCCATCGACAACTCCCAGAGGAAAAGATCGACCTGTTAGAGTTTCGGATGACGAACCTTACTCTAGCAGAACCTGTTTGAATCCTGGATCCTTCGAAATTAATTTTAAAGTGGCATACCACAACCTTTTCCATCTCATATTTTTCTTTTTTCATGGGGTGAGTTATGTGGTTAGGAGTTTATTGTGGTGGTATCTTATTAGAATATGGTCTTAGAGTCCTGACATTGTTTTAGGAGTTGTCGTAGATAAAATTCATATTTTCTATTATCTACAAAGTTTTCATCATGAAAGTTAATTTGTTTCTGATGATCCATATTCCCCACCACAAAGTAGCTAGAGTCAATTTTTGTGTTTTGTTTAATCAGGCAAAAATATTACCAATAGAGTCGGTCTTTAATATCTGTAATTAGTATCTTGATGTTTTGGATCCTTTGTACGATATTAGAAGGCAATATAAGAATAAGCTTGTCAAATTTTCACTGCTTATCCATTCCTAAATAGGAATGAACTCTTTCATTCTCGTCAACTATGCTAGTCGGTTATAGTTGATCAATGAGTTTCCCTCCTTCCATCCATTCATCTTTCCATAGTCGTATTGTTTTCCCATTTTCAACTTGCCAGACGAGCCCATCAATGAACTCATCTTTAATTTCCATGAGTTTTGTCCATTGTCATGACCTTTGTGGCTTCTTTTCGTATTACCAAAGGGTTCGATCGTTCAAGTATTTTTCTCTAATAATTTTAATCCAAATGTTATCTGGTTCTATTAGGATTTTCCATAAACCTCCATTCTTTTTGGTTTTACAAATTTTGTCTCATCCAATCAATGATTTGTATGAGTTGTCTTTGTTCCAAAAGAATAATCTATTTAATTGGTCTAATTCTTTGTGAATATCTTTTTTTTTTATCTTAGTCTAGTTCGATCAGCTCAGCCGCTCTACAAGCGACTCCATTTAAGGGGTTGACCCTCCCACTTACAAGCGACTCCATGTTTCCAATGAGATTCGAACTTCGAACTTCTTAGTATGGGTTGTAGCCCCACAACCACTACACCAACTTGTGATTGGTTCTTTGTGAATATCTATTAGTAGCATAAAACTTTACATTACATAATGTGGCTTCATAGCTAGGTTGGATTTGATAAGAATCGTTCATCCTTGCAGGGACAAAGAGTTTGCCTTCCATTTTGTCAGTGGGCTTCTTGTTTTCTGGATTATGTCATCAAATGTGTTCCTATTTACTTTCCCGTTTATAATTGGGCAACCTAAGTATTTGTCAAGGGAATTGTTGTTTTTGATATGCAAAATGTTTTATATTTGTTATTTTTGTTGGTTTGGTAATCTTGTCGTCACTTAGAATGCTGATTTATTAAAATTCACCTTTTGTCCCAAAATGCTCCAATATTTGTCAATAACTTTTCACCTCGTTGCATGATTATGTGCTTACTTTGGCAAAAATCATAATATCATCAACTATATTATCTTTGATTCATTTCTTTTTCTTCCAATTACTATGATAATGAAAATTACTATGATAATGAACAATGATTGAATCAGAATATGCGGGTAGAGCTCTCTCCCTTTAAAAGAATATGCCAGCTTAAAGGAGAGTAATTAAAATTCAACAATCGGAACAATTCAACTTTGTTGCATTTTAGGTGTTCTTAGCTCTCTATGTCTGTGTGGCATTCCTTAGTGGTGGTCGTGCTGTTGGGTGAGTTTGTGTCACACTTCAAAAAAAAAAGAATCAACAAACTAAAATTGGAAAATACAATCTATCTCCTCACAATGCTAAGTGAGGAGGTAAGAGAAAATTTCACCTGGATTAGTAGGAATGAAGTAGTGTTTAGGGGTGATACTTGTAATCCCGACAATTGGGCGATACGAGTAATTGCGAATTGTAAAATGCACATATCCTTAAGGTGTAAGTGCCAAACACCAAAGGAGCGCAAATGGGTGGGGAGGGTAGTAAGATGACTTATGTTCTTTGTATGGAGGTACTAGGAGTAGAAGTAGGAGAAGTATATGAGGTTATAGTGATTGACAAGAGGGTTTTTGTGGAGAGTACAAACCGTATTTTGTGTGGATGTGAGCTCGTGGCTTAGCCACCTTTTGCGGCAAGACTGGCTTGTCTTGTCCTTTTGTAACTACGATTACGATTCTATAGATTTACTACTTCATGAGATATGGGGAAATAAAGAATTAATCCACAATAAAAAAATCAAATCAAATCAATCAATTAATTAAACTTCTTTCGTAAATGACTCCAACGGGTCCTAACCCCAAGGTCCAACACAAAATTATATTTAAAAACAAATATTATATATATAGTGTGGTTCGGGTGTACACACCCCTTAGGGTGTACATTGTACACAAATTTGGGTCTTTGATTGAAAGAAGATGGAAAGCTAGGATTAAAATGAATTTTTGTTATTTTTTTAAATGAAAAAATGGTGGGACCCACGTCCAAAAGGCTGACGCACTTTTTTTTTTCCGGATATGATTTTGCTGTTTTGAAAAAATGGTCAATTCCACCAAATAATGTTTCACATTCTACCGAATAATGTTATGTTTTCTTTTTCCGTTCAGTTCAGATGAAAACGTCCCAATTCCACTAAATAATTTGTAACATTCTATCGAAAAATGTTTTATTTTTTATTCATCTATTTCAAATAAAAAAACCACGAATAATATGGATCGACAATCTCAGATCCCAATCTGAATAATCAGAATTCAACGAATAATATCGACAAATCTCATATCTCAATCACAAATTTCACCAAATAATATTTCACATTCCCCTAAACAATACCTACAATTTATAGGAATAATCCTTCAAATTTCACCGAATAATGTTTCACATTTCACCGAATGATATTTGTGTACAATGTACACCCTAAAGCTTGTGTACAAATGATCTTCTCTCTCTCTCTCTCTATATATATATATAGAGAGGATCAAATGTTAACACCTCTTATGATGTTAAATGTTAACAAATCAGAATCGTTGGATAGAAACGAATAATTCTTGATACTCAAATAAATAATGACTCCTAAATTAGCAAATACTAACTCTGAACTTGCTAAATAACCGATAATCCATTTACTTCTTATTTTAAATGATCGAGCAATTTATCAGCGAATACTAACTCTGAACTTGCCAAATAATTGAAACTTGACAAACAAAATTTACAACTATTCAAAACTTGCAAAAATGTGAGTCAATTTTGCAACAATTCAATAAGTTGATAGTAATTATTCGCTAAGTTGATAGTAATTATTCGTTAATTCGAAAACCACCTCTGTTCTCAGCTCGACATATATGTTGATAGGTTTCTGTTTGCCGAGATGTTTTGACTAATTAGTTCGTGGTTAGTTCCAAATGAGGAGTAGTCTTGCGGCCTTGTAGATCGAGTGGATCGTGGCAATGTCTTTGATCTCCAAAGACCCCTCATTCAGGTGGGAGGGAACGTCGTGTGATCCACACTTCTCCAAGAGTCACCCATTGCCCACTATGAATTTCTGCTTTTCGTCTTGCCGGTGGTCAGACATCGTGTAAGCGTCAGCTTTTCCATGCGCTCACTATCCACATCCTCCCGTCGAGTCTTTCTTCCGCACTCAATCGGATTCTACTTGGTTCATGGTTTTGAGGGTTGTTTTCTTCATTTTACTTTGGTCGATTAGGTCATTGTTTGTGCATTGGCTTGTTGTTCAGTTGTATCATAACGGTTTATTCGTCTGGTTCTCTTTGCGCCCTCTCAATTTACTGAACTTTTGTATGATATTTCGAATTTTTACTTATTAAAAAAAAATTAGGATAAGAATCAAGGCATGTTTATTGCGATAAAATTTCATATAAAATGCAACAAGAAACTAAATTATCAAAACCAAAATAAAAACTATAGAAAAGAGTTTTTTTATGAAAAAAATTATCGCGCCGGTACTTTACCATTTCATCTATATATAAAAAAGGAAGTGTTATATACACCCAATTTTTTACTATCTACACCACATACTCTATTTTTTTAGTTTTTTTAAATAAATCCTGCCTCTCTTGAGTCACAAACGTGTGACTTAAGAGGCGCAGAGTATTTTACATATAAAATACTGGCCAAAATACCAAATTGGTATTTGAAACTGGCAAGGTTGGACATTTGGGTATTTAAAAAGCCTTCGTGCCAAATTGGTATTTTAAACTACACCGATGGACAAATTGGTATTTTTTCTAGTTGGAATTTCGGTTTTTATGCGTGTAACTCTCCGATTCAATAGGGATTTAGATCTTTTATTAGGAGAAAGAAACCGGTCCAAGCTAAACAAAAAGGGTTCAGTATACGCGTAGGAGTCACGCACATGAAAACCGAAATTCCGACCAGAAAAAATACCAATTTGTCCATCGGTGCAGTTTTAAATACCAATTTGACACCGAAATCTTTTTGAATACCCAAATGTTCAAATTTGTCAGTTTTAAATACCAATTTAGTATTTTGGCCATAAAATACCCTGCGTCTTTTGAGTCACACGTCTGTGACTCAAAATCAGCAAGGTGTGGTGTATATAGTAAATAAAGTGGGTGTAAATATGAACACCCAATAAAAAAAATGCGAGTTTGCTTATGAACAGTACCCAATTTAAACAACTATCACCATTTTATTTGTTTAATGTTTGGGCTTCTGTCTGATTGGGCTCATCCATTTTATTTGTTTAATGTTTGGCCTTCTCTTCTGTTCAAATATGCTCTTCAATTGGGCTTTAAAGTTTAAACACATGATGAGTTTTATAATGTGTTTGGACTTCTGGCCGAATGGTCTCTTTTAATTGGACTTAAAACCCATGTTGAGGTTAGACATAACAACAACAACAAAAAACCAGAAACTTGAAGAGAAAAAAAAATCAAAATACAGTAACAACTTTTTGCTTTTTTGCTCCTATATTTTTTACTTTTTCCCCTCATCCAAATGTGGTTGAGCTAAAACTTTATCGAAATGGACGCAATTTTATATTCCATTTGTCTTAAAATAGATTATTTCGATATTTAATATGCTTTTTAAAAACTTAAAATTTATATACAATATTAACTTTTAATTAATTTTTTAGAATAATGTTGTAATCATACTTTGATATATTTTTTTATTATTTATTTTAATGGATCAAAATGACGACGTTTATTTTAAGATAAAAATGACAATTTTAAAGTTTAAAATTAACGTCAATTTTTAAGTTCAAAATGACAATATTAATTGTAATTCAACACGACAACGTTTTAGTTCAAATGTTATTGTATTTATTTTCCTTTTTTAAAGAACAAAATGTTGTTGTTTTTTCATTCTACAAGGCAATGTTTTATTGGCTAAAAAGGCATCGTTTGAAACCGAATGATTTAATCTATAATTAAGTTATTGTTCTCTTAACATGTAACAATGTGTATCTAGATATTAAAACTTTAAACATGCATTTATAATTGATTATCTAAGAATTCAGTAATGTAATATCTCACTTTAAAGCTCTCAAGTTAAATTATAGCATCAAATTATCAAGTTAAATAGAAGATAAAATTATCACGATTTATAAAATACATTTGAAGTTGAATCTGTGTTTAATTTTTAAATATTTATAACTTTTCACTCAAGTTTTAGATTTAGGCTTGTATTATATCAAAACCAATGGTGAATCTATTTGTATTGGTTTGCATGGAAATGTTCACTCTCTTGCCAGTTTGTACACATAAAATATGATTATAAGTCACTCGATTGTTTCCTCCTCATTAAATCTCATTTTTTCCCTTTCTAAAGTAGGAGATACTTGAAAGGCACAAATCGCATGCAAATGATCTTGAAAAAAATTGGAGCAACCATTTTTGAAGTTGTAGGTAATTAAATGTTAAACTTTCACCAACGAATAATGATTATTGCGAGTTAGTAATCATATGAAAAATGAATGGACAGAGATTTTGTCATAGAGAAAAAACATTGAGTGTGATGGATGGAGCAGATTCTATTCAGGTATTTTCTTTAAGTTTGTGTTTTGGATTATGATCACTTTAATACATCTTATATGGTTCACAAAACCAAATTCAAATGGGCTCACTTGTGTTTTCAGTCAATACTTATTTAAATGAAACAGTTAAAATATGAAGAGAAGATTGATCTGAAAAAGCAAATTGGACGAGCTCTGCTAAAGAGGTTAAGATTGCATATTTTTGTAAGATTGAATTGAAGAATAGTTCTGATTAACTTTTGATTATTGTACTTTATATACTCCATATTGATTACCTCTTCACTATAATTTGGATCAAGAAGCTTATATTACAAAGAACAATTCCATTTCTGCAATTATATTCAATTCATATTTGCTTTGTATATAAATTAAGAAGTTGTATGGTATTTTTTTTTTCAAAAACCTTAGATATACACTTACATCAACGCACCCACATGCGAACTCTTTTATATAGTTTTATTTTGGTTTTGATAATTTGGTTTTTCTTATTGGTGCGAGTTTTGATAATTTCTTGCTTTACTTTTTTAAATCAAAATATTTTTGCCTTTTGTGTATACAGGGGAAATTGTATATATTAAAATTTTGATGCGATCAATCGTGATGATTGATGAATTAATCGTCGCTTGAATGCTTGTTATAGATGATCCATTTTAGGCACTTGTTCATATACAAATGACATTGTCTATGACTATTTGGTTAATTTTACCAGGCTACTGATATTTATGACCACTTCGTCATTTGAATTTTTGCCATACATGAATTATTTCAGCCACTTGTTCACACGACTAACATTGTCTACGACTGTTTGGTTCGTCGTCTCAATCTTACCCAAGCGACTAACATTGACGACCACTTTGTCGCCTGAATGTTTGTCATGGATGAGCCATTTTAGTCACTTGTTCATGTTAGTGTTTGAATAACTGAGTCCTTGCCGGATCTCAGAGGCCTACTCCTGTATATATATCATTGGGTGAAAACCCTGAGGGTACAATCGTAAATATGTACAAATATAAACTATATTGCTAACATCCTCCCTCAGTCGCAGCTAGAGGTGACCGAATAGCAAGACTGGAACGAAAAGAAGTAAAAAGAATATCAATCTCGATGTGCTTGGTCTGCTGGAGCTAAACTGGGTTCGAGGAGAGGTAAACGGCGGAGACATTGTCGCAATAGACCAAAGTAGCGGCACGAAGCGAAGCTCGCAGAGGAGGTTGCGTAGCTAGTAGGTTTCCGCCACGACATTGGCGACACCTCGATACTCGGCCTCGACACTGGAGCGAGATATGGTCGCCTAACACTTGGAGGACCACGACACTAGATTGTCTCCGAGGTAGACGGCGAAGCCAGAGGTGGAGCGGCGAGTTTCGGGACAACCTGCCCAGTCAGCGTCCGAGTAGGCTGTGAGGGTGTCGAAACGGCCGCGACAGAGGTGCAAACCCAGGTCACTAGTGCACTTGATGTACCGAATGATCCGCTTGAGCGCCTGTAAGTGATGCTCACGGGGATCATGCATGTATAAGCAAACCTGCTAAACGGCAAAGGCAATGTCTGGCCTAGTGAACGTCAGATACTGGAGAGCACCCGCCAGACTGCGAAAGGCTGTAGGGTCATCAACCTTAGGACTGGAGGCAGCATCGAGCTTGGACTTGCATTCGACAGGAGTGGTGGCGGGTTTGCAAGACGTCATCCGAGCTTTGTTGACAATCTCAAGGGCATATTTCTTCTGATGAAGAAACAACTCATCCCGAGTGCGAGTCACAGAGACGCCGAGAAAGTAGCTCAGGGGACCAAGATCAGTCATGGCAAACTCCGAACGCAACAATGCCATCAGGCAAGACAACAATGATGAAGAGAATGCAGTGAGCATAATGTCATCAACGTACAGTAAGAGATACGCAGTGTCAGACCCCGAATGGAACACAAAGAGTGAGTGATCCGACTGATTGCCCTGAAAACCAATTGCAGTGAGGTAAGTGGGGAATCGCTGATACCAGGCGCGAGGCGCCTGTTTCAACCCATAGAGAGACTTTCGGAGAAGGCATACGTGAGAGGGTCACGAGCGATCATAGAAGCCTGGCGGTTGATGCATATACACAGTCTCCTGAAGGTTACCGTGTAGGAAGGCATTCTTGACGTCAAACCGGTGAATAGGCCAGTCCTTAGTGAGAGCGATGCTCAAAACAGTGCGTATGGTAGCAGGTTTGATGACCGGGCTAAAGGTTTCATCGCAGTCCACACCAACCTCCTAAGACTTGCCATTGACAACGATGCGAGCCTTGTGTCGTTCAAGTGACCCATCAGACCTGTACTTATGTTTGAACAACCACATGCAGTTAATGATATTAGAGTCCCGAGGCATAGGAACGAGGTCCCACGTGCCATTTTTAATTAAAGCACTAAACTCATCGACCATGGTGGCATGCCAGTTCGGGTCCTGTAAGGCCTTTTGTGGTGACTTTAGTAGAGGGGATATGTGTGTGGATGGGGTGAGAAGGTTGTATTTGGGGTTGGGTTTGAAGATCCCAGATTGGGATCGGGTGGTCATGGGTGGGGCGGGCGCTGCAAGAGGCGGCGGCCGCGGCATGGGTGCGGCGGCCGCTGCAGGTGAAGGTGCAACAGGGGGGTGCGACGGCTGCGACATGGGGGCGAAGGCCACTGCAGGGGGGATTGTTGCGGCGGATGGGGCGGTGGCCGCTGCATAGTGCGGCGGCCGCGGCAAGGGTGGGTTGCTGCCAAGTAGAAGACGGAGGAGAGGGGGGAATGTGTCGGAGTCGCTGGGTTCTTGGGGTGTGGTGACAGGGGGCTGAGGTTGGGAGGCAAAGGGGAAGGTATGTTCGTCGAAAATCACACGGCGAGATGTCACAACCCGATTGGTATCCAAGCGAAGACAACGGTAGCCTCGATGGTTTTGGGAAATGCCTAAAAAGACACATTTGGTGGACCGTGGAGAGAGCTTGTGAGGAGCGGTGGCACTCATGTTGGGAAAGCAAAGACATCCAAACACTCGAATATGATTGTAGGATGGGTGGCGATGGTAGAGTGTCAGGGTTGGGATGGAGTTGCCAATGGCCTTGGATGGTAGGATATTGTGGAGGTAAGTGGCCATGTGAAGTGCTTCAACCCAAAAGGAGGGGGGTAGAGACCCTTGTTGTTGACAAAAGGAGCGGACAATGTTGTCGCCGAACTCGCCTCCCATGTCACACTGAATGGCCTTGATAGGCAAACTAAATTGGGTTTGTACAAACTTGTGGAAACTAACAATGTGGCCATGTGTTTCCGATTTATGGCGTAGAGGGAAGACCCAAATAAAATTGGTAAAATCATCAAGAAAAACCAAATAATATCGAAAACCACTAGCACTATGAATAGACGATGTCTACAAGTCGCAATCAATAATGTCAAAATGTGCAAATGTAAGAGAATGGGAAATGCTAAAGGGAAGTCTTTTGCTCTTGGTGATCTCACATGAAGTGCAAACGCCTGAGGCTTTATTACAAGAAATGAAATTGCTAGAGCGGAGACATTGAAGCACGTGATCGCCAGGGTGGCCAAGACGAGCATGCCACAAGTCGGAACTAAGGGTGACGAGGGCGGTGGGGGCGGCAGTGGGCGAACGGCGGGCTTCGGCGAGTGGATAGAGGTCGCCTGAACTATTGCACCGCATGATTGGGGTCCCCGTACGAAGATCCTTCACAAGAAAACCAAAACGGTCAAATTGGACTGCCACGTGATTATCGATGGTAAATTGACGAACAGAGATGTGGTTCTTGACAAGGTCAGGGGCAAGTAGGACGTTGTTAAGGCGTAGGGGTGGGCTAGTGGGGAGGGTTGCTTGACCTGAATCGACAATGGAAAGGGGGGCACCATTTCCGACATAGATAGATGGTAAAGTGCTAGAATTAAAAACAGTTTGTAGGTTACCTGGCGCGTTCGTCTTGTGAGAGGAGGCCCCGGTATCCATATACCAATTGTCATCCGGTTGCTGAAGTCCCATGGTGGAGAATGCAGCGGAGAGATTGGTATGCAGGGGGGTCGCCGGCTGCGGCTGGGAGGCGTACATCGCCGGTGAAGAGGCCGCCTGTGGTGGAGGGCGGTACGGGCGGCCCATCAACGACGGTGGGTAGCCTGCCCATGTCGGATAGGGGCAGGGCGGCGGGGCAAGGAACCAAGGATGCTGCGGCGGGTAGGCATGCGGCGACCGCTGCGTGTCCCTCTCCCTCGCTCTCGGCCTCCGCGCTGGTGGGTCGGCCTGGGCTGGTTGGTAGGTTGGGTTCGGGGGAAAGGGTCCGTGGGCAGGAAGTCCTTGGAGGACACAAGGACATGAGATGGAGCCTGAGGGCGGCCCTGACGACTTTCCTCCCTGGAGAGCATGCTGCGAGCCACAATGAAAGTCGGCAGTGGCGAGGTGTTGCTGATCATACCACCGACGATGTCAAATTTGGTGGAGAGGCCATTGATAAGTTGAAGGACAAGGCGCTCTTCACTGACCTTGTGGCCGACATCGCCAAGTTGATCGGCGATAGCCTTGATGGCAAGGCAATAGTCGGAGACGGTTGAGAAACTCTCCTGACGGGTGTTGATGAATTTTCCCTCAAGATCCGCAACCCTAGCGGATTGATTGTCATGAAAAAGGCCCTTGATGCGGAGCCAAACATCACGAGCGGTGGAGTCGGGTTGAAGGACGGTTATCAGAACATCCTCGGAGATGGTAGCATAGATCCATCCGAGCATGATGGAGTCGATGCGGTTCCAGAGAGGCTTAGGGACATCATCGGGGCGGTCGGAACCGTCGATGTGGGCGAGGACATCATGGCCCCGACAGGCAGTGGTGAAGAGTTCTGCCTAGGTGTGGTATTGAACCTTCTTGAGGTCTAGGGTTAGGGGAATTTGGTTCTTGATGTTGGTAACGGATTGAGCGGAATGAAAAGGGTTTTGTGGCTGCGGTGGGGGCGGGGGGTTGACAACGTCAGCCATCGAGAAAGGTAGGGAGCGGCAGCGGCAAGAGGAAGCGGCGGCGACTGAAGGGGGGGCGGCGGCAGGAGAGTGTGGGGTAGCGGGTGGAGCGGCGGCGGCTGGATCGATTGAATATGTGAAACGAAAAATTAGGGTTTCACAAAAGGCTGTGATACCATGTTAGTGTTTGAATAACTGAGTCCTTACCGGATCTCAGAGGTCTACTCCTGTATATATATCATTGGGTGAAAACTCTGAGGGTACAATCGTAAATATGTACAAATATAAACTATATTGCTAACAGTTCAGACGATCTGTTTTTGGGTGCATATTTATCTTTTTGTGCCAACGTTGAGTTGGAGAAATTTCTCAATCTATTACATTAAGTTCAAGCAACAAATAATTCGTTATGGATAAGTGACTTCGTTGCTCTTCCTCGTTCTCGTCAGTCGTCACCCCCGTTACCTTGTCCATCAATCGTTACCCATGCACAATAGCCTGCTCGTGGGGGTTTCTTCTACCTCCCCTGTCTATGCTAACCTTGCACGGTTTTTAAATCTAAATTAACATTTGCATGACGGAAATATCGTTAAGTTCAATTTACCAAGGCGAAGGTTTTCATTTCCATTCGAATCAATGGACATTTTGACGGTCTCAAAAGCTTAAGTCGTGGTCGATCAACTCTAAATGATTCACGGTTTTAAAAGTCATAATCATGGTGGAGTACGTTGGCGATCAATATTCATACCATATGTGTACTAACTAGCCTTTTTAATTCGAGTGTGATTTTTACACTACAAAATTTTATTATATACACCATATATCCTTTTTTTATTATTTTTAAAATACACCCTGCCCCCTCTTGAGTCACAAACGTGTGACTCAAGAAGGACAGAAGTGTGTCTCAAGAGATGCAGATGTGATGTATATAATAAATTTTACGAGTGAAAATATTATCACTATTTTAATTTGTGTTGTATAACGGTACGGACAGGGGCGGAGCTAGGGAGTGCTTGGGGTGCTGAGCACCTCCGGCTCGGAAAAAAAATAAAAAAAATATTTTTTTACATATATTTAGTATTTTTAAGGTAATATAAAATCTTTAAAGGATATTTAAAACAAGAGTGTTGTCTAGCTTAAATGGTAAAGGAAGGAAGGAGAACCAAAAAGTTTTAGGTTCAAATCCCAAATGCTTCTGTTTTTATTTCTTTTACTATTTCATTAATTCTTCTTCATTTCTATTTATATTTTTTTGTTTCTATCAACTATTTCCTTAAAAAAATGTCATATTTATGTTTTACTATATCATTAATTGTTTTTGATTTCTCTCTATATTTTTTTGTTTCTATCGACTATTTCATTAAAAAATATCATATTTATATTTAAATTAAAAAAATCACAATTTTAGTGTTTTTTCATTAAAAAAAAGTCATATTTATGTTTTAATGTATCATTAAATATTCTTCTTGATTTCTCTATGTATTTTTGTTGTTTCTATCAACTATTCCATTGAAAAAAATGTCATATTTATATTTAAATTTAAAAAATTACAATTTTAGTGTTTTTTCAATATTTTCTTAGAAAAATCTTTTTAATAAGTATACACCAAAAAAAAATATTTCACGAAAATTTTTTTGCACCCCTCGGAAATAAATCCTAGCTCTGCCACTGGGTACGGATGTGTTTGCTTTCCATATCGGTTATTCCCCTCTCCGAACATTATTCCTATTTGGATCGATATATGTAATATCAATATGTGCGAATTTTGATTCTTAACTCCTGGCTTTCTAGAATTTTCGTATATTTTCTATCCATTTTTCAGATTCCACATTTTTTTTGGTTTTTTTAGATTCCACATTAATAAATGGTATTTTAAAGACTTAATTTGGAAACTAATTACCTACACAGGCTACGCTACATACGTAATATATCAAGGAAAAATTTTCATATATCAAAATGTTTAACAAATGTTTAAGAATACAAAAAGCCCTCAAATTAGGGCATGTTTGGCATGCACATTTTTTAATCTAGTTTAAGATTATAATCTAGCTTAAGATTATAATCTAGATGAAAATTTTAATCTAGCTTAAAATTATAATCTAGCTTAAAATTAAACATCTTGTTTGGCATGCCTTTGATTATCCAAGCTTTTTGGAGATTAAATTGTCAAATTATCAAAATGGATCTATTTTATTTGATGTATGACTTTAGAGTCCGGTTATATTTGGCCCGGGCTATAAAGTTCCTTTATAAAAGAGAAAAATTACCTGACTTTATAGCCTAGCAACAAGCCAGGGCTATAAAGCGAAAATCATACATTGTCAATAAGGGTGATTTTTTTCTAACAAGCTTGGTTTTGTGATCATATTCGACTTGCGAGTAATTAGACAAGCTCGAGCTTGAGCTCGAATTTGAGCTCGTTTGCTCGTGTTTGCTTGTTATGCTCGTTTTTTCTTGTTATGTTCGTTTTGTCAATTTTGAGCCAAAATCATACATTCTAAATAGATATATATCTAACAAGTGAATCTTAAGCTAGCTATATATCTCCAAGTGAATCTCATGCTCGATCTTACAACTGTAATTGAACTATCAATCAACCAAAAGAATCAACCAAAAATCTATGTGAACCCAATTGAGCCATTCAAGGGTCTGGGATCAGTAAACATTGAAGGCAAGACATGTACTTGTATAGCAGAAACATTACTTTCAAATGTATCTTGATACCTTTGTTTGGCCTACACCTAATTGAAGTGTATGCTTTCTTAGTAAGAACATTGCACTATGGCCCAAGCCCTCAATCAATATGTACTCCATATCATATTAGCAATCTCATCTCGAACCGCCCGAATGGAATGAGGCTCTTCTTCTCCCAAGTTTGAAGACGAATTTGGGAGTGGCTCATGTTCAGCGCCTTCATTATCGGAGCCACCATCTTTCTCTTCCTTAGAAACTCCGTTGGAGTACATTCGAATGTAATTGTGCAAGGCAAATGTTGCAATAATAATTTGTACCTTTGAATGTAAAAACAGATTTCTCAATGAACATATAACCGAAAGGTTCCATGCATGACATCATAAACAGATTTCTCAATGAACATATAACCGAAAGACCAAAACTGAGGCAAAACTAGGAAAGTAAACGTAAACAGAAGGCACCAGCTGCTGCTATTGAGGTTCAGAAATCCGAAAGAAAGCAGATATGGGGTTCTGCAAAATGGCACTAACGGAGGGGAAACCTGTCGTTGATCCGTCAAAGTAAACTCAAACTTATAACTAGTATAGTAATAAGTAAGAGGTCGATCCACAGGGAGATTTGTTATTCAAATGTGATTTAAGATGCTGATTTAGTAACCAAGTGAGGGTGTTTGTGAAAGCAAATGCGAATTATGAAAGAAAAGAGTAAATGGTTGTGATTCAAACAATTGAGAGAAACAGTTCTACCTACAATTTTCCACTTTATTTGGTTGAAGCGATCCTTGTAACTTCTTCTCGTCCCATTAAGTTTCCTATGAATGCCCTTGTCCCGACCTAATATAGTTACTAGTCCAATCAGTCCTAGCAACCCTTATCAATCGAACAGTCCCTAAAGAAGGATTTAACCCAATTGATGGGGAAGTGTTGAAGAAAGTGCAGGCATATAAGGTTAGAAAAGAAGGGTTCTGGGTTTTTTTTTATTTTTTTTATTTTTTTATTTTTTATCATTTTTCTTTTCAGAAAATCAGAAGAAGTGATCACGGGACTGGTATGCGGCAGCCGCGACACAGGTGCTGCGACCGCTACATTTGGTATGTTGCTGCGGCTATATGCGGCGGCCGCGGCATTAAGCTGCGGCCGCTGCATGTATGCTGATTTGCATGTATGCTAAGCACTCTCCTTCTCTGAGTTGCATGAATCCAGTTCCGCTTTTTCATGAGTTGTTAGTCCCATTTCCAAACAAAACAAAAGCAAAGCAACAAGAAAAACTAACTAAGGAAAAAACATCTTCAAAATTTTACATCTTCCACATTTGTCTGCCTCATCCTCACATTTCTCTTCTCACTTTTTCTTCATAAAAATAGAGTGGGGATCTTCTACACCATATGGTGTGCCCCATGGTGCAACACAAAATTATTTTTGTTATAAAACAATGTTAAAAAAATTATAAAAATTATATTTAACTTACATACACTCATATTCATATATTTATGAATTTTTCTCATAAAAAATTATGTTTAAAAAATTATAGATAATGAAAATATGAGTTATTTTAGAAAATGATTTTTCTATTTTTCTATAACATCATTTTTTATGAGAAAAATTTATAAACATATGAATATGAGTGTATATAAGGTAAATATATTTTTTATAATTTTTTGAACATTGTTTTAAAACAAAAATAATTTTGTGTTGCATCATGGGGACCCTAGGGTGTAGAAGATCCCCACTCATAAAAATATCATCACTCCTTTAATTTTTTTTACTAACATCACATCTCTCTACAAAATTTTTCCTCTTTAAATTATCACCACTCATTTTACTTTTACTATTATCCCATCTTCATCTCCTTCATCATCATCATCAACCTCATCTCCTCCGGCCTCCTACAACCACTATAAACTCCTCCGACTGATTCGATCTCGAGTTTCTTATTAGCATAATAGTAATCTATGTGGTTATATTCTTTGGGTTATTTTGGTGGAGGTTTATTGGGCTCTAAGAAGAAATCAGATCCGGTGATTTTGGTCAAGATCTGACGGAGAGGTAAGTAGAAATCGATTTTGTAGTTTAAAACTTGTATTAGTTTTAAAGTTTGGACCGATTTGGTTGTAAATCCGTTTGTATCTTAATAAAATATCGAGTTTATGTATGAAATCATCTCATATCTTGTATGAATATTTTTTTCTTGCTTGCCACTATTTCATACTCCCTCTGTTCGGCAAAACTTGACGTTTTACTATTCACGCACGCTTTTTTAGAAGCTAAAAACTATATAAAATATCTAGTTTTTTAAATAATTTTTTTCACAATTTTGTAGTTATTATTAATAAGTACAAACTTGTTAAAAAAAATTTTAAAAAAATAAATATTTTATATAGTTTTTATCATTCTAAAAAAGCGTGCGTGAATAGTAAACGACAAGTTTTGCCGAACGGAGGGAGTACAACATAACCGAACTATATAAATGGTGATTTGTGTTGTACGAGTTGAAAACTTTAATTTTCAGAAGAAGATTCAAAGTTTTACGAGTTTATGTTGTAGAAGATTCCTTAATTAAGGACAACTAGAGAGCACACTTCCTATAAACGGTTTCTTGACGAAAATAATTAAGCAAATAGGATTTTGAATGTTCTACCTTGTATCTATTGGCCCACTCAGTTGGATTTGAAGAACACTCGTGCTTATAATGTCTTATAAGATTGTTCTCATATTGTATTGGTGAAGTGTATAATTAACAAACGAGCGGGGAGATTGCCTTTTCACAACAAACTTCACTATTTCACAACAAACTTCACTAGGGCTAAGATATTTCTTGGGATTGAGCTTGAGGCGCCGGTGAGGTGATTCAGCAGAGCACGAATTAGCCATGGATACCACCGCCGAGCCAACCCACCCCCGCGTCCCGGACGCCGGCGCCGATGACGAAGACGACGAGCCGCCAACGCTGAGCGCGTTCGCTCTCCAAGCCCTCAAGGAGTTCCTCGCCGAGCAGAACGACGTCGCCACAGCCGCCGCCGACCCCGGTGGCCAAGAGGTTTCGCTTCTTTCGGAGAATTGGAATCTCAGCCAATTCTGGTACTCGCCAGAGACGGCCACTGCTGTTGCCGAAGAGGTTTTCCATCTCTGTAACGAATCCAGCGCTAGCGACGACGGCCGTCGCCCTAGCGTTGCGTGTGTCGCTTGTCCCACTCTCTTTGCTTATCTCAAGGTGATTATCCCTTCTTCCGTACTTCTAGGGTTTATAATGGATCTGCTTTGCTATTGGTCTCAGTTATTGTGCAGTTTCTCTTGAAATGATTGATTTTTGGCTGGATAGTGAATGATATTGATGGCCAATTCATGATCGAGAGGCGGAGGAAATCAAAGGGGAAAAATGCTTGCGATTTAAGGGTGCACTCAGTAGATCATCAATAGCTGCTAGGGTTATTAGTGAGCTGTGAAATCAGTGCTTTGTATGCCTAGCCAGTATTTCTTTTTTCAAATTCGACTGGATGATCATGGCAATTTCTTAGAGGACATACACTATTTTCAATCTAGAAAATGGAGTCAGAACAATGCTTGTTGAAACTACACTTTCTTGTATGCTCTTTTAAACAAGATTTGATTAAACTGGGTTGTGAACCATGCCTACCTTGCTCAGTCAGTCACTCATTTTAACTTTTAAGATGTACATTCATCTGGCGAGTATTGTGTGGTCTCTTAAAATTGGCCGTTAATAATTGAATAACACCCTTTTTGAAACAAAGATTTAGGATTTAGGCCAATTGCATGTTGCTGCCCTTAATTTTTAAATTTTCATTTGACCACCCTTAATTAGTATTCGTAAATTGTTTGAAAACCATTAGTTTTTCCACACACACAAAAAAAAAAAAAACACATCTGTCTCGTCAAGGATGATAAAGTATCCAACCAATAATTTTACAAAGCACAGATCATGGGTGGTTAAATTAAAATTTCAAAGTGGTTATATGTAGTTTACCCTTTAAGATATAACAAAACACAGTTTTATTTCTTTGGAGAGTATTATTGTTAATGTTCCAGACAAGTTTAGGAGAGTGTTCTACTGTTCTATACCTAAATTGAGAGAAGGGGCACAATTTGTTCTATGCCTAAGTTTAGGGGAGTTTGCTATGTGGGAGTTTTATTGTGCTGGCTCTTTTTTCCTCCTAAATTCCTCTCTTACTTTTGAATGCTAACAAATTCTGTTTATTTTTTCGCTTATGCAAAACAAGAACCATATCCAGTTATGTATAGAGGGACATACTAGGATTACAAGTTTTGTGGAATTATGCTCTATTTGTTTGGAGAGTATTATGGTTAAAAGTTTCACTTCCTGAATCTTATCCTTGGTTATTTCCTTGAATTTCAGAAAATGTATCCTGATGTGTCTGCCCAACTTCTTGAATACGACAAACGCTTTGAGCAGTATGGAAGTGACTTTACATTTTATGATTACAATCTACCTGTAGATCTGCCACAGGAACTGAAGCATGGTTACCAAATTATAGTTATAGATCCTCCGTATCTGGTAAGAACTAAGCCTCACAGCTGACCTACAAACATTTGCACTTTGTCCATCGTTCATCTGCTTTGTGTCTATCCTTGAATTATATCTTTGTTCTATTAGGTGTGGACCATGTGGTTCTATAGTTTTGAGCAATTGAGTCTATTAAAAGCCCGACTGATTATGGGTTCAATATTGTCTTTTGTACTGTTGTACATGATCATGCTAGACTCTTTCCTTCAACATATTTTTTATTCCAGTGTACTCCTAATTATTTAATCCTAGGGACTAGGAGGAGTCTCAAAGAAGTCCCTACTGAGTGGGTCTTACCCACTTTGAATGGAGGTAGACAAGGGGCTTCTATTTGACGACAGAAAACCTACCTTCTTTATAGGGTAGATTGCCGCCTTGTGTCTATATTACGAGCATTACGCCCACAATCTTTATGCCATGACTTGATTTGGATCCGTGTGCTGGTTAGCAGTTCCTCTTCTAATTTATGCTTAGAATAGATATGTTGTTTATTATTCTAATTTTTGACGTGGCCCATGTATGGGATTGCAGAGTAAGGAATGCCTGGAGAAAGTTGCTCAAACAGTAGCATTCCTTGCAAAGCCCGGAAACTTTTACTTGCTCTTGCTAACAGGTACTGCTGCTCATTCATGTAGGCACATTAGTTATACGCGCCAATTAAGGCATTCATGCTGCTAGCATTGTAGATTAAAATAAAAATGCTCAATGAAATATGAAATTTGTCTCTTTTTACAGGAGAAGTGCAGACAGAGAGAGCTGCTAAGCTCTTGGAAGCACATCCATGTGGTTTCCTTCCGCATCACTCCAACAAGCTTGGTAACGAGTTTCGACTATTCACAAACTATGATCCTGGGCAGAGACTAGGCGGTTGGCAACCACAATAAGTAGGTAAACTGCATTGATTCTTGCCATGCATATTACTCTCTGTGGCTGCTTGATTTATGTAGCTTGAACTGTTGTTAATCGAAGTAGCTGCTATTTGTGTTTGATAGGCAGCAATTGTGAAACTTCCAAACAATTTCTCTAGAGTTTGTGGCAATTCAGTTCATATGATCCGAATCTCAGCACACAGGATTAGCATGAAGGTGTGCAAGAAAATGGCGACACAAGAGATTCGCACAAGAGGCCTTCTACTTCTTACTGGGATGCTGATTGCTGAGAGGCTGAGACGAAACTATCATGTCATTTTTAAAGGAAGGTTTTGACTCTTGACTGTCGTTACTTTGTAATTTAATCCCTCTTTTCGAAAGGGTTTAAAAATGCGACTCTTACTTTTTGATGGCGCCTGTAAACCCCCGTAAACCCAAGTGTTGCATCTCCGGGGATTTTACCCGGAAACCCACAAGGCTCGGCGCCAAGATATTCAACAAAAGCAAGAATAGATCGAACCCACGGCTCCCCAAGTGTTGTGCACATTTTACTCAAACTGCACAACCCAGTTTTCAGTTTTGACATGGGCAAGTTACCAAACGTTATCCATTTTTTTTTAATATCGTCAAAGAAATTCAATTCTAGACTAGCCTAGAGAAACCGAGAAACCGGATAAGCCGATAGATGGAATAACCATCTTATAGATAGAAAGGAAATTACACAAGCAAATAACATAAATAAAATTGCAAAAGAAAACATAAAAGTCATCCTACACTATATACCACAAGCCAATCGGACCAACGAGTCGATCGGTCAAAAGGACAACGCCTGGGGATCAATAGCGGACATTTCAGATTGTGGACTCAAACGAGCCATCAGATGTCGATCGTATTTCCACGACGTCATCGAACATGATAGATCAAGTCAACCACTACTTACATTAAGCCTATAACACAACAAGAACAACAAAGCACTCTAATCCGCGAATTGAAACCCTAACCACACCATTGCCCATTCAACCCCTCCAAATACCCATCTCAAACCTTCAAGAACGATAACTAGATCGTGTGCAGGCTACCACAAGGATAAGCCAAAATAGAGGTGGTTAAGACGGGACAAATAAGCAAAAATGAACAATAATGAGCACGAATAGCGATTGAGTGAGCGGTTGAAACAAACCCATAAGACCGAGAGACATAGGATACACAATAGGTGCACCCAAGGAACGATTGTAGGACGCTAGAGCGAGTCGAGTCGGAGGCGGGGGTAATCGGAAACGGCCTCCGCGAAGTCGAAGTCAGAGGAGTTGATATGTGGCGGGCGAACTGCCATTTGGACTGGGGCTCGACGAGTCGGAGTTTGGTCAAGCACACGGTGAGCGGTGCTTGAGGACAAAGATTAGGCCGAAGGGTAGCGGAGCTCGGTGGGAGGGCGAAGATTAGGCTGATAGGGAGCGAAGCTCGATGGAAGGGCGGTAGATTGGTGGTTGCCATTGAAGGCTGATGGCGTTGGACCCTACAGGCCAGGGAGGGTGGTGGCAAGCCAAGGTACGATGTGGTAGCGGCTAGTTATGGCTGTAGAAGGCGGTATGAGGTGGTAGCGGCGCAAGACCGAGAGCAAAGCTTTCTAGGTCTGAACGCTTCAACAATATCCAAAATTATGAAACCTAACGAGTATTTTCCTTTATGAAATAAATTTAGGGTCGATTTGCACTAATATACCAACACATTTCCATACGTGCAAAAATGACCAATGTAAATTTTTTTTGCAACTGACTACAAGTACGTATATATTTGCTAAAAAAAACTTTGACCTTGGCAGGTATAGGTTAAGTGGGGAAACTTTCAAAAGCCACAATGCTAAAATGATGGGATAAATGGTATGAGAGATATGACAAATGAACAACGCAATACCTATCTTTTGGAGGCTCCGGGCAAAAAATAAAATAAAATTAAGGACCCCTCATTTTTACTATAAATATCTTCAATAATAATTGAACATAAATGATACCTTACTTAGTTTAAAGCGTGGATCTGGATAGTGGAGATGACTTGAGTATGAGTGAGAAGGATAGGGAATAGAGAAGAGAGAGGTAGATGCGTATTTGGAGAGTGAAGTTTGAGGGAGATATGGAGAGTGGAGTTTGAGGGAGAGAGAGGGGCAGAGGCGGACGAAAAATGAGGTAATGACAGCTGCTCTAAAACAAGATTCCAAAACAAGTGAACAAAACATGTTCCGTCCCTAACCATTGAACCACTACAATTTTCTGTTTTAAGAGGGATTATAAAATATTAATACTATGATAGATATAGATTTAAATAAAAAAAATTAAACGGTTTGCGACGAATATCCGACAAGGTGAAATGCTCGATCCGAACACAACACAATTATTGTCGTGTTTTATTGGTTCGTGTCATTTTTATATCGTGTCTTTTTTGTTCATGTTTTTTCGTGTTGTATTGCCGTGTTTTTGTCTGTTTTTTCCTACACAACCTTCTGGTGAGTAGTTAAGCTTTCCTTATTCAAAATGAGCTTTATAATCTTATCTTGTACAATACAAGTCGCATTGTGGTTGAAGATTTTCCCGCTCAAAATTTCAACCAATTAGAATTTATCATGTCAATTAATATATTGCCACATATATAACATCTTATCATCATCATACAATACTAAGAGCATCTTTATTAATGGTACTTGGAGTACCATAACAATTAAAAAAAGTCAGAAAAAGTCATTATTTTTAAAGAACTCAAAAGAAAAAAGGAGTACAAGTATCATGAACATGATACTCTCACACAATACCATACAATTTTACCCAATCAACATCAATTGTGGGACCCATTTATTTTTTACTTAAAAAAATGCCGTTGAAATATTTTATTGAATACGGAGTACACTGATGCCGGTTGAATGCACAATTGAATTAAATACGAATTACAATTTCAAAGAATGCACCTACCAACTAAAAGCTGAATTGAATGCCTGCATGCAAATTTGGAAATTAAATTCAACGTTTTTTTTATTAAACACCGATTGAACTGAAGTCTCTTTTTTTTAAATTATATCTGCAAAAAAATATAACTTAGACATTTTATAAAATTTGTCGTAGTTAAACTGATTCAACATACGAAGTATTAAACAACGAGTATAAAAACACGCATAATGTAACATATAGAAATACAGGACATATGATTCAAATTCATTACACAACAATTTTAAAACACAAATTAAAAAATACATAGAATATAAAAACACACATAATGTAATATAGAAATGCAAAAGAGATAAGATTCCACGAGTAATACAACATACTAGTCATCAGACACATTCAAGTTCTCAAGATCCGCCTTCATCGAGCTCTCCATATATTTTTCGTCAACATGAGTTCGATTACTTTGCCCATAAGCTTTTTGAGCATTCAAAGTCGTCTAATCTTTAATTGTATTATGGAATTATCCACATTCTTCGTTGCCACCGATTCCAACAACAACCTTGTTTGATTTTCAGATTATTCAAGTTCATCAAATCTTTGAAGAAGTGGAACGTGCATATCATTCATTTTAGCTTTACCCTTACCCTTCGTCTTACTCACACACTTCACAACCTTTTTACCAATTGGACGGACAAAGGGATCACTTCCAGAACCCACATTTGTTGGCGTTGGCGGGTTTGATCCAGATGAGTATTAGCCGTCTTCATTGATTCTAATCCTTTTAGTGAAATCACTACTATCTTCAAGATCAACGACATCTACTTCTTTTTCAAGTGGGTCAGCAAGCCAATTAGCAAATTTTGGCTCATCTTTTAACATGTGCCAAGCATGCTCAAAGCAAAATTCTTTACCATGTGGATCAAATGTTCTAAAAAGTGCACGAGCGGCATTCATGACATCATTGTCATTTTCACCACTCTTTTTCCTATTGCATGCATTTTCATAAAAAGCAACGAATTTCCCAACTGACTTGAACATTCTGGCAAAGTGTTGTTTGCACGAGTTCAATTGTCTTTGTTGCCACCCGGGGCGAACAATGGACTTTTCATTGTACTTCGTGGTGATTCGTTCCCAAAACTTAGTTGATGTATGGTCCGTCCCCGTTCTTGGATCTTTAGTGATGTTCAACCATGCACTAATGAGGCATTCATCTTCCTCATCACTCCAACGCATCCTCTTCCTCTAAGTGGAATCGGGGGCATTGACGGTGGGGTTTTCTACGACCTCTGGGGAAACCACTTGGGTGTTATATTGTGGATACTCGAAAGGGATTGATTGTGGAGTGGATGGTCTAGGAGGTATGAAATTTGGATAAAGCATAGGAATATATTCCGTATTACCATTTCTATTGTCATTACCGACAATAAAATTAGTCCACGACATATTTCCAATGAATGGGTTGTCAAATGGAGGGCGGTTGTTGGGTTTCATGGCTAGTGTGATGGAATAGAGTAATACTCCCTCCGATCCAAAATACATGTCGTTTGACTTTTTTACACGTATTTTAAGAAGCTAAAAACTGTATAAAATGTCAACTTTTTTTAAATTATTTTTTTACAACTTAATATTTGTTTTTTTTATTAAGTAAGAATTCGAGATCAGGCTAGCCTGATTCTCGAGAGGCCGACGAATCGGCAGGCGGGAACCGCCAAAGCATACAGAAGAATAGAAAAAAGGCGCTAAGAAACAAGCAGAAAAAACCCTACTACAAGAAACGGTCTAAGAAGAACTACAACTAGCAGTTGCGGACGACGGCGAAGAACGAAGCCAAGCACCACCAAACAGTAGCACCGCGGGCCAGCGATACAGCAGGACTCTATCTCCTGTGGGAAGTGCAGACGAAACTCCAAGGAAACAACATCCCGGATACGGAGTCGCCGATAAAAAAATTTAATAAAAAAACAATATTTTATGGTGTTTTTAGCTCATTAAAAAACGTGCCAAAAAGTAAACGCCCTTATATTTTGCAACGGAAGGAGTATAGTTTTTAGCTCCTTAAAATACGTGTTGAAAAGTCAAACGACATGTATTTTGGATCGGAGGTATTAAGATGGAATTAAAGGTGGGAGAGGGATGTTGGTGTATCTACAACTACAACTCTCTACTACATTTATACAAGGTAAGGATGCATGCATATTGGTGGACACAAAACTTGACATGCATAAGTGGACATAATACTTGACATGCATGGGTGGACACAAAGCTTGACATGCATAAGTGGACATAACACTTGACATGCATGGGTGAACACAAAGCTTGACATGCATAGGTTAGCATAAAGCTATACATTTATGGTCAGGTAGGTTCTTACTCCATATATATAGGAATTGAAGTTGTGTTTTATTCATACCATTCCACTACACACAACTTGAGAGCTGAAAAATATCAAGTGATCATAGTGAAAAAAATGTCGAGTGATGAGAGTGAAAAAATATCAAGTGATGAGAGTGAAGATCAATTCGAAAAGTCCATGGAGCTTTTACTACAATCCCATCAACGTAGTAGAAGTGCAAAACTTTGCTTATTGAAGCAAGTTTATGTCCAAAATCATGTTGAAAGTTCACAACATTCTCATAAGAGAACATACGTGGACAGACAACGAGAGATTGGGCATGATAAATTATTCGCAGATTACTTTGGCGATCGCCTAACATATACAGATGTCCAGTTCAGGTGGAGATTCAGAATGCGGAGACACGTCTTTCTTTGTATTCTGGATTGGATTGTTTACAAAATTAAGTGTCATACTTCAAGTCCAGGCCTGATGCTATGGGGAGGCTAAGCATATCAGGACTGGTGAAGTGCACTGCTGCTCTTCGTGTGTTATCATATGGAGTGGCATTTGACACCGTTGATGAGTACCTTCGTATCGGTGAAGCTACAACAAGGCAATGCTTGAAGGAGTTCGTGTGCGAAATAATCTCCATTTTTGGGGAAACATATTTGCGAAGTTCAACTGAAGAAGATTTGCGAAGATTACTCTATGTTGGAGAGGAAATAAGGCGTTTACTTTTTGGCACGTTTTTTAATGAGCTAAAAACTCCATAAAATATTATTTTTTTATTAAATTTTTTTACATAGTATTATACATATATGTATAATACTATGTAAAAAATTTTAATAAAAAAATAATATTTTATGGAGTTTTTAGCTCATTAAAAAACGTGCCAAAAAGTAAACGCCCTTATATTTTGCAACGGAGGGAGTATAGTTTTTAGCTCCTTAAAATACGTGTTGAAAAGTCAAACGACATGTATTTTGGATCGGATGTATTAAGATGGAATTAAAGGTGGGAGAGGGATGTTGGTGTATCTACAACTACAACTCTCTACTACATTTATACAAGGTAAGGATGCATGCATATTGGTGGACACAAAACTTGACATGCATAAGTGGACATAATACTTGACATGCATGGGTGGACACAAAGCTTGACATGCATAAGTGGACATAACACTTGACATGCATGGGTGAACACAAAGCTTGACATGCATAGGTTAGCATAAAGCTATACATTTATGGTCAGGTAGGTTCTTACTCCATATATATAGGAATTGAAGTTGTGTTTTATTCATACCATTCCACTACACACAACTTGAGAGCTGAAAAATATCGAGTGATCATAGTGAAAAAAATGTCGAGTGATGAGAGTGAAAAAATATCAAGTGATGAGAGTGAAGATCAATTCGAAAAGTCCATGGAGCTTTTACTACAATCCCATCAACGTAGTAGAAGTGCAAAACTTTGCTTATTGAAGCAAGTTTATGTCCAAAATCATGTTGAAAGTTCACAACATTCTCGTAAGAGAACATACGTGGACAGACAACGAGAGATTGGGCATGATCAATTATTCGCAGATTACTTTGGCGATCGCCTAACATATACAGATGTCCAATTCAGGTGGAGATTCAGAATGCGGAGACACGTCTTTCTTTGTATTCTGGATTGGATTGTTTACAAAATTAAGTGTCATACTTCAAGTCCAGGTCTGATGCTACGGGAAGGCTAAGCATATCAGGACTGGTGAAGTGCACTGCTGCTCTTCGTGTGTTATCATATGGAGTGGCATTTGACACCGTTGACGAGTACCTTCGTATCAGTGAAGCTACAACAAGGCAATGCTTGAAGGAGTTCGTGTGTGAAATAATCTCCATTTTTGGGAAAACATATTTGCGAAGTTCAACTGAAGAAGATTTGCAAAGATTACTCTATGTTGGAGAGGAAATAGGGTTTCTTGGAATGTTGGGGAGCATTGATTGCATGCATTGGGAGTGGAAAAATTGTCCAGTTGCTTGTCAAGGACAGTTCGCTGGTGGGCACAAGAAAAAAACCAACAATTATCCTCGAAGTTTTGACATCGTATGATCTTTGGTTTTGACATTCATTTTTCGGAACACTCGACACATGCAATGATATCAACGTTCTTGATCGATCTCCTGTATTCGATGATGTGCTTGAAGGAAGAGCCCCCCGATTCATTTTAGTGTGAACGGTCGTGAGTATGATATGGGATATTACCTTACAGATGGAATATACCCATCGTGGGCTACCTTTATTCAATCAATCAACCTCCCTCAAGATCCGAAGTCCCAATTGTTTGTTCAACATCAAGAATCTACAAGGAAAGATGTGGAGCGAGCTTTTGGTGTTCTACAAGCTCGATTTGCAATCGTTCATGACCCATGCAACATATGGGATGCTTCTCTTATTGGAAAAATAATGAGAGCAGGTATCATATTGCACAACATGCTAGTAGAAGATGAGCGCAACACGTATCAAAATTATCATGATCCATCACAATGAGATGACATCGAGGGAACCACTGAGAATGGAGTAAGGTGGAGGTACTCAAGATCAAGAAACAATGATATGAATAAATATATTAAAAAGCGTACTCGTATTCAAGATAGAGCTAAGAATAATCGTCTGAAGTCTGCTTTGGTGGAGAATATTGGCAACGGTTTTGAGCGGGTAATTGAGATAAAATGTGTACTTTTTAAATTTTTATTTTTAGTTATTGAAAAAGTGTTGTTTTTTGTTAGTTATTTCTTGTTAGTTGTTGAAAAAAATATTGTTTTTTTGTTCGTAATATTTTTTCCTATCTATATTATTTTACTAAATATTAAATATTTAAAATAAAATGTAACCTATATACAAAAAGTTTATAATTTTGACAAAAATGAATTTTGATGCAAAAAGTGAAATAAGATACTCATACCAAATACCATGGTTGTGGAGTATCAAATATTAAAATGAGGTGGAGGAGAGAGAAATGACAAAAAGCAAGTTATGATACTCATTTTGATTATCATGGTTAAAGATGCTGTAAAGTAGTAAATGTTTTGCCACATGTCGCATTGTGGTTGAAAATTTTCCTGCTCAAACCTTCAACCAATTAGAATTTGTCATTTCAATTAATATATTGCCACATATAACATATTCATCCACCTATTTATTATTATTTAAATATTGTATAGATTTAAAAACAAAGCCTTATCTTTCATTTTAGGTAAGAATCAATCGACTTATATATGTGTAGAATTTGAACTTATTTTCCATTGTTTTTTTTTAATATTTAATTATATTGTTAATTTTTTTAAGATCATTTGCCATGTATTTATCTATTAATTTATTCATCATTTTGAAATTATTTCTATTTATATATCTTCCGAAGTAGGTAACTTTTTAAATTAATTTTACATACCTAATTGAACATTTTTAAAAGTTCATTTACACTCTTTCCGTGCATTTTTTTACATTCTCTTATATTTATTATTCTATATTTCTTTTGATGGAAATTATAATGTATTTTTTTTGTAGAAAATTAATATTGGATAATTGATAGCTAAAATTATTATATGTATTATTTTATAATTACTGTTTCTATAATATGTGTATATATATAATCTTTTATTATATATATTTGAAAATACATCACATTGATTCTAAAATTTAACCATTTGCGTATAAGTTTTCCTATTGGTTTTGAAGAGGAATTTTAAGAAGTTGTAAATGAATTTTTCATATAATTTGGTCAATTTTTAAAACAAATTTATTATTTTAAAAATATTTATTAGTTTACGAGTTAAACTAAATAAATAATAATTCAAAAACAGTTTAAAAAGAATACAAAACTCTAAGGTGTTAAAAATTTAAATAAGTAAAAATGGGACGATCTAATTTTTGGAAACGCAGACGATCTATGCCTACACACTATTAAAAATCTTCTTAACAATTTCTATAATACATCAGGTCTCTCTATAAACTATAATAAAAGTTCCCTACAAGTTTTCAAAAATATCCCAACTCAAAAAGCACAATATCTTGCTCAACAGTTAAATATTCCTGTTACCCAATCCATGGAAAAGTACTTAGGAATACCACTCATCAGTGGTAGAGTTAACAACAACCTTTTTGATAAGGCACTCATAAACCTAAAAAAACAACTCTCCAAATGGAAATCGAATACTCTCTCCCAAGCCGGAAGATCTATTCTCATTCAAGCAAATCTAAACTCCAAAACAAACTACCTAATGCAATCCTTTCTTCTTCCAAAAGGAATCCTTGTTAAAATCGATCAAATTAACAAAAACTTCTTCTGGAACAAACTCCAATCTCATAACTATCACCCTTTAATTAGCTGAGAACGTCTTTGTACCCCAAAAAAGAATGGAGGATTGGGATTTAAAACAGCTGAACAAATTAATACATGCATGCAGATGAAACTACTCTGGAGAATAATAGCAAATTCTAACAATATTTGGTCAAAAGTAATCACTGAAAAGTACCTATCTAAGGAACCTCTAATGGAAAGAGGTCAAACCAAAACATCCTGGCAATTTGGCAGACTTCTAAACATTAGAGATCTTTTCTCTAAAGGCCTCTTATGGCTAGCAGGTAATGGGAAAACCATCAATGTCTGGTCTGATATTTGGGTAAATGCACAACGTCTTGAAAATTTGAGACAGGATCGTAACCCTAACCTAAAAGTCTGTGATCTTTTTACAAACCTTAAAAAATGGGATATCCAAAAATTAGTCAGTCAGTATCTTCCCCTCACATATAGTACAAATGATCACAAATATCTACATCCCAAACATCGACGTACCTGACAGACTCATATGGATCTACAACAAAAATGGAACCTTTACTGTTAAATCCACCTCTTCTCTCTTTAATACAAGAAATAATAATCATATATATGTTGACTGGATCTGGAAACTCAACATAGCCCCAAATATAAAAAATTTTATCTGGAAAACTATTATAGATATCTTACCCGCCAGTGCATGCTTAAACAGATATATAAACAGAGTACCTAATACCTGCTCCCTCTGTAACTATGACTTAGAAGACGCAAACCATTTATTCTTCAATTGCCCTATCACCAAATCCCTCATTCATAACCTGTGTATTAACTTAAATAAATCATTCATAATTCCAATACTAACAGATAAAATCTCTGAAAATATCATAAACACCAAAATAGAAAACAAAGATTTTACCGACCTATGTCATTTATGACACTCGATCTGGGAACTCCGAAATAAAATTATCTTTCAAAAACAATCCAATAATAACATTACTAGCGCCTTAATTCAAACGATAGATAAAATCTTAAGCTGGAAAAAAGAAGAGAAGATCCACAACCTACCCAAACACATCAGATCCCGTGACAAACTAATTTGGAAATATCCACCAAAAAATATCTTCAAAATTAATGTAGATGCCTCTGTCAAAACTGACATCCAATCTCAAATAGGATGCATCATTAGAAACAACAAAGGTCAAATAATCCAAATTCATAAAAGCAATGGAATAACATACTCTATTACCCAAACCGAATGTCTTGCAGTACTTGCAGGTACAAGACTAGCAGAGGAACTCGGAATACAGAGGACCATTATTGAAAGTGACTGTGCTATCATCATCAACTCCATCAACCAAATAGAGAAAACACCATGGGAGATTATACAAATGGTAGAAGAAATACAAGCTTTAAGCAAACGGTTTGAATTTATCAAATTCGAACACTGCTACAGAGAGGCGAATAAAGCGGCCGACTTCATCGCAAAATCGCATCTCAGTTGTAACTCCATCCTAGAATTTAGCTATGAATTCCAAAACATCATCATGTTAGATGATCATGGATACTGCTAGTATCCAAACTCTTGCCTACTGTAAAAAAAGGGACAAATTAAATTTTTTTACCGTGTTTAATTTGTATATTTAATCTTATCATGCTATATAGTCGTATATCTTAAATATATATCTCACCTTGAATATATCTAATAAAAGTAATAAGGGGCTTTGGAGCTTTGTAGTTGGTCTTTTTTTGTTTTTCAATTGTCTATTTTCTCATGCTTATTATTTGTTTCTACTATTTTTTTTTCATATTTATTCTTTATTTGTTGAATTGGTTTTGATTTTGTCTAAAATTTATGATTGCTAATTAATAATAAAACATTCTTCTTAAAGAAACTTATTTGATGTTATAATTTTATAATGTTTATATATTAAATTCGTGCAAAGCACGAGGAATAAACTATTACAAATACTATACTCCCTCCGTCTCAAAATTTAAGTCGTTTGACTTTTTGACACGCTTTTTAATGTGTTAAAAACTCTATGAAATATTAAATTTTTTTCAAAATTTTTAAAATAATTTCAAACTTATTATTTATAAGTTAGTAATTATTTTAAAATTTTTGAAAAAAAAATAATATTTCATTGAGTTTTGAACACATTAAAAAACGTGTCAAAAGTCAAACGACCTAAATTTTGAGACGGAGGGAGTATTAAATGTAAATTTTAAAAAAAAAAGTTTCATGTCGTATATCCGACAAGAGTAAATGTAAATGTGTGATCCGAACACGATATGATTATTGTTGTGTGTTATCGGTTCGTATCATTTTTGGTGTTGTATTGCCGTGTTTTCGTGTTTTACCTTTTTTTATTTTTTCTGTTTTGATTTTTAAAAGGAAAAACCCTGAAGATTTTAGTCTCCTTCAGACTTCAGTCAAACCCTAAGCCCCCCCGCTTCTCATTCTCTGATTCCCAATTTCCCATTTCCCCTCTTTTCCCTCAACTCGCGAGCGGAGAAGACGACGGGAGGCCTGGAGCAGTCCTGTTCCACCGTCGGCAACTCGGCACCCATTCCAGTCCCACCGCCGGCAGCGGCTCTCCGCGCCGCCTTGCTCTCTCACCGCGTCGCCGGAGAAGACGATTGGAGCAGCTTCGGGCCTCCAGTCGTCTCTTCTGTTGAAATTCAGCCCCGGTGTTGTGTTTCTCAGCCCGTGTTCTGTCTGTGCAAGCATCTGTCTTGGTCAGTTTCTGCTGTATTTGGCAAGATCATGTTTTATCCTAGCATTTTGGTTTCTTGAAACCGCATTCAAGAACAAAAATTTTCAACTTTAGGTTGTTTGCTTTAACATGCCCTCCGTTTTGTTTTGGTGATTTTGCTTTGCAACAAGTTAGCTTGGATGGAGAAAGCGGTTTCTAATGGCCTAGAGAGGGAGCCTGAATCATCCGCTGCACGTGCTAATGCGCGACAGTCACCATCTGTGCCTTCTAGTAGCAAGGGTGTGATGCATAAAGATAGAGATTCAACTATAAAGGATGACATCAATTATGCAAACATTCTTCGAAGTAGGAACAAGTTTGTGGAGGCCCTTGCAATATATGACAGAGTACTGGGGAAGGAGAAGGAAAATGTAGAAGCTCTACTGGGGAAAGGGGTTTGCTTGCAAATACAGAATTTAGGAAGGCTTGCATTTGAGTGTTTTGCTGAAGCCATAAAGCTGGATCCACACAATGCATGTGCCCTCACCCACTGTGGTATATTGTACAAAGATGAGGGTCGCTTGGTGGACGCTGCAGAGGTTAGTGCTTAATATTAGTTCATATTTGATATCTCATTAGTTAATATTAGTTCATAATTGATATCTCACTAGTTTTATGGTCCCTTAATTTATCTGTTTTACGTCCTCTTTTTTTGTTGTACTTATGAAATTGCTTTATGAAGTTTGCTTAGTATTTAAATATCTCATAGGTTTGATGCTAGGTGCTACAGAAATTAGCCTTTTAGATGAATTCTCCTTTTACTCTGTGCTTTTTACCTTCCTTATTTTGATTTGGGAAGGACTTGAAGGGATGCCTTTTTGATTGGTTTGTGAATAGTTAAATTGTCTTTTCCTTTGATTAAAGCAGTCCTTACCTGAAGTGCTCTTTTTTAAAAGGAAGTAAATTTATTGACGGCTTGAAGTACAATGAGGATTGTAAAAAGAATACCCAGTATAAAATGAGAGCAGTAGAAAGCAGAAGAAGATGCAGTTAGATCTTTGTTGGTTTTTGTAATGTTGAATTTAGATAACCCTTCTTGCTGGCTGATTTAATGTAATTACAACCGTCAAAAGCCAAGTTTGCTTGGTGAAGATTCTTTCTGAGGACAGAAAATGTAATCTTTAGGATTTTCTTTGTGTTGAGAATGTCAATACTGCTGCTGATTTTGTTGTGAGTGAAAGTAAGACAGTGAATGATGTCTCTTCCTTCAACCCAGTCTATTTCTTTTCTATGCCAGCAAGATGTGAATATAGGGCAGTTCCAGCAAATTACATGCTGAATTTGGCTTATCCTAGACTCCTAGTCTTTATCAGGTATGAGGAGGATATGCTTGCAACATTTACCCCCACTATCTATGTGTGCTGCTGCACTTTTGTAGCAGTTCTTGGCTTCTTGCTTCACTTTCTACCTATTTGAAATCCAGTATGTGACTTGATTTTAGAGTGGCTTTGGAGTTTGGTCTTGTGTGCTAAGATGCTCTTGATGAATGATTGGACATCTTGCCATCCTGATTTTGAAACTGACTTCCTTCTGTTTTGGTGTAGGCATATCAGAAAGCTCTGAGAGCAGACCCATCCTACAAACCAGCAGCAGAATGTCTAGCAATCGTGTTGACTGATCTTGGAACGAGCTTGAAGCTTGCTGGAAATACTCAGGAAGGGCTTCAGAAATATTATGAAGCTCTGAAAGTAGATCCACATTATGCGGTAATAACATTATGATCTTGCCAACAATTACTTTCTACCCAGTGTTTTTTTTTTTGTTCAAATATGTGCTTTCTTTTCCTGCTGTGCAGCCTGCATATTACAACCTTGGAGTTGTTTACTCTGAAATGTTGCAATATGATACAGCCCTTACTTGCTATGAGAAGGCTGCAATTGAGAGGCCTATGTATGCTGAAGCATATTGTAACATGGGTGTAATATTCAAAAACCGTGGTGATCTTGAGTCAGCTATTGCATGTTATGAGAGGTACCCATTCTTTTGGGAAAATAATAAATCACATACATGGGGCAAGCCTCATTATTGTCCACCTATTTTAATTTATTTGATTTATTTATCATGTTTATTCTTTTGCTTTTCTTCATTAGGTGTTTGGCTGTCTCTCCCAATTTTGAGATTGCAAAGAACAATATGGCAATAGCATTGACAGACCTGGGAACCAAGGTGAGTTATGATTTTTAATTTCGCCAAAGCCCTTTTAGTTCATCAGCCTTGATAGTTGATACCATAATAATGTGGTTACTGTATGATCATTTGAAAATTGAGGGCTTCAGTGTGATGGATTCTCATATATTTGGAAATGTTGATATGCAATTTTTAGTTGATTGCTTATAAAGATTTGGCAAAATTGGACCTTATCTCTAGTCACTTACAGTCTGCCACAATATCAATTTTTGGGCAGCATTTCCACCGTTAATTTTGGTAGATTGGATGTTACTGTCATAGTATTGAGATTGCATGCTTATGTTATGATCAGGTTAAACTTGAAGGAGACATAGTTCAAGGTGTAGCATATTATAAGAAGGCTCTCTCTTATAATTGGCGCTATGCTGATGCCATGTATAATCTTGGTGTTGCATATGGTGAAATGTTAAAGTTTGACATGGTAAGTTCAACTGATTTGTTTTATAATCTGGTTTCTAGTTCATCTTTTGTATTCTTGTCCTTTTTGCGTCTTTTATCTGTTTTAAAGATTTGATATTTAATATTTTTCAATTACTTACAAATGATATGATGTGAATTGTTGATATGTTGGAGGGAAATCAGGGAAGCGATATTACTAATAGGCAGATTTAAAATCCTTATTAAAATATCCTGTGAATATTATCAATTTGAATGAAATTATAATATTTTAGGATATTTCTATATGCAATTTGGGATAGACTAAAACCTTAAAAATGAGGACATGCAATCACTTGACCAAGATAATGGGATGACAAAATACAAGATGGAGTACCAGGTGAACAAGTTCCATAGAAGAGAGGCACCAATTGTTTTTATTTTAAAAAAGATAATGAAAATAATTAAACCATGTGCATCACAGTGAAAATTTCAAACCATAAGAACACTGTTCAATATTCCTTAGACTGTTATTTGTATGGTTTTGTGATCTTTTTGATATATGTTTTAGGAGGCTCCGCATGCTAAAACACTTATTTTGTTTCTACAGGCAATTTTCTTTTACGAACTTGCTTTTCACTTCAATCCACAATGCGCTGAAGCCTGCAACAATCTTGGAGTCATTTATAAAGACCGGGAGAACCTTGAGAAGGCTGTTGAATGTTATCAGGCAAGTGAAATGTCTTCCCCTGACTTTTCAGTTTCCGCTATCAGAATGAACATCCCTATCTTGACTGTTGTCATCATTTTAAATGCTGCAGACTGCATTGTCAATCAAGCAAAACTTCTCGCAGTCGTTGAATAATCTTGGTGTGGTTTACACAGTTCAGGTAGTTTCTTATGGTTGTTGACAGATACTGATTTGGCCTTTCACTGGCTCCTACATATTATGATTTTTTCCCTTGGTATAGGGTAAAATGGATGCCGCTGCTAGCATGATTGAGAGAGCCATACTTGCAAATCCAACATATTCTGAAGCATACAATAATCTAGGTATTTACCTCCTGCCATGTAGTGCTGCTTAGTATGTCATGATTGTTTGGATCCTAGAAGAACCATTATTTGTATGGAACTGTAGATTTATGAAAAATCAGTCATTGATGTTTCTTACTATTTCTTGATAGGGGTGCTCTACAGAGATGCTGGAGATATTTGTCGTGCTATTGAAGCTTATGAACAATGTCTGAAGTTAGATCCTGATTCTCGCAACGCAGGGCAGGTATTGCTCTAAGGTGGTCATTTGTTTTTATAGGTAATCGAATATGTATATGCTAGATATCAATCTTATAATAGTGGTACTTGGCGGTATTTAAAAATCAGATGCAGAGCAATATAACTGGCCAAAAGTTCCCTCCTATTCTATCTTTTAGATTCACTAGGAAATGTATACTTATACCAGGAAACATGTAGGAACTTGAATGGTTATGGTGGCGATGCCATGGATACTTATGTTTTACTTTTCGCATAATTAGAAATCATGATTAAGTGGTTTGGCTTTGAAGAGAGAGAAATATATAGAAATCATCAAAAAAGAAAAGAAAGGAGAGCACTGCATAAATCAAGCAGTTTTGCCTATTTGCTTTTGATGTTTTGCAAGATTTGAATAGCCCATTTTTGTTCTGAAGACACTAATGTAGTACCTAATTAATATTATAATATAGCTCCACAAATTCAATTTTTTCTCATACATATAACCTTTTGTGCTTTGGTATACTAAGATTGGTTTGAGGAGGCCGAACACCTTAATCATATTTCTGAAGGTAGGATGTGCCTACTGACTAATTTTTAGTTCCTTCATATTTTAGGGAGCATTATATGATTAACTCTTACCTGGATTTTTAAAGTTGACTAATGTGGAATTAGGGTTTAAAAGTGACATCTTAAGTTAACCGTATGATAAGTGTTACGCACCTAAGTGAAAGGGCTCTGTACGTTGGTAGAAACATCTATAACATTGGGTACAAAAGAGGAAGGCCAAGTGCTAGGCTAGCCGGCTAGAACAACATCACAGGCTGTCATAAGAGTATTAGGTCACAGTCTTTATCTAGTCTTAGTATAAATAAGGGGCATTATCATCCCATTTAATGATTTGAATCATGCAGTTGTTTTCATTTTCTGAGTTGTAAGAGATGTATCGGCCTTATAGCTGGGAGTATCTGCCCTATGAGGGAGTATCTTCCCTATTTCCATTGTTTCCCTACTTTCTCTTCAATTCAAAGAGGTTACACCTCATCATTTCCATTAAAGTCCGTGTATTAGTGTGGGAATCTATCTTTCTTAGCTTAATCTAGATTTAAGGTCTATCATTAAGATATTCAGAAGTTGTTTCCCTCACTGTTTCTAGTGTGAGAGGATACCTACTTTAGGACATTACTGTTCTTTCTATCGCCATCAGTGTTCTACATTATTCTATTCTTCTTGCAGAACCGGTTGTTGGCAATGAACTATATTAATGAAGGCCAAGATGATAAACTATACGAGGCTCACAGGTTTGAGCTAACCCTGATCTACTACCTGTTGTTAACTATTTTATGTAATTGAAATATATTTTACTGATGATTCTCTATTGGTAGTTTCTCTTGTTTTTGATGGTTTGGGAAGAACTTCCTTTTTACCTAGTTTCTGCTTATGAAAGTTTAGGTTGTATATGTAGTGATAATGTGATTGTGGCTCAAAAGCTTATCCACGATATGAAAAAAAGATGCAAGGTAACTTTTGACGTAAATGTTGTAATGTGAAATGGGGTGGTAAACAGGGGGGTTTAGCATGGGAGTGAATTGACGAACAAAAAAAATAGCATCAAGTTTCTTTTAAAATTTTTTTTTATTAACATGAGTCAAATTATCATCTTGTTGATGATTAAGGTTAGAAATGAAGCTGAATTTTGTGGTGCTTGCAAACCTGTCAGTCAAATACGAGTGTACTTTTGGTAAAGCTAAGTTTTACTCGTTGATATTGAAGAACCATATCAATATATCATGCTATTTATGGTGTCTTCATTTTGCTTCCCCATTTCAGAGATTGGGGGAGGCGCTTCATGAGGTTATATCCACAATATACATCATGGGACAACCCAAAGGAGCCAGAAAGACCTCTTGTTATTGGATATGTGTCCCCTGATTTCTTCACTCATTCAGTGTCATATTTCGTTGAAGCTCCTTTAGCTCATCATGATTACTTGAATTTCAAAGTGGTGGTTTACTCAGCAGTTGTCAAGGTAAAAATTTATTATGATTGCAAATGTTCATGATAATATTTATTTTATTTTATTAAAGCTTTTCTTTGATGTCCTTTGATACTTTTAACGTCTTTGGTGGAAGACATTTCTTTTCCTGTACCAATAGCTACTATGCTACATGAGGCCAACTGGCCACAGTAGTTTTCTGCACTCTTTTGCATTCTTTTACCAATTGTTCTTGTATCTGCACTGCAGGCTGATGCAAAGACCTTTAAATTTAGGGACAAGGTGCTGAAGAAAGGGGGTCTATGGAGAGATATATATGGCATAGATGAGAAGAAGGTTGCCAGTATGGTTAGAGAAGATAAGGTTGATATTTTGGTGGAACTCACGGGACATACCGCCAACAATAAATTGGGGATGATGGCTTGTCGTCCTGCACCACTTCAGGTTAGAAAAGGCTATAAAGGTCACATTCTTTAACATATCTGTTTGCTGTAATTTGTTTGGGATAAAAGCAGGGGTGGCTGATACTTTATATTAGGTGACTTGGATTGGCTACCCAAACACAACTGGTTTACCCACCATCGACTATAGAATTACAGATGCATTGGCTGATCCTCCAGATTCAAGACAGAAGTATGGTTAACTCTTTCTACTTAGATAGTTACATTCTCTCTAATAATGATGTTAACTTAGTTTATGACCTGTTCTATTTTTTTTCCTTATTCAAAATCAATAACCTGTAGTTCTTTGGTCCTTTTCTCCTTGTCAGGCATGTTGAAGAGTTGGTTCGATTGCCTGAATGTTTTCTGTGTTATACACCCTCTCCTGAAGCTGGTTCTGTTTGTCCCACTCCAGCTCTTAGTAATGGTTTTGTTACTTTCGGCAGCTTTAACAATTTAGCTAAGGTACTTCAAATTGATAGCAGAAATGAAATGTGTTTTTATAGCATTTATCATTGGCAAACAATATTAATCACAACTAATGTGATGTATTCCTTCTCTCCTCCAGATAACACCCAAAGTGTTGGAAATTTGGGCAAAGATATTGTGTGCTGTTCCACATTCACGTCTCGTGGTCAAGTGTAAACCTTTTTGTTGTGATAATATACGGGTCAGATTCTTGACAACATTGGAGAAATTGGGCGTGGACCCAGTTCGCATTGATCTTTTGCCATTGATTCTTCTAAACCGTGATCACATGCAAGCATATGCTCTTATGGATGTAAGGTGTGTCTTACAGTTCACTAATTGCTAAAATTACAGTCATTTATTATATATGGCACTAATGTTTCTCCAACTACCTTTAAGTGACTTCATTTTTGTGAATGATTTATAATCGGTGGGGTTAATACTGGTTGCAATCCAATGTCAATGCCAGATAGGTTTGGTTAGCTGCATTCCCTGTCGAAAATAGGCACAGTGTTTGTTATTCTTAGTCTAGAAACTTGAATTGTGAAAAGATAGGCTGTTGGACTTTTTTTTTTTTTCTGTAGGCATATACTGGGATTATATTTAGCCCTCTGTATTCACGAAACGTTGTTGATTCACTCCGTGATTTTATTTCTGGAGCCATTTACAATAACCCAAGTGTACACTGAGTTATTATGTTTGCTGGAGGAGTGTGTATTCGAGTAGGTGTAGTGTGTGTAGTAGGACGGTAGGACTGCTTGTTTGTTGGCGGAGTTGATGCAGATTTCGAATATTCAATAAGGCTTAGGTGATCAAAATAGACTTGGTCATGAAGTTATGGTTCTTTGTGGTGTAATATTAGAAAAGTAACATGAGAGCATTCCAACTAACCAATTATGAAAGCCGCACACGCACATTACTAGATTGAACTTTTAGGAATGGAAAGTCATGAAAGTATGCTTGAAGCTTTTAGTATATGTGATATATGTGCTGACCATTGGTACACCTGTGTTGTTCTCTCTTTGTAGTTTGGATACTTTCCCATATGCTGGAACGACAACAACTTGCGAGTCCTTGTACATGGGGGTGCCATGTATAGCTATGGCAGGATCAGTACATGCTCATAACGTTGGTGTCAGTCTTTTGCATAAAGTTGGTGAGTTTGCACCCCAACTGCTCCTCTTCGACAACGACCAAGTATGCTATTTAAATCATTAATCCATGGTTCGAGTTGGCGAGTTAATCAAACTGCATTGATTTTGCAGGGCTAGGTCATCTGGTTGCCAAAACCGAAGATGAATATGTCCGTCTGGCAGTGCAACTGGCATCCGACATGAAAGCTCTCTCGGATTTGAGAATGAGCCTGCGAGAACTCATGTCAAAGTCACCCGTCTGTGATGGGCCAAAGTTCACTCTTGGTTTAGAGGTGGCCTACCGAAAGATGTGGCAGAGGTACTGCAAGGGTGACGTTCCCTCTCTAAGGCTCATGGAAGAATTGCAACAGCAGGAAACGTCTACAGCAACGACAATGCCGGAGCGTCTATCCTATCAGTCGTCTGGCGTTGGCGTTATATCATCGAAGGGTGCCTCCGAATCCTTTCCCATGAGCAATGGGTTCATTCCAGCCTCAGCACCGACACTGAATCTCAATGTACCAGATGAGGCAAAGGGCCCTAGCTAAACTAGGAATCCAGGTATGTCATTAAATCATTAACGAGCTTGATTTACTGTAATTGCTGGGGTTACTCCATTGCAACGAGGTAACTTGCTTTTGACCAGATTGAGTGAAATGTAGTAGTAGGACATGAGTCCCATGTTCTGGGACAGGGAAAAACCGGGTGGGGGAAACGGGGAAAAAGAACTGTGGCGCACCCTTAAGCTGTGATCGCGATTATTGCTACAAATTTATCCCCATTGTAATAGATTGAAGTTCCGCCTGTACGACTAGTCGACTACAATGGGTAAATGATTCTTATCCATCCCATTGCTTCTAGGGGTCAGGTGGCTTGAGTTGTACTGTGTATGCGTTTGTTGAACTTTGAACGCGATTAAGTTCGTTTAAAGTGGCAAGTGCTACTGTATTTTTGTGGGGTTTAGTTGACGATGTAAAAATCATCCATTGGATTCCACAAATCTCTGTGATGCTACACTTGTATCTTGTGATGTTGGTACAAACTAGTCAAGTTTAACTAAAAATCACAAGTTTTGGGTGCGCCAACCTAAAAATCACTGAAAATTTAATGAGTTTTTGTAAGTTGCGTCACTAAACACACAATCTTCGCTTGAATTTGTCTAATTTTTAATGAGAAAACTCAATTCAAAATTGCCCTCTTGGAGTCTGGTACCTGTGTAGACGGTTGGTCAGTGCTCCCCGCGACTTTAAAAGAGTTTTATAATACCATCCACAATGGTTTTGGGTAAAATGTACATATTTGCACAAGATTTGTAAAAAAACACATAACTTTTAAAAATTTGCTCAATTGGTAAAGTATGCATTTTTTACGCACCATTCAAATAAGTAATTTATTTAAAACAAAAAGGAAAATAAAATCATAAAAATCAACCAATGAAATTGTTTTGTTTTTTGTAAAAGTTTTTGCAAGGAGAGATGGTGTGCACATTACATGATCAAATGTGTACATTTGCACACAACCATTGTGGATGGTCTAATGTGGGTTTATGGGTCATTATTCAATGTCAACTTGCTTTTAGGCACTTTCATAGCTTTTTTTTTTTTCAAATTTAACAGTGTGGTTTATTACATATTAGATGATTTTATTTAAATAATTTTAAACACTTGTGTCGATTCATAACAATAATAATAGAATATGCAGAATCATCTATATTTTATTTCATTATCACTACTTCTCATGACACTAGATGCTAGTTAAGTATGTTTGAACCTTTAGAAAAGATAATCTCATATAGCTTAAGTCCCATTCCATTTAATATTGTACACTGAAAAGTGAGTTTGGTGTCATCATGTATTATATGTTTAGCCAAATGGAGATAAAAACAATAGTTATCTATATTTGGTGATATAATATTTTTAAACTTAATATGATACTATGAATGTTAAAAATGTTCACTCATAAAAAATTGTATGTCAAACATAAAATATATCTAAAAAAATCTACAACTTATAAATTTGATATTAAGATAATTATATTTTTTTAAACAAAAAGCTAGTGCCCTGGGAACGAGTACTAGTACATATACTAAAATTGATACATAGCCGAGTCTTCCATCCTCACTCGGTCGGACTTCTACCAGACTTACATTTGGTGTTTCAAATTTTTACATGATAAAAAATAATTGATGCATAGATGTTATGTTATTTACATCTAGATTTGTTTCCACGGCTATTAAAAATAAATCACGTGTATGGGGTAATGGGACAAGATACACTAGTACAAAATAAAAGGTTTATGAAGAAGTCACTTATCCTTCCAGAACTGTCAACATACTATCAATGTCATTATAAAAATACCCTTTCAAGGAATTTTCATGATATGTACGGAATGATATCCCAAACACTTTAAAAAATATAATGGTGCATGTATTTATAGGTATATTGATCATTATAGTATAACTATATTGAAGCTTCATGCTTTATACGGTAACGACGAGACTTGATTAGCACATCTAGCAACCGCTGTCAAGTATCAAAGAATTATGATCACCAATTCCACATAGTAGCTGAATTATTTGGAGATCTTTACACAATCAGGATTTGTGGTTCGTGGGAACTCCAAATCTAAAATAACCTTTATTTTGACACGTCCAAACATTTCTATAATATGCTTGAGTTCGAAGAAGATAAGCCAATGGAAACAAAAATTCCACATCTTTCTTCACAAGAATATCACAAACGTGATGAGCCCACAATAACTTTCCATCTAAAATATTCAAATTATCAATCAGTGATAACACACATATACATACACATGTAAATCACTCTCAACATATACACATATACTCATGCCACTTAGCCTTCTCAAGTTCTTTGTTCTCATTTGGAGTATAAAAATGAAGAGCTCTTGTAACATGAATATGGAATAAAATACTTATAAATCACTCCGAATATCCTTATTATATCCGATGTGGAATAGAGTGTTACATGCAATGACCCATCAAGCCCAATGGACTGCATTCCGGGAGGAGTGTACCCGAACATACTATCAGAGCACCTCCGAACCCAGATTCAACTCTAATATTATTTGTAAGACCCGGAGTGATTTATAATGCAATAATTTATCTTACTTTGCATTATTATTACACAGTCACACATGTACGTGTATATGTATATATATAATAAATATTTAATTAGAGTAAATGTGGATTCTTACCCAAAGATTTCCTTTAGATCTTCGGACCACAAAAAAACTCGTCTACCTTACGAATACCGACAAGTAGAAACACACTTTCGCCTTCCATTGAATCATAATGATACTTATATAAAATGAAAATGTCTTCGATATCTATTTGTTTCCACAACCCTTCGAACACCTCATACACTAAACATATATATATATATATATATATATATATATATATATATATATATATATATGAACAAGTATATTAGAAAAAAAAGTTATAAAGCAGTGATATCAATTATTTTAGATGACTAGTATACTACACAAAGGTCCTCCACTGGATAAATCCTGGTATGTTCCTTCTAACCCACATTGTAATGGGAAGCGAAAACAGTCATTAACATCCCTATTATATTGGTAGTTAGCCGTGTTTCTATCATGACATAATAACTGTGTGTTGATATTCAGTAATAAAGTATATACAACATAAGAACATTGTATAAATAGTGTTTCATAATAGAATTACATACTTTGTGCGCATTTATTTGTTTGCTCTGTTTGTAGTAGCATCGCGGCTTGATCCCAATGCAACAAAATCTACATTTTATATCATGTTTTAACTCTCTATTAACAACGTATACATAATACATTTAACATGAAAGTCTAGATCCCTAAGTAATACAAATTACAAAGTAAATATATTTTTATTGTCCAAAAATGTTGAAACTTTTGGATATTATGTTAGATCAATACTTTACATACTCAACACCAGAACCACATATCAAAGGCCCAAATGCTTTATTTTGAGTTACGAAATCACCCGTGTATTTAAACGCATAGTCATAGACCTCCGCGACCGAATCATGTGAAGAAATAAAAAAAAGTTAATTTTCTATTCAAAATAGAAAATTATAAGAGTAACGATCAAATATTTTACCATGTCTTTACAATTCTCTATTATTTCATCTTTCATCGCCATACAAAGGTGTAGATTGGCTAGGGCAACACCCATGGTGTGGGTGTTTATGCGATATTGTTTATGACAATCGCCAAAAATTAAATACAAGAGAAAACGTTTCAACGACTAAATAAGAAATTGTAATATGTTCTTCATTATTTTCTTATGCCGTTACAAGAAAATAAGAAAACTTACCTTTCAGCCCTTTAATCTTGTCATTATTTTCTTATGGCGTAGAAATTGTAATATATTCTTCATTTGAAAATCTCAAATCAACAACAATCATAAGAGGTACTAGCCCATGCCACTTAACCCTCTTAGTTTTGTTGTCCTCATTTGGTGCTTGAAAAGAAGGAGCTCTTATGACATAAGTAGGGTTTGAATCACTAATAAATCACTCCGAACATCCTTATTATATCCGACATTAGATGGAGGAGTTACACTGAGTATTGAATCGCTTAGGTTTTGATCCCAATTTTATAGTTTAACATCTGATAATTGGTTTTCTAATGAGAAAAAAGATAAACATGTAACTATGTGTAAGTTTCAGTGAGATAAAAAGAATCATGTCAGGTTTGCTCCGGTTGACAAAGAAAGTTGAGAAGAAGCATGAAACAAAAAAAAAACTTACAATCTTGTCATTCAAGGAACTCTTCAGTTCCATAAAAGAAAGGTCCACAAGCCTGGAACAGCTCCCACTCTCACCTAATATTGTAAAGACACACCAATAGTAAGATGTAAGTAAAACCAGGAAAAGGGTCCATCTTATAATGCATCCAACTGAAAATGCATAAAATGAAATACGACACAAAAGATTCAGAAGCATCACAATTGTCGTTATATATTTAGGACTGCTGGACCACCTACATCATGGTATTGATCAATATCGGCAAAGTACAAAGGATAAGGATGATCAAAATTAAGATTAATTAAGCTTACAAGAATTAAATACGACTTTTGAAAACACTCACATATACGAGTGATGTCCCATCTCTCTAGAGTCCTGACTTCAAAGACAAAAGTAGTTGCTTAAAACCGATGCTAAAGAAAGCCTGCAAATGCAGAGAGCAACTATAAATACTAACAATAGAAAATTTAAAGAATATAAGAGACTTGCATTAGAAGTAGGGAGGATAAAGAAATAGCCTTCGTTAGCTTGTTAGGCTTGATTTCTCATGGGTAACCCCAATGCAATTTCTCAGACTCCACAAACGTATGGCAGGAGAAGAATCCGCGGAATTTTTTTTTGCAAAAAGACCAAAAGTAAATAATTCAGTACAACACAAGGATACTAATAATTACAACGAAATGGATCAAGTAAAATATATCTGAGCTAGAGTGAACTTTCCTGATCAACAACTTCAAGATAATATTTTTCCACTTCCAAGGTGTGAAAAAATATGTCCATTACCTGATAGAGCCAACATAAACTGCAAGTTCTTTTCCTAATCATAATGTTGCTACTGCTCCTTTGATCTTGCATAAAACATTGATCATTCTTAAAGCAAAAGAAAAAAAGGTAAAAAAGCAAAGAGCCATCGACACCCTATAACCTCCACAGTCGGATGATCGACTCCTTTGAGGCAGTGACATCCATATCACCAGTCCAGCAAATGGATTTTACTAATCTGGTATGGTCATCTTGAACTCGTTATCCGGTTCCAAAAGAAGCAAGTGTGCAACTATGGACTGAATAAAGGAGCCGCTGAGGATCAGTCACTTGGAGAAGAAGACGCATTCTAGCACACTTGGAGAAGAGCCGCTGAGGATCAGACAAATCAGAGGTCGCTCTAAGTATGTTTTAATTTTCTTGCACTTTTGACTATGGACATTAGATGTTGTTAGGCAATATGTAGGTTTAAGTCTTTTTTTGGCTTGAAGTAAACTTCGGAAGTCAAATGCTTTTGTTGGCTTAAAGTAGACGTTGGACGTCAAATGTATATGCAAGGTCGACCTTTTGTTGAATGCACTTCTGGTGAATGCACTTGCATGTCTTTTGTTGACTTCAAATGCTTTTGCAGATTGTATGAATGCACTTTTAATATAGATAATATACACATGGTAGTGCAATTATATAGAATAGGACCATTTATAGTAGCATTAATCGTAGCAACAACTTTTAGTCGTGGCAACTATTATAATACTTTCAGAAAATAGGTTATTAGTGTAGCTACGGCAAATGACCGTCGCCAACGGGATTAATTCCCTCCAAAATTTCACCCGCCCAAAATTTGGCACAAATATCGTATCTACGACAGTGGCCGTGGCAACCAAGGGTAACTGGAGCCAAAAATTTGGCGCCAGAAAATTGGCGCCTTTACTCTACTAGCGACAGCTAAATACCCTAGCAAATTGGTTGTTTTTCTCCAAGGATTGCTTGCCATAGCGCAGCCGTAGCAAATAATTTTGCTACGGCTATTTGCCGAATCAAATATTGTTGCTACGACTATTTGCCGAAGCTACCAACTTTTGCGACCCCAACATTCGCCACCCTCATTTGCCGTAGCTATGCCGAAGCTAAGTGCCTTTTGCCACGCCTTGAATGCCTTTTGCCACGACCTTTTTCCGAAGCTAAATTTTTTTTTTGTAGTGATGTCGAGTTTCACCGAGTGCTAACATCTTGGGGGAAGTTCTTTGGGTGCACGTTGTTTGCTTGGCAAAACCGGTGCAACTGCGGCGAAGCTGTTTACTTCGCCACAGTGCCCGCAAAACATATCGAATAGGTCAAATAACCATTTGTAAATAATCTAAAGCATCTTGAACACATAAATTTAAAATATGAGGTGCGCAACGAATATGAAAAAATCTCCCCCTATCCCGGGCTGACAATATTGGGTTAACTCTGGGATAGATGTGGTGTTGGCGGATGCATTGTCAAAACCGATTGAAAAAACTCTTTCAGTCAATCTACTCTTGTAAAAAGGTTAAAAGGACCTGTGCTATGTTACGGGCCGTGTGTGCCTCGTCAAAAACTTGAAAACCCAAGACTCATTTGTGTAAAATGAACCATTCATCCACCCAATGGCATGTGACACCCATATATGAGTGGTGTTTCCAGTGGTCGATCCAAATATCGCTACAAATCGAAACATGTAGATCGCTAAATTTTTTAATATTCAATTAATTCAGCTTTACGGACGTTATACCTTTAGATCATTTTCCTCTTAACCGTGTTTCGACTCATAGATTGCCAAGCGGGTTGAACATTTTCCGTAATAAAGTTGATGAAACATATAAACGTTGTGCAAATTTATAAGCTAAACTTCCAACCGCTATCATTTCAGCAAAGTTATCACTACAACTAGCGTAATCATAACTCCATAAATCAGGGGGTTGAGAGGAAGTAGTTGCGTGCCCGAAAAGTTGAGTTTGGCCTTTCGTCAAGCCGAGTTTCTCTGGATGCTTTGATTGTATATGGCGTCCACGTAGTTCCCATATCCATTCCCGTTCTTGTGCTTGTAGACCTTCGGGCAGAAGTTGCACTTGACAGAGAAAAATTTGTCACCCCATCCCGGCGCGGGTGGACCTTTCTTGAACCAGTATTTCATCATTGCGGCCTTAATTAGATGTAATAGGTGGCTCAACGTCGGGAGTGGCTTCGACATCGGGCGCCAAACCGGACTCTTGAGTCGGGATGGTGGAGGGAGTTCCCTAAACGACAACTTTCTCCTCCTCTATACGCATCTGCTCATCGAGTAGCGCCTAATCCCGACGTCTTTGGGATCCATTCCCACCTCCGGACACGGAGGTGCTACGTCGAAGGCTAGGCTTCGGTTGGCGACTCGATTCCCTCCCACCGCTCGAGGACGGGGCTTCGCTAACACTTCTTCGACCTCGTATAAACATTTTCAATAAAAGTGGATTAGGTATTTGTTAAAAATAATATGAATATGTAAATAAAAAAAAGACGGAATAATTAATAAATTAAGAAGGAGGTGAAAGAAGTAGGATTTGGTGATGCGAAGCGCCGAATTCTCAGAATTCTTGACTCGTTAACCACCGACTTCCAACTTCCTCGATTTTTGAGCAATTAGAGAGTGTGAGATGAGATTATGAGAGATGATATGTGATAAAAATGGGAGGGAAGAGGTAGTATTAATAGGAAAAAAATTGGTGGGAAATCAGGTGATTTTGAGCCTGGTCGAACGATCGACCCGGCTAGTCCAACGTTCGAACCGGCGGGTCGAACGTTGGGAATTCAAAATCACGACCGTTGGCTTTTTTTTCCTCCATCCGACCGTTGATGACCTTTTTTTCCCCTTTACATTGGCCTTGTTCTTGTTTTTTTCGGTTTCAAAATTTTTAATTTAACTTTGAGAGTTTATTTATTTATTTGTTGGTCAAAATAGGAGAAGAAGAAATATTTATTGAGGTTTATATGTTGGATTAGTTAAAAAACGAAATAATATACACATAAAACACAAGTTTATTACAAACCGAAGTACTGAACAACAATTACAAAACAATGCTAATTACCCGATCCCGATGCTTCGTCGCTTCATCCATGCCATTACAACGAAAACTAACTTACTTTCTAGTTCCTACTTTATTTAGCAATTCATAAAATTCACACAACACAATGCTAATTACCCGATCTCGATGCTTCGTCGACCTTGTCGGGATGCTTCGTCGTAAGATGCTTCTTCAAATTGCCATAACCCAAGTTATTCGTTATCTTGTACTTATGCTCACAATAACGACACTCCGCTTCGATCTTTCCCGGGCCTTGGACGAGCTTGTTGAAATGATTTTTGAACAACGAGGAGCTACTAGAGGATCCGCTACGATCGGCCATTATAACGATTGACGAGATATCGATTGTTTTTTATTGTATGAAAATGAAATGTAAGTTGATAAGTTGATTGATGAGATGATTAAATAAAATGAATTAGGGAGAGAGGGGGTGCCTATTTATAGGCTCGAACCTATGCCGAAGCCGAGCAACGACTACAATTTTTTTTAAAAAAATTACCGTTCAAGTGGAGACCACCTACAAACGGTTGGATTTTTAAACCTTCAACCCATGTGACCCGGCGGATTACGGGTTATCTTTTGCCCGACCCTAACCCTGACCGTCAACCCGAGCCAATCCGTGACTCGTGGCCATGTCTAGACGAAACCTTTAGTCTAGTGGTCAAGTCGACGACCATTCGGACCATTCTTACCTTGGCATTGTCTAAATCTTGGTCCATTCATCAGTTGGATGTCAAGATTGTCTTCCTTCATGGTCATTTACAAGAAACTGTCTATATGTTCCAACCTCCTGGATTTGTTGATTCTGCGACTCCTAAGAAGGTTTGTTGGCTTCGTAAGTCCCTTTACGGACTGAAATAGGCCCCTCGGGCATGTTACTAGCGATTTTCCTTATTTCTTCTTTGCATTGGCTTCATTAGCTCCCGCAATGACTCCTCGCTTTTTGTCTATAAGCGTGGAACAGATATGACTTACTTATTATTGTATGTTGATGTTATTGTTCTCACTGCTTCATCTGATATTCTCCTCCGTCATCTCATTGCCTTCCTTTCTGCTGAGTTTGGTATGACTGATTTAGGATCACTGCACTACTTTCTTGGTATCTCAGTTCGTAAAACCTCATCTGGCCTCTTCCTCTCCCAATAATTATGCGGCCGATATTATTGCTCGGGCTAACATGACTCACTGTAAACCCGTGGTCACTCCTGTGGACACAAATGCCAAGCTCAGGGCCTTTGCTGCTACTCTGGTAACTGATCCTACTTTATATCGTAGTCTGGCTGGAGCATTACAGTACCCGACCTTCAGTCACCCTGATATTAGTTATGCAGTTCAACTGGTCTGCCTCTTTATACATGATCCAAACTAGCCTCATTTCAACGCTCTTAAGCGTATTTTGAGGTACCTTCAAGGCTCCCTTCATCTTGGCATGCAATTGACTGCCACTCCTATATCTAAGCTTGTGGCTTATTCAAATGCTGATTGGGATGGGTGTCCAAAATACCCGTCGGTCCACGTATGTGTACAATGTCTTTTTTAATGACTCTCTAATTGCATGGTCCTTTAAGCGTCAGCCTATGTTATATCGCTCTAGTTCTGAAGCTAAATATCGGGGAGTCGTCAATGCTATTTCTGAGTGTTGTTTTCTGCGCAATCTTCTTCTTGAGTTGTATTGTCCTTTGTCGTGTGCCTCCATCATTTACACAGATAATGTCAGCGCTATGTATCTTGCTAGTAATTTCGTTCAACGTCAATGCACTAAGCACATCGAGATGGCTATTCGCTTTGTTCGGGAGAAGGTGGTCATCGGTGCTATTCAGGTCATCTATGTACCCTCTGCGTATGTTGACATTTTCATTAAAGGCTTGCCTCGTCAGTTGTTTCTTGACTTCCGGGACAGTCTGATCGTCCGGCCTCCTCCCGTTCCGACTGTGGGGGGAGGGGTATGTTAATAGATAGAATAATAATATTCATTTATGTAAACATTATATTTGCATATCTTTGTATTACTTAATATCTTTGTATTACTTAGAGCTTAAGCTCTATGTACTTTATATATATTCTGTGAGACAACCCCAAGATGGAATTTTCCTAAACCTAACATATACATATTAAAAAAATTATTTAAAAATTATTTTAGCTCTTTTATGACAAATTCTGAATCTGCCACGACTAATAATTTTATCTTGTGAAAATGTTAATGAAACGCACAATCTACACTTGAATTTGTTAGTGCTCCTCGCGACTGAAAAAAAGAAAAGAAAAAAGAAAAGGGCATTGCTGTGTTCGACTGCCGAAAAGGTATGGCTGCTACTGCCCCCATGTTTTTTTTAATTGAAAACAAATACTTGATTCCAAATTTCCAACGGTTGTTTGGCAAATCTGCATCTACATAAATTCCATTTTATCTTCTGACTGATTTTGGACTCAAACAAATAATAATCGAGGATCGGTGATATTTAATTTTGATGATATTCTTGATTTGTGAACCCATTTTTTGTGTCCCCATTTGTAGAAATCTACCTGGAAATTTCCTGAAAAAAAAACAACTCAGTCAGGTAGGTTGGATCTATAAACTTCAGCTGAATAAAAACATCCTTCAAAGGTTTCCAACCATAACCCAATCACAATAAATTGGTTGGCCCCGGTTACTTGAAAAGTGAACTCCCATGGTAGTTGTAAAGTGTGAATAATCATGAATTGGGAGCTTTAAACTTGAATCCATTATTCCTTGGAGGAACCCACCTTGGTAAGGTATGGTAGACATGGCCACGGGTTGACCCGGCCCCGCGGGGTTACCACGGGTCATAGACCCGCCGGGTCCGAATCGACGGGTAGCTGAGTAGGCAGGTTCGGATTAGGGTCGACGAGTGGCCGAGTAGCCGACGGGTCAACACGCCGGGTCAACCCATACCAATAATTTTTTTTAATTATTATGTATATTATTCTTAGAATAAATTATAATTTATGATAATACATAACTAATATGCAATGTGCAGTCTTACTTCTACATTGAAAATAGAGACTTAGAATGAGAAGACATGAAAATATATATATATATATATATATATATCATATATATCATTAATTATCCCATAATTCCCAATTCACTTATTTTCTACATTTTCCACGTTTGAAATGAAATTGAAAATAAAGTTTGAGAAAAATATATTCTCGTATTTTTCTCCCTTACATCTCGCTAATGATGAAAGAATTGATATAAAGATATAAAATTTTTCCACAATTTTCTTACTTCATATATATCAAAATGATCGAAGTGAATGATAAAAAATGGTATGAAGATATGAAATCTTCCCATATCATTTTTTTTATTTAATAGTCGTTTTTTTTAATAAAAAATCAATTTTTTTTAATAATGTAACTCGTCGGGTCACGAATCGACCTGTACCTGTCAACTCATGACTTTAATTACTAGTTAGGGTTTGAGTTAACCAACTCTGATCCTTGACTCGATGGGTTGAACCCATCGACCCGATGAGCCCGACCCATGACGACGCTAAGGTATGGTATTATTGAGGATATTAATTTATTTAAATCCAAAAATGGACCAAAAAATTGGGTAGGCGTGAGGGTGAAAGATGGGTGTGGAATATCGATCTCATACTATAAGTATATGTTGCATGATAGTTTCTTGTTTAATTGTCAAAATGAGCAATATGAACTCCCATTTTAAAATTTTCATTGTAATATGAGAATATTAATTAAATTAGGTAAAATATAAAAGCGTTAAACATGTATAAAAATGACTTAAGTACTTAACCCACGTTTGATTTTTTTAAAATTTTTATAAGTATATATTATATATATGAGAACAAAACTATATATATGAGAACAAAACTATCGAATGAAACATATACCTTGCTCGGTGATGATCCTCTAGTCCACAATCATAGTTACTTTTATAGTCCGTTTTTCCTTATTGGTTGAAAACAATTATAAAATTACCCCTTATTAAGAGAAATAATAAAATAATTCGACATATCTAATGAAGTAATACAGACCATATAATGGACCTGAGGATCTCAACCGACTAGTGGCTTGCCTCAGCTAGGAAGGGGAAATCACTATACTTGCAACTTTTTCATTTTTTTGGTAAGAAATTTTTTTAAAAGAAAATAATTCGAAATCCCATATGATGACAGTAATCTGAGAAAATGAGAGACCGAGGAAATGGTAGACGGACAAACCGTCACGAAACAATCAAGAACAACAAAATAAAAAAGGAAAAAAAACCAAAAACTAAAAATCTCAGCAGAGTAGGCCATTAGATAACTTTTTCATTTTTTCTAATCTACGGGAATAACGCCCTACATAAATAGTTATATGATATTCTTTTCATTCAACACATTGTTTTTTATCTTATACTGTTACGTTAACATATAAAGAGCGATTATTCATACATTGAAAAGTAAGTATTCGTGTATACAAACAAGTGCAATTACACAGTAATTATTCATACGTATATATATACCAATAATCATGATGTTAAATATAAATAATCACTTAGTAGCCATGAATAATTTGATTATATACAAGTTACTTTTAATCTCAATTATTTGATCTTTTTAATTAAACACTCTAAATTTATTCATAAAATTACACATTAAGGTTTATTTACCCATAATCCAACGTTCGATCTCTATATAAGCTAATTAAGATTTTCATGAATATCTATATATAAAGATGATATTTTTTATACTATTGCTTTTGATAATGAAGATGATATGGTATCCACATGAAAGCTATCTAGCCTAGTGGCCATCTTCTTTATTTATTAATACGCTAACGATAATCAATGAATAAATTGATTACTACCTACTTCCAATATCACTACTATTTAACAGTCTTATATATCTACTTGGAACAGATAAAATCATGATATTTCAATTTTTTTCCCCTTCAATTCACATAAGAATTAATGTAAAAATTAAATCGAAAAAAGTTTACATATGGTATTTTTATTAATTGGTTTTCAATTTTCTATTTTTTTTAGTTACTCATTGCTCTAATATATAATTATGAAATAAAAATTTTTAAATCATTAAAACTCTACATATTATAGTCAACTTAAATATTTAAACTACAAACAAAAGATTATTTTCAAAGTTGTGTTTAATCAATCATCAATCATCAATATATCAATATTCATTCAATATATAATACTAAAACAGAAACGTGGAAATCCTACGTGGCGGGCTCTAGTGCGATTCGCTTATGTGTCATTTTCTGATGCATTCTGACCGAGTTTTTTTGACACGTCAATTAATGAATGTCCAATAGATTTATGACACGTCAAACAACAATCTTATCTATTTATCCACGTGTTATCATACGTGTCTATCTTAATTGTTTACTATAATGGTTAATATAAATATTCAATTTCATATCTTATTTAGTGAAAAATCTATCACTTTTAATATAAATATTCAACGTCATATCTTAATTATTTACAAAACATATCATTTTAATATAAATATTTGACATCATATCTTAATATAAAATCTATTATTTTTTATAAACAACTTAAAAATTAAAAAGACTATACATGTAGATAACTTTTTAAAAATTAATGTGTAACCGTATAAATATTGTTGACACAGATGACTTATACGAAATTACGGGATTAATTAACCTAACGCTATCTTTCACTCATTTTTTTTTCTCTTTGTATTTTATGACACTTGCGAAATTACGAAATTAACCTAACTCTATCAGTACAAGATCGTAGTCCGATCCCGTCTTTTGTATCTTCGACTCATTTTTCATCTTTGTGTTTAATTTTACGACACTTCGATTACTTGAATTCAACTTTGTTTCCCTTGAACATGCATCTTCGATTTCCAACAATAAAATGTATCGAATATTTATTTTATTTTATTATATATCCATTTATTTTCAACTCAATCCATATTTACAATTGATAATTTTTTTTATAAGCAACTTAAAAAGAGACCATGTAGATAATTTTTTAAAAATTAATGTGTAAACGTTTAAATATTATATGCCATAATGATAGATTTGTTTTTGAGATTATACCTACGAAAATAATCATTTATATTTTTTTATGTAATCTGTTTGGATAATGATTTGCAAGATTTTACTAGATAAAACTTGAAGATAATCAATCTAAATTTGTTATTGTCGGGTTCGGCCGTTCGGGTATATCTATTCGAGTTCAGTCAATATCGGGTCATGTCATATGTTGGATATATTATAGGTTCGGATTGATCCGAGTTCGAATCGGGTAAGTTTGGGCTAAGTAAGTTTGGGTTCAGTCCATATCGGGTCATGTCATAAAATAATGATTATTTTTTATTTATCTTAATTGTTGATTATTAAACTTCATTTATTTAGTTATATTAGATCTCATTATAAGTAATTCATATTATTGGTTTGTTTAAAAACGAGAAAATTAAAGTAATTACAAGAATGAGTCGGTGTTTTTTGGGTCGAGACAAGGACGGATCGGATCGGGTTTATCAATGTTGTGTCCATTCGGGCACTGAGCCAGAATGGGTCGGGCTCAGATTCGTATCTGGGTTACATACGATACTAGATTTTTGGATTCGATCAGGTTTGAATTCGGGTGAATCGGGTCCGGTTCTCGAGTTGGGTCATATTTTGCCAACACCCATTCACATCATCATTTTCTTTAGAATTCCCTGCTAAGATTTTTGATATTAAAATTTATAATGCTTACCCCAATTTACCAAAATTAATGCACAATCTAGTGAGGAAGACAAAGTAAAAATCTATGTATAGATAAGCGATGAAAAATCTACCAACTGCAACATGTACTTCCTACTAATGTTATGCAAAAGATTCTAAATATCAAAATCCTAATGTGTGGTGTCGAGGATTGAATTTATTAGAAGTCAAGTCATATGGGTAGTTCTCGACGCCCGCACTAGATAAGATTCCAAGCCATCAAAGAATTCAAGAGAGTGACATAAATTAAATACGAGGATCGAAATGCCCTCCAAAAGTCAAGAACTTTTTATAAATAGTACCCCAAAAAGGAGTTGCGGTCCCCTTGCCATGTATCTTCTGTAATCATTGGATTGAAGACTCCGAACATTTATTTACTTGTTGTGGCCAACAACTTCAAGTAATCAAAAAAGTTGATAATATGATAGGACAAATTATATGGTAGTAATCAAAGTAGGGCGAACAATAAGACAAATCACAAACAATATATTCTCCAAGCTTAACAAACAATATAAAACTTCCTTAGCCACTATATATATGCTATGGGTTATAAAATTGTCTTCAACAATGAAAACTATGCAAATATCAGATTTTGCTTCAATTGACTTTGTTATTGTGATCATGATGGTTTTTTTTTTGTCTTATAGCTCATCACAATACAGTTTCATCTCTCCACCGATGGTTTAATTAGCTTTGACGCTCCACTCAGGCCTTGTGGCGACCAGAGCATTGGACTTACAACATATTGCGGGTGAGCGTGATAGTCTCACTATCATCAAGATAATATCTTAAGTGTTGGGCCCTGCTATTTGGAGATCGAGATTATTGTTACAGACGTCTAGTTACTCCTTTAGCAATTTGACTGAACTAATTATTCTCATGTCTTTTGCGAAATCAACTGAGTAATGGACAAAGTGGCTTATCTCAAATATTGCATGAACCACGAGACTCTTACATCATATTCAATGTTTTTATCTCTCTTTCCAAATAATATCATTGAGAGATGGATTAGTAGGCAGGATTTAATTACTCATAAACTTTTGTGTTGTATAATATTTTTTTTTTTAAAAATGCATGTCATAATGAAATGGTTAACTTTTTTTTCCCTGTTTTTGTACGGGTGGCTATATGCACCCATTGGAGGTACTATATGCACTCCATTCGAATGAATATCTAGGATCCGTTTCATCCATAAGAATATAAGATGACATATGTCCATCAATCATTACAAGTTATAAAAAAAATACACGGTCGAATTTAGGATCCGTCCGTGTTTTGGGGTTATATAGGACGGATCCATGATCAGTTCTTTGTATTTTTTTCCATCAATCATTACAAGTTGTTGTCTACTTTTTTTTTCGGTCTTTCTATCCTATGCCCCAAGGGCATAGGATAAGAACCTTAATCGGGAAAGATTCCCTACCAAATAAAGAAGCAACCCTAGGAAAACAATTTTAAGAAAAGCTAAAATAATTTAAATTTGGCGTATCTTTCCTGATTGAGGTTGTTATTATATGCCCTTGGGGCATAGGATAGAAAATCCGTTTTTTTATATATAAATGTACTAAGGGTGGATCCGTCCTTGTTGATTTTTCTATTACTTTTGTTGTTCCTTTTTTTAGCGTTTTAATTTATTAAAACAGATATTTAATTACTAGATAATTTTAGATCCATCTGTTAGAGTACATATAACACCTCACTCCGGTGTATACAACACAACTTTTTTTTTTTTTTTGAAATGTGGCCCCCAAACCCTATTACCATTTACCAGGCCGGTATATAGACAAAAAGGGTCAAGTAGAGGCTACAGAGGCCCGTGTTTGACATTATGGTCAAAGTAGAGGCTGCCACGTTGACGGCCCTACGCCTGTAAAATCGTTGCCACTTTTCATCCAGCTATCACTATTATTTTTAAAAAAATAAATAAATAAATGTAGACAGATATTTTAATTTTACGGAGTACCATATTTTTACTTCTTTTCATTCGCGAAAAAATATATACAAGGCGAATTATCATGTTTTTAGACATTCTATATATATATATATATGTATATATATATATGTATATATATATATGTATGTATATGTAAAATAATAAAAGGGGGAGTTTGCAAAATGTCCAAAAAAGTTGTCTTAATTGGTGAAATATCCACACTTTGGGACAAATTGATGTAGTGTCCATCTTGCCAATAGCAATTTTATCATCTTGCCTATAACCTCACTTTTTTTTTTACATTTTGTCGTGAAAAAATAAGAGTATGTTATGCATGTGCAAAAATAACCGTATGTTGAGCAAATATTACCCAAGTCTAGTTTTTTTTTTTACATTTTGTCGTGAAAAAATAAGAGTATGTTGTGCATGTGCAAATATAACCCTATGTTGAGCAAATATGACCAAAGTCTATTTTTTTTTTAATATTTTGTCGTGCAAAAATAAGAGTAAGTTGTGCATGTGCAAATATAACCCTATGTTGAGCAAATATGACCCAAGTCTAGTTTTGTTTTTATATTTTTTTATATTTTATTTTTTTAACATTTTGTCGTGCAAATATAAGAGTACGTTGTGCAAATATAACCGTAAGTTGTGCAAATATGACCCAAGTCTATTTTTTTTTAAAATATTTTGTCGTGCAAATATAAGAGTACGTTGTGCAAATATAACCGTAACTTGTGCAAATATGACCCAAGTCTAGTTTATTTTTCTTTTTTATTTATTTTTATTTATTTTTAATATTTTTTCGTGCAAATATAAGAGTACGTTGTGCAAATATAACCGTAAGTTGTGCAAATATGACCCAAGTCTAGTTTTTTTATTTTATTTTTATTTTTTTAACATTTTGTCGTGCAAATAAAAGAGTATGTTGTGCAAATATAACCGTAAGTTGTGCAAATATAACCCAAGTCTAGTTTTTTTTTTATTTTTTTCATTTTGTCGTGCAAATATAAGAGTACGTTCTGCAAATATAAGAGAACGTTGTGCAAATATAACCGTAAGTTGTGCAAATATGACCCAAGTCTACTTTTTTTTTAACATTTTGTCGTGCAAATATAAGAGTACGTTGTGCAAATATAACCGTAAGTTGTGCAAATATGACCCAAGTCTAGTTTTTTTTTGTTTTTTTTTTAATATTTTGTCGTGCAAATATAAGAGTATAATGTGCAAATATAATCGTATGTTGTGCAAATATAACATTTTGTTGTGCAAAATGTAATATATTTTTTTTTCCGCTTTTTTTTCGTCTCAGCACTTTTTGTTGTGCGAAAATAACTTTATGTTGTGCACATATAACAATTTGTTGTGCAAATATAAATTTTGTGCAAATGTAAAAATAAAAATATAGTAGATGTGAATCACATAATAAAATATAAATATTTTTTGTAATTCCCATATTTATGGGGTCATTTTTGTAATTTCCCAAAAGTTCTTCTTCAACCTCCCTCCCCGTCGTCCCGGCCCCGATCTGGAATCAGACCCGGCACCTTCGCTCCGGCCTCCTTCGCTCCGGCCTCGCTCCCTCCCTTGCTCCGCCGTTCGCTCGCCACCGCTCGCTCGAATTCCGTTTTCGATTGAATTAGATTGAAGCCGATTGAATTCCAGTTCCAGATCTGAAGTCAAATTCCTTCAATCGCCTTGCTTCAAATCGAGACATCGAAGCTTCCGATCCGGTCGCCCTTGCCAAAGTTCGATCTGCACGCAGCCATGGCTGCTGTCGAGGGAAGCCATAGACGAGGACTGGATGCCGTCGACCTCGCTCGCTCGCTCGCTCCCTTGCTCTCGGATCGCTCGCTCGCTCTCGATCTGGAACTGGAATTCAATCGGATATCGTCGACCTAATTCAATCGGATCGCTCTCGATTTGCTGGGAGGAGGAAGTCGGGAGGACAGACCAGGAGGAGGAAGTCGGGACAGAAGAGCGCAAGAGAGATCAAGAGAGCATGACAGAATTTAGGGTATAAATAATGGACATTTGGCTAATTTGTCCAAAAACTTGGACAATTCACCAATTTAGCCAAAAAAGTGCCTGTTGGGCAAATTTTCTCATAATAAAATCATCTTTTTAGACATTGTTTAATTTTAAATTAGATATTAAACAATGTTAGATTGGACATTGTTGAGTATAAAAGTTATCGACATTACTTGGTACTTGGTAGACATTCGATAATTGAATTGGATCGAGCTATCAATGTGAATTGAACGGTGCTACTGCGAACTAAATCAGACACAAAATATAAAAAAAATGGGACCGTATCTAAGTTCACAATATCCTTAATTTTGGACTTTTTTTTGTGTGTACGTGCCTTTGTCTTTTTGTATAAAATATTTATTCTAATAACGTTCAATCCGACGTTGTGAGCTCAGTCTGATTCGATCCTCTGCTTGCCATCTAGCAACATTGATAATTTTTTCACTCAACAATGTCCAATCTGACATTATACAATGTTCGTTTCGACATTAATTAGCAATATATTGCAGAATAAATTTACGGTGTATATTTTTTTGGTAGAATTTATGGTGCATATAACACCTCTTTTCATTTTTAGTTTAGTTATATAGGGGTCCGTAAAATTCCGTAAAGTGATTAGGAATTATTTAGGACACTTTCGGGTAAGATAATACCTCCCCAATTTTTACCAGATAAAAAAGGGAATTATTTAGGATATTATGCAAATTGGGGTTTCCAAATACACTGACGAAAATTGAATAAAATTACTCCCTCTGATCCAAAATAGATGTTGTTTAATTTTTTTACACGTATTTTAAAAAGTTAAAAATTATATAAAATATCAATTTTTTTAAATTATTTTTTTACAACTTAATATTTGTTGGTAATAAGTACTACCTCCGTTCAGCAAAACTTGTCGTTTACTATCCATGCACGCTTTTTTAGAATGATAAAAACTATATAAAATATTTATTTTTTTAAAATTTTTTTAACAAGTTTGTACTTATTAATAATAACTACGAAATTGTTAAAAAAATTATTAAAAAAACTAGATATTTTATATAGTTTTTATCTCCTAAAAAAGCGTGCGTGAATAGTAAAACGTCAAGTTTTGTCGAACGGAGGTAGTATTAAATTAAAAAAATAATAATAAAAAGTTAATATATTATATAGTTTTTAGCTCATTAAAATATGTGTTGAAAAGTCAAACGACATGTATTTTGGATCGGAGGTAGTATTATGTTTGACGGTCTGTCGTCTGCCGACTTATCGACCTCTCGAGATTCAGACTTGTTTGAGCTCGAATTTTTACTTGATAAAAAAAGAAAATTGAATAAAATTAATATGAATTCCAAAGTTTGTGCACTAAACAATAGTACAAACATCAAATATAACGTGAATTTTGTAACAACGTGATGAATACAACAGAGTAGTAAAAATAGACATTGGAACGCTCTCTTTTTCTTCTTCCCTTCTTTCTCCTTCTTCCTCCTGTCTCTCTTGCTCTTCCCACAGTGATTTGCCTTCCTTACTGCCTTTCCTCTTCGGAGGAATCCAGCAGCAAGCATCACATCCATCACAATTACCTCCTCAATTTACAACTTTGGCTCACAACTATGGCTTAACAGCCAAATGAAAATAAGATCATGGCCTAACAGCCAGAAAAAAGATTTAAACATCTGCTCAACAAATAAGGCCAACAGCCAGTTCTTTACTCACAACAATCAAAGCTCAGTAGCTAGCCAAAATCACAAGAACAATGCAAATTCCCTGCTTGAAACAGAAACAGAACATACAAGAGGAATAACTTGGATTATAAAACCATTCACTGAGAATAACTTAAACGAATCTGGTACTCAAAAATCATACAGGAGGGCATCTCCTTCAACACCACACCAAAAATTACACCACCTTACTAAACAAGGAAATTTATATACCATTCTTCCTCATAACCAATCTCTCAAAAACAATTCTTACTTGAGTAATTATACCAAACATGATTATAGCTACAAAATAAAGGGTACTGATAATCACTTATTCTTACCAATTTACCACTCTCCAATTAAGAAATATAGGAAAAATTCTCCAGCTTTACTAAAACACAATCATACTCATATAAATAATTCATCCTCACAAACTCACCTAAGCAAGGATAGGTTTTACTGGCTTCCTAAGCTAAATAAATCCTTAAGACAGTTTAAGCTCTATAACAACTATCCTTTAACCAACCAAATTTCTAAACTCATAAATCAGACTCCTAATCTCTGTAATGTATCAATCAAGACCATTAATATCCATATTTACATAAACCAGTCTTTTATTCCTTATTACAACAAATCCAACACTAGCAATACCAACAAAACTTATGATAAAGGAATCCTTAGCACTGAAGATTTCGGCCACAATGATTACCATAGGGATAATCATAAATTTATTAAAACCTTAAATCCAGTAAATATTCTGCATGAATACAACTGTCAAAACAAAGGTACAACTGTCAAGCCCATAGTTTCTCAGGCTGCTACCCTTAACCGACTCCAAATACAAAATAAATTTTCAATTTACAGCAATTATTTAGCTCATACTCATCCCATCACTTTCACAAAAATCACACTTTGGCTTTCTAAAGCAACAGATATGTCTAATTTTAACTATATCCAAATCATAAACTTGAAACAATTAACATCCCGTAAACAAAGAGGCACTACTAAATCTGTTAACAAAATTTTTAAATTGGACAATCAGCCCTTAAGGCCCATTAACTATAATCCAAAGCCCAGTTATAATAAACCTGGATTAGCACTCTCTCAAATTAACAAGTTAAGGCATAAAACTTATAATTATAGTACAGCTTGGAATAAATTTTGTCATAATTATACAATAAATACCTATATCTCAAACAATGAAAAATTTAGTTATGACCAATACCTTACAGATCTTGATCTTCAAAACAACATTATCCTTAACAATTTTTATGTTAAACTACTAACTAATTTTTATTCTTACACTCAAAATACAAAAAATTTATTCCAAAACTCGATAAATATAGGTCTACCAAAAAAGTTATCACACCATATTACAAAAAATATTAATCACATAAATACTAAAACAACTTTACAAAAATTAAACAATAAAAAAGGAGAATCAGAAAACAAACCTAAATTTGATCAGAAGAACCAGTTTTTAACATTGTACCTATTATACTTTTCGAAACAAATTAGTCATACTACAAATGGAAGGAAACTGCTTAACAGCAAAGTCCTAGGGTTAACACCCAAGCTCAATCTCTCCAAATATACAAAACTATACCAAATCTTGAAAATTTCGATATCTAATATCCAAAAGAGATCAACAAAAATTAGTGCAAACCATAATACAGTTACTAAAAATTTGTGTCACAGGTACCTAAATTCTTTTTTGCACTTCATATATAAATTTATAACACATGACTGTAAATCAAATATTATTTACAACACCTATCAAAAATGGTATATTACAAAAGTGCCCAAAATATTTAATAACAAATACCACAATATATCAAAATGCTCAAAAAGCGGCCACACAAAAAAACAGATTATTAAATGACAAACATAGCATATTGGAACATTAGAGGCATAAGAAAACCTAACCTATGGCAAGATCTAGCCTATATCCAAAAGAGAAACAACTTAGATATCCTAGTTTTATCCGAAACAAAAACAATTGAACCTCCAGTGGAAAATCTATACAAAAAATCTGGATTCAACAAAGTCCATCACATTGCCTCAGATGGGTCAAAAGGTGGACTATGGATCCTCTTCAAAACCTCCAATTTTACAGATACAATACAACAAGTAACTACATCAGATAACTGTATTATGTACTTAGCCAACATTAACAACTTTAGATTTATCCTCAACTTTATTTATGCACCATCAAATCTAACGGAGAAAAACAACTTTTGGGATAAAATAATCACATTAACTCGACAGTATAACTTCCCGTCCCTAATAATGGGAGATTTCAATGAAATAGAATCGCCAGTTGATAAAATTGGTGGAACAAATCCACAGAATAGTAGATTTATCCGTATTCGGCAAATTAATGAGGAACTAGATATCCATACTATCCCCTATACTGGTAGCCCAGTTACCTGGAGGAAAAGACAAACCCCTATTAATAATATCTATGAACGTCTAGATAGAGTTATGATCCATACAGACATCTCCAATCAATTCCCCAACTTAACTGTCCATAACCATCCCTTTACAAGTTCTGATCACTCTCTTATATCCATCTCAATTGGAACAAAATTAGTCAGAGCAGGATCACCCTTCAAATTTGAAATGTCATGGACAAACAATGACAACTACAATAAACTAGTTAAATCAACCTGGGAAAATAAACTTCATGGATCATTTATGTTCACACTACTACAAAAACAAAAACTACTTAAGAAAAACATAAAAAATTGGTGTAAATCACATCCAAATAACAATTTCAGACAATTAAAAGATATCGAGGATCAACTCCTATCACTACAGACTCAACAAGTTAGAGGAAACCATAATGATAATATAAACAGTAAAAGACAAAGATTACTAAATAAACGTGAATCACTCATGAATTTTAATAACAATTTCTGGAAACAAAGGGCTAAATCTAATTTCCTCAAATTTGGAGACAGAAATACCAAATATTACCAATCAATAACTAAAATCAGAAACTCAAAAAATATTACTCGTAATTTCACAAATAAAAATGGTCTAGTCATTGAAGATGAAAAACAAATCAGAGACGAAATTACAAATGAATTAGCTGAGAGATTTAAATCAAACAATGAATCAACCAATAATAACTCTAACTTTCTAAACTTAATAAATCACACCATTACTGATTCTGAAAACCTTGCCCTAACACAACCTTTCACAGATAAAGAAATTAAGGATACTCTATTCTCTATGACAGAGGATAAATCTCCAGGACCTGATGGTTTCCCACCTGAATTTTACAAAAAATATTGGAACATTGTGGGAAGCCTACTATGCAAAGCTATCAAATCATTCTTCCATTCGGGCAACCTCCTCAACGAGGTTAACACAACATTTATTGCACTTATTCCTAAGATTGACAAACCTACTAACATCAACCATTATCGTCCAATCAGTCTTTGCAACACTATTTATAAAATTATCTCCAAACTTCTAGCCAATCGCCTAAAACCCATCTTACCTCGCATTATTAATCCTTTTCAAGGAGCCTTTGTTCAAGGAAGAAATATTCAGGATAACATATTAATAGCCCATGAGGTCTTCCACTCGTTCCATAACAAAAAAGGAAAACCTGGATGGATGGCAATAAAACTTGACATGGAAAAAGCTTATGACAAAATAAGCTGGAATTACATACGCATCATACTAAACAAATTTGGTTTTCACCATAAATGGATAAACTGGGTCATGACGTGCCTCACTAAAACAAATTTTTCAGTTCTAGTTAATAACCTGCCTGGTAAGACATTTCAAACTACTCGAGGTATACGACAAGGAGACCCCCTTGCACCTTACATCTTTGTTATAGTTATGGAACTACTAGGAAGAATGATACAACAAGAATCATTAGAATATGAACCTTTAATTGGAATTAAACTTACAAAAAATAGTGATCCTATTCCTTATCTCTCTTTTGCAGATGACACACTCATCTTTGGAAATGCTAATGACCTAAGCCTTCACACAATTAAAAATCTAATAAACAACTTCTGTAATATTTCTGGTCTTTCTATCAATTATAACAAAAGCTCTTTACAAGTCTCAAAAAACATCTCACTTCAAAAAGCCCAAAATCTTGCCCAACAATTAAATATTCCAGTCACCAAAACTATGGAAAAATACCTAGGAATCCCACTAATCAGTGGTAGAGTAAACAATAGTCTGTTTGATGAAGCAATCACAAGCCTAAAAAAACAACTATCAAAATGGAAATCAAATACTCTCTCTCAAGCTGGAAGATCTGTTCTCATTCAAGCAAACCTAAACTCAAAAACAAATTATTTAATGCAATCTTTCCTTCTTCCTAAAGGAATATTAAACAAAATTGATCAAATCAACAAAAATTTCTTCTGGAATAAACTCCAATCGGATAATTATCACCCTTTAATCAGCTGGGAACGCTTGTGTACCCCGAAAAATAATGGTGGACTCGGATTCAAAACAGCTGAACAAATCAATATAAGCATGCAAATGAAACTACTATGGAGAATAATAGCAAACCCCAATAATATTTGGTCCAAAGTAATCACAGAAAAATATCTCTCAAAAGAATCCTTAATGGAAAGAGGTAAAACAAAAACCTCGTGGCAATTCGGACGACTACTAAATATTAGAGATCTTTTTTCCAAAGGGCTACTTTGGCTAGTAGGGAACGGTAAAACTATCAATGTCTGGTCTGACATCTGGGTAAACGCACAATACCTAGAAAATTTTAGAAACAACCAAAACCCCAACTTAAAAGTTTGTGACCTATTTACAAATTCTAACACCTGGGACATTGAGAAAATAAACAACATGTTCCCATCCCATATTGCTCAAATGATTTCAAAAATTTACATCCCTAAAATTGATATCCCAGATAAACTAATTTGGATCTACAACAAAAATGGGATCTTTTCTGTCAAATCTACTTCATCTCTCTTCAACACAAGAAAACACCACAATATTTCCGGAGACTGGATCTGGAAACTAAATATCGCTCCTAACATTAAAAATTTTATGTGGAAAATGATAATAGATATTTTACCTACCAGCGCACGTTTGAATAGATATATAAATAGAGTCCCCAGTATCTGCTCTCTTTGTAACTACGAAGTAGAAGATACAAATCATTTACTTTTCAATTGTCAAATTACCAGATCCCTTATCCAAAACTTGGGTGCTAAACTAAACAAATCTTTCAGCATCCCGAACTTAACAGATAATATCTCAGAAAACATCCTAAATACTAAAGCTCAAAACAGAGACTTTACAGACCTCTGCATCTTATGGCACTCGATTTGGGAACTTCGAAACAAAATCATTTTCAAAAATAGTTCAAATAAGGAAACAACCAATACCTTAACCCAAACTATAGATAAAATATTATGCTGGAAAAAAAAGGAAAAAATATATATACCTAAACACACTAGACCTCGAGACAAAATGACTTGGAAATATCCACCAAAAAATATCATTAAAATAAATGTAGACGCCTCTGTAAAAAGTGGACTCCATTCTCAAATTGGTTGTATTGTAAGAAATAACAAAGGGCAAATTATTCGAATACACAAGTGCAATGGTAAAACAGATTCTGTTATCCAAACAGAATGCTTTGCAGTACTTGCAGGTACAACACTAGCAGGAGAACTTGGAATACAGAAGGTTATTATTGAAAGTGACTGCGCAGTGGTTATTGAAGCCGTCAATCAAATAAACAACTCACCAGGGGAAATTACACAAATTGTGGAAGAAATACAAACTCTAAGGAAGGACTTTGAAGTCATCAAATTCCAGCATTGCTACAGAGAAGCGAATAGTGCAGCTGACTTTATCGCAAAATCGCGACTGAGCTGTAATTCGATTTTAGATTATAGTTTAGAATTCCAAAACATCATCATGTTAGATGATCATGGATACTTTTAGTATCCAAATCTTTGCCTACTGTAAAAAAAAAAAAAAAAAAAAAAAAAAAAAAAAACAGAGTAGTAAATTATTATATACATGATTTTGGGACTTTTCTCTTTAAAAATTAGAGATTTTTAATTTAAATTATGAAAATAGAGCACTTTTAAAATTAATGAGAGAAAGTATTGCTTATTTGAATAGATCCACAGTTGATTTAAATTGGGAAAATATAATAATTTTATTTCAATTATTTAGATTAAGTTCTCTTATAATTTAAATAAATATATTATTGTAAAAAGTAGATATACCTAGACTTGTTAATCAGGTCATTCGGGCCGGGTCATTTGGCGGAAAAAAAAGTGTTCGACAAAACCCAATTTCAGGTCAAATCGGGTTTGTCAATTTTTGGTTTCATTTTTTTTAATAAAAAATCATATTTTGATAACTTTGTTATAACTTCAAAATGTTAAAGTTAAAGACGCGGTAGCTAAGTTATTCCTTTTTAATTGGGCCCTATACTTATTAGAAGATGCCATCCTAAGCTCGATCGGTTGTAATTATATACTACATCCGATCTAAAATATTTGATTTTACTATTACTCGTGATTTTTAATAAAATTTAAAACTCTGTAAAATATCAAAGTTTTAATTAACCTTTTGAAATTATTTCATATCGATTAGTAATGAGTATAAAAATATTTTAAATTTTAATTAAAAAATTTAATATTTTATAGAGTTTTATTTTTCAACTTTTTAAAAAACATGTAAAAAATAAAAAACAAATATTACCGATTGGATTGAGTAATATAAAATACAAAATAAATATAAAAGTTGATTTGAAAAAGAAAGATCGAGTGCTTGTAATTATAAAATATAATAAATTGGCATCTTTAGAAATAATTTTAATAATATATAATTATAAATAAATAAATTTTAATAATATATAATTATAAATAAATAAAGTTTAATAATATAATATTAATTATTGAACTTACTCAAATATGACTTTGAGATTTTCTTAGCTTTTAATTGGTAAAATTTTTGTTTTAACAAACCGGGTCACTGAGTCAAAATCCATTTGACTAAGAAAAAAATCGGTTTTTCGGCCTCGAGTAAAAAAAAAATCTCGAGTTAAAATTTTCGGATCTTGATTAAAAAATTTCAAGGCATTTGAATCGGGTCAGTCGGATCGGATTGAGTTTTTACAGCCGTAGACATACCCCTTTGTAACTGTTATATTTTCTCCCTCAACACATAAATAAATAATAATACAATGCATATTTGTTTTGATAAGAATAATACAATGCATATATTTATGAGGCTTACCAAATATGAGATGAATTATTAGATTCATCCTTAATTTCAACCACGGTTTTAACTTTTAATCCATCGCACTTCAATTTTTCCATAGAAAACTGCAATTTTATTTATTTATTTATACAACTTTGTTTTTACTTTTCTCTCTCTTTTTTTTTAAATCAAGATAGTTATACGTATTAGTCATTATTTTTATCCATAAAAATATATATTTTGAATAAAAAATAATTTAACAAATATCTTTCTGATTTTTGTAGGTATCTACTCGTATTTACTTTTTCATTTTCATATTAATTTCTGAAAACATTTTAAAATGACCTGACATAAATACCCCTGAAAAATACACATCTTCTTCCAGCAGAGAACGCAGATCGAGTCTCGAGTCGCAGAAGAAAATTAGGAATAAGTCTAGGGTTTCAAAAAAAAGGAAAAAGAAAAAGAAAAAGCTGCATCTCTCTCTCTTTCTCTCTCTCTCCCCCGCTCTTGTTCTCTCCCTCCTTTTCCTCTCTCTCGCTCGCTGGAGATATCATTTTCCCTCGCTCTCTCTCGGGAAAATCTCCGCCAGCCAAACCGACAGGGACATGAAGGTGTAGAGGATCAATCTCTCTCTTTCGTTTCCCTCTGTTCTTCATCCACTGGCCGTCTCAGATCGCCGAGGATTTTTTCCAATTTTTTTTATTTTGCTTGGAGAGTTTGATTCTTCTCGTGGATTATTCGATAGGTACGTGACTTCACGCAGTTATCTCTTATTTTCCCTTTCTCAATCACATAAACTTGTCGTTCTTGTCGAACACTTTTTTTTTTCCCGTTTCTCAGTTGTGGATTTGTTTATTTGAGGTAAAATCTAATTTTTGCGATTTTAGTTGTTTTGATTTTTCTTGTACGAGTTGGAATGTTGATGTGATTTCTGATTTTCTTGACAAAATTTTGAAGTTTCTCGTGTTTGAGTTATTTTTGTCGACATCTGATTGATTTTATGCGCGGTTGCTGTTGGTAATCGTAGGGGTTTGGACTGCAGTTGGACGGCTTTATAGAATTGTTGGTTGGCGAAATCTTGTGATTGAAGCCAAATCACTTAATTCTACAAAGAGAGTAATTGATGGCCCATTCTTTCTTGTTTGTGGCATCATTGATTGTTGAACATGGATTTGTAGTGTCAAAGGGTTTGAGACAACAGATATATAGTTTGGTTTGAATATTGTTGGATCTGGAATTATGCAAATGGATCGAGGAGAGGCATCAGTGTCATCAATGAACATGGTTAAATGCTGTAATTGTGGGTGTAGCTGTGCTCTAACTGCCAGCTCTCAAGGAGAGACCTGGATAAGATCGGTGAAGCGGAAATATGATGAATATGAGGAAAAACAATTTCACGTGCCAGGTGTGGATGTTCCACATGTTGCTCATGTTGATCTTGAGAATGAGTGCACTGTATTGCGTGAGACGGTCAGCAATCAGCAGTCAATTATTGAGGAATTGTCTTCGGAATTGGAGGAGGAAAGGAATGCCTCTTCTTCTGCTGCAAATGAGGCAATGTCAATGATTTTGAGGCTTCAGAGAGAGAAGGCTGAGATTCAAATGGAAGCTCGACAATTCAAGCGTTTCTCTGAAGAGAAAATGGCCCATGATAACGAAGAGATATCAGCTTTGGAAGACATTCTATATAAGAGAGAGCAGGTTATGCAGTCCCTTACTTGTGAAGTGCAAGCTTATAAACATAGAATGATGAGTTTTGGGCTAACAGAGTATGAGGCAGAGGGCTTGTTAAGTGAGGATGGTCAGAATCCAAACTTTAATGAGGTAGGTATTCAGGTGGAATCTCCCAGTTCCACTCAAAATTATCCACCTCTAAGATGCAACCTGAATGATATGCAGTTGACTGAAAATTATGAGGATATCGTAGATATTGAGAAATACCCATTTGTTGAGACCTCTCATGGTCAAGATCATTTGAAGACTCTAGATTACAGGATCAATCAGTTGGAAAGAAGCCCCCATGGCGGTGAGCTTAATGGGGACTTTGCTAGTTCGAAAAACACTCTAGAGAAGGTCATTGTCCAATCCCCGATGCGTTCTAGGAACCCACGGAGAGGTTCCTCCTATAGCCCATTTGCCCCTGGCAGAGAAATGGGCCCAGATTATCCAGTGGATTCACCTAGGAGGAGTACTAGCTTCAAGATGGTGGATTGTGTTGACGAACATAAATGTCACGATGCATCCGATTTGGGAGATGAAATGATGGACAGAGTTTATACAATTGATTCTATTCATCAAGGAGTCTCACATAACAATCCTAAAGAAATGAAAGGCCATTCTGAAGAGTATGTAACTACACCGGGTAGCTCACTACATCGGGCAGATTTTGGAGATACCGACGTTAAGAAGCTTTACCAGAGACTTCAGGTTCTTGAGGCTGACAGGGAATCGTTGAAGCAAACAATTGTATCTATGCAAACTGATAAAGCTCAGTTGGTCTTATTAAGAGAAATAGCACAACAATTGTGTAAAGATATGTCCACAGAAAGAAGAATGCCTATAAAGAAGCAATCACCTCTGGGAAACTTTTCCTTTACAGCAGTTTTCAAGGTATATGATAATGGTTAATTTGTTCTTTTTTATGTGTATGATTCAATTTTGAATTTGAAAGTTTAAAGATTAATTTTAAACGTTTCTTGACCATGTTTGTTAAACCATCTGTGTAAGGCAGATGTCTTTTTGTGGTTGAGATAATAAGATTTCTGGAAATTGCAATTCTAATTGCGAAAAAAAAAAAAACTAAGTTCAGCATGCACTACAGATTTAATGCTTCTGTGTTTTGGTATACAATAGCATAATATTATCTTGCAAATATAATAAAACAAAAAGTTGTTTCATGCATTAACAGGAGACGAAGATCATTATCCTCCTGCTTAGTGTTGCTATGTTTTCAGGTTTTGATGCTATTAACTGCACGGCAAATCTGTATGATGTAAATTTTACATCTGAGTGGGTAGAAGGCAAACCTAGTTAACCCCCTGCTTGGTTTGCTATGTTTGCTGATTTTGACACTTATTTGCGCGACAAACCTGTTTAACTTAATTATTTCTGAACGGGTTCCTGAGCTACTATACCCGATGATGCCTTCTTAGTATTGGATCACATCATGTGTCCATAGCAAAAGAAAAAAAAACCCCAAAACCAAAAGAACAATCTTGCAAATACCCATACACATGGTAATATTGCTGTTTCTCTAGTTTGCATATCATCATGGTTCTAGGTAAGGAGTGAGTGGAGAAAGGTATATGTGAACTTGATATTCTTTCGCATGTTTATGATTAGGAAACGCGTAGTTCTGATTTTACAGTTACCTGTTTCCGACAGAGAATAAACAGAAATTCCATAATGCCATATCAGTCCACTTGTTATTGCTAGACATAAAAATGTGCAATATAACTTGTATTACTAATGAATGCTTAGGCTTGGATACGTTGTGGGCCTTGGATACATTGTGGGCCTTCTCTATAAATGGGGCATGCAGATACTTTCATTCCCTAGTTTAAGTTTTGTCGTTGTCTCGTCTTTTGAATTGATATTTATCGTCTAGTTGTGAAGTGCATGCTCCTAAATCCTATTACAGTTAGGGACTCATGGAATAATCTTGTGCTTATCAACGTGTTCAATTTTGCTTATTGTTGTTCAAAAAAGTTCTCTTAAACTTCCCAGACCTTATTATGCAATTCTATTTTTTTTTTACCTATTCAAACCTGTGCGAATGAAGCAGATGTAATACAGTTGAGATGAATGAATGATCAAGATGCCTATCTTCTTTTAAAAGCCAGTTATATATACTATGAGATCAAACGAATTTATTATTTTATCGATTATATATCATGACAAGTCTTTATATGAAAGTCATTCTAACAGTTGGGTTGTTCCCTCTTGTTCAGTGGTGCCTGTCCATTGTTTTCTGGAGAAAAAGGGCACGTCGGAGCAAGTAAGTTGTACTACTCTTAACCACTGTTGATTCTTGTTCGTGGAACCACATGGGGCTAGAATGACATATGGAAAATTTGCATATTGTTTTTGAGGGGAATTGATAGTTAAGTGGCTAACTTACTGCCTGGGTGGATGATATGCTTAAGTGGAGCCTGTGTTGATGAGTTAGGATATATGGGGCTTTTATATGAATGATTCTTCTAAACAATTGACTGATTTAGCGGAATCTTGATCTTTCTCAGGAGGCTAATGACCCTTTAGTTGGAACTAGGTTTTCATATGAACTGATTTGAACTAAAAATTAGATCCTAGCCGGAAATACGAAGTATGTCTTTTTATGAAAATATAAGTCACTTTAGGAAATATAAGTCAGTTTAGGCAGTAAATTTTTATCTAAAATGTTCTTTTTATTGCTGTATTCCAAATTTGTTATTATAATAATCAAATGAGTAAAAAATTGTCATTAGTAATACTTGTGTGAGAGAAAAAAAGTACAATAATAAATAAGCAGGGATTTTGCTTATTTTAGAAGTTCGGAGGGAGTATTATCTAATACTCCCTCCGTTCGGCAAAACATGTCACTTTACTATCACGCACATTTTTTTAGGGGGTAAAAACTATATAAAACATTTAGTTTTTTAATAATTTCGTAGTTATTATTAATAAGCACAAACTTGTTAAAAAAATTTATAAAAAAATAAATATTTTATATAGTTTTTATCATTCTAAAAAAGCGTGTGTGAATAGTAAACGACATGTTTTGCCGAACGGAGGGAGTATTGAATTTGCTAAGAATAGTCACTACCATATTAGAATTCAATTCAAATCTTATGTGGACATCTAATCCGAATTTTCATCATTAATATTTGAACAATATTTGAATTCAAGTTTTAAAACAAATATAGTTGTTTCTTGTAAATAAAAGAACCAAATATTCAATTTTATTTTGGACAAATTTCAATATGTATTCCTCTCACAAGGAATTGGTGTAGAACTAGAAAGAGCGAAAAGATAAACATTCGCACAAAGTGGTTTGCTGGTAGGTCACAAAACCTTGAGTGTAATATAATTTGACATTTAATTTCACAAAATATTCAGGGTAGCTTGTTGAGAGCAGTTTGTTAGTAGCCCTTTTTTCTGTTTCTTTCCAGAAAGTTTCTATCGCTTTCCAAACTTAGAGCCTTTCTTATAACTAAATAATTCAAATATTTATATCCTAATGCGACCGTGTTGAATTTTTTTCATTGCCAACTAGGCCAGTTTGCATTCTATTGATCAGTTTTATCTCTATAAACAGAATGGAGTTAATAGGCCAAATCTCATTATTACAGTATTTCTTATGTTTTGACATTTTTTTTTCTGGATCTAGATTGTTTGATGAACTCAACATTTCTACAATATTTATTTTGCGAATTCATGTAAATCCATACATTTACCTCTCTTTTCCTTCACTTCCAGATACATTGGATTTCCCGCAAACAATGTGGGTTTGATAGGCATTCTGGACAAAGGTCCTCTCACCAAACACTGGAGGTGTGTAACTAGCACACAACTTGGAAGTCGCAGTTGGTCACCCAAAACTGATCGGCATTGAGGGAAAAAAGTTCTATATAAAAAAAAAAACTAGAATGTTCTTATTGAGGCCTGCGTTTGGATGTGATGACTTTCGTTTGAGGGGTAACCCAGGGCGCCTTTTGGGTTACGTGCGTGTTTGAATCCCTTCTCCCTCTCCCTTTCACCTCTGCACATAAGTGAACCGTAAGACTTGGTTCGAGCTTGATCACCAAGCTGGTTAAAGGGGGAGGCTGGTATTTGCTTTTCTGCATTGTTTTTCATGGCAGGATGATAGGAATGAGTCGCGTGCGTGTGTGTTTTTCATTGTCTTTGATCGCTCTCTGCCATAAGTTCGTCGAACTCCCCTAGAGTTACATTTGCAGGATGGAATCCCTGTTTGATAAAAATGAATGTGGAACCAGTTGATTCTATTGTGTATAGAGTCTATTGAAGTTGATTCGTTGTTGCTAAATCCCTCCCTGTTTGATGCTCAAAAGGTTAATCTGCATATTCATCGGTCGTCATATTGGGTGGATTTGAATTCTGGATTCTACAGCTCTCCGTTCTTTAAGGTTGATATTAGTTTATGTATTATCATAAAATGTTTCCCCTCCTTCCAATCAATTTGTATTCAATTGAATTATTATATTTTGTTTTCAAATAATAACTATTTGGATCATTCCCCATTGATGCTATATTATGTCGCACCTTGTCATGGCTATATTTTCATTCTGATTGCTAAATTGGTTCATGTCTTCCTCCATATTGGGTCAAAACTGAGTCAGGTTTGGGCCAATTCTGATTTCGGTCTATATTGATTGAGCTATTTCGTGTCGGGTCATAAAACTATATAGTTTGGGTCTATTTCAAGTCGGGTTGATTCGAGGCAAAGTTGGTTTTTGGATCACGAGTTCCAATAACAATTCGATTCGGGTTATAAGTTTGTCCGAATCTGGTCGAGTTTCTCGGGTAAGGTCGGATTTTGTGGTTGGTAAAACATAATCTTGAATTCTAAGTATCCATAAAAGCACATTATTACATATAGACTACTTTGTTGCCTTTTGCTGAAACAAACCAAACCAGCGTTGCTGTTGGTTACATACATATTTGGAGAAGGCATATAAACTCAATACAAAAACACAACTGAAACCCACAACTCATTTCACAGCGGACACATTTGGAGACGGAGATCAATGCGAAAGCGACGAACGATCGATCAGGAGATACAGGAGCACCTGCAGTTAGACATACACTTCTTGCAATCGGAGAGGGTCGGGTACGAGTGGTTACCGCAATCACACCGTCTGAGGCACTTGGCCTTAGCAGTCCCACTCCACAGGCACTTGGCCATGCACCTCAACATCCTCTTGCAAGACGGGCAGTCGTACTTCATCCGATCCACGATGCATTTCCTGCAATCCCCGCCATCGTCTGAGCTCGAGGAGCAAGCGGACGCGGGTTCGATGGTGGTGGCTAACCATGTTGACACCACTAGATAGCTTATTAGGACTGTTAGTATTTGCTTCTTCATGTTATATGTTTGATCGATGTGGTGTATAGGTTTGCAAGTGTATATGTTTGAGGTTAAATAGAAAAAACCATAGTATTTGGGGTTGCCAAAAAACAGTATGGGGGTGGGTGTGTTTCGATCACCTTCTACATTTAATATTTCTGCAATGACTACCCATTTAATGTCTGTGTACATGTCTTGGTATGCGTAGTGCTCCTATATAAAGAGTTGGAGGTAGAGGAGTCCGGAAATTTTCACATCAACCATCGGTTTTTGGTACCAAATGATATTGTATTGGATTAAATTGGCATATAGAATTTTGTATCATATGATAATAAATAATTTATATTAAGATAAAATGTCATCGTTTTATGATAAAACACTATCATTTTTTTTTCCGTTTAAAAAATAAATGAAATATCCAAAAAAATTAACTATATAAGGATAGAAAACGCAAAATAATAAATATTAAGTAAATATTATTGAGTTGTTAAATGAGTCAAGTAGCTCGAGCTTGACTCGGGATGTTCTTAATAAAAGGTCAGCTCAAGCTTCATTTACTAGATGAGTTGAGTATGAACATATTTTTAACCTCGATTCAAAGACCTGCTCAACTCGATTTATGTTCGAATTTTGTGAAATTTATAAAATGTCCATTAAGTTACTATGTAATATGCAAGCAAGGTTGCAGAATACTTGAAAAAACTTAGTCCCAGCTCATTCATTTACTAAACAAGCCTAGCATGAGCTCAAGTCCAAATATAGGCCCGACTAGTTTCTAAACAAGCTAAATATAATAAAGCAATACTAGACTTGTTCGGCTCGAATAACAACCCTAATCAGTATGTAACTTGTTGCACTCTTAAAATATAATAATATATAACCAGATATAAATTTTTTAAATTTGTGTAACTTTTTATTAATTGTCGAAATGATTAAAATGACCTCTCATTTTGGAGCTCTTGAGTTGAATTATAGTATGTGAATGCTAATTTAAGTATAATATAAAAGCATTAGTCCATTAAAATAAAATTAAACTGATTAATATACCTTCAATTTTTAAACATTCATTACTTTTTACTCAAATTTCGGATTAGAGCGTATTATATATCAAAATGAAGATATCAAGGAGAATACATCTAGGTAGTTTATCAAATGAGAAGAGGGGCATGTGACCCCCTAAGCCCCTCTTGGCTCTGTCACTGGGTAGGATTGTGGTTAAGGATATATGCACTCGATAACACTTAATTTGTATCCTTAGAGCAAGCCCAACAACATTTGTAAAAATTCTCTATTTTAGAGATCAAAATGTTAAAATCTCTAAAAGAAATTCACCCAAACTCCAACAACTTCTCTATTTTACAGATTTTTACATTTATTATTCACTATAATCAATATAGAAATTATATTATACTAAATGCATTTATTACTGATATTTAATTATACAATTCTAAACAAAACATTTAAACTTAATTATAACACAAGTGCACCCACATACATTCCAAGCCCCCACTTTGACCTTATCCATCAGCAACATCTAAGTGAGTGCTACCCTCACAAGTGCCTTCACCCACTAATTGTTCAGCACAAAGTTCCTCCTCCAATTGTCCTTGTAGTAACGTGAAGCTCAGCTCGTGGAACTTCTTTTTGTTGTTGTTGTTGTCACTATTAACCGCTTTCCCAACTCGCCCTTTCTTCTTACTTGTCTGTTTAGACCATCCCATATCCTTAGTGCCACTACTATCCCCCATATCATAGCTGCTGCAACAGTTCAACTGCTTAACATTACCGAAATCAACACTGCCTCTGTTTCCAGGTATACTCCCATCAGCACCCAAAAAGTTCTCTTCTGGTTGCAATTTTTCCTTTGGGAAAACCTCTTTTCTTAGGTCCTGAATACCATTCACCTGAGCATCACAAACCACCGCTCTGTTTGGGCATCTTACAGCAGAAGTTGCAGCAGGAGCAGACACAACCTTTCCTTTCTGAAGGTGAAGTGTGTATGTGTTGTTACTAGTCGATAACTTCTTCTTTGGAACCCAAACTTGCTTGGTCATATCTTTCCTATTCTCCACAGATCCAAGCGGACATCTCAGGGATTCATGCCCAAATCTTACACAAGATTTACAAACCTTAGGCAACCATTCAAACACCACCTACTGGATAGCCTGGATCACCACATTTCCATCCTCCTCCTCAATCTCTATACTACTCCTCATCGTATCTTCAGCAGTAACTTCAACTAGCAATCTAGCATAAGAAATCCTTTCCCCTTTCGATGTCCTTTCATCCAAACAGATGGGACTCCCAATCGCACACCCAATCCGACTCAATTAGGTTGAAAATCCGAATTGAAGCCTACGAATTTCTCCTTTGATAGCAAATACATGACAACAACTACATCCTACTCATATATTGAATTGGGATCAAAATCGAATACCAATAACTACAAATCAGGCCTAGAAACAAAAAATTCAAATGCTAGAAACTACAATTGAATGGAAATTGAATTTTGAGGGATAAAAATCGAACTGGGAACAAATCCTCGAAAATCGAATTCGGATGAAAATTTAATTCGGATCAAAATCGAATGCCCACAACTAAAAATTTGGATGAAAATCGAACTACAAAAAAAAAAATCAAGTCTGCAATCGAAATTACCTTTCTCTCGATGTTGGCTGCTTTCACGGTTGAGCAACAACGGTCCAAACCTGCAATGAAATCCAAACAGTCTCCATCGGGTAATGAATTCCAAACAGTCTCCATCCTGTTTGGATTTCATTGCAGGTTTGAACCGTTGTTGCTCAACCGTGAAAGCAGCCAACATCGAGAGAAAGGTAATTTTGATTGCAGACTTGATTTTTTTTTGTTTGTAGTTCGATTTTCATCTAAATTTTTAGTTGTGGGCATTTGATTTTGATCCGAATTAAATGTTCATCCGAATTCGATTTTCGAGGGTCTGTTCCCAATTCGATTTTTATCCCTCAAAATTCAATTTCCATTTAATTGTAGTTTCTAGCATTTGAATTTTTTGTTTCTAGGCCTGATTTGTAGTTATTGGTATTCGATTTTGATCCCAATTCAATATATGAGTAGGATGTAGTTGTTGTCATGTATTTGCTATCAAAGGAGAAATTCGTAGGCTTCAATTCGGATTTTCAGCCTAATTGAGTCGGATTGGGTGTGCGATCGGGAGTCCCATCTGTTTGGATGAAAGGGCATCGAAAGGGGAAAAGATTTCTTATGCTAGATTGCTAGTTGAAGTTACTGCTGAAGATACGATGAGGAGTAGTAGAGAGATTGAGGAGGAGGATGGAAATGTGGTGATCCAGGCTATCCAGTAGGTGGTGTTTGAATGGTTGCCTAAGGTTTGTAAATCTTGTGTAAGATTTGGGCATGAATCCCTGAGATGTCCGCTTGGATATGTGGAGAATAGGAAAGATATGACCAAGCAAGTTTGGGTTCCAAAGAAGAAGTTATTGACTAGTAACAACACATACACACTTCACCTTCAGAAAGGAAAGGTTGTGTCTGCTCCTGCTACAACTTCTGCTGTAGCATTCCCAAACAGAGCGGTGGTTTGTGATGCTCAGGTGAATGGTATTCAGGACCTAAGAAAAGAGGTTTTCCCGAAGGAAAAATTGCAACCAGAAGAGAACTTTTTGGGTGCTGATGGGAGTATACCTGGAAACAGAGGCAGTGTTGATTTCGGTAATGTTAAGCAGTTGAACTGTTGTAGCAGCTATGATATGGGGGATAGTAGTGACACTAAGGATATGGGATGGTCTAAACAGACAAGTAAGAAGAAAGGGCGAGTTGGGAAAGCGGTTAATAGTGACAACAACAACAAAAAGAAGTTCCACGAGCTGAGCTTCACGTTACTACAAGGACAATTGGAGGAGGAACTTTATGTAGAACAATTAGTGGGTGAAGGCACTTGTGAGGGTAGCACTCACTTAGATGTTGCTGATGGATAAGGTCAAAGTGGGGGCTTGGAATGTATGTGGGTGCACTTGTGTTATAATTAAGTTTAAATGTTTTGTTTAGAATTGTATAATTAAATATCAGTAATAAATGCATTTAGTATAATATAATTTCTATATTGATTATAGTGAATAATAAATGTAAAAATCTGTAAAATAGAGAAGTTGTTGGAGTTTGGGTGAATTTTTTTTAGAGATTTTAACATTTTGATCTCTAAAATAGAGAATTTTTACAAATGTTGTTTGGCTTGCTCTTAGTCCATCTTTTTTCTTCTGTCATCTCAGTGTAAGAAAACCCTTAGTTTTGATGAAAAACGACAAAGCTTATTCTGATATCATCAAGTCTTCAAATACATTGTCAAAAAGCTCATCCGATAGCTCAAATTCAGAAGAAAAATAAATAGCCAAAGTTGGTCTGATTTTTGCAAGGTAGTTTGTAACTTGATTTCCACCTCTTCCGACCCAATTCCACTAGTACACCTGGAATTCCTGAGCTATAGCCTCCCAAATTGGTGCATCAAAGCCCCAACGCAGTTGCCGGATAGCCTGCTGACAGTCCGACTCATCTGAGCATCTAATTTTCAAGCTCTTCATCCACTTTTTAAACATATTCTTATTTTATTATTACCAAAAATTATAAATTCATTTTTTTATAATATTTTTTATTAATAATAATAATGTCAAAGTGTGATATTGTTATTATTTAATTAATATTTAAATCATAAATTTTTGGACAATCTATATCTCTCTGTATCTATATCTATATCTATATCAACTATATATATATAGGGGAGAGTTCAGGTGAGAAGTTTCCAATCCGGTGAGAAGGTGAGAAGCTTTGAGAGACACGCGCCTCCCCTTTCCAAAGCTATATCACTAATCCCGTCCCACCACCAATCATCGATTTCACTAATCCCCTCCCACCACCAATCGATCTCCCCCGATTCCGAGTGAATTCGGCACCTCCGTTCCTCCCTCTCTCCCGTCACATCTGCTTTCGATCATACTGGTCGACCAATTCCGATGCCGCATCCCATGGCTTTCCATGGAGCCACAGATCCGATGTCGTCTCTGCCTCTCGAGATTTTGTTTGACTCTTCTCTAACTGACGCCGAAGAGGGAGCCACCCAAAGCCACGCCCTTGCCGAAGGGAGACGGAGGAAACGTCGAGTCTGCGACGCCGAGGACCAGTCGATGCCGCCTTCCTCTCTCTTCCATCTCTCTCCTCTGCGTTTGATGGATCGACAAGAAGGACACCCTTATCCTTCTTCGTTCAGACCTGCGAGCCCCAACCCGACGGTGAGAAGCCCTTGGACAATTCGTCGCCCCTCCTGTGGATCCAGCTTTTGATTTTGTATGAGGTCATCTGCTGGCTCGTCTTCTCCAATTTCCTTCACTTCGCCTTCAAGGAGATGGTTTAGATGAATTGCATATTTGATTTGAATACACGATTCTGTTGCGTATTTGATTTCTCTTGTTCAGATGAATTGCGTATTTGATAGACTGTATCAATTGCTTACTGTTTAAATCTCAAATCTTTTCGAATTTTCAGGCTCCAATGTGATGAATTTCGTATTTGGTCTGTTGTTAAAATTGATTGACTGTGTCAATTGGTTACAATAACTTATTTCTCAATTCCAAGTGTAAAATTATACTTTAAATAGAGAGTGGTTCAGTAAATAAATAGAGAGTGGTTCAATGACTAAATAGAGATTGGTTCAGTGACTAAATAGAGAGTGGTTCAGTACTAAATAAAGAGTGGTTCGGTGACTAAATAGAGATTGGTTCAGTGACTAAATAGAGAGTGGTTCAGTGACTAAATAGAGAGTGGTTCAGTACTAAATAAAGAGTGGTTCGATGACTAAATAGAGATTGGTTCAGTGGCTATATAGAGATTGGTTCAGTGACTAAATAGAGATTGGTTCAGTGACCAAATAGAGAGTGGTTCAGTGACTAAATAGAGATTGGTTCAGTACTAAATAAAGAGTGGTTCGGTGACTAAATAGAGATTGGTTCAGTGACTAAATAGAGAGTGGTTCAGTGACTAAATAGAGAGTGGTTCAATGAGTAAATAGAGATTGGTTCAGTGACTAAATAGAGAGTGGTTCAGTGACTAAATAGAGAGTGGTTCAGTGACTTAATAGAGAGTGGTTCAGTACTAAATAAAGAGTGGTTCAGTGACTAAATAGAGATTGGTTCAGTGACTAAATAGAGAGTGGTTCAGTGACTAAATAGAGAGTGGTTTGGTGACTAAATAGAGAGTGGTTCAGTGACTAAATAGAGATTGGTTCAGTACTAAATAAAAAGTGGTTCGGTGAATAAATAGTGTTGGTTCAAAAACTATTTTATTTTAAAAACAATTAAATAAATAATTAAAAAATAAATATTAAAAGAAAATAAAAGATAAATAAAAATTTTACAATTATTAAATAATAGTGGTTCATGAAATAAAGAGTAGTGATTCATCAAATAATTAGTTGACAATATTTTAATTACAATTTCGAAAAAATATAAATAAAAGGTGTTAATTGAATTTTATAATAAGTGAAGCTACGAAAACAAGAGTAAATTAAAATGAATGCAAATTTGTATCAATAAAAGTTTATTGGTATAATGGCTTGCCGTTTGAAAAAAATTGGCTGGAAGAGTGTAAGGTCCAAGGTTCAATCCCCAACTCTCCACAAATTGATCGGGCAATTTAATTTTGTGAACAGAAGCAGCTGGGAGCGCGTGGCATCAACGCCCACGGGGTGTGCGATTGGGGGAGCAGGGGAGCTGTTTGGATATTTTCCGGAGACGCGTTTTTTTAATACGATTTATATTATTTTAATTTGTATAGGCCAATCAAATTATTTCTTTCCTTCTCACCGGACCGATGCTTCTCACCTGAACCCAACCCTATATATATATATCGGGGTATTATGAGCCTTTTGACCCTCTTGTAATTCTGCAACCCAGAATTTTCCAATGAGAGGATTGCATACAACCAGCTGAATGCAGAGCATGTTACTATCTTCCTTATGCGGACAAATTAATTTGGAGGGCCGACGACGGATCAAGAATCGAACCAGTCAGGGCACTCGGTCTGTGTTGATTTGAAGAGCCACCACTATTGGCCTTGCTACATCGATTGGGAGAGTTCACAAGCTGAAGCAAAAGGCCCACCTTAGAGTTTGGCCCATTACTATTGCCCTACCTACTAAGCTTACTCGATCTGTTTGGTTTCTTTTGTTTTTTCACCCCTAGGAAAGCCCTTTTCTCTCCGGTTGGGCCAGAACCAGAGGGCTTTTATGACCCACAGTAGGAACACCCTTCTTCTTGTTAGACACCTGGGCCTCCTTTGGGTTGACTTACTACTGCTTTATGCCACCACTAACTCTGTCACCACTTCCAATTTTTCTTTCACCTTCTCTTTGAGGTTGGGGATTTGAGATATCTAAACACTAGTTCCCTCCTTTGGCGGCTCTACCCAACGGCCTCTGGCGGCGATTGCTTGACCCTACCCTTGGGTTGCCTAGCTAGTCTGATGTGTGACCGTCATCCATGGGCCATTAGTGCTATCATTTTCTTCAGGTTTCAAGCTCTGTGATTGTTCCGCCACAACTGGAGGATTAACATTATCTTCCTTGGGTTTGGGTGAGATAACATCCGATTTGTTCATCGCAAAGGGCAAGCAGACTTGAGGTGTCCTATGCACCCACAACCGAAATAGATAGCAGGGAGGCCTTCATACTCGAGCATAATAGAGATAGTCCCTTTAAGAGGTTCCTCCAGATTCACTTCCACACACACTCGGGCAAAATTTCCACGGTTTGTGTAGAGGGTTCTATGATCAACTTTAATAAGAGTCCCAAGCCCCTCTGCTATCTTCATTAGCACATCTTCATGATAGAGTACCACCGGAAAATCCGCGATCCTAACCCAAGCTGGGGCAGTCTTGATGACATCCGAAGGCTTGAACTCCGGCGTCCAGATACAGATTATAAAACATCTCCCAAACACCGACCAAGGGCCATTTGTAAGCACCCTCGAGCAGTCTTCTTTCTTCTTGAATATAAATCGAACCATGAAGTTACCATGGGGTAAATCAATGACCTGCATTTGGCCTGACCCACACCACAACTCTCTTAGTTTCTTCTCCATCAAAAAGATCAGTGGGATTTTCGACCCCAACAATCTGACGACCAAGGTGTTCTTCTAGGTACTGGCAAGGGGTTCCAACGCTATTGGTTCGATCGAAATTGCAGGGCCGCCGACCGCCTTTGGACCCACGTGGAAAAGAGACAACGATCTTCCCTTCAAGGAACCTCTTGCACAAGGGGGGCCGCTGGTTAGCACCGCCGTCACCTAAAACTTTATCCTTTCATGAGCACTTCACATCTGGGGGATCCCTAAGGGGTGGGAAGGGGTGGGATTCCAGGAGTACTCTCTTTACCCATGGCTCCCCCACACTCACTTTAGATTTGATCTCTTGTTTTCTATTATAAATTAAAATGCATATAATGTTCAATAGTCTTTCTAGAGTTTTAGACTTGATCTATTATTCTCTACTATAGATTAAAATGCATTTAATGTTCTATAGTCTTTCTAGAGTTTTAGGCTCGATGTTGAGAGAATGAAATAATGTGAGGAGACTCAAAGAGTCCCACCGAGCAAAGAAAACTCAGTATATAAGCTACTGGGTTACTCCTCATATTGTCAATTGGTTGTAGGATAGAATCCCACTCGACTTATGTGCTACAGTGCTAGACTATTATCGCATGGGTGCACATGTGCACATGACCCCCGATGACGAGTCCCAATGGACTTCAGTATGATATCAGAGCGGAAAAGCCAAACGACCCTAACTCTCGATCCGGACTAGTTAAAAAGAGAATGAGATGCTAGACCCACTAGAAGAAAAAATGACCCTAGCTTGTTGCTTAGGATGGAACCCCACTCAGATGTTAGGCTATTACCGCATGGGTGTACGTGTGCACACGACCCTCGATTACGAGTCCCAACAGACTTCAATACCCAATCTTTTTTTTTCTATTATAGATTAAAATTCATATAATGTTCTATAGTCTTTCTAGAGTTTTAGACTTGATCTCTTGTTTTCTACTATAGATTAAAATGCATATAATGTTCAATACTCTAGAAAGAGTTTTAGACTTAATCTCTTATTTTCTACTATAGATTAAAATGCATATAAAGTTCAATAGTCTTTGTTAGAGTTTAAGACTCGATCTCTTATTTTCTACCAAGTGGAATTTTAAATTCAACACACCGACCACTACCAACGTATAGAATAACGATGATTTGCAGTACGCGCGTTAATACTTCATCTCTAACCAACGATGCGTTAATACTTCATCTCTAACCAACGATCTTTTGAATAGTTAGTTATTATTTTTTTCCCATAATTTTTTTTACAGAATATTCAAAAAAGAGAGGAGAAATAAAAATGGAAAGCAGGAAAACGGGGAGGTGAGGGAAAATCCACCCAAATTTTCGATCGTCTTCCCATTCAAACGACAGATTTCACCTTCCAGAAGCTCGTTTAATTTTTCTTTCTGTTGGCGAAATGCAGAGATTGGATCAGATAATCGTCCGATCGAGGTAATTCGTTTTGTTTTCATGGTGGATTCGGATGTTAATTCGACGTTGGTAGATTGCTTAGGGTTCCATTTGAATGGGTAACAAAGTCGCCCGCCCCAAGACCGCCTTCCTCCAAACCGTCTGGCGCCCCCGCCAGCCGGCCGCCGCCGACGCCCCTCCCGATCCCGACTCCTCTGATTCCGCCGTCACCACCTCCGCCAACACCCCCGCTGTCACCGCCCCCACCTCCCCCTCTGACCAAGCCCCCTCCACCGAATTCGCCCCCTCCGCCACCGAAACCTCCCCTCCGGAACAAATCGCCACTGTTTCCGAGCCCGAACCTCCACCGGAAGACACCGCCGCCGCTCCAGCGCCCGATCCACCCCCGGAAGCAACTTCCGATGCTCTGGAAGAGCCGAAGAAACCGGACCAGGTGAAACGGGCGGCCAGCGTGGGGCTCAATTTGGAGTCGGTGTTAGGGAGGAAAACCGGGAACATCAAGGAGGTGTACAACCTCGGGAGGAAGCTAGGGCAGGGGCAATTCGGCACCACCTTCCTCTGCGTCGACAAAGCAACTGGGGCGGAATTGGCCTGCAAGTCCATAGCCAAGCGGAAATTGGTGACAATTGAGGATGTGGAGGATGTCAGGAGAGAGATTCAGATAATGCACCACCTCGCCGGCCACCCGAACGTGATCCAGATCGTGGGGGCCTACGAAGATGCAGTGGCTGTCCACTTGGTGATGGATCTGTGTGCCGGAGGGGAGCTGTTCGATAGGATTATACAGCGAGGGCATTATACGGAGAAGAAGGCTGCTGAGCTCGCGAGGGTCATCTGCAATGTGGTGGTGGCTTGCCATGAATTGGGAGTTATGCACAGGGATTTGAAGCCAGAGAACTTCTTGTTCACTAGTCATCAGGAGGATGCTTACCTTAAGACCATCGATTTTGGGTTGTCTATGTTCTTCAAGCCAGGTAATCTTTGATTCTATTAGGTACTTATGACCATTGAATGATTCGAGTTGAGGGGTTTGATGTTATGGGTGCTCTTTCTTATTGAGTCCAAGTGAGCACAAGAAGTTTGAAAGGGTTTGTTGGTATGGGTTAGTAATGCAATTGAGTTTGGTGTGCCTTGGAAGGATTTGTTATGGTTACAAAATTACAGTTTGAAGTGTTATCTGCCATTGAATTTGAATGTTGTTTGCCATTATTTGTTATTATGATACATAAAGAGCAAGTAAACCAAGTAGCTTAGTTGATGCTCGCATCCTATTTCATGTATATTGTACATCATCTGATGAGTCATGTATGTACCCTTCCTGATGCTTTAGTATAGCGGAAATCATCTTTTCTCTTGCCATATCATCTTGTAACACGGCGAAAGAGCTTGGAGAGACTTCCCTTGCCTTATAATTGCATGTACTTGATTCTTTCATGCTTTGTCTGCATAAGATCATTTCATTGCTCTACACAAGTATAGGGTTTGTTTTAACCTGATCATGATGTAATGTCAATTATCGTTTGATTCTAATAAAAAGTCTATTAATCGCAACAGAACTGGTCTAGCTTAGTCTGTCAATCTATAAAAGCAAGTGCAAGTTTCATCTCTTTATACTAGATTGCACTTCTTAACAATTCACTGAAGCGAAAAAAGTGTTTTACAGGTGCTATATATGCAGACGTTGTTGGTAGCCCTTACTACGTTGCCCCTGAAGTATTACGAAAAAAATATGGTCCAGAATGCGACATTTGGAGTGCCGGGGTCATCATTTATATATTACTGAGCGGCGTGCCTCCTTTCTGGGATGGTAAAACTCTCCTTAATATGCAGGCCTTGTGATTTCGTATGCCTGCTCAGCATATGCTTACTGGTCTGTCATTAAATGGTATGACTCAGAATCGGAGCAAGGAATCTTTGACCAAGTATTGAGAGGCGAGATAGATTTCATGACGGAGCCATGGCCAAGCATATCCCCTGCTGCGAAAGATCTTGTTAGTAAAATGCTTGAGAGAGATCCTTCAAAAAGGCTGACTGCTCATCAAGCTCTTTGTAAGTCTAAATTCATCTTCCGATTTGTTGATTGAGATGGGTCATTCATTTTCTTTTTAAGCTATCATTTACGGAAAAAGATTTGTCAATTTGGTCCCTATCCCGGTCTCCCATTTTACTTCCTTCAACATAAATGATACATGGTGTTGATATTGTCTTCTTTTACAGGCCACCCCTGGGTTCAGGTTGACGGCGATGCTCCTGATAAGCCTATTGATTCAGCTGTCATCACCCGCTTGAAGCAATTTTCTGCCATGAACAAGCTCAAGAAGATGGCCATTAGAGTAATAATGGAACTTTTAATATCTCAACCATTCTGCAAAACCTTATTAGAGAACTAATTTTTTTGGGTAAAACTAGCACAATTTAGCCGATCCCCATTTTTTGTATTTTTAGAAATTCTCAAAATTTCTACTAAAACCTAGAAAGTAGGCAACAATGACACAACTTGATCCTTTTCTCCAACTATCAGTACTGCAAATCCATATTTCAGAGTCTTTGAACGATTTACTTCTGTTGTATTTGTTAAAGCGTTTAGCAGTTCAGTTCATTTTCACCTGAAAGAAATTTCAACTTGTCTGAATTGTTCCTCAAAAGCAACACATATCTTTTTTTTATCTTCGATACTGAGATGCATTTTTCGTTATCCGATAACAACCAACCTCAGCTTTAGCCTATGTAATTATGTTCAGGTCATTGCTGAAAATCTATCAGAAGAGGAGATCGGAGGACTGAAGCAGATGTTTAAGATGATAGACTCTGACGACAGCGGTCAGATCACACTTGAAGAGCTCAAAACTGGCTTGGAAAGTGTTGGTACAAATCTCCAGGATTCAGAACTTATGGACCTAATGCATGCTGTAAGTATCAACAAAAAGAAAATGAAGAAGATATAAAAATTTCTTGTTATATGCATAAAAATTTAATCATAAGAATATCGGTTGCTCATTCAACTTTGTGCGAGTTTTGAAATGCTACAGCCATATAGAACTAGGTTTACGAGTTGGCTTGGGTAGTTTCAGATTCATGTTGTCTATGAACTGGGAATCTTAATTTGGATAATGAGACGAAAGGTGTTCAATAGGTTCAGAAAAGATTGGGTTTGCAAGATAAGTAGCCTAAGATCGATATGCACGTTTTGACAGGTCTAGGTGCAATTGTATGATCATACAGTATGTAAAGACACCTTGTACTCTTATGAACTTTATGGTAATATGGATGCAGGCGGATGTTGACAACAGTGGCACCATCGACTACGGAGAGTTCATAGCAGCAATGCTCCATCTAAACAAAGTCCAGAAGGAAGATCATCTCTTCACCGCATTCTCCTACTTCGACAAAGATGGAAGCGGATACATCACTGCTGACGAGCTCCAGCAGGCTTGCGAGAAGTTCGGCCTTGGAGACGTTCAACTCGATGAAATCATCAAAGAAGTTGACCAGGACAATGTAACTGATTTGCTCCCACATATCCTCTATATTGATCACTGCAGTAAAAATGCAAAGTTCTGATCAAACTAACTCAGTCACTCTTTCTCTTCCAGGATGGACGCATCGACTACAGCGAGTTTGCTGCAATGATGCAAGACACTAACTTTGCCAAGATGATCAAGATCTGATTCATCAAAGAACTGGCTGATCAGCACCTGATCCTGCGCCTGAAACCGAACCAGTAAGCCATATCATAGTAAGTTCAAGTAGCATAGGCTTGTTGGGTAAATGGGCAAGTTTTGGTAATATTTGATGTCTGTATTTGTTGTTGATTTGGTTCATATAGTTTAGTTGCTTGTTATTAAAGTGGGGGATTTTTTTTTTTGTTAACCACTATCATATATAGGAGTCAGCAAGAGGATGAGAAAGATAAAAGAGGGAGATAGTTTCAGTTAATTATTTATTGTAACTAGAAATTTCAGCTTTTACCTCCTCCCCCCTGCTGATTATACATTTGTATACTTCAAATTGCAATGTAATTTTGATCTTTGGTCACTAGGGTTCTATGTGGATCCAAATGTTGCAAATTTATGAGGACTGAATTTGCAGATGTTAGGTGAATTTTTTTTATTTTTTATTTTTAGCTTTGTTTAAAATTTTAATTGTATTTACAAGGTAAGGGGTGTTGTTCATTATAAAGGGTTATTGCAGGTAGGAATTCAACATATGAATTCAATATATATAAATAGGGATGTTATATAAATTGAACAACTCGAATTTTATGGAACTTTTAAAATTTACTTTAAATTAATATGTTATAACTAAGTAGAACTACTTAAAACTCGAAAAAAGCTCGGATCGAGCTCGTTCATTTCCTAAACAAGCCAAGCTTGATCAAAATAAAAAACTCGTTTGAAAATTGGGTTTGGCTCGGCTTGAACTCGTTTAACAAATTAACCAAGCTTAAACATGTCAAGCTCGGCTCGTTCGGCTAGAATAACACCCATATATATAAACTTAGGTGAGTTGTTGAAGGATTTTGGGGTTTGAGTTTGTCACGGTCACTTCGGGTTATGATATTATTTTGATTTCGGTTCCATTGAAGCGAAGTTATTTTTTTTCAGGTTTCGAATATTCCAAGTCTGATATTTTTAGTTGATTCTGGGTTTGCATTGACATCACATAAATATCTCATTGATCTCATTCGAAATAATGCTATCGACTAGGTTCAATCAGCTGAATTTTTACCCTATAAAAAAAAAGAATAGGTACGTTATGTTTTGAGAGTTTTTTTTTGTTTTTTCAGGTTTTGAGTATTCCAAGTCTAATTTCTTTAGTTGATTCGTAGATACGTTATGTTTTGAGTTCAATAGGTTATGTTTTGAAAAACCCTAAAACACTCTCTTTTGAGCTGCGTTTTTTGCCGCCGCCGAGGCTTCGGCTTCAATGGCACCAGCGCACCGCCCACCCTCATGGCCTCACCAACTTATCCTTCACCAAAATGAAGATATCCAGAGCCACCGCCCACCCTCACGGCTTCACCGACTCACGGCCTCAATGGCGCCACTAGCCCTCTTTGGTCTCCGCCTTCATCGGTTCGGGTTGCTACCTTGCTTCTCGTCTGCTTCCAATTCCACCGACAATCAAAATAGCCCTTCGATGGTTGTAATCAAAGCCTCCCTACACCAACACTTGTCTTCTTCGGTCGGCGTCCAACCATCTTGACGCATGCGGGCTGTTGTTCTTTTACGCTTGAGGCTTGCTGCTCGCCTTCGTTGGTCTCCTTGCGCTTCGGATCTGTGCCCCATGTGGAAGCCACCGCCGCCGATTGCTTCTTTGTGGAGGTTACATCCGGCGCCGTTGGTGGTTCATCCGCCTTTGGATTTTAATTGGTTATTTATTCACCTAATTGTGGATTGTTTGAGTCTTTGCTCACCGGCTTGTCTTCTTCGGTCGGCGTCCAACCGTCTTGACGCATGCAGGCTGCTGTTCTTTTACGCTTGAGGCTTGCTCCTCGCCTTCGTTGGTCTCCTTGCGCTTCGGATCTGTGCCCCCTGTGGAAGCCACCGCCGCCGATTGCTCCTTTGTGGAGGTTACATTCGGCGCCGTTGGTGGTTCATCCGCCTTTGGATTTTAATTGGTTATTTATTCACCTAATTGTGGATTGTTTGAGTCTTTGCTCACCGGCTTAGGGGTTGGCTTCTTCATCTTCTCTACTTCCTTTTTCACTTCCGTCCTGGTCACTTTTGTTGCTTTTGTTTTTGGTTGCTCTGATCGTTTCTTTTCCTCCTTTGTGTTGCTTACCTTTGCTTGTTCTAGTTTTATGCCCGATGTCGATTAGTTGTTGGTGGTGTCTGCCCTATCATAGTCGGACTCGCTTGGTCATTTGTTTCGCAGCTTCGAGAGTTTCCCTATTGGGTACGGTGTGTTCCTTCTTCTTTATGTTTTGATTTAGGGATGCTTTGGTGGCAGTTTAGTTGTATTTCTGGTGTTGGCTGAGGTGGTATTGGGCAGTGGTTGGAAGGTGTGGCTTTGGGTTGCTAATTTCTTTGGCTTGTGGTGTTCTTGTGACGGGGTGGTGGGATGGTTGTGGTGATGGCGTGTGAGGTTGGTGACGGCCTCTTTTGTGTTTGGATGATTTGCGCGCGTTTGACCAAGACTCAGACTTTCATTACTTTGATTGAGATCTTTGTCATACATGTTTTACACGTGTCGGTGTTGCTGCTGCTATGCTAGTCAGTCCTTCCTCGTTCAACTTTGAGAGTTTCTAGCTCTTGTGTTGGCTTGTCATCTTTTTATTTTTAGTTTGTTTTGCTTTGATTTTCTGTTTAGAATCCGGCTATATTCGGATTTTTATTTGTTGTCTTTTCATTTATGTCATTTGCTTATGTTTGTACATGATGGTTAGTCCATTTATCGGCTTGTCCAGTCTCTCGATTTCTTTATCCTTCTCTAGAGAACCGAATTATTATCTTGCTTCTAAAAAAAATAGGTTATGTTTTTAGTTGTGTTAATATGGGTTCAGGTTAGTTTGAGTTCTGAGTTCTGACTAATTGACTTGGATAAGATCAAGTGAATTTTTTTTGTTCATAAGTAGGCACTAGGCTAGGTCCATTACAATAGATCAAGTTGATTTCTAGTGATGCGTTCAAGCTAGTGAATCTTATAGATTATTATGTACAAAAATCGTTCACATTTTAGATCAAGTGGATTTTTAGAGCATGTCACCATATCCATTTAAATTTTCATATCTATATAGAATTATAGATCAATAAAAATTGTTCACTTTGTTGGTTGTGTCAAGTCATCCTTATTCTTATTCATCCCACTACTTACTCCATTAATTTTTTTTTTCCGAAGCCAGATAAAGGTTAGGGAAATCGCCGGCGAACTGGCTTTTTCCCTAGAGCGTCCGAGCAGACGAGAACCCGAAGTTCTTGATCACTTGACCAGCTATCATCGGCAGGGATGCAGTAAGCCAGACGCGAAATCCTGTCTGACCGCATTCGATTCCCTAAAAATATGACGAATAGAACCATGAGAAAAACAATTCAGAGTCAAGGTCGTATCTGCCATAAGCAGCTCTATATTCCAAGGGCACGACCAATCCCCAAGGAGAGTATTTATCACGACCAAGCAATCTCCTTCGATCAGGAGCCTTTGGATTCCCAAGGCCTTAGCCTTGATAACACCCATGTGAAGGGCCAAAACCTCCGCATAAACCGCCGAGTTGTTGTTGCATGGTCCAGACCCCAATGAGTACACCAGACCCTAGTCATTTCTAATGACAAAGCCGTAGGTGCCCTCCCCCGAACGTCGGTGGGAACCATCAAAATTTAGCTTATAGTAACCTGAAGGTGGCTTGACCCAGTGATGGTCCCGTGGACGGATTGTTCTACACCCCCGTACAATAAAGCTGACTAACATTAGCGGTCGCAGAAACAGCGATGGTGTCCGTGTCCTTTCTAGCCGACCAGGAGGTACTTGTGGAGTTGCAGAACAAGGTAATCGCTTGCATAGACAGAACCGTGTCCGTATGGAAAACGAGTTGGTTTCTAAAGAACCAGATAGACCACCATGCGTAGGCCAACTTCTGAGTAGTTATCTTTCCTACACTCGTGAAGATTGCGTGAAGAGTGGTACCTGGCCTTGTGAATTCATCCACGTCCGCAATGGTCGGTATATTGATGTTTAGGTCGTGTAGCAGTGCTCGTGTCCATATGCAATTAAGAAGCAGGTGGTAGACTGACTCCGAAGAACAGCCACACAGACTGCATACCAAAGGAACTACCATGTTTGATCTTTGTAGTCTCTCCGTAGTTGGAAGATCATCTGTAGAAATCTTCCAAAGGAAGTGCCTGATTTTATGTGGGATGTCTAACTTCCAAACCCAGTGACAATCGAAATTTGGGTCGCCTTTGTGTTATGGAATAATAGTTGTTCCTGACCGTGTAGAGAACCACCCATTAGTACTGGGTCCCCAATACATCATGTCATGAAATTTATTGACTGGCAGTCGAATGTTGGTGATGTTGTCAATTATTGTCGGCACAAGAAAACCGTGTAAGGTGTCTTTTAGTCTATTAATGTCCCATGTATTGTCATCTGTAATGAATCTGTCGACCGACCACCCGACCATTTCTACTGATTGTAAAGATGTCTGAATAGCCCAATTGTCTGTCCAGAACTTGATCGACTTTCTGTCTCCAATAGCCCATCTAAGGTCGGGTTTAAATAGTTGTCGGATGGACGTAAGTTTATCCCATTGACACGAAGTGTTTCCCTTCTTGACGTAATCCAGGATCATACTTCCTTTTAGGTATTTTGCTGATATGACTCCGACCCAAATGTTGTTTGGTTCAGCTATAATTTTTCATAGTAATTTCATTTGAAGAGCCAGGTTGGCCGTCTCTGCTTTGTACAACCCTAGACCCCCTGCTAAGGTATCCGAGCAAATCTTATCCCAACTGACAAGCGGAGTCGAATTGGGTCCCTTATTCCAGAAAAATTGTCTATAAACTTTGTCCAGTTCTTTTAGTATCGATGAAGGTAGCATGAATGCTTGCATAATAAACAACGGTTGGGCGCTTAGGTTAGCCTTGATGAGCACCTTTCGGCCCTCAGCGGATAATGAGGCAGCTTTCCATTTCGACAGTTGTTGTCTAGCCTTAAGAACAACATCATCGAAGGTATTGTTATTGACCTTTCCGCTGATAATCGGACATCCGAGATACTTCTCTAGGTTATTTGTTTGTGGAATCCCTAAGTTTGTTGCGACTGTATGAATTGCTGCTGCAGTAGTCCCTTTGGATACTTGGAAACTGGATTTATGCAAGTTTACCTTTTGGCCCGAGATAAGGCAAAAACGTTGTATAGTATTAGATAGTTGATTACAAGTAGTTTGATTTGCTTTTCCGAAAAGCAGAATATCATCTGCAAAGGCCAGAAACGGGATATTTATACCCCCCCTTCCAATACTGAAACCAATGTTATTTGAAACCTGTGCTTGTGTCTGAAGTGTCCTTGCAAGCACCTCGGCCGAAAGGATAAATAGAAACGGTGATAGTGGGTCACCCTGTCTGAGGCCCCTAGAGGGCAGGAACGGGATAGATGGTTCGTCATTTATGAGAATAGAGTAAGAGACCGTTTGTACGCATTCTTTAATCCACTGTATGAACTTTGGATCGAAGCCAAATTTAAGCATGACTTCGAAAAGGAATTGCCATTCGATTATGTCATAAGCTTTTTCCATGTCTAGTTTGACCACCATGTAACCGCACTTTGCTTTACTGATTCTGTAAGAATGGAAAATTTCATGGGCAATGAGAATGTTGTCCTGAATTGATCTGCCTTTTGTGAAGGCACTTTGAAGTGGATGGATAAGTTTATCGAAAACCTTTGTGAGTCGAGCCGTCAAGATTTTTGAAATAATTTTATAAATCGTTGAGCTGATTGGCCTGAAGTGGTTAATAGTTTCCGGGTTATCCCATTTCTGTATGAGGGTAATGAATGTGTGATTCACTTGACGGAGCATTCTACCGGACAGGAAGAAGGACTTGACAGCTTTTATGATTGAGGGACCGACAATATCCCAATACGTCTGATAAAACCCTGCCGGCATCCCATCAGAACCAGGTGCTTTGTCAGCCTTGATTGAGAAGAGGGCAATCTTAATTTCATTGTTTGTGACCGGGGCCGTTAGAGTCACGTTGTCATCATCTGATATCTCTCTGTTAATGACAGTCAGATCCTCTTATAAGGGGGTACTATGGTTGTAAGAAGTCATGAAACGGGAGTTGAAATTTGTGACAAATTCATCCCTAATCAAACAGTGATCCGTTATCTGTATGCCCGATGTGGTTGTCAGATTTTTGATTATTTTTCCCCACGTTTAGTAGTGGCAACACGATGGAAGTAAGCCGAGTTTGTGTCGTTTAGTTTAACATGTTTTAGTTTAGCTCACTGGCTCCAGTAACGTCTTCGGAAATCAAGCATTCTCTCTCTCTCTCTCTCTCTCTCTCTCTCTCTCTCTCTCTCTCTCTTATTCAGGAGTCTCTTATGTCTGATGAAGTCCGCATTATTTGGGTTTTGGATTAGTATTTGTTGTAACCGTAGGAGTTCCTCGTCCGTTTGGAATATTTGTTTGTGTATGTTCTGGAAGGTGTGCTTGTGCCATTTTTTGGCCAGTATTTTAAGCATAGAAGTTTTCTTGACAAGTTTGAATAGGTTCGAACCGGTCGAGTTTATTCGCCATGCTTGTTTGACGATGTTTTTGAATTCTGGTTTGGTTGTCCATGCCAGTTCGAATCGGAATGGTCTTTTATTTAGATTAGACTGTGGTCGTAGGTCGATTGAGATCGTGGCATGATCTGAAAACGTGAATGGGTGTATTCTAACACGCAATCCGTCGTTAGCTGCGATGACCTCACTCTAAGCAAGGATACGATCCAGCTTAGCAAAACTGTTATCTGGTGATCCCGTTTTCTTTCTTTGCCAAGTATAGTGCCCCCTGTGGGTAGGTACATCATGCATAGATAAGGTATTTTTAATTTCTTGTAGTCTGTTGTAGCGTCTAGGATTTGGGGTAGCACCCCCTAGATTATCGCTCGGTGAAGCAATTTCATTTAGGTCTCTCAGAATACAGACAGGTAGGGTGAGTTGCGCTGCGTATTGAATTAAAAAGGCCCAAAATGGATCCTTTGAGATATAGTCCGGTGGTGCGTAAACCAAGAGGAAAGCTGTAGTTTGGTTGGATTTCCCATCCTTAAAATTGATATGTATTAGTCTATGATGAATGGCTACGAGTGTGATTTCGCCGTCGGCTGGATGGATGTCCTTCCAAAGCATACAGATTCCACCAGAGAAACCTCTGGTGGGATCGAAAGCAATGTTTGAGAAGCCACACTTACGCCAATAATTATCTGGTGGAGGTTTATTTGCTTTTGTCTCCAAGAGGGCCAAAACATTAATATAGTTATTCCTACAGAATAGTTCCGTATTCGTCCAAAAGTTCCGTCTCTTTAAACCACGACAAATCAATGAGCATAAATTCATGGGAAACTTGTATTGATTGGTGATTGTATGTAACATGCTTTAGCTGAAGCACCGAACGACCTTGTATAAGGGCTAAACCAAAACTGATATTTTTTGGTTGATCGTGCAGTTTGCTCAAGTAGTAGTGTGACTACCCGATATCGAAGGTGATACACCTCTAAATAAATCATCCTCTCATTAGAGCATCTGAGTTTGTAAATCGTTATTTGATGACAGTTATTGTAGATTGCGTTATGAACCGTGAAAAGATAATAACTAAGTTGGTGACAACTAAGATAAATCGGTTGAAAGGCAATGCCAAACATGCAACAGCTTTGAAAATAGATAGCAATGTGAGTTACAACAAGGTAAATGTCAATTGAAACCCATAAAAACCAAGTCCAAGTAGGTAGTGTACACGCCTTGTCAGGCTCATGATCGACACAATTATGTAGGATCCTGGCTTGTAGGCCAAAAATCGATATCACTAGTGTATTATTATGGTTATGGCAGCTGTAAACAGGCTCCAAACTGATGTGAATCCTCAATGTTAGCCCATTGTAACCGTAGGTCATTTAGGAAACGAAAGCAATCGTCGACAGCCAAGTGAGAGACATAGCTCCATCAGCTCCAGTAGCAGCCAAAGGAAACAAGTGCCTGCACAGAGAAGAAACCAAGCAGCATGAATAGTAAGCACACAAAGGTACAGACAATGATAGAATGAAATAACTAAGATAATGGAAGAAAAGGGAATAAGAAATAACACTAGAGTAAGCATCATATTGGTAAATATTAAAACGTGAGTGAATATTCAAAGCTTCAAACACCCTAGCATAACCTACAGGAGAACTCTTAGCCACAAGGATGAGCCTATGCGCCAAGTCGGAACCAAGTCCGAAGTAGAGACCCAACATATTGGGTACCCTCTTCGATGGCATTCAGACACATTCGTGTTATTAACTACATTAAATATATACTAGTTTCATAATTTTTTTTTTCATTTTCATATACTCCATACTCCGTATTATATAATGTCCTAATACTACTTTTATGTTATAAAACATATTTAAATAGTAATACTAAGCCTGTTCATTTTATATTATAAAAAATTGTAATTTATTATATTTGTAATATCTATACTATATATAAAACCAAAAGAATGATGGTCTTTTGTGGCTTCACCAGAAACCTCCCATTCGCATGTAATTAGATAAAATTCTACTTCTTCCACTTCTTCATCTTCTTTCATACAAGCTCGTATAAGACATCTATATGTCATGCACATGACATCTAAAAAAAAAGTAAAAACAAATAAAATTTCACCACATTATCCACCTCGATCACTTGCTCACTAGCTCAATTTCTAAAATGTATTAACAAATATTTATATCATCCTTTTTTTCCTAAAAACTTTATATTTTCTTTATTTATTTATAGTTAATTTTATCTTTTATTTACACTTATCTTTTATCTTATGAAATATCATTTATTTATACAAAATAATAAATGTCATTCTATATTTTTTTGAAGCATAATAATATTATCTTAGTAAAATATATGAAATGATATATCATGTCATCCACAATATCAAATATGGGAAAAATTTGAGATAATGGGTTTTATAGATCTTTTTCATTGTTTTTTTTTAAGTTTATAGACCCCATAATAAATTCTTTAATTATATAGACCTTTTCATATATATTGTTCCATTTATACCTTTCAATGCTTTTTATTTTTTTTAAAGTTAACATCTTTAATAATAATTTTAAAAAATCGGTACAAAAAATCTTCAAATTAAATATAATATACTATAAGGAAAAAATAATAGTTAATTTATTATATTAAATCCCTAATAAAATATCTAAGTACGTACATTACAATTAACATTATTAATTATTGCAACACAATAACTTGTGTATTGTGATACAATATTTCACCTTTATTGTATTACAATATTGTTACCGTAGAGATTTCATATTGTAATACAATGAATGATTTAGTGTAATTATTCATGTATTACAATAAATACAATTTTTATTGTAAATGCATTGTAATTGATTATTCTAATCGCATATGTAAATATTACAAACAAAGCTAATGTCAATATATATGTCATGCTATAAATTAGTGCATGCTCGTATTATATGAATGTAGAATTTCAAATTTTTTTATAATTATCTAAAAAGAGTTTGAAATTTTAGTATATTAACTTTTTATTAAACTAAAACAATTAAGGGTAAACAAGTAATAACACCAACAAAAGGGCTTAAAAGATTTATTATGGGGTCTATTAACTAAACAAATTATGGAAGAGAGTCCTAATCCTCCAATTATCTCTTTTTATTTTACAAACAAAAAAATTCTCAATTTCTTTAAATCACTCACTTTTTTTTTTTTCTATTTTTTCAAAAATAAAAGATTTTTTTCCTGATATGATCCAAATTAAATAATGATACCTCAATGGGGTATTGAGTAATTTTGTTTAGATTGCAACGATTTGTATTTCAAATTTTCTACATTACAAAATATTTTTATCAAAATTTCTACATATCTATACTATATATCAAATGTAGGTAGCATCATGAGAGTCCCTCAATGTTTTAGCCTCTCAATTTAGTAGACAAATGTATTATATGCTATTTCGAATCATTATCTAATAAGAAAATTATAAATATTTAAATGTCACAAGGTAGATACTCTATATTACCTCCCGAATAGATTGATTAATGGAGTTGTTTGGGTATCCAATCAAGATTCGGATGATTCAAGGAGTGTTTGGATTCCAAAGTGTAATAAAGATTCAGATGATTCAGAGTGTCTTTGGATTCCAAAGTGTTTATACTTATAAATATAAACAATTTGAAAACGTTTGTTTAACTAAAAATGTATTTGAAATAATATAAATTTAAAATAAATATTACACTTATGGTATAAATCAAATACACAATATTGTATTAAATTTGTAATTATCTTCTAAACTTAATATAATTCATTTACATAATTTATAAGGTATTTTATTTTAAAATTATATTATTTTAAATATCTCATAATATTTTTTTAACTAAACACTTTACGAGTAATTATGCTTGTAACTATAATATTGGGAATCCAAACTCACTAGACCTGTCAAAACCAGCCCCAACTCGATCGACCCGACCCGAACGCTCGGAAAATTTTGGGTCAAGACCCGGAAATTTTGACCCAGAAATTATATTCGACCCGAACCGAAAAACCCGGTAATTTCCGGGTTATCTGGGTTTAGACCTGTTGACCCGATTGACCCATTGACCCGATTGATCCGATTGATTTATAATTATATTTGATTAATTTTTTTATGGAGATTTCAATTTATTCCATTTTATAGTCACAATCACTTGATCTTTCATTTTCAAATCAACTTTTATATTTATTTGTATTGTGTAATACTCCCTCCAATCCATAATATTTGATTTTTGATTTTTCATCACATTTTTAAGAAGATAAAAACTCTAAAAATATTTAAATAATTATATTCTTAATACTAATTGCATGAAAATATTTAAAAAAAAAATTATTTAAAAATTTGATATTTTATATATTTTTAAATTTTATTAAAAATTAAAAGAAATAATAAAAATCAAATATTTTTTATCAGATATAGTATATAATTACAAGCACTAAAACTTATGAACTACGTCTTTAATTTTAGCATTTTAAAATCATCGCAAAATTACTAAATCATGATTTTTTAATTTAAAAATGAAAAATTTGACAAACCCGAAATTGACCCGATTTGACCCGAAAGCGGGTCAAATCCGAGTTTAAGTCAACCCGAATCTACTCGGAATCCGTTTTACCCACAATTCAAAATGACCCAATCCAAACCCGATCCGAATAACCCGATTGACAGGTCTTAAACACACCCATTGAGAACAAGTAGAAAGACTGCCGTGTCTAAAGTGGTGCCGGCATGTTAAGGCAATCCACATGACAAGGATGGTAGATATATAGCAGTACGTGTAAAATTGTTGACGGCCGCCCCTTTTCTCCCGAATAATGAGATAATAAAAAAGTTTCATATTCGAACGGTAAATTTTTCGTCAAATAGACCGTTATAATACTCATATTCAAAGTTGATAGACATTTTTGCCTAAAATTAGCCTATTAACACCGACTTTTAGAGTCATACGGTAAAATCATGAATTATGAGTGTAATGCCAAATCTTAATCCAGATGTATGTAAATTAGGATCATAGGATATGTTACATGTATAGATGAATGTATAAAACGATAGGATCTTAGGTGGCTCAAGTGACTGAAGACGAAGGACCATCACAGGGCTCAAGGATCTAGCGCCAAGTTTTGAATAGGTTCATGAAGTAAGTTAGACAACACTTGCTTCTCGGCCCATTACTGTACACGGCCCAACCCATTTCTCTCTCGATAGCCCAAAGCTTCCTCAGACGCTCCAACGGCTCAAAACTGTCCTTGCTAATCCAAACGCTGCGTTTGGATCATCTGGGACTCGGTTATAAAAGCTCTCTTTGCAACCCTAGAGAGCTGGTTGAGCGTCACTATTAAGCTTCCGCCCCACATGAGAAAGAGAGAGAGAGAAACCCTAGACGGCGATTCGGAGTTTTCTCCATTGGGAGCTTGAATCCTCAAGCCCCAAGCGAGATCTAAGGAGATCCAGCTAGAAGAAGGAAGAAGACGGAGCCTCGCTCAGGTTGCTGAACCTTTGAGCTCGTTCTTCATCAACCTCCAACCTGCTTCGTTCTCAGATGAAGTGAAAGGGAGTATCTGTTCCTCTCTTCGTGCTTCTCCTTATCTGTTTCACACTTGAGCTGCCAGATCTAGGATCGTTTACCTCCTTTATCTGTACTCTTGTATCCATGATCCGTACTCGGTTATACTTAGTGGATTATTGGGTTTGAGTCTCTCCCTCTTGAGGCTCCGCAGAGTAGGGAAACCGAACTGCGTCACCAACTCTTGTGTTCTTCTCTATCTCTTGCTTGCACCTTATTTTGATTCATCTCTGTGCTAGGGTTTAGGATCAAAATCTGTTTTACAATGAGTTTATAGAGTTTTTAGCTATTAGAAAAAGTGCAGAAAAATAAAAGTGTAAAATAACTTAAATTATGAGACAGAGGGAGTAATAAAGGTTGATTAAGATCTGAAAAAAGTAATTGAAATTTTTTTTAGTCAAAAAAAAATTCTTCCTTAAGTCAATTATTACATTTTATCTGGTTTAACATGTATATTATATTAGCAATTTATTCGAAAGTACTCTTTATCTTTTAAATTGAAGAATTTTCCTATAAAAAAAAAGTAAAACAAACATGGGATTCATGATAGAAAACAAGGGAAGTGGAGTTTACTCCGCTTTAGATCTCGTATCTTCATTATCCATTGGTGTGCCCCCTCTTATCCCGTACCTCCTCTCCTTCACAAATCTCAATTAAAAAAATAAAAAATAAACTAAAACAAACAAATTGATTTTTTTTAAATGAAAAATTTGTGAGAGAAGATAGGGAAAGGAAAGGGAAGGGAGGGGGGGAGGAAGAAGAAGGTTTGGAGCCAGTTTACTAAGCCGAGGTCCGTGCTGGTGGTGGTGGTGCAGATGGAGCCAATTTATTAGGTAAGAATTGAAGATCAGATATGTCTGAATCTCGATGGCTGATAAGTCAGCAGACGAACGACCGTCAATGCATACAATTGAAAATGGAAAAGGTGCAATGCAACAAGCGGAAGCACGCCATACAAAGGACAAATTATGTAGGCAAACTAAATCTAACAAGTTGGGGATATAGACTACAGACGAAGCCAAACACCATAATGAAGTAGTACCGCTGGCTAGCGATACATTAAGAATCTATGTGAGCTGTGAAGACAAACCTCCAAGAAGCTCATTTTCTTCACTATATACGACAAAGAGGCGGTCCCAGTGCACAAGTTGTGGTCCGTTCTGGTGGCGGTGGTGCAGATGGCGCCATCGGATCAAGCCTCGGGAAGGTGGCTAAGGAGGGGTAAAGAAGGGGGTGAAAGGATGTCGAAGGCCAAGGAGGCAGGCGACAGTCGACAGGTGGTGGGTAGAAGCCATGGTAGATGGTGGCTGAGAAGCTCGGTAGCCAAGGAGGTGTAGGTGTAAGGGTGGCAAGGTGGCAGAGACACACTCAAAGAGAGTGTTTTCTAGGTCAGCCTGCTTTCAAGTATTGGATTTGAAGGATTTCATAGATAAATCATAGTATGAAACATCTTTAATTTTATGCATTTTCTTTTTGTCATTTACGATAGGAAACCGCGCACTTATTTTTTTTTTATAGAAGGCAAGGATTTAGGGGTGGTCAACCGTGGTTGACCCACCACCCAATAGCGTCCTGGAGAACAAAAACGTCAACCTCAACTGGAGCGCGCTCCTTAATAAAAGACGAAGTGAGGCCCAAGTGCGCCAACCTGTTGACAACCCAATTCCCCTCTTTAAAGGTGTGAGAGAGATGATTCTTTCGAAGGCCCTACACATCCCGAGAGCATCCGAAATCGCCATCTCGATCTCTCATGGGCTTCTTCAAATACCATTCATGGCGTTGATCACAGTCAGACAGTTACCCTCCATTTCAAGCCGAGAGAAAGCTCGCTCCATAGCTTCCAACAGACTAGCCTAAAAACCAAGACACTCCGCCTATAAAGCCAAAACCTTCCCGTGGGCATGCGCTCCACATGAGAAGACTGCACCCTGGTCATCACGAATGATAAAACTAGAAGCAGCAAGTTCAAAATCAACCGTAACTCCATCAAAATTGAGTTTCAAGAATCCGTCCTTAGGGTTTTTCCATTTAACAACTTTTTTTTCTTTCTTTTTGTCCTCTTTTGGGAGATATTTGGTCTTGTAGTCTTTATATCTTTCTCGTGTTCCTCAGCTTGTACTTTTCTCCAACTTGTCATATATTGTTTTATCTATTTTATCCAATTTTCCTGATGTTGTTGTTGTCGAAAAGAATTCTATTTCTCATTGACCACACGCCCCATAGGGAGAAGGCGAGAGTCGATTTCTGCTTCGTTGATAGTTTTGAGAAGATTTCTATAATTATATCCTTATATGCTTTGTTATTTTTATCCGTGTTTCGTATTATTCGTTCAATCTGTTTGTCCATACGTTTGACGAAAGTTATAAGGTTGTCTGACATTCAGTAAAGATGTGTGTTGCATCTTCTTCATTGTGGTTACAGAGAGGGCATTCCAGTGATACATGAACTCCTTTATTTCAGAGTCTAATCTTTTTCGGTGTTCTGTTTAGTAGGTTTTTCCATAGAATTTTTATTTTATTTTTGGCAGACAGTCAATTTTCCAAATCCAATCAAGTTGACCCGAGTTGGTTCATCTAGTTCTTGTGATGTGGTCTCGAGCACTAGTTGGTTAAAACCATCTGTTTCTATGTGGTTTCCAGTAGCTCTCAAATAAAAGATTTTGGTAAATCCTTTTCGTTCCTGAATTTTTGGATAAATACTTTTCCTGAATATTTTGGAAAAAAAATATAATTAAAAGTTTAGGGGAAAATGCAAAGTTTTACGGATCATTGATGTCTTAAGACTCGCCTATATATACTTAGCACCACTATTAATACATTTTTTTTTTGTTTTAGGTGAGTCTGTCAGATAACCATGTGACCACTTGGGCTCACGAGGAGTCAAGGATGATCCTCTATAGCAGACCATGGTCAGGACCAAGGGGAGCCGTTAATCACGCTAGGGTCACATGGTTATGAGTCATCCACCAGACGTGGTTTCCTGTCTCCTTAGAACTCAAGGATACAGAGATACGAGTCTATAGAACAGATCCTGTTCAAGTAAGGTCGTATTAATACATCTTTTAATGGAGGCATACAATGATACAAAAAAATGCAATTACCATCCAGGGCAATATATCAGCACCATCATCTAATAATCTAATATCAATGAATTGGGAGAAATGAAAAGCAAGAACATCACGCTTTCAAGCTATGAGCTGTGCTGACTGCCGACCGTTGACACGTACAAGTGTGGAATAACGACTAAAAGAAGGCCCTCAAGTAACTTCAACAATATATATAGGTGTGTTTGGATTCCTCTTTATTATAATTATAATTCAATTATAAACTTCTATATAGAGAGGTTAGTTTCAGTGTACACAACCTTTATCATGTATCATGTACTCAGAAATTTTTCGTCTATTTGTTCATAATTATTCATCTATTTTCACATAATTATTCATCGGTAAAAAAAATGTAAAAAATGTAAATTTTATTCTATCTATTCGCCCAATACTATCGAATAATTTTATTCCACAGAATAATCTCTCAATACCAACGAATAATCAGAAGTTACTTTTAATCTCATCCGTTGATCTTCTTAATTCAATGGCCCAGATTTGTTAACATGATACACAATAAGAACTGTGTACATTTGATCTATTTTATATATATATATATATATAAGTGTTTAGTTATACTACAATCATTTGTGGACCCAAGGGGCTCGGGTTGGCGTCAGCCCCCTAGCTCGGAAGAAAATCGTAAATTTTTGTGGGGATTTTTTGGGTAATTTTTACTAATTTTGTGGATAAAACAATGTAAAAAGAGTGAAAAATCACAAAGACAACTTAGCTTACTTAAAAGAGATGATTATTATCTTGAGGTTAAGAATTCAAACCCCCCATAGTTCCACTTTTTCTATAATTTTTGTTCATCTTAGTTTTGTTCCTACTAAAAATGCATAATATTTAAATAATAAAATAAAATTTATCTCCAATATATTTAAATTTTTTTTATATTTTTAAATTCTCGGACATGAATAAATCATGAATAAACCATTTTGGGTGGGGATACTCATAGTTAAACACATTGTAAAATACAACAACAACAGCAACAAAAAATTATACAACCAAACAATTAAAAAATGTTAAAATTTATGATTGAATTATAATTATGACGGAATACACGTACACCCAAAATGGTGTCAAAGTCACAGCCAAGGCATTTATGGATCTAACAATAGCTAGCATAAAATCTAGCTTACAAAGAACATTCAGTTCACAAAACCAGTACATCCTTATTGCAAGGATATATGGGGACCAAAACCATGATTGCTCGTTCATTGGAACCATATAACACAGCTATTTTACGATCAAAATCGACTCCATCGATCACAAGGATCATTAGAGTCACATAACTATCTAGATACAAGGACGGAGCCAGAAAGTTTTAAGGGGAGGGGCACAAAAGTACTACACAACAATATTGAAAAAAAATTGTAAACACACACAACGTGTTCGATATTATAAACTAGTACCAAACGATATTTCAAACTAGTGTCAAACGATATCACAAACTAAAAAGTTCGTCTTCTAATTAGAGGTCTATACTACTAAATAAAACTCTGTTACTTTTTCTCATTAAAAAAATACAGAAATATAAATAAATGAATTAAATAGCCGAAGAAAAGAAAACTAACAAAATAAAGATATAAAACATAATAAATAAATATTGAGTCAATATTTAACTTGTTGTATTATTAACATGTAATAGTGTATAACTAGATATAAAAAATTTAAATTTGCGTAACTTCTTACCAAATTCTCAAAATAAGTAATATAACATATGGTTTCGAAGCACTCGATATGAATTATAATATGCGAATATCAATTTAAGTAAAATATAAAAGTATTATATAATATATTGAAATAAAATTAAAGTGATTAATACACTTACAATTTTCAAACATTCATAACTTTTTACTCAGATGTCGAATTAGAGCGTATTATATATCAAAACGAAGCTATCAACGAGGAGAATACACCTAGGTACGTAATTTGTCGGATGCATGAGGGAGGGGGCACGTGCTCCCCCATACCCCCTTGGCTCCGCCTCTGCCTAGATAGATCAGGTACCAATATACAGTGGCGGAGCCAGAATACTTTCGGAGGGGGGGCACAGTTATAAATGTGCGATATAGTTGTGGATTAAATTGACATAAAGAATTATATGTAATATGATAATAAATTATGTTATTTTAAGATAAAATGTTATCGGTTTATGATAAAACGCTATCATTTTTTTCACGCCTAAAAAAAGAAATATAAATATATAAATGAAATATCCGAAAAAAAGTAACTAAATAAGTATAGAAAACGCAATCTAATAAACATTAAGTTAAGGTTATGGTTGTTATATGAGCTAAAACTTGGCTCGAGTTTAGCTCAATAAAAGCTTGGCTCGAGCATCATTTATAAAATGAATTGTTTATGAGCACATTTTTATGCTTAATTCATGATTCAGCTCAGATCGATTGAAACTCAAATAGCACGAATTTTGTTAAATTTTTTTAAGTTACTATGTCATGAGTAAGTAAAGTTGCATAATACTTGGTAAAAAAAAAACTCAGTTCAAACTCGTTCACTTACTAAACAAGTCGAGTATGAGCTGAAGTTCAAATATAGGTTCGACTCGAGCTTGACTTGTTTCTAAATGAGTTAAATATAATCAAACAATACTAGACTTGTTTGGCTTGAATAATAACAACCTAGGTAATATATAACTCGTTGCACTCATAACATATAGTAATGTATAACCAGATATAAAATTTTTAAAACTTGTATAACTTCTTATCTAATTGTCGAAATGATTATTATAACCTCTTATTTCGAAGCTCTTGAGATTAATTATAGTATGTGAATGTTAATTTAAGTAAAATATAAAAGCATTATAGTCTATTGAAATAAAATTAAAGTGATTAATATACCTTTAATTTTAAAACAGTCATAACTTTTTACTCAGATGTTGGATTAATGCGTATTATATATCAAAACGAAGCTATCAACGAGGAGAATACACCTAGGTAGTTCGTCAAATGAGAGAGGGGGCACATGCCCTCTAGGCCCCCCTTCAGCTCCGCCCCTGCCAATATATATATACCATCCACTATCTATGTATATGATTGCTTGTTCATTGGAACCATATATTTTATATATATATATATATATATATATATATATATATATATATATATATATGAAGCTTGAGTTGTATCAGGAAAGGTTAAGATTATGATTAAGATGAAGTGGGGCAAAGTCGGTCTATCATGTAGCGAGCGAAGAAGTGATGCGACCTGAGCGATATCATGCCAGTGATGTTCGTTCCAAAACAACGAATTATATATGGACTACTATACATATAAGAGAGATGAATCATTGAGCAATTTTGGATTCTAAGGAACCTACCTACAAAAGGCGAGTTACCTGCGCGAAGGGTAACCATATATCTATCATCAACTGTGATTTCAACAAGCCAGGCCTACTACTGTCATAACATATATATTGTGAGGACCTAAATAGACGACACACACACAGGCGGCCAAGCAAAGTATTAAATGATCGATGATACTTGGAAGGTACTAACCAATTTTTTACTCCTTCGTCATCGTCGTCTACAAGAACCATCCCTCTCCAATGATCATGGAATTCTCAACCTAATAGGAACCGCAAACAAGCAAATCAGCCGTCAATTGGAAGCCATCTGGACGGCGCTGCATCATCCAAACGACAAGTCACATTGAAGGTGTCTCTCATTTTTTTCTTTTTTCTTTTTTCGTCTACTCTTACTAACATATAGCAATTTGAGAAAATGACGCACAAGAGTTTTCGAATGCAAGAACTCGTTATTTGGTGACGACACTAGGGGTACTTTTGTAACAACCCCTTTCGTGCCTCGCCCCCTTAAATGCCCCTTTATAAAGAACGCCAACATTGATCTTGGGCGATTCACACCTAGCTAACCTCAACCACAAAGGTTCGATCAATTTGTGTGTATATGGTTGTTCTCTCTTAAAACATAACTCCTTTTGTAGAAAACTTCTCTAGTATCCTCTTTTCCGCAACCAAAACAACATATAAGGTACGCCCTCAAACTTACTTATAATCCATATGTCAGTAGTACTTATTTAATGTTATCAATCGAAATGAAATGGGGTTCCAAACCAAAATCAATTAATAACCGCGAAACTTTTCCCATCAAATGAGGTTTCAAACCAAAATGAATGATCGGCAACAAGAAAATAGAAATCGCAACGGCTATCTCAATTATTGTGTTCACAGTAATTAACTGTTGGACTTAATTACTGATCGACCTGAGAAACGTTTCTCCTTCTGCTATGAACAGAGATGGAGAAGGTGAATTCAACCCTAGGTCTTGGGCGGACGAAATCGGAGCAGCTGGTGGAGAAACTGGCGGCGGCGATGGGGGCGATGAGGTCACCGCCGTCGGGGGATTCGGCCGAGAGAAACGGCGGGGAGGCGTCCAAGCGGTCGAGCCGGAGATCAATATCAGGGGCATCGCCGGGGAGGGTGGGGAGGAGCGGCGCGCACATAAGGAAGTCGAGGAGTGCGCAGCTGAGCTTTCATGCCGACGATCAGGTGAGCAGCGGCGCGGCGCTGAGCCGAGCCTCCAGCGCCAGCTTGGGGCTGTCGTTCTCTCTCACCGGCTACATTATGCCGCCGGAGGACATGGCCGACTCCACCTCCTTCAGCGACGAGGATACCCGTATGTTCCATTTTCTTCATTTTGTAAAAATATTAGTTGTCTTATTTTTTATAAGTTTTTTTAAAAAGTTAAAAATTATATAAAATTTTGATTATTTTTTAAATATAATTTCACTAGTATTCGTTATCTGCGCGGTTGCGCGTTTTGTTAATAAATTATATTTTATTATATTAGTTATATTAAAATATTATATTAGATAATTAATTGACGTGGCTTAAAAAAATCAAATTGATGTGGCTCACAAAAATAAAACCATATATAAATATATTATATTCAATTTGATCTAAAAGGTAGAATAACGCACCAAATATTTCTTTTTCATCTTTTAAAATAATAAATAATATAGTTTATTAACAAAAGCATGAAAATAATAAATATGTATAACAACTAATTCAAGTTATATTGGATATATTATTGATCTAAAAAGATAAGTTTTTAGCTAACTATATTCGTTTATTAATTGATGTGGGCCAGAAATATAATACCACTTTAATCCAGAAAATGCCACGTAAGCAAAAATAATCCCGCTTTAATCCAAAAAATTCTGTGGACGCGAGATCGCACCAGAGCCCGTTTCAGGCCTCTGTTTTAGTATTTTATATAGATATATAGATAGATACTTATTGCTCTAATAAAAATTAAATTATATTAATTTTTAATAAAAAAATTTGATATTTTATATAGTTTTTAATCCCCGTGTTAAAAAGTTAAATAATGTCTATTGATGAAAATAGGGAGTATTTAATCAATTAATTACTCTCTTTTTTTAAGAAAGGAGATGATAATTATTTAACAATTCATATTTTCTCTTTACATTAGTTTTTTTTATATATATAAAAGATTCTTCAAATTATGTATCCTATGAAAACAATTTATATTCAACTTTTTTTAATATTTATATAGACTATATCATATTTGAAAAAATAAATAATACTTTAAATACTATAATATTTATTACAAAATTTATATATTAGACACGTGGAATTTGAAACTACACGATCTATATAAAAAAAATAGAATATAAAATTAGTAATCTGATTAATTGAGATATTGATTTAAATCGAAAATGCCAAATATGTTTCATTTCATATGGGATAATAAGATGGAGATGGAGCGAATCATTTTCAACCATAACAGGAATCATAAATGTTTTTCAGCTAACACACAAAAAAGATATGGAAAAGATGAAAGAGCACACGAAATTAACAAACCAACCCAACATATTAACAAAACAACCCAACATGGGAAGTAAGTAAGAAGCACAAATATGAAAGCAAGTGTATGGCTATAAAATATAGACGAGTTTACAAGGCACTAACGTGGACATGGAGTATGGATGAGGTGAGTTGTGGACCCACACCACACCCTATCAATCTACCCAAAAAAGTGGAAGTTTGTCACCATCTAGGAACCAATACTGTATGTGTGTCGGTTGAGCTTGGATTGCTTAAAGTGTGTTGTTTGAGTTATTCCCGATAAGGTTTTTATATGAACTGAAAAACTCGACCTCGGCTCGGGATCGGTTTAAAAAAAGTTCGACTCAACCTCGTTCACTTACTTAAACAAGTCAAGTTTGAACAAGATGCGAGCTCGGGCTCGGCTCAAAATAAGATCGACTCAAGCTCGTTCACTTACCTAAACAAGCCAAGCTTGAACAAGATTTTAAGCTTGGTTAAAAGCTCGGCTCGTTCGATTTAAGCTCGAATAGCTCGAATTTTATAGGATTTCTAAATTTTCTTTAAATTAATATGTTATGACCAAGTAGAATTGATTAAAGCTCGATAAAAGCTTGGCTCGAGCTCATTTATTTCCTAAACAAGCCTTGATCAAAAAAAATAAGCTCGTATAAAAATTGGGCTCAGTTCGGCTCGAGCTCGTTTAACAAATGAACCAAGGTTTAACATGTCAGGCTCCGGCTCGTTTGGTTCGAATAACACCCCTAATTCCGGATTTCAAGAATATAATTTAGATTAGAAAAAATGTTTGGTTCGAATAACACCCCTAATTCCGGATTTCAAGAATATAATTTAGATTAGAAAAAATGATAATTTTATATACAATTTTTTTTAGGTTTTCAATATTTTAATATTGTTTATTTTGATTATTTTAAAATTTAAAAATATGTGATAATGTATAAATATTTGTAAATAATATGTGCATTTTAATGCTCAGAATACTTTTGGTTCGATTATTTTAATTTAGGTGTAATAGGGTTCAATTCTCGTTTTTTTTTGGAGCTCAAGTGTATTTTAAGTTTTACTTGTGTTCAAGTATGATTCGGGTTTTCTTCTGTGCTTGAGTTTATGTTGTGTTGGGTTTTAAATTAATTATTGTTTTGGTTAGCGAAGAGGGAAGATCTTAATTAAGCACTACTGGAATTAAAATAATCCTAGCTGCAATATATAAAAACTCCAACCCAATTCAATAGCGGAGGATAGAGAAAAGGCAGAGATAGACTAAATTGCAGGCAAGGTACTGGCCGGCGGTGAAGGAAGGTCGAGAGTAGAGGGTTCGGGCTAGCGAAGAGGGAAGGTCACTGGTGGCGGAGAACAGGAGTGGGGATGGTGATTGGTGAACAACGGCGGCCGGCGTTTGGATGGAGATTTGAGAATGAGCGGTGGTGTGAGAGAGAGAGGGGGCGGTGGTTGAGATGAGAGGTGGACAGAGAAAGGGAATGGGACTATGGGCTCATAGAGAATCGGAGTTGGACAGGCCGGTCGGACCCGTTGGGTTGACGGGTCTGACCCGACGGGTCACGAGTAAGGAATTCATTACTCGCACCTGGACTCGTGGGGAGGCAGGTCGACGGTTCCAGGTAACCCGGTGGGTCACGGGTCGACCCGTTTTTTTTTTTTTTAATCGATTTTTTAAAATTTTACCCAAAAACAACTTTTAAAAAAAATTGTCAACCCGCTGGATCATTTTCACAAAACCCTCGACCCTAGTCCGAACCTGTGACCCGCCACGACCTTTAACCCGTCTGACCCGGACCCACTGAGTCAACGACAATAACAACATACCACGATATCCCGCTTTGAGCAGGATTCGGGGGTCGAGATGTACACACCCTTTCTCCGATTAAGTCGAGAGATTCAGTTCGAGACTAAGGGCTCGTTTGGTTAAACGTGGGAAGTATAGTTCCCGGGAAGTTAACTTCCTAGGAATTCAATTCCCGTAAATTGAAAATCATGGGAATTGAGAAATTGTGTTTGGTTTTGGATTTTGTATTATAGGAATTGAAATGAGAAAATAGAATTTTCCTATTAAAAATGGTGGAATTGGAACTTACCTAGGGGGAGTAGGTAAGTGCACTTCCTCCAAAATGGGGGAATTTAAATTCACGGGAATTTAACTTCCTGGGTTTTTCTGTAACAAAAAAATCAACCAAACGCGGGTATTATCTCCAATTCCTGGGAATTTCTACTTCCTGGGTTTTTGGATTGTAAACCAAACGAGCTCTAATAGGTAATAAAGCAGTATGATAGAATAGGTAAAATAAATTGAAAAATCGATAAGGAAACAAGATGAAGAATAAAAACAAAAACTCCGAAACAAACAACTATATGTTTAAGTCGATATTTTTAAAAAGTCATTAAATTTGAAAATGCATTATTTACACATAAAAATGCATTCCTTGGGCGCAGCGGAGGATCTTGAAGCAGGAAGAGAAAGGAAGAGGTATATCGAAGTGGAGCCAACCTTTCCCATCTACTTAAAGGTAACAACACACTCATCCATCACTCACTAACTACATATGTTGGAGATCAACCATAGTTATCAATTATGATTCGATGAATTTTCGGTAATGCAGTTCACGGATGTGACTTACAAAGTGGTTCTCAAAGGAATTGCTTCCACTGAGGAGAAGCAGATACTTCAAGGGATCACCGGCTCGGTTGAGCCCGGTGAGGTTCTGGCATTGATGGGTCCTTCTGGAAGCGGAAAGACGACGCTTCTCAACCTGCTCGGTGGCAGGCTCTCGCAGCTTGCGTCTGGTGGTTGCATAACTTACAATGACCTGCCTTACTCTAAGGCTTTGAAAAGCAGGTAAACTCGTAAATCCGAGTCCATACATGACTCAAAACCATAAGGGTGGACGCAACTATTAAGGCAATGAACGCCTTGTTTGCAGGATAGGGTTTGTAACACAAGATGATGTGTTGTTTCCACACCTTACCGTCAAAGAAACTCTGGACTATGCAGCCTTCCTAAGGTTGCCAAGGAGCTTGACTAGAGAGCAAAAGGAAAATCGGGCCGCCGATGTCATCTATGAGCTAGGCTTGGAAAGGTATATTTGAGGCGCACATGCACTAATAGCCAGTTTTAAACTCAATTCTTTGTATAATCGATGTGGGATATACATACATCATATTTTAACAAGTGCTAACTAACTTGCTCGACCGGATACAGATGCCAGGACACGATGATTGGTGGCTCCTTTGTGCGCGGGGTTTCGGGTGGGGAGAGGAAGAGGGTGTGCATCGGCAACGAGATCCTCATCAACCCTTCCCTTCTCTTCCTCGACGAACCCACCTCTGGTTTGGACTCCTCCACTGCTCTCCGAATCATTCAGATGCTTCAACAAATAGCTGAGGTCCGTTGTTCTCATTTGGATCCAACAAGAAGATAAAAGACGGCTCTTATTGACTTACACAAGCATTGTTGGTTTTCGGGTTGTTGTAGGCAGGGAAGACGGTGATAACGACAGTCCACCAGCCTTCGAGTAGGCTCTTCCACAGGTTTGACAAGCTGATCCTGCTGGGAAAGGGGAGCCTCCTCTACTTCGGAAAGTCCTCGGAAGCAACTGCGCATTTTGAATCGATAGGCTGTGCTCCGATAATCGCGATGAACCCAGCAGAGTTCCTGTTGGATCTTGCCAATGGCAACTTGAATGACATCACTGTGCCTCCTGAATTGGAGGACAAAGTGCATACCGGTAGCTCCGATGCTGAGACTCTTAATGATAAGCCATCTCCTACAGTGATCCACCAGGTGAATGAATTCGAAAAACTCGAAAATCTATTGGGAAATAACCTGATTGGTCACATTTTTGTATAATCAATGTGACATATTTTCGAATGCAGTACCTTGTGGAGGCATATGAAACAAAGGCCGCGGAGAAGGAGAAGAAGAAGCTAGCGATTCCGATTCCAATGGACGAAGAAGTGAAAACAAAAATGTCGCGGAAACGAGAATGGGGAGCAACCTGGTGGGAGCAATACAGGATCCTCTTCGTGAGAGGAATCAAGGAAAGAAGGCATGACTACTTCAGCTGGTTAAGGATCACTCAAGTGCTATCCACCGCGATCATCCTCGGATTGCTTTGGTGGCAATCCAATGCTAACACTCCCATGGCCCTCCGCGACCAGGTAATCGAATCTCTTTGCACTCCCGACTCGTCAATGAATCAAATCTTACATGTAAATCCAAACATGTTGATAGGCAGGGTTGCTGTTCTTCATCGCTGTGTTTTGGGGCTTCTTCCCGGTGTTCACCGCCATCTTTACATTCCCTCAAGAAAGGGCCCTTCTGAAGAAGGAAAGATCAGCTGACATGTATAGGCTAAGTGCCTATTTCCTCGCAAGGACGACTACCGACCTTCCTCTTGATCTCATCCTCCCCGTCCTCTTCCTTCTCGTCGTCTACTTCATGGCCTGCCTCAAGGCGGATGCCACGACATTCCTCTTGACCGTGCTCACCGTTTTCCTCTGTATTGTGGCGGCACAGGTAAGAGTGATCATAGTCATAACTTTACAGAATCCTGAAAATGGAAAAATTAAGCTTTAAAACTTATGATAACATATGGACATGGCAGGGGCTCGGGTTAGCGATTGGGGCTTCGTTGATGGACTTGAAGAAGGCGACGACTCTAGCATCTGTCACTGTGATGGCTTTCATGTTGGCTGGTGGCTTCTTTGTGAAGGTAAAATAGCTCCAATTTGATTCCAAGATGGATTAAACTTAGGCAAATGTTGACTAAATCGTGTCATTTGTGACACACTGCAGAGTGTGCCGGTGTTCATATGTTGGATGCGGTATCTCTCCTTCAACTACCATACCTACAGGCTTCTTCTCAAAATACAGTATGGAGACGTGTCTCCGGATATCATCAATGGGACGAAGCTCGACTCAGGAAGGACGGAGATTGGGGCGTTGGTAGCCATGGTGTTTGGCTACCGCTTGCTAGCCTACTTGTTTCTACGGCAGATGAAGCTGCAAGGTTAAGCTCCAGCATCCGAATCAACCTGACCGATCAAGGGCGGCTAAGAGACGAGTTATTCAAGACACAAGGTGTGGCAGCACATTGGGGAAATTGGTGACCAATGGAACTCGTGGGTTGGCAACTCGATTTTCGGATGGGATTTTCGGTATAGTTAGGAAGGTGACTCGATCAATAAGGATTTTGATTCACTGCTGGGATACTGATTTGCAGATAGAACTTATAGGAATTTAGAAAGCTAGTGCATGGAAATTGATGTGATCAGTAGAGATGCATTATCATGGAAAAAAACAGTGGAAAATGTAAAAACTTACCCTGTTGGTAGGGGGGGGAAAAGGGCCCAACCGGGTTCGAACCGGTGACCTCTTGATCTGCAGTCAAATGCTCTACCACTGAGCTATGGACCCATTTTGTGCTTATCTTGATTTTTACGGTAAATAACTGAAATTTTAAAATGACTAGATTTCATTTCGGATAAATATAATCAGACGAACTGTTATTCTAATGGAATTTTAAAGTCTAATTTATTTATTTTTTCAATTTTTAAAAACAATTTCATGCTTGTTATTTGAAAATAAAAATAAAATGTTTAACTTCTTGAAAAAACATATTGGAAAGTAGTGAGAGGTTTAAAGCTAACTCACATATATGTCACTCTTTTTTTTTTTAATTAGGTAATAATTTTAAAAGGATAAACCTACACAAAAGGATCCTTTCAGATGAGGTAACGAAGACCTAGATCATTGTATATGTCGGGATTCTTAATAGAGCGACAAAGATGTGCAACTTTATCTGTCATTTTGTTACCATTTTGGGGTATGTGAGAGAAAGATACTTCTACCACTTTCAAATGCTCCATAATTATGAGAGAGTCTCCTTAGATAGGAAGTTTATTTCTGCTCACCGTTAAAGCGTCGTGTGACTCGTGTAAATGGGTATCATTTTTTTTCTTATTATAAAGAAAAATTACTTAAAATAATACGAAGTATCAACTTTTAACAAAAAATAATACGAATTTTAAAATTTACTAACTCATGTACAAACTATACCAATATTAACCGAAAACAATACGACTTCAAATTCCAATCATCGAAAATATTTTTGGGCTCAAAATAAAATAAACAAGTTAGGTGGAACATTGTAAATTACAAACACGTACACTGAGAAAGATGATCTGACTTCTTCTTCTTCCTCGCTACGGTGGTCAGTCACCGGCTGCAATGATCGAGTACACACAGTGAAGACGTCGACGACCAAACAACAGTGGATGGCTTGCGATTCATTGTGGAGGGGCGAGTCCAATGGCGACGAGAGTCAATTTCGTCCCCTTCCTCGGACCTGGTCTGCGCAAGAACCCAGTCTCCCATGGCCATTTTGCCGATTCAACTCCAAATCATATGTACTCAACACTTAAATGGTCGGAAATTCATTTTCTAGTGTGATGGAATCTCTATTGATTGATTTCGATTCCAATTTACCCCCCATTTCATCAAAATTCGAAAAACCTAAAAAATTATCTTTGTCGAATTGGGATGGCAATCGAAGTTCTTATCATAAATTGAGCACACAGTGAGCTTCTTAAAATCAAAAGGAAGATAAAAACATACTCAATCCAAGTTCTTATCATAAATTGAGCACACAATGAGATTTTCAATATTTTTTTAACCTTCCTCAACTGGCGTCGTCCGCGAACCAAGTAACGGTTGTCGTCATATCTCCAGTCACCGGACTCCTCGCCACCCTTCTGTTGCCACGAATCGCCGCCTTCCCCAACATGTCGCCACCACTACCCTTGCTAAAAGTGGCGAGGAGGAAGAAGACGGGTTGTGGCTACAAAATAATTTACAATATTTCATCTACTTGTTTTGTTTATTTTATTTTGAGCCCAAAATCTTTTCCCCGGATGCCACATCAGCATTTTGGTTTGAAAACTAGTCGGAATTTGAAGTCGTATGGTTTTCGGTTAATGTTGGTATAGTTTGTACTTGAGTTAGTGAATTTTAAAGTTCATATTATTTTTTTTTTGTTAATACTTAATAATTAATATATTTTGAGTAATTATTCCAATGATTTTTTTAGAAATGAAAATATTTTTTCCTGAACGAAATGAAAATATTTTTTTTATGAACGAAATGAAAATACAATTTGAGTGATTGACTTCCATTTATTTCGGATGCAAAAAAAATGATTCGCCGTCGCTTAAACAAAACAAGAGGCAAGAGCATCCCCTTCCCCCCTAAAAATAACCGACTCCATTTTCGCCTCCTTCCTTCCCTCTCTATGAGAACCTCTCTTCCTCTCCTTTCATCCCCCCTCCTCTCGGCTGGATCTGGATCCATCCCGATCCGCCTGAGATCTTGATTTTCTCCCACGCATTCCCTCCCTCCTCCGTTTCGATTCCCCTAAATCCAGGTGAATTTCCGACCAAGCGTCCACCATGAGCAAGAGGGCGAAGGTGATGGTCCGGCACAAGTCGGCTGTGACACCGCTTCCAGAGGACCGGAAGCAGCGGCGCTCGTCATCGTCAGCCACGTCGCTCGCCGAGATGGCCGGGGGGACAACTGCGGGTGTCGCGGCCGTCGCCTGCTGCGCTCCCTACGGCGTCGCTAACCTCGTGGTGCTAGCCGCCTACAAAGTCCCCGCCGGCCTCTGCCGGAAGGCGATCCGTGAGCGGCGCCGCCGGAAGCTGATCAAGAGCGGCGTCCTCCACACTCGGTCGCTCTCGCACGGCGACGAGCTGTTCTCCTCGGATACGGTGCTCCCCTGGGCGGAGGATGGGGACGAGATGGACGGCATCACATCGGAGGAGTACATGGAGCTGGAGAAGGAGATGTGGGACCACTTCTCCGGTGCCGGATTCTGGCGAAGTCCTTCGCTTAAGGAAACCTGATTCGATCGATACGTTTAATTTGTTCGAGATTCGAATTCATCTAACGAAACAGTGCCAGAGAAGCTGATTAATCGAGATAGGGAAAAAAAAGGCAAATCTTGATTCTCTCTTGAATTGATTTAAACGTTTGTTGTATACTGTATTTTGTTTGTGGGATTCGATAGCTTGTGGATCTATAGCAGATAAAATCAACCTCTGCATTTTGTTTTAGGTGATTGATAAATGCAATTTGTTCACGTATTTGCCTTTGATTGTGTACTTCACGGTGGTCTGGGCTGTGTATGAAATCGGATGTTCAAAAATACTAATGTATAGGGTACTGTTTATATATATATAAATCTTGTATCACTTGATAAAATTAATTAACTCATAACAGTTTTTGTATTAAAAAAAAATATATGATGCATCCTCGTATTTGGGGGTGGGCCTATTTACACGGTGAAAATATAGCCTAACACACGGTGACTATCACGAATTCTGAAACCGTGAGAATTATAGATAATTTTAGTTTTCAAAACCGTGAAAAATATCATGGTCACAGCTTCAGGAGTAGTGAGAATTTTCACGGACTTGGTTTCGAAAATCAGATAATGAATAGCCCAATTTTAAGTGTTTTGGGCCGAAGCTCATGAAGTCCAATCCGAAAGCCCGCCCATCAACTTCCTCCTTCCCAACGCAAGCCTACAAAAAAAGCTGAAGATTCCCCCGTCAGCTCAGCCGGCCACGGATTTGAAAACTGTGAGCCGCTTTCCCGTTTCCCACGCCAGCTAGCCTGCACCCCTAGGCCTGAAGATTCTCGGTCTCCTCTCAGCCGGCCACGGCTTCCCAAACCGTGAGGTTTGTGGTCTTTCCCGATGACCTAGGCTGCACGCCTACACCTGTGCGGGGTTATTTGTTAACGTTGTAAAATAGGTCGGCCACGGCTTCAAGAATCGTGGGACTTGATGTCCCTCTATAAAAGTGGTTAGGCCTCCCTCCTTTCATTCTCACTGAGCTCAAAACCAAAACCGCCCCCCTCATCGCCCCCGTTGCCGACAGTCCGCCAGCCACTTATCATCCCGACGTTGCCGGCGAGGTGGTTCCGGAAATGACGTGGAAGTCATGGAAAAAATGATTCATTCGGCTCTGAGGTGGTTCCGGACATACGGATTCACAAAACACTACCGACCCTCGTGTCGATCAAAGGACCGAGGTTAGTTAGCGATGAATCTTTATTTAGGTTTTGCATTTTAATGTTATATTATATGTTAGGAGTATTTGCATTTCATTAGTGGTTTTGATTAGTATGTTGGGATGTTAGGATGTTTGGATTTCATTAGTGGTTTTCATTAGTATGTTAGGATGGAGTATTTGCATTCCATTGTTACAGGTACATTTCATTAGTGGTTTTCATTAGTATGTTAGGATGTAATTAACGATTGCATGTGATTATGTGTTGATTTTCATACATGATGATTAAATTTAAATTCGGAATTTTCATACATGATGATTAAATTTGAGATCGGTTGAATTGGTGAAAAGGGTCTTGAGTAATTTGCATTTGAAGTAAAATTTTTATTAGGTTAAACTTATATTTTATGAAAATGTTAATTTAAATATGAAGTGAAAATGTTATTAGGTTTAGTTTCACGTTTAGTTTTCGTTGTTTATGAAAAAAGGTATAATTAAATTTGAGTTGATGGAAATTGTGGTTAATTGGAAGTGAAATTGATAGTATGTGAAAATGATGACAATTTTGGTTAAATGGGTGTTTAGAAATATGAATGTCCAATGAAGTTATTGTTAGGTTCTAATTGTATGCATGTGAAAAGTGGAATTTTATTTCAATTGATGATGACTAAATATGTAGTTTTGGCTAAATAGTATGTGTAATGGGTATAATTTTGTGGACTATATTATAACAGAAAATTAAGTTATATGAAATTGCAATTTTCTATTAGGCATTAAGACGGGCATTATCCCAGAGAGAACATGTGCGCCCAACTGCTTCAGTGCGGAGGGGAGACAGAGAAACCGAGCAGGAGCTGCAGCCTGCCAGAGCTAGTACATCTGCTCTGCATCCTCGGATAGGTGTTCCGACGCCAGCTCCGCCTACTTGGGTTAGCACATCACAACCCGCCGCGGTGGGTGGGTCCCAGTCTCTCTCTGATTCAGATGCAGAGAATGATGTGCGTTCTATGAGGGGAGCTGGTTTGCAACAATCAGTAGGAGACCCCCGGATTCTATTGGATCAGCCGGTTGCACCTCATGTAGTTGTAGACGAACAACCGAGTTGGGGATGGGCATTGGGAGAGGATGCGTGCTGGGGTAGATCTAATATTGCAGGGTTTCTTGAGCCACCAGTCCATTGTTGGGTACCACCAGGATCTAGAGTTCCCGACGCTAATCTCGGTCCTAGCATTGGCCAGTCCTCATCTCAACATGGGGAAGGAGCTGAGGACCTTGGCCAAGATCACGAGGAGGTAGTTCAGGAAGATGAACATGTCGTGTCCATCACGATCACATAAGGAAATAACCTCAGAAGATGTCGTGAGTCTGGATGGGCTAATATTATATCGCTAACCTCGTTACCCTCTTGAAGAGGAGACTTCCTCGACACAACATAGTAACCTTTTTTTATCAAGCGAGTGTAATGCTTGTGGTAGATCCCTTCGACCCTCCGTCTCCTCTCTCTTCATCTTCCCCATGGCATTGTACACTTGTCGAATGTCGGCAACACATTCAACGTCGTCAATCTTCAGACCACGCAAAACATTACGAGGTCTTGTCCCGATCGTCGCATCGCAATACACCGTTGCCTGTTGTGAGGCTGTTAGGCGACCAGCATACGCATGGCCGAACAAGTTTTCTGGGAGAGGGTGAGTATGGGATTAGGGTGGCTCAAAATGGACCCGACCCGAAAACCCGACCCGACTCGGCCCGGAAAACACGGGGTCGGGGTTGACCCGAGACCCCTAGGGGTCGGGGTTGACCCGAGACCCCTAGGGGTCGGGGTTGACCCGAGACCCCTAGGGGTCGGGTCTCGGGTCGAATTTTAAGAAATCTCGAGTCAACGGGCGGGTCGGGGTCAGACCCCGCGGGTCTCGGGGTTTGACCCGACCCGGATTTAAAAAAAAAAAATTTATTGTTGTGTGTGCTCTATTAGACACCCCACCCTTAAAATATATATATATATGTATGTATGTATGTATGTATGTATGTATGTATGTATGTATGTATGTATGTATGTATGTATATGCAGATGAAAAGTAAAAAACAAATCCTATTTATTTAATTTTGATTACAAATTTACAATTACATATACGAATAATACGATTCACGAATCACGATCGCATTTTTATTTAATTTTGATTGCAAATTTAATTTTGTAATGCGGATGAAAAATCCTTTTTATTTACAATTACATATACCCTTAAAAAATCCTTTTTATTTAATTTTGATTCACGAATAACTAATATGCGGATGAAAAGTAAAATAAAATCCTTTGTAATTTTGTAACAACTAACAAAATTTTAAAACTCGGGTTTTCGGGTGAAGTATGAATATATACACAGTGTGTGTAAAGTATGCATATATACATAGTATATATATACATTGTGCATGCATATATATACACACAGTATATATGCCATTATATTTATGTATGATATATACATATATGTACTGTATTTATGTATATATAATATATTATATATATAATGTCCGGGACGAGATTCACTATTTTTTTCCAAATCCAATTGGGATCGGAACGGGACTATGACGGACCCGTAATTTGCGGTATTTGTGCCCACCCATAGTTCAGATAGTATATAAATTTATTTTTTTGGGTCGAATATACACAAGAAAAGTTAGGTTTGCGGGTACCCGCGGGTAGCCCGCGCCCGCAATGTCGGACGGGCTTGGACACGACATCCAACCTGTTAAGCGGGCTTAGCCCAGCCCGCGCCCGCGACACCGGGACAATATTTTGGGTAAAGCCCGTCCCAAATCCGACCCGCGCCCGCATTTGCCCAGGTCTATATATATACAAGCAGTTGTGAGGCTTTTATCTGCCTTTTGGCAATTAAATTATTAATTAATTTTGTACCATCTGAATTATGATTCGTTATGTTTGTTTTTACATGATTCTAAATATTAGACTCTACCTCCACTGTACCAAGAGAAATGACCCAACTTATCCAAAATTACGAACACAAAAAATAGAAAAAAAGGTTGATTTAAACTTCTACATACGTACAATCTTGATTTTTTTTCCATTTAACAAAATATTTGTACAAATAATTACTAATTTAATCAGCAAATTTGTCTTTACAGTTCCACTATAAGGCATTGAAGCACTACAAGCAGATGAGTACCGACTGCACTCTTGATCACCGATTCATATATTGTCCATATCAAGATTGATAGGATGATTCGAAAAACATTGCTTGATATCAGAGGATTCATGGTTCTTTTGTCGCAATGTCTTACAGGGCTCAAACTCGAGACATCTGATTAAATGATACGAAACCCTAAAAAAAAATATTTTTTCCCCAAAAACCAATGATCTATACAAGAGTATCATGTTAAGCAACCTCCATAGCCCCAGCGACATCCACGGTGAAACTCTGCATCCCCTTCTTACCCACTTCGACGTTTTCGAGTTGCATCATGGCAACGAACTCGTTGTAATCTATTCGACCATCCTAAACGGTAAAATGGACATGTTATCAGTTCACAAGGTTATACACAATTCGAGATTCGCTTTACTTACCATATATGAAAGATAATATATGCACTTACATTGTCTTGGTCTACTTCTCTTATCATGTCTTCCAAATGGAATTCTTTCATGCCAAACTTTTCACAAGCTTGCTCGAGTTCGTCTATCGTGATGTAGCCGCTGGCATCCTTGTCAAAGAAGGAGAATGCCGCGAGTATGTGGTCTTCCTTGTCGAGTCTATTTAGGTGCAACATGGCAGCTATAAACTCCCCGTAGTCTATGGTACCGCTATTGTCTATATCAGCCTGTGTGGGTTTTTCGATCATTTCTCGAAATGTTGCTATCCATTAACAATGTAAAGGAAATACATCAATGTGTTCCAAAAGGAATACTTACTGCCTGCATTAAATCATGAATCTCGGATTCTTCAAGGTTAGCACCGAACGTTTTCAGCCCTTCCTTGAGTTCTTCGAAAGTGATCTGACCGCTGCTATCTGCATCTATCGTCTTGAACATCTCCTTGAGCCCTGCTATCTCTTCCTCGGAAAGCATTTCTGCGATGATCTGAAAGGGAGAACGAGTGGAGTTTTTTCATACATTCGTTTATTTTCCCTTGAAGTTTCATTTGTTCTTCAATAAGCACAAAAATCGCTTACTCTAAGAGCCATTTTCTTGAGCTTAGTCATTGCGGAAAACTTCTTCAAACGAGAAAGGACTGCTGAATCAAGAGGCTTGTCGGGAGCCATGCCATCCGCCTTAATCCATGGATGGCCTACACAACACACGAACATCACAATGTGCACTATGAAAAGCATCTCCAATCATATACTGTATATATGAAGGAAGAACACGACGAAGAAACTTACATAGAGCCTCATGAACACTCAACCGTTTCCTAGGCTCTCTAACAAGCATTCGTCTAACCAAATCTTTGGCTCCTTCGGAGATATTTGGCCATGGATCTTCTGAAAAATCAAGATCAGCGTGCAGGACTTCTTCAAATATTTCATCCTCGGTTTCTAGATCAATACACAAGAGACAACGATAAATACAATATCTACAACAACGAACACCTTCAAACACCATTGAAGCCATAAACTTGGATTTCTTACCAGCCCAAAACGGTGGGACGCCACACAAGAGAATGTAAATGATGATCCCTATGGTCCAGACATCGGCTTCTGGTCCGTAGTGTTTTTGGAGGACATCAGGTGCCACATAGTATGGGCTTCCGACCACATCGTAAAAAACATCTCCTATAGATAGCAGATAACTCAATCAGCATCTTATAAGATCCTACAAAGTTTGCAACAAACTATCTCCTACCTGGTCTGAAAAATACGGACAATCCAAAGTCGATGACCTTGAGAGGCGAGTCCTCATCCTCATTGACGAAAAGGAAGTTTTCGGGCTTAAGATCACGATGAATGACTCCCAACGAATGGCATGCTTCTACAACACTAACCATAGTCCTAGCTAGATCAGCTGCTTTCCTCTCACTATAATGCCCCCTCTTGACGATCCTATCGAAGAGCTCACCACCCGAGCACAGTTCCATGACAACATGAACCGCGACTGCATCCTCAAACGCCTCCTTGATGGAGATAACATTCGGATGCCCCTTCAAGTGGTGCATTATCTCGATTTCCCTTCTCACATCCTCCACATCGTCGTGAGTCACGAGCTTCCTTTTGGCAATGGACTTACAAGCAAACGACTTCCTTGTCGCCTTTTCCACGCAGAGGAAAGTTGTCCCGAACTGGCCATGCCCAAGCTTCCTTCCCATTGCATACATATCCTTCAAATCCGCGGTCTTCCTCTTCAACACATGCTCCACTTGGAGCCCCATGCTTGATACTCGCTTCACATGGCCAGGCTGCTTCAGCCTACTACTCTGTTGTCGAAACAGCTTGCTCGCCTGCCTCCCTGCAGCATCGAACCTCAGTCGACTACTCTGCTGTCTCAATAGCTTACTCTCCTGCCTTCCGATCTTCATTGTTCCGGGTGGCTTCATGATAGCCACTTGAGGGTCTTCATAGTCCTTTCCGGATGAACCCGGATGCTTTTCATCGCCATCGTCCTCTCTCTTTAGCCTCTTCTTTGCCTTGGATCCCATAAATGACTGGAAAACCCTGATTTTTGCCAGGCTTGAAACACAATTGTTGCCCATTTTTGACAGCTTACTAAGCCCCCTATTCTAGAAATTAACATTGATGATCAAGAACCCAATTAACCCAATTGATTCTGCTAATTAATTTCGAATCCCAATCCAACAATCCCAATTCATAGAGCATGTGTAATTGAGCAATGAGATATCATATCGTCACAACTGCAAATCGCCCAAAAAGATCCCGCATTGCAAATTGCAACGAACTGAACGAAGGATTGAGATGGGATGAAACGAAACCCTAGCTTTTGGGAGGTTAGGGTGAGAAAGAAATCCAAACAAATCAGAAGAAAACTTACGAAATTACAATGAACCGAAGACCACCCAGATTCCAGAAATGGGGAAATTGGAAGTAAAGGTTTGATTGAAGAAAAGAAAATTGGGGGGATTGAAGGGAGAAGGGTGGATGAAGAAAGTGGGTGTGAATGTGATGGGATTGAATTTTGGTGATGTTGGAAAAGGGGATTTCTGTCTTGCGTGCGTTTGATTCTTCAGAATTGATTTGGAGAGGAGAGAGAACGCGGGAGAAGTAGTTTTTTCTGTTAAGGAGAGGGACAAACATTACAAATGGATGAATATTGAAGGAGACACCCACGATGAAGCTATAATTCCAATATTTAACTCGAGGGTAAATTGTATTTTTGTAATTGTTTTTTTTTATATATAAATCATGGATCGATAGGCTATACTCAGATCGTGGAAATTGTATATATGATGATATTTATTACCTAGTATAATTTTTCAAGTAATTAATGAAAAAGGGGCAAAGTTCGTATTCTTTTAACTTATATTTTACAATGTATTTTCTTTTACGTCATTTGCTTAGTGTAATTTTCTTTCTATCATTTGCTTCTGGTTGTAAATGATGATTAATCCATTTACTGACTTATTCGATCTCTCGGTTTCTCTAGACTTATCTATATTATCGAATTTCCTTCTTGATTTCAAAAAAAAATGAAAATGGGCGAAGTATTCAAGAATAAAGTGATAATTCAAATATTCAATATTTTTTAAAGATTTTTATAGGCATATGAGAAATTTTGCAGAAAGTGTTGTGAAAATGGTGAGACTTGTTCTAAAACATTGTGAGATGTAACACTTCGTTCCACATCGAATATAATAAGGTTGACAATGTACTCCCAGAAAGAGGAAAATACGGTCATAAATATGGTCATCAGAATCAGAAGGATTGAACAGGCCGGCATGGTAGAGGCGAGGCGATAATGCGTTCCAAATATACCTTCTCTAGGACTAGCAGTTTTGGCTTCATGGTCATGGTATGTTTGAAACCGTTCATTGAAGAATTCAAGGAAAAGGATGAGAAGTGTGAACAAGTTGGTATTAAAAATCTCCTGCAATGGCTCACCAGGGTTAGCTCTGATTCAAATACAAGTTGCATGTTTCAAGACATGATGGTAGGAGGGACGGAAACAACCACTGCCACACTTGAATTCGCAAAGGCAAAGACGATGAACAAGTTATGCAAGAACCTCCTCTAGCAAGATTAATCACAACTATGATATGATGAACAAACACATTGTATGGCACAGGCGGCGCGAGATTTACATTCACTGCACGTCACACATCGCCTTTGTTGCAATTTAGATAGGCAACAGAACAAAAAAGGAGAAATCTAAGCAACCCAAGAGAGCTCTTTGTTGGATGTTACCACAAGTCTCCACAAGAACAGCTCCCATCCTTGAAATGGTGGAAGCAATTAGGATCCCTAACGATGATCTCCCGCTTTACTAGTTTAGATATCGCCTTTGCCATTTCATGACAGTTGCGGCAAACATGAAGGTTTTTGGTGATATAGATGGTTGCTCGTTGGCTGCTGATTAGTCCAAAGGATATCGCCAGCATTTCACTGTGCCTCGTCGCAGGACACTCCCTCTCTTCTTCTACGTCATGGAAACTGAAATCTTCTTGAGGGGTATACTCCTCCATTTCCACGATTTTCTTCATTAAACATTGGAGTTCCTGGTATATCCTTTCTGATCTCGGATGGGATTCGTCCCCAGTTCCAAAGACATGAACTTTATTGTGGAACTCTGTCCAACTGTAGGCTTTCTTTGGACTTGATCCCATATTTGGCCTGTTTGATAACTGGTCAGGCGGTGCACTATGATTGTTGGCAGGAAGAGGCTGTAAACTGTAGAGTTGCTCAATTGCTTGCTTGCCTATTTCCATCTCCTTGTGAACCCTGCAACCGTCTAAAAGAGCTCTAAGCACCTCCGGGTTCTTTGCAATCTGTTTTTCTTCAATAAAGCCCTTTGCCTCGTCAAAAAGCCCAGCGCGAGCTAGAAGGGCAACCATCAAAGCATAGTGCCTTACTTCAGGTTCCTCGATGAAGCTGAAGTAAAACTTGCCTTCCTCAACCATATTAGCCGACTTGCAAGCATGAATCACAGAAACATACGCGCCCTGATCAAGTTTCGTCGTACCCATCTTTTGCATTTCACGGAACAACTCAACTCCTTGGGCCCCTTGACCGTGCAAGCTGTAGCCTTGTATCATGATTGTCCAAGACACAGCATCCTTGCATGCCATTTCAGCAAATATTTTGGAAGCTGGCTCCATGAACCCGGATTTCACATACATGTCCATTAATGCATTCTTCAAGGTAAGATTCAGATCAAAATTATTCCTTATCAAGAACCCATGAATCTGCTTCCCCTGCTTGTGAGCCGTCATCCTTGCACAAGCAGGCAGGATGGTAGAAACAGCAAGGTGATCAGGCCGAATGCCCTGCACTAACATGTTCTTAAACAACTTAAGACCCTCATTGAAACCACCATTCTTCACATACCCACGAATCATTTCCGTCCAAGATATCACATCTTTAGTCTGCATTCGGTCAAATGCCTCCCGAGCAGCTTCCACACTTCCACAATCAAGATACATTTTCAACAAAGAATTGCCCACCAAAACATCAGAATCCAATCCACACGACTGAGCTATATCATGTACCTTCCTCCCTTCTTGCAAAGATCTTATCATACTACAGGCTCCAATAACCGCCATCACAGCCATAGAATCCACCACAACTCCTAAACCCACCATTTGATGAAACACATCAATGGCCAATCTGGGACTCCCATCCCTCATATGCATTCTAATGAGCAAAGTCCAGGGGACACAACTCCTCTGAACCTCTGGATTATTGAACAGCGACTTCACAGTACTCAAGCAATCAAGCTGGTCATACAATTCCATCAAAGCAGTGATCACATAATCCTTGTAGGAGAGGCCAAACTTGACAGCATGACCATGAAGCTGCTTCCCAAAGGACAAAGAGTTCAAGCGACGAGAAGCCGCTAAAACCCGGGGGATGGTGTGCTTATCAGGACGAACACCTCGAGAAAGCATCTCCTGGTAAATAGAAACCACTTGATCCAGCTCGCCGCAACCGAGATGGGTCTTAATTAGGCCGTTCCAAGGAAAAGCGTCTGAGGTAGGCATTTTATCGAACACTTGGTGGGTCAATCCCAATTCTTCAGATTTCAGCACCTGACACTTCCAGGTCTGGATATTATACCGGGAATTTGCGTCATTCCGAAATAAATTCTGGGTTTTAGGGATCGGAGCCGTCTTCGGAAACAAAATTGCTTCCATTGTTTCACGAAGTCGAACCAAAAATGAAAAATTTTCTAAACCATCCTAAACACTAGCCTCATAGAACCAGGCCATATAGAAGGACTTACCAAGATGAGAAATTCTGGATGGGAGCTTGAAAGGAGAAATGATGCAATGAATTCAACGTAGCAGATAACATGTTCGGGTTCAGTTCAGCTGCCAGGGAGAAGGTGGGGAGTATAGAAGAAGAAGAAGAAGATATGTACCGTTGTTTCTCCAAATTGTCTTAGCCGTCAGTTTTGGGCCGTTTTCAACTTTGAGATTGGGCTCAAAATTGGGCTTGTTGGGTTGATTTAAGCGGATTTGTTTGGAGGCCAAATTGCATAAAATCAGGCTTTAAATACATTCATTTGTCATAAATCATCCCTTGAATAGATATTTTCAAAAACTACCCTTTAAATCACTGTCTTCGTCAAACAAACCACCCCCGAATATATTCCATCCAAATATAGGTTAAATTTTTTAAATTACAATTTTACCACTTCTTTTATATAATATTCTAATGGAAATTTCAACAATTAAAAATAAATAAATATGTAGGTGTGAAATTGAGAGAACCCTATTGTCGTAATTTACTCTTTTTAAATAACTGATAAAATGGTGTCGACTTCTAGAAAATTGCTCTCTCTCTAATTATGTTGCACGCTTTCCCCTTCCAAAAACATTTTTTTTATTCTCCATTATCTTCTATACACTTTCAATTTGAGAGAGAAAATGGCGTCAATTGTATCCTCTCAATTTAATTCTTATTTATTTAAATTGTGTTTGCTCAAGCAAATGGTGAGGACAAAAGCAAATAATGCTTCAAGCAATTTTTGCTCAAGTAAAACAAATTTTCACACACTTATTGCTCAAGCAAATGACAAGTGTAAAACTCATTTATATAAAAAAAAACAAAACAAAAAGCAAAAAAAGAAGGACAAGATATTACTACTTGCTTAAGCAAGCGATGGAGCAAATTTTACTCAAGTGATTGGTGGAGCAAATGTAAATGTTTGATTGCTCAAGCAATTCAAAACCGGTGCGAGCTTCGAAATGATTTTGCTTGAGCAAATGAATATGGCCCCACAAAATGCTCAAGCAAATGGGGTGGTTTTGCTCCCCGGTGTTGATGCTCTTAGAGCATCTGCACCAATAAATTGTGTTTGCTCAAGTAAATGATGGGTCCTAAAGGAAATAAAGCTTCAAACAATTTTTGTTCAATTAAAACAAATTTTCACACTCATTGCTCAAGCAAATGACGAGTCTAAAACTCATTTATATAAATAAAAACAAAACAAAAGCAAAAAAGAAAGACAAGATATTACTGCTTGCTTAAGCAAGCGATGGAGCAAATTTGGCTCAAGTAATTGGTGGAGCAAATATAAATGTTAAATTGCTCAAGTAATTTAAGACCGGTGTGAGCTTCGAAATGATTTTGCTTGAGCAAATCAATAGTACCCCACCAAATGATCAAGCAATTCAAGGCCGCTGCCTTTGTAACTGAAATACCCCAAATTATTTTTGGGCTATTTCTTATTTTTATTTAATTAAATAAATCTATATTATATTAAACTATATTATATATATCTTGTGAATTTGGTCATTTAATAAATTCACCTAATATATATAGTATGGATTAGAATAATTAAATTATTCTAAAGAGAAATAATATATGAGTTGATTTAATTTCATAAATCCTCTAAATACTCTTATTATTTAATTTATAAAGTTAAGTTAAATAATATTTATCCCGCTAAAGGGAAGAAACCTATCTTCTCGATCTTTAATCTTTATCCACTTCTTTTATTTATTTTCCTTAAAATTTATTATCTACCCATGATCTCTATCCTTAATTGATTCTTAATCCTAAAAAAAATCAAAACTCTATCTTTTATCTTTTATCTAACCTAATTGAGTAGTATAGATACACGTTTAAACCTAGGTTCCCATATCCCAAAACATCACCGTCCCCCACATCTTTTATCTAACCTAATTGAGTAGTATAGATCCAGTTGAGGCATGTCTATAGAGAAGCGAATCGTGTCGCCGACTCCCTCGCATCTTTTTCTTTTTCTTTCCCGGTTGGGTTGCATGTGTTGAGTGCCCCTCCGTTAGATATTGGTATGCTTATTGACGAGGACATCCAGGGGAGGGCCACCCCCGTGATATTCCGATGTAGGCTATCCTTAATAATATCGAGAGCTTGCTCTCGTCTCTCCTACCAAAAAAAAAAAATTCACCGTCCCCCACATCACCGTCCCCCTCATCCTCTTGCTTCCTCCCGTGAGCCGTGACCACCATACCGCACCCGCCTCTGCTGAGCCACACCGCCCGTCAGCAGTGCCCACCACTGCCGCACCTCATTGCCGATCCAAGACCAAGCCGCCGGCGACCTTGAACCACCACCTCGTTGCACTCGCCTGCGCCGTCGAGCCACTGCAGTCGAGCCCGACACGGAAGGGCGCCCTGTCTTCGTCTTCGATTTCAGCCGAGACGGAGCCCAGCCGCTTGCCTCCAATCGCTGCCCATCGTCACCCGAGCCGCCGCCGTCGATCGTAGCCTTCGACGCTAGCCATCGACGCCGGAGGAGAGCCGCGCCGAGCCGCCCTGCACCCGTCTTCTTTCTCTGTACGTGAAGGAGGTGAACAGAGGTTTTGAATCTCTTTTGCCTAAATTACAGAAAGCTCCCTTGTTTTATAAAATTTCTGTTTTTGGCCCTGAGTTAATTACTTATTAAGTTAAGTGGCCAATATTTCTGAACTGTTCGATTCTTGCCTGTTTCAGCGACACCAAGAAATCTCGAAGCACCCACGCCGGATCCCGCTTCCCGAGGAATTCATATTGGTATATAATATTTAACTTTATAGAATTAATTCAATTTCAAATTGAGTTAAGTAAAGTTAATTTCATAAAATATCAATATTGATATTCATTTTTTCCGTTGGATTCAATAGGTGCTAAAATCTCGCATGGTTGTCATCAGCTGATCATCGAAAGTCAAGGCAAGTGATTTCGTTCAATGCCCTTTGCATGTTTCGTGATTTTCTTTTGGCGTGCCTTTTTATTCTTCTGTGTCGAATGCAGCCCTGTGGCCAATTTCCTTGCCAGTTTCGATAAATTGCATATCCGTCTACTTGATGTAATTTATCTCATTATTCATAAATTGGCATTAGTATAAATAAATGGGCAATTATTAATTTAATTATAGTGATATGTGTATTAAATATGTTATTTGTTTATAACTCGAGATAAGTGAAAATTGCCCATTTTCATCTTCCTAATTGCATGAATTTCTGCTTGTTTCTTTCATGCAAATTAATAGCATGTGATATTAAGATCCTTTGAAAAATCTGTCCTTGTACGTCCTCGTTGGTTTAATGTCGTTATTATGATCACCTAGTATTAAATGTTAAAGCTGTTATAATTAAAATGTGCATCTCACGTGGTGCGGATTGACTTAAAGTCATCAGTGCGAGGGCTAGCTCGCAGGTTGGGAATAGTGTAAAGCCCAGTCTAAAAGGTTCCATGAAATATCTAGACTTCAGACAGTCTCAGGTCGCAGTCCCAGTTGAGTCTGGACCCGTGTCCCTACGTACGATTAGACTTCAAAGTCTCAGGTCGCATTCCTAGTTGAGTCTAGGCCCGTGTCACTACGTTTTATATTGTGTTATATACATATTTACATTATGATTATTATTATTGAGATTATTAATAGGTGATCAATTCAGTTATATTATACTTCAGTCTTATTCGGGGTATAATTCCATTTCTTATCATACGATCGATCACTATGATCATCCGAGTCATGTTACGAATCTTTATTTCTTATTCAGTTTTCACTTTAAATACTCGCGTCTTTCCCTTAACCTATGTCATACCGTTTTATGGTCACTGTATGGTTAAAGTCTGAACATTTTCCCTATCATTTGCTAGTCTTAATTGTACTAACCATCCTATTTATTGGATGGCTGGTGTCATTCGTTCTCACGAAGCACCAGACCATATTCCACAGGTCTAGTAAGAGCAACGGAGCAGGAGAGAGCGGAAGGAAAAGGACTATCCTCAATAGACCTTTAAAACTGAAATTTCTAAACCTTTAAAGTTTCCGCAACACTACGTTGGTTTTGAGCTATTTTGGAGTTCTTTTATACTTGATGGTTTTGGTATTTTTAGGTATGTTGTTGTGATTGGATATTTCAAACATTGATATGTAATTTACTTCCGCATTATTTTATTCAACTGCCTAAAGTAGCATCTTGTTTATGGGAGCATGGTTGCATGTCCCTATAAGCCTCAGGTGAATTCAAAGACATTGGCGCTGTAACGTTCCCTCGGGATTTAAAAAGGAGTGTTACAGTAACACCCCGTCCCACATCGGATATCATAAGGATGTTGGGAGTGATTTATAAGTGATTCAAGTCATAATCATGTTACAAGAGCTCTTCCTTTTCAGACTCCAAGTGAGGCCTGAGATGGCTAGGTTGCATGGGCTGACACCTCTTAAAACCTCAGGGCTGGAATGGAAAAGGTGGACCATTGATGGCTCGATTGGGAATGGAAAAGGTGGTGTGGTGCTCTGATTTTTATGGCCTCCACTTCCGACTTTTGTGTGCAACAGTGCAAGTAAACCAAAAATACAATAATTAAATAAAAAAACTACTCCATATAATTTGATTAATTTCTATGGGAAATGACGCTGATTTACTTTGCAAGCTTGTTTTGATTCCATTGAAAAAAGCTAGCTTGTCTTAAATGATTCGAATAAAAAACAATGTCTATTGAATCTAATGGAGGCGGGCCTTCGACGATCATGACAACGAAAAAAAAAAGAGCGAGAGGATTAGATCAGGAAATTGATCGAGAACAAGAGGCGTGCCAGATCGATACTCTATGGGAGGCGGCGTTCGTTGTTTGGGATTAAGGGCTTGTTTGGATGAGGTTAAAAATTCAAGTAATCAATGAGTTTTAATATATTCTGATAAAAAAAAATGAGTTTTAATATATGTGTTTGAATAAGAAAATAAAAATTGAAAAATATCAAAAATTATTTTCATTGAGATTTCTACTTCCTCCAAAATACAGGAAGAGGAATCACCAATGGGAAGTAGGTAAGATTTCTTATATCCTTTTTATTTTAATAAAATTTCTATTTTACCCAGTCAAAAATTCACACCCTCCATATATATATATATATATATATATATATCTGATCCTTCAAGGATATATTAGTAATTGTGTATAAATTCCCATGAAACTCTCTTGTGCAACCAAATGAAATGTGGTAATTTAATTCATGAGAATTAAAAGTTAACCAAACATATTTTTCATAATCTCAGTAATTTCAATTTCAGGGAATTGGACTTCCCATATATTAAATTTCCGGGAGTATTATTTACCTCTTTTATCCAAATGAGCACTAAGATTCAACGAATTGAGTATTTAGATGAATACACGTAGGTTTTTTTTCTTTCTCAGACCGATTCATAAATATTTTTCTGAAATAAAAAAGGAATTTTCGTATAATTTTACAGAAATCATCTTGTCAATAGTCATTTTGGTATCTTTACCAATATATATTTTCATAAATCATCCCTTAAATAGATAATTTCAAAAAAAATCAGGCTTTAAATACATTTATTTGTCATAAATCATCCCTTAAATAGATATTTTAAAAAATTACCCTTTAAATGACTTTCTTCATCAAACAAACCACCCCCGAATATATTCCATCCAAATATAAGTTAAATTTGGTAAATTACAATTTTACCACTTCTTTTATATAATATTCTAATGGAAATTTCAACAATTAAAAATAAATAAATAAATAAGTAGGTGTGAAATTGGGAGAAAACTTTTGACGTTATTTTCTCTTTTTAAATAACCGATAAAATGGTGTCGACTTCTAGAAAATTGCTCTCTTTCCAATTATGTCGCTCGCTTTCCCCTTCCAAAAACACTTTTTAATTCCCCATTAGCTTCTACACACTTTCAATTTGGGAGAGAAAATGACGTCAATTGTATCCTCTCAATTTAATTATTACTTATTAAAATTTTTCCTTTGTAATTGTTAAATTTTCATTATCATATAACTAAATAAGAGGGGTAAAATTATAATTTAACAAGTTTAACCAAAATTTGGACAAAATAATATCGAGAGTGATTGATTGGTGATAAAAGTTATTTAAAGGTGATTTTCCAAGCAGCCATGTGTCTTTGTGTGTGGTGGGTTGATTGCAGGGATGGCAATCAATCACTCCCGAGATTAATTAAAATGATGAGGGAAGGACGGACAGTTTCCTAAATTTTAGGAAAACATGAACACTTTCCTAATTTGGCCAAAAATTTGCGCATTCTGCGCAAATTTTCTCGTACCATTTACCCATTTTATCCAAACGAGCACTAAGATTCAATGAATCGAGTAGTTAGATGAATGTACGTTGGTTTTCTTTTCTTTCTCGGATCGATTCATAAATATTTTTCTGAAATAAAAAAGGATTTGTCGTATAATTTTAAAGAAATCATCTTGTCAATAGTCATTTTTGTATCCTACCAACAACCTCACTCTTGCCAAAAAATCACCCTTTAAATTGATATTTCTAGGAAATCACTCTTTCAATAACTTTTTTCAGCAATTCACCACTCTCGAAATTATTCTATCCAAATCTCGGTTAAACTTGTTAATATATAATTTACCCCTTCTTTTATAAAAGAAGGGGTAATTACACCGAGTTGTTGGGTGTTGCCTGATCAACGTACAAAAGACCGTTCGTTTGTTGATCATTGGCTTTGCATCGGTCGGAACCCGATTCGAGAACTTTACCTCATAGATTTCATTCACTAAGTCATCGCTTGCAAGGTTGCTGGAGATTACACCGAGTTGGATTTTCCTTCTAAGTTGGCATTCGTCTCAAATAATTTAACAATTGAAAAAGTAAATAAGTAATAATGAAATTGAGATGATACAGTTGATGTCATTTTTTTCCCAAATTGATGCCATTTTTGGATTGGCGGCATTCTTAGAGGATGAATTGTGCTCAACCAAGATTGGAGGTGCAAAGTACTATGGACTATGATGGTGATGGAGGTAGCAATGCCTTTTTGAACCGAGACGATTATTTAAATGGTGGTTTTTTGGAAATATCAATTTAAGGGGTGATTTATGACAGATAGGTATATTTAAAGGGTGGTTTCATCTAATTTGGCCTTGTTTGGATGTTCATTCAATATGACATATAGTGTATGATATTGCATTAAAATATCGATTTTTCTATCCTATGCCCCAAGGGCATAGGATAAGATGCCCATTTTAGAAAAAATACATCCTTAATTAAATTCTATTAGCCAAATTTTAAATTAGATTCTTAGGGTCGCTTATTTTTGGTAGGGTATCTTTCCCCATTTAGGATCTTATCCTATGCCCTAAGGGTATAGGATAGAAAAACCGTTAAAATATATTATAGTATTTGTAACACCCCCGTCCCACATCGGATATCATAAGGATGTTGGGAGTGATTTATAAGTGATTCAAGCTCTACCCATGTTACAAGAGCTCTTCCTTTTCAGGCTCCAAGTGAGGACAACGGACCTGAGAGGGCTAGGTGGCATGGGCTGGCGCCTCTTGAGACCCCGGGTCTTACAGATGGTATCAGAGCCGACTCTGGGCCCGGAGGTACTCTGACAGTATGCTCGGGTACGCTCCTCCCGGAGGGCAGTCCCTTGGGCCTGACGGGGTCGTCAGTGCTTTAAGTGGGGGAGATTGTAACACCCCCGTCCCACATCGGATATCATAAGGATGTTGGGAGTGATTTATAAGTGATTCAAGCCCTACCCATGTTACAAGAGCTCTTCCTTTTCAGGCTCCAAGTGAGGACAACGGACCTGAGAGGGCTAGGTGGCATGGGCTGGCGCCTCTTAAGACCCCGGGTCTTACAGTATTATAATTATAATGCATTATTGTGTATTATAAATTGTAATAAATGGTCAAGCAAACAAATCCTTAAATTAGTAATCGACGCTTGTCAAAAGCCTATTGGTATGTTTGGATTACCATGTTTTATGAATTATAATGCACAATATTGTATTATAATGCAATTTTATACATCATAAGTCATAAAACATTGTAATCCAATCACACCCTATACATAAATCCCTTTAAAATGAAAATGATTATTTTATATTAAAAAATCATTATTTAAAACACAAATGTAAGATTTTTCAAATATATTTAAACAAAAAATTATTTTTTGTATATATATCCAAAAAAAATTATCCTGTTATAATATTATTATATATGGATGTACAAGATATGTGTATATTTAATTAGATAGAGTTTTACCTTTTAGAGGAGATCTTATTTTTGGAGGCCAAGGAGATTACTTCTATATATATTGTATTTAGTGGATTCCCCAATACACACAATTGAATACAATCGCTCATTCTCCTCTTGATTCTTATGTTTTATTACATATCCAAAAATTTGATTTATTGATTTGCACAACCCTCAAATAGAAAAACCTTGGAGAGTGTGTGAAGAGACCAAAAAAGTCTCCATACATAAGCCGAGCGGGGTTTCATTCTAAAACCATTTGACATTAATTAAAGTAGCCCATTATATTATATACTAAAACTTATTTATTCATATTATCAACGTGAGACTTTTTAATCTCTTCATATTCTCCAAAATGCTTAACAAAGAGTAAGACAAATTAAAAGAGAAGAAATTGCATTGAAATCCAACCAAGGTTACTTAACTAAAACCACGTCGCAAGGGGAATCCACTCGCCCGAACTTAGTGTCAAAACCCCACCGCTTATCCACTCTATGAGTCTATGTACCTTCTTTTTTATAAATATAAATATATATAATACATTGCTAACTTTAGCTCAAATGTTGCTAACTTTGCACACGTACATATCACATATGTTTCAATTTTCTATCTTCTGTTGTGCTTATATATTTTTGGCTGCCCCTCCCATTTGCTTTCTTCTTTTGTTATATATATATATATATATTTATATGTTTATATGTAAACAAATGGGAAGGGCAGCCAAAACTATATACTTTCCACATAATCATACATCTAAGCTACTATTCGGTCAAATTAAGTAGTGTTTATATATACTTTATATATATATATTAGATAGATTCTACGAGAAAAGCTGCAATTATGAGGGTAGTCTTTTTAGCACTTATTTTTTTAATGAATAAAATCCATTAGTGTTTGTATGCACGCAGCGAAATTTAAATTCTCCACCATTTGATTTTTTATTTCTTAGCCACTAAACAATTCTATATATGACATGCTCAGGGTGAAATATTGTGTTCAACTATCCACCGGACCATTGAAGGTGACTGTGCAACCATCATCAATGCCATCAACCAGAAAATTAGTCCTCTTTGGGAGATTACACAACTAGTAGAAGAGATTCAAAACTCCAAGTAAAGACTTTGAACTCATTGAATTCCAACACTGCTACAGAGAGGCAAATACTGTAGCAGATTTTATCGCAAAATCTCAACTTAGCTGTAACTCTATCCTTAACTATAGCTGTAATTTCCAAAACATCATCATGCTTGATGATCATGGATACTTAGTAGTATCCTAAACCTTGCCTACTGTAAAAAAAAAAAAAAAAAAATCCACCGGACCACCGCCATGATTAAGAAGAGTGTTGTTTTGTGATAGAAAAACAATTAAAATATTAGTGGTGAAATCATTATTTTATTAATCTTCAAAGAGAAATTATACTAGTAAATAAACTTTTAAAATAGAAGAGTTTTCACTTATATGTCGTATCCACCTTAATCCTCTCATTTTCAACTAATCACTTTATTTTTTATTTTTTATTTTTTATTTTTTATTTTTTATTTTTTATTTTTTATTTTTTATTTTTTATTTTTGGATCGTCTTTATACACTTCTTTATATATATATATCCTTAACTAGTTTTATTACTCGCCGGTTACACGATTTGTTAATAAATTTTATTATATAAATCATCTTTGAATTAATATAAATTACTATTCCATATAAAGTAAATATATAATCTTCAATTGTGTTATTTTTTTAGAATGTAAACACATGTTTGAGTCTACATTAATCATGTTTGTTTTTTATTAAAAATTGGTTAAAATATATTTTTATCTTGAGTCTAGATTTTACATTTTTAAAAAAAAAATATCAAATGATAAAATAGCTTACGTATTAAATCCAAAAGAAAGGAATATAACATAAATTTCATATTTAAATTCAATCTATTATTGATAATTTGGCTAGAGGTGGTAAATGATAATGGAAAGTGGGAAATTATGGACCCGTAATATTTTAATTTTTATGTTCGTTCCTTTCCTTCATGGTCCCTTGAGAAACGTTCCTTTATGATCCCTTGAGAAACGTTTCTTAAGAAACGTTTCGGCTGTTTTACAACTAGAAAATAATAACAATGGTTAGTGGAAGAAATTATTTTATGAATGAATTAATTAAACTGGAGAATACTAACAATGGGAATTAAGTGGAATTTGGATGGACCACCTAGCTCTTTTTAGCCGAATCGGATATCACATGTGGCTTATTGATTGTAGGGCCTGTCTTGATATTTGAAATGTTAAAATGACAAATCAAATGAGTTCCTCTAGTATGCTTAAAAACTAAAAAAATTCATAATTTTTGCCCTTCGAATTGTCACTTGCAATCTTGTGAAGGGGAGGCGGAGAAGAGAGGAGAGGAGCGGTTGCTAACTGAGTTCTTGAGAGAGAGAAAAAAAAATAAAAAATTGATTTTTTTTCGGTTTCGACTGAAAATTTTGAAATAAAAATTTATAAAATTCAGGATTGTAGCTTGAATCGATTTGTACTCAAATTGAACCAAAATTGAATTTTTTAGATCGGTTTCAATTCGGTTTTTGAGCTGACGATGCGCTAACATAAATAATAGTACTTAAAATACAATGAGTAAATAAGAGTGTATGCAGTCATGAATAAGGTTCCTGCTATTTAAATATAACCTCGCAAAGACTCAACACCCACTGCTTCCAACCGAACGCCACTTGGCTTAAACTCAATGCCACTTGGCTCAACCTAAAGGCCACGTTTCGGGCATGTAAGCACAAAATCATGACAAGGCAGCCCGACATTTGTCTATAAAAGAGGATGAAAGCGAAGGTTCAAGGGGTCGGCATTTGAAATCTCAAAAAGGGAGAGACCGGGTTTCATGGCTCTGAGTGCCTTTCCGAATGAGATTCGTCTCGGTCAGCGAGAGCCGACATTCGATGGAGCCCCGAGGAGGATGGTGGTATACAGATAGCTCAGGCTCGGATCGGTCCAGGTTTTAGTGTGCGGACGGTAATCTCGTCGCATATATCAAGTACGCCCGATCGTCCGAGGTCGTCCGCGTTCTACTTTATTCCAGAACCTGATAGAGCGGGATTTTGAAATCGGACTTTGTCACAACCCGGTTCACATTCTGAACAACCCTAATGCGCGCATCTTTACATGACAAATAAATCAATATTATAAGGATTTACTTGAACAATTAAACCTACTAGGTCTTATCGGCTTTAATATAGCATAGTTTATATTTATGTTAATAACTACATATTGCTTCACAAGCTAGGTCTTGTTTGGGTGAAAATAAGGTAAATGGACAAAGCTAAAAGCCCGTCAAATTGGTTTACCTAGAAGGAGAAGGGATAACTTTATTTGACTTGATCTTGACCCAAATTAAGTACAATTGAACTAGTCTAACTTTATTTTATTTAATGATACGTTTTTCTTTGGTTATAACTCATAACTTCTACCTTCGTACTTGACACATTATAACCAACAACAAACAATTGATTCAAGCAAAACAAAAGAGAATAAAAATAAAAGATGACAAAGAAATATCGCTATCATGCAAAATCATCAAACCTAGTACTCTATTCATTTCAAAATATTTGTCGTTTGACGTTTTTTAAAAATTAAAAACTTTATAAAATATTAATTTTTTTTAATAATATATTCATAATTATTAGTAAGGATTATAAAATTATTTTAAAAAATTAATAAAGAAGTTGATTTCATGTAGAATTTTTAACTTTAAAAAATCATGTTAAAAAGTCAAATTATTTAAATTTTTGGAGGGAGAGAGTAGATAGAAATTCCGGATGCACATGTGTAAAAGGGGTCCAAATCCTCTGTCCCCTTTCCCTTTACTAAATCACAAAACTATTTATTTTCTTTTTTTTATTCTTTAATTTATTTTTATTTTTAAATACATAGTATGGATTTGTGAGGTAAACAGGGGAGGGGGATAGAGGATATGACTCTGTGTTAAAGAGATTGCCATCCATTTTTTCAGAACTAAATCCGTTATGTATTCATCAATTATAATTAAAAAGAACTCTAGTCTAACTAACAACTATTTATTTTTAAGTATAAATTAATGTCAATTAAAAAAATTATGTTTATATTCTATTCACAAGATATATTTATAAACATATTTCATCATAAAAGTATATAAACACGTTGATTTAATTCTATAGAAAATTAAAATAATTTTCATAAAAAAATTAATGTTGTATATCTAAAATAATTAAAGGATGCAACAATAATTTGAATTTTTTTTTGAAATATTTAAGGAAAAATACATATTTACTTATAAATTCACGAAATCAAAGTATTTACACAAATATTCAAAGGTTGTAGGATTTTCATAGACACGCGGTTTCAGTCCGTGTTTTATTTAGAAGTGATAAGGCACCCCGGAAAAATTTAGTGAAATTTAAATTTGTTACAGAAACGCGGTTTGAAACCGCGTTTTATAATCCATTTTGGATAAAACGCGATTTCAACCCGCGTGTTTATGTTTTGTATTTGAAATTAAAAAACAATGAAATTAATATATAAAACGCGGCATGATGTCGCGTTTTAAGTTATTAAATTAAAAACAAAAAAAAGGGGAAAGGGAGGAGATGGTCAGATGGGGAGGCTGGGAGCCAGGAGCCTCGTCCGTCCACCACCGTCGAGATCCTGGACCCAGGAGCACGCCCTTTCCCGTCGACTTCCTCAATCCCTGTCAATCAAAAGCCTGCCAATGAAGAAGGCCGGAGATATTGTCGAAGTCAAAGCCGGGGGCGGGGTGGGAAAAGGACGATGGCAGAGGCCGGAGTGGGAGAAGACACCGGATCAGAGGGGGAGGTCGAGGTTGGAGAGGTGGTCGGAGAGGGAGGAGGAGGCGATGTCGAGGTCGCTTTGGAGGAGGAGCTTGGAGGAGGGAGGGGAGGAGGAGAGGCGGGAGGAGGAGAGGGGCCGGAGGGAGAGGAGGGTGCGGCCGTGCGGAGGAGGGCCTGGAGGGAGATGTGGTAATCCCACAAATCTGACTTTTTTTTTAAAAAAAATTTATAATGTAAAACGCGGCATCATGTCACGTTTTACTTAATAATTTTTTTTAATTTCGAAATATAAAACAATAAACACGCGGTTTTAAGACGCGTTTTATCCAAAATGAAATATAAAACGCGGTTTGAAACCGTGTTTCTATAACAATTTCAAATTTGATCAAATTTTTTGAAGGGGAGATATCACTTTCGAATAAAACGCGGACTGAGACTGCGTGTCTCTGAAAAATCCTGCAATTTTTTAATATTTGTGTAAATATTTTGATTTCGTGTATTTATATGTAAATATTTATTTTTTCGTGAATATTTCAAAAAAAAAATCCAATGATTTTACATGTACTAAAGGATCAAACTGGTAGTGTACTATGTACCGTGTGGGTCTGAATTGTATGTTTCCGATCTCCTCCCCCTCTCAGGTCCCCTTTTACAAAATATCCTTTTTTATTTCTTTAATTGTTATACTATTATCTTGTATTATCTTATTGGGTTTGGATAAACACTAGAAACCCTAGTTTACCTTATAAACTCCTATATAAAGGGTTTATTGAAACCCTAATGAAGAACATCAATTCCTTCTCTCTTATCTTTTTTTTGGTCGAAAGAAGAGATGGTGCTCTGCGCGCATTTAGTCGCATTTTTATTAATAAAAAAATGGGCTAAGTAGTCATCAAATCAAAGGATAGCCTAACCCCTCACATCATCATACAAAAAACTTAAAGTACCCTCCGACGGGTCAAACAATACAAATAAACCACCGGTGCCATAATTATATGCTACACTAGTAAGATGGTTCGCGATGCGATTATCTTCTCGAAACACATATCGAAACTGGACACTCCAGTCTCTTTTAATTAAGCCTTGACATTTCATGATAAGGCTAGCTAATGGGTGACATTGTAGGACTTCCGTCCCCAGAAGAGTGACTATAAGCTGTGAATCCGTTTGCAGCACTACGCGTCTATAGCCATTGTCCCAAGCTAGTTTGAGGCCTTGGTACACCCCCCAAGCTTCCGCCATGGGAACCGTATATGCACCTAATTTCATAACAAAGCCACGATGCCACTCGCTCGCATTGTTCAGGCCCTGCCACCGTCGCAAGCCCATCTTGTTTTCTCGAGCCATCGATATTTACCTTGATTCAGCCTCCCTCGGGTCTCTCCCATGCTATATTCACTTCCTCTTTCCGCTTCCGACCAGAATGAGTCACATCTTTGCATTTGCTTCGCCCATAATCCGTCACTTGTTGACGATGAAAGTCTTCTTTCAACCTCTTCCGGTTTCATCATGGAACACAATATCTTTTTTTGTCCACTTCCAAATCCACCTAATCGTACCTACAAACACCTCTTTTCACTACAAGGAATTATTATAAAGAGAGTTTTAAGGAGATTAATTCGGATCTAGGAGGCGTACGGTGTGACATAGAACTCTTTCTCGATTCGGCTAGCGTTTAAACTCTTTACAATCATGGAACAGGTGCTCGAGGGACTCCTCCGTTGTGCCACAAATGGGTCAAATAGGGGAGTTAGCCATATGCCTCTGGTATCGTTCCGCGTTTGTAATAATAACTCCAAGCAAGCACCTCCAGCTGAACACCCGAATCCTTTCCTGCACCTGAAGCTTTCAAATGTACCTATTATATACAAGATTATCGGTAATTCTTAACTCTTTGCTTCCCTGTGTCACCTCATATCCGAAGGTCGTGGTGTGCACACTTGTTTTTGAGAAGGTCAAACCAAGTTCATCCAAGACATCTTCAGTGTTGCTGATATCGATGCTGAATAGTTGGAGAAGGGTCTCCTTCAACAACTTCATCAAGCTCCTTCCCATTCTAGCATCTCTCTGTAGTTTAATAGTTAGTGGCCAATCTCTCCATTTTGTTACTAGTTAACTGTCACTTTGCCATGAGTTTCAGGGGCTTATTAGTAACCCACGTGTCCTCCCAAAAACGGATATCTTTCTCATCTCTAATGATCCACTTAATCCCTTTATTCCCATTTTTGTCACTCCCACTTGAATACTTATCTAGTTGTGAGACGGCTCCATATGCACGGTATTCGAATTCCTAGCATGCTTGCTCCAAAGCATTTGCACCCTTGGAGCCTTATCATCGGTAAGTTATCTAGCTCCATCCCAAATTACCTACTAGTGCAAGATTAAGATTGCTCATGCTACCAACCCCCAATCCTCCTTGGCTTTTCGATTTGCAGATGGTATCCCATGCCACAAGGTGCACTTTTCGGCTACTTTATGTGTTACCCCAAATGAATTGCTTGCATATCTAGTCAGCTTTCTTGCACATCGAATTGGGAATCAACATAGATCCCATGGTATAAACCGGGATGGAATTAAGGACGGATTTGGTTAAAGTAATCCTTTCAGCCACACATAAGGTCTTACTCTTCCATCCTGACAGCTTCGTTTTAATCTTCTCGATTAGCGGATAGAAGGTTTCTTTGGTGACATGAGAGTGGAGTATAGGTATGTTTAGATAATTCCCAAGATTAGTCGTAACTCCAATTCCGCTAGCTGTGCTGATCTCCACACGTTGCTCAAACGGTCAAAAACATCATTGACGAATATTGTGCGATATCAGGACAACTGGTCAACTTCCATAATCAGCATTCCAAACTACTCCGAAAATTCCAAATGCACAAAAATAAATGATTCAAAATCTGACTAATATCGCAAACCAGAATGCACTAGACAAATACCTTGGATACCCGATCATTAATGGGAGAGTAAATAAAACAACTTTCGAAGAAACGATATGGGTACAAGACAAGAGCACAACTCACCAAATGGAGAGCTAATGTCTTATCATAAGAAGGCAGAGCAACACTTATTAGATAAAATCTAGTAGCAAAGTCCAATTACATTATACAGAACTTTATGCCCCCAACTGAAATTCATAAAGAACTTGATCAAATTAACAAAACTTTTTTTTTCTGGAATAAAGATCTCTTGTATAAACTTTTGATTGGAATAGATAAGATATGTAAAAACAAAGATCAAGGAGGGACAAGAATCCACAAAACCAAGAACATGAACCAATCACTACAAACGAAATTAATTAATTTGCAAGATACTGGCTGAACTCCAAAATCCTTGGGTCCAAGTAGTCAACAGAAAATATCTTAAAGACGATCACATTCTCCATTATGAAAAGAAAGGAAATGCTTCATGACAATGGACAAAACTGACGGGACTAAAAAATAATTTTTGTAAAGGGTTGACATGGCAAATAGAAAATTGTAAAATGATCAAATTCTGGAAAGATATATGGCTACATGGAGAACCGTTACTTGGACAACAATTATAAAACCAGAAAATAAATGAAAACGATAAGATCAAAAAATTGATGGACAACAACCAAAGTTGAAATATCAAAGAACTCTCCAACATCATTTCCATGGATGTAATAAAAAAAATAGTAAACACCTACATACCTAAACATCCAATTGAGGATAGATTGTATTGGAAAACAAACCAATTAGGATGGTTACCCACTGCTAGTGCACTAACACACATTACAAAACACAAAATTAATGAGCAAAACAATATGACATGAATATGGAAACTAGATGTAGCCTCGAAGATTAAAAAAACAACTTTATATGGAAAATGTTTTTAGATGGCATACCGACCAAAACTAGCTAGGCTAGCAAACAAAGGAATCGACCTACCGACTAGATGTAAATTATGTAACTTGACAGATGAAACCCCATCACATTTGTTTATCAAATGCCACCACACACTTCAATTAGTGAAAAATATTGACCCAACCATTAAACATATATTATAAAATACAGATACGAACAACAACTCGATAAAGAGGGTCATCTGTGAAATTTTTGACAAATTAGAAAACGAATAGATAAAGAAGTTGGTTACAACCTGTTGGTGTATTTGGACAAGTAGAAACAGAAAAATATTTGATCATATCAACACAACAACAATACAAAATATGGAATACCTCACAAATCAAAATCTAAAGGATTGGGAGGCCATAAAAAAAATACATGACAAAGAGAACATAAAACAACAAAATAAAGCACCAAACCAAAGGAAACGAAGGAACTTACGATGGAAGAAACCACCCCCAGAAACTCTCAAAATCAATTTTGATAGAACCAAAAGTTCGGATGGTTCCTCTGCTTTTGGTTTCATCATCCATGATCATCATGGCAAGGTGATCGCTTGTGGAGGAGTCCCTTGTAGGCATAGCTCGACTCTAGTTGTGGAAGCAAAGGGCTTTCAGCTCAGTGTCTCAAGAGCAACGGAACTTGGAGTCTACAATATTCCGGTGGAGGGCGACAATCTGATGATTATCAATGCGATCAAGGGATATTGGTGTTGTCCGTGAGAGATTGAGATATCATTTAACATCATCATTTTGGACATTCTGCTCTCGCTGCAGCAATTTCATTCAGTCTCCATCTTGCATGCGTTTCGAGAGATCAACACGGTGGCAAACATCATTGCTTGTTTGATGTTAGCTAACTCGCTTCCTCAACCTCCTCTCATGGATGATCGTGAGTTGTATTCCTCATCTAAAAGAATACTATTGGACAGTGGTCTAGCATAGTCTAACCCTACTCAAGTCTTAACCTTATAGTATTAAAAAAAATACCAAAAAAATGTAATCATTTTATAGTAGCATTTCTGTTTCCCAGACACAGTAAAGCCAATACCAATACCCAAATTAAAGAAACAAAAAGAAAACACCATGAAAGCTCCTCTCTCCCATTGGCCACTACCTTTTTTTATTGTATTTTCCAACTCCTCCTCCATCCAACTATCCAAGTGCCCACCACTCCTCCTCTTTCCCCACTCTCTCTCTCTCTCTCGATACCTTTTGGGTTTGCTTAAACTTGAGAGAGACAAACAATGGCTCCTCCCTATTGGGGTTTCTCTCCTTCTTCTGCTTAGGATCCCAACCCTCTTCTCCATAAGTCAGTTCTCTCTCTCTCTCTCTCTCTTTCTCTCTCTACGTATATTGGCTGTTGGTTTCTCTCTCATATCCCCACTCCCTCCATCTTCTTTGGGATGCATCTGATTTGATTTCTTTCCTCAAATCTTTTTGCTAAGTCTTTCAATTTTTCTCCTCCTTTTTTTGGGGGCGTTTTTCATTGCTTTAATCTTCAATCTGTTTCTGAAACTGTGAATTTATCCGGGTATCAATCCTTTTTATTTATTTATTTTTAAAATTAATTTTCTTTGAATTATATACACAATAAATCAGAAATGGTATGTTTCTCATATCTGTAGCTGCTGCAACATCTTTTTGGATCTTACTTTATTTTGGTCCCTTCCTCTTTAGGTTTGAAATCAAGTACATCATGTTTGGATGGATTTATGTTTTTTTTTCCAGTACCTTTCTTTGTTTACCCCACAAAAGTCAAACATGTGTGGGTGTTGAATGTTCTTACACAAAGTTGAACCAAAAACTAATTTGCACACTTGCATAAGTTTGATCAATTTGAATCTGATATGATCAATTTTGAACCAATTTGGTATGGAAATATCTGACAGGGACTGTAAAAACTGCTTGCTCTACCACTTACAAAGCTAGAGGAATAATGGCTACTTACTACCCTGTGGCACAGCTTGACTCGGCGCTTTCAATGCCGTGGTGGGGCTCTGTTGGGTCCGTTACGGTTCATGCTGATTCCGGTGGGCAGCTTAAGTCTACTGATGCCAAGCAAGGCACCCAGGGTTTAACTGAAATCACTGTCTCATGGGGTAATCTTTTAATTGCTTTCATGCTTGGTTGCATATATAGGGTGTGTCGAGTGGTAGTTTGTAGCGGTTGGGATAGTTGTAGCGGTAGGTAGTGGTTTCAAACCTCTACTAAATGTTACCTCAAATGATTCATTAAACGCTTTGTCAAACACGCTCTGCCACATAACTTCTCCAAAGTTAAGTATATCAAATAAGATATACCAAACATTAGATATTAGATATCAATCCCGATATATGAAATCTAGATATCAGTCCAAACGGGGCCAAAGGTTACCACAAATGATATATTAAACGCTCTGCCAAACACGCTCTTAGTGTTTCGGAAAACATGTTGGATGGAGTTGTTTGTAATTTTTACAAGAACAAGATCCGCCAAATGGAAGGGTGATTGATTAGCCTGGTTTCGAGATTTGTTTAATCGAGAAAGCTAGGTTGGGGTTAGGTAGTTTTGAGTGAGTTATGTTATTGAACTAGATATGAACTATGTTTCTTCAGGGGATGAACGAAAAACCGAACAGCCTCAGCCTGTAGTTTCTATGCATTCAACTCTGCCAGATTATCAAACTTGGTTGGGAATCGGATATGATCAATCTTCGGTAAGAACAAATTCGATGCTGATTGAATTGAAACGACTTATTCTGCTCCCAATCATAGTACTTATCCTTCAATGTCTTCGGTGCAGATGTCTTCGAGGTATTCATACGGAGACCAGAGTTACAGGCTGCTCCCATCGTATGAATACGAACCACAGTCTGGGGTGAGTTTTCTTTCGGATTCTGTTATGTTTGTTTGGAACACAACTCAAGAACATCTTCGTCGAAACAAATTTGTTATGATGCTTGTACTGTTTGTGGTCACAGGAACGTATCATGCTGCCATTGAGCCTGACCACGGATGAAGGGCCGATATTCGTGAATGCAAAGCAGTACCATGGAATCATGAGGCGCAGGCGGTCTCGTGCCAAAGCCGAATTGCTGAACAAGCAGTTACGAGCACGAAAGGTAACTCGCTTTAACTCCTCAATATGCATCAAAGATCCGAGCAGAGCCACATGCCTTAAGACATTCTTGCGTGCAATTGACAGCCGTACCTGCACGAATCGCGACACCTGCACGCAAAGCGTCGTGCAAGGGGCGCTGGTGGCCGCTTCCTCAACGCCAAGGCGCTGAATGCTCTAAAGGAAGATGGCACGAACAAGCACACTACCGCGCCCCTTGGCCAGCCGACAGGCTCCCAGAGCTCAGAGGTCTTGCAGTCAGACAGCGGAAACCTGAAATCGAAGGAGACAGATGCAGGGAACTCGGCACTCGAGGCGAGCAGTGTGTATCCACGAGAGGAATTCGGGTTCTTCCAGTTCAACATTCCCCATCCGTCGTCTTCGTTTATATTGTCAAACCCGGCTGGCATTGGCCACGAAGCGGGCTGCTTCGACCTCAGGGTTTGATGATACGATTGCGGCCAAACGGAGATCGACCGAGACCGTTTGGCTGCTGCGCTCCTTTCTTAAGAGGCAACTCGTCCTTGGCTTACATCGGGGCCCTTCGTCTGTTGTTGCTCGTGGGGCGGGATCGGAAACGGTCCTAGCCTTTCGAGGCGACGATGAATCCTCGATGAAACTAGTGTGTTATATTAATTGAACTAACCCATAACGGGTTTCGTTTGGTGACTTTAGTGTTGAGCTTTGTGTGTATCAGTTGATGGTGTGATGTGCTATAGTGTGTAGACTACAAAGTCATCATGAAGCTAGATTTGAATATTTCGGTAAGTTTGTATCAATGTTTAGACAGTCTGAATCTTGTTGGGTATCTGTTTGCCCGTCTATCCATCTATATAATATTATGGTATGTCTAACCTGTAATTATATTATTGATTATGAAATAAAACCTTGTAATAAAATGGTTGAATACTAGTGTTTTTTTTTTTGTTAAAATCAACAAAATTTAGGAAATAACTAGTACAATTCTCGCACCATTGCGCGTTTTTTTTAAAACTAAAAGATTAATAATATATAAAATATTATAAAATATTAATAAATGTTAAGATAAAAAATCATAAAAAAAAAACTTTACCATAAATATATCTTATATTTCTTTCAAAGTTTTTTTTAAAATCTTATGCAAAGTATAATACATAAATATAAATATTTTAAATCACTCAGTAAAAATAATATCAATATCATTATAACATTGTTTAGATGTCATGTGTCATATAATCAATAGTTATATTCAATATTTTGAATTAAGCCCAATAGTTATTAATAAATTTGAGTTAAGCCCAATAGTTATATTAGATTGAATTTAATGTTTTGAATTAAGTCAAATAGTTAGTAAATTAGAAGTAGATATATAGATTAAAAAAATTAAAGAAAAAAAAGAATTAAAGGAAAAAGAAGAAGAAAAAGAGAATTAAAGAAAATTAAAGAAAAATGGGAAAAAAATATGATTGGTTAAGACTCCTAAAATGCCTCTAAGATTGACACATCATCCTAAACTCTTCTAAATTAAGAGTTTACATAGATATAGATATAGATATAGATATAGATAGTTAGTAATAAATTTGAGTTAAGCCCAATAGTTATATTAGATTGAATTTAATGTTTTGAATTAAGTCAAATAGTTAGTAAATTAAGAGTAGATATATAGATTAAAAAAATTAAAGAAAAAAAAAAGAATTAAAGGAAAAAGAAGAAGAAAAAGAGAATTAAAGAAAATTAAAGAAAAATGGGGAAAAAATATGATTGGTTAAGACCCCTAAAATGCCTCTAAGATTGACACATCATCCTAAACTCTTCTAAATTAAGAGTTTATATAGATAGTTAGTAAATTAAGAGTAGATATATAGATTAAAAAAATTAAAGAAAAAAAAAGAATTAAAGGAAAAAGAAGAAGAAAAAGAGAATTAAAGAAAATTAAAGAAAAATGGGGAAAAAATATGATTGGTTAAGACCCCTAAAATGCCTCTAAGATTGACACATCATCCTAAACTCTTCTAAATTAAGAGTTTATATAGATATATAGATTAAAAAAATTAAAGAAAAAAAAGAATTAAAGGAAAAAGAAGAAGAAAAAGAGAATTAAAGAAAATTAAAGAAAAATGGGGAAAAAATATGATTGGTTAAGACCCCTAAAATGCCTCTAAGATTGACACATCATCCTAAACTCTTCTAAATTAAGAGTTTATATAGATATAGATAGTTATTAATAAATTTGAGTTAAGCCCAATAGTTATATTAGATTGAATTTAATGTTTTGAATTAAGTCAAATAGTTAGTAAATTAAAAGTAGATATATAGATTAAAAAAATTAAAGAAAAAAAAGAATTAAAGGAAAAAGAAGAAGAAAAAGAGAATTAAAGAAAATTAAAGAAAAATGGGAAAAAAATATGATTGGTTAAGACTCCTAAAATGCCTCTAAGATTGACACATCATCCTAAACTCTTCTAAATTAAGAGTTTATATAGATTTATATAGATAGTTAGTAAATTAAAAGTAGATATATAGATTAAAAAAATTAAAGAAAAAAAAGAATTAAAGGAAAAAGAAGAAGAAAAAGAGAATTAAAGAAAATTAAAGAAAAATGGGAAAAAAATATGATTGGTTAAGACTCCTAAAATGCCTCTAAGATTGACACATCATCCTAAACTCTTCTAAATTAAGAGTTTATATAGATATAGATAGTTAGTAAATTAAGAGTAGATATATAGATTAAAAAAATTAAAGAAAAAAAAGAATTAAAGGAAAAAGAAGAAGAAAAAGAGAATTAAAGAAAATTAAAGAAAAATGGGGAAAAAATATGATTGGTTAAGACCCCTAAAATGCCTCTAAGATTGACACATCATCCTAAACTCTTCTAAATTAAGAGTTTATATAGATATAGAATATATTATCTATATCTATGTAAACGCTTTAAAAAGAAAGTTTTCACCTATATGTCACATCCATCTCAATCCTCTCTTTTTTAAATAATCATTTTTTTTTCCATTTCTGCAATTGATTTTCATTTTTAAAATAACAAATGAGTTTAATTCAAAATACTAAATTAATGTATAGCCTTCATCTAGGTGTAATTTTTTATACTATCACAATGGAGTCCATTGTATTGAATGAACATATGAACATATTATACCCTTTTTTTTATGAGTTTGTACTTATAAGTTTGTTTTAAAATATTAAAATAATATTTTGTTTAACTATATAATATTTATTTATTTTATTATTAAAATTTTATTTTTATAATCGCGCCATGGCGCAATATTAAGTTTAACATAAGAATTAACTAGGCCTTGTTTGTTTGAATAGTAGGGAATAGAAGAGAAATGAATTAAATTTTATGTGTAAAATTTATATGATCATTAATTTTTTTTGAGTCTAGAGAAGATAAGAGGGAAATAGTTAGGGCTCGTTTGGTTAAACGTGGGAAATAGACTTCCCGGGAAGTAACTTCCCAGGATATGTAATTCACATGAATTCTATTTCATGGGAAATGTAAAAAAGTGTTTGGTTGGAAATAATTTCCCATGAATTCAATTCCTATATTTTGTTTGATTAAACATGAAATTTTCATAGTAATTGGAGATTTTTTTAATAAAAAATAAAATTTATAGGAGATTTGGGATAAGTGAATGGAGGAAGTAGATATTACCTACCCCTTCATGGTAAGCTAACTTCCCCCATTTAATAGGAATTGAAATTCCCATGAATTGAAATTCCTATGTTTTTCCATTTTCAAAAATCATACCAAACACATGTATTGAGACTTACTTCCTAGGATTTTGGACTTTCCGGGAAGTAGGAAGCTAACCAAACGAGCCCTTAAAGCACCGTAGGGGATATGACTACCCTATGCTCAAATTAGATAATTAAATAGGAGAAATATAATAAATTTTGTATGAAAATGAGAGAATGAGGGTAATGCTGACTTTCTCTGTTGTTGGATCCTCCTCCTCCTGAGATTGAAGACCTCGTCCGCGAGGATGCCCTTGAATGATGAGTCAGACGGATCACCCGAAATCTTCACCTTGTGTAAAAAAGGAACATAAAATCCCAAGGCAAAATGCGTAGAAAATCCCTACTTCGAATAGTTAAACATATCTACAAACCCTAACAAATCCCACTAATGAAAAAATAACTTATGAAATTTTATGAGGATTTATAAATACACCAATAATTTTTACTTGATACACCGCTAAACTATGCAACTTGTTGTAAAATAGGTTCCGCAAAATGTTGCGGGATATATTCAATATGTAACCAAACGGGACCTAAGGGGGCGACAAAAAAAAAGGGTTCCCACTTCCCATGCATAATCCCATGCTATTTTTTAAAAAAATGTGAAGGTCCTGACTACGCAACTTCTTTTTTTTTATTAGGAAAGAATTCGGACGAGCGAGCTCTACCCGACGGCATCCTTTCGGATGAGGTCTAAAAGACCAAAATCGTTGTGAATATCGACACCCCAGACAGAGTGACAAATGTGTGCAACCTTATCAGCCACTCTATTGCCTAAACGGGGCAAATGAAAGAAGAAAACTTCTTTCAAAGTGGACAGAAGAAGTTTAACATCTGACAAGATCAGTTCAATTTCCCAAGAACATTTAGATTTTTGGTTGAGGTGGTTTATGAGTATACTAGAATCACCTTCAATGTGGATTTTGTTGATACGAAGTTGAGTAGCGTGTTGGATTCTCAGTTTTAAAGCAAGGACTTCCGCTTTCAATGGACTTTGCTTACCAAGTTTTTGTTAACATATGCGAATTGGTCATCCTTCCCAATCCCGAATTATAGCTCCCGCTGAGCTGTCATGGGCTTTGACTACGCAACTTGTTGCCTGCGTAGTTAGTGTTTTTCATAATAATATGGATATTAATTTTTTTTTGTCTCCCATATGAACGTCTCAAAGAAGACGATGAATTTCGCAATTTGTTATAGGCTTAGTTCTGTAACGTGTTGCGGAGGCTTTTCAACTTCCCCTAAAGACGTGTTGGGTGCAGTTATTCATGCATTTCGTAACTCTTTGTGGAACCCACTTCGCAACAAGGTGTGAAGATTACTGATGTATCTAATAAAAATTACCGGAGTATTTAACTTTCGCGAAATTTAGAAATTTAATATAGTAGTATTTATATACGAAATCTAATTGAAATTATTCCTTGTTTGTTTGTGTACATCTGTCCAATTTAAAAAGTGCACAGTTTGAAAAGGTGACGGATACTCAAATCTGTCAAGTTTGGTTGAACGAGAGACCGATGATTGGTTGGGTAGTATGAGCTCCATCACCACCGCCATCGGCGGCGCCTTTCCAACCTCCATCGCCTCCCGCCGCCCTGTTTCTCTCCTCTGCACACGATCTTCTGCTTCGCTCTCTCCTCGTTAGTTGCTCTTTTCCGGTTCCTTCTCTCTCCATTTCATCTTCGCTTCTGCTTCCGTATAGTCCTGTTTTCCAGTTGTTTTGGATTCGTGTTGATTTCCGATCATTTTCTCTCTTGATTTGGCTTTAATTTTACTCGAATCGGCTTTTTCGGCCTGCATTCGGTTTGAATTGGGAAATTCTGCTTTGCGCGTGATGATGTTAGGCAAAGTCCTGTTCACGATCAACTGACTGTTCGGAAGTTTTTGTTCTCTTGGATCAATTAGTATGTGACTGTTAGGAGTTCAGTATTGTAGTTTCTTAATTTGATTTCTCCGGTGCAATTTCGTGGATTGTAATTGCCTAATTTCTTGCGCCGACTGTACTAGTACGGGAATGAATCTCTATGGTGGAAAATGGTAAAGAACGTAGATCAATCATTCAGTTAAGATTTTGTTCATGGTTGAATTCATACCAAGCGAGTTCCTTGTTCAATTGAGCATCCAAGTGCAGGGCTCGCTTCATTGTCGGATTCCATACCAAGCGAGTTCCTTAATCGCAAAGCTGAATAGATTGTATTATTAATCAGCTGGACACCAAATGAACCGATCATCTGTTTCTGATTTGTCAATAGAAAACTCCAACTGCTCCTCCATCCAAAACTGCGGCCATGACTGTTTTAATTGTGAACCAACTTGTATAGTTGTATGAAGTTCCTTCATGAAGTAATTTGTCTATTCCCCTTCTTTTGAAACCTGCAACGAAAGGAGGTGTCCATTTCCAGCTTTACATTGTTTTCTTTCATATACATGCAATGGTGATTCATTGATGCATACTTTTAAGTTTCGCTTCTATGCCTTTGATTTGATTTAATCTGCTGATATCTTGGTTCATTCCAGAAAGATGACTCTTCCTAACTTTGCCTCAGGTATGGAATTCCATACTTCTCAAGGTTTGTATCCACTACATCACTGCAAAACGATTCACCTGGTGGGTATTGAGCTTGGGATTTCATATTTTTCTCCTAACAAAATTTTCTTTTTATCTCGAGGACTTAAAGTCGTTGACAACTTATTGACTTTATTTTCTAGGTGAGGCATGCACAAGGAATCCATAATGTAGAAGGAGATAAAAATTACAAAGCCTATATGCCACCTGATTATTTTGATGCAGAACTTACACAACTTGGTTGGCAGCAGGTAATAAATTCATACGATTTTTTACTCTGAAAAACATTTTATTATTCATTAAACCATGTATATAAAATTTATTTTGTGCTCTTAAGTCTTGATGGAATCTTCTACACAAATACATTGCTTCTGAAAATTCAAACTTTTGTGACAGGTTGACCATCTCCGCAAGCATGTTCATTCATCTGGCCTTTCAAAGAGAATTGAGTTAGTTGTCACTTCTCCTTTGATGAGGTATTAGATATTCATTTTAGATGTGTAATGTTTTTTTCTTCATCCAAAATTCCTTGGTTGTTGAGAAAGTCTCTTTGATTGAAAGGTGTGATGTGTTACTGTCATTGCAGGACCATGCAAACAGCTGTTGGAGTTTTCGGTGGTGAGGGTTATGCAGATGGAATGTGTAGTCTGCCACTAATGGTGGCGAATGCTGGAAACAGTCATCATTCTGCCATTTCAAGTTTGAAATGCCCACCTGTTCTTGCAGTTGAACTTTGTCGAGAAATTCTGGTACGATAAAATCTTATTGTACAAATAAAAAACAACCGTTTCTTCCAAATATTTGAAGTGTGAGCACAACAGAGGCCTTTTTGAGAGGCCTATTCATCCAGTTCTCTAAATTTGTCCAAAATGTATCTTACTATAGGAGTAGTTTTTCCAACACTAATTAAACTGATAAGCCTGACAAGTAAACAATTGTGTTTGTGACTCAACTAACATGTGATGGTAAAAGCTTGTAAGACTACTGGATTTAGCCAGGCTAATTAACTTAAGACTTTAAGCGTTGACTATGATATGGGAGATATCTTAATCACTTTTTGGTGCATATCTATCTCAGGGAGTTCAACCTTGTGACAAGAGGAGAAACATTAGTGAATATCGATGTCTCTTTCCCGCAATTGATTTTTCTCTGGTATGTATCCTAGCACTTTCTATTTAAACTTGGATTACTTTCATAGAGTTGTCGGAAAGTCTTACACCTGGTTTCAGATAGAAAGTGACGAGGATATTCTGTGGAAGGCTGATGTAAGGGAGAAGAAAGAAGAACTTGAGGCACGTGGAATGAAATTTTTGCACTGGTGAGTATTTGATTATCCTATCCTTGATTGTAATAGTCCTCAGCCAGCCTTGTGAAGTCAACACCATTGACCACCATTCATGCTGCAGCATGCATTGCATTTAGAGCCCCAGATTATATTTTCACAGTTTAGATGCACCTCTTTGCAAACTTAATTTGAAATTTTTTATGTGACTGATGAATCATGTTGAGTTCCTCTTTCTCGACACTTTCTTGTCTTTGATTCGTCATTATTTGATATATCAGAAAACATTATTGAACCTGTTGTAACAAGTGTGGATGAATCTGTCCAATCAATGGAATTGAAATGTGCATTTTTAAACGGAGGAACTTGATTTCTTCATTGACAATACTAATAGATCTTTTCACCCGCCTGAAATGGGGCAGTTCTGGCTATAACAACAATTGGAATCTTTTGATGATTTTTAAATTGTGGCTTTCTATGTTATGACGGATATATTTGCGAAGAGTTTTTTTTCCAGATAATGACTGCACCATATTTGACATTGTCATTGCATGTCAACGACTAACTACCTATTTTTATCACAGGTTATTGACACGAAAGGAGAGGGAAATTGCTGTTGTTACTCACAGTGCATTTTTGTTTCATTCCCTGAGTCAATTTGGAAATGAGTGTCATCCATCTATGAAGTATGAAATTCGCAACAGGTAAGCATTCGCCTGCCTTTTATTATAGACAATGATTTGAACCAATTTTTTATTAAAATTTTTTATTACCTGTTGTCATTTTCACTATCTTTACTCTTCAACTCGTTGTCGTCATTTGCGAGGCATCATTGTACCTATGCCCTTGTTACCTCTAGTCCTATTTTCATTGCTTGTCAAAGACAGGCACCCTGCCATTTGTATGTATGCACATTGGGTAGGGACAAGAGCTTGTGGCAGCTTCATGAGTAAGAGTATAGCAGGTTTACAGGGATGTAATAGGTTTTAAAATTAAGTACCATTAACTATCAAGCTTAGGTGGCACCATCACAGTGGATATTGTTTTCAATTTCGTATTTCTAAATGGACGGATCTGCTTTATATGGATCTAAATTTGATGTCTCAACATTTAGTAAGTTCATAACAGCAACGGTTGTTCTATGCTTGCAAGTTGCTTCAAATGATAGCGAGCATCAGGCTAATAATCAGGCCTATGAGGCTTCCCAAGAAAGTGAAGATTGAGCAACTTTTATTGCTAGAATTTTTCTCATCTCCTTTTAATTAGCTTGTTGCTCTGTGTTTAAACCATCCAAAATTGTAAATATGTTTGTCATCTTATGAGCAGTTTTAGAAATTGTGAGCTGCGATCTATGGTCATTGCTGACAGAAGGTGAGTATACCGACCTTAGATTTTTATGCCGATGCATGTTTTCTTGCAACTTAATTTGCTGACTTGACTTCTTTTCCCAGTATGATAGGCTCTAATCCACCTACTACTAATCATCCTGGAAAGGTACCAAGCGGGCCTGATGTTCCTAGTGAGGCTGCTGTTGAAAAAGGAACCAGGGAATCCATAGCTGGTTTGTTCATTACCATACATCATTATTCATTACCATGCCATAATTCATTGCCGGCGTCTTATTGTCTGAGAGATTCTTTATTATAATTCGATAATTTGATTGCTCCGGTGCAATCTCGTGGATTGTAGTTTGTAATTGTTGTGGATAATTGCTTAATTTCTTGAGCTTACTATTTGGGAATGAATCTCTATAATGGGAAATTTTAAAGCACACAGATCAGTCATTCAGCCGAGAGATCCTTGTAACTCTTCAAATTGTGTATGCTGGCCGCTTTCATTTTTCTTCGTTCTTTATATTGTGTAAGATTTTATTCATGATTGCATTCATACCAAGTGATTTTGTTGTGCAATTGTGCAGCATAATGCAACTCTCATTGTTTCATTATATTGTGTAAGATTTTGTTCATGATTGCATTCACACTAAGCAGGTTCCTTGTTCAATTGCATAATTAAGTGCGACTCTCATTGCTGCTGCATTCTGGCCAGCATGTCAAAGCAATTAACTTCCCCATATGAGCTTTCTTCCTTGGCAGATTCCACAGAATGTTTATACTAAAAGCTGAATAGATTATATTATTAATCAGCTAGTTCACCAAGACTTGTTCAAATGTCAACCAGCTAGTTCACCAAGACTTATACTAAAAGCTGAATAGAATGTTTATACTAAAAGCTGAATAGATTATGAATTATCTGCTTCTGATTCGTCAATAGAAAATTATAGCTGCTCATCCTCCTTAAACTGTGCCCAAGACTTGTTCAAATGTCAACCAACTTGTATGAAGTTCTTTCATGAAATAATCTGCCTATTCACCTTCTTTTGAAACCTTCAACAAAAGAAGGTGTCCATTTCCATGCTTACATTGTTTTCTTTCTTTTACATGGAATGGTGATTCATAGGTGCATACTTACAATAACAAGTTTCTGTTCTATGCCTTTGGTTCGATTAATCTGCCGATTTATTGGTTCATTGTAGAAAGCTGACTCTCCCTCACTTTGTCTCAGATATGGAATTTCTAACTTCTCCAGGTTTGTATCCTCTTCATCACTGCAAAACTATACACCTGGTGGGTATTGATTTTTTTAATAATATATTTTTCTTCTAATAAAATCTCCAGCTTTTTTTCTTTTCTTTTATGTCAAGTGACTTAAAGACTTTGACAACGTATTGCTTGTACTCTCTAGGTGAGGCATGCCCAAGGAATCCATAATGTTGAAGGAGACAAAAATTATAAAGCATATATGTCACCTGAATATTTTGATGCAGAACTTACTTCGCTTGGTCGGCAGCAGGTAACAAATGTATATTCACATAAGTTGACTGTGAAATGACATTGTATTGATCATGCAAACGTGTGTATACACTATTTTATTCTCTTAATTCTTGATAGTATCTTATGTAGGATTAAATTGCTTATGAAGATTCATACTTTTGTGACAGGTTGACAATCTCCGCAAGCATGTTCATTCATCTGGACTTTCAAAGAGAATTGAGTTAGTTATTACATCCCCTTTGATGAGGTATTAAATATTCTTTTTAGATGCGTTTTTCTTTGTCCAAAGAGTTGAAGCATACATAAGTAGAGGCGCCAATGCCTATTTTTCTTGTTCATACCAAAAAAAGTTTCAATTATCACGTGGATAATTTATCTGCTTATTAACTCTCTGGTAGCATATACGGAATATTGTTTGTCAGAACTGTTTGACAAGGGGTCTAAGGAATACCTCGTTTGTCACTGTCAGGTGATTTGTACTTCAAATCTAGAAGTAACTGATGTCCCTTATCAATTATCACTCGTAGTATGAAAAGTTGAAAACTCAAATTGTGGTGTTTGGTCTCTATATGAATTTTGTGTTTTTTGAGGAACAATCTCTATATGTATTAGGGTTGCAAGCTTCTCTTTGATTGAGAGATTTGATTTGTTACTGGCATTGCAGGACTATGCAAACAGCTGTTGGAGTTTTCGGTGGTGAGGGTTATAATGCTGGAAACAATAATCATTCTGCCGTTTCAAGTTTGAACAGCCCACCTATTGTTGCTGTTGAACTTTGTCGAGAACATCTGGTAAACTAAATTCTTATTATACAAATAAAATCAGCTATCCGTTCGAAATAATTAAAGATTAAGCATAATAATGGCATTCTGAAAGGCCTATACATCTAGTTCCCTGAATTTTTCCAAAATGGAGCTTACTATAGCACTAGTTTTCTAACACTCCAAGTAAGCTGAGTAGCCTGACTCGCGAAAATTTGTGTTTGTACCTCAACTGACACATGAGACGGTAAAAGCTTCCTAGACTGCTGGATTAATACAGGCTAATTAACTTAACAATTTGGGTGTTGTCTATGATATGGGATGTCCTGAATCGTTAAATTATAATGATGCATGATATATTGGGATGTCAGACGTGAGTTCTTTAGAAGTTTTGACCTCATTATCCATGCATATGTTTGAAGGGAGAGAGTTTAATCACTTTTTTCCATGCATATTGCATATCTATCTCAGGGAGTTCATCCTTGTGACAAGAGGAGAAACATCAGTGAATATCGACGTCTCTTCCCAGCAGTTAATTTTTCTCTGGTATGTATCCTAGCATTTGGTATTTATACTTGGATTACTTTCATAGATTTGGAGGCTATTCTTACACTTGGTTGTAGGTAGAAAGTGACGAGGATATTCTGTGGAAGGCTGATGTAAGAGAGAAGAAAAAAGAACTTGCAGCACGTGGAATGAAATTTTTTGACTGGTGAGTATTTTATTATCTTTGATGCTACTAGTCCTCAGTTAGTTTTGCGCAGCCAACATTGACCACGATTTATGCTGCATGATGTATTGCATTTGGATCCTCGTGATATATTAGTTGCAGTTTAGAATGCACTGTCCACAAAATAGGAAAGGCATGAATAATTTAAACTTAATTTGAAAATATTAATGTCACCGATGAATCGTGTTGAGTTCCTATTTCTTGTCACTTGCTTGTTTTTAATTTGTCATTATTTGATAGATTATAGAACTATGTTGACATAAGTACTTTTTTCAGATAATGGCTGCACCATATATGAGCCATTGACATTGTCATTGCCTGTCAAGGACTAACTACATATTTCTAGTGCAGGCTATTGACATTAAAGGAAAGGGAAATTGTTGTCGTTTCCCACAATGGATTTTTGTTTCATACCCTGAGTCAATTTGGAGATGATTGTCACCCATCAATGGAGGTTGAAATTTGCAAAAGGTAAGCAATCACCTGCCTTTTATTCCAGATGGAGACATTTGCACCGTTTTTGTCAAAATTTATGTTCACCTGTTATCTTTTTCACCAACTTCTTTATACTTTGTTATCGCATTTATCAGGCATTATTGTTCTTATGCTCGTGTTACTTTTATTTTTTATTTTTCCACGGGTAGGCCCAGTGAGGGGGTAATACGGGTTCAAAAAGAAGTGTGTCCCCCTTACCTATCAAACTTAGGTAGCACACCATAGTGGATATTGTTTTCAAATTTAGAATTTCGAAATGGCCTGATCTATAACATTTCATTAACTTCATAACAGCAATGCTTGCCCAACAACACTTGCAAGTTGTTTCGATAGATTGCACCAACAGGCTAGGCATCAGGCTTTTAAGACTCACCAAGAAATGGACGATTTTGTTTGGTGGGGGTGGGGGTGGAGGTCGGTGTTGTTTGACTGTTACTGCTGCCTTTATTTTCTCATATCCTTATAAAGTACAATGAGCTTGTTGATCTAGTTTTAAATCAGCCATAATTTTAAAAATGTTCACATCATCTTATCTGCAGTTTTAGAAATTGTGAGCTGCGATCTGTGGTCATCGTTAACAGAAGGTGACTATTACCAACTCTAGATTCTCTCATGCCGATGCATGTTTCCTTGCAACATTATATGCTGACTTGATTTCTCTTCCCAGCATGATAGGCTACAAACACACCAAGCAGACCTGATGTTCTTAGCGAGGCTGCTGATGACAATGGAACAGGGGAATCCATAGACGGATGGTATGTTCATTACCATGTCATACTTCAATACCCGTGTCTCAATATCCACATTCCTCACGAACGAGGCAAAATTACACTTTCTTTTCAAGGTAAAAGCCAATATCCACATTCCTCACGAACGAGGCAAAATTACACTTTCTTTTCAAGGTAAAAGCCATTTGCTGAGATGTGAAAGTACATTATTTGACATTGCAACAGGAGCTTCCTCTGGGAGCGATGAAGAGTGAACTTGTGTGCACCGTATTAGGAAGAGGGAATGTATTGCATTTTGCATCCCACCCTTCACCATGAATCCATGGAGGAAGACGATTTTCCGAGACTATCTTGTCCTTCCAAATCAACTTCCTATATGTGAATGACCAAATTAGAGGTGTTTTTTTAGTTGATCTGTTCTACACTAACATATTTAGGTTGGTCTCTCCTCAAGATCAACATATTATCAAGGAGCTAAATGATCGAATGCGATGAAGATGGAATTCAGATTCCTTTATTGGTTTGATGTCTGAAAGTTCAGTGGAAAATGATAAAATGCAACAAGAAACCATTTTGGCAGAAGATATATTCAATTAAAAGACAACATTTGCACTGGTACACCTCAAATATGAAAATTTAATAGAACACAGTGGATCTGGTCTAGAAGAGTACAACTTCACATAGTTTTCAAACGTCGTTAACAACTGAAACAAGATGCACAGGTTGTCTATTGAAATGCCAGCACCAGTATGGTTTCAAAGGCATCATTCTCACACATCGTCTTCTCTTTCTGGGGGAAGACCACAAGGCAGCAACATTTTCTGCAGAAGAAAATAACTTGCTAATGTTAAATCCACAGAAATTAAGAAACACGTAAACTACAGTATTACAAACAGCTGCAGGATTATTCAAGGCTTTTGAGTTAAATTTTCAGATAGAACTTGATGAATTAAGAGAACCATGAAAATATGGTCTCCAACCTCTATAAAAACCATCAAATTGACAGAAGCAAATATAAAAGTGGAAAGAGTTGAGTTTTGTTGTATAACAAAAGCCAACCAACCAGAACAAGCCCGACATATGACCACCTCAAACTCTTGTGCTTAATAAAAAGTGGAAAGAGGTGAGTTCTTTCTGGGACTTCTCCTTTTACAATTTAATAAAAAGGGATGGAGGCAAAGAAAAGCCAAGCCCAGCCGCAGCTTATGCCCAGGGCGCACATGCCACCACCTCCCTTGGTCAAGACGCCTCAATGCTGGAAAAGCCCACCCAAAGCGCCCAAGCGCAGCTTAAGCCACAGGCGCAGAAAAGCTCAAAGCGATGAGTTTTTTTTTGGCAAAAATGCATAAAACCACCCACTATTCATTGTTGTTTGCAAATAACCACCCCTTATTCAAAAATTGTCAAATAACCACTCATTATTCATTGTTGTTTGCAAATAACCACCCCTTATTCAAACATTGTCAAATAACCACCTATTAAATATAGGTTGTTTGCAACTAACCACCCATACCCCTTTTCTTGTTAAATCTCACTTAATTTAATATGAAAAGACAATTATACCCCTATTCTTTAATGTTTCATTTTTAGTAAAAAGACAATTATACTTCTCTTTGTTGCTTGATTTTTCAGGTATTACAATTAGACCTGCCAAATGGGTCATTCGGGTCGGGTCACTTTGGGTCCCGAGTAAAACGGGTTCCGGGTACATCCAGGTTGTCTCGATTCGGGGTTTGACCGAGTTTCGGGTCATTTTGGGTCGATTTTGGGTTTGTCAATTTTTAAATAAATTTTTAATAAATTTTTAATCTGGGTTTCGGGACATTTGATTTACCCGATTACTCGGAAAACATTTTTAATAAATTAAAAAATGAAAGATCAAATGTTTTTAAATAAAAAAATTTGCGACCCAAAATTAATCATATATTATTACATTTTATTAAAAAGAAAAAATTTGATATTTTATATATTATTACATTTTATTAAAAATTACGTGAAATAATAAAAATCAAACCTTTTTAATAAGATGTAATAATATATAAAATATCAATTTTTTTAAAAAATTGTTTAAAATTTTGATATTTATATATTATTACATTTTATTAAAAATTACGAGAAATAATAAAAATAAAATATTTTAGATCAGATATAGTATATAATTACAAGCACTATGATTTATGAACAACGTCTTTAATTGTAGAATTTTAAAATTATCCAAAATTATCAAATCATGATTTTTTTTAATTTAAAAAAGAAAAAATTGACAAACCCAAAATCGACCCAAAATAACCCGAAACTCGGTCAAACCCGGGTTCGAGACAACCTGGATGTACCCGGAACCCGTTTTACTCGGGACCCGACCCGAATGACCCATTTTACATGTCTAATTGTAATACCTGAAAAATCAAGCAACAAAGATAAGTATGTCCTTTTACTAAAAATGAACATTAATGAATAGGGGTATAATTGTCTTTTCATATTAAATTAAGTGAGGTTTAACAACAAAAGGGGTATGGGTGGTTAGTTGCAAACAACATATATTTAATGGGTGGTTATTTGACAATTTTTGAATAAGGGGTGGTTATTTGCAAACAACAATGAATAATGGGTGGTTATTTGACAATTTTTGAATAAGGGGTGGTTATTTGCAAACAACAATGAATAGTGGGTGATTTTATTCATTTTTGCCTTTTTTCCCTCCTTATTTCAGTTGATTATGATATTACAATCTTTCTTTAATTTGGATACAATCTTTCCATATCTTTTTTTTTATTTGGAAAATATTTTGTTGATTTTTTTTTGAAGATTTTAGCAACTTTTGTATCATAAATGATCAACCTTCTACTCTTCATGCATGCCTCCTATTCTCTCTTTCTTTTATTTAGATACAAGTCTGTGGACAATGGTCATTGGGACTTCGCTCCATTTATAATAGACATTGAGGAAGAAGATGATGCAAATGACATTGATGATTTTGCTAGACCCACTCCCTAACCATCCATCCTTCCTATTCAACTTGATTTCTTTCTATTCTTTAATCTTCTATTGTCAGACTTATATTTAGTACTTTGTGATGCTTCGGATTTGTATAATAATATGTTTTCAATATAATTTTATAGCATTTAGCTTGACTTTTAAGGTGTTTTGAGATTTTTTTATATGAAAAAGCCATCACCTTAGCTTCTAAAGCTCGCTTAAGCTACAGGTATGCCTATCGCCTCTAGCTTTTTAAAACACTGAGCCACACAAAACTTATCTATGATATCTTATGCAAAAAATGATCCTAAGACACCCACCTTGCATTCGAAAGGTAGCATGATCTAATAAAGTGCATATCACTAGTTTCGGATACGATACTTTAAAGAGATCAAACACGAGCTACTGATTTGGTATACCTGCATAAAGTTGTAGCGCTCTCTACCAATAGACTCGTTTTCTGCTATGGCAAAATATGCAAGCATAGGGTAGTGCCCGACATACGAAGCATAGCTATCACGTTGGATGTTAACAGCCCATTCACTGCACAAACATTTCACACCCAAATTTACCAGTATCAGAACTGCGAGCTACAGAAGAACAGGAAAAGAAGACAGACAAATTACACCACAAAGGAATTTACAATCTGTTCAAATCCGCATGCCCTGTCCCGACATATTTAGCCTGAAGATGCTCAAGCTGGGAGTTGATATTGAATCTATCACTAGCCTGCAAACAAAAAATCAAGGAAATCATGACAGCTTATTTATTAGAGGAATGGATTAACAGGTACAAATAGAAAAGCTACTCATATCCAAGCATATGTAGTCTCAAATTTTCAATGAACTTTAAAAGTTGATCAACTTTGTTGCGAGGATGAAATCGAATTAAAGTCATGTTTTTTCATCAACATGGGATATTAAGCAAATTCAAAAGGAATGGTTGCACATTTTAAACACTTCTTAGATTCAACCGAAGTTGTTGATCCCCGTTCTCATTGATCCCTTCCCTCATACAAAACAGCATCTATTGCCGGAACTGCAACCCACACTCCTCCTCAATGGATAAATCATTCGAGTGAAACTACTATAATTCAATTCAATTCTATGCAAAGAAATCAGCAATGTTCAAGGATTTTGACTACCCATATAAACATGTTGCATATTCCAATAACACTCAGAGATTTAATCGGGGGCTAGGGTTTTCCTAAGCTTAACGAAGCCTCCGCCGTTAGGTTTGAGGCGAATCATCAACACGGAAAATCCAAACGGAGGGAGTTCGAAGGTTACCTGCATATTGACTTCAGCACGAACGAACGCTAACCCTCTGCGAAAGGAGAAATAGAGGAAAGTTTGAGCATATAATCGAACAAAGCAACCGCAAAGAGCTGGCGAATTTGAGGAAGGCAAAACAGTAACAAGAAAACGAAAGATAGAAAAACCCTAATTGATAAAATACTGAAATTGAAGCTGCTAGAAGGGATTTAGGGGTAAGATTTTCGTGCTGGTGTGAAATGGAGGTGTGTTGGATTGAATTCTCATTTCTCACCTGGAGCGGCTCAACGGCGGTGGCGAGAACGACGGCCGGTACGGATCAGGCTAAACGAATGTAAAACCGCTAAGAATATGATGAGTGAGGGTTTATATTCACATAGGCAGTACATCCAAACGACGCGCTTTGAATAAATGTCTTCCAAAACGCAGCGTCCAGTCTCCTCTACATCACACAAAATGACCTTGCGTTCTATCTGCCGTCGACGTCTCCTGATAGCAAGACTCTCGGTACGGTCTCCGCCGCAACGAACGCTCATCTCCTCCTCAACCGTTCCTTCTCTCGTATGTTTCTCTCATTGGAGATCGCTAATTCGATAAATTTTATTTGCGGTGTATACTTTGTAATTTGATGTTGTTTCGTTTATTTCTCTTTGAATCTGTGCTGAAGTTTCGAGTTTTTCGTTTTTCGTTTTTGACTTCTTTTGACATTTGTAAATATGGTGTTGTTCATGCTATTTGTATTCGGTTTTTAATCGTGTTCATGATCTGGATGGTGATTGTTGATGTTTGATTTTTTGTTTTCCTTTGCGACTCCGATTGTTGATGTTTTAGGCAGTTGGAATTGCATTGCTAGAGCTGTTTCCAGTTGACAATTTCAATTAGGGTTTTGTTTCTAGCCTCAGAAATTAGACTCCGATTGTTGATGTAATTCAGCTTATCCCGTAGCTTAAGTTGTAATTGGTCTCAATATATTCGTTTTCCTATAATTCTTTGATGTTGTTGATCTCGAAATTACAAGTAGTGCTCTCTGATATGGTGAAATAAGGAAACATTACTGCAGAGCACCAATGGTGCCCAGTTGTAGAAGATTCGCATTCAGAACAACAGCTTCGGCTTTTAAATCTGCAACCAGATCAGCTCCTAAAACAGCCTCAGCTCCAAAGTCTGCAGGTTTTTCGTCTGCGTTCAAAGCTAACTCTTCACCTATCCCCCGTTTCAGTTTCTCCAGGTTCCCCCACCTCTCAATTGTTTTACTTGTTTTCCTCCATGATTGTGCTCAGTTTAATTTGCTTGAGACTTTGGTTGAGGTAATTGATTTTGAACAATGAATTTTGGAGACAGAGTTCCTTCGGAGCTGGGATGCATGCAATCCCTGTTGCCACTCCACAGTGCAGTTGCAGTGGCTAGGATGACATCCTGCCTTAGCACAACGTCGCAGAATTGTCGATCACTTTTACAGGGTACACTCTGCCGGACCTCTCCCAGCCTCTAATTTCTGTTTCCACTAGTTTATGTGAGTGGCTTTTACTCCTTACTATGGTGATTCCAAGGGAAAATCTTTGTGATTTTTTGTTGATCTTGGTGGTGCCTTCTTTCGCCTTTCCATGGATTTGTTTTTTTCCAATTAATTATATGACATTATGTCTTTCTATTGGTGTTTAAAATTGTTTCTGCCTGCACTTGTTGGTTGTCTGTGTGTTTATTCTTGACCCCATTCCGTTTATGAAGTTTTCATAGCAAGCTGCGAAAAAGCTTAGTGATTATAATATTATTATAGTAAAAGCATATTATTAGTATATTACATTATTACCACATGACAATTTTCTGAAAGAAATCTAGTGATGCAAATAATGCCAAGTAAATGAATTTTTGGTCCTCCTTTTGATGTATGTAAGGACTAGACCTGAATATAACCTCTGCACTGGTTATAATTAAAACTTCTTGATTAAGAATGTGATTGCTGCACCTTTATTTATATGAGATTAGCAGGCCTTCATATATTGACTGATCCTTTTAAAAATCCTTCAAATAGAAATAACTAATTCATCCGCGATTAGGGAGACTAAAGTTCTAACCTAATTAAGGAAAACATAGCTGTAATCTGACTGGAATATTTGCTTCCTGCAGGCACATAATATTGTAGGGTTGAAAGAAAAATTCTGGGACCTGCCAATATTGATTTTCTTCATCGTTCTCAAGTATGATACTATGAACATTCTCTAAAGATGTCAAACATCATTTTTATTTGAGGATTTTGTTCTTTGCTTTAACTTCCAAACTTCAAAACCTGTCATTGATTCAAATAGTTTTCTTTACTTCAGTCTTCTATTATTCCGACTTTGTCAAATTTCTGGAAACAGTGGGAAGTATTTGGTATAAACCATATTTCTTTGATGGTTGAATGATCTCATTATCGGATGAATATGAGTTGGTTTATTCTCTGTTGTCAAAGAGTGACCTCAAGTGTGATTCTGTTTTACCTACATTAAAGAGATAATTTTTATGATAGGATCCATGGCTGACTATGTGGTGCTAAATGTGATTGGCTGCTGTAATTTCACATGTTTAGTTTGTTTATTCAGTAGTTCTTAGCCGATGACAGCAGGCTGTGTTTAATCCTAAACAGGCTCCCCAGTTCTTAGACAATACATAATATTGACTGCCCAAGCTGAATTTGCCTGATGTGCATAATCTCAAAACATGCAAATTCTTGTTGTAGGGATATTTGTCAAGTGAATAGTTTAATGCATGAACTAGTATGAATTTCATGGTAACGAACCTGTGTGTTTTCCCAGATGAAATTGATGGTACGTGAAAGGACTGCTGTTTTTTGAAGGTTGGCCAAATCACCTTTGATCCCAATGTTTTCAAGTGCTTGAAATTCTTGTACTCGATACCTTCTGTTTTGTCATTATTGAACACTTTTAACTGTTCGTCTCTCCAACCTTCAGCTTGCATTATTTGTCAAACACTCCAATCACACAACAACATAACTTCATTAACATGTCAATCTCAGTCAGCACTGTCAGTTCAAAAAATTGTGTTGTTCCTTTAGCAAACTCTTACAGAACTCTCCAATTTTTTTGTGTGCTAGTGCTTGGCCAATCGGTTCCAAGGTGACTGACTGCAATAGGATATGCAATTACAAGAAGCTGCTGTCAAATGATGCAAAGTCGGATTTTTCGCAGTTTATAGACTCAAGATTTAATATAGTCTTTGGAATATATATTGTTCAAAATGACCTTTTATTTGTGGGTAAATTCCTCTTATGATCCTTGAGGTCTTTTGAAGTTGTTCTATTATTGGTCATCAACCTTTATATTGTTCTAACATAGTGCCTAGACTAATAAAAGTGTTCCCAATTTCATCCCCATCTACTTTAGCTGTTAATTTGTTGCTACTATTCCCAAGTGGCAGTCAGAATGGTGATTAATTCACTATTTACACATGATTAAGGATCCATATTTACTTTAGCTGTTAATTTGTTGCTACTATTCCCAAGTGGCAGTCAGCATGGTGATTAAACCCTGTAGTACTAATATTTAGTTGGTAAATGGAAATTGAAGATAATCATAAATCCGTAAGAGATAGAAAATGGTATGTTTTTATAAAAGAAAAGTTTACACTATACTGTATTCTTTTATAATTATTAATTAAATAAAAAATGATTGTTTTCAATTATTACGGAGTACTATTTATCAATATTGAGGGAATTAAGAAAACATGACACGTAAGATTAGAGGCTTCTAGAGTAGTATTGATGATTGATGTGTTGATATTATAAATGAAAAAGTTGAGAAAAAATCAATAATATTCCATTCATCTCAAATGATAGGACGTTTAACTTTTTTGGCATATTTTTTCAAAAGCTAGAAAACCTATTACTCCGTATAAAATATCAAAATTTTAAATAATTTTTAAAATAATTTTATGCTCATTAATAATAAGTATGAATATGTTTTTAAAAATATTTAAAGCTTTTACGGAGTAATTTTATAGAGTTTTTGACATCTTAAAAAACATGTCAAAAAAATCAAATAATCAAATAACCTATATTTTTAGAGTGGAGTAGTATGATCATGATAGAAGAAGTCAAATAAAGAACATCTAATTATAAATTGCAGAAAATGTGAAACCTAATGAGCAAATATGTAACCCTTTGTTTAACTTTTCCGTTATTTATATGTAGCAATTTGTAAAATTTTAATGGATTGTTATCTTCATATCCTTACTCCTATAAAAGTGGCTGTAACTTTTGGTTTAGGAAGATCTCGGTCATTCACTATAGTCGCTATCTACGGTCCATATTTCTTCTTATAAGAAATTACTGTTCCTGCTAAAATTAATCAATCCCCACCGTTGATTACTGGTGAGTTGGACTGATGAATGGCTCAGACCTTTTTGTTTGTGTAATGAGCTAGATACCCATCAGAGTCTATATAAACTCTTAATTTAGAAAAGTTTAGGATGATGTGTCAATCTTAGAGGCATTTTAGGAGTCTTGACCAATCATATTTTTTTTTTGCCATTTTTCTTTGATTTTCTTTAATTCTCATTTTTTTCTTCTTTTTCCTTTAATTCTCTTTTTTATTTAATTTTACTAACTTCTATATCTATATCTATATAATATAGAAGAGTTTAGGATGATGTGTCAATCTTAGAGGCATTTTAGGAGTCTTGACCAATCATTTTTTTTTGCCATTTTTCTTTGATTTTCTTTAATTCTCATTTTTTTCTTCTTTTTCCTTTAATTCTCTTTTTTATTTAATTTTACTAACTTCTATATCTATATCTATATAATATAGAAGAGTTTAGGATGATGTGTCAATCTTAGAGGCATTTTAGGAGTCTTGACCAATCATATTTTTTTGCCATTTTTCTTTGATTTTCTTTAATTCTCATTTTTTTCTTCTTTTTCGTTTAATTCTCTTTTTTATTTAATCTATATAAACTCTTAATTTAGAAGAGTTTAAGATGATGTGTCAATCTTAGAGGCATTTTAGGAGTCTTGACCAATCATATTTTTTTTGCAATTTTTCTTTGATTTTCTTTAATTCTCATTTTTTTCTTCTTTTTCCTTTAATTCTCTTTTTTATTTAATTTTACTAACTTCTATATCTATATCTATATAATATAGAAGAGTTTAGGATGATGTGTCAATCTTAGAGGCATTTTAGGAGTCTTGACCAATCATATTTTTTTGCCATTTTTCCTTTGATTTTCTTTAATTCTCATTTTTTCTTCTTTTTCCTTTAATTCTTTTTTTATTTAATTTTACTAAATATCTATATAAACTCTTAATTTAGAAGAGTTTAAGATGATGTGTCAATCTTAGAGGAATTTTAGGAGTCTTGACCAATCATATTTTTTTTGCCACTTTTCTTTGATTTTCTTTAATTCTCATTTTTTTCTTCTTTTTCCTTTAATTCTCTTTTTTATTTAATTTTACTAACTTCTATATCTATATCTATATAATATAGAAGAGTTTAGGATGATGTGTCAATCTTAGAGGCATTTTAGGAGTCTTGACCAATCATATTTTTTTGCCATTTTTCTTTGATTTTCTTTAATTCTCATTTTTTCTTCTTTTTCCTTTAATTCTTTTTTTATTTAATTTTACTAACTATCTATATAAACTCTTAATTTAGAAGAGTTTAAGATGATGTGTCAATCTTAGAGGAATTTTAGGAGTCTTGACCAATCATATTTTTTTTGCCACTTTTCTTTGATTTTCTTTAATTCTCATTTTTTTCTTCTTTTTCCTTTAATTCTCTTTTTTATTTAATTTTACTAACTTCTATATCTATATCTATATAATATAGAAGAGTTTAGGATGATGTGTCAATCTTAGAGGCATTTTAGGAGTCTTGACCAATCATATTTTTTTGCCATTTTTCTTTGATTTTCTTTAATTCTCATTTTTTCTTGTTTTTCCTTTAATTCTCTTTTTTATTTAATTTTACTAACTTCTATATCTATATCTATATAATATAGAAGAGTTTAGGATAATGTGTCAATCTTAGAGGCATTTTAGGAGTCTTGACCAATCATATTTTTTTGCCATTTTTCTTTGATTTTCTTTAAATCTCATTTTTTTCTTCTTTTTTCTTGAATTCTCTTTTTTATTTACTAACTATTGGGCTTAATTCAAAACATTGAATTAAATCTAATATAACTATTGGGCTTAATTCAAATTTATTTACTAACTATTGCGCTTAATTCAAAATATTGAATATAACTATTGATTATGACACATCACATTTAAACAATGTTATAATTGGTATTATTTTTACTGAATAATTTAAAATATCTATATTTATGTATTATACTTTACATAAGATTTTTAAAAAATAATTTTCTGAGATAATTATAAGATACATTTATTGTAAAGTTTTTTATGATTTTATCTTAACATTTATTAATATTTTATATTATTTTTATATATAATATTTTAGTTTTAAAAAAAACGCGCCATGGCGCGGGAATCGTACTAGTTGCAATTTAAAATTGTTGATTTTTTCATTTCAGTGTCCGTTTCCGTATTTTCATCTAAGGTTACCCTCTCTCCGTCTCTTTCCCTTTCCACGTCTCTCTCTCTCTCTCTCTCTCATTTCGCATGCCGTTTTTCAAATCTCTAGAGTTCATCTCTCGTCGGAGTCTTTGCCGCCTCCGCCGCTACTGCTTATAGCCTTATGCCACCGTTTCCAAGTCTCTCATCCGTTCTTCCTCCGAACTTCGCTTCGAGAACTGCCTGGTTGCCTCCTTTCCAGTTCCACCGCCTCTTTCCTCATGGTTTCTGGATTGTCGTTTGCGGCTGCTTTTTGATCCACGACTTGGATCCCTCGTTGTCTCTGGTATGTGGCTTAATGCTGCTTTTTAATTGAACTTCACAGCCTTGGATTTAGGTGTTGAAATTGGGGTGAATTTAGGGTTTGGATTTAAGCCTTTCGATTTCGAGGTGTAAGTAAATATTGACGTTCGTGGGTTTTGATCGCAAACTCATCGCCTTTCAAATTGCATAATCGTGGGGCGCTTGAAATTCATAGAGTGCATGATAGTTCTCACATTCTTGGTTACATGATTACTCTTGTATATCCTATAATTAAGAATGCGGGAACCACTCTTAGAACTAACTGTTGCTTTATAATCCATTGCAAAAGATGCCTGTATCTAAGTTGTTATTAACATGTGGGTTCAGACTGCCCTCGTTTACTTAATATATGATACTCCTTTTCCCAGTAAGATTATTAGATTTGTGGGGAGTGGCCCGATGTGATTTAATGTCAAGTTTTCATTACATTTGCTTAGGTGACCAAAATCTATCTCATGGTCCAATAGTGGGAATAAGTGATGCTTCAGTCAATGACTTCTAGATCCATCACAAGTACTTGATTGTATTCTGATTCGTTGTGCAGGAGTTTATTGCTAATGAAGGTGCTGGAGAGGTGCCTTTAGAGGAATCAATTCCTGACATGACATCATCAACCGAGTTAAGTGTGTAACTTATTTTCATGATTTACATTATCATTTGTTTTGTTTGTGCTGGGAACTAATGAATTATTTACTGAACAAAGGATTTTAAAAAGTGAGAAATTGATGACATTTTGAAATGATGATTTAACACAGGCATTATGTATTTATGTCAGTCTACAAAAGATATACCAGGCTAAGGCAGAGGCTGACTTTCTTGCTATGGAGCAGCGAACAAGAAAATTTTGAAGAGAATTGGCCAAGATCCAAATAGCATCACCAAGATTTACCATAAAGAGCTTCTGTAAGAACACGAGAAAGCTGAATGTAAGTATGTTTAAAGTATATCTGGATTGACCTATGTAGTTAGACTTTATGCTTTCTTCGTTGTGTGAATGGCTAGCTGTCTTTTCTCTTTAAGGTTTTCCCCATCTTTGTAACATCTTCAAATATTGCTGATGTGACATATTCATTAGGTTGGTGAGGATTATTGGATAGAATATAGCTTAAGCACTATTCTCAAAGTGCATGCAGAATGCTACATTACTTTTGTTGTTGTTGTTGTTGTTGTTGTTGTTGTTGTCATTTACATTAATTTGAATTCTAATCCTTCTTTTGGATGTTGCATCTCTTACCCTTGGTATCAAAACCAGTGAAGGAGTTATGACCAAGATGGTTCCTAGGAACACTAAAATTTCTTACACTAAAATTTAATTTATTCTATCCATTGGTTTTACAGGGGATTACAGCTATAGAATTTGACAAAGATGCAGGTTTTCAGATGGCTGTTGGAAATAGTGAAGGAAAGGTATGAATATAACTTCTGTTCTGAAAATTATTATCCCCATGCTTAAGTATGTTGAGTGGATGTACTTCAAGTTTGAAAAAATGGTTATACTTAAAATTAAAAGCCACCAAGCAAAACCTGTGCTCCTTTTTTGGACTCACAACCTATGTCAGGTGGAATGGAGTTCTTGAGACTGTTATGGCCTTCTTTTCTTCTTTGGTTTTTGCTTTTCCCCTCTCGATAAAAATATTTCGATATGTTGTCATTTTGGGATTTTTCAGAGTAAGGGGTTGGAGGCCACAAAAGAGTTCAATGTTTTAATGTTATTAAACTTTTTCCTTGGATGTTCTTGATGTCACATCTCCATAATAATGAAATTGCTTTTTTTTGTTGATGCTCAATATCCAGGTTTTGATCTATGATTTGCGTTCTTCTTCTCCTGTGCAAGTTAAAGATCACATGTAAACCTTCATCCCTAGCATTCTTGCTTAGGAACTATTGTCTAATAACGAAATTAAAAGCTAAAATATTTTCTGACAGGTATGGGAGTCCAATATTGGACATCAAATGGCATCATACTTTAAATTCTGAGCAGACAAAGTTAATTACCACTGACAATCATTTTGTCAAAATTTGGGATCCAAATACAGTAAGAATATATCTCAACCCCCCCTCCTTTTCTTGTACTTCTGTTAATTTGCTTAAAGACATAATTAATTTATTTGCCTAAAGACCTAATTTATTTGGTGGAAGAATTATTATAAAAAATAATATATGTGCAAGCAAAATAACTAACCCAAAGGGAAATTTTGCTGGGTAGACACGAGGTTCGACTTTTTTGTGTGGTGACCAAACCTCAAGAATTTAGCGTGGTAACCATGAGATTTTGACAAATTTCATGTGCTAACTAAACTTGTTTAAAATCCATTAGAATTTATCTAAAACTACACAAAACAACCCGTAAATTATATTTTTTTCTCACAACCATCCAATTTTATTTTTAGTGTGTTGTTTTTAAAAAGTCACACACAACCCCTTTAATTATTCAAGAGGCTACACATTAGTTGCAAATGGAAAGAGTAAATTACGCTAAACAGCAAAAAATTAGGGCAGTTTTTACAAAACCTCAAAATTAGGAATAATCATCCTATTTTGGGGGTTGTTTTCAAAGACCTACCAATAACCCTTTTACGGTTAAAAAAATTACCTAATATTTTTTTTTCTTAAACTAAACCTTATTATATACGCATAATATATTTTACCCAAAATATTTTAGCATATTTAGAATAATTTTCGATGGTTGTTATTCTAAAATGCATTGAAACCTGTAGAAATTTATTTCACAGACCTGTCAATAACCCTTTTGGGTGGTTTCTTCTACTTTTATTTATAATTTTTATTGTATAACAAAATACTGTTCTAATCTATGGATTGTTTTTGGTAATTTATTGACTTATTTATGTAGTTAATTTAACATTTTAAACATTGAAAGGGTCGTGGTGGTTCTTTGAAACCAAAACTCCAAATTTGGATGGTTTCTTGTAAATTCTTAATTTTAGGTCGTTTTGTTTAATATAATAAGTCCTTATGCAAATAATTTGCGCATTGCCCTCCATAACTTGAAAATTTTTCGAAACCTCGTGTTACCATGCAAAATTCATCAAAGGTTTAGGTACCACTGTACCACACCATAAAAATCAAACCTCGTGGTTACTAGACGAAATTTCCCCAAAAAAAACATGATAGATTGTTGACTTTAGGAATAGATGATCTTCAATATGCATGTTGATTCAAATGTTGCTTGGAAGAGTTATATTAAACTTAGTTTATTAGTCCAAGTGAAGGAAATTACTATTTCTCTATTTCCAGGGGGAAGGAATGACTAGCATTGAGCCAACAGGTGGAGCAATAAATGATGTTTGTGTTTTCCCTGAGAGTGGGCTCATGTTATTTGCTCTGGACTCCAGTATGATATCATCTTACTTTATATCTGCTCTTGGTCCAGCCCCCAAGTGGTGTTCTTCCTTGGAGAACTTGACAGTGAGTGTATTTTCACTTATAAAGCCATTTCCTAAAGCACGATCATATATTTTTAGTGAGGAAGATTTGGCTGAAACTTGGAACAAGTGCCCGAATTCTCCATTCTGTTTTTGCAGGAAGAGCTGGAAGAGAGTTCACAAGCAACTATATATGAAAATTATAATTTCATGACGAAAGAAGAGCTAGAGAGACTGAATCTGACAAATTTGATTGGAACCAATCTTCTTAGGGCCTATATGCATGGTTACTTCATGAAGCACGACTTGGACAAAAAGGTGACGTTCTTTTGATCTCTTTTGGGGGCCTTAGGAGGTCATTTCTTTAATATTTGTCTTTTCTCTTGATAATAACTTTGATGCTATCTTTTTTCCTAGAATCACCTTGTAATTGTTCTTTTAAAGTGTCATTGCATGGAAGTTTTTGTTTTTACGAAAATAAATAAATATTACTAATATGATGCTTTTTGGGTTGATTCAACTTTCAGTAAGTTTGTATGCCTAAACAGTGTTGACTTTGGCCCAGACATTTCTGGACCAATAAGGTTGAGGATTTCCCGTGCTTTATTGTATTATGTGTTTTAGCTTTTCCTAGCCTGCATGTATATAATATATGAGCTGATATAGGTTGTTAAGGTCATCCTCAACTATTAACATTTGTGACTGGTATGGTTTTTGCCTTTGCAGGCCAAGTCTATTACAGATCCAGATTCATATGATGCATACATTGAGCAATACAACCGATTGAGCCAGGAGGAGATAGATAGGATGGTATGAGAGGCTGAGGAGTTTGCCGAGGAAGACAAGAAAGGGAAGGAGAGGGTGAAGAAGGCTGAGGAGTTAACCTCGTATGTGCAAATCCTGGTGTGTGCTGCTATGCTTTATGTTATAAACTAGGGGTGTGCATGATTCGGTCCAAACCGAATTTTTGGCCGAACCAACACAATCCGAACACAAAACGAACCTAACCGAAATTTTTCGGTTCGGCTTTCGGTTCGAGAATTTCTATTTTTTCGGTTTCGGTTCGGTTTGTGTTCGGTTTAGGTTCGGTTTGTGTTAAACCGAATTTTTTTTATACACTACATAAATACATTGTATATATATTTGTATATTTTATATATACACACATACTTACTGTATATACATATATATAGTGTATATATATACACATATATACATTGTATTTGCAATTATATATATATATATATATATTTTTTAATCTTGTATACTTTATAAAGCATACAACTACAATGTATATATACACTGTATTTGTAACCGTGTATATATATATATATATATATATATATATATATATATATATATATATTTATTTGTAACTATATTTGTATACTTTATATTGGAATATGTGTATATATGTGTATATATACTGTATTTTATATATATATATATATTTGTATACTTAAATTTTTTTTTATGGAAATGCGGTTCAATTATGTTAAAACCGAACCGAACACAAACCGAACCGGCAAATAACCGAACCGAACCTAATACTTTCGGTTCGGCTTTCGGTTTGAAAATTTTGAGATTTTCGGTTTCGGTTCGGTTTGGCCCGGTTCGGTTAGGTTTTAGTCCGATGCACACCCCTATTATAAACTACTGAGTTCTGATTAGGCTTGCAATTGAATGGTACAAGTAGATCCCATAGATCTAACCTCGTATATGCAAATCCTGGTGTGTCCTGCTATGCTTTATGTCTCGACCATATCATCTCAACCATCTTTGATGAAGATGTTAAATAGATTATTTCATTTCTACAAGGTTAAGTTGTCTGATAGAGAGACAATTAACCATAATATTTTCTAAATTTCATATTTTGGTCCCCCTTTCTTTTATATACGGATCCATGCTATGCTGGCGTTTCCCCCGCTCTCTGGGTTTATATAACTTTCCTCATTGTTGTACACAATTTAACGAGCTGGTTATTGATGTCTTCATGTTATTGTTCTTTGTTATTCCTTTCTCTTGCTTTAAACAAATGGTTATGTAATTGGTTATTGTAGAATTTTGACTGTTATTTTGTATTATCCCACATTAGATTGTTAATATGTATTTCACCTAATTGTTTATATTAATAACGCTATAAAATCAAAACATCATTATATTTGGGCGATTTGGCCCATAGTCCAAACATATTTAAATTCAAAGAAACTAGCCCATAACAAATAAAAGGATTAAAACCCATCTGCTAATTAAAACCCATATGCCTAGTATATATATATATGTATAACTCTAAATAAAATCTTAACACACGTATATTATTTCTAATCCAATTCTCGAAATGAGTAATATGACTTCACATTTTGATTCTTTAAAGTTATCGACCCAACTTATAGTGTGAGGATAAGAAGGTAATGAATATAAAAATATTACTCCGTATGATTTATTTTCAATAAGTCACATTAGTTGCAACAATATATTATGCATCCAACCATCGGCGCATTTGAGAGGGGCTTGTAGCCCGGGAAAAAAATCAAGAAAAAAATTTATATGTTTTTTTAATAATTTTTTTAATTGAGATAAAAGAGTTTAAAAGGAGTAAGTAATTATAAAGATAACTTATGATTTATTACTCACTTATGAGTCCAATCCTCTTTAGCTTCACTTTTGATAATTTGGATAAATTACAGAAAATCATCCTTAAAATAGGGTGTTTTTCACAAAATCACCCGTAAAAATAAAATTTTCAGAAAACCACCCATATTCATATAGTTTTCAACCAACCACCCATTACCCAGCTCCCCTTAAGTGTCTGTTAGTTTATACTTTCAATTTCCATTGGTTATAAGAGAATATAATTCTCTAACTTGGTTCCATTAAAAAAATCTTTTATTTATAACAAAACATCTATAAATGAAGAAAGAATGAATAAACAGGGGCACCTAATTCAAGCTTAAGCAAAGGGGATCTCATGAGAAGAGGGGGAAGAAGGAGATCTGTTGTCATTGCTTATATTCAAATCATTAAAAGATTTGAGCCCCTTCCTTGTTCTTAGATTTCTCAAATAAAAAGTGGATAGGTAGTATTAACATTCTACCCATTTTTGTCATGGTTGAACCTCTTCAAATTGTGTTAATTGCTTCTTCTTTTTTCAAATCATACAAAGATTGGAGTATAAGTATAGGGCTGTCAAAGGGCACAAAAATATCATACCAACCATGTTGTAGGAGACCGTGGTTTCCTGTCTCCTTTTGTTTCAAGGTTGAAGACGAAGTGTTGAAACAACATCGTTCCAGTATTGACCAGATGAGCTTTAATCACACGACGTCGTATAATGATTAGAATCAAAACGCTGTGTTTCATGTTTGTTTAGTTTGTTACGGTAGCTGTAAGTAGTATAAATAGGTTGTTGGGCCCCTCTTGTAAAGTGATTTTAGTAGTTCTTGAATTCAGATAACAATGGTGTCTTAAACCCTTTTCCACAAATCTTTTTTTCTTCGATCTCAACTTTCCGCATGGTATCAGGGCACTGTTTGATTGATTGTTGAGATCATTGTGTCAAATCCTTCATTTCCGCACTAATTGACGATGAAGACTACATTTGAAGAAGGTTTGAACTCGAAGAATGGAGGTCAGAGATCGGTAGTGAATTCCTCGTTTGAGGAAGGATCTGGATCTAGCTCAAGGAGGAATCTGGAAGCATACGCCATCAACAACGCTATGCAGAGTGATCCGCTGTCCTTATCCAACTTGGATCACCCTGGCATAAGTCTCACCGGTAGACTTGTCAAAACACAACCCGACCCGGAAAACCCGACCCGTACGCCCGGTAAATTTAGGGTCAAGACCCGGGTTTTTTTTTGACCCGAACCCAAAATACCTGGTAAATTTCCGGGTAAACCGGGTACGGGTCCGGGTCGACCCGACCGGGTCGGATGTGTGTATTTTTTTAATGCATCTTTTCTTTCTCTGTAGTGCTCCCTCTGTGTTCGATTGGGTCTGACTTCTTGTTCAACTTCATCTTCTTCTAGCGTGCCATTCAACCCTAAGTCCCCACCGCCGCCGTGACTGCTGTCGGCCGGCTGTTGTGTTGTTAATTGAGTGCCCTTCTCTCTACTAGCTATTGTCCACTGAGGTCGTGCTGCCCAATCTGGACCATCTGGTGGGTGGTAACTCATTATCTATACATAGTTCTTCAATTTAACTGATTAGGTAGTGCTTTGATGAGATATGTCCTCGTGCTACTGTCGGTTTTCCATTATCTGCTATTCTGTCTTCGTTTAGATCTGTTCTATCTCTCTGTTTTTGTTTTTTGTTTCAATTATCTACTGTCGGTTTTAAGGTTTAATAGCGAGGTTGTGCTAGTTTGTGATGTCAAGTAGAAAATTGCCCAGTTAATTGTCTTGAATCCCTGTCACTTTTGAGATTGAATTGTCTTGATTTAGAGTATTTTTTGGCGATGTCGAGTTTGGATTGAATGGGCCGTTGGGAGATTAGGATCCGTGGCACTCATAACAGTGAAATCTGTGTAGATTGCCACTATTTTTTTGCTTTTCAACAGTCATTGGGTTTTGATTTTGTAACTTTGTATTTGCTTAAATTTGGTTTTGCAGTTTCTAGTTTCAGCTATAGGTGGATTGTTCTTTTTAAAGCTTTGATCCTTGTTGTTGTCTTGCTGATTTTATTATTCATGGAATGCTTCAAAAATTTCTTCCTTGTATGAATAGCAAGACTATTGTTAGCAATTGTTTCTAGAAGTTGTTCTCAAGAAGTAATTATGTTTCTGATGCAAGGCGACGTGGAGTCAATTGCATCCAAAAACCCAAAAGAGCTAACTGTGCTCTTTGAGAAAATATCAGGCTCCGAGGAGCACAAGAGAGACTATGAGGATTTGAAAGTACAGAAGGCAGTAGCTGAAGAAGAAACTAACCTAATTTTTCATAAGAAGAAAACTGTAGTGGCAGAGAGAAAACAGAAGAAAGAATAGAAAGAAGAGGCTGAGAAGCACCTTCGCTTGCAAGATAATGTAGTGCTCGGTTGATAATGTGGTGATAAGGTGCTTAGTTGCTCAAATAAGATTCTTATTTGTGCTCATGGTATGTTACTGGTTATGAATTTAATGATGAGCTTTATATATAATATACTATTGGAGTAAGGTTTTAGGGATTAGATTTTACAAAATAAGTTCTCTGCTAATGTGGTGATAAGGTTTTAGGGATTAGATTTCTTCAATTTGGAAGATAATGAACAGTAAATAGTTCTTCTTAATTTTACAAAATTTTATCAAACTTTCTTATGGAGTAATTATTAGATTTTGAGTCTAAATTAATTTTTTGTTTTCAAATTCCAGCCGTTGTATTAATTTTGGTTTAATATGTTATAGTTTGTATATAAATTTATAATTTTTAAAGTTCGTATTATTTTTGGTTCACCGATGATAGTTGGTATTATTTTCATATTGCAAAATAAGTTAAATTTTTTATTGAAAAAAAGTTAAATTTTTATTGCAAAAAAGTTAAAATTGACGAACCCGAAATCGACCCGAAATGACCCGAAACACGGTCAAACCCGGGTTCGAGTCAACCCGGATATACCCGGGACCCGTTTTACCCGGGACCCGAAGTGACCCGACCCGAACCCGACCCGAATGACCCGTTTGACAGGTCTACTCACCGGAGTTCCGTTCAACGACGGAAATTACCTCGGGTGGAGGAGGCAGCTGCGAATGGCACTCGACGCTAAATTGAAGCTAGGCTTCATCGACGGAACCTGCAAGAAACCGGAAGTCGGGAGTCCGGACTATGAGCGCTAGATTAGATGTGACTATATGGTCACTTGTTGGATTCTGCACTCAATGGCGCCAGATCTCTCAAACGCCTTCATGTATGCTAATTCCGCTCGTGATCTGTGGCTCGAAATTGCAGAGAGGTATGGACAATCTAATGCTCCCCTCATTTTTCAGATCCCACTGCTTTCACGGTTCAACAAGGTAGCAGTTCAGGGGCAGGAGGTTCTTCAAAGAAGGATTGTAAGAAACCTCGAACAGGCGAGAAACGATTCTGTGAGCATTGCAAGGAGGATGGCCATGTGATGGAGCAATGTTTTGAGATAATTGGATATCCGGACGGGTATAAGGGAAAATGAGGCAAGAAGGGAAAGATGATAGCACGGGTCTCTTCAGGAGCTCCGGAATAGCTTGATACGCCTCTGTCAAGGGAAGGAACCAGTACAAATGTTCACATGAATCCCGACTTCGTCCAGGCGGTCTGTTAAGAGGTGCTTTTTTCAGGGCTAGCAGGGGAGGGTGGGTGATTCGGCTAGCCAAGTTAGCTCGAAAGCAAGTAAAGTATGAGCAATGAACCTTTTTGAAGTGGCTCATTTTGGCCATCAAAGGGAAAGGAGTTGTGGATGGCTCTGGCTATCCCACACCTGGCAATTCATTGAGCTTTACAGGTATTTTTCTTTGCGAGCCCACTGTTTTAAGCACTACTATATGTGATGACAATGGTAGCTCTTGGATATTAGATTCTGGAGCTTCGGATCATGTTGCTTATTCCATGAGTCTTTACTGTTTTGTTGAATCTACAAAGCATTTAATATATGTTATTTTACCTGATCTTACTCGACAGGAGGTCAAATTGATTGGCTCGGTGAAACTAAGTTCAGGATTAACTCTGTCTGGAGTCTTGTTTGTGCCTGATTTTCACCATAATCTCATCTCTGTGCATAAGTTGCTCAAGGTTCACAAATTAGGAGCTTATTTTTCTGAGGATTCTTGTTGCATTCAGGACCGTTTGAGTAGAAGGACAGTTTCTGAAGGTGTTGCTGTTGATGGCATTTACAAGCTTCGAGTATCTCAGAGTGTTGGTTCTTCTGGTTTGGCTTCTGGTGTTGCTGGTGCACCTGTCATATGTGCTGCTTCTGGTGATGTTTCTTTACTTCTTTTACATAAACGATTATGACACTCCTCTACGGAGAAAATAAAGCATTCACCTGGTATTAATCCCTCTGGTTCAAGGGGTTTGATTTGTGATGTGTGTGACTCATCGAAGATGCACAGACTACCATTTCCTCTTTCTTTGAACACAGCTTCTGGGATATTTGTGCTTATTCATGCTGATGTTTGGGGCCTGTACAGGGTTGACACTCTTAATGGTGAATGTTTCTTCCTTACATTGGTTGATGATTTTTCTAAGGCTACATGGACTTATCTGCTACAGTCTAAGAACCGGGTTTATGGTATTCTGTCCAACTTTCTTGCTTATATTCGGAACCATTTCAATGTTACTCCTAAGTATTTTCGGAGTGACAATGGTTCCGAATTTGTTAATAAGTATTGCAAGGATTTATTTGGATCCTTGGGGGTTGTTCATCAACGCTCCATGGTGCATACTCCTCAGCAAAATGGGGTTGCTGAGAGAAAGCATCGTCATCTCCATGACACAACAATTTGAAGCTTCATGCTCACTTTCCTTCCTTTTTGTGGGGATAATGTATCTTGGCTGCTACTTACCTGATCAACCTCATGCCCTCTAAGATTCTGGGGTGGGTTTCCCCTTTTGAAAAGTTGTTCAATCGTTCTACCTCTTATGATCATCTCCGAGTGATTGGCTGTTTGTGTTTTGCTGTTGTGCTGCCTCCAGATCATGATAAATTTGCTCCGAGAGGACGCAAATGTGTTTTGGTTGGGTATCTTCCTAATCAGAAGGGGTATAGGCTTTTGGATCTATCCACCAACGAGTTGTTTACTAGCATGGATGTGCTGTTTTGAGAGGACGATTTTCCTTTTCGACATCTTGGTTCTAGCTCTGGCTCAGAGGTGTCTCCTGGTCATTGTCTCCCGGGTTTTCCTCCGACAATCATGTTATTGTTCCTGTTTCCTCTCCTCCCAGGCCATTGGCTGATCCCGAGTCTCCGCCCCTCCTTTCTCCTGAACACTCGAGTCTGCTTACTCCTTCGTCATTGAATTACTCTTCTAAAGAGTCCCCTGTTACATTTCCCAGCTCTGTTGAGGTTTCTTCTCCCCACCTTGATGCTGGTGCTAAGCCTATAAGTGATGATCCTCGACCTACTCGGGTTATTAAAGCTCCTCAATGGCATCGGGACTTTGTCATGAATCAAGCATCTACTTTTGTCAATAATTCTTCCATTCCTAATGGGTTGGTGGATGAGTCTTCCTCTTACCTTGTTTCTCTAGCAAATGTGATGAGTAGCAAAGAACCGCAACGGTTTAGTGATGCCGCTAAGCATGATTCTTGGTGAACAATCAGACTTGGGAACTCACCACCCTCCTTCTGGTAAAACTACCTTGCCCTCTAAATGGGTATATCGTATTAAATATAAACCCGATGGCTCCATTGACAAATACAAGGCTAGATTGGTTATCAAAGGCTACAATCAGAAGATCAGCAAGGACTACAAACATACATTTTCCCCCATTTCCAAGATTGCTACTGTTCAGATCCTTATTGCTTTTGCTACATCCAAGCAATGGCCTTTGTGTCAAGTGGACATTAACAATGCATTCTTACATGGGTTCATTGATGAAGAAATCTACATGACCCCCCCTAGTGGATACATTTCGGCTGCTCCTGGCCAAGTTTGTCGGCTTAAACGATCATTGTATGGCCTCAAGCAGGCCTCTCGACAATGGAATAGAGAGCTTACCCGCTTCTTCTGTTCTTTGGGTTTTGTACAATCTTCACACAATTATTCTCTGTTTGTCTTTGCTCAGAATGGGATCTTTACTGCTGGTCTCGTCTATGTGCATGATATTCTCTTCACCAGTTGTTCCTTGGATCATATCTCTGAGGTCAAAGCTACCCTTCACTCGGCCTTCACTATCAAGGATTTAGGGTTTGCCAGATATTTCTTAGGGATTGAGATTTATCGCACCTCGTCTAGTACATATCTCAATCAACACAAGTATGTCACTGATATTATTGAGGACTTTGACATGGTTGATGCCAAACCTTCTGGCTTTCCTTTTCCTACCGGTTTGAAGCTCATTGCTGATACTGGAGATCCTCTTCCCGGTCCAGAGCGCTATAGAACCTTGATTGGTCGTTTGTGGTATCTCACCCTCACACGACCTGACTTGTCCTATTTGGTGCAGCATCTCAGCCAGTTTGTTTCCGATCCTTGCACTCCTCATTGTCAGGCTGCTAAATATGTTTTGCGTTACCTCTGTGGTACCATCTTCAAGGGTCTTTTCTACCCGATTCAAAGCCAATTGTCTTTGGTAGGATTTTCCAATGCGGATTGGGGATCTTGTTTAACAACTCGTCACTCTTTAACTAGCTATTGTGTCTTCCTTGGGCACTCGTTGGTTGCTTGGAAAACAAAGAAACAGACGACTGTTTCCCGAAGTTCAGCTGAATCAGAGTATAGGGGTATGGCTACTACTACCGCTGAGCTCGTTTGGGTTTCGTATATTCTTCGGGATCTTCTTGTTCCTGTGTCTTTGCCTATCACCCTCTTTTGTGATAATCGAGCAGCCCAACAGATTGCAGCGAATCCCTGTTTTCATGAAAGAACGAAGCATTTGGACATCCATTGGCACTTTACTCGAGAGCGCATTCAATCTGGATTCCTTCAGACCGCCTTTGTCCCTTCTCGTCTCCAGCTAGCTGATCTTATGACAAAAGGTTTGTCTCAGGCTCAACACGAGTTTTGTGTTCCAAATTGGGTCTCGAATCCGTTCCAATTTGAGGGGGGGGGGGGGGGATGTAGGAGACCGTGGTTTCCTGTCTCCTTTTGTTTCAAGGTTGAAGACGAAGTGTTGAAACGGTGGCGTTCCAGTATTGACCAAATGAGCTTTAATCACACGACGTCGTATTATGATTAGAATCAAAATGCTGTGTTTCATGTTTGTTTAGTTTGTTACGGTAGTTGTAAGTAGTATAAATAGGTTGTTGGGCCCCTCTTGTAAAGTGATTTTAGCCGTTCTTCAATTCAGATAACAATGGCGTCTTAAGCCCTTTTCCACAAATCTTTTCTTCTTCGATCTCAAGTTTCCGCACATGTACCAACTGTTTTGATAACCACTATTGTGGTAACCGATGTGGTGCTACCCACTGTTATAAGTTGGTATGGTAATGGTCAGGGGCGGATCTAGAAATTTTTTCGGGGTGGGTACAATTTATTAAGAGTAATTTTTATAAGAAATAATTTTTTAGAAATATATATGAAGAGAATATCTTAAATTTATAAGAAAAATTATTATTATTTAATTATAAAATACCAAATAATTTATAAGAATTTTAAAATAATGGAAAATAGATTGAGAAAAAAATAAATGAAAATATATGTGATTAGTGGGATTTGAACCAAGGTTAATTAAATTCTATTTAAAATGAGGTGAGCTCAACCACTAAGTCATCAAAGATACTTATGTTTTAACTTTCAATTTTTTTGACATAACACATATATTCTTATAATTTTTTCCGGCCCGGGGTGGGCGACGACCCGGTGTCACCCACCCTTAGATCCGCCCATGGTAATGGTAATGACAAATGAAATACCATGGTTACCAAGTATATATATATTATTGATGATGCTTTTCTTTATTATACCAAATAACTACCTAACCTCAAGGGCTTGTGAGCTATGACTCAACTTCTATTTTGGATCGTAAGAGATGAAACTTGGAACTTGCAGTAACATTACGAGCGTTTGGTTTGTTTTGGTTGAATGTTAACTTTGAACTTCGTAATAGGTGTTAACCACAACTCAACTTGGTAATCATTTTTTCCCTTCGATAACATTGATGGTTATCGTCCGCTAATCGTGGAGTTTAAAAAAATACAAATCGAAATATAGCTCGGTAACCATGGTATTGTACCAATGGTAACCGCAAACATTGTTACCAACATCTGTGGTGACCATGACCGGTGGTTGGTATGTGGTACGAAAGTTAGCATACCACCATTTAGTGATTGATACGTGATAATCACCATTTGGTGGTGGTTATCGTACCATGCCAACCCTATAAGATAATCAGATGAGACGAAGGAGGGAGAAGTAGTATCCTATCTACCTCATGTCTTTCCATAATCATAAATCGTAGAAGGATTGAAAAATCCAAACAAACTAGAATATTATAAAAAGAGATCTAGTTTATTGAACCTTTTGATTTTGATATTATATAGTTGTAAATGAAATAAATATAAGATTTTAGTGTAATTAGCTTTTGGAATGAGAGTATTTCAACAGCTACTCACCGAAGCTAAAAACTATATAAAATATCTATATTTTAATTAATTTTTTAAAATAATTTCATACTTATTAGTTATTAGTGATATGTATGATATTATTTAAAAATATTTAATAAAATGTTGATATTTTATATAGTTTTTAGCTTTTTAAGAAAACGTGTACGAATAGTTAAAGACAATCATTGTGGGACGGATGGAGTATTCAATTCATCTCAAATGATTGATGGTTGATGGTTGATGGTTGATGGTTGATGGTTGATGGTTGATGGTTGATGGTTGACGGAGTATTGAATATTCAATTCAATATTCAATACTCCGTAATACTTCGTGCTTGGCTTCGTCCTTCATCTACATCTTCGTCTTTGTTCGGTCTAGTTTTGTTTAGTTTCACTTTGTAGAACGCTTTTGCCTGTATGTTGTACCATCTTTGTATTGTTGTTTGTTTTTTGACGGTTTTTCGTCTGCCAACTCGTTGGTCTTCGAGGTCCAGGTATGTCTGGTCTCGAATTTTTACCTAATAAAAAAAAGTTTTAACTTTTTAACATGTTTTTTCAAAAGCTAAAAAACCTATAAAATATCAAAATTTTAAATAATTTTTTTAAAATAATTTCATGCTCATTAATAATAAGTATGAATATATTTTTAAAAATATTTAAAACTTTTAATATTTTATATAGTTTTTAACTTCTTAACAAACATGTCAAAAAAATCAAATAACCTATATTTTTAGCCAGAAGTAGTATGATAATGATAGAAGAAGTAAAATAAAAGACATCTAATAATAAGTTGCAGAAAATGTGAAACCTAATGAGCAAATATGTAACCCTTTGTTTAACTTTTCCGTTATTTATATGTAGCAATTTTTAAAATTTTAATGGATTGTTATCTTCATATATTATGTGAATGTATAACTCTAAATAAATTCTTAACACATGTATATAATTTCTAATCCAATTCTCGAAATGAGTAATTTGACTTCTCATTTTGATTCTTTGAAGTTATCGACCCAACTTATAGTGTGAGGATAGGAAGATAATAAATATAAAAATATTATGATTTATTTTCAATAAGTCATATTAGGTGCAATAATATATTATGCATCCAACCATCGGCGGATTTGAGGAGGGGCTTGTAGCTCGGGAAAAAAATCAAGAAAAAAATTTATATGTTTTTTTAATAAACAGAGAAAGTAATTATAAAGATAAAAGAGTAAGTAATTATTTGTTACCATTGCGTATATTCAAATCATTCAAAGATTTGAGCCCCTTCCTTGTTCTTAGATTTGTCAGACAAAAAGTGGATAGGTAGTATTAACATTCTACCCATTTTGTCATGGTTGAACAGTTGAACCTCTTCAAATTGTGTTAATTGCTTCTTTTTTTTCTTCAAATCATTCAAAGATTGGAGTATAAGTACAGAGCTGGAAAATGGTACAAAAAATATCATACTAATCATGTACCAACCGTTTTGGTAATCACTGGTAATCGATGTGGTGGTTAACATCGTGGTGGTACCCGTTGTTATAAGTTGGTATGGTAATGGTAATGCCAAATGAAATACCATGGTTTATATATATATATATATTGTGGTTCAGGTGTACACATCCCCTAGGGTGTACCTTGTGCATAAATCTAGGCCGTTAATAGAGATGAGATAGATGACCACAATTAAAATGACTTTTTTATTTTCCTTTAATCTCTTGTGGGGTCCACCATTAAAAAAGAAACCCTCCGCAACATAACATGTGCGTGTTGCTACCCCCCCACCCCCACCTTTGCTTTTTGTTTTCGTTTTCCTTATTTCTTTAAATATATAAAATATTTGTGAAAAAAATATTTTTCTAAGAATAAATGCTTTTTAAAAACTTGCTTGATTTATTTCGTTTTAAAGATTTGACAATTTCACCGAATAATGTTTCACATATTACCGAATAATGTTCTGTTATCTTTTTTCATCTAGTTCATATAAAAAATTACCAGTTACATTTAATAATCAGTTGGTTTAAACAATTTGTCAAATCCACTGAATAATATTTCACATTCTACCGAATAATGTTATATTTTTTTCCATCCAGTTCAAGTCAAAATTTACCAATTTCACTGAATAATTTGTCACATTCGACCGAATAATGTTTCGTTTTTTCTCTATCAATTTCAGATAAAAAAGCTTCAAATCCCTAAATAATACTTGTAATTTATAAGAATAATACTTCATATTTAACCGAATAATGTCTCATATATCACCGAATAATGTTTGTTTTATGTTGTTTGCCAAACCGAAAGTCGACACATACGTCTAAATAATTTACGAAAAATAAATCAAATTATGCATCTCGAAGACCCTACCCAACCACCCGATTACGCCGATTATAACACAAACCCAAACCCAAACCACCACCACCCCACCCCCACGCCACTTTGAATTTTTTCGTTGGGGACCAATTCAATTTTATTCTTTTCCTTTTATTCCTCTCTCTCTCCCTCTCGGCTCTCTGTTAATTGGAGCTGGACCAGCTGGTCCCCTCTTTGTCATCTTCTTCATTTGGGTAGGAGAGCAGCAATCCATACCCCAACCTCCTTCATTCTTCACCAGCCCCACTGCCTTATCCTCTTTCTGCTTCTAGGAAACCCACACCCTCCTCCCTCTCTCTTCCATCTCACCCTCCATTCTCTTCTTGTCCACCTCTATTCACTGTCGCCTCCGTCACCGAAGCCGCAACCTCCACACCTTCTCCCTTGTTGCGCCCCGAGAGGAAGTCCCAAGTCATTCCTTGCCTCTGTCTCGCTGAGCAAGCAAAAAGTATCACCATCACCGAGCCACCACACCAACACCACCACCACAGCCGCCCCCCTTGTTCCCCTGTTTTGCTGAGAGCCCACACACCCCACCTCTCCTCCGTTTCTGTTCACAACCGAGGGCACTACTTTCAGCGCTTTCATTCAAGCCGCCACGAACAACTGGAGCCACTAGGAGCCGCCGGAGTAGCCCTCGGAACACCCCCGGAATCCGTTTTCGAAGACCTCGGTAATTTCCCTCTCCCTCCCTCCTCATTGCTCTCGTTTCGTTTTTGTTGGCCGGGTTGTGGTCGGAATTTATGTTCCGTCGGGATGGGGAAGTCTGAGCCAGGAAGGCCGCCGGAGGCCTGGGATTCCACCTCTTCTTTTCTCCATCGTTTTCCGTCGGTGAAGCAGAGCTCTTGGTTGATTTTGGGAGGGACGGGTTCAGTCCTTCTTTTTCTTTCTTTTCTTGGGCCGGTTCAGGCTAATTCTTCCGGTTCATTAATCTGAGGAAATGGGTGGCGGGTCTCGGCTTGGGTTTTGGGCCAGGGATCCGGGTCATCGGGTAAAGACTGGGCTTTTGTTTGGGCTGATCCGGATTTTCAAATGGGTTTTGGTTTGGTTTGTTTCTTTGGGTTGTTTTCTGATTATACATATATATATATACACTATGTTTTATGTTAAGTTATATACATATATGTATGTTATTATTTCCGATCTTAGATATATATATATACACTTTTAAAACCTTTGTAAAATAAAATATTAATATTTTCAGAACATATATATATATATATATGTTCTGAAAATATTAATATTTTATTTTACAAAGGTTTTAAAAGTGATATTAATTGATATGGAGTTATAAAAATATTTATGGATTGTTTTGAGATTATATGGATAGTAAGTGTTAAATTATTTGAATATTATTATCATTTTAGGATTTGGTTATAATTATAAATTCTGGAAATTAATCGTTTTATATTGTTTATTGTTTTAAAATAGCATTAATTGGATTATTTATATATGATGCATTTTATGAGGATTAAATATGTGAGTTAGGAATTTTAAAGTGAATTGTTGATTTTGATTTATAAATATGATATGTGAACATAGGATTATTTTGATGATTTAATATTGGAATTTATTTATATTATGTTTTTGAAATAAGAAACATGCCGGAATGATTTCTATAATATGACTTTGGGAAATTGGTTTTAGGGCTTAAATGTTTAATGTCAGGATTTGGATAAACGATTTTAAAAGTATTGTTTGATTCTCTAATTTGAGTTCCTTGAGAGATTGTTTTGAAAATGAGATGATGAAATGAGAGGAACATGGAATGATATTTTGATTATGATGAGATAAGATGGAATAATCTGAAACGAGATATGAGAAGTATGGATGATAGTTAGGGACGCCTTGTGTGAAGTAGATAGACTTATGCATTTGTATGTTATTAGGTGATTGTGATATGTTGGACATTGCTTTCTAATGGCGACTCATTACTTGGATTCTGCTTCTGCCTTGTTCTCTGCTGTTCGGCTTATTCAGGTAAGTTCCTTTATGGGCTTAGTCAGATTCGAAAGAGATTACCTGCTTGTGAATATATGACATACTAGGTGTTGCATAAGCATTAAAGCATGCCATGTAGTATCATGCTAGGATTGCACTTGTGATTGAGCATTCTATTTCTTTATGTGTATGTAACAGAACGGCCGTTATCTGTGATAGTCCTAGAGTCTCTGTTAGGGTCATAGGGTAGCCCAGCCCCATCGGGTGCCCTGAGTCTATCGAGTCGATATGATATGATATGATAGCCCAGCACCATCGGGCAAGAGATGAGATGAGATGATATGATATGATGATGCCGTGGTGAGTGCACCACCACGAGGATATTGCTATGCTATAGCACCGAACTGGCCAGTCTCTGCACTAACGGGAAGGGGTGCAGAGGTAGGAGAGGGATATGCCACTTGACATTCTTTGGGCGCCTTTACAGTTCTTTTCGCATATTGTAAATTAGGATCATGTTAGTGTGATTTAATTCCGCATCTGCATCATCTTTATTATTAGCGTATGTGTATGTTCGCTTGCGGGACAGGGTGTGTTGGGGCCTTGGTCTGATCCCGCTCGCACCAATTGTTTTTAGGTGTGATTGCTCCTTGTCTCTATGGCATGGAAAAATTCCCAGGGCGATTGCAAAGAATCTGTCTAACCCCGCTGATTTGGCTATACTACCTTATAATTTATACTATGGTTTTGACCCGGCTCTGCCGTGGCATTTGTATCTAACCCTTACTTCCGCTTTACATTCATTTAAATTGAATTTCTGTAACTTTGATTGATTGGGGTTCGAAATCCACACTTTGAATACTGATTGATTATTAGAGGTTTGAAACCTCGACCCGTACCTGAATTGCAACATCCGAACGAAGGTATCCAACCTTCGAAACGTATCTCGGATATTTATATCCGGGCCGTTACAAAGTTGGTATCAGAGCGAGGTTGTGCAATTCGGGTACACAAGGGTCGAGTGTATGTTTTGGAAAACCGCCCATTCTACCGAACAATGTTTTGTTTTTTGTACATCAATTTCAGATAAAAAAGCTTCAAATCCCTAAATAATACTTCTAATTTATAAGAATAATATTTCATATTTAACCGAATAATGTCTCATATATCACCGAATATTGTTTTGTTTTATGTTGTTTGCCAAACCGAAAACTCCATATTCTGGCGAATAATTAATCAGATTTCATCGAATAATTTATCAACTCATTACCACTAGTAACCAAAATTCGACACATACATCTAAATAATTTACAAAAAAATAAATCAAATTATACATCTCGAAAACCCTACCCAACCACCCGATTACGCCGACCATAACACAAGCTCAAACCCAAACCGCCGCCACCCCACCCCACCCCCCCCCCCCTAAAAAAAAGAAAGATCCGACAAATAGCCATCAAACATCACCGGTGGAGGCGAAACATCGCCTGTAGGCCAAACATCGCCAGAGGAGCTTTGCCTTCACCTGGGCTCGCGCCTCCGCCTCACCGGAGGAGCTCCGCATCCGCCTCCGCCTCGGCCTCGACTGGGCTCACGCCTTCGCCTCATCTGGGTTCGCTTTGGCTCCACGGGTCCACCGTCGACCTTCACCACTCGCCTCCTCGCTGTCCTTCACCTCTCGCCTCACCGTCGACCTTCATCTCCTCGCCAGTCACCGCCTCCGATTGTATCGACGACCAATTGCCACCATGATTTCGAGTTCTACCAAGTACCAACTGAATGAAAAGCCAAAAGCTAGATTAGGGTTTACACGCTTCTCACGCTCAATCAGAGCAATTGAGCCTTTTTTCATAATTTTTTAAAAAAATTCCCCTATTAACGTGGCATTATCCTATCCCTCCATTTAATATAGATCGACGATCCAGATTTGTGCACAAGGTACACCTTAAGGCTTAAGCCTTGTGCACAAAAGATCCATACTCTCTCTCTCTCTATATATATATTATTGATGATGATTTTTTTATTATATCAAATAACAACCTAAACTCGAGGGCTTGTGAGCGGTGACTCGACTTCTATTTTGGATTGTAAGAGATGAAACTTGGAACTTGCAGTAATATTACGAGCGTTTGGTTTGTTTTAGTTAAATGTTAACTTTGAACTTCATAATAGGTGTAAACCACAACTTAACTTGGTAATCATTTTTTCATTCGATAACCTTAATGGTTATCGTCCGCTAATCGTGGAGTTTCAAAAAATACAAATTGAAATGTAGCTCAGTAGCCATGGTAATGCACCGGTGGTAACCGCAAACATTGTTACCAATGTCTGTGGTTACCATGACTGGTGGTCGGTACGTGGTAAAAAAATTAGTGTACCACCATTTAGTGATTAATATGTGGTAATAACCATTTGGTGGTGGTTATCGTACCATGCCAACCCTATAAGATAATCAGAGGAGACGAAGGAAGGAGAAGTAGTATACTATCTGCCTCATGTCTTTCCATAATCATAAATCATAGAAGGGTTGAAAAATCCAAACAAACTAGAATATTATAAAAAGAGATTTGAACAGGTTGCACTTAGGCTCCGTTTGGCAAAATAAAAACCCAACGGGTTGGAAGGAGGGAGAAGCGGGCGCGGGGCGGGCTAAGCCCGCTTAACGGGTTGGAAGTCGTGTCCAAACCCGTTCGCAAATGCGAGTGCGGGTAGCTCGCGGGTACCCGTAAAAATAACTAGGGGTGGACACAAATCCCGTAAATTCCCGGCTCATCTCGATCCCGGTGGAAAAAAAATAGTGAATCCCGTCCCGCAAAAATTATGGAGGACGGGACGCAGATTTTCTATTCCACAAATCCCGTCCCATTCCGCATATATATATATATATTATATAAATATAGCTGGAGATATATGATATATTATATAAATATATACACATTGGAGATATATGGAATGTGTATACATAGATATATGGTGTATACATGCATATACACTGCACGTATAGTGCACGCACAATAGAATTATATGGTGTATACATGTATACAGTGCACATACACTGCACCTACAGTGCATGTATATATATTCTACATACGTGGAAACTAAATACACCCCAAATCATGCACGTCATTCCAACGTCTAGGGTTGAAGTGAGTTAATTAATTTTTTTTAGAGTGCTAATTAATTGGAAAGGTCTGCACGTTATTTTTGACGTGCACTTTTGATGGGGATTTGCGGTGTATCTAACAACACCCTTGTACATAACAACAACATTGTAGAATTATATGTAAGTAACTTTTTTAAAAAAAATTGAAAAATTAATATTAATATTATTTATTACATGTATATAATTATATATTAATTTTAATAACAAAATGGCGGGTACCCGCTGCGGGCCTAGCGGCCCGCAACGGGTTCATTGCTTTGTCCATGCCCGCTGCGGGCGCGGGTCGGTCCTAGCAGCCCGTATGGGCTTTGACCTATGTCCAAGCCCGCTCGCAAATGCGGGCGGGCGAGGCGGGCCGAGCGGGCCTACTCGCGTTTACCTAGGTCTAGTTTATCATCATACTAACCCATTAACATATAGTTAACACAAATAATCCATCAGCTTTAGCTACCCATAAGCTTTGCCAAACGGAGTCTTAGCCAATCCCAATTACCCCGTAAACACTGAATATTCAACATCAGTAACCATCCACTCACTATGCCTATTTGTAAACAATCAGAGAAAAACATTTAACTTAGATTTTGAATTAATACTTCAAAATTTCCAAGGTGTAACACATCGAACCCCAATTTAAAAAAAAAAACCAAAAATTGAAAAACCCTAAATCGATGAATACCTAAAATTGGAAAAAAAAACCTAAATTGATTAATCTAACAACAAATTTGTCAAGTTCACCTTTTTCTTTGCTTATTTCACTCAGATTGGAATTTACCAACTACACATATTTGGCCAGCTCCCCCAAATTTGCAGAGGATATATACTCCACTTTCTGAGCGAAATGCAGAGCATCTCCACTTTCTGGCTTTGAAGCCGAAGTGACTGAACTTTGCTCTAGCGGTTAGGGGTGACTTTGATTCTGGGGTTGAAGGGTTACTGGATTATGGTTCCAACTCCAACTGAAGGTTCGCAGGATCTCCCGATGGTGAACGAAGGCAGTGATGGACTGATGGGTTTTGCATTATGCAAGGATATAAGGGACAATTTGATCATTTACTCCCAACTTGACAAAAGAACTAACGGAAGATGGGGTGTGGGTGGCTGGTTGAAACGGAAACCTTTACATGAATATGGGTGATTTTCTGAAAATTTTATTTTACGAGCGGTTTTGTGAAAAACACCTTTAAAAATAAAGGTAGTTTTCTGTAATTTATCCTTATAATTTTTGTTTCATTTAACTTTCTTCTATTAAAAATGACTAATTAAATCGGTCATTGGTTCAATCCCTCGTCAGCTTCACTTTATATAATTCTTATATATATATATATATATATATATATATATATATATATATATATATATATATATATATATATATATACAAAAAAAATTCTCATTTTTTCATTATTTTTTATTTTTTATAATTTTTTTCTACTAAAAATGACTATTTAAATCACTAATTTAAAATTTTTTCCAATATATTAAATTTTTTTTCATATATACATAAAAAAAATATTTCTATTAATAAATTTTAGCCCCCCTAAACTACATCCTCGATTTATCACTACATCAACACCACCCGATTTCTGACCCAAAGCTTCTTGCTTTTGCAGGAAAGTGGGTTACTAGATGCATGGTGGGTAGGGATGGTAATGGATCGGGTGATGGGTGGATGATCTACTTCCGTCACCTGACCCACCACCCAAAATCCTTCACCCTATCTGACCCATCACCCATCAAATATTTCACCCCCCGTCCACCCATCATCCATCGGGTGATCGGGTGGATCGGGTGATAATTCCGGTGAAATACAATACATCAAATTCATCAAAAAAATTTATTGAAAAACGTATATTGAACACATCGACGAATAAACATTAATTAGGAGCCCATTACATTCACGTTTCCATTTTAATTAGGAGCCAATTGCATTGGATATCTTCAAATAAAAATTGCATAACTTACTTTATGACAAGATATTTCCATTTTAATCGTTTGATAGATATCTTGAATTAGGGTTTAGGGGTACATTGGTAATTTTACATATAAAATATAATTATATAATATAAGTCGAGTGACAGATCAGGTGATGGGTTGGGTGACGGGTGGGGAATGTCTTCACCCGAATCCGACCCGACCCATCACCCATTTAATATCTGCTTTGTTTCGGATTTTCACTTACTTTTTCGGGTCGGGTGAGACGGATATCCGTCGGGTGCGGGTAAAATTGTCATTCCTAATGGTGGGTTAATAAAGTCACACACCACCCAAATTATTGAATTGTTAAAAAATTACAAATCCAACGGAATATCATTGAAGAAAATGAATTAAAAACGTGAAAATACCAAAGATATAATGGAAAGGGAAACAACTCTACCAAGATTCCTACTCTAGTTGTTGGATACAAAATTTCAGATTTGTTTTGATTTTGCCAATAAAAAAATACTTCACTTTTTAGTATAAAAATTAATGGTATCTTTTTCTGATTGTATGGAGTTTATTTAATACAATAATAATGTAATTAAAAAAAGAATTAGGTAAAACAACTACAATTCCAGTGAGTATCACTGTTCCGAATTCCTCCCCGTCCCTGTACCCTCTCACAAATCATCTCACTCTTTATCATTTTTTTAATTTTTAAAATTTTAATTATCACTCCATCCGATCTAAAATGTAAGATTTTTTTTATTTTTGGCACGTATTTCAATGACCTAAAAACTATATACAATATTAATTTTTTTAAATTTTTTTTACAATCTAATACTTCTTACTAATAAATATTAAACTATAAAAAAAATTAATAAAAAATAATATTTTATGCAATTTTTTAACACATTAAAATATGTGCGGGAAAGTCAAAAATCAAACATATTTAATAGGAGGGAATATTTTTTTATTTTGGGGATGAAGAGAGACATTCAGAGGGTCTGTTCCTTTGGGGACATGTGACCTCATTCGGTATAATTCCACTTAATGAATTCCACATTCTCATTAAGTGATACGTACTATATTGGTTAAATAAAGTAACATTCCATATCCCTTTATAAAAAAAATAGTTTCATACCACTTATTTAGTAAAAAGAAACAAAATTCAAACTCGACAAATATTCAGGGGTGTTTATAATTTGGTTCGAATCGCATTTTTTAACTCAACCTAACTATTAAACTGAATCTATGTTGGAAGAGAAGTGTTTTTTCAATTCTCCTCAATTCACTTGATATGATGAACAAACATACATATTAAAAAAAAACCTAAACATAAAACTGTCGTCCACTACAAATAGCACTTTCATCAAATTAACCCACTAAATAATAACTAACTAATTCCTAAAATCTCTCAAACTAACCGGCCATTATCATGAACTAACCTATAATTGGCCACACAAATCTAATTAATCTAATTAGATAATTTTGAATCATATATTCCTAACATTCGTCTTCAATTTCTTCCAGCGGACGCACTTCATCGTCTTCAACGTCTTCAGACCCTTCAACTTCAAATTCTTCGGATCGATGCACTTCGGATCTTGATCGATCTTCTCATCGTCTTCGAATTCTTCAAATTGATCTTGATGCACTTACTCACCTTCAATTCCTTCCTGATGCACTTCCTCGTCGCCTTCAATTCTCGATGCACTTCTCATCGACATCTTCAAAACCAGACTCTCATCGTCGGAGCCCTTCTTCTTCGACCCGACTTCTTCGGTCGGGGACTCTCTTCTCGGAGTTCTTCTTCTTCTTCTTCGACTGGACTCTCCATCATAGAAGCCCTAACTGCCCCTTTGGCTGGACTCTCCTCTCGGAGCCCTTCAACTGCGCGCCTTTTTCGGCCTTCGCCTTCTTCTTCGGCGTTCTTCGGACTTCATCATTTTCGGTCACAAACATACACATGGATCGATGGACTCTTATCGGAGTCCTCGTTCTTCGGCCGCCTTCTCCAATCGACCACATCTTCTGCCTTCTTCTCATCGGCGGTGCCATTGCCCGAACTCTTCTTCTCGGGCACTTCAACCTTCGGGAACTTCATCTCCAGATCAACACTTCTTGGCCTTCATCTTCGGCCTCTCTTTCATGCAATGGAAAGTTTCATCACTTTGGAATACCGTGCACCATCTCTCGGCCTCCTCACCACGATTCTGTTAGATGTAATAACAACTCCACAGGCCCAATTATAAATAGGTCATGATGTACACCTCCTATATATATATATATATTCTAATGATAGCGAAGGCAACCCCAACGGGGATTATTCACTCTGACATGGTATCAGACTTTCTCTAAGGTTTTCCAAAAATTTTTCCCTAGCCTATCATCGATCCTCTCATCCTCTCCGCCGCCAACCACCACTCATTGGCCTCCCTCTCTGTCGCCGACCACTCCTCTCCCTGTCGCCGACCCTCCCTCCTCCCTCTGTGGGCTTCTCCGTCCCCTGACAGATTTCCAACTACCCAGATTCTCCTCCACCCTCCCTGTCGCCGACCCTCCCTCCTCCCTCCGCTGGCTTCTCCGTCCCCTGACAATTTGCCCCTCTCTCACTTGCTCTCCCTTTTCCGCCAAACCCTAATTCGGAGGATCTGACACTGTGTCCTGTCACCATCGACACTGCGTCTTATCACCCTTGCCACTGTGTCCTGTCACCCTATCTGTGACGGTACTCTACCTTGCACCAGCAGATCTACGACGGTTATGGCTTTTTACAATCAATAACAGCCTCCCGTCGTGGTTATCGCCCCTTCAAGTCATTTACATAGGGGGTATTCCCCCATTGGAGCCCATCCCCAGGGCTACCCGGCCTATGCGCTTCCGCCTCCCCCTTACGCCTCTCCAACGAGGCCATACCCGAGCCAACAGGGACTCCTCGGGCCCTCTCCGCACCATCTGGATCAGGCCTTCGCAGCGGGATCATCGCCATCATCCCGACACAGGCAACCAACCACCCTGACACCTATGGGCGTGTTACCTGTTGATCCGAATTGGTACATGGATAGCGGAGCCACTGCGCACATGTCGCACAACCCATGTATAATTTCTGTCCCTGCTTCTAAGAGCCTTTCTACATCCATTATTGTCGGCAATGGTGAACGCATTCCTACCTTGGGTCTTAGGAAAACCACATTACCGACCCCTACCACCGACCTAAGCCTTAACAACATCCTCGTCTCCCCCGGCTTAATAAAGAACCTTGTTTCCATTCGCCGCCTCACCACAAACAATAATATCTCCATTGAGTTTGACCGCTTTGGGTTTGCTGTCAAAGATTTCACAACTGGGGCCCCGCTCATGAGATGTAATAGCGCTGGAGACCTTTATCCTGTCACCTCAAATATTTATCCTGTCACCAAAAACATGCATCCTGTCACCTCTCCTGCAGCAACCAATTTATCAGCAGTTGCTCGTTCCGCATCTCTCTGGCACGCCCGTCTTGGTCACCCATGCTCTCCGACTTTTGAGTCTTTTAGGTCCAGGCTTATTCCCTGTAATAAAGCCCCTCCCTCCACTATTTACCCGGCGTGCCAACTTGGCAAACACACTAGATTGCCTTTTGCCACGTCTTATACTCAGGTGCAAGCTCCATTTGACATCATTCATGGTGATCTATGGACTTCTCCCATGATCAGTCATGATGGTTTCCGTTATGCGCTTGTGCTGGTTGATGCTTTCTCTCATTATTTTTGGGTGTTTCCCCTAAAGTACAAATATGAAGTTGTTACCCGCCTTATGGCTTTTCATAGCCTTGTTCGCACCCAATTCAACCTCCCTATTAAACCCTTTCAATGTGACATGGGCGGTGAGTTTAACAACAATGCCCTTAAATCCTTCTTCTCTACTCTGTTGTGATGTGTGGATGATTGTCCCACATCGGAAAATACGGAACCCCGGGCCTTGCATATAAGTCAGTGGGTTACTCCTCCTATTGCCAATTGGTTTTAGGATGGAACCCCGTTGGTCTTATGTGCTTGGCTTGGGTGCGCATAATGCGCTCGGACGTGTGGACCCCCCACGTTATATGGCCCACCGGGATTTATCATGGTATCAGAGCGGTACGGTTCGGGACCCTGGTCTAACTACTGGGCTAGCCGGCCTTAAGGCTCTTACGTCAAGTGCAATTGGCATATATTGCGGGGCCAGGCAGTTGCACTTGAGGGGGCGTGTTGTGATGTGTGGATGATTGTCCCACATCGGAAAATACGGAACCCCGGGCCTTGCATATAAGTCAGTGGGTTACTCCTCCTATTGCCAATTGGTTTTATGATGGAACCCCGTTGGTCTTATGTGCTTGGCTTGGGTGCGCATGATGCGCTCGGACGTGTGGACCCCCCACGTTATATGGCCCACCGGGATTTATTCAGTTCCGCTTCTCTTGTCCCCACACCTCCTCCCAGAATGGGAAAGCCGAACGGAGCATTCGCACCCTTACCACTTACATGATGACTCTCCTTATCCATGGGCCTGTCCCCCTGCAGTATTGGCCTCATGCTATTGAATCAGCATGCTATCTTATCAACATCACTCCTTCCACAACCATCCAGAATTGGTGCCCTGTTGAGATCTTATTCTGAGTCACTCCTAAATACGACCACCTTCGTGTGTTTGGCTGCCGGTGTTACCCCAACCTAGCATCTATTGCTCCTCATAAACTTGCTCCTCGATCCACACCTTGTGTTTTCATCGGCTACCCTCCAATCATATAGGGTATAGGTGTTTTGATCCCATTACCAAACGTGTCATCTTCTCTCGCCATGTCATATTCGATGAGACCACCTTCCCATTTTCTAGTCCCCCTACATCCCCAAACACCCCTCCCCCTTCTGATGACTACCCTACGCCCCACCTCCTTCACCAACTACATCCCTCTTCCTCTCCGAATGCTATTACATCTCCGGCAAGGGTACCCAACCCTCCCTTACCTCAACCTGCAGCACATATCCTGCCACATGCTATCCATATCCCGCCGCCTACAGCCCCCGTCCAGCCCACTACAGCCCCCGTCCTATCACCTCAAGCCTCTATCCCGTCAGCTGCAGCCCCTGCTCTGCCACCTAACCCCACCCAGCCGGTCAACCAGATCCAAACTCGGAGCATGAGTGGCATCTTTCGCCCTAAACAGATTTTTAACCTCTCTGTATCTCACATATCACTCATCCCTACCTCCCACAAAATAGCCGCCTTAGACCCGAATTGGAATGCTGCCATGCTAGATGAGTACAAGGCTCTTATTAGCAACAACACTTGGGTCTTGGTTCCTCGGCCTCTTGGGGCCAACATTGTGTGGTGCATGTGGCTCTTTCGGCACAAGTTTCGATCTGACGGATCTCTTGAGCGCTATAAGGCGCAACTGGTCACCAATGGGAACTCTCAGTAGGTGGGGGTCGATTGTGATGACACTTTTATCCCGGTTGTCAAACCGGCTACCATCCGTACCGTCTTGCATCTCGATGTCTCCAGGGATTGGCCTATTCATCAGCTTGATGTCAAGAATGCGTTTCTTCATGGTCATCTGAATGAGACAATGTACATCTTCCAGCCGCCTGGTTTTGCTGACAGGACCAAACCAGGCCATGTTTGTCTCTTGAAGAATTCTCTGTATGACCTTAAAAAGGCACCTCGGGCGTGGTATCTTCGTTTTGCTACTTACCTACACATGCTTGGCTTCGTCAGTAGCAAGAGCGACTCCTCTCTATTTGTCTTTCGTCGAGGTAATCAGCTTGCTTATCTGCTGTTATATGTCGATGATATCACCCTTACTGCATCTTCAAAGACTCTTCGTGCTACCATCATTAATCAACTCAGCAAGGAGTTTGCTATGTCTGATCTCGGGCCTCTTAGCTTCTCTTTAGGCGTCTCTGCATCTTGATCTGCATCTGGTTTGTTTCTCTCCCAGGAGAAATATGCCAAGGAGATTATTGCCAAGGCTAACATGGCTAACTGTAAGCCTGCTGCAACGCCTGTTGAGACCACTGCCAAACTGGCCCAAGCTGCAGGTCAGCCTGTGTCTGATCTGACTTTGTACCGGAGCCTTGCTGGTGCTTTACAGTACTTGACATTTACTCGTCCTAATATTAGTTATGCTGTTCAGCAAGTCTGTTTATTTATGCATGACCCCAGGGAGTCTCACTTTGCTGCTCTTAAGCGCATTATCAGGTATGTTCAGGGTACTACTTCTCTTGGCATCACTATCACCCCATCAACTTCACCTCTCTCCATGGTTGCATACATGAATGCTGATTGAGCTAGCTGTTCGGACACCAGAAGGTCTACGTCCTAATATTGTGTATTCCTCAACGACACTCTTGTTTCTTGGCCTTCCAAGAGACAACATGTTGTCTCCCTCTCTAGTGCTGAAGTAGAGTACCGTGGTGTTGCCAATGTCATCGCTGAGTGCGCTTGGCTTCGCAACCTGTTGCTTGAGCTCCATTGTTGTAAAGACCAGAAAAGTTAAAATATTATTCTCTTACAATATTAAATTATGATCGATTTTAAAATTAAGATTCTAGAAAATTTGAAATTTCCGTCCTCGAGCAACTGAATTTTATTTAAACGAACTTCTATATAGTTTTGAATTGGGTTTTAGAAATGGATTTTGATTTTCGGAGATCGAGCATTAATAAAATTCATTTAAGCTCCGAGTTTTGATTGAAATTTATTTAATTCCGGTTATCTTGAAATTGAAGTAAAATTTGATTAAATTTGTTTTAGTCAGGATTCGATCGGACGAGCGGGTTTCGAGTCTTTTCCTTTAGTAGACCCAATTCTTTATTTCTTTCCCTTTTCTTTTATTTCTCTCTCTCTCTCTCTCTCTCTCTCTCTCTCTCTCTCTCTCTCTCTCTCTCTCTCCCCTGCGGTCCCCTCCCTTGCCTCACACCTGCAAATTCACCAGCTAGTAGTGTTGTCTTCATGTGGTGCAGCAGAGCAACAACCCTCACACCCTCTTCATAAAAAAAAATCTGATTTTGCCCTTCACAATTTTACCACAAGACAAACACTAAAACACAACCCCTCTCCCACCTCCCTTCGGAAGCTGCTGAACCCACCTCCCTCCTCCTTGTTCCACGCCGCCAGCCACCACCTCACCACCCCTGAGCCACCACCGAGCCACCACCTTGCTCTGTTTTCTTGTCGCCCCACCAGCCGCCCTCTCCACCCCAGCGCAGCCTCACCAAGCTCCATCGAACCCTGTTTCCGGCCACCCACCTCCGCGGAGTCCACAACGAGCCGGAGCAGCCGGAAGATTCGCCGGAGACGGAGCGCGAGCCCACCGACCTCCCCATCTCTCCCGTTTCCGATCCCAGCCGCGGTAAGCTCGAATCCCTTCTCCTTCTTCGTCCTCAAGCATCGCAAAGGCCTTTTTTTTTCTTACACCCTCCGTCATCCTAGGCCACCCCGGTGATATATCCACCTCGACGAGCCCCATCGGGCCTCCGGCGCACCCCCGACGACCTTGAACCTCCTTCACGGTGAGCCCCATGCCTCCTTCCCTTCCTTTAGTTTCTCCTTGTCTGTCGATTTTGGGTTCTTGTCGAGTGGTCTAGCTAGGGGTGAGGGAGAGAGGACGGGCGACCAGAGAGAGAGAGGGGCGGCGAGCGGGGAAGAAGATGCTGACTGGGAGTGGGGTCCACCTCCTTGTTTTCTTTCTGATTTCAAAACCGGATTGGGTAAAAGGAAAGGGAGCTGTTGGGTTGGGCTAAGAAATTTGGGTCGGTTTTAGGAACTAAAAAGGGGAAGTTGGGCTTTATTTTTTTTTAACAAAAATCTGGTTGGGAGTTTTATCAAATTGGGCATGGTTTGGTATACGATAAAAAGGGAGGGGTCGGTTTATAATTTTATAAAATAAGGGGCTCATGCTTATTAAATAAGATGGTTGGTAATTTTAAGGGGTTGGAAATATTATTTGAAAGTGTTTAATAAAATGGATTGATTTTGGCAATTTTATTATATTTAAATATTCATTGAGATGGGTTATTATATAATGTTTATAAATGGGTTTTGGCCAAATATGATTTGAAGAATTATTTGAATATGAGTTGACTAAGAGTTAATGTTTTGTAAATAAGGTTTGAGAAGTTGGATTTATTTTGGAATTTAAAATGTCGGAATTATTTCTATAATATGATTTTGGGAAATTGGTTAAGGCTTAAACGTTTAATGTCGGAATTTGGCCAAGTATGATTTGAGAAAGTATTTTGAACATGAGTTGACTTAAATTGGGATTTATGAGTTGAAAATATGGTTGGTATGGTTTTATCAAGGGATTTGATTGGAAGATGATTTTGGTCGATTTGATCATATCGAAAAGGTTTTGAAAAACGGTTTTACTATCGGTCGGTTTTGAGGATGTTGAGAACATGGGTTCGTGTGTATGAATGTTGGTCTGGTAGCTTATGGAAATGACTTGATGATAGGTGTGTATTGCTTTTGGATTGCTTTGGACTTGCATTTGGGCCCTTGCTTGTGTTATCTTGCTGTTCTGCATCAACAGGTAAGTATCCTACGGGACTTACTCAGTAACCTGGACCTCCTGCCTGATGTGTCATGTAATGTGTAGTTTTGTTGCATATTAAAGCATGCCATGTAGTATCATGCTAGGATTTCATTGTACTGAGCATGTGTTTACTTTGTGTGTTTGAAACAGAACGGCCGTTATCTGTGATAGTCCTAGAGTCTTTGCTAGGGTCATAGGGTAGCCTAGCCCCATCGGGTGCCCTGAGTCTATCGAGTCGATATGAGCATGATATGATCGCCCAGCACCATCGGGCAAGATTTACGTATTATATATATATATGTTATGATGATACCGTGGGTGAGTGCACCACTACGAGGATATGCTATGCTATAGCAACGAACTGGCCAGTCTCTGCACTAACGGGAAGGGGTGCAGAGGTAGGAGAGGGATATGCCACTTGGCATTGTCTTGGGCCCTTTATATTTCTTTTCCGCATATTATATATACTAGGGGCATGATAGTGTGATTTAAATCTTGTACCGCATTAGTCATCTTTTATTTAGGCATAGGCATGTTATGTGGCCTCAGCGCGGTCAGAGGACCCGCAGGCGATCACCAGGCCTGACTTCGTGGATAGTGTTAGGTACCGCTCTTGTTGCTCCATGCTTCTGTGACGGGGAAATCTTTTGGCGAATCGAAGAATCCGACTAATATATTCTAACTTGACAAATGACAATCACCCACTTTGTTTTGGTTTTAACCCGGCTCTGCCGTGGCTTTTGTATCTAAACCGTACTTCCGCTTTACTTTCGTTTAAATTGTATTTCTGAGACTTCGACTGATTAGAAGTTTGAAACCTCGACCCGTACCTGAATTGCAACATCCGAACGAAGGTATCCGACCTTCGAAACGTATCCCGGATATTTATATCCGAGCCGTTACAAAGTTGGTATAAGAGCGAGGTTGTGCAATTCGGGTACGCAAGGGTCGGGTGTATGTTTTGGAAAACCGCCCACGGATTTCGAAGATTTGAAAGCGTTTTAAAGGGGCAAAATGAACTTAATATGTCTAACTCAATTGGACTAAGTAATGAACTTGACTTGTTATAAAAGAGGAGAACCGACTAATAAGGGATCGAGTGGGTAGAAACGGCGTTAGACCATCCCTTTTGGATGTAGTCGGAAATGGGTAGGCGAAATACTAGCTTGTTCTTTACAGATGGGTCGCGATGACTTCAAGGAGATCATTATAATTGTCATTAACTGATTCTATGTTGAGTGCTTGATATGCTAAAGATTGATTGGTATGTCCTAACTGTTTGATGAATATTGAACGATTTGTGCGAACGGAATAGCGGGAGTACCCTCCTTCTTATATGGTTAAGTTCAGCTTTTGTGGAACCGCCCCTTTCCTTATGAACCCTTTTGACAATTCAATCGAGTCCTCCCTTCGAATATCGGTCTTCCACGGGAATTGGGTTGGTAAACACATGGTGTCGGGAATCATGATTGAATATAGAGGTTGTCCGAGAGAGTATTGGAAGACGGTCCTTGATGAAATTCCGAGCTAGAGAGTGAGATGTTTACGAGGCTGTCGTTATCAATTCTTATGACGATCCATCAGTGTTCTCTTGTCACGGAAAATTCGTATCCGAGTCTCACGGGAAAGATGGGTAATGAGTCAGTTGGGAAGAGTCAATGTTGCCCTTATGGACTTCTATCGGGTTATCTTGATTGCTCTGTCCATGATTATGTGATCCTATATGCATTAATCCTTGATCAACAGGTTGATCCTTAGTTTGAAATTGTGCTTATGTGCCTTAATGTTCATAATGACTATTGTATGGGTTCGAGCTACATTTATCATACCCAAGTCATCCCGACATGATTTACTTAGTATATTGCATCGTCATACTAGGGCACGAATAAATATGTCATATGCTAGGATGTCGTCTAATTGATGTCCTTCCTGTGAATAGGTTCATGATAGTGTGATTGTTCAGTTCTAGTATCATGATAGAGTGAGTCCCTTACTTGATGGATACGTGTTACAATTTGATGTCAACGTGCCTTATATGCTACGTAATTCCCGGTACACGTTATGATGATGATCTTTAATGTGAATTCGTAGTTGTATAACATTCTGTACCCATGCTTGTCTCATTGCTTAGGTCTCGTGTTATGCCTTACTTTCTGTCATGGTTATAGGTTGTCATAGCATGTCTACTTGGCCTATTGTATTGCTCGTATGATTGGTTAGAAACTTGAACCACATGATATGAGTCTATATGATTTTTACTTTTTCTAAATTAGGTCCATGATAGTGTGATCGACTCTTCTTTATATGAATGCCTCATAAGATGTGCTCTTTAACATGCTAGCCAATGATGCCTCGATGCTTATCATTCATCTTGTGACAAGAATCTATAGCATGCCCATCTATTCCGAATTCGTCAGATTAACTATTGTTGATTATTTTGCAAGTTAAAATTGCGTGTGATTAGTTGTGTTGAACGGAGAATATGTGTTATAATTGAACCTTGAGGAATGCATGTTTTGTCATATTATGTGTTAATTCGAGCTCATGTCCCCATATTCTAGTCATGTCGCCATGTTGCTTAGACTTGCTCTATACCTCGTTGCGTTTTCCTCTCGTGCCACTATGTCGTTGAGATGTGATTGAATGAACTCTTGCATACCGACGTATTAACTAGTCAAGTGCATGTATGTACCATATGTTATATTGAACCACTAGTAACATGTCGGGCCCTTGGTTGTGACTTGTGCGAGTTCTACTTTGCCTACCTTATTGTTGATTCTCTCTTGAACTAGGTCCTTGATAGTGTGGCTCTTTCCTCTTCCCGTTCTTTTAACATGTTTCACTCGTCTTGATTAGCTTAATGTTGAATTCGAGGATTGACTAGCCTTCCGTGATGGTTAAACCTAGCATGCTTGAATGGTTAAAATGTCTACTACTCTATGTTATTCTCTCGTGCTTGCATGAACCTATGACTTGACACCCCGCTTGATCACACACCACTCTACATCATGATTTTGCATCTGCATGACGCATGAATATCGGAATGAACCTAGTTGAACTACATTAGTTGTACTCCTGTTCGATATATGCTATTAGTATCAAGTAAGACTTATGATTCCAATATGACCCGCTAAATGATCACGTGTTGTACTTGTTCTATGATGTGATAACTATTGTACCATATACGTACTCTATGATGGTTCATTCTTAGCATGATTATAATCTAGCATCCATGATGTCCTTCTTGTTACTTTTGATGATGCCTCATGTTTCGTGAATATTATGTTGAACTCCTCTAAATGATTCTTGTCTATGCTTGTATCACCTTATGTATCGCTAGTATCATGTAGGGTCTATGCTCTCTAAATGTATCTCGTCGCATGATTACATGTTATCCTTAACCTACTATGTGATCATTGTTGTTAGGTGTGATAGTTACTATGTTGTTCTTATGTGTCCTCGTATGACGTTTCATCTAATTGTTATAATATACCTTGCCACGATATATTTGGACTCATTTGTTGATGTGTATACCATGCTCTTACATTGATCATATACATGATGCTCGTTATTTTCACTAAATTTCGCATGACTTCGAATCATATATGATCATTGCTGGTTCCGTCTATCTTGCTTGAAGTTGCTAGGCATATCTGTTTCCATGGAATACTAGGATGTTAGCTTATTTCAGATACATCAGCATCGGACTTGATTGTGTCTATGATATGAATACGAATGTTTCCCCGGGATAGGTACCTGATAGTATGAATTAGTGTGATTGATGTGCTCTATGATGAATTCATTTTGTTTGTCACAGTTGGGACCTTATAGACTTTCTTAAGGGCATCGTTACTATTCCCGAGTCAGAGTCTTGTCTCTAGTCGTGTCATCTTTAGATTTGGTCCATTTTGTCTCCGAAAGAAATGTTGGGTCGTCCGCTCTTGTCACTCCCCTATCTCCGCTAACTTAAACTCCTACGCGTTACCTTGGATGAGCGACCGCATGGAAAAAGGGATCGGGAAGTCGAATAGTGATAGAGCAGCGCAGCGGAAGCGTGGGCCCATAACCCACGGACCTCAGGATCGACGAGGTCGACGGAACAAGCCTGATTCGAGGTTTACGAGTATTGAGTACGATATGACTTGCAAGAGAGAGCGTCCTCTATTCGAATTGCTAACCCTTTCTGAGCTTGTTGATGGTGTACTGCACTGGCTTGATGTGGGAAATTGCGTGTTGATGTGATGATTTGGTAATGATTATTGCCTGATTTATCTGTTGTCTATGATGATATATATGATTCGGTGCCTTATTGTCCTAATGTGCCATGATGACTTGATGTGATGCTATTCTGAGTTGCTAAGCATGATCAAAATTCCTTTCCTATAAAGCATGAACTGCAAATGTTGTGAAACCTGGATTGTTTATCTGATAAGGTTCTGATGAAACTTGCTAGTTTGAATTGACTTTATTCATATATGGTGTTATGTGATAATTTTGAGCATGACGGTAGACTTTTGATACATGTTGCAATATCTAATGATGAACTAATGATGCCATTTAATATAAATGCTAGTTGATATGATGTAGCCCTTATGTGCAATAATGTCCATGATTGCTTCTTTTTGAAACATGTGAGTGAGGTCCTTTTTGGTAGGGTGGTCAGAGAGTGGAGAAAGGTTTTAAGTGATTAGGATGATCGACGGTGGTAAGGGAAAGTTGCCGAAGAGGGGTGTTGGCTTAAGCAGGAGCGGGTGAGTTTTGAGAACTATAAGAGGTAATGCTTGGTGGTTTTCGATGAGCTCTTAGGTGAATCTTGGATAAGGGATATGGGTAGGATAGGTTGGTAAGGTAGTGACCGAGGAAACTTTATTGAAGATGCGTGGTTAGAAGGGTTCTACGTTGTGATATCTTGGGAAGAGTGAGAAATGTAAGAAATGACCTTTGGGGGTATCGAGGACATAGTATGCACAGGTGCTCGGGTGTGAAAATAGAGATGAGGGTTGGATTCTTAGAGGTGGATTGCTAGTAAGAGTTCTTGGTGGAATGAGGGGCGAGGTTGGGGTATTGAAATAAATTAGGACTTCTTTTGAGGATGTTACCTGAGCTGATGTTGGTAAATCTAGATGAGGCTGGTTTTGATGTAGGAATTGAAATCGAGCGAGCGGGGTTTGTGTTTATTTTGCCTGGTGGTGATGTGAAAGCTTTCTTGATTATGTGTTTTATTAAAATGTACTGGCATGATGTTAGATGGTGACCATGATAAACCTGTATGGCATGATATTACATGTTGATATGCAATACTGAGTTAAAATTGGTAGTGACAACTATGAACATGATATAATGATCAATTGCTATCCTACTATGTTGTTCTAAAAGCATGTTATAATGTGTTGAATGAATCATGAAATGATGATATGTTGCTATGTGAGAGCATGATGTTATATTATGATTAGGAGATGTTAAATGATGAATATTGAATTGGATCGTGAATATGACTTATATATATGTATGAGGTAATGGTGCGTGATTGCTAAGTGCTCGTTATATGACATTGTATGAGTTGAGATGATGTTTTGCGAGTATGCGGATATTTTGGTGATTGATATATTGATTGACCTTCCCCTCTGCCGAATCTTAATAGCTTGACCTTGTTGTGTTGATGTGTTGACAATAAGTTTTGGTTCGTTAATTCTATGATGAGAGATACTTTTATGACTTCTGGTGTGATGTTAAGACGTTGTTATGATTTTTTATGTCGTTGAGATGCATATTACGACCTTTAGTACGATATGGAGATGTTGATGTGACCTTGTGGCACTACTCTGGTATATGTGAGACTTGCCGTATGATGTGTTGATTGGAGATTGGTTGGTTATACATTGTGTATTTCTTATGGCTTATGCATCTTGCTTGAATTGAGACTGATAGATTGATTCGATTCTGGAAACTAGGAAGAGAATATGGGATTAGCCCTTAGAGGTGGATGATTCCACCTCCTATCTTCTGAATTTGATTGATTGGTATGTGTGAAGCTGATTTGGTTTTCGGAAGAGTTTGACGAAATCTTGATTTGGGAGGATTTGATTTGATTTTGGTGTAAAGTTGCTTGATTAAAAATTGAATTTGAAGATTTTGAGCGGTTTTAAAAAATGGCCAACTTGGGGTTTTAAAGAAGTTGAGAGTTTCAATGATTTGGATGACAATCTTTCTATTTACAAAACACTTTGAGGTTTACGAACTGGATTTACAATATGACGTCTCATGAAGTGGATACAAGCATTGTATAGGGGCGCTTATAGATTGCTTGCTAAGACCTAGTCGGACGCTATAATGCTTTTAGAGTTGTGGTACTTCCGAAAGGTCGAAGCGAGGATGTAATAAGGGCGCTTATTACACACTTGACAAGACCAATTGGAGATGTCACGACCGTGACTAGGATGTTGTGAGAATCTCGGAAGACGCAACCGAGATGATTACAAGATCCTCGGGCATGGTCCTCGGACTCGCCGATTTTAAGACTTCATCCCCTTTGCTTTAAAATGATTTTAGTCTCGGGGACGAGACTTGTTTTTAGAGGTGGATAAATGTAAAGACCAGAAAAGTTAAAATATTATTCTCTTACAATATTAAATTATGATCGATTTTAAAATTAAGATTCTAGAAAATTTGAAATTTCCGTCCTCGAGCAACTGAATTTTATTTAAACGAACTTCTATATAGTTTTGAATTGGGTTTTAGAAATGGATTTTGATTTTCGGAGATCGAGCATTAATAAAATTCATTTAAGCTCCGAGTTTTGATTGAAATTTATTTAATTCCGGTTATCTTGAAATTGAATTAAAATTTGATTAAATTTGTTTTAGTCAGGATTCGATCGGGCGAGCGGGTTTCGAGTCTTTTCCTTTAGTAGACCCAATTCTTTATTTCTTTCCCTTTTCTTTTATTTCTCTCTCTCTCTCTCTCTCTCTCTCTCTCTCTCTCTCTCTCTCTCTCTCTCTCTCTCTCTCTCTCTCTCTCTCTCTCTCTCTCTCTCTCTCTCTCCCTGCGGTCCCCTCCTTTGCCTCACACCTGCAAATTCACCAGCTAGTAGTGTTGTCTTCATGTGGTGCAGCAGAGCAACAACCCTCACACCCTCTTCATAAAAAAAAAAATCTGATTTTGCCCTTCACAATTTTACCACAAGACAAACACCCAAACACAACCCCTCTCCCACCTCCCTTCGGAAGCTGCTGAACCCACCTCCCTCCTCCTTGTTCCACGCCGCCAGCCACCACCTCACCACCCCTGAGCCACCACCGAGCCACCACCTTGCTCTGTTTTCTTGTCGCCCCACCAGCCGCCCTCTCCACCCCAGCGCAGCCTCACCAAGCTCCATCAAACCCTGTTTCCGGCCACCCACCTCCGCGGAGTCCACAACGAGCCGGAGCAGCCGGAAGATTCGCCGGAGACGGAGCACGAGCCCACCGACCTCCCCATCTCTCCCGTTTCCGATCCCAACCGCGGTAAGCTTGAATCCCTTCTCCTTCTTCGTCCTCAAGCATCGCAAAGGTCTTTTATTTTCTTACACCCTCCGTCATCCTAGGCCACCCCGGTGATATATCCGCCTCGACGAGCCCCATCGGGCCTCCGGCGCACCCCCGACGACCTTGAACCTCCTTCACGGTGAGCCCCGTGCCTCCTTCCCTTCCTTTAGTTTCTCCTTGTCTGTCGATTTGGGGTTCTTGTCGAGTGGTCTAGCTAGGGGTGAGGGAGAGAGGACGGGTGACCAGACAGAGAGAGGGGCGGCGAGCGGGGAAGAAGATGCTGACTGGGCAGGAGTGGGGTCCACCTCCTTGTTTTCTTTCTGATTTCAAAACCGGATTGGGTAAAAGGAAAGGGAGCTGTTGGGCTGGGCTAAGAAATTTGGGCCGGTTTTAGGAACTAAAAAGGGGAAGTTGGGCTTTATTTTTTTTTTAACAAAAATCTGGTTGGGAGTTTTATCAAATTGGGCATGGTTTGGTATACGATAAAAAGGAAGGGGTCGGTTTATAATTTTATAAAATAAGGGGCTCATGCTTATTAAATAAGAAGGTTGGTAATTTTAAGGGGTTGGAAATATTATTTGAAAGTGTTTAATAAAATGGATTGATTTTGGCAATTTTATTATATTTAAATTTTCATTGAGATGGGTTATTATATAATGTTTATAAATGGGTTTTGGCCAAATATGATTTGAGGAATTATTTGAATATGAGTTGACTAAGAGTTAATGTTTTATAAATAAGGTTTGAGAAGTTGGATTTATTTTGGAATTTAAAATGTCGGAATTATTTCTATAATATGATTTTGGAAAATTGGTTAAGGCTTAAACGTTTAATGTCGGAATTTGGCCAAGTATGATTTGAGAAAGTATTTTGAACATGAGTTGACTTAAATTGGGATTTATGAGTTGTAAAAATGGTTGGTATGGTTTTATCAAGGGATTTGATTGGAAGATGATTTTGGTCGATTTGATCGTATCGAAAAGGTTTTGGAAAACGGTTTTACTATCGGTCGGTTTTGAGGATGTTGAGAACTTGGGTTCGTGTGTATGAATGTTGGTCTGGTAGCTTATGGAAATGACTTGATGATAGATGTGTATTGCTTTTGGATTGCTTTGGACTTGCATTTGGGCCCTTGCTTATTATCTTGCTGTTCTGCATCAACAGGTAAGTATCCTACGGGACTTACTCAGTAACCTGGACCTCCTGCCTGATGTGTCATGTAATGTGTAGTTTTGTTGCATATTAAAGCATGCCATGTAGTATCATGCTAGGATTGCATTGAATTGAGCATGTGTTTACTCTGTGTGTTTGAAACAGAACGGTCGTTATCTGTGATAGTCCTAGAGTCTTTGCTAGGGTCATAGGGTAGCCTAGCCCATCGGGTGCCCTGAGTCTATCGAGTCGATATGAGCATGATATGATCGCCCAGCACCATCGGGCAATATTTACGTATTATATATATATATGTATATATATATATATATATATATATATATATATGTTATGATGATACCGTGGGTGAGTGCACCACCACGAGGATATGCTATGCTATAGCAACGAACTGGCCAGTCTCTGCACTAACGGGAAGGGGTGCAGAGGTAGGAGAGGGATATGCCACTTGGCATTGTCTTGGGCCCTTTATAGTTCTTTTCCGCATATTATATATACTAGGGGCATGATAGTGTGATTTAAATCTTTTACCGCATTAGTCATCTTTTATTTAGGCATATACATGTTATGTGGCCTCAGCGCGGTCAGAGGACCCGCAGGCGATCACCAGGCCTGACTTCGTGGATAGTGTTAGGTACCGCTCTTGTTGCTCCATGCTTCTGTGACGGGGAAATCTTTTGGCGAATCGAAGAATCCGGCTAATATATTCTAACTTGACAAATGGCAATCACCCACTTTGTTTTGGTTTTGACCCGGCTCTGCTGTGGCTTTTGTATCTAAATCGTACTTCCGCTTTACTTTCGTTTAAATTGTATTTCTGAGACTTCGACTGATTAGAAGTTTGAAACCTCGACCCGTACCTGAATTGCAACATCCGAACGAAGGTATCCGACCTTCCAAACGTATCCCGGATATTTATATCCGGGCCGTTACAATTGTCCTCTAAGTGAAGCGTCTGTTGTGTATACAGACAACGTCAGCGCTACTTACCTTGCTCACAACCCGGTTCACCATCAGAGAACCAAGCATGTTGAGATTGACATCCACTTTGTTCGTGAGAAGGTTGCCATGGGTTATGTGCGTGTCTTACATGTCTCGTCCCCGTTTCAATATGCTCGTCAATCTTCACCAAGGGTTTGCCTCGCCAACAATTTTTTGATTTTAGATCCAGTCTCACTATCTGCTGCTCTCTTGTTTGACTGAGGGGGTATGTTAGATGTAATAATAAGCCCACACGCCCAATTGTAATTAGGTCATGATGTACACCTCCTATATATATTCTAATGATAGCGAAGGCAACCCCAACGGGGATTATTCACTCTGACAGATTCCTTTGCTCGGAACCGCCCTCAACAAACATGAAGCCCCATCTCGGCCTCCTTCAACAAAAACCATAGAGAACCATCTTCTACGCCTCCTTCTTCACGATTCCTTCGATTGGAATCGTCTTCAACACAAGGAGCATTTTGAAGCCCCTCCATTCCCTAAGTGGGAATCTTTTTTTTTTATTGTCTTCCTCCTCTTGGAAAGACCACTTCCATGGATCACTTTTTCTCCATAGATTTCTTCATAGGATCAAACTCGGAATAGGATTTCGAACCTAAGCTTCGATACCATGTTGGAAGAGAGGAGCCTTTTTTCAATTCTCCTCAATTCAATTGATATGACGAACAAACTTACATATTTAAAGAAACCTAAACATAAAACTGTCGTCCACTACTTGTAGCACTTTCACCAAATTAACCCACTAAATAATAACTAACTAATTCCTAAAATCTCTCAAACTAACCGGCCATTATCATGAACTAACCTATAACCGGCCACACAAATCTAATTAATCTAATTAGATAATTTTGAATCATATATTCCTAACAACTTATATGTTCATCAATTTTAAAATTTTGGTTTTTGGTTTGGTTTGATTATGTTTGTATTCGGTTCTAATGAAGCCTGTTCTGAGAATCCTGTAATTGTGGGTTCTGGGATCAAGTAGAATACGGATGAACCCGGGTGATCGGACTTACCTGAGATACACGACGAGATTGTCGTTCATGTACCATAACCTGTGCCGATCCGAGTTTGAGCTTTCCGCAGGCCACCTTCCTCCCTCGAACTCCATCAAATATCGGCTCTCGCTTTACCGAGACAAGTCTTGTTCGAGGACGCTCGTAGAGCCATGAAACCCAGCCTATCCCTTTTAAGATTTCAAATACCGACCCTTAATTCAACCCCTCCTTTTGACATTTATAGGCAAAGGTGGAGTCATTCTTGCATGTTTCTCTCCGTGCATGATCGACACGCAGGGATGGACCTAGTAGTGGGCTGAGGTTTGCTACAATCGACCCCATTTTTTAAATGAAATAGGAGTAGCATGGTGCATGTATGGAATGTTGGCACATTTGTCATTGAATACTGAGGTAGATGAATTGAATCTATGTTCAATTCCCCTCAATATCAGCGGGTATTGTTTTTGTTTAATTCTTTTATTTCTAATTTTAATATTAATGAAAGGGAAAACACAAAAAATTTTGTTTTTCCTTCTCCTCCACTCTTCTCACCTCTTTTTTTTATTCATGTGCGCGTCATTTTTTTTAATTTTCAATTTTATCTCCTTTGTAGCAGTAGTAATTAATTCTTTTATTTCTAATTTCAATATTAATGAAAGGGAAAACACCAAAATTTCCTTGTATTTCTAATTTTAATATTAATAAAATGGAGTAAATAAAAATTTATATGCAAATTCAGCCTACCTTAGATTTCATTTCTGATTTTGTGCCTGTCGACAGGTGTTCTTCGGTTTAGGCCAAGTGTTGGCTTTGTTGTGCCACATAGTGATGTATGAGTCTTAGTGGAGTTTTTCACATCTTAATGTGTTTTTTTCACATTCGGACATGTCTTCGGTCTACGGATGGTTTCTAGGCACGAGGGGCGTTGTTAGGGATTTCCATACTTTAGTGGATATGTGGTCCCCGTGCGACTAACCACCTACACTCTTAACCTCGTCGAGCTTATGTTCACCATCATGAACAATCGCGAATAATACCACCAATGTTGCACTCTTCTGACGGTTTAACTAAGCCATCTACATTTATTTTGTAGTCGCCTCTAGGTGGGCGTTCTCAGTGGGAATCCCTCTATGTTCTTGTTTTTTTATTATTTATATTAGTCTGAGTCTGGCTCCAATTTGTGATTGGTGATTACGTGTTGAGCACTATGTGTTAGTGTTGTGTCCTTGTTCCTATTGAAGATAACGTTATTCCATAGATCCAAGATTGCTTGTCAAATTAAACACATGTCTGTGAAATTTGTGTTTTCTTTTATCAAGTATGTAAGGGTGCTAAAGAAGCTTCCTATTGGTCTAGAGAACATGATATATTTTCATGTTGTTTGTTCATATCGGGCTATCAAAGCTCGGGTTATTGGGCATTGGAGGAAAAGATGGTGAACATCCTCATCCTCATGGTTGCAAAGACTGTAGTGTATTGTGATGAGACTCTATTGAAAAATCTATTTAGTCGTGTTGTTGTAGGAAACCATCAATAACAGACTTTCAAATGAGGTTTTTGATCGTGGGGGAGAGTTGAGTTTCCAAATCCAGTTGTAATTATTTTCCTCGTGGGAGATGAGTTTGATAAGTTTATAAGTGGATTTTTTCGTAAATGTTTCATTCATGTTTGGTTTCCAAATTAGTTTGTCTGGTGTGTCTCAATTTGGGACTTGAATAGACTAAATTTTTTGGATGATGTATGTTGGAAATTGGTTTTGGAGGAGGGCAATCTTACATTTTTTTGGTTATCCAAAGGTCTGCGAGCATAAGGTTAGGGTTGTGATTATCCCTGAAACAATCCAGATAGAGATCGTTAATGCATGGGTCCGACCAAACATTTATTGATTGACCATTCCCAACAATCCAGAGTAGACTTTTACGAAACTGGTGACGTAGATTTAGGAGTCTTCCAAATTGTCATGACGTATTGTAATTATTTCTATTCTTGATTGTCTGGTTTTGTAACTATTTTTCTTTAATGACTTTAACCCAGGGGTTAATAGGTTCTGTATAAATCTTCCAAAGGAGTTTCATTTGAAGACCGATGTTCATTTCTTCTGCTTTTTGAAACCAAGACCTCCAAATTTTTTCGGCGCACAAAGTTTTTTCCAGTTAAGTAGGGGATTGTAACGTTATGATTGCAATTTGTTCCAAAAGAAGTTTTTGTTAATTTGGTCAATTTTTTGGAGAATTCCTTTTGGGAGGAGGAATGTCTGCATCAAGTAATTCGTTTTGGAACTCGAATTTGCTTTAATGAGGACATTGATAATGCATGATTTGTATAGGTGTTATAGGTCATTCTTAAGTCATTTAGGTCGCATTTAGTTAGGTTTTTATCAAAAATTACAATCATTGCCTTGAAAGTTATAAAGTTAGGAATCTAAGCATTTTATGCCCATTTATGTAGATTTCAAAGGATTAAGCTAAAGAAGATAGAGGAAAGCTAAGATATGAAGCTTAAGAAGCATAAGGAAGAATTAAGGAAGAAGACGAAAGGAGAAAAGAGCAAGACAAGATAAGAAGAAGAGAAAAAGAGTCACTGCAGAGAAGTGGCGCCCGCGGTCAGGGATCGGCGCTCGTCAACTTCAGCGCACATATGTGGCATCCGCGGAGCTACAATGGATCAGCGCCGGCCGACGAAGATTTTAGAAGATTTTCTTCCGTGGAAAAATCTGGCCAATTGGGCTTTTCTTCTACCTTAAGTTCTTCGATTTCTACCCCTCCTATACCTATGATATAGCTCTCCTCAGCCCCCAATTCACACATTCACTCAACACAACACATTCATCTCTCTCTTTTCCTTTTTCGCTATTTCGGTAAGCCATGCTCGGCTAAACCCTTTTTTTTTATAGTTTTGCTTATATTTTATGCATTGGTTAGAAACATGTAAGGGTTGTTTAAATACTAATTTATAGTTATGGTTTATGCATATTTGGATATTTATTACTCGTGTTATTTATATGTTAAGTTGTTTTACTTGTCTTAATTGACCACTAAGATAGATAATCAACATGCTAAGAGATTATAGCTAACTCTGCTAGTGCGGGCATTAATCCGATATAGTAGCAAACATATCTGATGAACAGGTTGGAATTCATGAATATGAAAGAGTAATAACATATAGTTTAGTGTTATTCTTAGCGGATGCGATAGCTGAGTTGACAACCAGGTGACACGTCGAATATGCGAGAATTACATGAATTATCTTATGTGATTAGGGATTTATTGCTTCTTGAACCCCATGCAAGAGTTATGAGAATTGATAGTGATCGAATCAGGAAGCTATTCAATTCTGTGCACAAACCGACACTAAGATATCCAAGCATAACTAAACAACTCGATGATCATGGAACTACCAATGTTGCGAATATAAGTGAAACTATATACCTCTCTCATATTATTTACTTTGCAATCATTATCTCATTTACTTTATTTCTGCTCATCATTACTTTCAATCTCATTATGTACTGCTCACTTGCTTAATACGTTTGACCAAAGTCGCATGCACTCTCTGTGAGATCGACCTGTACTTGCTGCTAATACTAGTTATTAAGTGAATGTATAGAATTCAGAATTAGGGTGTAGAACACACGGCATTCTGCACGCACCAGACGTCACAACCTGCTTGAGATAGGGAGGAGGATTTCCATTTGACGAGTTATTTTTTTTGGGTTATTTATAGGGTCATCAAATAAACAGTTTTTGACCCTGTCGTTGATGATTGGGATACCCAGATATATTTCCATTGTTTTGGAAACCGGGATATTCATTTGTTGTATAAACGAGCGTGCGACTTGTGGGCTTATGTTTTCATAAACTTGAAGGGAGCTTAATTTTGTTGTGGAATATTCATTTGTTATTGAGCATGTTTTGTATTGTGTGGAGGCTTTTGATTAATTAACGCTCTAGCAAAAATGAGAGTGTCATCTACAAATATTAGGAAAGGGATTGGGTTTTCCCTGGAGGACAGTTTAAAACCTATCAAATGATCATCTAGAAGAGCTTTGTCGTGAAGCTCTCTTTCTAGAAGTTCCATTATAATAACAAAAATGTATGGTGCGAGTAGGTCTCATTGTCTTATCCCTCTAGTTAGTTTAAATTGTTTCCCAGGAGGCAGGATTGTTATTGACTAGCATTGAGAATGTTGTAGACTCCCGGTACATCTCATGACCTAATTGATCCAGCGCGCGTGAAAACCAAATTTTTGGAGAACTTTTTCAATGAAGTTCCATTCAATTTTGTCATGCGCTTTCTCCACATCTAGTTTTAGAGTCATCCATCATTTTTTTACCTTTTTGTTTGTGAAAACTATGAAAAATTTCACGAGCGATGAGAATGTTGTCCTGAATGGCTCAACCTTTAACAAAGGCTCCCTGGAAAGGATTAATTATTCTTGGAAGAATAGGTTTAAGTCTATTTGCTAAAATTTTTGCGATTGTTTATAAATTATACGTAGTATTGTACTCCCTCCATCCGGAAATAAATGATGTTTGACTTTTTTGTACGTAGTTTTAAGAGCTAAAAACTATATAAAATCTTATTTATTTTAGTTAATTTTTTTCATAGTTTAATAGTTATTAGTAATAACTATTAAACTATGAAAAAAATTAACTAAAAAATAAGATTTTATATAGTTTTTAGCTTCTAAAACTACGTGAAAAAATCAAACATCATTTATTTTCGGACGGAGAGAGTATAAACTAATAGGTTTATAGTGATTGATATTCATAGAGTTGTCTAATTTCGAGAATAGAATTATAAATGTTTGATTTATTTATGTTAGTAGGTTACCGGAGTGAAAGAATATTTTAACTATTTCACAAACAGAATTACCCACGATATGTCAAAAGTATTTATATAATTTAGGAGGATACCCACCTAGGCTAGTAGTTTTATCTTCTGTCATCTGAAATACAGTTTCTTTGATTTCTTGATTATTTTATGTTGTGATCTAAATATTTTGGCTGAGATTTTTTTTATATGCAACATTTAGATAACGTGTTTTGATTATTTTCGTGCTATTTATATAGGGTACGTGAAGCGTAATTTAAGCTATGGGCAAACATTTTTTTGTTATTTTTTTAAAGATTTGTATATGTAGAAGAGAGTTATTGGCATGTATTTTTCCTAGTAGACAAAATTGTTCATGTGAGCATGTAGAGAATGACACACCATCGATTAGACATCCTTCATTTATTAATTTATATTTTCAGATATAATACGAAATCTATATTTGTATCTTTTGTGGTTTGAAGGGGGCCAAATCGATTTTATCTATTTGTTATTTCCAAGATATACCATCTACACAATTATTGCACTCTTTGGTAAAAACATATGGTTGTGTTAACATAATGTTAATACTCTTTTTCGGTGGCGGATTTCATATTTTTTATTCCGAATTGTTATTTACACGGTGAATATATTGTCAGGTATACAGTGGAGAAGGCCGAATGTGTATTACGAGCAGCGACGGAGCCGGAAAAATTTCAGAGGGGGCACAATTATACATGTATATAATTTTGGATTAAATTGGCATAAAGAATTATATGTAATACGATAATAAATTATGATATTTTAAGATAAAATGTCATCGATTTATGATAAAATGATATCATTTTTTTCAAGCCTAAAAAAATAAATATAAATATATAAATGAAATATCCAAAAAAAATTAACTAAATAAGTATAGAAAATGCAACATAATAAACATTAAATTAAGGTTATGGTTGTTATATGAGCCAAGTAGCTAGAGCTTGGCTCGAGTTTGCTCAATAAAAGCTCGGCTCGAGCATCATTTATAAAATGAGTTGATTATGGGCACATTTTTATGCTCGGTTTAAAGTTCAGCTCGGTTCGATTGAAACTCAAATAACATGAATTTTGTGAAATTTATAAAGTTGCATAATACTTGGGAAAAAAACTTACCTCAAACTCGTTCATTTACTAAACAAGTCGAGTATGAGCTCAAGTTCAAATATAGGTTCGACTCGAGCTTGACTTGTTTCTAAATGAGCTAAATAAAATCAAACAATACTAGACTTGTTTGGCTCGAATAACAACCTAGTTAATATATATATAACTTGTTGCACTCATAACATATAATAATGTATAACCAGATATAAAAATTTTAAACTTGCGTAACTTTTTATCTAATTGTCGAAATGATTAGTATAACCTCTCATTTCGAAGCTCTCGAGATGAATTATAATATGTGAATGTTAATTTAAGTAAAATATAAAAGCATTATAGTCTATTGAAACAAAATTAAAGTGATTAATATACCTTTAGTTTTAAAACAGTCATAACGTTTTACTCAAATATTGGATTAAAGCGTATTATATATCAAAACGAAGCTATCGATGAGGAGAATACACCTAGGTAGTTTGTCAAATGAGAGAGGGGGCACGTGACCCCCAATCCCCCCAGCTCCGCCCCTGATTACGAGTTTGATCGTGGTTAGATGGAGGATGTTGTTATATATTCCGAGACGCGACAGACCCGAACGCGTACTACGAATGCGCTGACATGTCGCACGCGTACTGTGCACTCACGTACGACTGAATTTTTTTATGAGAGCTAACATGCAATTAATACGGAGTAGATTGTACATGATTGATTGCGCACTGCGCACTCGCCCTAAAAATATATACGTCTACGCACATCACGTTAATCTGCTTACACAGTTTTTTTGTTAAAAAAAAAAGATAAAAAAGTAATTGTTCTTATAATAAGATCTAATTAATTAATCTAATTAATTAATTAGATTATGCAAGCTTAAATGTCCATCGGGCACCCTAACTGCCTACCCGCGTATCTTACTTCTTTCTTGTGCAGCAAGCACACGTAACAATTTCGCTCACTTGTATATCACGATACAAGTGTCCATACAGGTATTTATCAGCATAATTCAATTGTATATCACGATACATACAGTTATATTAGAATTCGTGCTCTTTTTCAACACGTATTGTCTGGTAAAATCGTCTGTCAGCATATAGATTTGTTAAGCATATATATATATAGAATATATATATATATATATATATATATATATACATGTTTATCATTGTATTTCTTTGAAAGCATATATGAAATCAATTGTCAGCATAAATTAAAACACAGTTAACACTTATCAGCATACAGTTGCATTTATCAGCGTAAATTCATTTCTCGGCATATATCTATTTATAAGTATATATTAGGGATGAAAATGGGTCAGGTGATAGTGGATGATCTACTTCTGTCACCCGATCCACCACCCAAAACCCTTCACCCTACCCGACCCATCACCCACCAAATATTTCACCCGCCCCGTCCACCCATCACCCACCGGGTGATCGGGTGGATCGGGTGATAATTCGGGTGAAATTCAAGACGTCAAATTCAACAAAAAAATTAGTGAAAAACATACGTCGAACACATCGACGAATAAATTAGTACAAAATATAGCCAAATTCGGTCAAATACGTGTAAACATCCACAACTTTCAACACTTCAAGCAAGAAGTCTTGGAAATAAAAAGACATTACAACAATTATGAATAATTCTTTTCTCGGCATATTTATCACATTTTTATTTTTTGCAGCTCAAACAATAATGTCACCCCACATTGTTATAGTTGTGTATGAGAGAGAATGGATGATTGTTGACAATAGATTATCTTTCATCGGTGATACAACATCAAAACCTTTCCTAGTGGATGATTCACTTACATTGGATTCACTAAGAGAGTATTCGGCAGATTCCACATTGATCATTCCATTTTTGGACTAGAATTCAGCCACTTGCACCCATACAAGATTTTAAAAACACCTTTTATTATCAGTTGTGATGATGATTTACAAGAACTCATGTCATTGAGTAGGCTGGAGGAAGTGAATTTTGCTGTTGAATTATGTTTCACCAAAAGGAAGAAGGTCATATTGTCTATCATACATACAACAAGTGACATCGCCATCCCCAATCTGACGACCAAGAAAGCCGAAAGACATTTGAATCTGATGAGTACTTCAAAGACGTATGTGTTGTTGGAGACAATGCAGCTGCCAACATATATGTCATTGGATTGTGGGTATTACTATGGAGATGATGCTGATATCATTATTGAGGATGATGTAGCTGAAAAAGACAACCCAGGAAGTTAGGATTACACTGCAAATGAAGGAGATACTGATTTTGATTATGATGAATCAAATAGCAATGGAGAAGACCTATAAATATGGAGTGAAAGATAGGCTTCAATGAAGAGGAAAGGGAATACAATAGAAGAATACAGTGCTGTCGTTGAGAGTTTTGGAAGCAATAAATCAGCAGCTGACATAATAATGTGTATCGGGAAGATATTTGAATCTAAGCAAGCATTGAAGGATATATGCTCTATATATCATGTCAATGACTGATATATTTGGATTTAAGGTTAAGAAATTTTCTCCACGATATTTTAGAGCTAAATGCATAGATGACAACTGTGGATGGAGGGTGCACTAAAAAAAGCTCTATTTAGATTGTCATGAGATAATATTATTCAATGACACACACGCATGCAACTGGGAGATTAGATCTATACATTGCGGAAAAGCTTCTTACACTATTGTTGCTAACTTCATAAAATCAAGGTATGTCATCAACACCAATAATATTTTTCAGTTTCATCTTAAAAATGAGGTTATTGACTGAATATTTTATTATGCTGACAGGGCATATAATACATCACAAATTGTGAAAAGATGTAGAAAGATCACATAATTCCAATCACTTATAGGAAAGTATGGAGAGCATCTCAATTGGCACATGTGAGAGAAAAAGGAATACTATAGCATCTCTTTATATATTTTAAAAAAAAATTATTTCTTATAAAAATAATATAAAAATTATCCATAAAAATTATGTCTACCCAAAAAGAAAAATTGGATCCGTCCCTGAAACACCTTATATTTCGGCTACCTGGAAAAACATATATGTCTCATTAAATGAGATCCAACTTCTAATATTATACTGAGGACATATTAAAAATGACTACGTCCATGGTGAATTTGCTGTTGTAATACATCTAAATCAAACAAATCCTTTACAACACATTTTCTACTTCACTCCCTACTCCACTTATTTATTTTAACATTAATTTAATACTAAAAAATTTAAAAAATTATATTTATATTCCTAACATTTGTTTTTATATATTTATAAAATTTTATTTTAAAAAATCATGTTTTAAAATTTTTAAAAATTAAAAGGCAATATTTTACAAAATATCATTAATAAAAAATTTGAAATATGATTTTTCAAAATAAAATTTTATAAATATATAAAAGTAGATGTTAGAAATATAAATATAAATATTATTTATTTATTTTTATAAATTAAATAAATAATAAAATAAATAGGTGGAGTGAAGAGTGGTGTAGAGAGGGTTGTAGAGGATTTCGGCTACATCCAAATGTGTGAAACAAACTGTACATATAATACAAGGGAAAAAACAGTTACTCTGCACCCTATTGAATTCCTCCTACCAACTGTCCCAAAGGTGTGAAACAAATCGCACATATAGTAGAAGGAAAAAAATAGTTACTCTACACGCTATTGAATTCCTCCTACCAACTGTCCCCTTCACATGTTTCACATTGTGTGCAAATAGTAAAAATAAAAAAGAATTTCCAGTGATGTGAAATTTTGGGGCCTTTTTTTATGGGGGAATTGTGCTATAGGCCATAATTATGGTCTTTATTAGAAAAATGTCCACCATTCCCCCTAAATTAGCAAAATGTCCACCTTCCCTTGCCCCTTTGCCACCCCCCACGCGCGCCCCCGTGCCCCCCTCCTGTTTCAGCACATTTGGTTTCAGCAAACCCTATTTCAGCGTTTTTTTTTTTCGCGCGTTGCTGAAACCGAAGTTGCTGAAACCGAAGTTGCTGAAATTGTTGAAATTGGTTTTTTTTTTTCGCGCGTTGCTGAAACCTAAGTTGCTAAAATCGGAGTTGCTGAAATCGAAGTTGCTGAAACCGAAGTTGCTGAAATTGTTAAAAATAGTTTTTTTTCGCGTGTTGCTGAAACCGAAGTTGTTGAAATCGAAGTTGCTGAAACCAAAGTTGCTGAAACCGAAGTTGCTGAAATTGTTGAAAATAGTTTTTTTTTGCGCGTTACTGAAACCTAAGTTGCTGAAATCTGAGTTGCTGAAACTAGGGTTGCTGAAACCGGAGTTGCTTAAATTGTTGTTGAAATTAGTTTTTTATTTTTTCGCGTCAGCGCTTCGACATCGAAGTTGCTGAAACCGTGTTGCTGAAATCGGAGTTAATTTTTTTTTTCCCGCGTCAGCACTTCGACGCCAGAGTTGCTGAAACAGGGTTGCTGATGTCGATGTTGCTGAAATCGAAATTGCTGAAATCGATGTTTTTTAAATTTTTTTCCACATTAGCAAAAAATGCTGAAATGCTGATAACCAATTAGTTCCTCTTTCTTCTCATTAGCCGTCGAGATTCGAATTTAACAAATTACCTATTTTTTATGTTGGCGAATTACCTATTTTTTATGTTGGCAAATTAATTTATGAAATTACCTACTTTTATTTTATGATGGCAAATTAATTCAGAATTCCATTTCACATAATGATCAAAACTATTAGTTGGCAATTAGCATAAATTATGAATTTTTGACAGCCAAATTCAACCTACCAAATTATCACATATTCACATATTCACACAGTAGCAAAATTAGTTGCTAAAAAAAATAGTTCAAATTATGACAGTAGCCAAAGTAGCCAAAGTAGTTCAAATAATTCCATTTCACATAATGTGCTTGCTCCATTCACAGTCTACACAGTAGCCAAATTACCATACCTAAAATTAGCCGTTTTGCAAGTTCAGCATCTCAAAATTTCAATATTTTCAAGTAGCCAAATTATGACAGTATGTGCTGTCCTTCTCCTGCAACGGTCCTGATCTGCAACCTCTTGTTGCCCCTTATAGGATGCCAAAGTAGCCAAATTATGATAGGAGTGAACGGGTCTAAGGAAAGAGGGAAAAGATTGAATCAACACAAACCTGTCAAACTGTAGGATCTCGCTTGGAAAGATGGAAGCAAACATGATCAGTGGTAGTCGGAATCTCACAAGATCGATTTCAGCACAACACAAAAAATCAATTACAGGAAGAAGATATATTAAAATTAGAAGAAGAGAAAGGAAGAAAAGAGAAACTGGGGCGGGAGAAGCACAGATGAGGGAAGGTGGTTGCGGAAGAAAGCAAGTACAGTGGATAACATTACCTAACTTGACTTTGAACAGTGGAATCGTTTGGTTCAACTCTTGATTCGTCGATGCCTCCAATTCAAATGAACTAATTTCCGCAAGTTCAAACAGATCCCCCAGCGCTGCTGGCTTCAATATCTGTTCGCGAGGGGGGCGAGGAGCAAATTCGGGCTCGGCCGATGGAGGCGCCGCCTCCGGATTTATCCATGCTCTGTCGTCGTAGCCTGGAGTGTCGTCGTAGCATCGAATTGCTGAAATCGAAATCGGCCAAACGTCGACTCCATCAGATCTGAATCGTCGATGAAGAGGAGGTTCATCGGAGGTTAGCCGATGAAGAGGAGCGGATTCAGATCTGAATTTGCGGACACCACTCTTTGAGATTGGACGATGAACAAAGTTTAGTTAGGTTAAAATTAGGGGTGGCCTTTTTACCAATAAAACCAGCCCGTGGATAGTTTTCAAATTTGGTCCAAAAAAATGGCCTATGGCGCAAATTTATTCTTTTTTTATACAAGGAGAGAATTTAGGGATGATCAACCTTGGTTGACCCATCACCCAATTGTGTCCTAGCGGACGATGTCGTCAATGTCCGCATGCATCTGGTCAGCGACAAATGACGAGGAGAAACCAATATGCGCCACCCTATTGGCAACTTGATTCCCCTCTCTGAATGTGTGCGAGAAGCTAACACTCCCAAACGTGCGACAGAGGTCGAGGACATCCGAAACAATCATCTCTATCTCCCAAGGGCTTCGCCAACTCCCCTTCAAGAAACGGCGAATCTAGTATTTTAAAGTTAGGTGAGCGAAAAAAATAATCACAACAAAGAGAATTTTTTTTGCCTAACAAAAATAAAATTTCTAATTATATAGTATTTCATTAAGAATTTAAAAGAGATTTTAAAATAGTCAATTATAAAATAATAGATTATGTAAAGTATATACAATAGACGATATAATTAAACTCACTAATTTCATTTTCTCCAATCAAACTATAAAATAATTTTAAACCCTATCTATTAAACTCACTAATTTCATTTTCTCCAATCAAATTATAAAATAATTTTAAACCCTATCTATGAGATTTAAAATTTTAATATTCATAACACTCATTGATGAATACTAAAAACATAATTAACAGTCAAATTAGACATAAGGCATATAAGGTAATGAAAACCCATGGTTACTCATGGTCTTAGATCTATCTAATAAGAATTCATGCCTAAACTCAAAACACATTCTCTAGTATGCCATAATAATAATTAAAAAAAAACACTCAAGTCCTTGAGAGTGCAAAGCCACCTTCAGCTTGAAGAGGTGCATGTAAAACCACTAATTTAAATCATATAGATGCAGAATGAACAAAATGGAGGACAAACGAGATTCATCTATGCATTTGAAGAGGGCTAATGCTCTCTCCTAAGAAGGCCATGCGGTTTTGATCAAATTAAACATGTCAGTCAAACCAAATTATCTAATGTGGAGCTTTATGCTCCAAAGGAGGATCCATAATAAATTGGACCAAATTAATCGTTGCTTCTTCTGAAACAAAGACCTACAGCATAATTGTTGATTAGCTGGAATAAAGTGTGCAAACCTAAGCATCAGGAGGCTTAGAGATAAGGAAAATAAGAGATGTCAATGAAGCTCTACAGATGAAGGAAATTTGTGTAGACTTCTAGATAAATTCAAAAAAGGTCTAATACGGAATGTGAGAGATGGGAAAACGATTAGTTTTTGGATGGATAATTCGGTGTATCATTGCCCAATATTGGAAGCATGTCAAGTACTAATGGATGTGCAGATCGGTTCTAAGGTGGCCAACTCTATTGCAGATAATGAAAAATAGGACAAAAACTGTTCTTAACTTGATTCTTAGCACCTGAGACCACTATGCAAGACTTTCCGGTGTCCGTGAACATCTTGAACTTGGCTTCAATGAAGCTTATTCAGTTGTGATTCCAAAATGACATCAAACAAGCTCCAAATTACCTAAAAATAAATAAAAACACGTGTGTAGACATCTATTATAAAAATGAAACCAAAAACTCTATAAAAGGCATGCAAAACATATAAATATGACTTAAAACCAACCATAAACTATATGTTATAATATGTAGAATATGATGATATCAATGATAAAACATTTGCATCAAAGATCTCCAGTGAACAAATTTATCACCACAAAAGAGAGGTGGTCGATTGGCCGATCTTCCTTGAGCGAATCCTCCATCACCTATAGTGCTCATGATCGATCTCACGGATGGTTAAATCAAATAAATGTGAGTTAAGCTCTGATACCAATTGAATAACACAGTAGAAGATATAATAGAAATACTCTAGAAGGGGGGAATGAATAGAGTATGGAAACTTTTCTCAAACTTTCTGCAGAACAAACTTCAAGGCCTTGGAATGGAGTTCAAGGTCTTGAAACATAACTCAAGGTCTTGAAATGATTCTAGAAACCTGTTCAGCTGTATGAAAATAAAATGTTAATGTAAAATGCGAAAATTAAAAACACAATGAACACACGATATGTTTACGAAGTTCGGCTCTAAACCAGCCTACGTCTCCGCCTAGGATTATCCAACCCGTAGGATTTAAACAACTATTATTTCACTCCCTTTGAGTTCTAGATACAACCTAGAAGAACTTATTCTCTTCTTACAACTTGTAGCCTAACCCGCTACGATCTAGTCAACTCACCACCCAGTGAAATAACAACCCCAATTACACCGAAGTGTATCTACGTTTGAGTAAACGGATACTCTTAGTAGAAAAAAAATGACTTATCATATATCGCTCTTTTCTTTTCCTCTCTCAACTTAAAGTAAAGCAATTACAACGAGTGAGAGAAAAGAAAATAAATGAACAGCATGAAGAATGAATGCCTTGGAGAATCGTTGTCCTTGTTGATCAAATGCTCGAGATGTGTGTCATCACCGCTTTCACCATCTTCCTTATATAAGTTGTAGGGATTGATTTCTTACCGTTTGAATTTGAATTCTCAAATCTCTTCTTCCACAAAATCAGCCCACAATCTTTAACAAAATATTTAGCAAATCTTTTCCAGTCTTTTCAAATATATTTTCTAGCGGTTTGAATTTAAATACCTTCCACCAAATCTGTAGAATCTCTAACAAACTTTTTCAAAATAAATCCATATATATTTGCATATATATAATAAAGAATATCCAATACCGAACAAGGCTTATCCTTATCCAATTGATATTTGAATAAAATCAACACTACCTTTCTTGTCTTCCATCATCCCTACAAAAATACATTATATCATATATATATATATATATATATATATATATATATATATATATATATATATATAATATCTTCATCAAGGTGGAGTTATCAATTTGTATAGGGATATTTATTTCATCCTTTTGCAACACTAGGTATATTGTCTCATGATATGCTAGCTTCCAAGCTTCGATAGTGTAAAAGCTTCCAATGAAGTGTGTTATAGGGGCTTTCTTATGTGTTATAGCAGCAAGAGCATGTACGCATGAGATATTTTGCAAGTCAAACACTCTATAGGTGCATGTCATTGCTAATAAATCAACCACAACTTCAAATTGGAAACTATTCATTTTCTGAACATGGTATGCTACAAATTATTTTTGCAATTCTTCCAGAATTTTAACAATAGTTGTTACTTGTTGGCATCCCGTGTGTGTTTTTTTTCTACAAGTGCCCTTCTCTCTTGGAACCATTTTGTCAACTTCTCTCTAAGATAGTTTAGCAGGGCAACTATAGGTAATGATTTCTTACCCCTGACCATATAATTCAAGCTCTCAGCATTGTTGAATTTTATCATATTGTATCTATCCCTCTTGCATATGCTCTAGACCATCTTTCAAACCCAGCTTCTATCAAATAAGCTGACAAATCTTTGTTGATTTATGTTTTCCGATCAAAGTAGTGATTGAAATAATCAATTGTGTAACTTTCTGCTGCTTGTTGGAACAATTCACACAACTGTTTTTTCTTGAAAGTGACCTTGATGTTTTGCTTAAGATATATGCCATGTGCATATGCAATGTATAGCATTGGGATAAACCTCATAAATTGCTTTTGATATGCTTGAGTGTCTGTCCAAGACAATTACCAGGTCATGTGATTGTGGTACCACCTTTTTCAGCTGCTGGAAGAACCACTTCTATGATTTGTTTTTTTCTGAATCAACAATCCCAATGCAAATGGACATATACTCATGCTCGTATCTTGTGCGGATGCACTTAGCAATGTGCCCTCATACTTTTCAGTAAGGAATGTTCCATCAATGACAACAACCTATAAAAAAACGCAGACATTGGATTGTCTTTATTGTGTTGACAGTGCTAAAAAATGATGCTGACATTATGTAGAATGGTACTTAAATGATGATGACATGTTATATAATGTATTTAAATCACGATGACATTATATAAATGATGTTGACAACATAAATTAATGCAATTAAACACATTATATCAATCTTCTTCAAAACTGGGAATGCTCGTTGGCATTGCCCGAATGATCGAAATAGATATTTAAATCTGCCATCCTCATCGATATCAAACAAAACAATTGTTCTTGGGTTTTTCTCCTCAATCATGTGGCAGTATGATGGTAATATAGCAAAATTCGACTCTGGTGTTCCTTTTTCCCTCACATGTGCCAATTGTGCTGCTTTCCATGCTTTCTAATAAGTGATTGGGATTTTGTGATCTTTTTGCATCTTTTCCTAGTCTATACTGGATTATAAGATATGTCAGCATAATAAAGTAATTAGTCTATATCCATATTCGTAAAAATAATCTTGAAAAATATGATTTTTTTATGACATACATTAATTTTATGAAGTTAGCAACAACATTATAAGAAGCTTTTCTGCAATGTTTAGATCTAATCTCCCAGTTGCATGTGTGTGTTTCATTGTGTAATATGAATTCATGGGATTTTGAATAGAGCTTTTTTTAAGGCAATCTCCATCCACAATTGACATCTATGCATTTGGCTCTGAAATACCGCAGAGTAGATTTTTTGACCTCAAACCCAAATAATTCCGTCATTGACATGAGATATAGAGTATCCTTCAGTGCTTGCTTTGATGGAAATATCTTCCCGACATACATTATTCTGTCACCTGTTGAGTTATAGGTCCCAAAACTCTCAATTTCCTCTTCATTGAATTGTAGCTTTCCCTCCAAATTTTCCGGTCTGCTCCACTACTATTTGAATCATCATGCTCTCCTTCATCTGACATTGTAAACTCTGTCCCTTGGTTGTCAGCTGCATTATTGTTCCTATCAATGTCAACATATTCATCGAAAACAATGAGACCTTTATCATCAACAGGAATATCAACATCATTTCCATAGTAATTCTCATAATTCTCTAATGACATATATATGTTGTCAGCTTTCATCTCCTTAACAACACATAAGTCTTTGAAATACTCATCAGATTCAAATATCTTCATGCTTTCTTGGTCTTCAGCTTCAGGTATGGCGTTGTCAGCTTTTGGGTGTATTATAGACAATATTCCATCCTTCTTCCTTTCGATGACACACAATTCAACAGTAAAATTCACTCCTTCGAGCTTACTTATCATCAAGAATTCTTGTAAATCGGCATCACAACTGATAATGAAAGGGGTTTTTAAAATCTTGCGTGGGTGCAAGTGTCTGAATTCTAGATCATAACCGTCAAGATCAATGTGGAATGCCGAACACTCTCATAGCCAATGAATCCAATGTAACTAAATCATCAACTATGAAAGGCTTTGTTGTTGTATCACCAACAAAAAATAAGTTGTTGTCAACATTCATCCATTCTCCCCCAAAAACAACTGTAAGAATGTGGGTTTACATTACTGCTTGAGCGCACTACAAAGAGAACAATTTCATAAGCATGTTGACAATTGATTAACAAATGCTGACATTTGCTAAACCCATGCTGATATATATATATATATATATATATATATATATATATATATATCATTATTCCTGAATTCATATATGTTGAGATATATGATGATATATATGTATGATTATCAACATTTTATTGGGATTGAAGTATATATGCTGACAAATGAGATTTTCGTAATTATATATATTGACAAATGTATTTTAATCTTTATAACAACATATTATACATTCGTGATATATTTACAAAGGAATATGTGAGAAAATATGGGCTGATAAATGAAAACATATTATAAATTCGCGATGGGTCTCCTGATATACACCGCAAATCCGCGGTTAGCGCTGCTAATACAACGTCAGATATAACGTTGTAGCAACGTTGAAAGTCACATTGTTACAACGTCTAATGCGACGTTGTGATATGCCATACACGACGTTGTGAATTGGAGGACGACGGGGCGGGTCGGGCACTTTACAACGTTAAATTTGACGTTGTAAAGTGGGCCTGGGCGGGCCACATAACAACGTAATATTTGACGTTGTAATAACGTCATATTCGACGTTGTGGTCTCCCATAACAACGTTCAATCGGACGTTGTTAATTAGGCCATCTATAAATACCGCAACACTTGTTGCCCGAGGCACATCCCCTACCATACACTAAACACGTATCATGACATCAAACCCAAATAGCTTTGTTAAACATGGCATGTTTCGTGATGGGACTCGTTTCATTGTTGAAGTGGAGAGACACCGTCGTCCACCTGAATATGATCTTGCAACTGCAAGCACAAGAATTATAAGCATTTATTTCGATACAATCTATTTTCTGTGCGGGGTTGCCGCACCCTCGAGAGGTCACCAAATTTGCAATTCGGGTGTAAAGAGTGTGACGACGACCCTGCGTCGTACTATATGCGGATCACCGAGCAGATAATGGATATGCTGACCATTTTTTACGGCAACGTGTCTCCCACGCGTTGTCGCAGCCTTGCCCAGTATGCAGTTGATATGGCAGCGCGCCCTGCCCAAGATGAGATGACGACATATGCGTTCCAGCAGGTGCAGATTCGGATATACCCAAACAGTCCTGAGGAGTCCGTTGGTAGCTGTTCCATTTAATACAAGAACCCTTGCTGAAATTTTAAGTTAAAAAATGTTTGTAATCCTTGCTGAAATTTTAAGTTAAAAAATGTTTGTAATTTTCGATTTGGCGCCAATTGATGTTCGTTTTGCTTGAATGATTGTTTTTTTATGGTTTCTACGTCTTGATGAGAACAAACGTGCAAGGATGACTGGCAATGTAATAGGGCAAAGATAACTGAAAATCGTGTCATGACTCCTAAACATGGTGTTGTTGCAGGAGGCTTGATATGTCAAGTAATTACAAATATAAAGATGTAAATAAATGTAAACCAACTCCTGGCCTAAGCAAATAATTACAAGACTTCCTCCCGTTGTAGTGGAAGGGTAGTCAGGATCGATCCACGAGGAGGCGTGTCAGCGGGATCCTAGTAGCTTTGGAATTCTCACGTCTGTGTCGACCAGAAGCCTCGATTTCGACCTTAGTGCTCGATGTCGACCTCGGCTGTCGATGTTCTCTGCAACAGAAGACCTGCAGAGACAAAAACAAGTGGTCGATATCGACTGGTGGGGTCGATATCGATGTCAGTCAACGAAATCGACTGGCTCAGAAGTCTGCCAGTCGATACAGAAGGGTCGATATCGATGTCTGGTGTCGATATCGATGCTCAGCAAACTCCGCAGCGATGTTCGTCGTCGACTCAGAAAACTGTCGATGAACTCAGTGGCCGATATCGACGTCTGGGGTCGATATCGATGTCTCCCTGCAGTGTGTTAGTACTTCGTCGGCAAAGAAAGGCCGAAGACTTTAGTATGGAGAGAGAAGCAATGAATAGAAATAACAAGAGGTTTTTGAGTGTATAAAATATGTAAAAAGCAACTCTTAGGATTAGGGTTTACCACAACGTTAACCAATGCATGCGATAAGATAAATAAGATGGACAATTGCGCTATTTCTCCCGAGGGACGAGCTTTCGCCGTACACCAACTCTTAGGATTACTCTTGCAAATAAACCTAATTGTCTCTACCAATTTTACGTTTATAACTCAAGTTGTTAGCATGAATCCCCTTTCTTTCGATTAGGACTAAACATAGAATTGTAGGAGGAGAGATAGACACAACGATATCAACATCAAATACTTACCTCAAGCGCGCATGGCTAACGTCGGGCTCACCCCGACCCTAAGAGCTTTGGGGAACTACTCGCTTCTCATCATGGGATTCATTGTCAATTGAAAGGAAGAAACTTGCATTAAACTAAACTCCGAAGCTTTACAACTCAACGTCAACTTTCGCAAACGTCAAACCCTAAAACTTCTCTCTAACTCTGATTCTATTGTCTTTTGTCTTGGGTTGTTCTATGATTAGATTATTGGATGATCTAACAAATCAGCCCCTAGGGCTTTATTTATAGGCTACTAATCCTTGCTATCCAAGGATTGTAACTCCTATCTAAACTATGAACTCTATCCGAACAATTAGGATAGGTCTTTTTATTTTGATAAAATTAAATAACTTAAAGGTAAAAGATGAATAAAACTTCAGTTGTCCTCTATCTTGAAAGTATGAGATAATCCCGTGCCTCCTTGAAGATATAGTTCCAATCCGCATTCGAAATCGAGTCTATCTTCTGTCAAGATAAGGGGTCGATATCGACACCAGGGGGTCGATATCGAGGTCTCTGTTCCTGCTCGACTTGTTCAGCTCTGGTCGATTTCTATGTTGAGGTCGATATGGGGGTCGATATCTAGGTCTAAGGTCGATATCTACCTCTTCTCAGCCTCAAAACTTGAGGTCGATATCTATGTTGAAGGTCGATATCTACCCCAGAGGTCGATATCTGGGTCTAGGGTCGATATCTACCTCTGCTCAGCTTCACTTGGCTTCTCCGTTTTGACTCCGTTTTCGCTCGAATTCCTGCATGGTTAGCTCAAAACTTGTGTAGACTCTATCTCTTGCATTTTAGCCCATTCTTACTCAAGTTTATATACTTTTGAACCTTTTCTTTGGAGATCGAATAAAATACAAAGTCAAAAGATGCAATAAAAGAAGGTGCAAATATGTACATCAAAACACCCCATACTTAGACTTGCTTGTCCTCAAGCAATAACCAAGCAATAACCAACACCTACAACACACCTTTCAAGTCTTCGCCTTTGTCAAAAGCAACATCATAAGCGGTAGCAAAGCGAAGCAAGTGAATTTAACGTCATAGCACATATTTTGGCGATCCATAGGCATATGCAATTTTGATCCAACCTCACAGGGATAATGTGTTTGCACTCAACTCTCATGTGTTTAGGCTATGGGGATCAACTCTCAACTCAATTCCATATACAATCTCATAAACATTGCAATTTATAATAATCCACTTCGCAACCAATTATGAAAATGCAATAAGAATCATCAGGAGGACTTTCGCTCAATGGAAGACTTCATAGAAGACTCCATTCGGCGGGGTTGTAATGGGGCTTGGTATGAAATAAAGGGTATGGAATTATTTGGCTATGTGGTGCTTTTATAATTCGGGAATCAAGACTCCTAAATCTCAACACTTGCAATACCCAAACCCTAACTCTTCAATGTAAGCTCAATCTCTATAATGCTTTTTCCCAAACTCATCTTTCCATAATATGCTCTCAAAAATATAACACTTGTATGAATAAAGGACTTAAGGATTATGGCTCATGCACTATATATATATATACATATATTTATTTTTTCGGATTTTTTTTTTTCGGAAATAATACTAAAGCTATGTGCATTTATATGGTGAGCCAAAAAATCCTTTTACAAAATATGACAAAATGTAAATATGTACCATCCTATAATTTCCTTGCTCAAAACTAGACATTATGCTCTTTTCTTTCCACAAGACATTAGTCCAACCAATCTAAGTCTCAATTCCCAAATGGGGTTCAGGCTCAATTCGGCTAGGGATAATTTTGTGGAGTTTGCAATTTCAGGCTCAGGCTAATGTTCTGGCTTCAAGCAGGGATAATGCAGGGTAGGTAAAGAGAGGATAAAAATGGCTTAAAAGATGCCTCCATCATTTAATTCTCGTAAACATAAACATATATATGCATTGGTTTTGAATAACTATCACAACATTTAGAGATGCATAGGAAGAGTAAATTCACTCAAGAAAGCGGAGGGATTTTTGATGTTCTCCCTATAGGTCAAAATTCTCACAAGGACAATTTTTGCTGGATTTGCTTTTTAGCCTAGGATCATATGTGCTCAATTTCATCACAAGTTCACAATCTACATAAAAATTTTAAAGACTTAGGCTAAACCATCCAAATATGCCATAGGATTTACATGATCAAGTCAGCTATTAAGTTTTCATCATAAGACATCTAAGTAGGGTTAAAAAACAAACTTAAAAATAAACATGCATTTTTTTGTATAAACATGCATTTTTTTTTTTGTATTTTTGACATTTTTCTAAAAATTTAAACATGAATGCAATGCGAAGAAGAAACCAAGTTAAGACCATAAGACATGTCTTTCCCCCACCCCATACTTAAAATATACAGTGTCCTCACTGTATTAAAAAGAAGAACAAGGGTAGAGAGAGACTCACAGCGCAACCTGCGGATTCAGGTCGATTTCAGGTTGGGTCAATGCCAGAAGTCGATATCTAGGTCAGAGGTCGATGTCGACTGCATCTGTCGAAGTCGAGGAAGAAGATGAAGACAAGGGCTGCCTGATTGGGGTCGATATCGAGTATAATGGTCGATATCGACCTCTCTTTTTCGCTCCTGAGTCCTCGATGTCGACTCCAGGAGATGGCTTGACCCTGGGGGGTCGATTTCGACTGGCCTGGTCGATTTCGACTGCCTCTGCAGAAGCTTCTTTTCTTCTTCGTCGTTCCTTTTGCTTGATAACCTGAAATCTTTGTTAGAAATATCGATAAAGCACGAATTATCTCAGTTTTAAAAGTTTCAAACAGCCAAAAGTTAAATCCTAAAAACCATCTATGAAAAATTTAAAGGTTTTATGTACACGCTCTAGATTTTTGAGTCGCTAGGCCGACTTCTCCGTCAATGCTTTATGACCCTTTTATGTAGGAGCCCTTCGAGCGTGAGCCATCTCCTGGATCATCTAGGTCCTTTTGATAGTATCTAAGTTCGGCGACCAAGGCTTCTTTGACGTTAGGTTCTTCTTTGGGCGCTTTCTTTCTCTTTCTTGACCTAACTTTAGCAATATAGGCAAACCATGGAGCTTTGACCCTCTCTTTAGTAGAATTATCAATAATTGGCTTAATTGATTTATCAATAATGGACGAAGGAGGGTTAGGAGTCGTACCTGGGCTTACCTGTTTGGGCCCGAAACAGAAATCTTCGGGCTGAGGGGTGGTCGATTTCGACCAAGGAGGGTCGATTTCGAGTGATGTGGTCGACGTCGACATACGGGGGTCGATATCGACCTCTGTGACCCCATACTTAAGCTCCTGGCAGCGATCTGGCATACTCGATTTCGACCAAGGGGGGTCGATTTCGATGCTTTTAGTCGATATCGACTGGTTCCAGTCGATGTCGACCCTGCTTGCTGTTTTCGTCCTCGCAAACAAAAATTTTCGAAGCTTTTCTTTGGCTGGCGAGAGGACTACTTGCTCCAAGTGCTTTTTTTCGCTCATGGTTGGGTTGAAAGAGAATTCTATCACTTCGTTCCCTATAGTAAAGGTTAGTAACCCTCGACGTACATTGATATTGGCATCTGCAGTAGCTAAGAAAGGCCTACCAAGTATAATAGGCACTACAGGATCTTCACGCATCTCCAATACAATGAAATCAGTAGGCACAAAGAACTTACCTACCTTTACCGGAACGTCATCAACTATACCTGTGGGTCTGACGAATGAGTTGTCAGCCATATAGAGTTTCATGTCCACAGGTTCAAGTGCACCAATGTTTACCTTCTGCCAAATAGAGAGAGGCATGAGACTTACACTTGCCCCTAGGTCGCATAGGGCTTTATAGCGATGTTGGCCAAGTCCTACGGTGATTGCGAACTTCCCTGGATCACTCTTCTTCTCAGGGAAGTCCATCTTTGAGCACTCCTCTGCGATCTCTGCCATGGATCTCTTCTTGCTTAGGATGTCTTTCAGGAATCGCACATAGGCAGGCATCTCACTTAGGGCTTCTGTTAGAGGGATAGTGATGTTGAGTCCTTGAAGTATCTTTATGAAGCGCCTAAACTTGCCTTTGGTGGGATCCTCCAATGCTTTGGAAGGGAATGGCAACGTCTTCTTTGGAGTAGGGGCCAAAACGGAGGTCGGAGGGGCCTGCTGAACATCGATGTCGACTGGAGTTGGGTCGATATCGACTGGTAGGGTCGATTTCGACCTCTTTTGTGGCTCTGATGGCTCTGCAGTGTCATCGACGTCGATCAGGGGGTCGACATGGGGGTCGATTTCGACCTCTGGGTCGACATCGACTGGTCTGTCGACGTCGACTGGGTCTGCTGCTTTCTCCTCCGTTTTCGTCCGTGGATTTTGTACTTTGGTGCCACTCCTTAATTGTATGGATGTGATATGGCCCGTCCCGGATTGTCCCTTAGGATTTGTGGTGGGTTGCCCAGGGAGTGTTCCGGACGGTCTAGGGATTTGTGCTGCCAATTGACCCAGTTGGGTCTCTACGTTCTTCTTCCATATATCCATCTCCCCAATCCTTGTGGTAAGGTGATTGAGTTGAGAGTGGATAGCATTGTTGGATTGATCGTTCTTAGCTTGGTTCCGCCTTATCTCATCCAACACAAGTTGAAGATCATCCTTCTTTTGGTCTCTCTCCGGGTGCCCAGGAGCTCTATAAGGCGGAGGGTCCCTAGGGTTAACCTGGTTCCTTTGTGGTTGATGGAACCTTTGGTCTCCCCAATATTGGTGATTGGGACCCCTCATGTAGCGCGCCTCTTGGTGAGTCTCCGCTAGGTGTACTTGTTCAGCATGGGGGCACTCGATGGTGGTGTGCCGCTGCGATCCACATTCGATGCAATCTTGGTTCGCTGAAAGGAACCTCACTTGCTTTTGGAGCTTTCTAAGTTGATCTCTGTGGAATTGCTCCTTCACATCTGGATAGATTACATTGGAGGGTTCATATAAGGGCATAGATGGGGCAGGCCTCGACGATGATGATGTGTCGGAAGCCTCAGGAGTCCCATATGTGTTGTCGAACTCCACCAACCTCTCTATGGTCTCCCAAGCCTCTTGTGGGGCGAGTTCAAGGTAGCCATAGGAGGTGTAGGTGTTGATCCTCTCCTTAGTTGCAGCATCAAGAGCATTGTATATGATCTCCTGAATTACATACGGTGGTTGGCCATGCGTCGGGCATGATCGTAGAAGGTCCTTGAACCTTTCCCAAACAGTCGCCAGAGCCTCATCAGGCTTTTGTTTGAAAGCCGTGATTTTCTGTCGGATCAACGCCGTCTTAGAAGGAGGAAAGAACTTGTTGAGAAACGCATCCTTGACTTCATTCCAGGTACGAAGTGATCTTGGGGCTAAGCTTTCCAACCACTGCAATGCTTTCCCTGTAAGAGACCATCGAAAGGCTTTTAGTTGGACATATTCAAGACTACGTCCATCAGCAATAGTATCACAAAGGTCTAAGAAGGTGGAAATATGTGCCATAGGGCACTTGTTAGGTTTTCCTTCATATTGGTGCCTTCTAATCTCAGTTAAGAAGTTAGGTTTTATTTCAAAATTAGAGGCAGGGATAAGAATTGCCGATTCAGGCACTGTGAGAGCGGGGTGCATATATTGCTTGGCATTCCTAGGGAGGGCATTGATTTGGGCTTCTATTTACCTCCGGCCTTCCTCCTCCCTATCTGCACGCTCCTTAAGTGCCGCCTCTCTAGTCGTTAGGTCTTCAACCTGCTTCCTTAGTTGCTCAATAAGTTCAGCCTGGTTTGCGTTGTCTGCCATGATTCTTTGAGCTTGGGCCCTTAGATGGAAATAACGCTCAGGGTCGTCTACTCCTTCGAATTCAGGTGGGCGATCAGCGCGTCGCATACACCTACAAGACCAAACTAGAAAAAGACGTGAGATAGGCTACTAGGGCGCGATTGATTGCCTCCCCGGCAACGGCGCCAATTTGTTGTTGCAGAAGGCTTGATATGTCAAGTAATTACAAATATAAAGATGTAAATAAATGTAAACCAACTCCTGGCCTAAGCAAATAATTACAAGACTTCCTCCCGTTGTAGTGGAAGGGTAGTCAGGATCGATCCACGAGGAGGCGTGTCAGCGGGATCCTAGTAGCTTTGGAATTCTCACGTCTGTGTCGACCAGAAGCCTCGATTTCGACCTTAGTGCTCGATGTCGACCTCGGTTGTCGATGTTCTCTGCAACAGAAGACCTGCAGAGACAAAAACAAGTGGTCGATATCGACTGGTGGGGTCGATATCGATGTCAGTCAATGAAATCGACTGGCTCAGAAGTCTGTCAGTCGATACAGAAGGGTCGATATCGATGTCTGGTGTCGATATCGATGCTCAGCAAACTCTGCAGCGATGTTCGTCGTCGACTCAGAAAACTGTCGATGAACTCAGTGGCCGATATCGACGTCTGGGGTCGATATCGATGTCTCCCTGCAGTGTGTTAGTACTTCGTCGGCAAAGAAAGGCCGAAGACTTTAGTATGGAGAGAGAAGCAATGAATAGAAATAACAAGAGGTTTTTGAGTGTATAAAATATGTAAAAAGCAACTCTTAGGATTAGGGTTTACCACAACGTTAACCAATGCATGCGATAAGATAAATAAGACGGACAATTGCGCTATTTCTCCCGAGGGACGAGCTTTCGCCGTACACCAACTCTTAGGATTACTCTTGCAAATAAACCTAATTGTCTCTACCAATTTTACGTTTATAACTCAAGTTGTTAGCATGAATCCCCTTTCTTTCGATTAGGACTAAACATAGAATTGTAGGAGGAGAGATAGACACAACGATATCAACATCAAATACTTACCTCAAGCGCGCATGGCTAACGTCGGGCTCACCCCGACCCTAAGAGCTTTGGGGAACTACTCGCTTCTCATCATGGGATTCATTGTCAATTGAAAGGAAGAAACTTGCATTAAACTAAACTCCGAAGCTTTACAACTCAACGTCAACTTTCGCAAACGTCAAACCCTAAAACTTCTCTCTAACTCTAATTCTATTGTCTTTTGTCTTGGGTTGTTCTATGATTAGATTATTGGATGATCTAACAAATCAGCCCCTAGGGCTTTATTTATAGGCTACTAATCCTCGCTATCCAAGGATTGTAACTCCTATCTAAACTATGAACTCTATCCGAACAATTAGGATATGTCTTTTTATTTTGATAAAATTAAATAACTTAAAGGTAAAAGATGAATAAAACTTCAGCTGTCCTCTATCTTGAAAGTATGAGATAATCCCGTGCCTCCTTGAAGATATAGTTCCAATCCGCATTCGAAATCGAGTCTATCTTCTGTCGAGATAAGGGGTCGATATCGACACCAGGGGATCGATATCGAGGTCTCTGTTCCTGCTCGACTTGTTCAGCTCTGGTCGATTTCTATGTTGAGGTCGATATGGGGGTCGATATCGACACCGGGGGTCGATATCTGGGTCTAAGGTCGATATCTACCTCTTCTCAGCCTCAAAACTTGAGGTCGATATCTATGTTGAAGGTCGATATCTACCCCAGAGGTCGATATCTGGGTCTAGGGTCGATATCTATCTCTGCTCAGCTTCACTTGGCTTCTCCGTTTTGACTCCGTTTTCGCTCGAATTCCTTCATGGTTAGCTCAAAACTTGTGTAGACTCTATCTCTTGCATTTTAGCCCATTCTTACTCAAGTTTATATACTTTTGAACCTTTTCTTTGGAGATCGAATAAAATACAAAGTCAAAAGATGCAATAAAAGAAGGTGCAAATATGTACATCACATGGTATAGGGGACGACCTTCATGAACCCGCAATTATCTAAATCTATCAAATTGGTCTTGGAAGCGAGTATCCCATCCGTTGACGCTCGGGTGATGGTATGTCGTCCATTCATGCATTGGAGGAGGTAAAGGAGCGTTGCTATGTAACCATATCTGCAATAAGTATATTAGAATGTTAAGTTTGGTAATTTATGGATGAAATGCAATTGAAGTGAGAGTAACACATAACATACTCACCGTTGCGAAATGATCTTGGTTCCCGATGCAGGCCATGCCTAGTATGGCCTCGTTGGGGGCGTCATTTGGTTGTTCGGTGTACATAGGGAGGCATGTGAACGGCATGTGACAAGATAAGACGACAAGGGGCACCTGGTAGACGGTTGCGAACACAAGACCCACGATCGGCAGCTCGATCCAGTATCTTCGGTCACCTCCCACTATGCCGGAGTAACTCTGCAGGTTGATAAACTCTCGCACTGAATACCCTCCCATGTAACAACCAGCGTAAAGTTGATGATTCTGTTTGAAATGGGTGCACAATAACCCTTTCATATCTCGAAACCGTGCCTCTCCTGGCCGTAACATCAGTTTTGCCAAAGCCCGATATCCACAGTGACCATCTCCTACAACGTCGATGGCTGCTGCAATGTGCCTGAACATAAAAGGGTCCACATTGTTGTGACCCTAGTCAAAACCCCAGTACTGTGCGTCAGACGGTGGTCCGGACTGTCGGTCCCTACCGCGGCAACATGATCTGGTTTCCTCCCTTTCAAAATTGGCCCGATATTCCTCATATCGTAAGGGATTCGTTCTCCACGGGTTCCTCCTCCCTCTAGGTCTGCCCTTTGAACGTACGCTACCACGCTCGGGTGGGTGCAGATCAGGGTCACAGGCTTCATTAGAGGCAGTGTACGAAGATGACATGGCATAGGGTAAGGCAGCATTTTCTTATTCATCCCATGTCAGATCTCTCCAAAATGGGTGGATGTCATCTGCTGATATTAGAACTCCTTCAGCAACACAACGCTAAACGTCGTGCACACACGACAGCCCAAAGCAAATTCTCCAATACTGGTTGAGGCACTCTTCAGGTACTTTTCCATCGACAATAGTCCTCCAAAACTCGTACAGATATTCGAAGCACTTCTTCAAAACCACGTGCTTAACCTCTTTGAATAAGGGGACGTTGTGTGCGATAGTTGGCCATTTGAAATGATCTATCTCTAAGGCAGTCTAGAGATCGTGCACCTGACATTCATTAACTCGATGAATGGCATCCACCACGACACAAAAATCACCTGTGGATGAGTGCAATGTTTCCTTCAACACTTTATGCTGGCCTTCAACCCTACACATTGCATCATGTGCTCGAGGTGAACGAATGTCGAAATTTAGGAAAGGAGTTACAAGAGTAACAACGGAAACTGATAACTCCACTCCCTTGATGAAAATCGGAAAAGGTTTCAAAGGCTTTGACACAAAGCCTGTGTCAAAGGTCTTGAAGCTAAAGCTGTATTGATGAAATTCAAAACCTGTATTTTAGTTATTATCTTATATATATTATCTATGTATGGTTTTCGAATATTATTATACATAAGTTATACTAACCATACAGCAAAGATTTCGAAGAAATCTCCTTCCTTAAAGCTGAAAGACATGAAGATCAAATCAGGTGGATTGTGGCTTCGCAGTTTCCCAAAATAGAAGATTGCGAAGATCCTTCATAAGCCATGATCTCAAGTAGCCGTTGGGTGAAGATTCTTGGCGCCGATTTAATCAAGAATAAAAGGAGATAAAGAAGAAAGAAGAAAGTAGAGTTGAACAACTGACGATCATTGATTTACAACGCACACTCAGCCCTCAAGTCAATCTTTCTTCTACGTGTACTCTCTACTAGGTGTTAAGTGTCTTATCTTTTGTTTCAAAGCATTTGAGAGTTACATAGTGAGCTTATAGGATATATTCCGAGAGAGTATTATACTCAAGAGTTTATAACTCAGGAAGTGAGCACTAGGTTATTGATTCACGAGTGTAAGAGGGTTGTACTAGATAGCTGAGAGAGGTGGGGCTCTTCTAGATTGGTCTGGGACTCCAAGGGAACGAGAGTTGACTAGATTGCAATTGTATAGGAGAGAGGCTTCTCGGTGAGCTATTAGGATCCTAAGCTTTGTGAATCAATAAAGCCTGTTGAATCCCAGGGTTGAGGAAGAACCCTAGGCAGGGACTAAGCCTTAAAGGAGCCGAAACTCGTTAACAATTCATCGTGTTCTTTACTTATTGCTTTACCATTATTTCCGCACTTGTTTCGAATTGTATAACTTTGTTGTGCTTCAGGTATCCCAATCGAAAGAATTGAGTTTACTTCCAGAGGTTTAGAAAGTGTTTCAAAAGTCTTGAGATTGTTAGCGAAAAGTTGGCATACTCTATTCAATCCCCCCCTTCTAGAGTATCTTTATTTTACTTTGTTATACATTATCGAACCTTCAAATGGTATCAGAGCCTTACTCACTGCTTTTGATCTAACAATCTTGTGAGTTTTTGATCATGTCTGGTGAAGCAAGTGGAGGATTTTCACAAGGGAGGTCTACCAATAGACCACCACTCTTTGTGGGAAACAACTTTGTCCACTGGAGGTCCTTGATGAAAATGTTCATTATAGATCAAGATCTGGAACTTTGGAACATTATAGAGAATGGTCCAACGATTCCTGAGAAAGAAGGACCTAATGGAAGCAGAGTCGCGAAGACTGAGGATGAATACATCCAAGCAGATCTTGAACTCGTCTCCAAGAACTATAAGGCCATTAACTTACTATATTGTGGTCTTAGTACTGATGAGTTTAATCGTATTTCATCTTGTAGGTCAGCTAAAGAGATTTGGGACAAGTTAGTTGTCACCTACGAAGGAACCAAGTCTGGACCTTGAAGCCTAGGCTAAAGCATCAATCAGTCATTGGCACACGTTGGGTATTTCGGAACAAGCTAGATGAGAATGGTAAGGTTGTGAGGAACAAAGCAAGGCTTGTTGCTCAAGGCTACAATCAAGAGGAAGGTATAGACTACGAGGAGACTTTTGCTCCCGTAGCTAGGCTTGAAGCCATTCGCATTTTATTAGCATTTGCATCTTTTATGGGCATAAAACTATATCAAATGGATGTCAAGTGTGCATTTCTTAATGGTTTCTTAGAAGAAGAAGTTTATGTGGCTCAACCCCCAGGTTTTGAAAGTTTGGAATTTCCTAATCATGTTCACAAACTAGACAAAGCGCTATATGGTTTGAAACAAGCCCCAAGAGCTTGGTATGAGCGCTTGTCAAAATATCTTTTAGAAAATGATTTTAAAAGGGGGTTGATCGACAAGACTCTTTTCATCAAGACCAAAGGAAAGGACAGGTTATCCAAATATATGTTGATGATATATTGTTTGGTGCTACTAACACATCTTTGTGCAAGGTATTTTCCGATATAATGTGCAGTGAATTTGAGATGAGCTTTATGGGAGAACTCAACTTCTTTTTGGGGTTGCAAGTTCATCAATCTAAGAGAGGAATCTTTGTCAACCAAAGCAAGTATACTAAGGATCTCTTGAAGAAGTTTAAGATGGATCAATCCAAAGCAGCCAAGACACCCATGAGCTCAATCTTGTCCTTAGATCAAGACAAGACCGGGAAGAGTGTCAATCAAAAGGAGTATCGAGGGATGATTGGATCTTTATTATATCTTACTGCTAGTAGACCTGACATCATGTTTAGTGTTTGCATGTGTGCTAGGTTTCAAGCTGATCCCAAAGAATCTCACCTCATGGTTGTGAAGAGGATCTTTCGATATCTAAATGGCACCAAGGAGCTTGGCTTGTGGTACCCGAAGCAAAGAGATTTTACACTAATTGGGTATTCTGATGCAGACTTTGCAGGCTATAAGGTGGATAGGAAGAGCACGTCGGGATGTTGCCAATTCTTAGGGGCATCCTTGATTAGTTGGCACTCAAAGAAACAAAACTCAGTTGCTCTTTCCACTGCCGAAGCTGAATACATAGCCGATGGAGCATGCTGCTCCCAAATCCTTTGGATTGCTCAACAAATGAGAGATCTTGGCATCGACCTCAAAAACATTCCCATTAAGTGTGACAACACAAGTGCCATCTCCATTACAAAGAATCTCGTTCAGCATTCAAGGACCAAACATATTGATGTGAGGCATCATTTCATTAGAGACCATGTCGAAAAAGGTGATGTGTCAATATCATTTATATCAACTGATTATCAATGGGCTGACATTTTTACTAAGCCTTTGGCAGAGGGCAGGTTCACCTTCATGACCCGTGTCTTCAAAGCTTCTAAAATTGATTTTGAAAATGAAGAACAACAACATCATACGGGAAAATTTGACTCCAAGAGCTTTGAGAAGATTGGCATAACTCAGACCCCTCAAGGGACTTGGAGCCTTGCCTCTTCTTCCTCAAAAGCTCTTCCCACTAGCTCTGCCATCGATGAATGCATGGAGAACCTAGAGTTGGGTTTGGAGGAAGTTTGCCTGGACGTCAAGGAGTTGCGCCACGAGTTTCTGGTTGAGATGAGAGAGCTGGCCAAGCAGTTAAATGAGTTGAAGATGCTGATCAAGGATGGTGCTCAAGACGATGAACCCTGAACCCCTATCCTAACCCTTGATCTAACTCTCTAACACTGCTGGCCCTGTTTTCAAAACTTTTGGTGACTGTTCTCATACTCCTCCCTTTGTTGAAAGACAAAAAGGGGGATATTGGTTAGACTTTAAACTTGGTTAGACTTTAAACCGCTTTAAAGTATAGGGTCTTGGAAGACCTTATTTTCCCTTATATTGTTGGATGCGTTTATCATTGGTTTTGAACTTATATGATCCAACATTTGTCTAACCCCTACAGGTACTTAGTCCGATTTTTTATATGATATATTTGCTTGACTAAGTTACAGGGATGCACAGGTTTTGTCTTTCATCAAGGGGGAGATTGATAACTCCACTCCCTTGATGAAAATCGGAAAAGGTTTCAAAGGCTTTGACACAAAGCCTGTGTCAAAGGTCTTGAAGCTAAAGCTGTATTGATGAAATTCAAAACCTGTATTTTAGTTATTATCTTATATATATTATCTATGTATGGTTTCCGAATATTATTATACATATGTTATACTAACCATACAGCAAAGATTTCGAAGAAATCTCCTTCCTTAAAGCTGAAAGACATGAAGATCAAATCAGGTGGATTGTGGCTTCCCGGTTTCCCGAAATAGAAGATTGCGAAGATCCTTCCTAAGCCATGATCTCAAGTAGCCGTTGGGTGAAGATTCTTGGCGCCGATTTGATCAAGAATAAAAGGAGATGAAGAAGAAAGAAGAAAGTAGAGTTGAACAACTGACGATCATTGACTTACAACGCACACTCAACCCTCAAGTCAATCTTTCTTCTACGTGTACTCTCTGCTAGGTGTTAAGTGTCTTATCTTTTGTTTCAAAGCATTTGAGAGTTACACAGTGATCTTATAGGATATATTCTGAGAGAGTGTTATACTCAAGAGTTTATAATTCAGGAAGTGAGCACTAGGTTATTGATTCACGAGTGTAAGAGGATTGTACTAGATAGCTGAGAGAGGTGGGGCTCTTCTAGATTGGTCTAGGACTCCAAGGGAACGAGAGTTGACTAGATTGCAATTGTATAGGAGAGAGGCTTCTCGGTGAGCTATTAGGATCCTAAGCTTTGTGAATCAATAAAGCCTGTTGAATCCTAGGGTTGTGGAAGAACCCTAGGCGGGGACTAAGCCTTAAAGGAGCCGAACCTCGTTAACAATTCATCGTGTTCTTTACTTATTGCTTTACCATTATTTCCGCACTTGTTTCGAATTGTATAACTTTGTTGTGCTTCAGGTATCCCAATCGAAATAATTGAGTATACTCCTAGAGGTTTGGAAAGCGTTTCAAAAGTCTTGAGATTGTCAGCGAAAATTTGGCATACTCTATTCAACCCCCCCCCCCCCTTCTAGAGTATCTTTATTTTACTTTGTTATTCATTATCGAACCTTCAGAAATGATATACGTACCTATTGGTTGTCCTCGTTCGAAAGTTGAGGACTTGGTCGTTGTAACATCTCACAAGGCTTGTCTGGTGGATAAGCCACACTGATTCCAGATACCCCATAACCACGGGTGCTATCCGCCATTGGCCGTGAAGCCATCGCCAGCGCCGTTCGAATGACTCCTCTGAAGAAGCCGAGAATAAACCCCACACGTGATTCTTGAATAGTTGTGCAAGTTTCTAATTTTTGGTAATCTTTAATGCGGCCTCTTCACTCTTGCGAGTTACATGTAACCAGCATAGTAAATGTTGCACATCGGGGAAGACGACCCTAAGTGCAGTGAGAAGGCCCAGCTCCCAATCTGTCATGATCGAATCTGGTACCGTACCCTGAAGAATAACACGTAGGTTGTTGAGCACCCAAGCGTACGTTTCCTCGTTCTCGCGAGCCATAAAAGCATAGGCGATGCAAAAGTTATTTTCCGTTGGCGTTAAGCCCACTATCTCGTACAGAGCAACATTGTACCTGTGGACACAGTGTAGCAACGTACTCACATTAGTATAACACTCGATAAGGAAGAAATGTACGAAGACATAAGATATAGTACTTACACGTTCGTCTTGTACGTACTATCCATCACGATGACATACGGGTATTTGTTTAAGAGACGAATCCCATCTGGGTGTGCGAGAAAAAGGTCATTCAATACGTTGTCATCGTCTGGGCTTCTTCTGAATTCGTAGTAGTAGCCTCTTTCTCGGAGACGATGGAGGGTATCTTGCGTCATCGTCCGATTTCCTCTCTCTTCAACGGCGAGTTTGTTGAGGGTGTTCTCCAGTGATCGCGCTAAGGTGACGCTATTCATATCTACTTGCCGTAGCCCGTACGTGATGGCCTTCGGTGGAGTTCCTATGTCTTTCATCCACTTGCACATTTTCTTCTCCCCCGGGTTCATCCTTCCAGCGTAAGCATGACCCTTCAATCGGTGAGGGAGGTGATGGTTGTGCATTCCATTTTGCACGGTATCGTCCACATACTCGGTCCCCCCTCATGACCGTGTAAGGAGAACGGACGGTTGGTTAGTTTGCTCTGCATGCTGCGAATCTGCTTCCCCCTTCTGTAAAACACCCCATATTGCTCGCACGCTAACAACACGCCACCCGGTCGGTTTGCAGCGCTAGACCACGATCGCTTGATTACTAAGACCATATTGTGCTTTATGCCGATATGCTTAAAATGGTCGACCATTTCTTTACGGCAATGCCAAGTACGGGTGTCGGTAAACACAATTGTAATGTCTCGATACTGGATAAAGACATAAGAAAGTATATGAACTTGATTTTACTTAAAAAGTATATCCTTATGGATACAGATAAGCACATAGAGGCAGAAAGTATATCCTTACTTCAGTTTAAACTGGATACAAATAAGAACATAGAGGCAAAGAATACATCCATAACATGTTACTTGTGGGGCGACATTGATTTGTGGTGCAGGAGCTTCATCTCGTGCCACCTTTATCGCTCGTCCACTTTCTGAGGATGACATTTTCCTCTCTATAGATAAAATTACTATTATGTGAAATTGTGAGGTGAAGAGACGACATTCATTCGCCCTCATGTTGGAAGTATATAAAGGCATCGCGGGAGAACATGACGTCAATTTTACTCGTTCTGGTCAGACTTCACAACGTCCTATTTGACACAACGTCCTATTTGACATTGTAAACCCAATTACAACATCAAATCGGACGTTGTAATGGTTCATTCCCCAATCACAACGTCAAATCGGACGTTGTAATGGTGCATTCCCCCATTACAACATCTAATCTGACGTTGTAATGGTGCATTCCCCCATTACAATGTCTAACCTGACATTGTGATTGGGGGGACCATATAAGCCCCAACCTCCGGTCCCCACTCCCCACATCCTCCATACACCATACACCAAACACCCAAAAGCATTCAACCATGCCTTCAACTCCATATAGCTTCGTCAAGGAAGTCGAGTTCTCAGACGGGACCCGTTTCACTGTTAAAGTGACCAGACACAGTATGCCGCCTGAACGTCACTTTTGCAACTGCAAGCACAGGAAGTATCGTCATTTTTATCCATGCACTGTATTTTCTGTGCAGTGTCGTCGCAGGTCTGAGCGGTCAACGGAGGTGCATTTCGGAGGAAGGGATTGCAACGATGACCCTGACTCATACTACCCTCGCGTGTTGGAGCAGATAAAGGATAATATCAAAAGTATTTACAATGACGTGAGTCATTCACGTATTCGCAGCATTGCCCAGTACACAGTGGACATAGTAGCGCGCCCCACCCAAGACACTATGGCAACGTACGTGTTCTAGCAGGCGCTGATTGAGATATAACCAGCGGCTCCTGCTGAGTCCGTTGGGAGCAACTGATCCAATTGATTTTGTGTTTTCAATGTACGATTAGGGGCAACTGTATGGTTTTTTCATATGTTATATATTCGATAATGCACTTGTGATGTAAACTCTATGTACTCCCCTTGATTGTAACCTTAGGTATATTTATGGCTTGGATCTAATCGAATCTATGTACTCCCCTAAACTATGTAAAATCTATGTAAACTGTATTCGGTAATGCACTTGTGATGTAAACTATTTGATTATTCACTTGAATCGAATCTAATTAGAAGAACAAATACATTGAATATGAATCATTTCAATATTCACTTGAATCGAATCTACTTAGAAGAACAAATACATTGAATATGAATCATTTTAATATTCACTTGAATCGAATCTGATTAGAAGAACATATACATTGAATATGAATCATTTGATTATTCACTTGAATCGAATCTAATTAGAAGAACAAATACATTGAATATGAATCATTTCAATATTCACTTGAATCGAATCTACTTAGAAGAACAAATACATTGAATATGAATCATTTTAATATTCACTTGAATCGAATCTAATTAGAAGAACATATACAATGAATATGAATCATTTGATTATTCACTTGAATCGAATCTATTTAGAAGAACAAATACATTGAATATGAATCATTTCAATATTCACTTGAATCGAATCTACTTAGAAAACAAATACATTGAATATGAATCATTTTAATATTCACTTGAATCGAATCTAATTAGAAGAACAAATATATCGATTGAAGATGGGTCGATGTCGAGTCAAAATGCAGCGTAGGCCATGCAACGTCGGATCGCACGTTGTTATACCCTATACAACGTCGAATCCAACGTTGCAAACCCTATGCATAGGGGCTGGGGTAGGAACCCTAAGTCATTCACAATGTAACGTCCGATCCGACGTTGCATAGGGTTTGGCAACGTCCGATTCAACGTTGCAAACCCTATGCATAGGGTTGCTAGGGTAGGAACCCTAAGCCCTTCACAATGCAACTTCCGATCTGACGTTGCATAGGGTTTGGCAACGTCCGATCCGACGTTGCATTTTGAAGGGCCTATAAAAGCAACAACCCACCTCAACAACCCGGACACACAACAACAATCCCTCTCCTACATATACCACCTAATATTGGTCCCCAATAGACCCCCGAGTACCTTCCTAAAAGACGGATAAATGTCCAATGGGACCGGTTATCAAGTTAGAGGGACGAAACACCGTTTTCCGTCAGAGAGGCCTACCAATCTGACATTTGCAACAGGATTACAAAAATGCTGGACGAGTTCTACCATGATGTATGTCGGCATTGTATTTGTGAAGTATTTAGTATCATTGTAGGCAATGTATGTATTGTCATTCCAACTTTGATAATGAAGGAAGGGTTTGGGCTTTTCCATGCCTTGGCTCTTTGAAAAACTTTGTCCGCTGCAATCGTCGAACGACGAGTGAATCTACTTGCCGAAAAATTTCAAGTACGTAGAATCACATGTCATTCCACGAGTGCAGCGGAAAAAGTTTTTCAAAGAGTCAAGTCCTATAAAAGTCCAAACCTTTTCTTCATTATCAAAATGACACCAACTTATGTTTGTAACAAAGCTCGTCGCGGTGTAAGGTTTTATTTTTTATTTAACTTGTTCGTCAACTTGTTCCTCCCTCCGATCGGGAATTTGTAACTTCGCCAAATTCCAACACTTAATAAAATAATATAAATAAATTCTGACATTAAACAAGTATCCCAATACTCCCACAAGTATCGAAAAGGCATTTTATTCCTAATCATTTAATATCCCAATACTCCCACAAGTATCAAAATGGCAAACAAATACTAACTAAATATTAAATAATAATTTCTAAAAGAGTTGCATAAATACTCAAATATATTAATAATCTAAAATAATTTAATGATGAATAAATAAACAATTATATAACAATTTAGATAATATAAACCCTTACAACAATTTAAACCCTTACAACAATTATCCAAAACCCATAACCAAAAGGCCCATGTCTCAGCCCACCCAAAATGCAACGTTGTAATTTGAATCACAACGCCCAATCGAACGTTGTGATTCAAAACGTTGTGGAGCACAACGTTCAATTGAATGTTGCGTCCACTATGCACAACGTCGAATCCGACGTTGCGCTTCTTTTTATATAAAGCACAACATCAGATTCGACGTTGGTATTCTTCTTCCTCGACACGAATCGGCGAGAGAGAGAGCTCCTGAACACGAATCGGCGAGAGAGAGAGATCGAGTCCAACGTTCCCAAATCCGGCGAGAGAGCGATGGTAAGATCCCGAGGACGAGGCAAGGGCGGCGTTGGGTAAAGAGGAGGAGGCGGTGGTGGTGATGGTGGTGGCGGGGGTGTTGGGCGAGGATGAGGTTGTGGTGCCGGTGGTGCTGGTGGATCTGGAGGGGGCGGCGCCGGTGGTGCTGGTGGATTTGGAGGGGGCGGCGCCGGTGGTGCTGGTGGTGGTGGTGGTGGCGTCGGTGATGGGGGTGGCCGCGGTGGTGGGAGAGCGGGTGCAGGTCGAAAGAGGTGTACCCATGAGGTGTCTCCCCTGTCGAGTACTCCATCGGTTAGCATCATGTTCGTCTCTTTCGAACGGGAGGTATATTCTTTGCTCAAATAAAATATTCAAATTAAACTCTAACTATGCTAACTCCCTGTTCCAAACAAATAATACAAGAATCCCTCCCGATGTAGTGGTAGGGTAATTCAAGATCGAATCCACGAGGAGGTTTGTCATCGCTTTCCTTGTTGAAATCACGATCAAGCTTCCGACCTAAGAAGACACTCGATATCGATGTGTCTGGTCGATATCGACCTCAATTCTGGTCGATTTCCAGCCAAGTTCATGCAGAAGACAAAAGCAGCAAACTTGACGTCGAGTGAAACCTCGATATCGACGTTATACCTCGATATCGACCTTTACAGTCGATTCCGATGTTTGTCACATAAACTGTTTTGCATAACCTATTGTCGGAAAAGTGTCCGAAGAACGAAGAATGGTAAAGAAGGATGGTCAGAAATCAAAACTTAACTTTTATATAAAATTTAATAAACTTAAAGCTTCCAAAGTCGGGGTTTCATGCCACAACGATAACAATGCAAGTTTGATGCTAAAGTTATGAAATTTAATACCTTTCCGTCAAATAACTTTCGTTACCAACACTTAGGTGATTAGAGGCTCTCGCATAGTTCCTAAGAGTTACTATCCAATTCATGAGTAATCCAAGTTCACAATATGAGTGGCTTTCACTTCAATAATATAAATAATGAATCTCCCTAACTTTCGCAAAGGATCATGCATAGGATAGAATATGGAATCGCATAAAAGTCATACATTTGATGCACTTACCCTACATCGCTATCATCGGGCTCACCCCGACCCTAGAAGTTGGTTGACTACTCACTTCTCATCATGCAACTCATCATCATCATTGAAAGAAAACTACTTTGTATTTGCAAAAGAAAGAAATTACAACCGAACAAGCCAAATCTCCGCTCTCGCTTCCAACAACCTCACTCGGCCTCCTCTCTCTCTCTACAAATTCTCTCTATTGAAAACTGAAATTCTCTGCGTGTGTGGATGATTAAACTCAGCCCTAACTGCCTCTAGATATAGATATCAACCTTTGCTATCCAAAGACTCGAAACTTTATCTTTATTCTCTAAAACTTAAATAAAGTAAAAACTAAATTTTCTATGGTACAACAGCTCATGTGATAGCTCTGACGTTAAAGATAAGAAATCTTGACTTTATGATAGACGTGCAAGCTTTGGATAGAATTCTATCAAAATTTGAGTTTGATTCCTCTGCTGGGCAACATCGATATCGACCCAGTGACATCGATATCGACCTCTGTAAAACTTTATCTCGAGCTCTCCTTCTTCTACTTGGATTAGCACTCGACTTCTATCATTTATCTCGATCTGGGCACTCGATATCGACCATGCATCCTCGATATCGACCTCTACTGGTGTCGACATGCTCTGTTCTCTTCTTGATCGATTCCTGTGTCTTACTGTTGTACTCGATGTCGAGATTCTCCAGTCGATTTCGACCTCTCAGAAGACTTCGATATCTTTTTCCGCTCTTCCAAATCTGTCCATTTTTTCCCTGTTTTCTGCGAAATCACATAGAAACTCGTGCAGACCCATATATTTGACAATAATGCATAAACTACACTAATCCCATGTTTTTCCACTAATATGCATGCAAAAGAATGATAAAATGGACTTATATGTGCATAGAAAATATGGAAATTTGCGCGCACATCACATCAATTCATTTATTTTCATTTTACCATATTGTTTAATTTTATATACAAATAATAATTAGTTTATTTATTTTTAGATAATAGTTAATTTATCGGAAATAATAGTTAGTTTATGTAATTTTAGATAATAGTTAGTTTATCGGAAGTAATAGTTAGTTTATTTAATTTTAGATAGTTTTACTTAAATTTTACATAATAATTTAATTTAGATTAGTCATATATGATAATATTGAATTAAATACAAAATACAATATATTGTAAGTATAATATAAAATCAAAAAATTGTTAAGAAATTGTTAAAATTTTTAAAATAAAGTATACAACAAATTGTTAAGAAATAAAATACAAATACAATATATTGAAAGCACATTATATTTAATACAATATATTGTAAGTATAATATAAAATCAAAATTGTACTGAACAAAATGCAAAGATAAAAAAAATAAAGTATAGAAACAAATTGTTACAAAATAAAACAATTTATAGAAAAAAAAATGTACTTGTATATATAAATTAAAGTATACAAAATTTTTTTAAAAAATTGTTAAAGTTGTTAAAAAATTGTTAGAATAAAGTATAGAAAAAATTGTTAAGAAATAAAATACAAATACAATTTACTGAAGTTAACATTCAATTGAAATAAAATAATATATTTAAAAACTACTTCGAAATTTAATAGGATTCCCGGATGAGGAGGGATGATGGGACTGTTCGCATCGTTCTCGGTCGAGATCGCAATGTGGCTTTACCTACAGTATCAGGGAGCGTCGACGCGTCCGAGGTCGTCATCACTGATTCATCTTCGCAGACAGTGTCATATCTCATGGTTCTTGCGGAGCAAGAGACTATGACCGTGCGTGATACAGCGGTTGAGGCGGCTACGTCCCAGACGCAGATTATGGTTAACTCGCAGTACCGAATAGACGCCGATACTTTGTTCTTCGGCATGGGTATTGGGGTTCAGGATCGCACGGGTGGTGTTAGTATCTCCGGACAGGCGCGGAGCGACGCATTGGGCTGAGGTCATCGCAGCAGCAAGTGGCTGCCTTACACCTGCTCTGGTAGGGGAAGACACGCAGGAGGAGGATGTGGGGGATATTCATTTCGATCGAGAGCATCTCGATGATGACAGTGATCCTGATGGGGAGGATCACGACTAGGGTGGGCACGATGCGGGACAGGAGATGTCGGGGCAGGTGGCGGGCCAGGACATACAGGTGCCAGCTCAGGGCCCGTAGGGGGCGGGGCAGGTGGTGGGTCAGGACTCGCAGGGGCCAGCTCAGGAGCCGCAGGGGGCAGTTCAGGAGGAGGGGGGCCGAGAAGGAGGAGGAGGATGGGGGGTCTGGAGGGGGCGGAGTAGGCCAATGATGGGGACGATGAGCTCCCCGATGGCGAGTTGCCTCCAGGAGATCTTTTGGTCTCATATAGGCATCATAGATCTCACCGGCTATGGACGAACCATACATTTCATCATACATTGCTAAAGGTTCATCATCAGGCTACACACCTCGATCCGTTCCGCCGCTACATATACGAGGGCCTGATGACATGGGTGCAGGATGCAGCTCAGTCTGGTCTACTGGGGCTGCTTGATTTGAACTGGGACGGAGTGGATGCCCAGTTATTGACTGTGTTCATTGAGCATTAACAGCCGGAGACGAGCTCTTTCCACTTTCCCTGGGGCGAGATGACCATCACACTCCACGACGTCGCTTGTCTGATGGGGTTGCCGATTGACGGACTGCCTTGCGCCCCTACCCCTGACCATCTGCCACTACAGTTGGAGCCTCTACTGCAGCAGAGGTATGGTTGGACCGCGGCCGAGCTGAAGAGGCACAGGACCGCTTGCGGGGCGCCCCACCTGGAGTTGACGACTGCGTGGCGGGAGAGGCACGGCAGCCGTGGGGATCAGTTTGCCGGCCTCACTGCCGATGTCAGAGAGCGCCACCACTATCTCGCTGTTGGTTTCTTGGCTACGCTGCTGGGTGCGACGCTCTTCATCGACAAGTCCCAGAGCGGCGTACACTTCTCGTTGTTCGGGCTAGTTTGGGACATAGAGCACGCTGGGAGACTAGCTTGGGGAGCAGGAGTCCTTGCCTTCCTCTACCGAGGATTAGGGGAGGCCACGAGAGGCGAGGCTAAGGGTCTACGTGGGTGTGCTGCCCTTTTGCAGGTAAGTGTGGGTTTAATACGATAAATATGTTGCTCTACTTGCGAGTTACATATAAAAAGTGCTCTGATAGTTTATACTGTATAGGCATGGATCTGGTCGTACTTCCCGTGTTTTGCGGATTCACTTCGCCCAGACAGGGGTGAAGAGGATGATCCCCGATACATGACACGATTCGACCCGTCGAAGGCCGCGAAGAGGGGGAACGACAGGGAGAGGCGCACAGCTTGAGCGCATGACCATCGATCAGGTAACGTGTTTCTCACTTTCTTTATATTAACTACATATGTCGAGTATGATTGTTTCCCTACTATCATTTTTACAACTTAGGCCGCGAAAAGGGGATGCCTTTTGGCAGAGACTTGGATTTTGCAGGTCAGTTTCGCTCCTCCACCTATCGAGGCACCATCAGCTTCGGTGGCGTCATTGAGCCATACATGCCAAATAGGGTGCTCCGACAGTTTGGCTGCATGCAGGAGATCCCATTGGACCTTATCCCTCCCACCCTGGCCTAGCGACCGTTTCGGCTGAAGAAGCGTTACGTCGTGAGGTTTGCCCATCAGCACGACCGTTGGTCATCACAGGACCCTGACATATTCTACCCTATCACTGGTCACCGGAGGACGGACGAGAGTTGTGAGGGAGGCGTCTCAGCTGACTACCTCGCTTGGTTCCAGTCCCAGAGTCGAGGTCATGTGTTGCCCACGACAGTGGTACGAGATGATGATCCCCCGGCTGCGCCTACACACCCAGACGACGTCATCGGACCAGCTGAGTGTACTGCGCGCCAGGCCCGGGTCGACAAAATGACCCAGGGTATTCAGGCATTGGTCGGACATCCCTAGCTGGACCAGATGTACGAGCATATTATGAGCTACATTATATCTTTTCAGTAGATACATTATATGTTGTTTGTTTATGACATACTATTAGTATTTGGTGGATATACTTTATTTGTGTAGTTCTTGTTACTTGCATTAGTGTTTTTGATTGTTTCTACCTATTGACAATAACAAACAATCACATGCAAACGCTTTACTTCATAGATAACAATTAGATAACACATCAAGATTACTAAAACAAACAAATACACTACGGATAACAATACAATCGACCAGGCTCTACTTAATTCGTCTTCGGAATGAGTTTAATCTTTAACTCGTTGAATGCAAAGTTTCGGACCTCCATATTTGCTTCCCTCACAAGTATCCCTGCCTGTTGAGCTACGTAAACGTGGTCATCTCTGCTTACATCGAGGAAGAATGACCGAATACGTTGAAGGAGAAGGTCTCCAACCCTCCACTCATACGCTCCAAGAATGCCCTGATGAAAACGGTTGCAGTACCTACACCCGAACTGCAAGGGTGCGGAAATGTGAGTCTCATTTTCACACTCGACCCGAAACAGGGTGCAAGGATGACAGCCACTACATTCTGGATTGCGGCAAGCACAGTTAGACACCTCCGGGGACATTGGGTACCGAACCCTTTTGATTACAAAATCAATGCTGGGGGTTGATCCACAATGTTCAGTTTTAACCGGCTCCATGGCAGGAAGGAAAGAAAATGTGGAATTGTTGTGTTGCATTTTCAAATGCGGTCCTCACCCCTTTTATAGGAGTTGCTGATATTTCTGGGAGTACAACGTCCAAATTGACGTTGTAAAAACATCGGATCATACGTTGTTACAACGTCCAAATGGACGTTGCTAAGCCCGACGGAGCCCGATGGGTTCCAGCCTACAACGTCGGATTCCTTTTCCGTTGGGCAAATATACTACCACTAACAATGTCGGATTGGACGTTGTGGCAACGTTAATTCTGACGTTGCTACAACGTTGGATCCGACGAAGTATTTGCGGTGTATATAGGGTCTGCGATTCGCGATATATTATAATGGAAATATGTATATTTATGCTGATATTGAAGAGATTTATACATGGATAATTATTTATGCTGCTATTAAACACCTGAATGGGATCGATCGAGTAAAATTGTCAATTTAAAATTGTAATCGATCAATTGAAACTGCTGATCGGGGGCGAAATTCGTGTGTTGAATTCAGAACTTGCTTCACAAGAAAAGTAGGGATGTGGTGATCTCGGGAGAAGCGAAGGGAGGAGGTAGGGTGCCCAGTGGGCATTCAATAAATAAAGCAAGCTTCGTGGATATTTACTTAATTAGATCTTATTATATGACTAGTTACTTTTTTACCCTAAAACTATACTACCTTTGTAGCAATATAATTTGCCTTTTGGCCACTTTTTTATGTAACAAAATATTTGTCTATTTGAACAACATTAATGATAAAAAAATTCTAATTTTTTCAGTTCATCTCATTAATTGTATTTGATTTCCAAAATACTTTATTAATACTCCAACTTCTCATACTATTTTTTTCATTGGTCCATTTTTTTACATTATTTATTTGCTAAAATGCGATGTCGAGCCCATTGTTGGCACCATGAGCCAACTCTTCCTAGAGCCTCATACTTTCAAATACACCACCAATCTTTGTCGACACATCAAAGATACCAACGGAGTGCCATCTGCAAAAGCAAATCCATTGACAAAAAGGAAATTTAAGCATTTTGTGAAATTAGTTTGTAATTTTGTATAGATCTTATCATGTGAGTACTTATACAAGTAAACCTAACATGCAGGAACTTATATAAATTTAGTTCAACCGAAAACTATGAGTTTATACAAAATAGATAGATCTTATTAGTATGAGTTTAGTTCATTTAATTAAATTTGGTTATATAATTTTTTATTTATGAATATTATTTGTATGAGTTTATAATATAAATAGCATTTATAAGTTTTTACAATAACTAGTCAATAAGTTTATGTTGGTAAAAGTTATGAAATTGAGTTATATTTGATCATACAAAGAGTTATGAAATTGTGAAATTGGATTGAATTTGAAAAAAGATGGATTCCATTTTTTCTAGTAATGTAAATAAGATATGTGAAATTTGAATAAATTTGATTATATAAGTTCGTATAAGTAGAAATATATATATAAGTATCGCTTATGATCATGAGTTTAAATAAGAGCTGATCTATAAGTTCATATCAATATGATATACTTTATAGATATTATGAATTATGTACTTTTTTCACAATGGTACTCTTATTTTACTATATTCAAGTAAACCGGTCCTAGTAAGATCAATTTCCTTACAATCCTGCCTATGAGTAGTAGTTAGTCTATGACTCAATGACCAAAATCTATTAATAAAAAAAATACCATGAGATATTAAAGTTTGCAAATTTTTTATTATAATGTAATAAATATAACCAATCAACCAAATTTTCTTGCAATCATGCCTATGAATTATGAAATTAATTACGAGTGATTGATCGACTTAAATATAATGAGTGGATTATACCCTGAATCGTATTTAATTTTTCATGAAAAATACTTTTTAAAAAACACAAATAATAAAATAAGTTACGTGAATTACATATTTAACTGAATCAACCCAATTACCCAAACAGGCGGAACATTGTAGGTCAAAATTTTCTAAGTGTTAAAAAATTTTCAAAAAGTGGGTCAAATTTTTCTAAGTGTTTAAAATTACCTCCGAATTTGGAAACCCTCCAATTTTTTTTTCTAACTATTTTGATCTCGCCCTTTTCCCCTAAACGTGCGTGTTTTTATTTTTTTCGGAACCAATAATTTCACATCTGTCCATATATTTGACTGTTGTTTAAACTGTTTTAAACATCACAAAAAAATATTGATGTAATAGATTAATTTAACATCTGTTGCTTTTTTTACAGACTTAAATCACATGATGTCTAATTACAGTATTCTAGTAGTTATTTTAGTTGAATCAGAAACATATGGGTGTCTTTGATAAGCGCAAAATATCTTAATGTGTCTTGTATACTCTAGTATCAAAAGACAGGAAAATTTGTGTAGACTTCTAGATAAATTAAAAAAAGGTCTAATACGGATTGTGGGAGATGGGAAAACGATTAGTTTTTGGATGGATAATTGGGTGTATCGCTGCCCAATATTGGAAGTATGTCAAGTACTGATGGATGCACATATCGGTTCTAAGGTGGCCAACTCTACTGCAGATAATGAAAAATAGGACAAAAGCTCTTCTTAACTTGATTCTTAGTACCTGAGACCATTATGCAAGACTTTTCCGGTGTCCGTGAACATCTTGAACTTGGCTTCAATGAAGCTTATTCAGTTGTGATTCAAAAATGACATCAAACAAGCTCCAAATTACCTAAAAACAAATAAAACACGCGTGTAGACATCTATTATATATAAAAATGAAACCAAAAACTTTATAAAAGACATGCAAAACATATAAATATGACTTAAAACCGACCATAAACTATATCTTATAAAACCTAGAATACGATGGTATCAATGGGTTAATACTTAATAAGCAAAATTTTAAAATTATTTCCTGTTTTTAGTAAACAGAGGAGAGGCAAGCCCCTCCAAAGCAAAATAGTTCTGGGCTACTCAAAGACGAGCCGGGGGTAGCCTTCCCCCTATATATAAACTGGTGAAACCCTTAATTTATTTTAAAAATAATGACTAAATTGGTGTATTTAAAAGAATCTTTCTCAAATAAAAATAAAAATGTTTAATCTATACTAATCGTTGAAGAGTGATTGAAGAGTTAGTAAATCATAATATACAAATCGTTGAAGAGTGATTGAATGCACTTTTTAAAGTAAAGGGTAATTAGGACTATTTGGTGTAATAAATAATGCAACCTACTCCAATTAGTAAGGGGTGGTTTGTTCGTTTGTGTACTCCACCCCTTTATATATATGTATGTATAGTGAGCTCCAAAGTTATACCCAAAACCACAATAGATATATCAACAGCCACTATCATCAAAATCTATAATGATGAACAAAACCCCCAAATCTCCACCCATGAGTGAAGATGAAACAGCCAAAAGGGTGAAAGAACTTGAGTCATCCCTCCCAAGAGAGGTTGCAGTTTTTAGCCCATACATGTACTTCTATCAAAACTTCTGGTGCCCTTCCTTGTTCCTCCCCGGCATCGTCTCCTTTCCGAGCCACTTCGAGCCTCGAGACACCGATATCATACTTGCTTCGAAGCCCAAATCCGGTACAACATGGCTCAAGGCTGTAGCCTTTTCCATCTTGAACCGTGACATCTTCCCAACAAACAGCCAAGACCACCCTTTGTTCTCTAACAACCCCCATCAGCTTGTCCCTTTCTTGGAGATCACCGTGTTCTCTAAGTCGTCGACGACCCTTGTGGATCACCGTCCAAGGATATTTGGAACCCACCTCCCCTACGATGCCCTCCCGGAGTCTGTCAAGAGCTCCGGGTGTCGGATAGTTTACATCTCAAGGAACGTGCTGGACACGGCCGTGTCTTATTGGAGCTTTTCACGCCGGTCAAAGGAGCTGGCAAAGAAGGAAGGGAATCACCAAGAGATACGAGAGGAAGGCGCGGAGAGCTTGGAGGACTACTTGGACTCCATTTGTAGGGGAGTGGAGGAGTATGGGCCGTACTGGGACCATGTTCTAGGGTACTGGAAGGAGAGTCTGACGAGGCCGAACAAGGTGTTGTTTATGAAGTACGAGGAGATGAAGGCGGATGTGGGGACCGAGATGAAGAAGCTGGCGGAGTTTATAGGATGCGGATTTAGCAGTGAAGAAGAGGAATGTGGGGTGATAGATGAGATATCGAAGCTTTGCAGCTTCCAGAATTTGAAGGAGTTGGAGGTGAACAAGAACGGGAGGTGTAACATCTATGTTAAGAACAGTGACTACTTCCGGAAGGGCGAGGTGGGCGACTGGATCAACCATGTGAGTCCCGCCATGGCTGAGCGTTTGCAGAAGATAATGCAGGAGAAATTCCAAGGCTCTGGCTACACCTTGTAAGGGTGTTGTTGGATCATTACAGCTAGCTAACTCGAAACCATGGTTTCTAATGAGCTAGAACCCAAATAAAAGATGATGGGCAGGTGTGCCACACATAATCGGTTGATTTCAAATTTCAACCGATTGAAATCAAATATAAAGAAAATGGGTACTCCCATCTTCGTGATTTCATGTTGGATTTATATTCTCATATTTGTAAGATTTATGTTTGTAACCATGTTATTTATGAATAAAAGGGTTGTTCTATTCGATCAAATAAAAAAAAGGGCTGTTCTATTTGATTTAGTAATCAGAACAACTATGATTGAGTGTTGTTTTGACACCATTATAGACATAAAATGCTATTTCAAGGTAGGCTCATCAATGATAATATAGTGATTGCCCAAGAAGTCATCCACACAATGAGAAACAAGAAGGGTCGAAAAGGATGGATGTGCTTGAAACTTGACCTTGAGAAGGTGTACGACCGTTTAAGTTGGGAATTCATAGAAGGGATGTGCTATCCGGTAAATACATTGGTACTGCGCTCGGCAAATCTTCGAGGGTTTCTCATGTTTGGAGGGGCATCCGAAGGAGCTTGAACGAGATTGTCAACCCGGGTTTAAAATGGAACATCCGAAATGGTGAGAGCGTGGCATTTTTGGAAGACTCTTGGTTATCGAACGAACCGCTGTGCAATCTTAAGAAGGGGGATGAAGTGCGGAATAGGCAGATATAAAGCACGAATATACTCCAGAAGGGGGGTTGAATGGAGTATGGCAACTTTTCGCAAAACTAAACTGTAAGACCTTACTGCTGACAGTAAGATCTTATCTGCAAAACAGAAGCAAGTTAAACCGAGATAAAGAATAAGATCAAGCAAGAGAATAAGCAATAAAGTAAACGACAGAAAGAAAAGAACACAAGACTTGTTAACGAGGTTCGGCACAACCGCCTACGTCTCCGCCTAGGGTTATCCAACCCGTAGGATTCAACAACTTTATTTCATTTTATCTTATGGGCCCTAGATACAACCTCTAGAAGACCTTCCCTCTTCTAGACTAACTTCCTATCTAGCAACCCAAGCACACTAGTGAAATAAAGCTTCTATGGATACCGAAGTACCCTCTATGATTGGGTAAAGAAACCCTGAGTATAACTCTAAATGAATTGTACTATGAAGCTCAAAAGAAAACCTCACACACTCAAAGTAAATACAATACTAAGCCAAAGGAGCGATGTGAGATCGAATGCTTGAAGAAGATGAATTTGCATAAGATAGTTTGAGCGCCGTCATGATGTCTTCTGCAGCCACTTTCTTCTCCTTTAAATAGGCCACACGTTTAAATTTGATTCAAAATAAAACGTCTGCATTTTCTCCAGGTTTGTTGATAGACGTTGCACCATATCCTACTAGAGAGCGAGATCTTTGGCTGTTGGAAAAGAATCCAGAACCTTCACTTTGAATCTGTTGAGATCTTGAATGCAGAAATACGTTGGAGAAGCCTTGGACTTGTTCAAACAAATCCTATAGAATCTCAACAAACCAAAGAAGAACAAATCTGAAACAGATTTTTCTTTAAGCCTTATTCAAAATCAGAACTAGGCTCATCTCAGATTAGACCCAATTATATTAAATTTGTTAGGCTCATTTCGTAACATAGCCCAATGAAAATTAAGCCCAATTACATAGAATTTGAATCTCATCAACTCCGAAGCTTCTTCAACACCATGATGCCCCATGGTAAGACCTTACCAAATTCTGGAATCCAGAGTTTTGGCTTTTCATCAACCAATACTTTATCCTCATCAAGGTGGAGTTTAACAGGGGAGACATGTCATAGACATGGCATGACGGCGGCTGATGTTTGGGATCCAGGGAGGGGGTGGCGGTGGGAAGAGTTTGAAAATAGTCTCCCGGCCGGCATCTTGATGTCCCTGGCATCTATAGCGATAACAGATGGAGAGGATTTGCCCTCGTGGAAATTCACCAAGGATGGTGACTACTCGGTGCGATCGGGTTACACGGCTTTATAGAATTGGTATGATTGGCAAGACAACGACAGGATGTTCTTCAAGGCAATCTGGAAGCTGGAGGTTAACGAAAGAATTCGATCGTTCATCAGGCTTATGTGTAAAGGAGGAGTCCTCAACAATACGGAACGAGTTTGGAGAGGCTTAGGTACGTCTTCTGCTTGCCCTATTTGTAAGTCTTTTGATGAAACGTTAGAGCATTTGTTTAGGGATTGCGATGCTGCTAAAGCGTTGTGGGTGCAGGTCGTGGATGTCGAGCGGCGTGAGCAGAGATGGAACTTGCCTTTCGCTGCGTGGATTAGAGCCAACATTCTGGATTCGAGGAGCTTTGGTGGCAAAGGAAACTGGAATGCGTTGTTCGCTGTCACGACTTGGAAGCTGTGGAAGAGAAGAAATAAAGCGGTGTTTCGGAAAGAGGCAGGCGGAAAGAGGCAGGGAGTCCGATTACAGCTGCTACATGCTCCGAGGAGGTCCGAGCTTATAATAAGTCGATTGCGAAAAGAAGGAACAACAAGGATCCAAGAGAGAAGGTGGTGCGTGAGGTTGGATGGGAGAGGCCTCAACGGGAGTGGGTGAAGGTGAATACCGACGGAGGACGTCGGTTAGACGGGAATGCAGCGGCTGGAGGAGTTATAAGGGATTCGAACGCCGGCTAGGTGAAAGGATTCGCATTCGACCTGGGCTCGTGCTCGGTGCCAATGTCAGAATGCTGGGGCGTGTTGAAAGGATTGGAAATGGCCTGGAATCTAGGATTCAAGAAGGTGGTGGTGGAGACTGATTCGGCGGTGGTGGTGAATCTGTTGTCCAAGAAAATCAAGCCAACTCACCCGTTATTCAGCCTGGTGGACACTTGCCGAGGCTTCCTTAGTAGAAATTGGCTTGTCCAATTACGTCATGTTTACCGAGAGGCTAATATTGTCGCGGATAGCATCGTCTCTTTTGCTTTTTCTTTGAATTTCGGTTTCTACGAGCTACTCGAACCTCCTGACTGCAATCAGCAACTTCTGCTGGGTGATGCTAGGGGTGTCTCGATGGCTAGACGTTGTATTTCTTAGTTTGTGGTGTTTTTATTTTAGGGAGGTCTCTCCCAGTTTCCTCACCCAAAAAAAAATGCTATTTCAGTAAATTGAGCCCACCGCCAGGGGACCTGCGGTGTCGAACAGAATGGGCAGATATAATGTAGTTGGTTCTCAAAGCACAAGCATTTTGGACAAGATAATGCAAACATGAACAAGTAGAAACATATCAGAGTCATCAGACAATGGAGTATGAACGTATAAAGAAATGTGCGTAGTGAGGAATGCCGAACAATAATATCTTACTGGCTGAAAATTCTAACAAAACATTGTACCTCAAGGTTCAACACAGACGAGATGCATAACGTCCATGGAATTGTTCAACAGCAGTAAAAATTCAAAATTTTAAATCTAAATAATTCATCCAGAAGTCCCAAAAAAACAGGCAGCTCAAACAACAAGTCTGGAACGCAGTTACTGCTTTTTACCGGTTGGCCTTGGCAACTCTCTCAATCTCATCTTTCTTCTTGATTGCGTAGCTGAAATATCAAAACAAAAGTAGCATCACTGACTTTATGCATCACAAAACAAACTTAAAATCTTATGCTCACTACACAGTTAAACAGCTGATAAAACTGGGACAGGAGAAATATGTTAGCACCAAGAAATATATTTATGTTGTTGAACACTGTTTTTGTCACAAGAAAGAAAAGATTGATTTCAGTTAATTGAAATTTAACCACTCCGTATAATATATCATAGGCAGTAGCCGAGATAAGGTGGGAGTACGCAGGATAATTGGAAATGTTGTCGTATAATATATCATAAAGGCCATGTAACAATACCATATTTGCATAGGTCTCGAGCACATTAACAACTACTATATAACATATCAAAACCCACCAAATGTATATATACAGAATTGGTAGATTTTCCTGAATAAGTGCTAAAATAAAATGCCTTTGTGTTCAGTGCTGAAATAAATCAAGATCTTTTCCTGAAGCAGTACAGCACAAGCATTGCATATATCAAACTTTAGGATGTATAAATTTACCTGTTGGAAGATCCCTTTGCGGCATTGATGAGTTCATCAGCAAGACATTCAGCAATGGTCTTGATGTTCCTGAATGCAGACTCACGGGCACCAGTGGTCAATAGATAGATAGCCTGGTTCACACGCCTCAAGGGAGAGATATCAACAGCTTGACGCCTAACAACACCAGCTGAACCGATTCTAGTAGCATCTTCCCTTGGTCCACTGCAATAATAGAACATTCATTACATTTTGCACAAGACGAGCGTGTAAACACGTAGCAGGACTTCATAAACAAGTAACAACACCTGTTGACTATAGCATCAACAATGACTTGGATTGGGTTCTGGTCCGACAAAAGGTGGATGATCTCCATGGCATGCTTCACAATACGAACAGCCATGAGCTTCTTCCCATTGTTGCGCCCGTGCATCATCAAAGAGTTGGTGAGCCTTTCAATAATCGGGCATTGAGCTTTCCTAAACCTCTTCATTTGGTATCGTCCAGCAGTGTGAGGCACATAGGTAGCGTGCTTAACTGAAGATACTCCAATGTAATCTTGAAGAGCCATGTCATGGACCTAAGCCAACCGTCAAACACATCGATTAAAATACATCAAAGGTTTTGCAATGTAAAACCAACACCGATAAAACCCCATTACACACAATGTATCATTTAACGAAACTTAGGAGTCGCAATAAGTAGCAAATGTCAAAACTTTCACCGATTGGACACAAACAATCATTCAGTGAAGCTTGAGATTTGCAATTTGGTAGCAATTGTAAAAGCTTTGACCACTGGAGCTTAAATACTCGGATGATTTGAACTAATTCTCATAACTTTGTATAAATCATACCAAACTGGAGGCAATCCATTCAGAGATGAAGCAAACTCAAACAGAATAAAAATAGCAATTGCCAGCATCTTGTTTCGGAAAAACATTTTCACCTAACCTGTAGTTAGATGTGAGTATGAGCTCATGTGTGAAAGCTATCAATCCCATTCTCTATACCCTAAAAAGCCACCCGCCAGGTTTCTGCAATTTGTTGACGTTTGTAATCAATGGAGTTGGAGCCAATCACATAAACTTTAGGGTAATTTATACTTAACTACCCATTACTGGGTCATGTTTCACCCTTTATAAATGAAATTATATAAAAACCGCTGGTTTCGCCTTATAGGTCAACTGTGAATGTGACCTTAACAAAAACTGTATCACTTATGTTGATGTCCTATCTTTGCAAATTGCAAATTGTGTCACTTATGTTATGAATTTTTGTATGTAAGGGATGGTTAAGTGCGCAATGGCCTCAATAACGGGTGTTTAAGTGTAATTTATCCTTGATTGTGCTGTGATGTTGAAAATGATATGACAATCCAGCAATCGAGGAGCTAAGTTTGGCAATAAAAATATCCACTCAGAGAATGAGTTGCTTTTAGATTAATTAGTGCCGAACACAAAGAAATTGGGATGCAGTCCAAACAATTCCATTTTCTAATCTAATTCCATCCGACAGCAACTCAAAATGAAAACGCTATTTTTCCAAAACAAGTTGCTGGCATGAATGTTGAACGTAGAAAAGCAAGCATTTCGAAAAACAAACGCTCAAGATGAGACAGAGATACTCACAGAGACATCGTCAAACGTCCATCTGCCGAAGAGCTTGACCTCGTTTGAGATTTCTTTGGCTTCCCCCAGCTGGGCAACCTCAACCGCCTCCATAGCTGATTCGATCACTCCTGAGATTGGAGATTGTAACACAGAGAGCGAGTGAAGGCACAGAAACGGCACAAGCGAGAACCCTAGATGATAAGAGGAAGCGGAAATAAGCAAGATCTCACCTTTTATATCTTAACTAATGAGGGCAATGGACATACCCGGCCCAGTTAGGATCATTAGCCAATAGGCCCATTGTGTCTCCACACGTTGTTTCGGATATCAAATTCCCAAGGCTATTGAAAAGACGTTAAAACTGATGTTGACAAGATAAATTTTATGAAATTGCATAATAATTCCCTTAAATCGTAAAGGTTGAGTGACATCTAGTTCCAATGCTTGCTATGGGATTTTATTTCACAGTAGGGTTAATTAATGTTGTTAATAGATCGTCTGACGCACTATCCATGTGTTTCCTTGTCGGCCACTCCCTCATTATGATGCATTTGTAGTATCTCCTGTGGTTCATCGGATTAAACTCGTCTCATATTATCATCAATTTCAAATTTACAGGTAGCAAAATGGATTTGGAATGTTTTTATTTGATCATTATTGTGGTATAGGGAGCCCTTGATTGGCTTCTGGTCGTATTTCCTCCACGAATATTCATTAATGGGATTGTCTAATATCTTAGAGTTACCTCCGGAACTCTATTAGTCTTCTTGACTCTTAATTTCCTGTTTCAATCACCTGATTTGATTTATGTGAAATTATTTATCCAATTTAAGAGGTAGGATGAAGTTAAAGCGTAGTGATAGGGATCTTCAAAGGAGGGAATGAGAGGGATCGAGATATCGGCAAGGATGGTGGAGCGACAACGAATCTTCAACAGAGGGAAGGAGAGGGACGAGACATCAATGAGGATGGTGGAGTGGCAACGGGAGTGCCAACATATTGCGGACGAGGGCAAAGAATCTAACAGAGGCCAAGCGAGGCGGGCTCAGCCATGGGCTGTCGAGGGACTAGTAGTCATGGCCCTCCACTGATGCAACAGGGATGAGAGGTCGCGGAGTGGTCTCGATGAATCGGAGAAGGGATTATGACACCCTAATCATCATAATCTAAAACATTTTGCTTCTCCTAGGAATTGAAAAAATTTGTATGTGGGAAAAATGCTAAAAGGACTTGCTCTAGAATTTAATGAAAATCATCTTGTCAATAGTCGTTTCATTGTCTTGTCAATAGTCTTACTCAATTTAGGTTGTTAGCTTGCCACTATTTGTATTGCACCTTTCTATTTCTATTTTAGGTTGTATGTCTGACGGTTCACCGTCTGCCGACTTTGTTGGCCACTCGAGGTGTTAGGTTTGCCTGACCCTCGAATTCTTACCTTATAAAAAAATAGTCTTACTCAATTTTTTCCTGATTACATATAAAAAGGTGAAATTAAATAAAACCACCCCTTAAATAGCCCGTTTTGCTAAAAACCACCCCTTAAAATTTTTTTCATAAAAACACCCTTTAAAATTAGTCGGTTAACCATTGGCCACCCACACTCCTTAAATAAAACCACTGATGTACATATTTAGTACCCTTTTTATTGCATCTTTTGACTTCATATTTCATTCAATTCTCAAAGAAAAGGTTGAAAAATAATGCATATTTGTGTAGAAAGAGCTAACGTGCAAGAAATAGAGTCTGCACAAGTTTTGGTCAAAAAATGTAGGAATTGGAGCAGAATTAGAGTCAAAACGAAGAAGCCAAGCCAAGTTGAGAAGAGGTCGATATCGACAGGACTGGTCGTCGACATCGACTGCAGACATCGACACAGACTCTGAGTGTCAAGATAGACCACAGAGACCAACTCTGAAGGACACTCGATATCGAGTGTAGGTGTCGACATCGACTGGACACCAGAAATCGAGTGAAGCAGAACCCGTCGAGCAGAAATAGAGAGGTCGATATCGACTACTCTGGTCGATATCGACTAGACTTCGACACGGGTTGGACGCGCTTTTTGAGATGCGGATTGTGAATCTTATCATCTAAAACCTGAATTATCTTGTAATTTAGATAGACTATACCTTGTGGATATTTCCTTTTTACCCTAAGATTTCTATTAGTTATTTTAGATATTTACTTAAATAAAAGATATATCCTACTTGTTTGGATATAGTTTAGATAGAAGATACTATCCTTGGATAGCAAGGATTAGTAACCTATAAATAAAGCCCTAGGGGGATGACATTCATTCATTCAATCATACAACAACAATAGCAATAGAGTAGAGTTAGAGAGAAGCTTTAGGGTTTGGTGTTTGCGAGAGCCGACGTTGGATTGTAAAGTTTCTGAGTTATTAATGAAATTTTTCCTTTTCAAATCAATGGTGTTTCATGCAATGAAGAGCGAGTAGTTTTCCCAAAGCTTCTAGGGTCGGGGTGAGCCCGACGTTAGCCATGCGTGCCTAAGGTAAGTATTTGATGTTGATATCGTTATGTCTATATCATCTCCTACAATTCTATGTTTAGTCCTTATCGAAAGAAAAAAGGATTCATGCTAACAACTTGAGTTATAAACATAAAATTGGTAGAGACAATTAGGTTTATTTGCAAGAGTAATAAGAGTTGGTGTACAACGAAAGCTTGTCCCTCGGGTGAAATAGCGCAAGTGTCCGTCTTATTTGCCTTATCGCATGCATTGATCAACGTTGTGGTAAACCCTAGACATGGCCACGGGTCACGGGTCGGGCAGGTCGACCTGTGACCCGCCGGGTCCGGATCAACGGGTCATCTCAGGTGAAGGGTTAGGGTTAGGGTCGGGGGAAAGTACTGAACCCGTGACCCGGCGGGTCGACCCATTGGGTTGACCCAATGGGTCAACAAAATTTTTTAAAAAAAAATTATGGAAAAAAACTAGAATTTATATTTATAATTATTATGAATTTTAATTTATTCATAATATATAAATTCTCATGCATTGCATGTTATGAAAATCGTACCCACCATTTGCTTCTTTTATAGACTTAGCACCCTCCCCTTCCCCTTTCCTCTAGTTTTCAATGTGGGATGGGATGAGAGACAAAAATAAGTAGAAACTAAATCATATCTTCAATCTCGATCATTTGGTTTTTTCATGTAAATCCATACCTATAAATTTTTATCATATACAAACACTAGTACTACACTTTATATAAATATTATTTTTTTGGAAAATATTTTACCTATCAATTATGAAAGATTAAAATAACGAACAGGTAACAAGAAAGTGTGAAGTTCAACACAATACCTTAAACATTTGTGTTATTTGGTAGTTCCACTATGAAATCATTATATATGATACAAAGTTAGGAGTCTTTATGATATAATTTCAAACAATACAAATATTGTTGTTGATAAAATTGTTACACATGTATGGTATCCTTAATGTCGATTTTCACTTATTTTGAAAATGTTATATATATAGAACTTCGGATTTTCAAGCACAATAATGAAATATATTATTGGGTAATACTTTTCCAATGTGTCTTTTCATTTCATAACATGCAACACAAATAGGTAATCCAATAACATAATCATTATGTGTATACACAAAATGTGGCTAATTCAACTTTAAACGAGAAAGATTATCATATATCTATATGAAGATGAGCCTAGATTTGAAATCAACAACCAAGAAATTAACATAATGCAAGTAAAATAAAACACTTATGATTAATCAATGGATCAACACAACTATCAATTGAATTAAATAGAAAGATTAATCCAACAAGTTTGATATAATGTATCATGATGTTCCATCACCATGTGTTATTCATTTCATTAAATCCTAAGAGGTAAAGACTTTAATTATATTATATGTTACATCATATAATCCAAAGACTTAAATTACATTATATATTCCACCATATAATCCAAATACTTTAATTACATTATATTTTACATCATATAATTCGATTCGTCGAAACATTAATTTCTACAATTTCTTTCATATCCCATATTTCTGTCTCACATCGAAAGTGAGACAAAGTGATTTAGTGCATTGGAGATATATATATATATATATATATATATATATATATATATATATATATATATATATATATATATATATATATATATATATATATCTTCCCATGTCCCTACTTGTCATTCCCACAATCCAACTTTTTCTTTCCCACATCTAAAGTGTGATGAAATGATGGAGTGGAATGAAGATATATATATATATATATATATATATATATATATATATATATATATATATATATATATATATATATATATATATATATATATATATATATATATATATATATATATATAATCTTCCCACATACCTTGTTTTGTCCACCTTAAATCTTTCCATTTTTCGAAAGTGTGGTGAAAGTTAAAAGTACTCGATGGGTTGAGTTTTTTTTTTCAAAACCAAATTTTTTTTAAAAATGTTTGACCCGCCAAACCCGGCGGGTACCCGGTTCCTTGCCACGTGTCCTGACCCAGCGGGTGACCCGAACCTGTCGACCCGTTGAATTTTCGGGTTAGGGTTCGGGTCATGTACCTCGGATTCTCGACCTGGCGGGTCCGACCCGTCGACCCGGCGGGTCGGACCCGTGGCCACATCTAGTAAACCCTAGCCCTAGGAGTTGCCTTTTATATCTTTTATTTACATAAAAACCTTGACTTTATTCTGTCCATTGCTTCCTTCTTCATCTTTATTTCTTCGGCCTTCTTTACCGACGAACTAACGTTTCTGCAGGAGTGGTCGATTTCGACCATACTAGTCGAGATCGACCACTTTGGCCAGTTCGACGGTCTTCTCTGTCGATCTCGATCCTCCTGCATGAACTTGCTGAGGTCGATTTTGAGTCACCCACTCGATATCGACCGCCCCTTGTCGACTGACAGTTTTTTGAGCCAGTCGATTTCTGCCACTGACATTGATATCGACCAATACTAGTCGATATCGACTGCCGTTTTTGTCTCTGCATGTCTTCTGTTGCAGTAGGAATCGACAGCCAAGGTCGACGTCGAGTGCTGTGCTCGAGATCGAGGCTTCTGGTCGACAAAAGACGTGAGCTTTCAAGACTATCTAGGATCCCGCTGACTTGCTTCCTCGTGGATCGATCCTGACTACCATTCTACTACAACGGGAGGAAGTCTTGTAATTATTTGCAGAGGCTAGGATTCAGTTTGCATCTATATATTTTATATTTGTTTTCAAACTCGACATTCCTCCTATTTATAACCACCCCTTAAATAGCCCGTTAGGAACGCTGCTTAAAGCCAAAAGATGTCGATTTTAGGCCGAGGTACGCCACCTATGGCCATGTGACCCTAAACATATCATAGACGATCAATCTTAAGGTCCAGATCCCTTCCTCACGGTTTCGTAAGGAAGCAATATGAGGGGCTGTTGATAATGCTCAAAGATCCAATTGTCATAACATCCCTTAATTGACATATATAACACCCTAATTAATGCAAATATACCCTAATTGCTGAGAATGTTCGTTAAGATATATGAATATTGGCTAATGAAGGGGATATACAAAAGGGGAAAAGAGAGGTTAATGGTGAAAGGGGCAATAAATGCTAATCGATCACAATGGCATAAAGGGGTATCAGGGACGAAGCCAGAAACTTATTAAGGGGGGCGTAATTTTGTACAAATTGTCCAGTTCATTTTCGATAGATTTTTTTCTAAGTTTAGTATATCAAAACTATGATTTTTTAGTTCAAACGGCGATGTTTAAGTTCAAATAACTTTAGTTTAAAACAATGATATTTTTGCTCAAAACGACTGTATTTTAGTTCAAAACGATAATATTTTAGTTCAAAATTGTGTCATTAATTGTTGTATATTTTTTCTTTGTAAATGAATAAAACGATGTCATTTTAGTCTATAACGATATTATTTTTCTCTAAAAAGACATTGTTTGAAACCTAAAGATTTAATATGTGATTTGTTGTTCTCTTAACATATAATAATGTGTAACAAGATATAAAGATTTTACACTTGTATAATATCTTATCGGATGGTTGAATTTAGTAATATAACCTCTTGTTTTGAAGCTCCTGGACTGAATTATATTATTAAAATATCAAGTTAAGTAAAATATCAAAGCATTGTGGTTTATTAAAAGACTTTCAAATAATTAATCTGTGTTTAATTTTTAAACATTCATAACTTTTTACTCGGGTATCGGATTGAGGCTTAAAGTATATCAAAACGACGCTATTGACGAGTAGAACAAGTATAGGTAACTCGTCGGATGAAAGGAGGGACGTATGCTCCCCCTTGCCCCTCCCTATCTTCGCCTATGCGCCATCATCTCTTCCATGTGAACCAACTAGGGGTTGCAAAACATGCGTTAATCTCCAATTTGGCATTTTCAGAAATTCTCGACGGCGCTACGTTACCGACTTCCACTTACCGAGGGAAGTTTTTTTGGAGAATATTGTCTGAAGAATGACGTAGCAACCGAAACTCGGTATTTATAGGCATGCACAAAAAGGTTTTTGCCAACTTCGGGTGTCGGTGTCAGCAAAATCTACAGAGGAATATTACAAATATTGCAGGGGAATCTGCTTAACCTGACGACACGACATGTCAACTCCGGGTGTTGGTGTCGGTAAAGAGATTGATTGGACTACACGCAGGGAATCTTGCAAGGAATATTGTAGGTTTGTATAGATGCACCCTTATCAACTCCGGGTGTTAGTGTCGAAGAGATGGTTGTCTTCTTTAGGAGTCGATGGCGAGGAAATCAATGCCGACATCGGGTGTCGGTGACGACACCATGCCTTTGAGGATAAAATCGGCGTCACTATAATAACCTCCATCTTTAAAAAATTCATCTAAAACTTACAACAGACTTCACTTGTTTGAAATAATATATTTTGCCATTAGTGGCGGATCCAGGAATTTTCCTACGGGGAGCTGAACAAATTTTTGAGAATTTTTTTTACATGTTTATATGAGAAATATTTTTTAATAAATTGAAGAGTCGTAATAGGTGATGTAAATAGAATGGAAAAACTCTAGCCAATTTTCGCAAACTTTCTGCAGAAGAAACTTCAAGGCCTTGAAATGGATTTCAAAGTCTTGGACCAGATGTCAAGGTGTTGAAATGATTCCAGAAACCTGTTCAGCTGTACGAAAATAAAACTTATCAAAGTATAATGCGGAAATAAAATATGAAGGTAAAGCAAAGGACACACGATATGTTAATGAGGTTCGGCACGAACTTGGCCTACGTCCCCGCCTAGGGTTCTCCAACCCGTACTGTAGGATTCAAAAGCACTATTACTTCACTCCTTATGAATCCTAGATACAACCGAGAAGATCTCTCCTTCTTCTAAACACTCGAAGCCTCACCCGCTTCTATCTAGTCAACTCAGATCCCTTAGAGTCCTAGATACAATTTAGAAGAACAACCCTTCTCTCAACTTGTAGCCTCACCCGCTACTATCTAGTCAACCCAAAACACTCGTGAAATAATAGCCTAGTGAATACGTTTGAGTAGATGTATACTCTTAATATAACACTTTAGACTTGTACAATGAAGCTCTAGAAACTCTCAAACTCTCACAAGATAAACAAGAACAACAATGGAGAAAGAGAGAATAAAAGATGAAGATCGATTGCAGTGGAGACTCGTTATGCTTGTAGATTGAATGTCGGGTTGTATTTTTCTTCTCCTCTTGCATCGTCTCTCTTATAGGCTGCAGGGGCTGATTTTTGAACGTTTGAATTCCCTTAATTTAGCTTGATTTACAGCCATGAAATTCAGAAAATAATCCCTCAAAAAGAGATCTTTTGGTTGCGCAGAATCTTCACTATATCTTCAATTTGAATTCAAAATCTGCACACAATTCTTCCATAAAATCCTACACAAAATCTCAGCCACCTTTTTTCAAATATTAGTTATATAAAATAAAGCAAATAAATAAGTATATATTCAAAAACAAATCTTCTAGAACATCCACTCAATTAAGCAAAACATATAAACAATATGTGAGCCAAATAAATAAAATCCAAGAAAAATAAATAAATGTATTCGCATATATAAACTGATTGATATTATTTGTCTTCTATCATATAAAAGTATATCACATATATGCATATCATCAAGGTAGAATCAACAAAATACATTAGAAAAATCATTAAATTTGTTATTTAAATAGTCATTTTTAGTAGAAAAAATAAAAATTATAAAATTGCGAAATTTATGTGTGTATATATATATATAGAGAGAGAGATAAAATGTTTCTATTTAAATATGTTGGAGAGAAATTTTAATTTGTTAATTAGGCATTTTTTGTAGAAAAAAAAATTGTGAAGCTAAAGGGATTTCAAATCTAGTCATTTTTATTAGAAAAAATAAAATTTATCAAAAAAATGAGAATTTTTTTATATGTGTATGTAGAAAAAAATATTTTGTTTAAATATTTTGGAGAGAAATTTTAATTTGTTACTTAATTAGGCATTTTTAGTAGGAAAAAAAAACAAAGAGAAACAAAATTATTTAAAAAAGTGAAGTTAATGGGAGTTGAACTCAAATCTCAAGTTAATAACTACACTAGATTACCAACTAAGTTGCTGTCTTTGTAATGCTTTAAAGTTCTTTCATCACTAAATTAAATTAGTAAAAATTACAAAAAAAAAATCTGAAAATAAAAAAAAATTCTATGGTTTTCTTCCGGAGTCTGGGACGTAGGGTCCACCAATGTTTGTCATTAAGGACGGTGTTAAGCGCACCACAAAAAATTGGGTGGGGCACCCAAAAATAAAATGTACTTCCGTCTTTTAGAAACGGAAGTTAAGTCATTTTATTTTATTTTTTTTTATTTTTTTAAAAATATTATACATAACTTCCGTGTTTTAAACACGAAAGGTCAAATCTGTATTTTGCCTTCCGTTATTAAAACACGAGAGACAAAAGCTGTATTTTGCCTTCCGTTTTTAAAACACGAGAGGCAAAAGTTACTTTTTGCCTCCCGTTTTATTAATTATATTAACAAATTTTTATATAAAACAAATCAAATCTTTATAAAACATTATATTAAATGATATCAAAATGTAACTTATGCAATATATTTGATTATTTACTCTTTATTGGATAAATAAGTAAAAAAAATATTAAACAATATGTAAATAAGAGTACTTACATATGATATACTAAAATATAATTTATTAACACAACGCGCAAGGGCATGAGTAACCGTTACAACAACGCGCAAGGGCATGAGTAACCGTTACAATTTTTTTAATAAAGTTATGTGGATTTTCAATTTTTTAACAAAAACCAAGTTAAAATCTTCTTAAAAATTGTACTCCCATATTTAAAAAACAGGAGGCATAAAATATTTGTACTCTCGTTTTTCAAACACTATAATTAAAAGTGTACTTCCATTTTTAAAATATAAAAGTACAACTCAGTTTTGCCTTCCGTTTTTTAAAAATGGAAGGTATAATAAAACTGTACTTTCGTTTTTTAAAATATAAAAGTACAACCCAGTTTTGCCTTTCGTTTTTTAAAAACGGAAGGTATAATTAAAAGTGTACTTCCGTTTTTAAAATATAAAAGTACAACCCAGTTTTGCCTTCCGTTTTTTAAAAACGGAAGGCAAAAATAAAAGTTGTACTCTCGTTTTTCAAAAACGGAAGTACAGTTTCTATTTACAACTCTCGTGTTTCAAACACGGAAGGTATAAATTAATATCCCAGTTACACTTCCGTTTTTAGGGCACGGAAGTACAAAATCTTTTTTGGTGTCCAACCAAAATCTTTTGGGGTGAAATTAGAGAACGCGATATTTAATCACTCAAAGGAGAGTAAGGTCGAAAAAAGCATCAGAATCGACCAAGATTATTAAAAAAAATGTTTTCACCTTTATCAAATTCGATGGATAAAACCTATCTATTGCAAAAGATAAGAATGCAAATACATAAAAGCATGAGCATAAGATTCTTGTGTAATACAACCACACACTTGTAGCATTATACCTTAATAATTGAACGGGAAAAAAATTCTCTCAGACCCTATATTTGATGCGTAATCTCTGATATATATGAACAACAAGCACACGCCCACATTCACCTTATAGCTGCATATAATTAACCATGGCTCAACCTCAACAAGGCTTAATCTCAACCGAGGTAGAGACACTGAGCCATGTGATGGGGCTCGTGGAGGCCTTCCGAGCCTTTGACTCGGACAGCGATGGGCTGATAACCATGGAGGAGCTAGTGGGCATCATGAGCTCAGTTGGATACAACCTGAGGGGGGAAGAAGCAGTTTCCATTATGCAGAACCATGGGAAGAGTATCGACGGGCTCATGACCCTAACTGAATTCCTTGAGTTCAACACCAAGGACATGGATCTTGGCAACATGGCCAACTGCCTCAGGGTTGCTGTACAAGCCCTAGACGACATGGATGAAGATGATGGTTTGACTGGAGGAGACCTTTTCGAGATGATTCGAGACAACGGGATGGGCTTGTCGATGGACGTTTGCCTGCAAATCATCGAGTCCATGGACGGTGACGGGGATGGTGCGGTTAACTTTGGGGATTTCCAACTTATCATCAATTCCCTTCTCTAGAAGTTACTTTAATCCAATATATATAATTATAAGTACGTATGTATGGCACTCATGAAGTTTATTTTAGATGTGGTCATATATATAAATGTATAAACCAACTAGTTTGTATGCATGTGTGGTCATTAGTGGCACTTATAAGGTCCGTAGTGTCATGATATTTATAATAAGAATCAGCTAGTATTGATGAATATGAAAAACGAGATTACATATTTGTGTTGATGAATATATACCTATATAAATGTGTTTACAATATGTGTTATTGACTGCGAAAATTGAGATTACATACTTGTGGGAATTAATGTGTAACGGCCCGGATATAAATATCCGATATACGTTTTAAAGATTGGGTACCTTCGTTCGAATGTTGCAATTCAGGCACGGGTCGAGGTTTCAACCTCCAAAGATCAGTATTTAAAGCGGGGATTTCGAACCCCAAAGCATTCGAAGGGCTCCTGGTATCCTTAACCTGTTCTAAGACTATGTTGCGAAATTCAATTCAAATGAAAGTAAAGCGGAAGCAAAGTTTAGATACAAGTGTCACGGCAGAGCCGGGTCAAAACCAAAATATAGTGGGTGATTTCCATTTTATCAAGTTAAAATATTAGCCGGATTCTTCGGTTCGCCAAGAGATTCCCCGTCACGGAAGCAAGGAGCAAACAAGAGCGGTACCTAACATATCCACGAAGTCAGGCCCGGTAATCGCCTGCGGGTCCTCTGACCGCGCTGAGGCCACATAACATGCCTATACCTTAGGGGTGTTAATAACCGGATACTTGACACGACACGGTTAATCGTGTCGGGTATGCGATAAGAAATTACCCCAAATAGTCGATCCGGATACGAACCGGTAAGAATTTAACCGTGTCGGCCCAACACGGGTAACTCGGATCGTGTCGGATATCCGACAGAAATTAAATGTCAATTTTTTTTTACTTTAAAAAAAATATTTTAGAAGTGGATTGAGGGTGAATTGAACCCCTGCCCACCCCACAATTGTCTTCCACACTACCATTCAATTCTACCAGCTGGGCAAGCGGGCTCTTATGTCTCAAATGGACATTAAATAAATTTATCTTTCATTTTTCTTGTCATTAATGCAAAAAATTGAAATGGGTGACATTTTTAATAGGGAATCGAACCTCTGACCACTTGCCTCCGTGCCCATTCACCTACCAACTGGGCAACTTGCACTTTGTTATCTTTAAAAGAATATATTATACTTATCCTATAAAATCTATATATTTAAATTTGAAAAAAATAAACGATTCATGTCGGGTATCCGACAACGGGATTTGCCCGATCCGAACACAAACCATTTATTTTCGTACTTTACTGGTTCGTGTTATTTTCGTGTCGTGTCATTTTCGGTTCGTGTTTTTTCGTGTCGTATCGCCGTGTTTTCGTGTCGGGTCAGTCGTGTCGGATTTTTCTACACACCCCTACTATACCTAAATAAAGGATGACTAATGCAGCACAAGATTTAAATCACATAAGCATGCTTTGACAGTTATAATATACGAAAAAACTGTAAAGGGCCCAAGACAATGCCAAGTGGCATATCCCTCTCCTACCTCTGCACCCCTTCCCGTTAGTGCAGAGACTGGCCAGTTCGGTGCTATAGCATAGGAATTTCCTCGTGGTGGTGCACAAACCACGGCATCATCATATCATATCATATCATCTCATCGCTTGCCCGATGGTGCTGGGCTATCATATCATGCTCATATCGACTTGATTGACTCAAGGCAACCCGATGGGGCTGGGCTACCCTATGACCCTAGCAAAGACTCTAGGACTATCACAGATAACGACCGTTCTATATTCAAACACACATAGTAACCACATGCTCAGTTCAATGCAATCCTAGCATGATACTACATGGCATGCTTTAATATACAACGCCTACACATCATATGACACATCAGGCAGGAGGTCCAGGTTACTGAGTAAGTCCCGTAGGATACTTACCTGAAAATGCAGAACAGCAAGATGACACAAGCAAGGGCCCAAATGCAAGTCCAAAGCAATCCAAAAGCATTACACACCTATCATCAAGCCATTGACATAAGCTACCGGACCGATATTCATACATACGAAACTCAAGTTCTCACATCCTCAAAACCAATCGATAGTAAAACCGTTTTCCAAAACCTTTCTGATACGATCAACATCAACCAAAATCATTTACTTCCAATCAAACCCATTGATAAAATCATACCAACCATATTTCCAAACTTCCTTCTCAAAACCAACATCATCAAACCAACACAAAGAATCCCGACATTAAACATTTAAATCCTTAAAGTCAATTTCTCAAAATCATGTTATAGAAATAACTCCGGCATTTTATTTCAAAACTTAACTTTAATATTTCAAGTAATTTAAGACATTGATAATCATTTCCAAAATAAATCCATCTTTATAAACCCCATTTACAAAACATTAACTCTTCAATCAACTTGCAAATGTATACTACTTAAAATAATTCCGGCATGTTGGTTTTCAAATAACAATTCTTCTAAAAGATATTTCTAAACTTGAAAATCTCCTTTTCAATAATTTCTCAACCAATACTTAACTAAATAAAATATCACAATTAAATCCTCTTTACAAATCCTAACAATAAATCCAAGCCAATAAATCATTTTACCAATTCCTAAATCCACATATTTAAATCATCATACCATACTTATCCCAAATAATATTATTTCCAAATACTTTTATAATATATATAAATCCCAGAAATATATCTTTCATAAAATCAGTAATAATATAATCATAATAATCATAGTAAATTAACAAATTAAATACCAATCATAATACACACACGCACGCACACACGCACACACACATATATATATAGTATGGATCATTTGTGCACACCCCTTAGGGGGTATCTTGTGCACCCCTTAGTGTGTATCTTGTGCACAGATCTAGACCGTTAATTGAGAGATAATAGAAGGTCAAGATTAATTGAGTTTTTTTAATTATTAAATTATAAAGATGGGTCCCACATTAAAAAAACACAAAACGACTGACGGTAGGCGCGTGTATACTAATTCAACATTTGAAATTGTTGAGTAGTAACAAAGGAGAGAGAGAGAGAGATGGCGGCTCCCCGTCGAGCACCTCCGACCACCACGGAGGGACACGATCGCGGCGGTGATGGAGGGATGGAGGGACGAATCGAAGGAGACGGCCAAGTCGAGCCGGTGTCCGCGTGAATTGAGTCGAAGGGCCTGCGTTTGGGGTGGATCCGAAGAGAGCCTAGGCGATGGTGAATCGATTCCCGCTACCGCGCCACTATCGGTGAGGCAAGACGGTGAGATGAGACGGTGCCATCCGTTTCCCATAAGCTCATCGATTCCCGCTACCGCGCCACTGTTGGCACCGTCTTCAACCCTAGCCACGGCGCCAGAAAGCTCCACAAGGCCGGCCAGAATCCGTGGCACGGTTAGAGGTCGGAGGTCCGTGGTGTGGCGATGAATCCCGTGGATCATCCTCACGGCGATTGAGAGGTTGAATTTTTCTAAGTTGGCGAATGATCAGCTTCAATTTTCTTGAAATAATTAATGGAATTTGAACTTGTTTTAGGTTTCAATTGCAATGTGATAGCGAACGGAGGCGGTGTAGCTGCGTTGAAGAAGAAGCTTGACCAGCCATGAAGCGATGAAGAAGAAGCTTGACCAGCCATGAAGCGATGAAGTCGGAAGCGCCCCTCACGCACACCACCTCTCCTGATCCACCCATCTCTCGCTCTCGCTCTCGCTCTCGCTCTCGGTCGCTGAAGAGAGACCGCTCTGCTTTTTTAAAGGGACTAAAATTGAATGTGATGGAAAGAAGTGATAGCTCTCGCCTCTCGGTGCTTGATTTAGATATATTTATTTGCAATTTCTGCACATGTTGCTAGCTACAAGCATCAGTAGCATCAATATGCATTATGATTTAGATATATTTATTTGCAATCGAAGTGAATTGGAGGGACGAGGTGGAGGAAGTCAAAGTGACCATGGAGCAAATCGAGTCGTTGTTTCATTATTCATCGTATATAAACTTTTCGGTTATAATTATCTTTTATAATCTGATGAAAGGTGAAATAAAAAACATTATTTTGTGAAATAATGAAACATTATTCGTATAAATCGTAAGTATTGTTTAGGAGTTTGAGCTTTCTTTAGATAAAATTGATGGACAAAAAAAACATAACATTATTCAGTAGAATGTGACAAATTATTCAGTAGAATTGGTAAATTTTGATTTGAACCGATGGAAAAAAACATAACATTATTCAGTAGCATATGACAAATTATTCAATGGAATTGATCAAAAAAAATTTTGAACTAGATAAAAAAAACACAAATTATTCAGTAGAATTGATAAATTTTGATCTGAACTGATGGAAAAAAAAACAAATTATTCAGTAGCATGTGAAATATTATTCAGTAAAATTGATAAATTTTTAAAAACAACTAAATCGGATCCATTTACTTTGCAAAATAAAATTCTCATGTGAACAATCCTAACATGCCTAATCTGTAGAAATAAAGCCTAATTAGTTTCTCCCACTACACTTTTTTTAAAACAAAAAAAAAACAAATGCTTCGTAGGAAAAAAAAAACAATGGAAGCTTTGCTGCGGCCCACTCCTTTTTGAAACATTATTCGGTAAAATATGAAGCATTATTCGTATAAATCGTAAGTATTGTTTAGGGAATTGGAGTTTATTTTATCTCGAATTGATGGAAAAAAAATCATTATTCGGTAGCATGTAACAAATTATTCAGTTGAAATGGTAAATTTTTATATGAACTGGATCGAAAGAAGATAACATAATATTATTCGGTAAGATTTGAAACATTATTCGATTAAATTGGAAAATTTAAAAAACAAACGAAATATATTTTTCACAAAAAATAAAAAAAAAACAGCTTACACAAAAAAAAAGAAGAAGAAGAAAGAATGGGTTTTAAAAAAACAAAACATTTAAAAAAAACAGTCTACACACACAAGGTCCCACTACTTTTTATAAAGTACTCCATAACTTAAATAATAATAATAATAACAATAATAATAAAAAAATACAATTCAATATTGGATGATGGAGCACACGGGGCCCACATCAGTGAAACTCACGCATCCAAGGAGGGTGGGAAGGTGAGTGGTGTTTTTTTTTCCCAGTGGGTCCCACTATTTTAAAAAAAAATATAAAAAACCCCACTTTTAATTCTGTCCATCCATCTTATCTATATCAACGGTTCAGATTTGTGCATAAGGTATACCTTAAGGGGTATGTACACTTGACCCACACCCTATATATATATATATATATATATATATATATATATACCATCATATAGCAATAGCAACAACCACAACCATTAACCCAATTTAAATGGCCCGTCAAAATTAGCCCAAAATAAAACCCGGATCCACGGAAGAGAAAAGGAAGACCCGACCCAAGATCCAATCATGGAAGAAAAGAAAAGGAACCCACCCCGTGGAAGCCCCAAACCCGGACAAGGAAAGAAAAGAAGAACCCATCCCAGGAATTAGGCCCAACAAAACCCGGACCATAGAAAGGCCCAACCCGGAATGAAAGAAAAGGCCCATGACAAGGAAAAGGCCCACTCAACCGGACTCAGAACTAAAGAAAAGGAGGAGGGGGGGTCCCATGCTGATTGGGCGCCACGGTGGCAAGGTGGGGGCCCACGTCCCACCTCCTTCTTCCTCAGGTCGACAGAAGGGCGAAAGAAAAAGGGGGACCAGTTCGACAAAAGTTCCATTTTCATACAATAATCACCGCTCGGAGAACAGAGGGGAAGAGGGAAGAGGAAGACCTCCGGCGGCGCTCCGGGACTCCGGCCACCCCTTTTCGGCTACCCGTCACACACATACACACAGAAGGGAGGAAAGAGAGAGAGAAAGGGCTCACCGAGGGGTGCGTCGACGTCGCCGAAAAAGGAGCTTGGGGAGGCGCGGTCGGGCTCGTCAAGGACGGTTCTTCGAACGGGAGTGTCTGAGAGAGATGGGGGAAGGTTAAAGGAGGAAACTTTCATGGCTCGGAGTAGGAAGGAAGGGTAAGCGAGCTCTTACCGTGCTCAGGCTCGAAACAGATGAGGAGGAGTCGAGGGCGGCAGTCGCGATCTCCCGGGGTTCTCTGGCGGCACTGAAGTGGCTGGCGGCCCTGAAGAGGTGTCGGGGTTGTTGCTTCTGCTGTCGTGGGGAAGGAGGAGGGAGCAAGGTGGGTGTGTGGGGGTGGATTTAGCTCTCGGCAAGAACAGGGGAGGGTGGAGGTTGCGGTGGTGTGACAGAGGAGGAGGAGAAGAGAGGTGATGAAGGTGATTTGGTGGTCTGCAGTGGTGGCAAAAGGAAGTGTCTTTGGGCTGAGCTCCCATGGAAACCAAAGGAGGAATGAGAGGATAAGGTTTGGAGAGAGGAGGATGGGTTTGTGTGATTGGATGAAGAAAATGTGATGCAGGAGGGAGGTGTGTGAGCTGTATATGGGAAGAAGAAAAAAGGGAGGGAGGGACCCGCTCCCATTTTGACAGAAATCCGAGAGGGGGAGAGAGAGAGAAATAAAAGAAAAGGGGAATGAAAATAAATGAAATTGGTCCCCATAAAAGAATTCAAATTAGCGGAATAGACTCGAAACCCGCTTGCCCGATCGAATCCCGACTAAATCAAATTTAAATCAAATTTCAATTCAATTTCAATTTCAAGATAAACGTAATTAAATTAATTTTTATCAAAACTCGGAGCTTGAATGCGGAATTAAATCCGCTAGAATCTAAATTCTCAAAACGATGCCGGAATGACTTTAAAATCAAAACTTACGCTCGAGGACGGGTTTTCTCCCATTTTTACCGATTGAATAAAATAATAATTACTTACTGAAAATAATAATAAGATAATATCAAAATATATTCGGCCTTTACATAATGCTTGACAAGTGAGGTTTTGCCAAAGCTGAAATCGTGCATGATGCTGAGATTAACAGAAAAATGATCGAAGTGGAAGCATAATTTCGCGATTCAAATCAAGTGAAGAACACGAAAATAGAAGGGGCACGAACGATTTTTTGGTTCGGGTATTGCATCTACATCTGTAGGAATTCATGAGTCAGTACCCTAAATCCACTATGTAAGATCAACTGAAATATAATGAAGGGCAATCGAAGTCCTAGATTCTAAGGAATACAAGAACCAAAGGCAACAAATGACAAGAGTTCAAAGGAAGTAAGGAAACTCCCTTCTAGACTTCATGGAGGTTGCAAGCCTGACCCAATAGGGCTTAACTCTGACACAACGTCTTCTACCCCGGCAATGCAGCTCCCCTGGAGATCCTTGAAGAGGAAGGACCCTCAAAACCACCGTGCGTAGCAACGGAGACAACACTGAGCCACCGGGAAGGTTGAGCCTTCCAAAGAGTGTTTTAGGTTTCTTTGGATTGTGAGTGAGAGAGCGCACATCATTCGAGAGAGCTCTCCATCATAAGTAGCTCCCAGAAGGGGCATCTAGGGCAAGCCAGGAGAGGAGGGAGTGTTTTGGCTTAAGGCAATTGGCTGGCTGAAACACCAGACGGACCGCTAGCCCAAAAGGTATGGAAACAAGTCCCAAATTAAACCATTTAGACCTCGCAATGTCCCGGATTTAGGCTTTGACCTTCACCTTTAGGACACTTACCCTACACAAGGATCAGACCCACTAGTGTTTTAAAGTTTACATACATGTACACTTAGAAAATACAACTCTAACAAAAGCCAGTCAGACATAAACGTTACAAAAATGAGCAATTAACGAGTGCTACACTGCTACTCAATCTTCGGATGGAAATTTAGCTTTCATAAATCATGCATTCACATTTCTAAAAATCTAGTCCCAGAGAAGCAACTAAATACAAAATGTATTATGGATTACAAATTTGACTGCTCTACAAAAGGTGCTCGATCATTGATGAACAGGTCAACAGAAATATGTTTAATGAGACCGTGAGTAAAGACAAATATATGTAGTTCAATTCCATCTTGGATTTTTTAGTGATACCACTCTTGTTGTCCATGTTAGTTACTAAATGTAGCATTTTTTCTCAATTTTCTTCAGTGATCCCTACAACCATATAGCTTCTGTGCAGGATTCAGTGGCAACAATATACTCAGCTTCAATTAAAGAGAGTGCTACTATGGGTTGTTGTTGTTGTTGGGACTTCCATGAAATACAATTCCTAGTCTAGGTGAACATGTAAGATGTAGTAGATTTCTTGTTATCTTTGTTCCCTGCATAATCAAAGTCAACATATCATAGCAAATCATTGTTGGAGGTGTGATTAGTATACTTCAGTCACACATTAAGGCTTCCATTTGTGTATCTCAACATATTCTTCATGGTTTCCCAATATTTTTCCCCATGTTGAGACATAAAACGACTTAGGGCACTTATAAGAAAAGCGAGATCATGCCTAGAGCATATCATAGCATACATGACAGAGCCCACATTAGCATCATAAGGTATGTTTTTCATATACTTGAATTCTTTCACAAATTATGGGTGTCCTAACTTTAGTTACGTCAAAGTGCCCTCCTAAGGGAACAAGAGAGAATTTACCAGAGTTAACATGAAATCTATTAAGCACTTTGAGTAGATAATCTTTATGAGAAAGCCAATTTAAGTTCTTGACTATCCTTAGCTATCTGAATACCTAGAATCCTTTTAATAGCCCCAAGTCTTTCATGTATGTCAAAATGTTTGTTGAGATCCATTTTAAGTTGTAAAATTTTATCTATAGTTTTGCAGATTAATAAAAGATCATCCACATATAACAACACAAACAAGGGATCTTTACCTCTAACTCTACTGATATAGAGACAAGTCTCAAATCTGCTCATTTTAAACCCAAAGCATTTCATGTAAGAGTCGGATTTAATGTTCCACTATCTTAGAGACTGTGTAAGGCCATAAATAGACTTTTAAAGCAAGCAAACATGAGTTGGATTGATGTTATCAAAAAAGCATTTAGGTTGCTTCATGAAAATTGTCTCATTTAACAAACCATGTAAGAAAGCAGTCTTTACATCCATTTGTTCTAACTCAAGATTATAAACTGCATCCATGGATAAAAGCAACCTCAAAATTTTATATTTGAAAACAAGGAGCAAAAATCTCATTGTAATCTTCCCTTTTCCATTTGAGAGAAACCCATGGAAACTAGCCTAGCTTTAAATCTATGTGGTTCATTAGGGTTTAACTTTCTTTCAACTTATAGATCCAATTACAATCAATTATCCTAACAATTTTAGGTTTTGAAACCAAGATCCATGTCTTATTACTCATCATGGAACCTATTTCCTCTTGCATAGCTGCCAACTATTTCTTAGAATTAACACAGTTTAAAGCTTGCTCAAAAGTGTCAGAGATATAGTTCTTAATCACATCATACACCAAGAAGTCAAACTCAGTAATGAAATCAGCATACTTCTTTCTAAGAATTTTAACTAGGTTCCCTATCCCTAGTTAGTTGATAATCACATGAATTATATCGACCAGACACATTAGTATCAACATTCTGAATACCAGTAAAGCACACAATAGAAAAAGTATTAGAAACAGAAGCAGTTGTAACAAATTCAGTTTAAGAAGTGAGAAGGGTAGAAGATGAAGAAGAAGAGCAAGAAGTTATTGCACTTCCCTCACCCACTTGATGGGTTTGATCGTCTTCAATTTGTGGCCTATTCTCATTAGTTATATCCTCGGAAGAGCCTTAGGCATGTTGAGAGATTACAAGGTGTTATTGAGAAGCGTCAGTCCGAGAACTCGGAATGCACGACGATAATTAATGAGGAAGCATTCGAGAATATCCAAGCATCCTCACATGAACTATCCGAGCTATTCCGTGCTGGCATGAACTATCCGAGCTATTCCGTGCTGACTTTGGAGTTTCTCTCAACTCTCGAAATGGACATTGAGAAGCCCAGTGGCAAAGTCTTTATCAGATTCCACATTAGGAATATGAAGAGGACACTCACTTTGGAATTGCAACAGCGGAACACCATATTCGGGTTGGCTAACCCGACAGACAATTATGATATGTCCGCCTTCGCCGTCTGGCAACTCTGGGGCCTCTTGACTGGAAAGGGACAACTACTAGGCATGGCACTCCTAGGGAAGGATAATGTTAGTCCCTTATTCTGCATCATCTTGCGGGTCCTAGGGAACACTATAGGGCACAGAAGGTGAATTACTGCCCTACACATAGGGAGTTGGCATGTGTGTTGGGTATGTTGTTTGAGATGAGGTTTGACATGAACCTGAGCTATGAATCTCTGATGCACGTAGTGGCCTACTAAATGCACGGATAAAAAAACGCACAGATCTGGACAACGGGAGGTGAAGGGCGGCATGTGAAGGCAATACCAAAAGAAGAGAGAATAATTCATAAAACTGAACAAATGATTTGATTTTCCATATCATAAAATCGCAAATATCGATCAAAACATGAAATTGAAGATTTAGAATACTGGAATCGGACCGAAGCCACTGCAAACTCTAAAAAACACAAACCCTAAAAACCTGAAACCTAGATCTTGCCCATTTTAGATCTTGAAAATTAAACTCGTCAAATAATTAAAACCAGAAGAAGGACAGAGAAAATGCGAACAAGAGAAGAAATGGAAGAGAAGCCCTCACTCAATAACATACCCCTAGAGGCTAGGCTCGTCAGTTGAAGGCTGGAAGATAGATCTTTGAGAAGCTTCAACTCACAAAATCGAAGTCATATGCTCCACATAAATCACTGAGAGGACAAGATCTAAGAGGAGAAAGGGAAGAAAGAGAAAAATCAGAAGATCAGAAAACCCTTTCGCCCTCTCTGAAAATGAGATTTGTTTCAATTTTTTGTTTTAAAGCACAACACAACACTCGTACAGGTGAATAACATTTTTGACAAAGAATTATTCCCCATATTTAACAAACCGTCCCAATAGATTCTTAAAAACCGCCACAATAGCTCTATTTTTTTCATAGGTTAAAAAACCGCTACAGTAGACTATTGAACCTACTACAATAGCTTTACATTAACAAAACCGCCCCAAAACCGCTTCATTAGCCTAAACCGCAACAAAAAACCGCTTCATTAGTGTAGCCGCTGCAATACACCACTTCATTAGGTATTTATTGTTATTGCAATTGTACATGTACGAGACAATATATGTTTAATAAATTTAGGAGATAAGTTAGGGAAAAAAAACACAAAATCTGATTTTTTTAAAAAAATCTCTTATAAATTTATTGTAAGATCTTTGTTTTCCTTGAAATTTATTGGACAGTTATGTTAGCAATAAAGTAAGTAATAGCCCAAAATTGGTAGAAGTAGCAACTCCAACAGGTTCTCCATAATGGATTTTTGGAGAATATCAAGGTTGATTTTGGTCTAATAGCTTCCCCATTACATTCTCCAAAATAGAGAATGAGGAGAAAAAATGGAAATATTTCCCTAAATTTGGAGAAACTCTATATATTTTGGGGTAAACTCCATAATGGAGAATCTGTTGGATTTCAGTCCAAAAAAATCCAGACTATGTGATTTATAATTCTCCATTTTGGAGAATTATTTAGAGAAGCTGTTGGACATGCTCTAAGAAAGGGATAAAATGGTTAAGACCATCCGCAACCATAAGGTTACCTCTTAGCCAATTTTTTTCCTCTCTCCCTATAATATTTTGACACCTCATTTATTTTTTTTTTAAATAATTTTCTACTTTATCAACCTCTTTCTTTGAGATTTTCATATTTTTACTCCACAACCATGAGTTTACCTCATTCTTCTCTTTTTTCCATTTATTTATATCCACTATATGATTTCCACCAATCATAATATTATTAGTTAAATATAAAAACATAAAAATAAATAAAGATCATGCTTTTGCACATGGTCCAATGCACTTCCTACCTCTTCCTACCTCTCCATACCAAGGTAACCCCTTTCCTCTCTTTACCTTAAGGTTTTGCCTACAACCATTGGATTACCTTTTAGCAACAAGGTAAGCAAAACTCATAGTTGCTCATGCTCTAAAAGGGTTGATGGTCAAACGGAACAAAAAGGGGCAAAACGATGATCAAGTAGAGTTGTATTTATGGAATATGGTATTTTACAAATAGGTGAGAGGAGATTTTAATCAAACTTCCTTATTAGAGAGAATGTAATCTTTTAGTGTATCTTTAATATATTGTTTCCAAAAATAGGAAGAAACAGATAAAGCCCCAAGTAATTAGCCCTGCCCTATATATACATAGTTACATACCCTGCCCTATATATACAAATCTAGCTATGAAGAAATTAAAACAGATTTCAAGTAGAAATCAAATTAAAGCTCAGAAAGAAAGAACGAACGATCGATCGATCATGGAACACAATCAAGTCTTCAACATGCCCGAGTTCGATCCTTTGTTCCCGCAGGCGATTGGTGGCTCCTCCGATCAAGATTGTTGGGTTCTTGCTGACGGAAACACCGTCGCTCAGCCGCTTCCACCAGTCGTCCTCGATAGTACTCCTCCGACAAAGAATCAGGAGGATTACTTCCTCACCGATCAATGGTCTGATCATGTCTTTTGGGATCGATGGTTTTACAGGCTTCTTCTGGAGGGGGTCGAAGTATATGGAGATGGCGCTTGGAGTAACATAGCAAAGCACTATATGAAGACGAGAAAGAAGATCCAAATTGCAAGCCATGCTCAAAAACACTATCTTCGACAACAAAAACAACATTTAAACGGATCGATCTAGCACCACCGAGAAGAAGATCGAGGAAAAGCATCCATCATGTTCCCGACGACCCCAACCGAAGGCATTGTACTTAACGTACTCAACCACGAGCAATCTTTTAGGATTATCTTTTTATATATATGTGTAACTCAGTAATATATTGTGACAATCAATATTTTAGGATATTCTTTTCTCTTTTTAAATAAAAAAGGTTTGAGGATATTCTTTTTACATATATGTAACTGACTGTTTAAGTAGACTCCCAAGTGTTTTGCCATATATATGTGAAGTAATTAATGCATATTGTCTTAAAATTGTAGTATTTGATTTCAATTTTTGTATAAAAATATTGTTTGGTTAATTTCAGAAAATTAGGCTGATTTAATTTTGTTAAATATGTTGATAGCTTAGTACTAAATTTCAGCACTTTATTTTTAATTTTCACAAGGATATATAGCACTTTCAGCACTATATATCACTACAAGAAAAATCAGTTCCATTTTCATTTAGTGCTATTGGCTCCCATGTTCAATTTCTAAACCAACACATAATCTTTAAGTTCTCAACATTTTCAATAAACAACTCAATTCCGACGTACCAGTACTAAATAATCTCAACTAGAAGATTTTCACTCAATTAACTTCATATAATTTACAGATTAAATTAATGTCTCAACACCTTAAACCAGAAACTTTACAATTAACCTGCTACAATTTACAATTGTTTGTGTGTATATCTAAATCCTAGGGTTCCACACCTCAAACCAAAAACTTGTTCAATTTGTAAATTGTATTCCTTTGCCTCAAAAATCAGTTTCGTGGAATATGAACAAAGAAATATGCACAAGGAAGGAGCAGAAAATGTACCTCAAACCAAAAATTGTATTCCTCTACCTCAAAAATCAGTTTCGTGGAGAGCGAGAGAGCCAGCGAACAAGAGAGAGCCAGCGAACGAGAGAGACGGAGCCAGCGAACGAGAGAGATAGAGCGACGAGCGAGAGAGCGAAAGCGAGGCACAGAGAGCGGGCGAGCCAAAGAGCGAGAGAGCGAGGCACAGAGAGCGGGCGAGCCAGAGAGCGAGACACAGAGAGCGGGCGAGCCAAAGAGCGAGAGAGCGAGACACGGAGAGAGGGCGAGCCAGAGAGAGGGCGAGCCAGACACAGAGTGGAGCGAGAGAGCGGGCGAGAGAAGTTCTCTCAGAGAACGATTGAAACCCAAAACTTAGGGTTTGGTACGAGACACAGAGAAAGAGAGAGATCGAGCGAGGGTGGGTGGGGTTTTTTTTCGAAATTTTTAAAAATAAAAAAGGAATTGGAAAAGGAATGGTATGGGTTGGTTTGGTCGCCCAAAATACCCTTTTGGGCATAGCTTAGTATTAGTGAAAAACCGAAGAGAGAAAGAACGCGCTGGCCCCTAGGGGCCACACGCCCCCAATTTCATCATCCCCAACCTCCAGCTTTGTAAATCCTCCGCCATAGCCCTCTATCGTACCTCCTCGCCCCTCTTCGGTTTCGTTTCTGGCCTTGTGGTGGTCGATTGACCTCCTCCCGGCGAGTTTCGGGCTCGATTTGGGGTGGGTGTGTAACCCTAACTTTGAACCCTCCGCCCTTTTTCCGTCTTAGCCTGGTGTTTGGTGGATTTGGGCTCCCCGACCGTCGTTTCCATGTCGGTTTGTCTGTGTAATCGGGGCTCGTTGGCTTGGTTGTGGCGGGCGCTTTGCCGGCTCTGGGTTGCTGGTGTCGTCGCTTCGCCGCCTCCTCCTAGCCGCTGCTTGCGTCTCCCTTTCCACCTTATGGCCCTCCTCCTCCTTTTCTGGCGGGTAGCCTGGTTTCCGGCCGCCTTCGGCTTGTTTTCACCGCCCGATTGGTCACTCTTGGCTGCGCACCTCCTCTCTCCCTTGGTCCTGCGGGCTTTTGCTTCCGGCCCTTTGGGCCCAAGCTTCGGGTCCTTCGGGCCCAAGCTTCGGGCCCAAGGTTGAGATTTTGTCAAATTCAAAAATAATAATAACATATCTATATATGTAAACCCACCCGAAAGGGTAGTCTAAATCCCGAAAGGGTCTTGATAAATTCCCAAAAGGGCTTGTAGGTGCGCTCTGTTCGAGGGTGGTTCACGGCAGTTGTTCCGGTTGTTCTTGGCGGTTCTGATCTGAGTGGGGGCTCGTGCGTCCGGTGTCGGGTCTGGCTGGGGTCGTGGCGGTGTGCATCATGGCGACTCCGTATTCCGGAAATTTCCTCGGAGGTTCGTATTCATCGCCCACAGGGGGACTCCTGATGTACCGCTGGCCAGCGGTGTTATCTCTTGATGGCGCTTGGCTCCGTTCTGTCTTCGTTGTCCTCTACTTTTATGGATTAGGCTCGTCTGTTCTTCTAGTGACTGTCTTTTGCCGTCTTTGTGTTGCACCATTTTATTATTATGATTGTATGTTTGACGGTTCGCCGTCTGCCGACTCTGTCGGCCTCTCGATAAGTCAGGTCTGTCTGGCCATCGAATTATTCCCTGATCAAAAAAAAAATAATACCCTTTTGGGTGACAAAATATTTATTTTGTTGATCAAAATACTCCTTTTGTGCCACAAAATTAATAATTTGTCGCCTACAGTATGATAGGGTGACACTCCATATAATTTGTCATTAAAAAATATTTTGGGCGACAAAATTTATTCGGGTTGATATTCCTTAAATTTTGCCTGTTTTCATTAACACTTTGAGTGTCACCTATCATACTATAGGGTGACCCGATTTTTAACCAGTTTTAGACATTAACACTTTGTGGATTGATATTCCTTAAATTTTGCCTGTTTTCATTCGGGTTGGGCTTCATGAAAAAGTGTTAATGTCTAAAACTGGTTAAAAATCGGGTCAGCCGGGTTGGATTGCAGGAAATAACCGGGTCGAAATTCCCAAATTGGAAAATGTCATATAGCTAGTCATCTCTTTGTAATATCTTGTACGTGTCACTGACATATGCATTTGGTTGCATTTCTCATGTCTTAATGGGATTAGTACAAACTGAAGCCTAAATGCAAGTGCTCTCCATATAGGGATTACCCTTTACACCAGATTGATTACTAGCTTGTTTTATCCAATCTAAAGGCAGTGATCAAAGCACTATATATATCACTACAATCTCTACAACAACGTGGGGAGTAGCGGTTACAACCCTCTAAAACTCTATAAGCCTTTATTTAGTAAAGAAAGAGGGAAAAAAACATAAAAAAAACATCCTAGAAAGTTTCCTATGCAGGTGAGGAAGCTGCGATGACAATGGCCAATGGGTGTTCCGTGTTCGGATTCGAATGACCGTAGTAGGTGGGTTTCTAGGATTGGAATGGTGTTAGTATCTTGGTGATGTCGTAACATAACCTTCTTACTTGAATATAAGGGTTAAAATAGTAGGTTCGTTCTTTTGACAGAAAAATATAACGGAATATAGAGGAGTGGTGATTTGCTAACGGAATAGGTTTAATCGGTGTTTTTTTGCAATTTCAATTTTAAGGGGCGGTTTCCAGCAAAATAGGCTATTTAAAGGGTGATTTTCTGCAATTTAGCCTAATAATAGAGGAAGCAAATTAGCAAAGACGTTGGCTTAAAGAACAGCGTCTGTCTATTCTACGTTAAGACATTATTGTGCGTCTTTTTGTTGGGATTTAGTTGAGAAATTATGGGAAGCCAATTCCTAATGTTAGTGAAATTATGCAAGCAAACCAGTTATATTCCAGTGAATCCAAAAGTGACAGTTATTAGTCAGTTAAGCCATACACAGTTTTGTTAAGACCTTATTACTTCACTACATAGTATCTCTATTGCATAGAGTAAGTGAGTGGTTAGAGAGAGAAACTCTCAAAGAAGGAAACCCCTTCTTGCCTTCCCCCTTGCCTAGGCAAGCTCCTTCCTCCTCCTCTCTCGGTTCACCGGTGATCACCACATCCCCGGTGGAGTAAAAGTCTCAAAGGAAGCTCCCCACACTGCGTCTTGTCCCCAATTGCAGACAGCCTCCCACCATGTGAAGGTTTCAGGTGCCCTCCACCCCTTGGCGGTGGCGCCACCGCCTCTGCTCTGTTCGGATTCCCTTTCCCCACCAGCTGGTAGAAGGTGTCCGTACAAGGCAACTAGCCGTTACTCACCCAAAGAGTACCGTGTCAGCTACTAACAGTCAAAAGCTTCCACAAAATCTGACCGTTGGAAATTCTGACATCCTTCTCAGATCGAAGAATACCCTCTCCTAGACCTCTCCGACGCCGGAAAACTTCCCCTCTCTGTTTGTCCGGAGGGAGACCCATACCACCACATCTCTCAAATTGACAACCGCTTAGTTCATCTACACCTGTCTCTCTTAGCCTTAGCCTTACCAATTCAAGGAAAGAAGGCCGGATTGAAAAACCCCTAAAAAACTAGGGCTTGCTCCGAGACAATTGTGCTAGACTGATCGACGTCTAGCTATGAGCAAGGAGAAATTACCTGGGTCTGGACGTCGGGCTTTTTGCCTCACTCCAACCCCAATTTCAGCCGCAAACAACGCAAATTCAGACTCGAAGATGACGGTTTTAGGAACGCTGCCCAAAAGCACCTCCATAACTCTCCAGATTTCAGGTCTAGGAGTTCAAGGTGCAGCAACACAACCTTCAGGTTCTTCCCCCTCCTCTGTCTTTAGACCTTTTCGAACTTCCGAGGTACGCAACTCTTCCTCCCTTCCCCCGGAGCTGACTGGGTCCTCTAGACTAGAACTTGTTTTGCAGAAGATCCCAAAGGAGGGACAATCTAGTTGTTTAAATTCAGAGCTTGATTTACAATACAATTCGCAAATGATCCCTTTGGAGGGACACCAAGATGTTATGCATGCTTCTCACTCTTCCAACTTGAGTGTTCTTGATCCTAATGAAAAGATCCCAAAGGAGGGACAGTTAACTGTTCAACTTGAAAATAATGTCTCAAACAATAGCTTGCCTGAGATAGAACTCCCTTCTGCCGGTTCTGCCCCTGCAATTCCAGTTGAGAATGTAGTCTTGGGAATTGCAGAGAGTGATGAACCTGGATCTGGTACTGAGTTGGACAATGCTAAAAAAAGATCCTCTGATGCATCTGCTTCATTTCAGCAACCTCGGTCAGGCCCTAACATCTTGACAAACCCCCCAGAAAACAACCCTAACCCAGAGCCTACCCCAGCTGAGGCTTACAGAGTTGCTCCTCCTTCACAGACAGCTCAAACCTCTAAAACTGTCCCTACCAACACCCCACAGCTTCAAGGTGTTTGGGCTATGAATTCAGCAATCACAGGGAGAACTTCAAAATCTAGAGGTTATAAACTCTCATTTCAAAAGTCGGGTGAAGGAGATGTAGTGAAAGCTAGTAAGAGTGATTGCCTAAGTTTGGAAGAGGCTTGGGGATATGCTTTAGTGGGTTTTGTGGTTGGAAGGTTCCCTGGATTCCAAATTATAGGTAAGCTCAAAGAAAATTGGCCAAAACATGAATTTAATGCTCAAGGAGGATGGTTCATGTTTAAGTTTTTCAATGAAGATGATAGGGATTCAGTGATGATGCAAGGACCCTTTACGGGACCAGGTTACACTTTGCTGCTAAAATGTGTGCCTGAGAGGTTTACTTTCGACAAGGCTCTATTCTCTAGCCTCCCCATATGGATTAGAATCCACAAGCTCCCAACTGAATTTTGGACTCCAGTGATGTTACAAAAAATTGCTTCCAAGATTGGTGATCCAATCATGACTGATGGTTATACAGAGCACAGGTCAAAACAGTTGTTTGCAAGAGTGTTGGTTGATATGGATTGCTCTAAAGAGTTGAAAAGAATAGTGAACATAGAATTTGATGATGCCCCGGACCATGTGTGCTTCATAGAGTATGAAAACCTCCCCCCACGGTGCAATAGATGCCTCACCTATGGCCATGAGACTAACAAGTGTCCGGCTGCAAGAGGGTCTTCTATTAATAAAGGGAAGGGTATTCTCTCAGATGGTAATACCTCCTCTCTGCAGCTCCCTAGAAGCAACCTTACTCCCTCCAACATGTCCTCTACCTCTACTCTTCTAGGCTCCTCTCCTCATCCTCCCCCTCTAGAGAACAACTCCACTACATCCTCCACCATCCCTCCTTCCCACCATGCATCTACTGATGAGCCTAACCATAACCCCTCTATGCCACCTCCCAACCTTCAACCCCCCCTTCTTCCAACCCCCTCTCCTGACCTCTCCATCTTCAACCCACCCCCTCTCACCAATCCCTCTGGACCTCCTCTTAAACCATCCCTTAAACCTTCCTCCTCTGTTTCTCGAACTACAAAGACAAATGTCAAATCCTCCCTCTTCTCTTCAATAGAAAGAATCAACCAAGCCTATCAAAGAAAAAAAGCCTCTCCCCCTCCCCCTACTTAGGTTGTGGATTTAGAGGAAACACAAGCCATCCATAGGGAAGCTTTAATGAGATTGGAAAAGGAAATGACACAACTCGTGATTAATGAGGAAGCTGACAGGAGATCAAAGAAAAAGGAAACCTTACTGATTACAGATGGTCAAGCTGACAGCCCTGTGGACACCAGCATGAGTAGAGCTAGAGGGAAAGAAATTATGCAACAGAAAGTTTATCAAAGATCAAAGAAGAAGGTCACCTTCTCTGAACATAATAGATTTCAGAAATTTCAGGAAGTGGATGGCAATGGTGGAGCTGATGACAGAGAACAATAAATTTTGCTCATCACAAATGGCCCAGAAGAGAAGCAAGAAGAGAGAGTTTCAGAGAAGGCAAAAGGAAAAGTAGTGGAGTTGGGTATAGAGGGAGATGCTCAACATACTGATGTAAGAAGAAGTATCAGGCTGAGTGAAAAAGGAAATAATCAGCTTCTTACAGCAGTACAAGGAATGGAAGGATTGGACAAAGGGCCTAGCACCCTTATAAAAAGGCCTAAATGATTATTGCCTCTTGGAATGTAAGGGGTTTTAACAGTCCCCCCAAGCATAGGGCTGTTAGGGAATTTCTTAGAATTAATAATATAGCCTTTCTTGGCATTCTTGAAACAAAATTAGATGCGAGCAAGCTGCAGGATATAATGAGGAAAAGTTTTGGCCAATGGAGTTTTTTGCACAACTTTGATCATAGTAATAAAGGGAGAATTGTGGTTATTTGGGATCCCTTGAGAGTGGATTTCAAACATAAGAAAACATCTGATCAGATGATCTGTGGAGAGCTACTATGTAAGATCACTGGTAAGACCTTTGACTTGGCACAGGTTTATGGCCTTCATACAATTGTACACAAGAGAGGGCTATGGACTGACCTGGCTACAGAAATCAGTAATAGAACGGGTCCTTGGCTAGTTCAAGGAGATTTTAATGCCATCATGAGATCATGTGAAAGGAGGAATGGAGCCACTGTCACTGCCTATGAGATTGCTGATCTTTGGGAACTCTGTGCTGAGTTGGATCTTCACGATGCAGTAAGTGAGGGACATGAGCATACTTGGTTTAAAGGGCAGAAATCAACTAAAATAGATAGAGTAATGGTAAATGGATATTGGGACACACTCCACCTACACTGCAAAGCCAAATTCCTATTGCCTAAGTCTTTTTGTGATCATTGTCAATTGATAGTGGAAGTTCTTAATCAGCTTCCAAGAAAAAAGGGCCTTTTAAATACTTTAACATGTGGGGGCAGGACGAAAAATTTCAGCAAATCATCTCAGAAAATTGGGCATATAATGGTGAAGGTTCTGATCAATTCTTGTTGTGCAAAATGTTACAAAGGCTGAAGAGACCACTCCAGTTGCTGAATAAATCCCAATACTCTAATATAAATGAGAGGGCCAAATTTGCAGAAAATGAGTATGAATAGGCCTTCTTAGCTTTAAGAGAAAACCCTGACTCTACTGAGCTACTGCAAGCAATGGAAACTGCCAAGAAAAAGGCTGTAAGACTTAAGGAAGCTGAGTTTAAATTCCACTCTCAACTAGCTAAGGCCAAACATACCTTTGAAGGAGACAAGTGCAGCTCATACTTTCATGGTTTAATGAAAAAGAACATGAAAAGAAATCATGTAAGCTCTCTGATCAAGGAGGATGGCTCGGAGACTATATCTCTGGAAGAAGTGGCATCTGAATTTGAGAAATTCTATAGGGAACTGCTCGGGACAGATAGGAACACATAGGAGGTGGATATCAGAATAATAAGGGATGGGGAGCACTGCTAAGCAATGACAGACACGAGGATTTGATCAAACCTGTTACTCTTGAGGAGATTAAAGCTGCACTTTGGGATATAGGGGATGAAAAATCTCCAGGGCCTGATGGTTATACATCAAAATTCTTCAAGGATACCTGGAATAACACTGGGCCACAACTGGTTAAGGCAGTAAAGGAGTTCTTCACCTCAGGCAATCTTCTTAAATGCTCTAATTGCAAAGAAACCTAATGCTACAAGTGTAGGGGATTTCAGACCCATTTCTTGCTGTAACATCACATATAAGATCATCACAAAAATCCTTTCTAGCCGTCTCTTTTCTGTGCTAAAGAATATTATCTCCTCTTCCCAATTAGGCTTTATTGAGGGTAGGATCATGAGTGAAAATATTATGCTCTTACAAGAACTCATTAGGAAGTACTCGAGAAAGAGGATTAGCCCAAGATGCATCTTAAACCTGGATTTAAGAAAAGCTTATGACACCATTTCATGGAAATTTGTCAAACAAATGCTTGTTCACCTTAACTTTCCTCCTCGTTTTGTGCAATGGGTGCTCCAATGTGTTTGTACTACTTCCTTTTCTATTAGTATTAATGGTAGTTTGCAGGGTTATTTCTTTGGAAAAAGGGGACTGAGGCAAGGGGATCCAATTTCTCCACTTATATTTGTGCTCTCAGTAGACTACCTCTCAAGGGTGTTGACGTGCAAAACAAGGCTCCCAGGTTATAAATTCCACCCTAAATGTAAAATGCTACAAATCTCTCACCTTGCCTATGCAGATGACTTAATATTACTGTCAAGAGGGGATAAAGAATCGATGTCCTTACTGCTGGATGCACTAGACCATTTCTGTGCAGTTTCAGGACTTGAAGTAAGCCCTTCTAAGTCTTCTTACTTTATAGCTGGTGTTAAGGATGAAGATAAGGAGTTCCTGGCCATCAGAACAGGTTTTTCTCAAGGTACCTTCCCCTTTAGGTACTTGGGAATTCCTATATCATCAGGAAAGCTTACAGTTTCTCAATTTTCTCCTTTCTTAGACAAGATCCTAACTAACATTAGCTATTGGAATTCTAAGACCCTATCTTATGCAGGAAAAGTGGAACTTATAAGGGCTGTCCTTCAAAGAATTGAAGCCTTTTGGTTTTCTATCCTCCCTTCCCCCTCTACTCTTATTGACAAAGTTAACCTTCTATGTGCAAAATTCTTGTGGAAATCTCATAGGATAAGATGGAAGGACGTGTGCCTACCTAAAGAAGAAGGTGGATTGGGATTAAAAGATTTAAAAACCTGGAATACGGCGTTTCTATCAAGGATTCTTTAGGACATCATTAGGAAGAAAGACAACTTGTGGATAAGATGGATTCACCACCAATATATCCAGCAAGGGAGTGTGTGGAATTGGCAAGTACATAAGGAAAATGACTCACCACTCATAAAAAAGATTTTGTCAATTAGAGATGTTTTGCTAACTTCCACAGGCTCCATACAACATGCTATGCAGAAACTCAATGAATGGAGCCTTGGAGGTAAATATAAGATTGATGCTGCTTGTAACCATTTCAGGAGAAAGGTGCCTAAGCCACCGTGGACATCAGTAGTATGGGACAACAAAATCCTACCTAAACATTCCTTTATCCTATGGCTGGCGGCTAGGAGAAGGTTGGCAACTTGTGATCTGATCAAAACCAGGGAAGTGACCCTCAATTGCCCCTTTTGCAATCAAGTCACTGAATCCCATGAGCATATCTTTTTTGCTTGTAACTTTTCTTCCTCGGTGTGGTCACAGGTTAAGCACTGGTTGGGAATATGGCGTGGGATGAACACCCTACAAAGTGCACTCAAATGGATGAAGAAGGAGGCCCGGGGTACTGGTTGGCAGTCAAAGTCTAAGAGGGTGGCGCTGGCAGCTACTGTATATCACATTTGGAAGGCTCGGAATGAAAAGATTTTTGACAACACAAGTAGGAGCCCTGAACAGATCATTCACCTCATCAAAGTCCATGTCTGCAAGTTCCTAAGCCATGTTTTCTCCATTCATTTCACATCAACAATTACACTACAAGGACTTGTTCACACAACTGGAGCTGATCTACAAGCGTGAAGAGCAACAACGCACCCAGATTTAAGAGGGTCAAATGAAAAAGGGCATCAAGTGTCTAATAGATCCCAATTAGGCTCCTAGTGTCGTATGAGAACCAACAGGGTTGCTCGCCTAAGGTCTTAAGTTTTTTGTAACAGCAACTTCATAGCTTATTGTCCTTAAAATGCTTGTTTATGGTTTAGGTGTGCTAAGTTGTGTGTGACTAAATCTCTTGATGGCCGAGCCGAAGGGAGATTTAGTCTTGCACAAACTTAGGGGGTGGGTCCGACTTCTGATAGCCGAGGCTTGATGAGATAGGAGTTACCCCGAACCATGTGTTCAACACACCTCATTGATTGGAACAACTTTACGTATGTTCTATGATTTTGGTAGCTATGCTAAGTGTCCTTTGGACATTGTCAGCCCTTTTGTACATTGTAAATATTTATTCCGTTTTCAATATATTAACCCTTAAAATCAAAAAAAAAAATCTCTATTGCTAGTAGTTGCCTGTTGATGTCCGATTCCAAACCCACATAGGTCCGGCCTCCATCAGAATTGGCACTAGCTTCAATTCGATCCCTTTGTATTTGGAGGCTGATGACATCACTAGCTCCGCCGACAAACTTGTGGCCTATGAAAACAGCAAGTTAATTTCTTACAGCCTCCATTGGTATGTGAGTGATTCTGTGACTGCAATTGTAATGCTTGTCAAAAGGTTTTTTCGGCTTTGGTATGATGATAGAAGTTGTGATGTGAAAATCCTATTTATAGACTGATCGCGCGCTCTACATGCCTTGTTCATTTCTCAAACTAGCAAGCTGTCAAAATTTCAAAGCTGCTAAGCCATTCTTCTTCTTTGTCTTGTATGTGCATCCCTTTCGTTATACGAATCTCCTATACAGTGAGCATTTGCCTAAGGTGGAGGAGGAATTTGCTCCATTTAGAGTTGTGGAGAACCTTTTTTTCGCCATTTTAAGATTCTTATCTATTTGGATTTATGTGTACCGAAAGGTAAGGATAGATTAGCAGATGAAAAATGTGGGGAAGAATTCATTTTCATCTCCCTGATAATAAAATGACTTCTATCCTTGCATAAAATCTTAAGATTAGATTTACCATCGTCGCACATTGGAAAGTGCAGCCTATTGGTAGTCAAAGTTTGTATGTGTGAGTAAAGCACCCAAGCAAGTGCATTTTTGTATGAACTTCTATGACAGATTAGCAGCTTTACCAGTTGAAGGTGAAGCAGCTGCAGTTGCACAAAATTGTCCCTAAGCACATCTCAAAGTGGTGACAATATGATATATACCATAGAAAACCTTTAGTTTCTCCTTAAAGTAAGTGTTTTTATTTGCAGTTGGAGGGAACAAGGACTCGTCAACTGTGTAAACTGTAAAGACAACCTATGGTTGAGCATGGAAAGAAATCATGGCTTGTTCACCATGGTTGTTGGAATTTAGTGTATTGCATCTTATGTGACAATTTCTTGAAAAAATGGAAGTTTGAGGCAATGAATGTTTGTGTGGTTAACATAAGGCATATCATATATATATACGTAGGCATGCATTTATGTTTGGAAACACATCTAGAAAATGTCAATAAAATTTCTAATGTTTAGGGATCAGGACTGTTACACAAATTCCATGTCGTTTCCTTGGATTAATAGATTATTAATCTCATAGCTTGAAATTACAAGATTAAAAGCATCTATTATTTATGAAAATTATATAGTAATAATGTAGTATCATCACAAGTATTGCTTATATTTTTAGTGTATATTAATTATTCCTTTTCTTTTCGAGTTTAATGTGAAATTCTTGCAATTGTTTAGCTGAACACGCAAGTGAAGTTAATATAACTTAAAATTTCAGTTTTAAGTTTTATTCAGTTAAAAAAGATAGATAAGTTTCTTTGTGAAGTTATTTTTCATGTCATGGAGGAATCTCTCTAGGCTGTGTTGTTATCATTATTTATACGCATTTGATTTCATTTTGGCTGTCGTTTTTCGTGTTTGTAAGCATCTTGTTCTTAAACATGCAATGTACGGAGGAGTTCTGACTTCTCAGAGCTGTAATGTAGGCAAGAACTGTTGATCACTAGAGTTTGTCTGTACCTTTCTGACTTGTGAAGGACTTGATAGATTTTCCTATTAGGTCATCCTGTAAAAATCAAGTCCATGCCTTCTTCTATTTGCTCACCTGTACCTACCGGTACTCTTGTTATTCTTTGTTATCAATATGGAATATAAACAGCTAAATGCATGGAGTGCTAATATGTCAATCAATTCTCTCTTCTTGACAACTTAAGTTCGTTACCTTAATATGAAAAAAGCAAGAGAGAAATGGAGTATGTGCGTGCGCGTTTACTTGATTTAGTTTTTGTTCAAACTGCAAGAGTCTAAGCACATATTTTTCATCATTTCATTTCATTGGAGCTTCTGCTTTATTCTTGAAACTTTAACTTAACAATGTTTCTTGAACTATTTTGGATTAAATACTTTGGGATTGAGTATCTATCATTCATTTTTCTTTTATCCATCATTCCCTAAGGAAGATAACTTCCTTCCTTCCTTTCACTCTTTGACATGAAATTCAAGAATGGAATAAATCTGGTTTGCTGCTTCTAGTACTCAAAAACAACTTTCCTGTTGTATATGGAATTTCAGGTAATTATGTGATAAGTGATAACATGTTCACAATTCACATTATCTATGTACATTTTGTTCCTGATTCATCTCAAAGTGACAAATCTTAATTCATTAATTTTTATTGCATTGTTAGGATTTCTTTCTACGTGACTTTGAACTTAAATTGAGATGATCAAAGACATCAGATTAACATTTTAAAAAAAATTCAGGTTTCACACCAAGGGGCAAAAACTTGATACAAAAGAGCCTTAATTGTGTCAAAATTTGAGACTGTCATAAGCATGAAAACTAGTCCCTTGAAGATGATAGTACAACTCATTTAGCTAATTGCTCTATAAATCCTTGAACATTCTCGTGCGATGGTTAGCTCATCTAAATTCGGCTAGCCAGATAGAGAAGTTTATTCCTTTAACTTGTAAGGCTATTTGTTGTGCTGATAAAAACTACTTCATTGTATTCCAGACCCAGATGGCTCCAGCTTCCATTAGCAAAGGAACTAGTTTGCCTTGGACTTGTAGACTGATGACATCATTCGCCCCACCTATGAACCTTTGGCCTATGAACACAGCTGGTACACTAGGCTGACAACCTAGCTTCTTCAGTGCTTTCTCCACCTCCCTCCCATTTAGGATCTCATCAAGCTCATAAACCATTGGGTTCGCTCCATAGCCGCTTATGAGCTGTTTCATGGAGTGGGACATGCAACAGGAGCTCTTGCTGAATATCACGACTGGCCTCTCGGCCACCAATTGGTTCAAAGTGCCCATGCCGGGATATATATTGGTAGTAACTATAACAAGAGGAGATTGCCGGATGAAAGGTAATTTAGAGCAGTTATCAACTGGACTTGTGGCTTTTGTTGTGTGGAATTGGAGCCATGGTACTCCTCTTTATATAGCTGATCTGCGGGGTTATCTGTCGTTATCCTGCATGGAGTAAAGGAAGTGCGATGAGAAAAAATGGATATCTTTGGTTCTAATATTCCTTATCGTCATTGAGTGCATGGCTTTGTCCTTTCCTCAACTCCGCTTTGCTATAGAGCAATTAAGATAAGTAGCTATCCTATTTCAAAAAAAAACCTATCTAGCTATGTTCTATGATCTGCTTTCAGCTATCATTGATGCAAAACTTGGTGAGAATTTTGTTTGTTGAAAGATAAATCTTCGTTGTGGAGTAGGTTTGCCCGTTATAGCGGATCTATGACTACCTTGATTTGGTATTCCTTATCAGCACTAATGAGAAAAGCATTTCTGCATGATCACTCAAAACTTGTATTCTGCACACTCATTTTTTGTGCTTTTAATTCCATGCCTATTATGATTTGTTAACTACTTTGAATTGTTTGTTGGCTTCCCTTTTGAAGCCTTGGTTGACTTTTGAAAATCCTATTTATAGACTGATTGCGCGCTCTACATGCCTTGTTCATTTCTCAAACTAGCGAGCTGTCAAAATTTCAAAGCTGCTAAGCAGTTCTTCTTGTTTGTCTTGTATGTGCATCCCTTTCGTTATACGAATCTCCTATATAGTGAGCATTTGCCTAAGGTGGAGCAGGAATTTGCTCCATTTAGAGTTGTGGAGAACCTTTTTTCACCATTTTAAGATTCTTATCTATTTGGATTTATGTGTACCGAAAGGTAAGGATAGATTACCAGATGAAAAATGTGAGGAAGAATTCATTTTCATCTCCCTGATAATAAAATGACTTCTCTCTTTGCATAAAATCTTAAGATTAGATTTACCATCGTCGCACATTGGAAAGTGCAGCCTATTGGCTATTGGTTGTCAAAATTTGTATGTGTGAGTAATGCACCCAAACAAGTGCATTTTTGTATGAACTTCTATGACAGATTAGCAGCTTTACCAGTTGAAGGTGAAGCTGCAGTTGCACAAAATTGTCCCCAAGCGCATCTCAAAGTGGTGATAATATATGATACCATAGAAAACCTTTCGTTTATACTTGACAGTGCGTCCATGTAAATCAAAGTAAGTGATTTTATTTGCAGTTGGAGGGAACGAGGACTCGTCAACTGTATAACTGTATAAGGGCTTGTCCACCATTTTTTAGCAGAACCAAAATGCTGGCTGTCAGAATCAGACTCCGTGGTTGTTGGAATTTACTGTTTTGCATCTTATGTGACAATTTCTTGAAAAAATGGAATTTACTGTTTTGCATCATATATATAGGCATGTATGTTAGGAAACACTTCTAGAAAATCTCAATAAAATTTCTAATGTTTAGGGATCATGATTGTTACACAGATTCCATGTCGTTTCCTTGGATTAATAGATCACTAATCTGATAGCTTGAAATTACAAGATTAAAAGCATCTATTATTTATGAAAATTACATAGTAATAATGCAGTATCATCACAAGTATTGCTTATATTTTTAGTGTACATTATTGCTTTTCTTTTCCAGTTTAATATGAAATTCTTGCAATTGTTTAGCTGAACATGCAAGTGAAGTTAATATCAACTAGATAAGTTTCCTTGTAAAATTATTTTTTATGTCATGGAGGAATCTCTCTAGGCTATGTTGTTATCATTATTTATATGCATTTGATTCATTTTGGCTGTCGTTTTTCGTGTTTGTGAGCATCTTGTTCTTAAACATGCAACGTACGGAGTTCTGACTTCTCAGAGTTGTAATGTAGGCAAGAACTGTTGATCACTAGAGTTTGTCTATACCTTTCTGACTTGTGAAGGACTTGATAGATTTTCCTATTAGGTCATCCTGTAAAAATCAAGTCCATGCCTTCTTCTATTTGCTCACCTGTACCTGCCGGTACTCTTGTTATTCTTTGTTATCAATTTGGAATAAAGAGCTAAATGCATAGAATGCTTGAATATGTCAATCAATTCACTCTTCTTGACAACTTTTGTTACCTTAATATCAGAATAGCAAGAGAGCCATGGAGTGTGTGTACGCATTTACTTGATTTAGTTTTTTGTTCAAACTGCAAGAGTCTAAGCACATATGTTTCATCATGCTCCGTCTCTTCATTTCATGGGAGCTTCCGTTTTATTCTTGAAACTTTAACTTAACAATGTTTCTTGAACTATTTTGGATTGAATACTTTGGTATTGAGTATCTATCATTCATTTTTCTTTTATCCATCATTCCCTAAGGAAGATAACTTCCTTCCTTCCTTTCACTCTTTGACATGAAATTCAAGAATGGAATAAATCTGGTTTGCTGCTTCTAGTACTCAAAAACAACTTTCCTGTTGTATATGGAATTTCAGGTAATTATGTGATAAGTGATAACATGTTCACAATTCACATTATCTATGTACATTTTGTTCCTGATTCATCTCAAAGTGAAAAATCTTAATTCATTAATTTTTATTGCATTGTTAGGATTTCTTTCTACGTGACTTTGAACTTAAATTGAGATGATCAAAGACATCAGATTAACATTTTAAAAAAAATTCAGGTTTCACACCAAGGGGCAAAAACTTGATACAAAAGAGCCTTAATTGTGTCAAAATTTGAGACTGTCATAAGCATGAAAACTAGTCCCTTGAAGATGATAGCACAACTCATTTAGCTAATTTCTCTATAAATCCTTGAACATTCTCGTGCGACGGTTAGCTCATCTAAATTTGGCTAGCCACATAGAGAAGTTTATTCCTTTAACTTGTAAGGCTATTTGTTGCGCTGATAAAAACTACTTCATTGTATTCCAGACCCAGATGGCTCCAGCTTCCATCAGCAAAGGAACTAGTTTGCCTTGGACTTGTAGACTGATGACATCATCCGCCCCACCTATGAACCTTTGGCCTATGAACACAGCTGGTACACTAGGCTGACAACCTAGCTTCTTCAGTGCTTTCTCCACCTCCCTCCCATTTAGGATCTCATCAAGCTCATAAACCATTGGGTTCGCTCCATAGCCGCTTATGAGCTGTTTCATGGAGTGGGACATGCAACAGGAGCTCTTGCTGAATATCACGACTGGCCTCTCGGCCACCAATTGGTTCAAAGTGTCCATGCCGGGATATATATTGGTAGTAATTATAACAAGGGGAGGTTGTCGGATGAAAGGTAATTTAGAGCAGTTATCAACTGGACTTGTGGCTTGTGTTGTGTGGAATTGGAGCTATGGTACTCCTCTTTATATAGCTGATATGTGGGGTTCTCCGTCGTTATCCTGCATGGAGTAAAGGAAGTGCGATGAGCAAAAATGGATATCTTTGGTTCTAATATTCCTTATCGCGTCATTGGGTGCATGGCTTTGTCCTTTCCTCAACTCCGCCTTGCTATAGAGCAATTAAGATAAGTAGTTATCCTATTTCCAAAAAAAAAACCTATCTAGTTATGTTCTATGATCTGCTTTCAGCTATCATTGATGCAAAACTTGGTGAGAATTTTGTTTGTTGAAAGATAAATCTTCGTTATGGAGTAGGTTTGCCCGTTATAGCGGATCTATGACTACCTTGATTTGGTATTCCTTATCAGCACTAATGAGAAAAGCTTTTCTGCATGATCACTCAAAACTTGTATTCTGCACACTCATTTTTTGTGCTTTTAATTCCATGCCTATTATGATTTGTTAACTACTTTGAATTGTTTGTTGGCTTCCCTTTTAAAGCCTTGGTTGACTTTTGGATTGTGTTATTTCTTGATTTCACCTACAAAGCAAAATAAAAAGCTATGTAGAGGGAATATGTTCCTCTAGAATGGTTTTACATCATCTTTCCTTGAGTGTAGTTGCTCAATATTGTTCTAAAAGCGCTGCACGTCTTTAGATTCCTATATGAAGCCTGCTTCTTTTTATTCCTTTGCAGTCTGCTGAGAGTCTGAGACGGATATATTGCAGCACTGGCCATTCGTCGTGTGAATAGCTCCTTGCGAAACCAAGGGCCAACTTTTCTCTCTTGAATTGCTTCAGTGACATACCAAGGGACAATTAAAGAAACTCTAGGCATGTTGCAGATGATGGATCCCTTAGATAAAAAATTCACATATATTCCGGAAACCTTTTACCAACTTAAAACTGGTGTCTTTGCTTAATCTAATTTTTGTTCGAGAGAATTCAGTCCGAGATTTTTCAAGAAAGCTCCTGCTGCTTGCTACTCAAATTGGCAACATGCTATCGGAAAATTTCCATAACAAGAGTGTCATTCGGACGATGCTAGCTGAAGGTAACCTGTTCATTCAATTAGCAAAAAACAATTTTAATTGAATTTGTGATCTTCATAGGAATCTGTTTAAGGTAAATAGTCCTATGATGTTGATTGGATTACATTGACAACATATTCATCCTTATCTAGTTGACTATGCTGATATTGTTTCTGCTTAATTTATGCAAATATCTGATCTGTTGAAGAACATATTCCTTGGAAAAATCTTCTCTTTTTTTTGTAAAGAAAAAACAAACTACTTATATTGTGTGTGCCAAGAAATATTCTCCTAGTAGTGTTTTTCTTCAGATGTAAATGATCTTAGCAGTAACAGCTTGTTGTTGGAGAGATCAATGTATTTTATAAGTTAAACTTGTTTGAGTGAATTTTTCTTCTTTTTCGGTATAGAATGTTGACATTGTTGATGCCTAATCTGTAGGCAATACAAATGGGCATCTACCTAGTGTGGAGTGTGGACCAAGTAGAGCATGGTGGATTGATTGGATAACGAAGAATATGCTAGGAGAACTCAAAGAAAGGTACACTTATACGGAAAGCAAGCAAGCAAGTGCTATATTGTTCCATGTGAGTGATGTACATTAGAAAACGCAGGCGGTTCCTGGCATCGAATGATGTTTTGTGCAAGAAGCCGAAAGTAGTTCTACTTTCAGCTTCCCTCCAATAGAAGCGAACAAGTAAAAGAAATGCTATTCAAGTATTTCTAGCTTTATCTAGATTCCTAACAGAGAAGTTCTCTTCTACATGTACACATCATTTGTCGACACGTAAACAACATATGTTAGTGTGAACAACTCATCAAGCTAGAATTCAAAAACTTTAGGTTCTCAATTGTAAAAACATCTTTTGTGATGCCCATTGGTGATTTGAGGAAAAAACTTGCAACAGGGTCAAAATTTATGTTCTTATTAATTGCACTCAATGTCTTGATCTTGATCACCGGAGAATTTAAATTCTGCAGAGCAATATTAACAACGCTTGGGTCCATCTGGAATCAGCCTCTCACATCAGTAGGGTACTGTTGCCTACATTCACCGGGGTTGGACTGGCAATCCCCTTTTATAGGTTGTTGTTTCTGTCAAGGAGTGGGATATGCAACACGAACTCTTGCTGAACATCACTACCGGCTTGTCCTTAACCATTTGGCGCACAATGTCCATAACTGAGATATTCAAGTTATTGAACTGATGTATTAGCTTTCGCTTTGAGGAAGCTTGAGCTGTGATATACTCGTATATATAGAGGCCACGCGTGCACAAAACTTTGTTGCTATCTTGGCATCTCTTAGACAGCAAACTTTTCTTGGATTTTACTGTGCTACTTAACAAGTGCTGCCAAATGCAGAATCTTTTGCACATTCTCAACAATCACCTGTTTCTACACATGCTTGTTTGAGTTCCCAGTTTTTGTTTATTGATACACAAACCTTGAATCTGTTTGCTGTGTATTATTATTCCTGATCAAGTGCTTGCAGGTTGCAAATTGTGCAAGAGGTGGATGGAAGTTAAGGAATATGCTTATGGAAGTGGAAAGATCTAGTACGAATCCTCGCAACGCATACAGATATTATGTGAGGCAGCAACATCTACATCTCATAGATTGTGCAAGAATGAAAGAATATTTTGCATACAGATAAACACACTCATCATGTTCGGACAGCATTGATGCAGAAACAAGGTCGAGTCCTAGCATCATATACGCAGATATAAGATTTCATTACGACCTCATAAAATACATATTGGCTAAAAAAGTGTTCATCATGCCAAATGGAAGCATCACTGCTTTATCATCTTAGTTCAAATCAAGAATTTGATTTAGAAACTGTTGTTGGCAGTCAACTTTCACATTTTTTTATGCATCTTGTTTCATAGATTTGCTCTCTGTCTGCATTTTTCTGGATTTTATGGTATCAATTTTTATTTTGTAGAATTGGGTGATCAAGGATTCAAGGGTACTGGGAGGAGAGCTTGACAAGGCCGAACAAGGTATTGTTTATGAAGTACGAGGACATGAAGGCAAATGTGGGAACCAAGATGAAGAAGTTGGCATAGTTTATAGGATGCGTATTTAGCAGTGAAAAGGAATGTGGGGTGATAGATGAGATATCGAAGCTTTGCAGCTTCCGGAATTTGAAGCAGTTGGAGGTGAACAAGAATGGGAGGTGTAACATCTATTTTAAGAACAGTGACTACTTCCGGAAGGGCGAGGTGGGCGATTGGATCAACCATGCAAGTCCCAGCATGGCTGAGCGTTTGCAGAAGATAAATGCAAGAGAAATTCCAAGGCTCTGGCTACACCTTGTAAGGGTGTTGGATCATCAACTTGAAACCATGGTTCATTGGTTCCTACTCCCTAATGAGCTAGAAGCTAAATAAAGATAATGGGTGCAAATTTCAACCGATTGAAATCAAAATAAAGAAAATGGGAAATTCTACTTTCGTGATTTTATATTGGATTTATATTCTCACATTTGTAAGATTTATGTTTGTAACCATTTTATTTATGAATAAAAGGGTTATTCTATTTGATTTAGTATTCAGAAAAATTATGATAGAGCGTTGTTTTGACACCATAGGAGGATCCTGGCCAGGATCCTACGGTGTCAAAACAGAACGGGCAGATATAATGTAGAAACATATCAGACAATGGTTTCACCGTAAACAAGTCCTGGCAGTATGAACGTATGACGAAATGTGCGTAGTGAGGGATTCATGGTCTAATGTCGAACAATAGTACCTTGCTGGCTGAAAATTCTAACAAAACATTGTACCCCAAGGTTCAACACAGATGAGTTGCACAACACCCATGGAAGTGTTCAACAGCAGTAAAAAATTCAAAATTTTAAATCTAAGTAATCCATCCAGAAGTCCAAAAAAACAGGCAGCTCAAACAACAAGTCTGGAACACAGTAACTGCTCTTTACCGGTTGGCCTTGGCAACTCTCTCAATCTCATCTTTCTTCTTGATTGCATAGCTGAAATAAGAAAACAATGGCATCACAAAAACAAACTTAAAATCTTATGCTCACTACACAAAGTTAAACTGCTGGTAAAACTGGAACAGGATAAATATGATAGCACCAAGAAATACATTTATGTAGTTGACACTGTTTTTGTCGCAAGAAAAAAAAAAAATTGATTTGAGTTGATTGAAATTTAACTACTAGGTATAATATATCATAAAGGCCATATAACAATACCATATTTGCATAGGTCTCGAGCAGATTAACAATCAAAATTTAGGATGTATAAATTTACCTGTTGGAAGATCCCTTTGCAGCATTGATGAGTTCATCAGCAAGACATTCAGCAATGGTCTTGATGTTCCTGAATGCAGACTCACGGGCACCAGTGGTCAATAGATAGATAGCCTGGTTCACACGCCTCAAGGGAGAGATATCAACAGCTTGACGCCTAACAACACCAGCTGAACCAATTCTAGTAGCATCTTCTCTTGGTCCACTGTAATAATAGAACATTCATTACATTTTGCACAAGACGAGCATGTAAACGCATAGCAGGACTTCATAAACAAGTAACAACACCTGTTGACTATAGCATCAACAATGACTTGGATTGGGTTCTGGTCCGACAAAAGGTGGATGATCTCCATGGCATGCTTCACAATACGAACAGCCATGAGCTTCTTTCCATTGTTGCGCCCGTGCATCATCAAAGAGTTGGTGAGCCTTTCAATAATCGGGCACTGAGCCTTCCTAAACCTCTTCATTTGGTATCGTCCAGCAGTGTGAGGCACGTAGGTAGCGTGCTTAACTGAAGATACTCCAATGTAATCTTGAAGAGCCATATCATGGACCTAAGCCAACCATCAAACTCATCAATTAAAATACATCAAAGGTTTTGCAATGTAAAACCAACACCGATAAAACCCCATTACACACAATAAGTAGCAAATGTCAAAACTTTGACCAATTGGACACAAATAATCATTCAGGGAAGCTTGTGATTTGCAATTTGGTAGCAATTGTCACAGCTTTGACCACTTGGTGCTTACATAATCAGATTATTTGAACTAATTGTCATTAGTTTGCATGAACCATTCCTAACTGGAGGCAATCCATTCAGAGATGAAGCAAACTCGAACAGAATAAAAAATTTGCGCCAGATTAATTAGTGCCGAACACAAAGAAACTGGGATGCAGTCCAAACAATTTCAATTTCTAATCTAATTCCATCCAAAAGCAACTCAAAATGAAAATGCTTTTCCGAAACAAGTTGCTGGCATGAATGTTGAACGAAAACGCTTTTTCCGAAACAGAGGCTTAACTAGGCGCGAAAATGCATCAAAAAGGAAAGGGAAAAAAAGAGAGTTTTTCGGCTACATCTAGCAGGCATGAAAGCTTAACCTAGAAAAGCAACCATTTCGAAAAGCAAACGCTCGAGATGAGAAACAGATGTAAAGACTAAAGAGATACTCACAGAGACGTCGTCGAAAGTCCATCTGCCGAAGAGCTTGACCTCGGAAGAGATTTCTTTGGATTCTGCCACATGGGCCACCTCAACTGCTTCCATGGTTGATTCGATATCTCCTGGAGATCGAAGACTGTAACAACAGAAGATGAGCAGAGGCGCAGAGACGGAGGAAGCAAGAACCCTAGAGAGAGCGGAAGGAAAGAAAAATCCATCTCGCCTTTTATATGTTAATGGGCCCAATTACGTTCCCGGCCCAATTGGGATCATCAGCCCACTGAGATCACGCTGTGACATTCCAACCCGCACCCGCACCCGCACCCGACCCGACACGCTAAGCTTGAACTCCCTAGTTCACCCGCTCATGGTACTCCGTCTCCATCTCAGATATCGCCTTATCGGTCTTACCACTCACCGAATCCCTCCACTCCTTTCAGTCTACTCCGTGAGTTCTAGCAGTGGCGGATCCAAGTTTTTAGTCGAGTAAGCTAAAAACTATGCTAGGACGATTCATGATGATATCTGTAAAAAATGATACGGTATAAGAAGGAAGTGAAACTCACTTTGTGCAGCAGTGGCGGATCCAAGTTTTTAGTCGAGTAAACTGAAAACTATGCTAGGACGATTCATGATGATGTCTGTAAAAAATGATATAGTATAAGAAGGAAGTGAAACTCACTTTGTGCAAAAATTCTTGTTCTGTACAAATGAGTTTGATGAATGTCAAACAATCTTGCAAATCCAAAGTATGCAATCTTTTGCTGCTTTATGTTTCTGCCAACAAACAAATCTCAAGTTCACTTGAACCACAACTTGTGTTGCCAAAACCACAATTCTAAAGTCCAAACCCAAGTGCAATATTTTGCTGCTTCTTATTCTTGCCAACAAATAAGACATAAGTCCAGTTCAATCCTACAATTTGTGTTTAATTACTAAGCCAAAACCACAACCACAAACCCAAGTGCAATCTTTTGTTGCTTTTTGTTCATGCCGACAAACAAAACCCAAATTTAGTTGAGCTCTACAACATGTGTTTAATTACTAAGTCAAAACCACAATTCCAAAGTCCAAATCACAATTACAAACCATAGTTCCAAATCACAAACCACACAATTCACAAATTTATTTCTCAAACATACAAATTCTAATTACAATTTCTCAAGCTTTTAATTATTTAAAAAAAAACAGATACAAAAGGTGGGGGATGGGAATTGAACTTGGGTTTGCACACTCCCGATTAAACTCCTTCCATCCCCTCATTAAGTCAATACGTCTTTTAGTTTTATAACCCACTTCACTTGTATTTATTACCAAAAAAAACTTTTATATATATATATATATATCCATTTTTTGATAGGGGTGCTCCATCCATCCCGAGTCCCCCGTAGATCCGCCATTGAGCCCTGCTACGTCTTCTTAGTCCCCATAAATTCCTTTCCTTCATCATTCTTCAATGTTGCTCGATGCTTGTTTATTTCAAATTTATACTTTATCGACCTCCTTTGTGGTTTGTTGAATTGTTGATCCAAAGATGTTGCTTGGAAAATTGTCGAGGATTTTTCCATTTCAATTATCATATTAGAGTTGGATGACTAATTCGAGTAATTTTTATTGTTAAAATTTAAAAAAATTATGACTTGATTTATGCCTGCTTAATTCCTCGATTGTTAAAATGGATCTTATGTTGTTACAGAATTCTGCATGAGTCGAGAGAAAACGTCGATGTTTGAAACTACCCATTTTATGAAGGTTTTCTCCCTTTGATTATACAACTACCAACGGATCATTCCGAGGTCATCCCTCTTTATTCCATCTTTGGATCGTATTCTTTTTTATCTTAGTCCAGTTCGACCGACTCAGTCACTCTACATCTGGATCGGGTACTGTGTGACCCTTTATCTATATATATAATATATATAGAGAGAGGTTAGTTCCAGTGTACTCAGCCCTTAACGTGTATCATGTACACAAATCTGGGCCGTTGATTAGTTGAGATGGAGGGTGGAGATTAATTCGCCCATTTGTTTGATTGCCAATTATTCGGTCGAGTATAAATGATTATGCACTAGTATATGAAGGATTATTCAGTCGTATGAGTCTGTTTAGTAGGTTAGTCATTTTGATTATTCGATGGTTTCATTATATTATTCGATCGTATTGACGGATTATGCGATGATATTGCTTTATTATTCAATGGTATAACTTAATTATTCGATGGCGTTACAATATTATTCGATCGTATTGACGGATTATGCGATGGTATCGATAGATTTTTCTAACGGCTAGCACCATGAAAACGCCCCTAACTTTTACCTAAAAATTACCATTGCATGCATAATCCGTCAATACGATCGAATAATGACTAACCTACTAAACAGACTCATACGACTGAATAATACTTCATATACTAGTGCATAATCATTTATACTCGACCAAATAATCATCTATGCAAGCAATCTAGCACAAATGGGCTAATTAATCTGCACCCTCCATCTCAACTAATCAACAGCCTAGATTTGTGTACATGATACACGTTAAGGGTTGAGTACATATGATATATCCTCTCTCTCTATATATATATATAGGGATTGGATCAAATGTAAAATTGTCATAGGGTGTAAAATGTTTAAGGTGTAAAATTCTCTTAATGAGCCTAATTTTTGTAAGTAAATTGCTAATTGGCCTAATTTATAAGTAAATGAGCCTAATTTAATTAGTAAAAATGTCAACCTCATGTGCCCTCCTTGCCCCATGCATATGCCCCCTTGCCCCTGTGCCCCCCTTCTCGGGATTTTTTTTTTTTACACCGCATGATTTTTTTTCGTGCCAACACTTTTTGTTGTGCAAATATAATTTGATGTTGTGCACATATAATATTGTGTTGTGCAAATATAACTTTATGTTATGCAGACATAATAATTTCTTATAGGTAAATGGGTCTATTTCAATTATAAAAATTTATAATTGAAATATGCTTAATTTATGGGTAAATGAGCCTAATTTTATGGGTAAATAGGTAAATATGTCTAATTTTATGGGTAAATGCACTTTTTTCCTGTTTCAACACTTTTTGTTGTGCAGATATAAAGTGTATAAATAAAATGATAAAGTGCAAGAATAAAATGACGATGTGTATAAATAATAATATGAAGTGTACAATTAAGATTATTGTTAGGGTAAATTACACATAATCACCCATAAATTAGGTTGGTTTTCACATAACCACTCGTAAAATTATAAATTACAGAAAACCACCCATAAATTTGGTTTGTTTTCAAAAGACCACCCATATGTTAAATGTCCATTTGTTTCATTTGTAAAGTTGAAAATGCCCCCATATTTTAGTTTTTTAAAACTAATAATTCAGGGTTTTTTTAAGTACTCCATTTGTTTGACAAAACATGTCGTTTACTATTTACGCATGTTTTTTAAGATGATAAAAACTATATAAAATATTCATTTTTAATAAATTTTTTATAATAATTTTATACTAGTCTATTCCATATGCTATGCACGGATTTAATATAAAAATATTATTAAATTATAATAATTATTTTCAAATAATGAATCTAAGGGTTTTTAAAAATTATTTTTGTAATATTCCTTCTCATATATGGGTATAAAGAAAAATCATTTTTATAAAAATTGATCCTCCCTTTTAAAACAATTCCTAACTCTATCATTGTTGTACAGACTCACAATTGTTATCATCCTTTATGTTTTTTTTTGAAGCAACAATTGAGGAAGACCTCAGTTGAACATCTTTTATGTTAAATAATTGAGGTATTACATCTTTTCATGGATTTTCGCTATTTAACTACACCCCCCCCCCCTCCGCCTCGATATTCAACATTATGATGTGTGATGTGTCATGTGTGCCTTTATTTAGTCGATTGAATTTTTGACTTAGCTCATAAGCATCATGAATCACCCATTATGGCTTATGGTTCACCCCTTTGATAAGTGTGAAATTGTTATTAATAAGTATGAAATTTTTAAAAATATTTTTAAAAAATGGATATTTTAAATAATTTTTATCATCCTACAAAAACGTGTAAATAGTAATTAAACAAAATATTTTTCCGAATAGATGGAGTAATAATCTGGATTTATTATTTTAGAGCTTATTCACATCTTATTCAACATTGCAAATCTGATGCATATATATTGGTTCAGAAATTTATATATTTTTACAATGCTTAATTTCCTTACTTTTTTCAAGGTGAAATGTCAAATTAAAGTAAAATGTATACAATTGCTTTACATTTAAAAAAGTTTGAATTAGGGGTATTTAAGCTTTTCAAACAAAACAAATTGAGGTTTAATGGATGGGTGGTCATTTGAAAATAAATCTAATTTATGGGTGGTTTTCTGTAATTTATAAATTTATGGGTGGTTATGTGAAAACTAGCCTAATTTATGGGTGGTTATGTGTAGTTTACTCTTATTGTTAATCATTTTTCACCGGCGTCGTATCGGGGGGTCCGGGGGGTGGAGCGCCCCGGCGGTGGTCTCGCTGACCGGTCAGCGAGTCGGGGCCTAGGGGGCGACGCGGCCTTGGTGGGGGGGGGGGGGGGGGGGGTTAGGGGGGGCAGCGCCACCCCGCCTTTACGGTATGCAATGTTTATTTTAAACGGACTTATCGTCTATCTGTATTTTACGTATAACAATTTCAAATTAAAGTGCATAAATAAGATTAAAATGTGCAAATTTAATATTATGTTGTGCAAATATAACATTATGGTGTGCATAACTAAGATTAGAAAGTGCATAATTAAGATTATGATGTGCATGATTAGCATTTTGCGATTGTTGCGCTCTTGTCTATTATGTAACCTATGTGGGATTTGAACCCACATCTTTGTGCAAACGCACATTGCTCTACCAATTGAGCTAATAGGCTAAATTATGATTTTCATGCTAAAATAGAAGAACCTAATCGACCTAAAGCATATCGCAATAAAATTCTAAAATATAACTACCACTACGACCACCACCACTACCACTACGACGACGACGACCACCACCACCACCACCCCCCAACACCCCCACCCCCACCACCACCGCCGCCGCTCCTGCTGCTGCTCCTCCTGCTGCTGCTGCTCAGAAATGCTAGAGCCGAAGTAAATCCTCTGCCCCAACAACCCGCCCCATAAAAATATTTTATCCTTAAATTAACATTAAATTTTTTTAAAAAAAATATTTAGTTTCTACATGATTATTAACATATTTGAAAAATAATCTCAAAAAATCAACTTACAAAAATTATAATAATTCAAAAGAGATATAATGATTTTTACAAGTTATAAAAATATGCTATTTTACTATATAATTTTTTTTCAAATTTTTATAAGTTGATTTTTTGAGATTTTGTTTTTCAAATATGTTATAAATCTTATAATACTCATGTAGAACCTAATATATTTTAAAAAAAATTAATGTTAATTTATTAATAAAATATTTTTATGGGACGGGATGTTGGGGCATAGGATTTCCTTCGTACTAGAGCACCTCCGGGTAAAAAAAAACAATTTTTAAATATTTTTCAGTGTTATTTTATAATAAATAAATTGTAGGTGAATAATATATCAGGTTGCTCGACTAGCTCAATGGTAATATGGCAAGAGACATGTTGCCTTACTATGGTTTTGGACAAAGTTCTCAGGTTCGACTCCCATTTTTTTAGGGTGAATTCCTTTTTTAGACCCAACCTTTACCATTCATTTCATTTTAATCCTTAAGTTTTCAAACGTTTTAAAATAATTCCTAATCTTGCATTTTTGTTCAATATTAGTCCCTCTGATAATAAGGCATTAACCATCTGTTAACTCTGATGACGTGACAGACACGCGGGGAAAAAAGTAAAACTATATAGTATAACCTAATCTTCGATATTTTTTATTCTTTAAAACAAAAGCATTTAATACATGTGTCGCCCTCTCCTTAAGTTTAGCAATTTTACCCCATTGCCATTATCGCACTTCATTTTTTTAATCTTTTAACATTGTGATCAATTTATTTGGTATCTAACTTTTTACCTCGCCTGTCTCATCTCCTCTTTACATTAACTAAGGCCCAACCCTACTTATGTTGTCTAAAACCCTCACCTAACCCCAAATCTGATTCACTGTTTCTTTTACCATTCCCCTCTCCTTCTAGGCATGGGAGCTAATGGTGCAACTCAATTGCGAAAAAATGTTTCTATATTCGGTGAGATTTTTTTTTAAGAATCTAAATACATGTACATTCCCTTCATACATCTTCTAGATTTGTTACAACTTCCATATTGTGGAGTGAATACATAGACTGAGTATCCTTGAGATAATTTTAATTTTGGTGATTTTCATCACATAGCGATATGTGGTTTATACTTTGGATTTTCATGTCTATATTTCAAATCATTTGTCATTCAATGAATATTTTTTATTTTACTTTCATTATATATTGATTTCCATGTTTTTGAACAAAATTGGATAATTTAATTTCCATGTATAATGGGTTGACTCTATACATATTGCTATCAATATTTATATTAGATCATTTTGACACTGTCGTTAACATCGTCCCATCTATCAACAATTCGTCTATCGATCGGTGAACTCCATGCTTTCTTACTCCCTCTTATACCTTCATGCCACCTATCTTCAGAGTTTATTTTGACTTATTCGAATTCACTTTCTTATTCAGGGATGACAATGACGCAATAATTTATAAGGCTTGATGCAATTTCTGAATCCTTAATTATCAAAGTCAGAATAATGCGAATTCATTTGAGGACACTCCGTATCAACTACATAAAGGCTCCATTAGAGATGATTCTAATTGATGAGCATGTAGGTTTTGATCTATATCCAAAAATGTATATAATCTAAATTTGTGAACATATATATTATATATTCTGTTATTCACCATGTGGGTTGAATGTATACTTTATTCTTTACTTTGTAGTGAACCAGAATTGAAGCTATTGTCCAAGGGAGTTTACGTTCAAAGTTTTTTGGTCGTCTACATGAGTTTTCTACTGTTATCATGTCTAATTTTGGACTTCTTGTTGTTAGTGGACAATTTAGATTCAGCCAACCTCCTTAGAAGATCTTTTATAAGGAATCAATCATTCTCAACCCAGGATGATTTGCATGGATCACTGCATGGGTTTCAATTTGTTGATATTGCCACTATTCAGGCCACCCATCAGAATACAGATGAATATTTGATTGGTAACCCTACACCTTATTCATATTTTGCATGTACATTTTTTTCTATTTGTTATTTAATTTACTTTATTCTTATATGTTTAGATGTTATGGGGAGGTAATTGAGTATGGATATGTTATTACATTCACCAATAAGGACATCACTATAACCAAAGCTTCAAAACAAACCTCCAAAGAGTAGGCTTATTATTAAGTTGGAAGACCACATGTATGTGACATTAAGTGATATTGTTATTTAATTTACCCATATCCATTTTGTTTGATTTCTTTACATGTAGCTTTTATCCTTTAAAAATGGACATTTTTTTCATATCCATATATATATATATATATATGAATATCTTAATTCATTTATCCAAAAATAGAATATACAATTGCCTTACACATGTAAGATTTTATACACTATATTACACAATGATTTTTCCATATTTTCTAACCTTTTTTGGACCTATATGTGATTTCCTTACTCGAAATAACTACTATCCTCATTATAAATGTCACTCTCATCAAATTGAGTTTTGCATTATTCCCAACTTTTTACTTTACCTTTCCTATTGTTTGAATGGCTTAAATGGCAGGTGTAATCACAATGGCTGACTCGTACACAAACAACTAATGTCGTCTTCGGGATCTTCCGGTGGCGGTGGAGTGTTTGTGCAATATCCTTGGCGTGTAAGGTTGCCTTTTTGGCCTTGCACGCCAAGGCAAAAGTGTAAAGAAATATAAAAAAAAAATTAATTAATACTTTTATTTACATTTATAAATATTTTCAGTCTTATAATGAGTATTTATTCATGTTTTTAAAAGTTTCACAAATCCCGAAAGGGTTAAACTAAATTCCGAAAGGGCTTGATTAAAATCTCGTTAGGGTTTCGATTAAATTTCATTAGGGTTTTCAGGTGCGTCTTACTAGGGTGGTTCTCGGCGGCGTCTCTGGAAGTTCGTGGCATTCTTATTCTTTGTTGGGGCTCTGGCGTCCGGTGTCGGGTCTGGCTGGGGTCGAGGCGATGTGTATCGAGGCAACTCCGTGATCCGGAAATTTCCTTGAAGGATCGTCTTTACTGTCCACAGGGACTCCTGATGTACCGCTGGCCAGCGGTGTCTTTGTTTTGTGGCGCTTGGCGTCGGGTTGTAGTCTACGTTGTCCCCAGCTTTTTTGGGTTAGGTTCGTTTGTTCACTTAGATTTGTTTGCTTGCCATTTTTGTTTGCACCTTTCTACTTTAGTTTGTATGTTTGACGGCTCGCCGTCTGTCGACTTTGTCGGCCTCTTGAGGTGTCAGGTCTATCTGACCCTCGAATTCTTACCTTATAAAAAAACTAATGTTGTGTACAAAGAAATCTTCCAAACCTTGACATAAGCAGGTATTTATATCTTATATGTTCATTTTCATTTTTGTTTATTTTTCCAACTATTTAGCTCACGTTTTGCTTGATTGAAATATTTATTTTTTTTAATTTTCTTGATTCGTATACAAATCTGGCGAGAAGTGGTAAAACTAGGGAAAACGGATGGTCAACGAGTTTTCAGGGAATGTTGAATTAGTAAAATCATGGTCTCTGAAGTTAGTTTATACTTTATATTGTAATAAAGTACCCATCGATTTTGAGGACAAGGATGAAATTATGATTCAATCAAGTTGGCATATGTGAAGTTTCTATTTATCAACTGCTTGAAATACCTGAATTACAAGTTTGAGTTTCAGATGGGTTTAGTCAGTGTAGAAACTAGAAAGTGAAAGTGCACTCATATAAATTTCTTACAATATTAGCCTTTTTAGAATTTCATTTGAATAATTGTTGTCCATTGAAACGTATTCTCAAAGAGGGGATTTTTGAAAAAAGAAACTTGTCCAGGGGTTAACAATGTAACAAATAACAACATCAGATAAAGCACATGGAGACACTATTGAACACTGATTCTAAAGTCGTAGTGGCATTCATCAAAAAGCTTTACGGTAATCTATCTAACTTATCACTTATCTTATATCTGGACTTTCTTATAACACATAATCATCATTTTTCAAAATTTTGATTCAGATCTACATCTCTCAATTAATCGACGAAATCATTGAAAGAGAAAGAGCTTGGAGAACCGTGATAAACATCACAATTATTTACGTATTAATAACTATATTATATATGTATTTTGTGTTATATTTCTTTATGTTATTTCTTGCTTAACTTAACTTTATATCAGACCTATGTCGTATTAAACATATCTTATGATTTTGCATTTTTAAGCGTAACTCATCTTCCCGTTCCATGACTCATTAGTTTTTTTTTGTAACATTTATTTATGAATAACATGTACAATACAAGTATATTCTATCTACTATTATCGGGATATATATGTATTTATATGATTTTTTAAAAAAGCTCCATGACACGAGCATCTACTAGTTAAAAATTAAAAGGAAGAACCAAAATTTAAAAAATCAAAATCAAAACAACCTCTACAAATATATAGACCCGATTGAAAGATGAAAATGGCAGAAAGAGGGAAAATTTTAGGGTTTTTGGGAGAAGCATGGAGGGGAAACTGAAGAAAATTTGACTTGATTTCGTCTCTAATTCTAGCTTATAAGTCACAAATCTTCTCATTTTTTTGAATTTCCGCCCTAAAAACCCCTTTTAAATTTCAAACAAGTTCATGCTCTTGGAAGAAATGAAGAATTCATTTGAAAGAGACCCTTTGGTTGGTGCAACCAAGTACGGTATGTTGTACTTATAATAGTACAACTTCATTTAATGGCAACTTAAATTTCTTGTAGCATATCTCTTTACTTGGTGATTCTTGTGTGGTTGAGACTAAGGAACATATAGCAGTTGTGAAAACTTTTCAGGACCACTTGTTTTTTAGTTAGGCTGTGTTTGACGCTAGATGTTGTTTTGGAGATTATTTGAGATGTTGGTAGATGTTATGAGATGGAGATGAATTTGGTAGATTAATGTATATTTTTTTTATAAATTAATAGTATGTTCACTTAGTGTTTGTCCTCATCCTTTCATTATTATACAAGTTTTTGTTTGTTTTTAGACCAACAAGGTAAAAGGTGCAATGTGATTAGAAATGTTGTACATGAAGAAATAATGTCAAATTGTTCTAGCTCAAATGAAGGGGGTTCAAATTGTTCGGCCCATTACCGTTATCATATTCATTGTCATTCAAAAACGCTCTCTTTTTTTAGAGCTCCAGAACCTCTCCTCCGGGAGCCAACATCTCCTTCGGGAGCTCTACCCCGGCTCCGACCGGTCCGACCTCTGCTCGGCTCGCTTCCCGATGCAGAAACCCCTCTTCGGAGGATATATAACCACCTCTTCGGAGGTCAAAATCTGACTCGTCGCCCGCCCTAGTCCGGGTCTTGCACCCTCTTCTTACGGGAGTTACAACATCTTGTACTCGGACCCATCTCCGCACCCATCTCTGAATCAACTTTCTTTCGGAATCAACGTCATCGTGGTCGACTCCGGCACTCTCTTCCCCGGTTTGCCCTTTGGTCTTCGGGGCATTTTCTGTGGTGGGGTGGTGGTCGCAAATTTGTGTCTTGCTCTTGCCATCTCGAATCTCCTTACCCTCGAACTCAGATCTAGGTTTTGGATTTTCCGGCCCACCCTTCTCGGGCTCTCAATCATCGCTTTCGTTTCCTTATCCCTGGTTGTTTTGGTCGACCGTCTCTGATGCATCTTTGTCGGTCGATGCTTACACTGTCGATCGTTGTTGGACTCTCCTCCTTCGGTTCTCGGCCTTTTGGATTTCTCAGCCCTTGCCAACCTTCTGCTCGCCACCGCCGCCATTGGGCTGGTCCTAGTTGGGCTTCGTTGTCTTCCCCGCTCCCCCTCTTCCTCCCCCCATTTGGTTGTGGGTTGACGGCGGGCGGCGGCCTGTGCAACGACCTCTTGTTGATGAGGCGTCAATTTCTGCTTCTTCAACCTAGGCCTTGTGCCTCGAAATTGGTCTTGAGTTTGGTGTTTTGGGTTCAAGGCTTTTGCCTTGGCCCAAAGCTGGCCTGAATACTTTTATTATATAATAAATAAATATTTAAATAAAACATTATAAAACCATATAACTTTATATTGGTGTAGTTTTGTATTTAATAACCCTTTGCTTTCAAGGTTAATATCCCTTCTTTTTGGGGTTGAAATTCGTTTCTTTTTTTACAGGTTTTCGGGTGTTTTCTTCGGGTAGTGTGTGGCTCGGTCTTTGGTGTTCCTGAGAGTTCTACAACTTGGTTGGGTTTGCTGCGTTCGGAATTGGGACAAGTTGGGGTCGTGGTAGTGGTTTATGGATGACTCCGTATCCGGAAGTTTGGTCCTTGGAGTTTCGTCTTCACTGCCCACATGAGTTAGAGTCCTGCTATATCGCTGACCTGTGGTGCTTCCATTTGGTGGTGCCTGACTTCGTTCTTCGTCGGCGTTCTCAGCTCTCCGGTTTTAGTTATGCTTAGGTTCATTTGTTTCTGAGGACATGTTACTTGGTGATTGCGCCTTTTTCATATTTTCGGTTTATTGTATGTTTGACGGTTCACTCATTTGCCGACTTGTCGGCATCTCGAGTTTCAGGTTTGTCTGAACTCGAATTCTTACTTAATAAAAAAAGAAGAGGGGTTTCAAAATTCAAATCATGATGTTTTGAGTTACGATGTTGAATTAGATTATCTTGATAATGACATAGCAACAGATGATGGAGAACTTAAGATTAAGGTTGATGTAAGCACTATAGGAAGGAATTTACAAGTGTTAAACAAGAGACCAACTGAGAGGGAACTTGTGATTGACAGTGAAAAACAACTTCAGGTGATGGACTATCCTATTGAAGTGGACACAAAATATGACGGCTCTCATGTGTTCCATAGCTTGAATGAAAATAGTGACGATGAGAAGAAAAGATACCCAAGATTTAATCCAAACACTGATATGAGTAACCTAACATTGAGAAAAGTAACTACATCTTATAATAAGATTTAATTTAGTCATTTTCAATAAGCATCACTTCTAACATATATTTAATATCTCTTATATTTATAGGGCATGTTATTTGGATCATTGATGATATTGAAGAAAGTGGTGAGAAGGTATGCTATTAAAAATAGATGTGCAGTGAAAATAGTGAAATCTTCTTGGGTTGCTAAGGTTATGAAGCGAGAATTCAGAAGGAGGGATATTGAGAAGCATACTATCGAAATCTTCTTGGGTAAGATCGACAGGAATTCCTCCAAAGCTACGCGCAGTCACAGTAGCATCCTCAAAACCCTCGTCAATGAACTTAGGGCTTCCACCAAAGCCATCCTCAACCACGAAGTCATACTCAAGATCCAACATCTCAACATCTATTCCGTAGAGCACAGGGTCTAGGAAGTCAGTCTCGTTAATAATAGGGATTGCATCATGTGGGCGGGCAACAAGAGCAGGCACATGAAGCATCTGCTCGGTGGGGAGAGGGAGAGGAAAAACAAACCTCTCAACAGCAGTAGCCTCAATTCTTGTAGTCGACGCCTCTCCAGATTTAGAAGAAGATTTGAAAGAGGACAAATAAGAGGAATGCACCACTTTCATACCAAAACATTTTCATAGCTCAGTTTTGGAGTAATCAAAGGAAGGGGGAGGGGGAGGACTTCTTAGAGACGACACAGACCCACTTCCCACCATCATCGGTCGACCTCGCTTCATTGGAGACTGGGGGCACAACCTCAGGACCACTACCGAAGATACCACTACCTGCAGAGTTGCAAACTCTCCTCTTAGGACACTCCTCAAATAGGTGATCACCCATACCGCAACACCCACAGACTTCAGGGAAGTCTTCAAACCAGACCGAATAGATTTCTAACTCACCAAGCTCATTGAGCAAATCTCATTGAGTACCATAAATTGTCGCTCACGAATGAAAGTAAGATCCGTAGAGACACAAACTCTAGAATAACGGAGCCAAGCACCCTTAGAGTTGAAAGCATCAACTCGAATCACCTTCCTAATACCATTTTCTTCAACAATAGACTTGAGGACCTAGTCACTCACATACTTGATTGACAAGCCAGGGATACGAACCCAGAGATCCAGGGAAGTAATATATTCCAACCAAGGATCAAAATCCAACCGCCAGGGCGAATTAACATCAATTAACTAGCCACATGGAATGGCCGATTCTCCCATACCTTGTTGTGATCCTCCTAGAGGTCGAACCGAAGTTCGAACCAATTATTAACCATCGGCACAAGTTGGAATCCTCCCTCTATAAATTTCCAATCAAATTTTATTTTCTTTCTGACTTCCTTTGCCACCACAGGATCTCTCACAATGGTAGCAAAGAGCGAAGTCATATTGAGTGATGAGATGTTTGCCTGGACACTGGACTGGATAGTTTTTAATTTTTCCACATCGATCTTGGACTTTTTCAACTTTTTTTTCTAGCTTTCATTCGTTACCTTTTGCTCCTCCATCATTGAGATCCGAAGATCTCTTAGGGATTTTTTTCACTACCAACCTGTTTTGGGCCCTTTCGGGGGGGGGGGGTATTCAAAGGAGGCATGACAAAATCGGCCTCCATTGGTTTTTCTCCTTTGTCCAAGGATGAGGAATCCATGCCAACAAAGAAAGAGACAAACCAGTTAGTATGAAAACTAGAGTAGAATTTGTTATGGGAGAAGACAAAGAAGAGAGAAACGTGAGGCAAAAGATCACACTTTCGGGTTCTTAAAAAGATGTGGAGAAGAAGAGAGAGAAACCATCGAGTACCAGCCAGAGAGAAACCAACCTTCCAGCAAGATCCATGAAAAAGTGGTTAATCAGATCAGAGCACCCAATGAGAGGGCGAGCACAACCAACCCCCGAAATAGAGGATAGAGGCCATACACCTATCTTGGTTGGATGAGACCAGGGCGGGGGTCGATCACTCAACCCTAAGAAAAGACCCAACAAACCAGAAGGAAGTTTGCACATACACAAGATTTGCAGAACCAATCCAAAGGTCAAAGCCCCAAAACGAAGTACAATAAGGCCTGACGCCCCCTTTACCCTCACAGGGACCCCGAAAGGGCCTGATTGCAAAGGAGGGGGAGAGAGTAGGGAAATCATTACCCTTACCAACTCTCCAATGGAAAATTGAGAGGATTTGACAAGAGAGGAAACTATAGAATAGAGGATTTTGATTTCCAGGATTCTTCAAAAGAGGGGTTTGTGTAACATTGCATCGACGATGGAAAGTAAGAAGACACGATGCGTGGTGCGCATACTCCACCCCCCTAAAGGTTTTTTTATTTAACAACTATTTTTTTTTATTAGGAAAAAATTCGGGCGAGCGAGCTCTACCCGTCGGCATCCTTACGGATGAGGTCTAAAAAACCAAAATTGTTGTAAATATCGACACCCCAGGCAGGGTGGCAAATGTGTGCAATCTTATCAGCCACTCTATTGCCTAACCGGGGAACATGAAAGAAGAAAACTTCTTTCAAAGTCCATAATAAAAGTTTAACATGACAATATCAGTTCAATTTCCTAAGGACATTTAGATGTTTTGTTTAGGTGATTTATGATTATAATGGAATTACCTTCAATGTGGATTTTGTCATACAGAGTTGTAGACCATGTTGGATTCTCAACTTAAGAGCAAGAACTTCCGCTTTCAGAGGGCTTTATTTTTTTTTAACAACTATGATTCATTTGATATTTGGACAATGGACCTATAGTATACAAAGGTTTTGTTTTTCTTTTTTAATAAAGTGATGTAATAGTTTTACTTTTTTTCTTTCAGATGTTTGCCACATCATCAGAGTTAACAAATGTTTAATGCCTTATTAATAGATGGACTAAGGATGTGTTTGGCAGTAGATTAAAAATGGGGGATTTTTTTAGATTTTGGAGTTTAAGATTTTTTTTGGTAGATTATGAAGATTTTAGAGTTTGAGATTTTTTTTAAAAAAAAATATGGTAAAAAAGCTTAATGGTGTTTGGTGTGTATTAGATTTCGAAGGTATTTTTAAGGTAGAAAGGTCGATATTGTCCTTGACTTTATAACCCTCTACTCCTCTGCACTCTAGCAACACATCAGTCCTACCAGCAATGAAACCTTCGGCCCGTTCAACACTCGTGGTGGCTTCTGTGCTCGGCGAAAACCTCTGGCGGCGTACCAAGCTCTGATCGTGAGGGGACACCTCATTCAATGCCCGGTGACTTCAACATCGGTGAATGATGGCTGACGACTGGCATCAGGTTGTGAACTCACACAGTTGGGGATCATTGGCGACGACAAGCATCATCGGCGGCGACGACACTGGCGGAAAAGTGAGGAGGAAGACGATTTTTGGCGAGGGAAGTAATGACCAACGAAAAGAATAATCTTCAGAAAAGCTTGGAAATTTTGGACCCCCAAGCTTTCATTTTGTCACAAAAAGAAATCTCTCAAATCCTATCTAAGAGCTTCATAATCTACCCGAGAAGACACCGCCAAACACCATTCACATCGACTTTTCTTTTTTCGGAAAGCTCCGAAATCTCGAAAAGCTTCCGCCAAACACACTCTAATATTGAACAAAAAAGTAAGATTAGGGATCATTTTAAAACGTTTGAAAATTTATGACTAAAATGAAACGAATGGTAAAGATTGGGGATAAAAAAGGAATTCACCCCTTTTTATTTTTATTTTTCCCTTCACATTTGGAATCAAAACCCTCTCTCTGTTCTGTCCTTTTGTTTACGCAGCAAGCCTGTCCGCTCTCGACCTCCTCGTTCCATGCCCTCCTCGTCCGCTCTCGGCCTCCGTCCGGCTATCACCGGCCGCCGCGCGGCGCCCACCTTCGACATCGACGCCGGCTACCGGCTTCACTGATTTAGGGCAAGTTTCAATTCATAGGGAAATTTCCACTTCCCCATGTCAAAATTTATGCTAGAATGTTGGATTTTCAAATTGAAGTTTAATTTCTGAATAGGGATAGTTAGGGATTGTGAAGTTTGAGAATGTGGCTTGTGAAATGTGAATTATTTATTATAGGAGAAAAAATGGAGAAATTATATATTCGAACTAAGAATCCATTGATTTCAATTTCAAGTTTTGGGTCTTCTAGTCCTTCCGTTGCTCAATCTCCAAATGTTAGAATCGATGTGGTTGAAGATGATGTTGTTAGAGGTGATTTGATTGGCAATGAAATTGTTAGAGAGATGTGGTTGAAGATGATGTTGTTAGAGATGATGACAGGGTAGAAAAAAGAGCTCGTTTGGAAAAAACAGTGGATTATTATTAGTGAACCGGCCTTATGAAAACCAATTGTGGAATAGGATCCTTTGTACGAATGTATCTTTGACGTATTTTTTCATTAGGTCTAAATATTATGTAAGCAAAATAGTTTATCGTCTTTTTGAATTTTGCCGATATTCTTGGCTCCGCCACTGTTCTGAGACTACCATTTTATTTTTGTTCAACATTTGGTTGCTAAATACACTGTGATTGTTTCAGAGTATATGAGCTGACTTGGATATCTACACTGCATCTAGAAGTACTGGCTTGCTAAGCTTTGCAACAGTAGCCTGGAATTTGCTTGATCTATAGGCCTAAATGGTTTTACAAGTTTCTAACAGTCTATTATCTGTTGCTATTGCTGGCTGGCTTTGTTTAAAGACCTTCTCGGTTCTCATGATGAGTGTAAAAAATAACACACATGTGTGTAACCTATGTTACCCGGACACGTGTCCTAGGTCCCGTATCGCGTACCGTATCGTATCCAGTACGGGGATACGCGCGGATACGGTAGGATACGCGTATCCGGAGACAAGATACGGTCAACGTATCTTGACCAGCTGAATTCAGGTTCGGATACGGGTTGGATACGTGATGGATACGGGTATCCTATTTTTATTAATTTTAAATTAGAAAAAGGGGCTTTTTTTGACCTAATTTCGGTCAGCTTCTTCTTCAATCTTCAATTCTTCATTTGCCGTCTTCTGTCTCCGGCCTCTCTCGCTCGTCCGTCCCGGCCTCTCTCGCTCGTCCCAGCCTCCGGCCGCCGGCGACGGTGACCGGCTTCTTCTTCAATCTTGAGGTTTGTTCCTATTTCTCACTTCTCACTTCGCACTCTCAGCCCTGCTCTTCTGATCTACTCTCTCGCTCCGCCCTCACCTTCACACCTCTCTCTTTCCAGCTTCTGTTTTCCAGTTAGGACTTAGGATTATGGTACTCCAAGTGATCAAAATAGTAACCTGCAGGAGAACGTATCTCCTCTTTGGAGATATGTCGACAAGCTTGAGAAAACTGGCAAAGGAGGCGGGAATGCTAAGTGGAAGTGTAAGTTTTGCAATGAAGTGAAGCAAGGGTCCTTGACAAGAGTAAGGTATCATCTGTTTAGAGTGAAGGGAGACGGTATATCATCCTGCAGTAAGGTGACAAAGGACCAAATTGCTGAAATGAAGAGATTACATTGATGTTGTTGGTTTGTTTCTTAGTTTCAGACTTCTTGTTATATTTCTGCTTGTTTGTTTATTTCTATACTTTGGTAATCTAATGAGTTTATTTCACATATGTAGCCATGTATATGTATATGGTAGTGATATATACACTACTTGTACATAGACCTTTAAAACAAGATATTATTTGCAAACGTATCCCCGTATCCTATATTTTCGGGAATTGGTGTATCCCCGTGTCCGTGTCGTGTCGTATCCCCGTATCCGTATCCGTGTCCGGGTAACATAGTGTGTAACTGTCACTTCTTCTCTTTGATGCTAGTATGATTGACCTAGTGTATCCAAATTAGATCTTGCCCCCCTCTTTCCTTACCTTATATGGGGTTTGTTACGATTTTCCTCCAATTTTAAGGTTTTGGGGGTTTGAGTTTAGGGCTTCTGGGCTTCAGACAGTAAGATTTTGTTCTTAACCCTTTGTTTGTTTGGTCTACAGATCTTGAACCTTATCATTAGCAAGGAAGTGTATTCTCTTCCCCAAGCAAGCATGAAACACTGCCTTTGTCATTGGCGTTTTCGTCTCCACAAAAAGGAAAGGACAATCATCTCTCACTGTCGCTGGTTGAACCAAACTCTGTGCTACTCTTCCTCTGTCCATGTCATTGACAGGGAATCCAGAATGCCAGCCATTGGAGGAGAAACCGATGATCCCTCGTTCATCGACATGCCCACCCCTCGCCGCAGGAAGTCAGAAAGGAAGCCATATCCTACACCTATGAATGTTCTGGTAAGGAGGGCCAAGGAGGAGAGGCAACTACAAAAGGCCAATCCTTGTCGGGTTCTTGAGCACCCGCCAGATAACGGTCTGCTTGTTCCTGAACTCGTCGATGTTGCACACCAAGTCTATTATGCCCGGGATTCCTTGCTCATTGGCATCTCCAAGCTCATCCAATTTATCCCCATCCAAAGATGCAGGTTCATGGGTTTCCTTTCTTTTTCCTTGATTGGTATGCTTTGTTGTTTGAGCTTTTGTATTTGTTCATGTCTTGATTGATGAATAGCTTAATGTTTTGCCCATATTGCTTGCTTAGGCTGCTCATTAAATGTTTTGCTATAATCTTTTTGGTGTTCTCTTAATTATAGTCCCTTTGAAGTGGACCGTTTTTAATCTCTAAGATAAGAGAAGATAAAAATATAGTAAACAAAAATCAGATATGATTTGCAACATTTCGTAATATAGTTTGAATTTTTTGTTTTGTTTTCTTGATTTGTTCTGATATATCTTTGTATGTGTTCTATACTTGACCGACTATGCTTCTTTTTCCTTTTCGTTCAGAGTTTGCTTTGAGGTTCATGTAGGCCCTTCTGGTCATGACATTCGAACTTGCACTGGGCCAAGCAGCAGTTTCCGTAGCTCTACACATGTTTGGAGAAGGGGAAGTGTGCATGATGTGGTTTACTTTCCTAAATGCTACCACATTTATGACCGAGCTGTTAAGCCAAGAGTCATTCATGACGAGAGATTAAGTGTCCCACGCCTCCCTGCCGTTCTCGAATTGTGCATACAAGCCGGTATGGATCTAAAGAATTACCCAACCAAGCGAAGAACAAAACCCGTGTATTGCATCGAAGGGAGGATCGTTGACTATGAATCAGTAGTTCAGGACTCTCTGGAAGCTTCATGCTGTGCAATTCATTCCATAGACAAGAGCAATGTTTCAGAAGAACATATTCATTCCACTCCGCCATCAATCGTTGAGGAAGAAGATGAGACATTGGAGGCTTTAAGCAACAGGACACTGGCAACCTGGTTCGAGATGATCAATGGAACAAGGAAGATAATGGACAAGTATAAGGTGTGGACGTGCGGATTCTGCCCTGAGATTCAGGTGGGTCCCAAGGGGCACAAGGTGAGGATGTGCAAGGCATCGAAGCACCAGACGCGAGATGGAATGCATGCTTGGCAAGAAGCAACGATGGAGGATCTTGTCGGACCAAACTATGTTTGGCATGTTAGAGACCCTTCCGGGCCTCCTTTGGATAACAAATTGAAGAGATACTACGGAAAGGCTCCAGCTTTGGTAGAGCTGTGTGTGCAAGGAGGTGCAGCTGTGCCGGATGAATATAGGAGCATGATGAGACTAGATGTGGTTCCTCCTGCTAGTGATGAAGTGGATCTCGTTGCTTAATTTGTCTTCACAGTGATTCAGACGTTGTCTAAAAATAAGTGACTATATGATCATATCCACAATTGTTGTTATGATAAGAGGAAGCAAAGCAAGGACATTGGCTCAAAGAGCAGTGTTTGACTGGCAAAGTAGAGCTAAACCGGAGAAGAGAAGTAACATTTTATAGATTGCAGTAGTGAAGAACAGCGTCTATTCTACATTAAGACTTTATTGGGTGTCTTTTTGTTGGGATTAGTTGAGAAATTATGGGAAGCCAATTTCACTGTCCTAATCTTAGTGAAATTATGCAAGCAAACCAGTTATATGAAGTGAATCCAGAAATGACAGTTATAGCTCATCATTGGAGTTGAGGAGGATATACACTGTATCTTTATTTAACCCAAAAGTCACTTGTTGTATGCCAATTAAGCCATACACAGTTTGTTGAGACCTTATTACTGTACTACATAGTATCTTTACTCGGTGGCTTATTGCTAGTAGTTGCCTGTTGATGTCCGATTCCAAACCCACATAGCGCCGGCTTCCATCAGCATTGGCACTAGCTTGAAGCTTCCCTTGTATTTGGAGGCTGATGACATCACTGGCTCCACCAACAAACTTGTGGCCTATGAAAACAGTGGATACACTTGGCTTGAGTCCCATGCTCGAGAGTGCCCCTTTCTATTTCTCGTCCATTTGGAATTTCATCAAGCTCATAAACCATGGGATTGGCTCCATAGCCGCTGATAAGCTGTTTTATAGAGTGGGACACACAGCATGTGCTCTTTCCGAAAATCACCACTGGCTTTTTGTCTGCCAAGTTTCTAACAGCCTCCATTGGTACGTGAGTGTTTTTGTAATTGCAGTTGGAATACTTGTCAAAGGTTTTTTTGGCTTTGATATGATGAAGTTGTGATGTGAAAAATCCTATTTCTATAATGATCGCTCTACATGTCTTGTTCATTTCTCAATCTAGTTGAAATTCAAAGCTGCTCAGAAATTCTTCTTGTTTGTCTTGCATGTGCATCCCTTTTGTTATAAGAATCTTCTTGTTCATTTTCAAACAATGGTCATAAACTGATCTTTACTTGGAGAAATGGGTATGAAATTATACTTGGAGCGAACTGCCTATGTAGATATTCTTAGTGTATGCTTTTGCTTTTCTTTGCAAGTTTAATTTTAAATTCTTGCAATTGTTTAGCTGAACACGAAAGCGAAGTTAATATCAACTTAAAATTTCAGTTTAAAGTTTTATTCAGATATACCAAAAAAAAAAAGATAAGTTCCCTTGTGAATTTATTCTTCATGTCATGAAGGAATCCCTCTAGGTTACGTTGTTATCATTCTTTATATGCAATTGATTTCATTTTAGCTGTCGCCTTTTGTGTTTGTGATTATCTTGATCTTAAACATAAAACGAAGTTCTGATTTCTGAGAGCTAATGTAGGCAAGAACTCTTGATCACTAGAGTTTGTCAGTTTGTCTGTACCTTTCTGACTTGTGAAGGACTTGATAGATTTTCCTATTAGGTCAACCAGTAAAAAGCAAGCCCATTCCTTCTTCCATCTGCCCACCTGTACCTGCTGGTACTCTTGTTATTCTTCGTTATCAATATGGGATAAGGAGCTAAATCCATAGAGTGCTTGAATATGTCAATCAATTCACTCTTCTTGACAACTTGTGTTGGTTACGTAATATATATATAAAAAAAGCAAGGGAGCATGTGCATACGCATTTCCTTGATTTAGTTTTTATTCAAAGTGTGAGAGTCTAAGGCTCTAAGCACACAATTTCGTCATGCTCCGTCTCTTCATTTCGTGAGAGCTTCTAAGTTCTCCCTTATTCTTGAAACTAAACTTAACAATGTTTCTTGAACTATTTTGGATTGAATACTTCTGTCAGATCTTCATGTATTTTTCTTTTATCCATCCTTCCCTAAGGAAGATAACTTTCTTCCTTTGATTATTTTTTTCCCACTTTTGAATTTTGATTAGCTGTAATGAGGCTTTAATACCTTGAAAGTCATATGTTGTGCCTTTTCACTATTTGACATGAAATTCAGGATTAGAATAAATCTGGTTTGCTGCTTCTAGTACTAAAGGACTACTTACCTGTTGTATATGGAATTTCAGGTAATTATGTGATAACATGTTCACATGATCTATGTACATTTTGTTACTTAGTCATCTCAAAGTGACAAATCTACGGGAGGACCAGCTTATGAAATTAAGTGATTAATTTTTATTGCAATGTTAGGATTTCTTTCTACGTGACTTTTACTCTTTTAGCTTAAATCGAGATGATCAAAGGCATCTGATTGACATTAAAAAATAATCAGGTTTCATCACACCAAGTGGCAAAAAAAAGTCTTTATTGTGTCAAAATTTGAGACGGCCAAGCATCAAAACTACTCCCTTGAAGATAGTACAACTCATTAGCTAATTCCTCTATAAATCCTTGAACTTTCTCGTGCTCCGGTTAGCTCATCTAAATTTGGCTAGCCATATAGAGAAGAAAAGAAATAGAGAAGTTTATTCCTTGTAAGACTATTTGTTGTGCTGGTAAAATTAATTCGTTGTATTCCACACCCAGATGGCTCCAGCTTCCATCAGCAAAGGAACTAGTTTGCCTTGGACTTGTAGACTGATGATATCATTTGCCCCGCCTATGAACCTTTGGCCTATGAAGATAGCTGGTACACTAGGCTGACAACCTAGCTTCTTCAGTGCTTTCTCGACCTCCCACCCATTTAGGATCTCATCAAGCTCATAAACCATTGGGTTCGCTCCATAGCTGCTTATGAGCTGTTTCATGGAGTGGGACATGCAACAGGAGCTCTTGCTGAAAATCACGACTGGCCTCTCGACCACCAATTGGCTCAAAGTGTCCATCCCGGGTATATATTGGTAGTAACTATAACAAGGGGAGATTGCAAGATGAAAGGTAATTTAGAGCAGTTATCAACTGGACTTGTGGCTTTGTTGTGTGGAATTGGAGCTATGGTACTCTTTATATAGCTGATCGGTGGGGTTATCTGTCATTATCCTGCATGTAGTAAAGGAAGTGCGATGAGCAAACATGGATATCTTTGGTTCTAATATTCCTTATAGTCATTGGGTGGCTTTGTCCTTTCCAATTTCCCCAAATCCGCCTTGTTATAGAGCAATTAAGATAAGTAGTTATCCTATTTCAAAAAAACCAACCTATCTAGCTATGCTCTATGATTTGCTTTCAGCTATCATTGATGCAGAACTTGGTGAGAATTTTGTTTGTTGAAAGATCAATCTTCCTTGCAGAGTAGGTTTGCCTGTTATAGCGGATCTATTACTATCTTGATTTGATATTCCTTGTCAGCACTAATGAGAAAAGCTTTTTTTGCATGATCATTCAAAACTTGTATTCTGCACGCCCATTTTTTGTGCTTTTCCATGCCTTATGATTTGTTAACTAGTTTGAATTGTTTGTTGGCTTCCCTTTTAAACCCTTGGTTGACTTTTGGATTGTGTTATTTGTTGACTTCACCTACAAAGCAAAATAAAAAGCTATGTAGAGGGAATATGTTCCTCCAGAATGGTTTTACATCATTGCTCCTTCAGTGTACTTGCTCAATATTGTTCTAAAAGCGCTGCACGTCTTTAGATTCCTATATGGAGTCTGCTTCTTTTTATTCCTTGCAATCTCCTTGCAGAAGAGGCATACTTGCAGTGTGCTGAGACGGATATATTGCATGCAGCACTGGCCATTCGTTGTGTGAATAGCTCCTTGCAAAACCAAGGGCCAACTTTTCTCTCTCGAATTGCGTCAGTTACATACCAAGGGACATTTAAAGAAACTCTAGGCATTCTTTGCAGATGGTGGATCCCTTGGATGAAAATTTCACATAGATTCCAAAAACATTTTATCAACTTAAAATTGATATCTTTGCTTTTAGAGTGAGATCCCAATTTCACTAATCAAATCTTTGCTCGAGAGATTTCAGTCTGAGATTTTTCAAGAAAGCTCCTGCTGCTTGCTACTCAAATTGGCATCATCCTATCGGAAAATTTCCATAACAAGAATGCCATTTGGATGATCTAGCTGAACCTGAAGGTAACCTGTTAGTTCCATTAGCAAGGACAATTTTAATTGAACTTGTGATCTTCGTAGGAATCTGTTTAAGGTAAATAGTCCTATGATGTTGATTGGATTACATTGACAACATATTCATCCTTATCTAGTTGACTATGCTGATATTGTTTCTGCTTAATTTGTGCAAATATTTGATCTGATGAACAACATATTCCTTGGAAAAATCTTCTCTTTTTTTTCCGTAAAGAGAAAAAGAAACTTGTTATATTGGGTTTGCCAAGAAATACTCATCTATTAGTGTTTTTCTTCAGATGTAAATGATTTTAGCAGTAACAGCTTGTTGTTGGAGGGATGAATGTACATTATAAGTTAAAACTAGTTTGAGTGAATTTTTCTTCTTTTTCAGTATAGAATGTTGACATTGTTGATGCCTAATCTGTAGGCAATACAAATGGGCATCTACCTAGTGTGGAGTGTGGACCAAGTAGAGCATGGTGGATTGGATGGCGACGAATATGCTTGGAGAATTCAAAGACAGGTACACTTATACGGAAAGCAAGCAAGCAATGCTATATTGTTCCATGTGAGTGATGTACATTAGGAAACGCAGGCGGTTCCTGGCATCGAATGATATTTTGTGCAAGAAGCCGAAAGTAGTTCTACTTTCAGCTTCCTTCCAATAGAAGTGAACAAGTAAAAGAACTGCTATTCAGTATTTGTAGCTTTATCTAGATTCCTAAATCCTAACAGACAAGTTCTCATCTACATGTACACATCATTTGTTAGACACGTAAACAACATATGATACTGTGAACAACTCATCAAGCTAGAATTCAAAATTTAGGGTCTCAATTGTAAAACATCTTTTGTGATGCCCATTAGTGATTTGAGGGAAAAACTTGCAGCAGGGTCAAATTTTCTGTTCTTGTTAATTTAAATGGGTAAATTTTACATTTAGTCCCCAACCTTTCCATTTCATTCTATGTTGATCCCTAACTTTTCAAATGTTCCAAATTAGTCCCCAATGTATTTGGAAGTGTTTCAAATTGGTCCCTTCTTTCAATGCCTATCACATTGATGAGAGCGGATTATACCTATATAATAATACCGATATAACATTTAATTATTTTTATTAGAAATTTACATTAAAAATTAAAAAATTATATATACTGGTGCTCGATCTATACACTTATATTAATATAATATATTAACTTCTACTCCTATCTTGAAAATTTATTATTCATAACTGTGATTTTTATAGGGGTTGAGCTTGGAATCTCATGTGATAGGTTGTTGCTGTTCTTGTCGTTGTTGTCTAGTATTTCAGCAATGAAGGGTAAAGAGAAGGTTTTTCTTTCTCTTTTAAACAATAGCTTGGGATCATGAACATGAGCTCCGATACCGTGTTAGTAAAACTGAGATCATTACAACCAGAGGCGGATCCTCTTTAGGGCCGGTGGTGGCAGTCGCCCCCCCCCCCAATCGAAAATAAAATTTAACATATGTATTCCTCTCGTCGATAGCTTTGATTTGATATATTATAAGCTCAATTCCGATATCTGAGCAAAAAGTTATGAGCGTTTCAACTTTCAGGACTGAATATATGTAAATTACTCCTACATCATTTACCAAATTGATATACTTTTATTGTAATTATCATTTGTTAAACTTCATACCTTTGAAAACCATGAAATAATGCATGCACAATTTATATTTTCATTCTAGTTACACATCCATAATGCTGATGATTTTTTGGAACAAAAAAAATTAGGGTTTAATTTTACAGACAAATTTTTATTGTAATTTTCTGCCCCCTTAATCAACAGTTTCAGGATCCGCCACTGATTACAACGGAAACATATCTTGGGAGGATCTTGAGGAAGAACAAAGAGAAGTTTAAGATCTTCTTCATATTGTCTTAAAACAACTATTTAAAGACAAGAGATACCTTTGAAGCTTACAAGAGAAGCTACAAAGTCAGTAAAGCTACAAAAGACATTAACTATTAGGAAATATAAACCTACAGATGGAAATATAAACCTACAGATGGAAAATTAAAACTAAAGCAATACATTAAATGCAACAACCAACTAACTTGTGACATAAAAGTAAAACCAATTTATCCAACCGTTAACGTAATTGTTATGTCAACGCTCCTTTAGTGTCCTTATACTTTGATAGAATAATGATGGTAAATATATCATAATTGTAAAAGATTCGGCTTAGTATATGTTGAGATGTGAAAGGACAAGTGTCCACGCATGAGCTTAAAAAGCTTTGTATATAAGTTGGCTGGCTCCTCGTATTGTCAATTGGTTTTTAGGATGGAACCTCACTCGACTTGTGTGTTAGGCTACTAGTGCACGTGCATTGTACACACGACCTCAATCATTGGTCTGAATCAGACTTTGATAGCATATGGGCGATGGCGCTTAGTTGGAATTTTATAGTATTATCAAATGTTGAAGGTACACTAAGAATCAAAAGACTTGCCTTCTTCATGTGAATACTTGAACTAGAACCATGAACAAAATGTGACACTGCGCCCTTTTATTCATTAACATTGAAACATATATAGTGTGGTACTAGAACTAATCAGTTGTATTCCAGATCCATATAGCCCGGGCTTCTATCAGTAGCGCCACTAGTTTTCCCTGGATTTGTAAGCTGATGATTTCCTTCGCTCCGCCTATGAACTTCTGGCCTATGAACATGGCAGGCACACTAGGCTTACAACCTAGCGTCTTAAGCGCCATGTCAACCTCCTGCTCGTTGGAGATCTCATCAAGCTGATACACTGTTGGGTTTGCTCCGTAGCTGCTTATGAGCTGTTTCATGGAGTGGGATATGCAACACGAGCTCTTGCTGAAGATCACTACCGGCTTGTCCTCAACCATTTGGCGCACAATGTCCATAGCTGGGATGTAGTGGCTTCTGCTTCGAGGAAGCCTGAGCTAACTCATATATATAGAAGCCAGTAAGCCACTCGCACGCGCACAACTTTGTTTTGTTGCTATCTTGGCATCTCTTAGATAACAACCTTTTCTTGGATTTTAGTATTTTACTGTGCTACTTAACAAGTGCTGCCAAATGCAGAATCAATTGCACATTCTCAAGCAATCACCTGTTTCTACACCCATATACTTGTCTGAGTTTCCATTTTTTGCTTGTTTATGCACATATCTTGAATCTGTTTACTGTGTGTTATTCCTGATCTAGTGGTTGCAGGTTCCAAATTGCTCAAGAGGTGGATGGAAGGAATATGCTTATGGAAGTGGAAAGATCGATCTAGTACAAATCCTTGCATCGCATAGAGTTATTATGCGAGGCAGCAACATCTACAATTCCATGCAAATTGCCAAATCATATGTAATCTCATTCTCATAGATTGTGCAAGAATGGAAGAATCTTTTGCATACAGATAAACACACTCATCATTGTTCGGATCGACAGCATTGATGCGGAAACAAGGTCGAGTCCTAGCATCATGTACGCAGATATAAGATTTCATTAGGACCTCATAAAATATATATTGGCTAAGAAAGTGTTCATCATGCCAAAATGGGAGCATCACTGCTTTATCATCTTAGTTCAAATCAAGGAATTTGATTTAGAAACTGTTGTTGGCAGTCAACTTTCAATTCACATTTTTATGTACCTTGCTTTAGATTTGCTCTCTGTCTGCATTGCACTGACCCATTTTCTCGATTTTCTGGTACCGATTTTTATTTTGTGGAGTTGGTTGATTAAGGGTAATACTGCCATAGTCTAACTTCAAATTTAGTGCTTGCATTTACCACCAAAATTTTATTGTCAAACTATATGACTAGGCTTTTGTTTTTGGTAAAAGGGTAGCTGATGGCTAGCTAAAGCCGAAAAATTATTTGTGTTAAATAATAAGTTAATACGGAGTATGATGTTTGGTAAACTCAGTTGTTAATATAGCTGATGAAAACTTGTAAATAAAAAACCAAAAGTTCTGAAAATATTAGATGAGTAGCTATTGAAAAGTTTATATTTTAAAACCTAATTAAATTAAAATTTTATATTTATTTCATTTAAAATTATATGATATCAAATCTATAAGCTCCGAAAAGTTAGCTAGTGTAAAACGAAGCCTAAGTTTTTAGGAGAAAAATGTAATATATCACTGACTGGATTTAAGTGTCAGACTAATTTATTCCTGATAGTATAATGACCTAATACATGAATACCTCAATGGTGATCTAACTATAGGGAAAATTAACCAACTTATAAAGTGAAAATTGAAGAATATACATAAATAGCATTAAAGTTAATTATCAACAAATGTTTTCTCAAAAAAATTTATTACCAAATATATGTAACAAATGTAAATTGTAATAGAGAAATTTATGATAATTATCACCAATTTCATAATTAAATACATTTGTTAATATCCTTAATTTTGAGGCTTTGTTTGGTTAATCGCGGTTAAAAACCCATGAAATAGGATAAATTCATATGTTTGATTGACAGAAAAACACAAGAATTAAACTTTGCACAAATTTCTAATTCTCCATATCGGAGGAAGTTAACTTATCGAGGGACTAAGTAAGTTCAACTTCCACTCTTTTTTCATATAATGTTTTTTATTTTCCTATTTATATTACTAAACACCAAAATGAACCAAACGACTTTTTTTAATTCCCTAAAAATACATTGCATGAGAATTTAATTCATGGGAAGTAACTTCTCGCAATACCAAACTAGCCTTAAAGTTGAGATAAATGCATTGTACGGAACAATAATCCTAGATTATTTTAGGGATTATTCGTGCTTTCGAGAAAAACACACTTACGATAATTTTTATAATTTAAAAATGAAAACTATTTTTTCGATGTCAGTTAGATTTTAAACTCATCCTATAATATTGTCAATTTGTAACCTTTATAATTGAAAAATCAAAAATCAAAACTATTTTTTTAACTTTAGATAAATTGTAAATACATCCCATAATATCATAAATTGATAACTCGGTTTATAAACCAGTCCTCCAAAAATTAAAGAGTTTGAAATGCCAAAAGGTTAGTACGTAATCCGTATATCATAGCATATAAGGAGTATTGTTTATTAGACTATTTATTAAAGGGTTACTATAGGGATAGGGATGGTCAAAATTTCGCCGAATGCATGGTCGAGACACCGACACGGAAAGCTAGAGACAACAATGCCTATACCAGCTCTAACTCCTAAAGTCGGCAACCTTTAGTAGGCCCTCCGTCTCCAATTGTTGAAGTCGGCAACTAGCCCTTCATTTTCGTCTACCGAACCTCTTACAGGTCCTTCGACGCCCTCTCTAGTACCCCTCTAGCTCGACAATTTGGTCGACTCCGAAAGCCATTGTCGATATACCATACCCTTTACAGATACCGAAAGTTGGTTATTTCGTTGTGTGTGAATAACTTTGACATTTATTATGGACGGGTGATGCATATTTTTATATCCGTTTCATCACCGTAATTCGGTTTTTCTAGGGCATATGTTAAAGAATATTAATTTGAAAATATTTTTAAAATTTTAATTAATTTAATTTTTCTTTTAATTAAATTTCTAAGGTCAATTTTTTTAAAAGGAATCTTTCCAATTTAGTAGTAGTATAGAAAGACCGACATTGATGATATTTTGTTTTAATGTTGATGAATGTTTGTTAGTTGTTCACCTCATTCAAATACAACTGTGGGCTCTCGAGTGTATCTCTTCAACAATCAACACGATGACGATGGCGATGGCAGATTTTGCCAAAATGAGTTCCTCTTCTGGTTTACCTTCTCAGCGCAGGTGCGCCTTCTCATCCGACTTCGCCGGCGATTCCTCCCTCTCGCTCGCCGCCTGCCGCCGCCCTAACTCCCTCTATGTTCGTCTCCCTTCGAGGTCCCCTTCCACTCTCTCTTCCCAACATTACCCGCATGAAATTGGGGCTTAGGGTTAGCTCGGGGTGGGATTTTTCATCCAAGTGTTCCACTGTACTCTCTCTCTCTCTCCTCTCTTATTTTATCCGGACTCACGTTCTCCATCTGTGCACCAGAGTTTCATACAAGCAATCTGAATGGCCGCGCTATGGCGTCCTGGCAATGTCTACGAAGAGAAGCCCTAAACGCCTCAAATATTCTACCCAGCGTCTCGCCAAGGTTCCTCCTCTTCGAAACTTCTGTTTCAATTTCTTATCTCCGCGATTTTCTCTTCCTTCAATCAGTTTTCAGACACTGTAATGTTAATATATGTTGCATGTGAACAATGAATATGAAGATTTCGTTGATGTTTGGTAAAAATAAACGGGAAAATGGGGCAATTGAAAGGGGAAAGGCATTTTTTTTTGTTTGGAAATCATTACACGCCTTCCCCTTGCATCACATGGGAATCAATATAGAATATCAATAGCTTATTAACTTAAGCTACTAAATATGAACACTTCTCAGGAGGATGACTTGCTTTATGTTGAAGTTGATCCATCTGGAGCAACCAATTGGAAACTGGACGCTGTAGTTCAACAGTTGAAACAAGGAGCAGTTGGAGTCATCCCTACTGATACAGTGTGAGTTCATGTTCATGTGCTTGTCAGTTGTCACATTTATGTGTTTTTGGGCAGATGTAAGCTGTCTAATGATGTCTTTTGACTGCAGCGATCACAGCATGTTTGTTGATTAAGGCTAGTTGTAGAAAATAGTTAGAAGTGACCCATTTGATTCCTCTTGGTATTTTTCAACCACAAGCATTGGTTTTTGCTTTGCAGGTATGCAATGGTTTGTGATGTGAACTGCAATGCTGCCATTGATCGTCTTCGAAGGTATGAACTGCTTTTTATAAATTCCGTTCAAAAAAAAATTAACCTTGCTTTTTCTCATCAATCATTATCTTGTATCAACTTCTGCAGGTTAAAAGACATAGACAGTTCAAAGGCAAGAGCATCTCCCCATCCTAGTTATTTATTCTTAAGATGATATGTTCTGCACTGAGGTAGCTGCTTTTTAAGCAGTTGCCAAGTTAATTATTGTTGATGAATGATGATGTACATATCCATAGGGGCTAATGGTTGGTAAATAGTAGTTCGGTTAGGGATGTACGAAGGTGAGGCTTTACAGTTGAAAGGGAGGGTTTTCGGTGGCTGTAGAGATGAACTACTGAATTGAAGGGTAGATAGCTAGAAATGGGGTAGATTACTTAGTGTTTATAAGCCTCATCTCCCTAAGAAAATAAGGAACACAACTCCCAATTATGTAGTTGTCGCCAAGTGCAACCTAAAACCTTTACCAAAAGAGTCCAATTGTGTGGAATCACTCTAAAATCTCATACTCTCAGGCTCTCAGCTATGTTTCATGAAGAATGCCCAAAAGCCTATAATGTAACTAATGTTACATGGCTAGCAAAAGATAATATTCTACTCCTACTCCAGCTATATTCCTAAATTAAAATCTTAAAGCTACTCAAACTCCTACCAAAAACAAAACCTATCAAAATTAAATTAAATTTAGGTATGCCAAATGTTATCTTGTAAATAAGATTTCCCCATCAAAAGTTTTCATGGGTAGGATTCCCAAGGAGGAACCCAACTTTGCTCAAAAGGTCTCCAATGGGTTTGGACTCTCTGAATGACGGAAGAGATTCCGAAAATCCATTTATCATTTCTTATGAGTTAGTACTTACTATTTTTCTTGCATCAAATCTTGTGCACCTCCATATAAGCTCACATATTACCCAATCTTTTCAAAACAAGTCCCTTCAAGACTTCAGTTTTCCACGATCATAGTCTTCTAGTTTCAAATCCTCGTACAATTTCATCTAAGCTCACATTTGATCTAGGCCCTGTTTAGGCTGTTTGGATTGCAATACTTGAAAAAAAACCGTCATCTTTCTAACTTGTGAGCATGATTTTAAGTCATCTTAGACAAGTAAAATACCATATAAGCATGACTTGTCAAACTGCATTATTTCAAAGCTTTTTATGAACATAAATTCAATCTGGACGAAAATAACTTTAATCTGGATGTTTTCGCTCTTACCCACGTAAGGTTCTGGAATAGAATCCTCATAAAATCAAAGAGCATGTACCCACCAGCGACTGCTGCCTCCTAATGTCCTAATATTGTGTCATCTCATTCGCAGCCCCTTAGCATCTTATGCCGGTCCTTCCATGACATAGACGTGTACACTACGGGTTTCCCTAGTGGTGACAACCATGGTCACCAGGATATTTTTCGAGCTGTCAAGCATTGCCTTCCTGGACCTGTAAGTATCTTTGGTCTATTAATGATTACGTTTGAGCTGACAATGTGTACAACAACAACAATCATCCCAGTATATCCCGCACCTAGGAGGGTCTGGGGCCTAGTAGTATGCACCCTTTCCCCAAGCAAGTTGAGAGGGTGTCTCCGTCTGAGCTGACAGTGTGTATGTAGAAAAAAAATGCCATTATTGATTACCTCCCTGTCAAATTATATGATTATAAAACGGACATCACAATTTATTCCTTACCTTATGTTTTTTTAACTGATCCACGTTGCAAAAGTTATATTCCATTCAAATTAGATATATAGGACATATTTTGTCTGCTTTTGCTATCTCATGCAAATATAAGGTTACGAAGAGACAAAGCTTATATGTTAAGATATGCTGTCCCGTGTAAACAGTATACTTTTATCTTGACTGCAAGCAAACAACTGCCAAGACGTTGCATAAATTATGGCACTGCAACTGTAAAATACGCCACAAGAAAAACGATAGGTGTCCGCATACCTAATGATGCCATATGTAAAGCAATTTTGGAGCAGATGGATGCTCCGTTAATTTCTACCAGGTGTGTTGTATTTTCGAATTGTATTCGGATGGAAATTGTCTTTTGAAGTTTCTTAAACTACTATATCTGATTTTCTGCTTGTTTGTTTTTAGTGTAACGTCACCAAAAGTAGACGAGTGGATTGTTGATCCTGTTGTAATATCTGATGTATATGGACCAGAGGTAAAATTCTCATTAATGATAGTTTGATTTTGGGATAAGTGCATTTGTTTGCGTTACTTTTGAGCCTCCAGACCTTCATGTTTGTTTGTGCGTTTATCTTTATTATTATTTTCAAATGTAGAGGAATGTAATTTCAGGTCTTGAGGTATGATGATTGTATAATTTGAAGTATGGAATATGATGATTTTATCACTTTAAGGACTTTGTATCTCCCACATAAGGATGCTTAATAAAAAAACATTTAATCGCTTGTGCATTTTATTAATCCACCCTGATAGTATTAAAAATAAAACTTTCGTGTAGGGTCTTGACTTTGTTGTTGATGGTGGCGTAAGAGTAGCCGAGGCATCTACTGTAGTTGACATGACTGAAAGCATTCCAAGAGTAATTCGCCGAGGAAAGGTATGCTATTCTGTCTACCCTCTCTCGGTTGTTTGTCCCTTGTTGCTACAAATAGTTACTGTGCTTTAATTACAGGTTTGTTGGTTCTGCGTTCATAAAATATTTCAATGAATTTTAACTCGCAAAAAGCTGCACCGATACAAACTGAATTGTCTGCGTGATGAATGCTGAAAATTGTATAGAAATTGGAACATATCTTCCATACTTGAACAGAGATGCATAATACATGCCAATAATTCATGGAATTTCCCAGTTTTTTTTGTCTACAATGGCTTCTTGTGGTGTAGGGGCCTATACAACCTTGGATGGTGACTGAGGAAGACGAAGAGATGTAAAGTTGGAGACTTTGTACAGACCTTGGTGGATGGTGGCTGGCTGGGGAAGGCAGAGAGATGTAGTCATACAGGGATTTACTAACCTTTTTGCTTGTTTATCGATCACATGTAATGAATAGTTGCAAATATTGTACATAGGCAATGCTAAAACATTTCCGGTATGCAACAACTGCAAAAATGTTGTTTTTCTTGTCTATCTGGATCAAGTGATCATCAAGTGATCCATAAACTTCAGTGTTTTAGCAGTGAAGCCTTTATCTGCAAGGCACAGCTGAATTCCTTTCACCGTTGATGACATCAAATTTGCAATCCTTAAGAGGGCAGATGTTTTCAGTTCTGTAAATGCTAGCTGACTGCTTGCTCGTCTTTCGGCTTTTTGATCAAAAAACTGTTTCATTTCCTGTGAAAATTGGTAATATCTTGCACTTGACCCATCTCAGGCTTTGAGTTTTTCATGTTCGATTAAGTTCAGTATTTGCCTTAATTCAGTCTTGTTGGAATCTATGTAGCACGGAAACGGACACAGGACACGGACACGGGAAGACACGGGGAAACGGCAATTTCGAAAAACACAGGACACGGACACGGCAAGGATATATATATATATATATATATATATATATATATATATATATATCATTTTAAAGGTCTTGCAAAGATGTATATATTTATACTAATAAGAGTCACCTAGATGTTAAGACCAATGAGATATAAATAAATAACGATATAACATTCCAAATCAAAATATATACAGATAAGCATTGCTAAGTCTAAAAGTAAATCAAAGTATAGAGAGGAAGTGGTCCACCATCATGTCTTGTTACCCCCTCCTGCTGTTCTATCAACTATATCAACATAATTCCAAAGTGTCCACTCCACCATCCACGTTTTGTTTCGAATAAACACTCCCACTGCTGCCTTCATTAATTAGTTTGTGAGCCCGAACTCATCATCAATTTCTAAATTCTACACCTAAATCCCAAATAAATTGAAATCAAATATCACTCAATCAAAGTGACCCTAAATCTGAAAATAAATCAAGGTATAGAGAGGGAGTGAGATGGGGAGAGAACGGCGGTGGCTAGTGTAGAACGACGCTCAGTGGTTGCTGGTGCAGAACGACGCTCAAGAAGAAAAGGGTAAAGTCTGATAACCGGATTTTTTTAAAATAAATTATGAACCGGGGTATTTTTAAATTCTAAACCGTGTCCAAATATTTGTGAACCGTGTCCAAGCCGTGTCCATCCCGTTTCCACACGTGTCCGAAGTTTGACCGTTTCCTGACCGTTTCTTGACCGTGTCTTGACCGTGTCCAGGCGTTTCCGAGGTGTTTCGTGTCGTGTCCGTGTTTCCGACACAATACTTTGCCCCACATAGGCGCTTCCGTGCTACATAGGTTGGAATCGATTCTTTTTTTTTTGTTCGCACTAGGCCCATTTCAATATGAGGGATTCGAATTTATGACCTATTAGTCATTACGTGTCATCCTTACCAACTAAGCTAGTAAGGCTTGACTGCTGGAATCGATTATGATGCGATGTAGCTGCTTAGTTGATCATCTGTCATGGCTCCTGACATCAAATGTAGCTGCTTAGTTGATCATCTGTCATGGCTCCTGACATCAAATGTATCAGACTGAGTCAGTTGTACTGGAAGGAGCAATTATTGAGTGTTCTTAGTTTGATAGTTTTGGGATGAAATGTGTACCAAGGAGAATGATCACTTGCAATTAGCATGAATCAAGATTCAAGAACAATAGGGGTTCCCGTTCCACAATAACAAAACACTATATTTCGACCGTAAGATGGTCTATTTAAAGTTCATTATCCAAAAATCATCCAACAAGAGGATAGGGTGAAATTCTACAACAGGAAATCATCAAACAGATGACATCAGATATTGAGATTGTAAGGGCCACTGACACTGACCTAAATTAATAAATTACTGTCTCACACCAACCTAATTTTTCCATTGTCTCTTTATAAAGTGAATTCGCGCATCCCGGGCATCCCTCACCCCCGGTCCGAAAGGGATTGTCAGAGGAGGTAAATCATGGTGACTCAACCGACCACAGAGGCCGGGACCAGTGCAAAAGTCCATTGTCTCAGTTGCTCCTCACGACGATTGGCATCGGTACATCCACCATTTTAAGTGTTAGCCCTCAAATGTTGGAGTGTTGTTAAGAAAAAGCACACATGAATATAAGATGTCTATCATTTCAGAGAGATTTAATTTACAAGCCAGTCATCCAGAAGAGGCAAAGGGCAACCACTCTAAACCAGCAAGCTAATACAAGTACTCCGATAATATTACGTCGTAACACCAGCTGAAGTAACGTTACTTTGCCATTTCGACACTATACACACCGCCAATTTCTCACCAAGTACACGACCTTTTGTAAGCACACAACATATTGGAAACAAATCTAGCACACAGGACACAACAAGGAAATCCCATACTAAACTGAACTTCCCAAGCACCGAAACAACTCGACTACTACTTACTAATAATGAGCTTAGATCTGGCATTGCCTTGAGTGATCCTGAACTGTCTGCCGAGCCCCAAATGCACCATCATCAACCAAATCAGCGTGAGAAGCTCCCCGCCCTGCTTAAGCTGCGAAGCATGGGCGCTGGCCCTCGTATGTGTGGCCGAGTAGCTCAGCAGCTCCACCCACACCTTGGCTATCAACTCCCACATCCCAACCAACTTCCCCTTCCTATCCTTGACCTTCTTCAGCTCCTTGGCTAGCTGGACCGCGTCAAACAGGACCGACTTGCTCCTATCCCCCTTGATGTCTCTCGGGCTTGTGTTGGTGTTCACGTCCATCATCCTCTTGCAAGCTGTCTTAATCCTCTGCTCCGTCGTCTCCTCCTTCTTCCTCTTCGGTAGCACCCTGTCGAAGAAGATTGTCGCCTCTGCACATGTGTCCAGGAACCTAACTTCCCCTATACCTGCCATTGCCAACAACACACAAGATCACCGCACAGTCGATTGACTGATTGATTAATTGATATCAATATCTAGCAAGGGAGGAACAATCCAACAACCTGCAACAGCAAACATCATCAGCGGCTGTCGATTGAGGAGATACATCATGTAATCCGATAGCGTCTTGCTGAAATTGCGGAACCTCATTTCTTCTTCTTCGTCTATAAGCTCTTCTTCTTCTTGTTCTCCGGTATTCGTTTCGTCCTTCTCCTCCGGGACCTCCTGGTATAGCAGCTCCGTCGCAATGTGCCATAGGAGCAAGCATTCGTCGTACTCGACGTCAACGGTCCACCGGTAGAACACAAACGGCTCAAAATCCAATCCCGCCAAAGAACGGAGTACCCAATCCCCCTTGGATTCGCAGATCTCCTCGGCGTCCTTAGGGTCTTCAGCTACCTCAGCTTTGTACCTCAGCTCTCTGTAGATGAAATCCCTAAGCTCATCGGCGAACCACTTCTTGGATACGTACTTGAGCCCCTCCAACATGTTCTTGATCGGCGGCAGGCACTTGAAGAAGATGTTCATCCCCGTCGACCATGGCTCCACTCGGTAGTGGATCAAATTGAACTGGAACACCGACTCAGACCACCGCCGGAAGAGCACTCGCCGGAGCCAGAGTAAAAAGGGAGCCTCCTGCCGACCCCAGTATCTCCCCCAGTCCCGTTCACGGAACGAAAGCAGTTTATCGTACACTGAAGCTCGTGTTTGGGACTCTTTGCTGAGCATCGCCAGCTGCCAATCGGAGAGTCCGACCATAACAAAGGCGATCATATCAATGACGATGGCTCCGACGAGGAGCACATAGGTGATCCAGATGTCGAAGCCGTGGAAACGCCCCACCTTCGGGATGAACAACATCCAAATGAGAAGCGACAGCACCTCGAAGACGAACGAAATGCTCCGAATCGAAGTCCCGAAGGTCTGGTGGATGACGATCATCTTAGTGAAGAACACCTCGTAGGTGAAATTGAGCTCCATCTCCACCACATTGAAGGCATTCTTAGCGGTCAGCTTCGGATCTAGGAAATAGGTCCGGCTCTTGTTCCGATCATGGAAGCTGAAGATGAGATCCACATACAGTCCCTTGTACTTGTCGAAGAACTCGTACGCGTCCCTCACCAGCTTGACATTGCTCAGCCTCTCCTTGATCGTATCGGGCTGATTGTGATTGTTCCTGGACGGCGGGGGGTTATTGTTGTTGCCGTCGTCGTCGTCTTCGAAATCTTCTTCGATCTTGGACTCAGAGGCGGCGTAGGCGGCGAAGACATTGTACTGGTCGGGCTCGGGGTTGGTGTCGAAGCGGGCGGGGAGAGCGGACTTGAGGTAGGAGTCGTAGGACTCCATGAGCTTGGCGTAATTGGGGCCGGCGTCGGGCTCGGTGAGCATAGACGACTTGAATTGAGTCAACCGGGCGTTGTAGAGAGAGAGAGTGCGCTCAAGGTACTTGAGGATTCCGACGAGGAACATGAGGACGGTAGGGATGGAGAGGGCGTTATAGGGGAGGGACTGGAAGAAAACGCGGCCGGTGGCGGAGGCGTAGGTGAAGAGGTGGAGGGCGGTACGCATCCAGAGCTCATTGTCTTCGAGGGCGAGGGCGGTGATGGGGTCGGGGCCGCCGAGGTGGACGAGGAGGAAAGGGGACCAGAAGGCGAGGAGGTCGCGGTGGGGGGAGTAGGAGGGGTCGCGGCCGGGGAGGGAGTTGTAGTTGGGGATGAGGCCGACGGCCTGGATGGCGACGTAATCGGCGAGGAGGTAGGAGAGCCAAATGGAGAGGATGACGAGGGAGTTGGCGGTGCGCTTGCGGAAGGGGGCGAGGAGGATGAGGAGAGTCTGGAGGGAGAGACTGAGGAGGATGAAGCTACGGAGGTCCCATATCTTCCATAGAACCTTCATGTGGGCCAGACCTCTGAACACTTGCTCCTTCCCGGTGGACAGCCACCGTGGGAAGTCCACGTTAAGCACCATCGCCGTCCACCTATCCGCTGCCCGGTTGCTAGCTAGTTACTCACTGCCCACTCACTGGTTGGCCGTTGGTTGATCTTCTTTTGTATTACTATGAACGAATGTTTTTAAATCTCGTAATTGGATAGGACGGACAACACTTGTTCTTTCTCGTAATTCACAAGGTGGTTTGGTTGGGCCATGCGATGGACCACGATACTCTTTTGTAGGGATGAAGCTAGAAAGTTTTGAGCGGGATTACCATAATAGTAGACAATAAGATCGAGAAAAAAGTCGTAAAACACACAACATGTTCGATAGTACAAACTAGTGTCAAATGATAATACAAACTAGTATGAAACGATATTATAAATTACTATAAAGATATAAAACGAAAATAAAGATATAAAACGCAATAAATAAACATTGTATTCTTAACATGTAATAATGTATAACTAGATATAAAAAATTTAAACTTGCGTAACTTCTTACCAAATTCTCAAAATATGTAATATAACCTATGGTTTCGAAGCTCTCGAGATGAATTATAATATGTGAACGTCAATTTAAGTAAAATATAAAAGTATTATAGTATATTGAAATAAAATTAAAGTGATTAACACGCCTGTAATTTTCAAAAATTCATAACTTTTTACTCAGATATCGGATTAAGGCGTATTGTGTATATCAAAACGAAGCTATCGACGAGGAGAATACATCTAGATAGTTTGTCAGATGAGGGGAGGGTCATGTGACCCATAGGACCCCCCTCCTTTGACGCACTCGGAGCTCTTTTCACTTATTTGAAAAGATGTTACTACCTCCGTTTGAAAATATAAATTTATTAATTTTTTGACATGTTTTTATAAAGAGTTAAAAATTATATAAAATAATATTTTTTATTAATTTATTTATAGTCTTATCTATATTACTAATAAGTATATAATTATGTAAAAAATATATATTATTTTATATATTTTTAACTCCGTAAAAATATGTTAAAAAGTCGACGAAATTATATTTCCAAACGAAGGTAGTATTACATGAGTAAGCAGTATCTAACACATTCCAAAACGTTACCTTGTACAATTAAAAGAGAGAGAGAGAGGAGGGACAATTATTTTCCAATGTTTACACTTTAAACTATGGAAGAATCTCTTTTTATCTTTTTAAAAGAGATAGAGTAAACACTTTAAGACTGGTGGCATATCATTGAGATCTGAAATCCCCAATTTCTCCAGGACCAGGACAGTTAGATACTCGTTGTTTGACTAGTATTTCTCCGTTAACGACAAAGTGTCAATTTTATATATATATATATACATATATATATATATATATATATATATATATATATATATATATATATATATATATATATGGTCGGGATCAGGTGAGAAGAGGTGAACCAGTGAGAAGGAAAGAAGTAATCTGATTGGTCTACGTGTCCAAAAGTGAATTAAAAATAGGAGACATGCGGATTCCCAATTAATTAGTAACACCTACACAAATTAATTATTAACACTCTCACTCTCGCAAGTAACACTAATAATTAATTGCACGCACCAATCAACACAACTTACTACTCCCTCCGATCCAAAAAGGATGTCGTTTGACTTTTTAACACGTATTTTAAGGAGCTAAAAACTATATAATATATCAACTTTTTTTAAATTATTTTTTTACAACTTAATATTTGTTGGTAATAAGTATTAGATTATAAAAAAATAAAAATAAAAAAGTTAATATATTATATAGTTTTTAGCTCCTTAAAATACGTGATAAAAAGTCAAACGACATCCTTTTTGGATCGGATGTAGTAATTAATTAGACAATTTACGTACATGTTAAAGTGTTTACATGGACTTTTAAAAATTATTTTTTGGCATTTTCACTTGTTAAAAAATATAAAAAATATATTTTTGGGTGTAATTTAATTTTATCTACACATAGACACCCACTTTGTATATGTTTTTTTTTAAAAAAAAAGTGGTTCACAAGTTATAAAAAAAGTGGTTCATCAAGTTACCAAGAAGTGGTTCAACCCTTTTACTCTTAGTGGTTCAGCCCTTTTATTCATAGTGGTTCAACCCTTTTACTCGTGTGGTTCAGCCCTTTTACTTATAGTAGTTCAGCTCTTTTACTCATAATGGTTCAGTGGTTCATGAAGCTTTAAAAAAGTGGTTCAACCCTTTTAGTCTCAGTGGTTTAGCCCTTTTAGTCACTGAACCACTCTCTATTTAGTCACTGAACCACTCTCTATTTAGTAACTGAACCACTCTCTCTTTAGTCACTGAACCAATCTCTATTTAGTCACTGAACCACTCTCTATTTATTCACTGAACCACTCTATTTAGTCACTGAACCACTCTCTATTTAGTCACTGAACCACTCTCTATTCAGTCACTGAACCACTCTCCATTTAGTCACTGAACCCACTCTCTATTTAGTCACTGAACCAATCTCTATTTAGTCACTGAACCAATATCTATTTAGTCACTGAACCACTCTCTATTTAGTCACCGAACCAATCTCTATTTAGTCAACTTTTATTTTCTTTAATTCATACAGTATTATTTTCTTCCATTTAATATAGATTTTTTAAAAATAAAATAAAATAAAATTATAAGTTGCAATTAAAAAAAATCAAACCAGGAGGAGTGCTTTTCATAAAAAAACAACCAGTATATCTTATATCATACATATCTGAATATCAAAATACTACAGAGTAGAATATTATACAATGCAGATATATCACCCAAACCACCACAAACAGTAACATTCAAGCAAAGGAGATATTCATCTAATCCTTCCAAAACAAGGAGGCGGACGACATCGCCAAATAAGGAGGCGGACAACATCGCCAAATACGCTTTGACAAAGACAAAGACAGTTCCAATGCCAAGTTTGAGATGAAACTACACTTTAATGATGGAAGAAATTTCGCATAACCCACCAGATGAAATTTTACACAATTGAGATTTACCATTTTGAAAAACTGACGGGCATTACAGGGAAACTCAAGATTCCTTCATGTGAGTTGGCTCAATAAGACCGCTATTGCCCGAATCAAATTTTCAGATTCAAGAATTAAAATTTATGTGTTTGGTCTATATAGATCATAACTAGGATCTAAGGGACATGTATGGACCGGTACAACTTACAAGGAAATTGGGCTTGGCGGGCCATATCACTTCTTATGAAGGTATAGCCAATTAGTGCTGGATTGGCCCATCTGCGGGTGTAAATCCTTTGTCCCCGATCCCGTCCCCCTCTCCTGTCCCCTCTCACATAAATGCCCTTTTTTTTTAATTCTTTTATTAATTTAATTTATTTTTTGTTTTTCTTTTAAGTTGGGGTTTGTGAGGGGGAGGGGGTTGGGGGATAGGAGGGGGGGGGGGGGGGGGGACAAGATTAAGGACGGGGGATTTGGAGCCCTCGTCCCCATCTGCACCGCTCCTTCTAATGGGAGTACCTGCCTATCTTTGTGTTTTTAAATAACGGAAAGAAATTAGATCCTGCTACCATCTATCCGTAATCCACCTTTGAGCTTCCTCTCGGATGAGAATTTAAAGTTATGTATTTGTATTTGGGTTAACGTTGGGAATTAAGTATCCTAGTTGGGTCAGTCTATCTATAACGTTATTAACTTCCCTGTAAACATGACGAATGTGGACCAAGGAAAATTTAAGGAGGTCCAAACGGGAGTCGGAAATAATTATTTCAATCTCCCAAAAGCAATACAAGGTAGCCATAAGTGCATTAACAAGGCAGAGGTTATACCCTTCAATTTTGATTTTTTGGATATTTCTAGTGATGGCTTCTTTTACGTCTCTATACAAAGCCATAACTTTTGCACCAATGACAAAACTACAGGTCCTTTTGTCAGCTTTGAGTCATATGATGCGTGCATTGTGATCTCTGATGATATAACCTATGGAGGTTTCTTCGAAGTTTAGTCTGGAGCCATCAAAATTTAGTTTGAAGTCATTTTCCTTGGTTTTTCCCATTTAATATTTTTTCGAGCTATTGTTGGTGCATCCATGGATATATTATTCTTAGGTGTTTTGTCCTCTTGTTCAGTTTTTTTATTTTATTCACTTACGGATGATATTCTTTGTAAATGTTGTTATCTTTTCAGGGTTTCCCATTTTGTTTCTAAAACTTTCTTGATTTCTAAAGTACCATGTACTCTACCACATTGATGCCAAATTGGTAAAACATTTTATCCTCAGGGACTGTTTGAGATCATTCACTATTTCTCCTATATTTTTATGATCACTTTTATAGTTGTTGATAACTCTATACATTCTGGGTTCAAGATCATTAGCAATAGTCCTCAAGCAAGGACAATCCAGGAGAATGTGGAAGATGTCGGTCTTCATGTGGGTGATTGCAGAATTCACATTACATAATGATTGCAATTTTCTTTGTTCTAGTTTCGCTTTTGTAGGTAGTCCGTTGTTAACGACTTTCCACAAAAATTCTTGATTTTTGATGGAAGATCTAGTTCCCACAATCATCCATAGTTTGTTTTGCGTTGTCCTTTCTTTTTGTCCATTTTTTTAGGGGGTTTATATAGTTGTTCATTGTAATGTATTTATCTACATTGATTTGGTTTGAAATGAGAGAAGATAGTGACTTGCATCCAATCCAATTATCTTCCCAAAATTTGATAGTTTTCCCATCTCCCGCTTGTCATTGGAGACCTTGTTTAAAGGTTTCTCTGAGTGACATAAACTGTATCCATTATGATACAGTACATATTTCTTTTTTTTCTCATACTAAAAAATTGGTTTATTTTTTAGGTACTTCTCATTGACAATTTGTTGCCAACTGTTATCCGGTTCAGATAGAATTTTTCATAGGAGTTTTAGTTAGAGTACTATATAGATATCTTTCGCTTTTCTAATATATATGAACCTCCGTTTTGTGTTGACTTTCAAATATCATCCTAGTATCTTCCTATCTAATATATGAACCTCCGTTTTATGTTGACTTTCAAATATCATCCTAGTATCTTCCTATCTGAAAGCTTTGGGGAGCATCTTTGTGCCCCCCCTCTCTATTGTTGATAAGTTAAATATTTGGGTGGGATTAGACCCTACTAGACCACAATTCAAGAGTACACCCTTTCAAATGAAGATACAAGGTTTGCCAGCGTCGAACGGGCAATCCTATCTGCCATTGTTTCGATCTCGTGGAAAGCATGTGAGATAGAGACTGAGTGAAACTACTACAGTGAGAACAGAATATCCTAGCTAAATGATCTCAATCAGGAAACATCAGGATCCCTTTACCGCATTGACAATCGTCAATTTATTTCCCTCCACCAGGATATTGTGGACTCCAAGCTCCCTTACTCTTGAGACACCGAGAAGGCACCTTGCTTCCACGATTAGAGCCGAGCTTTTCCCACAGGGGACTCCGCAACAAGCGATCACCTTGCCAAGATGATCATGGATGATGAAACCTACAGTAGAAGAATCGTTCGAACTTTTGATTCCGTCAAAATTGATTTTGAATGTAACAAGTGACAATTTCTGCCATTTTAAGTTCCATCATTTCCTTTTAATCGGTGTTTTGGTTTGTTATTTTCTATTTTCTATTTTCTTCGTCGGTTATTTTCGTAGTCTTAAGTTCAATAGTGTTTGTTTCATGAGGTATTCATTTTTTATATTGTTGTGCGTCGCTTTTGCTCTACAAGAAACTATTAGCTCCCTAATGCATTTTTTAGTAAATAAAATAAAATCTTTTTAGTATAGAAAATTACATATTATAAAATTCAATAAAATATTAACAAAATTTAGTATAAAATCATTAAGGAATAGTTAATAAAGTAAGTTAAAAAAAACGTAAAGCCTTAATTATATATATATATATATAGGGTTGCGCTCCGGTGAAAATCAAAATTGCGGTAAAAACCTGTGAGGACCGGCTTTTTAGCCCCGTTCACTAGCTTTATAGCCCGGTTATAAATAGAACTGATCTATAAGGTCACATATTTTAGTCCGGTTCTGAATAAAACCGAGCTATAAAGTCACTAATGTAATTTTAAAACATGAGTTTTCAGCACAGTTTTTAGGTTTAACCGATATATAAAGTCATGTGTTATTTTAAAATTGGAGTTTTTAGCACGGTTTTTAGGTTGAACTGAGTTGTTAAGTCACTATGTAATTGAGGTTTTTAGCACGGGTTTCAAATAAACCAAGCTATAAAGTAGTCCTCACGGTTTTTACCGCAATTTGAGGTTTTCACCGGAGTCAATCCCTATATACACACACACACACACATAAGTGTAAATCACGTCTCGTACACGAAAATATGTTAACATAATATTCTAAAATATTCCCTTTTACTATTTATCAATTTTTAATATTCTAAAAAATCTTTTTTCAATTTGTTATTTTTTTAATTAAAAAAGTAACTAAAATATAAATATTCTTCTAAAAAATAATCTAGGTATAAATAAAATTACAACTATCAAATATAAATAATATAATAATTGATTTTTTTATTAAATTTGTTTACAATATAATACTCATTAATAAATATTATATTGTAAAAAAACTTTATTAAAAAATTGAAATTTTATATAGTTTTTATCTTTTTAAACTATGGGCATAAAAGTAAAAATCCTACCTTTGTGATAGGCAATCTAAATCCTCTACAACATTCCCTATAACACCCCCTACATCACTAAATTATTTTCATAATTATTTAATCTTATAAAAAATTATAAAAATTACACATATATTCTAACCCTCCATTTTAATATGTTTATAAGTTTTTGTTTTTAAAAATCATTTTTTTAATTTTTAAAAAATAAAAAAGGTATTATTTTATAAAATATAATTATTAAAAATTTTAAAACATGATTTTTCAAAAATAAAATTCATAAACCTATAAAAATAGATATTTAGAGCATTTATATAATTTTTACAATTATATTTTAATATTAAATAAATGTGAAAATAATTTAGTGATGTAGGGAGTGTTATAGGAAGTGATGTAGATGATTTGGATTGGATAATCGGAGGAGGGATCAGGTTCAGGATCCTCTACAAGTTACAACCCAACGTGTACACCGCTAAATTATTTCGAATATAATTTTACTTTTAAAAAATTTTAAAAAATATATTTATATTTCAAATACTTATATTTACATAATTATAAACTTTTATTGGAAAAAATCATGTTTTAAAAAAATATACTCCGTATAATTTATTTTCTTTATATTAATCTTTTAATTTTATAAATACAAATATTTAAAATGTAAATATATTTTTATAAATTTTTTTTTAAAATAAAATTATACCCAAAATAATTAAATGTTGCACCCTACGGTGCTATGCCATGTAAAACCAAGATGATCACATATTTCAACATCTACTTCAACGTTTTGAGAAAGCTACCTACAAGGCTACAAACACATTTTCAATGAAATAAACCAAGTGGCTCAAACACGTGATATTTCAAATCCTTGAGTATTAAAAATAAATAAATATATAAATACTCCGTAATTTGACGTCCAAAAATAAATAAATAAATAAATTAATTAAAACGCCCACTTGACTCACATCCTGTCCACCCTCCCGGCCTCCTCCTCTCAATATTCATTATTCAAATGAAAGCATATTGTATAAATACATCCCCACCTTTATTCTTATTTTATTCACCCATAAATAAACCTTAAAAACTCCAACCTCTTTCTAACCCATTCCTTCCATCTATTTACGAAAATGCCCCCTTCCACCGGCGTCCTCCACCGCATCGCCACCACATCCCAGTCCCAACCCTCCGGCTCCTCCTCCCTCCCCCGCCACATACGCAAGATCTCCCCTCCTGCCACCGTCTCTGAAGCCGATATCCCTGACAGCGTCGCCCGCTACCACTCCCACGCCGTCTCCTCCCGCCAGTGCTGCTCCGTCGTCACGCAGGAGATCCGTGCTCCCGCCGACGCCGTCTGGTCCGTCGTCCGCCGCTTCGACGCTCCCCAGTCGTACAAGCACTTCGTGAAGAGCTGCGACCTCCTAGACAGCGCCTCCGGCGGAGATCTCACTGTCGGATCCCTCCGCCGCGTCCACGTCATTTCCGGCCTCCCCGCCGCCAACAGCACCGAGCGCCTCGAGATCCTCGACGACGATCGCCACGTCATCAGCTTCAGCGTCATCGGCGGCGAACACCGCCTTTCAAACTACCGATCCTTCACCTCGCTCCACCGAGTCGGTGACGCCGACGAGGACCGAACAATGGTGGTGGAGTCGTACGTCGTCGACACTCCCGCCGGCAATACGAAGGAGGAGACGTGCTTGTTCGTCGATACGATCGTGAGATGCAACTTGCAGTCTTTGGCTCAGATCGCCGAGAATTCGGCGAGACGAGAGAAAATCGGCGAGAACTCGGATTCAACCGCCTGAGATGTTCACGTACTTTCCCCTCGAATGAATCTGGTGTCAGAAAAGGTAAAACGACGAGCAGAGCGAGTCAGGACTGGTGCTACGACGCGTTTTTTGTCCTCCTCTCAGGATTTCGCTTTTCCTCGGTTGATTTATCCAGATCAATAAAAGAGGCTCTGTTGAATCAATTAAAAAAAAACATTCCCATGTCTATGTATTTAGTTAAAATTAATGGCGATTTAATTATATATATATATATAATAATACATGCAAGCGGGATTGAAATTGTAGTGTAATCACATGCAGCATGTGAAATTGGTACTGGATCGGAAGGTGGTCGGTAATAGAAATGTTTGATATATATCATATGGATGGGAATTAGGGCATTCAAAAGCCTAGAAGTTTCCCGCAAGTGGGCAAGTTGCATGTTTGAATTGTGACGTTTTTGCCCTTCTTAGGGCATCTTTCATGGTACTCACTCCTTCTCTCTCTTTTTTTTTATAATAATGATAAAAAAAATATATAAAATGTAAATATTTTTATTAGTTTTTATTTTAATAATTTCATACTTATTAATTTTAAATATAATATTGTTCAAGAAATTATATTTTTTTTTAAAAATACTCCCTCCGTTCGGCAAAACTTGTCATTTTAGCTTATTTCACAAGTTTTAAAGCAATTAACAAATGTACTAATTTACCCTCCTTTTTTACTTTATCGAAAACTACAACTAACAAACCATCAATCATATCAAGGGCATTTTTGTAAAGTGAAGGGCAAAATACCTACAATGACAAGTTTTTTTGAACAAAAATAACACCCTAAAATGACAAGTTTTGCCGAACGGAGGGAGTAATATTTTATGCCCCGTATTGTTTTTATCATTAAAAAAAATGGGTATGAATATAAACAAATTTAAAAATGGGATTGATAAATGCAGTGCTAATTTTTACTTGATAGTTGATATACCGTTAATTTTCGCAACTTGTTGGCTGTTGCAGAACTATTGTCAGATGCCTTGAAAATTCAATACAAAAAAAACAGAGGGAGTAATGTCTAACAATGGTGGAGTCATTAATTTTTGGAGGGTGAACAACGTAGATAACTCTATATGATACAATAGTAAATGATGATATTTTAGGATAAAATGTCATCGATTTATGATAAAACAATAATTTTTCACGTTAAAAAAAGGAATAGAAATAAATAAAATAGCTGGAGAAAAAAACTAATAAAACAAAGAAGGGAAATGCAATGTACCCTTGGCTCTTCCACGAAATAGAGCTTATTGTAAGAGCGCACATATTTTATGAAAGACTATTAATTGGTCTATATATCATTTAAAAATTGGATAAAATAAAAAAAGTGGGAGATTATAGAGAAAAACTCATTTTTTCCTTCTCAGCAGCTTCTCCAAACTCGTTTTTAAAATAGAGAAATGGATGGAGAGAGGGCAAAATTCTCTATTTTAGAGATTTTTTTACCAAAGTTGTTGGGCTTGCTAACTCAAATATTATAGAGTAAATTTCTGAGGTTTCAATAATTTATAGTTTCATTGTCATACTTGATACTTCATATATATTGTTTTCATGAATTTTGATACTTCTAAACTTGTGGATTCCAACTCAATATTTATATAATATTTATTTTCGATGTATATGTAATTTTGACGAGGCTCTAATAAAAAGTAATTTTACTTTTATGAAAATATTATTGTCATATCCAACCAATAATTTTACTTTCATCATACTTAACTTCCCCTGAACCAATAATCATCATATATCCCGATTATGAATTGATTTGATATTCAATAAATCGATAAAAAAAAAAAAATAACCCAGTTTGATAAATTTCATACCTACCCATATCAACAACCACCACAAATCAGCCTTAAAATTTTATTAGTTAAAGTTTCATGGTTTAACTTATACAAACAACTTCTAATACACACTTAAAATTTTAAAATTAATGTTATGAAAAATCAAACAATGTACCCATTAATTCAAGATAAAGACATTTTATATATACGATAATTCATAAATCTCACTTGTCCTTTTAAAAAAAATTACAAGAAGTGACATATATAGTAAAAAATAATACACACTTTTATAACTGCAATGACTTCAAATGAAAATAGTTAAAATATACGGAGTATTAATATTCTTCCAACCAATTACTTTTTTTTTTGATTAGGTAAGAATTCGAGTTCAGGCATAGCTGAAACTCGATGGCCGACCAAGTCGGTAGACGGAAAACCGTCAATACAAACAATACATAATAACACAAATCAACAGAGGAGAAAGAAAAACCCAAACAACCCATACAAGAAGTCAGCCAACAGAGAAGTCGATGGAGAACCAAGACGCGCCACGAGTGCCAAGAACGTAGGAGAGTGCAGAGACTCACGACAGTATCCCAGCCGGAAAGGGCGACTCCTGATGAAGTGTGGATCGCCGACGTTGCCCCCACCTAAATGGAGGATCTTCGAAGACCACGAACACAACCACGAAAGCAAACGCAGCCAACACAAAGCAAACGCAGCCACACCAAAGCACCGACGCAACGCCAGAAGACGGGACAAGTACAGGCAAAGAGAAGATCGATCAGTCGTTGAGATGTGTACGGGACTCCCGTAACCAAATAGAGCAATCGGGGAGAACAATTATTCCATATTAATATAATATTTTCCAGACCCTATCAAGATTTAATATATGCCCTTTCGAGAGGGATTTAGAACCCTTTCGGGATTTTAGTCAAACCCTTTCGGGATTTTTAATAATTATCAACATTTTTTATTTTATTTTTTTATTCCATGGGCAGCTTTGGGCCCAAGCATAAAGCTTGGGCCCAAAGGACAAAGTTTCGGGCCCCAACTACAGGCCACCCGAGCCCAGGGTAAACCGAAAGGCTAAGGAAGCATCAGGCGGATGACGTATAGTACACAGAAGAAGTGACGAGCAACATCGCCGGCGGACGAAGGCGACACCACCGAGGAAAGCGCCGGTGGGGGGACGAAGCCAACCATGGGCGAGGTGCCCAACCCATAAAAACAAGCCCGATTCCAACCAGGATTGTCGACAAAATGCAAACCCTAGACCAGCAATCGAAGGCAAGATGTTCGAAATGGATGAGAAAGAGGGAAGAGGAGGGATCTACATCCATGGATCTACAAAAGCCCTAAAGAAAAAGAGCAAAAAGTTCGGATTTGGAGGGTTGTAGATGAAGGTTGTTTCAAGCTCCTGGACAGGAGAGGAAAGAACCTTGATTAGCCCAACCAAAACAGAAATCGAGCAAAACCAAGGAGGGAGGAGGAGGAGGAAGTGGTGAGGGACGGCGGATGACACAGCGGCTTCGAAAGACAGAGGCCGGACTCCCAGGCGGCGGAGGAACGCCCACCCATACCGGAAACGAACAACTCCCAAGGGATGAGTAAGACGAGAACCAGAACGACGCGAGTCGAACCAGAAACAAGGTGGTCAGCGGCGATTTTGGACGGCCGGAGCCGGGGTGGATGGCCGGAGCCGGTTTATCACCTCTCTCCAAAGAGAGAGTTTTTTCCTTTCAAGTATACCTGATTTCTTCCAACCAATTACTATTCCAAAAGAAAATATAAGAACTTCATTTCCCGTGATATAAAAAAATGACTCAATTGATTAACAAAAGTTGAATTTGAATATTAATATCATAACCACCCTGTTAAAGTGATTTTTTTTATCAATACAATATATTTTTATTACAATTTAATTAGATACTTAATTACATACTAGTACTGATACGGGGTTAGCCGTAGGGTGGCCCGATCTTCGACAATCAAGACTCAAAAGACAAGAACGGAAGCAAAGACTCAACAAAACAATGAAAGAAAGACCGATAGAAGGGTGATTCGAACTAAGGTAGAACGAGATAAAGACCCCAGGCCTCCTAAGAGGGTAGGAACCAAGTATCAACAACTACAAAGCCCGCCTCTACAACCTTACACAACCAAGCGGACAACTTGGAGGCACAAGGAGGGGACTTGTGATTACCTGGATCACCAAGCTCTCGCGAGGTTGACGAACTCAAAGCAAACCAAGTTAGATCAGGAACCAATTTGCAATCGATGAGCAACGCTTCGAATCGATTGACTTGCACTCTTGTGTTTTTCACCCAAAGAGAGAACTTTTCATAAAAATTGAACGTGCTGAGTTTTAAACAAGGGGAACGCCTCTTCTTATAACCTAGGAGGCTGATTTCTAAAGAAATAATAAATAAAATAGAAATTAACTTAAATCCCTAAAATACTAAAAATAACTTAAGTAAAGAAGATTACTAAAAATAGAATAAATTCGTCTAAACATGTGACAGCCTCAAAGAAATTGAATTTCGGCCAATCTCTAAGTCGAATCTGGAAAAACCTTCAACAGAAAAGTTGTAGATCTCTTCGTCCTCGTTCCGACAAGGTATGGCACGCTTCAATCCGATTAATATTGACTCCGTACGACTCAATTTACTGAGACGTCGAAAAGCTGTCAAATGCTGAACGAATCTAAAAAACGTCAAGCTTCCACCTTTGCACCTTCTCCCATGGTGGAGCCTTCTTCTTCCTCTTGAGAATGACATCATTCTCGTGAGCTCGAATCATAGGTCCATCCCCAAGTATAGGTGTGTCTGAAGGTGTCTAGGATGGTCCCGCATCAAGTACAATCCCCGCGCCATGGCGCGTATTATTTAAAAAAAATAAAAATAAAATTTTGTAAGTATAAATTAAATAATCTATTACCAGACGTTAACATAAAACAAAAAAATAGATTTGATAAAGTAAGTAAAAAATAATAAAAATAATTACAAAAAATGTATAAAAATTATACTCCCTCCGATCCAAAATACATGTCGTTTGACTTTTTACACGTATTTTAAGAAGCTAAAAACTATATAAAATGTCAAATTTTTTTAAAATATTTTTTTACAACTTAATATTTGTTGGTAATAAGTATTAAATTGTAAAAAATAATAATAAAAAATTTAATATATTATATAATCTTTAGCTCTTTAAAATACGTGTTGAAAAGTCAAACGACATGTATTTTGGATCGGAGGTAGTATGAGTTTAAGATTTAAATAGAATATATTGATTGAATGAACATCCTAAAATAAATGTGTTTATAACACCTAATAAAAATGCTTATGATTTAGTAGTTAGATATAGCCAGATTTATTAGAGAAATGTGTACAAATTTCATTAGTTAGATTTTTTTTTCTAGATTTAGTTGATTGGGAGGAAATAGTGAAACTAAAGTGATTATAACATATAAGAAAAAACATTTCTCATTTAATAGTTATAATAGATAAATCTCATTGGTTAATTTTTTTTAAATGTATTATTTGAAAATTTATGTAGATTAGGTGAAAATCCAAAAATTAAGGTTATTATATATATAAAAAAATACTCCCTCCGATCGGTAATATTTGATGTTTTAGGAGATTAAATTTAATTTGATCAACAATATTTGATGTTTTAGAAGTAATAATTACACTCTTTTTTACTTTTACACTAATATCAATATAATTTGTACTTTTTTTCTTTAACCAATTACATTTGTGCATAATAAATGTGATGCGGGAGTAAAAATTATTTGATGGAGTATTTAGAGGGGGAAATGACATTTCTAAATTCTTGTGCATATCCTTAAAACCTCAAATATTTTCGATCGGATGGAGTAGTTTTCATTGTGTGTGTACAAAGAGAGAGAGATTTGTTGCTTAAAAAAAGATTTCATATATTTGAAACTATGTATTTTTTAAAAAAATAAATTGAATTAATCCCATTGTTTAAAAAAGTTGTATGATCGAAATAATATCATGTAATTAATATATAATGAAATAATACTATATAGTTAATATTACCTTTATTAAAATTTTTTTTTAAATTAATCACATTGGTTAAAAATATATTAAGAAATGATGTTATGTAAATAATATGTAAATAATATTAGATAGTTTAATTACCATAATTAAATGATATTGTGTAAATAATACCTTACAAAAATAACTTTGCGTTAGGGGACGACACATGGCGTAGGTGCTTTGGTTTTAATTAATATATAGATAGATGCCATTAGTTCATACGGAGTATTTTATAAAATTCAATAAGTAAATAAAAATAATTATACAACTTGGATAAAGGTTGTTGAGATTTGAGAGGGAGAAAACTTAGATATAGGTACATCTGAAAATGTCTAAATTAATGACATTAGCTTGTAGGAAAAAATGATAAAACAAAAACTAATTTAGAAAATGTTAAATTCTACTATGATCTTTTTTCATATTTACTGAGTGTTGAACAATTTTATAAGCTCCCTTCAATTTTATTTGAAAGATTCACAAATTCAAAATTCCAGTTCCAAGATGTTATGAGATCATTAAAAATACAACTTTCAAATTATTCTTCATATTTATATGAATTTCACAATTACTTGTAAAAAGAGTGTGATGTCTTTGATAAAGTTATAGGAGACAGTCATGTTAATACTCCATCCGTTCGGAAATAAATAATGTTTGACTTTTGTGCATGTAGTTTTAGGAGCTAAAAACTATATCAAATCTTATTTATTTTAATTAATTTTTTTCATAGTTTAATATCTATTAGTAATAAGTATTAAATTGTGAAAAAAATTAATTAAAATAAATATGATTTTATATAGTTTTTAGCTCCTAAAACTACGTTCATAAAAGTCAAACATCATTTATTTCCAAACGGAGGGAGTATATAAATAAGAAAAAAAATACAATATCATAGAAATTAAAATAAACACAAATGAACAACTCAAATCATAATAAAAAATAAAAATAATTTGCTTTATAAAGATAAAAAAATTAAAAGAATAAGAAACAAATGAACAACTCAAATCATAATTACAAACACAAAAAACAAATCAATAACTAAAAAGAAACTATATATAAGTACTAAACTACACCCTAGTACAATGTGATTAAGTGGTCAAAAAATTTATTGATATATATATATATATATACCAATTATTTTAAACCAAACAAACTATTTTCATGTATTATCAGCTAATTAATTATTTTATTCTATTTTTCTAAATTAAACTTAGGTGAAAAATGGATACATTAGAAATTATTAACAGATAATAGGTACAAAAAATAAAAACTAAATTTCCAAATAGAGATTCTTACCAAATTAGAAAAAAAAAATTATGGACATGTCTAAAAACCCAGAAAAAACAAACAGGATTAATATGTGGTATTAGGTGTTGATATTTCATAATATAATTGATAAAACAGTTAGAGAAAAAAAATGCATAAGGATTTGTCATGTGGCAAAATTTTGTTATTTTTATATTGTATAACATAATTTATATATTTTTGTACCAAAAAAAAGATAATTTATATATTTAATGATATTATAATTGATTGTAGAGAAAGAGATAAATTTTTTATTACTAATATAAATTTCTAATTTTAAAAAATAAATATTTTTTTATACATAGTTGGTTAAAGTAAAGGTATATTACTAAAAATAAAATGTATTGTTGTAGGATAGATATAAAAAAAATTATAGAGACTTTTACATAAAATGATATATTTTTAGAAAGAAAGTTTAGCATGTGTACCTCTACAATTATACATAATCAAAATAATATATTTTTTCCTCTTTAAATAATAATAATCTATTATTTTTATAATTGTAAATTTTTTATGTACTAAGTAATAATTAAAGTATTATTTTAGTTATTATTTAAATAATAGAGTGACATAAAAAAAAAGTTTAGTATATAGTGTTGACCGAAGAGTCATGTTTGATTGATTGATTATATTGGTTGTGAAGTGCTGCCAGCCACAACAACAAGACGTAGGAAAATTCTTAGATGGACCAAACCAGTGGTTACTGTTTTCAAGATCAATTTTGATGGCTCTAAGCTACCATTGGGTGAGATGACGACAAGCTTCATAATCCAGGATCACCTTGATCGAGTCGTGTGTAATACCTCCGTCTCACATCGGATATCATAAGGATGTTGGGAGTGATTTATAAATGATTCAAGTCTTACCCATGTCATAAAAGCTCTTTCTTTTCAGGCTCCAAGTGAGAACAACAGACTTGGGAGAGCTATGTGGCATGGGCTGGCTCCTGGGAGATTGAGATAATTGTCACAGATGCCTAGCACTTACTACAATGTTTTGAGAAAGTATCCTGCAAGCATGTTTTTCGTGGTATGTCATTGCCCCCTGAGAGATTGAGATAATTGCAGGTCGTGGACAAGGTGGCTCAACTCAAACACGTGATGAACTTGGAGCCATTGACTACACATCCAGATTTCTTGGTCCTCGTGCATAAAGACATTATTTGGTGGTGGATCTACAGGGTCTCACGTACACTATTCAAATCATTTCCTTATAAAAAAAGAATAATTGATTATATTGTTTCGATTAAAAATATATAAAATTAGTGGGGCTGCATTTGGCTTTAAATAAGAGGCCAAATTTGGTCTTCACTTTGGAATTAGATCAACAAAAAAAAAATAGCGAACGTCTAAAATATGAAGCCAATTTTTGGGTAGGAAGATCTTAGAATAAATTTTATAATTTAAATTTTGTGATAAATAAATATCTTGAGGGGGAAAAAATGGAGGGCGACCAGCTAGACGGGGGACGTTGCTGCTCCATAAAAGAGAAGCAACAACTTTGCAAGTTGCATTCCTTATTTAAAAGTTATTCTCTCTTATCTTTCCCCCAAATTAATTTTAAAGGTTTATTGTTAGTTTGCTAATCCCCCTATGTGTTTGTTTCATTTTTTTTTGTTATACCCTATGATTTTTGCCAATATGTGGTTACCCATATGTGGCAAAAAAAATCATTAATTACTACTAAATATATACCCTGGAATATCGAAACAAATTACTCTATTATTTTAAATAGCTAAAAAATATATAAAATATTAAATTTTTTTTATCATAAATTATAATAAAAAATATTTTATATAATTTTTAATTATTAAAATAAGTACTACAGTAAAAACTAAAACATCCTCTATTATTAATAGAAGAGAGTATATAAAAATTTCATAGCGCACACTTAACTATCTAAGAGAAGTTTAACTTTGGGACACCAAACGGGTGACGTGAAACGCTCTCCATTGAGAGTTGTGTAATGTGTTTGCCGTTGTCGCCCCACGTCCATCCTCACCCATGTACCCTCTTTCTTGCTCCCACGGGCAAGTCGCCACCCGCCCGCCCGCCCACCATGCCTAGCCATCAGCCACTGTAATAGCCACCGCCCACCTATGCTCGTCTCCGCCTTACTTTGGCCTACGTCCACCTGCGTATACGCCTCCATTCTGGCTATTCGTCATCCTTCGACTCAATCTTCTGGTTCATTTTCCAACCGCTCTTTAACCTCTGTGCTTGTTTCTTGTTGTTCATTTTTCTTCTCAATCCTATCTTATCCGTCTTTATTTTGACTTATCCTTGTGGTAGCCTATTCACAATCTTGTTATTGTCCTTGAGTGTTTGAAATGGTTTTCGGGGATTTGCATGGACAATGGTATGACTAGGGGTTGGGTGTGCTGGTTGGTGTGTTGTGTCTTTCTTCTTATGGTACAGGCTTCATGTGGACGGTGGTTGATTTGTCATACTCGTGGACATCGCGGAATGCGATCGACATCTGATAACTCTGTTGGAGTCCATAATCTGAGGTGTCCGCTAGTGATCCTCAGGGTTCTCTATATGCGTTTTTCTTTTGGCTGATCGATTCATTTGTTCTGCTAGCTTGTAGTTTAGAGTGTAGGATGACATGTACTTTTATTGTTGCATTTTTTTTTCGTCACTTGCTTCATGTTATTTTCTTTTTGTCATTTGTTTCTGTTATTTGCTTTCGTTATTTGATTTTGATTGTACATGATAGTTAGTTCATCTGTCGACTTGTTTGAGCTCTAGGTTTCTTTAGACTTATCTAGAAAATTGAATTTCTTTCCCCATATATATATATATAAAAAAAAAACCAATCTATGCATGAGAAGTTTGAAAATAAAAAGGCCTTAAAGCCAAAAATGAAGGGTACTATAACAAAGAGGGAGAGAGGCGAAAATATGCAAGTTGCAAATAGACAGGTCAGAGAGTTAATAATTAAGTCAATATTGCAACTTGCATATTATTTGCAACTTGCAATCGGAAATTGATGTTGGCGTGTACTTATTGCATTCCTTCAATTCCATCTGTCCACTTTTTTATGTTTAATTTTCTTCTTCATGTTTTATTTGAATGACTATATATGTTACATTTATATTATGTGTAAACGTTTACACTTTTAAATAAAAATAAAACATATGATACAAATTCTTTTATTGCAAAAGCCATAAAAAAAAATATTTAACCCAACAAATTAAGCATCTCCTCCCAATCTCCCATTATCCCCCTCCCACTCCCTCAAAAAAATCTCGTTAATACCCCTAACCCTTTTACCCTCTCCCTCACAAAAATAAATTAATAAATGATTTCTCCTCAAAAAACTATTTAAGCGTCAATTATTATAGGAGGAATTGTGCTATAGGCCATAATTAGGGCCTTTATTAGTAAAATGTCCACCCTTCCCTTCCAAATTGGCAAAATGTCCACCTTCCTTCCCTTGCCCCCCCACGTGCGCCCCTTGTGCCCCCCTCCTGTTTCAGCACATTTGATTTCAGCAACTCCTATTTCAGCGTTTTTTTTTTTTCGCGCGTTGCTGAAACCGAAGTTGCTGAAACCAAAATTGCTGAAACCGAAGTTGCGGAAATTGTTGAAAATTGTTTTTTTTTTTTTTTTCGCGCGTTGCTGAAATCTAAGTTGCTGAAATCGGAGTTGCTGAAACCAAAGTTGTTGAAACTGTTGAAAATAGTTTTTTTTTTTCGCGCGTTGCTGAAACCTAAGTTGTTGAAACCGAAATTGCTGAAACCAAAGTTGCTGAAACTGTTGAAAATAGTTTTTTTTTTTTTCGCGCGTTGCTGAAACCTAAGTTGCTGAAACCGAAGATGCTGAAATTGTTGAAATTAGTTTTTTTTTCGCGCGTTGCTGAAACCGAAGTTGCTGAAACCGTGTTGCTGAAACCGGAATTGCTTTTTTTTTCTTCTTTTTTTCTTTTTTTTTTCACGCGTTGTTGAAACCGAAGTTGCTGAAATCGGAGTTGCTGAAACCAGAGATGCTGAAACAAGAGTTTCTTTTTTTTTTCGCGTCACCACTTCGACACCGGAGTTGCTAAAACCGAAGTTGTTGAAATTGTTGTTGTAATTGCTGAAATTAGTTTTCTTTTTCGCGTCAACGCTTCGACACCGGAGTTGCCGAAACTAGAGTTGCTGAAACGAAGTTGGTGACGCCAATGTTGTTAAAACCAAAGTTGCTAAAATCGGAATCGCTTATACCAATGATGCGGACAACAATAGAACAACCCAAAAATGATGCGGACAACAATAGAACAACCCAAAAATGATGTAGACAACAATTATGCGAACACATAAATTCACCAAGTAGAACACCCCAAAAATACACTAAAAAGATGCAAACAACAATATAAAATTTCAGCATTTCAGCATTTTCGCATTTCCTCGTTTCAGCATTTCAAAATCCAAATCAAGAATAAATTCCTATATGATGATGAACACCTTAACTAAAGTAGAGAGAGCTTTGATTTGATAATTAAACAAAAAAATGTTCACTATGATACAATTCAACATGCATTTTACGATCAACGATGAGGATCGGAATCGATTGATAAATAAAGGATAAAATCACCTATTTTTCCTTGCAAATCTTCGTCGCCCTCCAAGAGAGAGATTCTCCGATCTCCTCTTTCACTTTCCTAATGGATTCCACGTCGCGACTACAAATCTAACTAGATTTGATCCAAATTAAATCGATTAGATCGGATTGGAGTTCAAACGAGATGATCTCGGATCCATCTAGCCTTCATTTTTTTAATCTTCACTTGTGGAGATTAATCAATGACAGAGACACTCCAATAAATCCAACTATACAAAATTATAAAAAGAAAACCTCAAGGTGATGAACCAGGAGCCTTCAATTTTTTTTTATCTTCACTTGTCAATCGGCGGAACAAGGAGCGAATTGCGAGGCGGCGAATCGCGTGGCCACAGATTCGCCATCATCGATCCGAGTCCACCGTCGATCTCTCAAGGCGGCAGCAACAGATCCGGCCGTCCATGGAAGAAGATGGAGATCGAGCAAGGAGGAGGAGGACTCGCGGCAGTTGAATCGCTGATCTACGAGCGGATTCAGTCGCCATCTTCTCCGCCTTGTGCCTCCAGTCGCTGGTCGCCGGATTCAGGCGCCATTTTCGTTAGAGGAAGAGGAGAAGGACCGGGAGAAGAATCGGCATCGCCGGAGTCAGCATCGATCCACCGCCTCGCCTCCAATCTCGATCGCTTCACCTCCAATCCGGTGCCGACATGACAAAGGAGGGGAAGATTCGGCTTCAAATCTGGAGCAGCACCGCCGAATTGACTTCGCCGTCTCCGCCATGTTCAGATCTACTCCACCGACTTCAGATTCGCCTCCCCGATCCTCCATCGCCTTCAGATCTACAGGAGATTACAGGAGCGACTCAGATCGACGTTAGACACAATCAATCGGTGGCTTTGACCGCCATCTTCTTCTTCATCCTCCTCGCCGTTGGAATCGTCGTCGTCACAGTATAGAGATCGGCCGCCGAGACCACTGGTTCTTCTTCCCCTAATTTCAGCAAGTCAGATGGAGGGGGGGCAACCAGAGAGGATCGTGTGATTAAAAAACAAAAGGGTGGACTTTAACCTAATTTGGAGAGTGATGTGGACAGTTGTCCAATTTGGGCCTAAAAAATGGCCTCTTTGGCAAATTAATTCATTATTATATTTTTTTTCCCTATTGACTGTCAACATAATATTATTTTTATCTTTATTAATGTCTTTCATGTGTGAATTTTTATAATCAAAATTTTTAAAGTACTCATGACGCATAAATAGATTTATATATTATATAATATATACATAATCGTGTATTTTTATTTATAATATTTTTATTAATCTATTTTGATTCGGTTATGATTGAGCTCGAGGTAGTGGATACGGAGTATTGAAGATACAAAGTATTTTAGTTAAATATGGAGTATTGAAAAGTATATTTATAATCATGTTTATAGTTATATTTTTAAAATTTAATATTATGTTGAAAATCAAAAGGGAAAAGCAATTAAGTTAAAGCTATGTTTATATTTTCAAAACATACTTTATTATTGACAAGTGAAAGTATGTTTATCTTACACCTAATAGTGTAAGTGTAGATTTTTTCTTATTTTAAGTTTGAAATTGAAATGGGAGGAAGTAGTTATCACCGATAACTATTTATCGGAGTTGGGGTGATTCTGATTGGCAGTGATATCTTACATCACACCATGAAACTACTATTTAATTACTCCGTTTATAATTTAACTTTTAAAAAAATTATATTTATATTTGATACACTTATATTTAATTTTTTTTTTTGTAAACTTTTATCATTGAAAATTATTATTTAAAAATTGTATTGTATATTATATAAGTAAACAATAAAAATATTTTATAATATAATTTTTTATAATAAAAATTTATAAATATATAAATAAAAGTGTATAGAAAATAAATGGGGAGTATAATTTTATTTTGTTTTTCAAAGTTAAAATTAAGCAGGGTTTGTAGGTGGGGACGTCCAGTTGGAACCCTCGTTTGTGGACATGGATAATCAGTTCAGTTGAGATTCCAACTCATTTAATGGCATCTCTTTGTCCGTACTCTCTCTCTCTCTCTCTCTCTCGTTAGGTGGTGGACGCATTTGGTTTATCTTTTTCGAAATTCAGTAGTACTCTTTGTTCCCATTCGTAGCCAATTTTTACTACTTTTGGGATATAAAGGGTGCCAACTGCCAATGAAGAAATTCTGAAATTGACAATCAAAAATTTAAAAATTGTAAAAGGTTATGCACCAGCCGGGAATCGAACCCGGGTCTGTACCGTGGCAGGGTACTATTCTACCACTAGACCACTGGTGCTTTGTTGGTGCCAATGTATCTAAATTTTATTCATCTATAACCGATTATTAAATTCATTTCACATTAAAATTGGAAAATGGAAATTATATCAGGGAATAAATTTTTAAAAAACGGATCTGATAAATTGTGTTACGGACAGAGTACAATCATTTTTTATATCTATGTAGAGTTACTTTGGGTGGGGAAGAGGGGACGAGAATTTGAGGTTGGGTGAGAAAATTGTATCAAATAAAGATATTCCATCCGTTCGACAAAACATGTTATTTTAGAGTGTTATTTTTGTTCAAAAAAACTTGTCATTTTAGGTATTTTGCACTTCACTTTACACACTAGTACAAAAAAGCCCTTATACAACGGTTATTTTACAAAACGCACAACGGTTTTGGAACCGTTGCATCAGCCCGTGTGGTTTTTGAAAATACAACGGTTAGGTTTATCACAACGGTTCACTTAGACAACGGTTATAACCGTTGTGACAGATTCCGGATAACCGTTGTCTATGCACCTCCAAAATTGGTTCCGAATCATATTAAGCGGTTCTAACCGTTGTCAAAGGTCAATATAATCGTTGTCTCATGTTGGGATATCCGGTTTTAACCGTTGTCTAATCATACTTTAACTGATGTCTAAAGTGATCGTAATTGTTGTCTAGGTACATGTTAACCGTTGTCTAAGACAAATGAAACTGTTGTGTAGGTACATTAAAACCGTTGTGTACGTATATTGTAACCGTTGTCTATATAATTATTAATCGTTGTCTAAATTCAAAAATCATTGGCTAGATTCACTTAAACCATTGTGTAAGTAACTTTGATCCGTTGTCTAAGTAACTTTCAACCATTGTCTATGTAACTTTAACCGTTGCCTAAATACTTTATAACCATTGTCTAAGTATATTGTAACCGTTGTCTAAAACGTTCTAACCGTTGATTAAGCAACCATTAATCGTTGTCTATATTCTTTTGAACCATTGTATATAAACCTTTTAATCGGTGTCTATGTTCATTTGAACCGTTGTATATAAATCTTTTAACCGTTGTCGTTTCACATTAATGGCTCTCGTAATCGTTCTCTAAGCTCCATTAGCCGTTGTGTAATAAATTTTTTAATTTGAAAAAATAAAAAAGGAGTAACTTAACCGTTGTCTATTGTGAGTATCATTTGAAACCATATTAGCTCCTGTTACACACAAATTACACAATAGAACCACTGTATATTGATTTATCAAAAATATATATATATATATATATATATATATGTATGTATGTATGTATGTATGTATGTATGTATATGTCACAAAACATATGATCCTCCATCAGGACTACAAACCAAATAATAGTTGCTCAGTAAATTCAGAAGCAAATCATTCATAAAGAGACCCAAGATATCCCACCGCAAGATTAAAACACCTCTAGCATAAAATATTCAAATAGCTATATGGGAGAACAGTTCAGTAACAATTTGCTCTTCTTGTCCTCCCACTGGAGAATTGTCTTGTCCAGCTTCTCATACATGCAGTTTGCTTTTGTTAGCAGATTCACAACGCTTAACTTGTTGATACTGATAAAGGTGCTGAAATGGCGCTTGATTGAGGTAACCGGTGATCTAGACAATTTTCTGATATACAAGTTTATAATGTAAATGGCTTGTTACAAAGAAAAGTTGTACATACCATAGCTTGATCGTATCTAACTGAGCTCTTTCCTAGCCATCAGCACCCGATTCCTGTGCTCTAGGCTTGTATACTCTTCCGGTTGGAGGTGATACAATTTGTGGTAGTGGTTGTGGTGGGAAAGTGGGTATTTGTTGTGTCGATTTCTATCCTCCAGCTTTGAGTATCTTCCGAGTACTTGTTGCTGCCAGAAAATGTTGTTGTTCGTTTCATAAATGGCACTTGGCGAATGATCTTTTCGTTTGATTCAATTAGCTTTCATATGATCATGCAAACTTTACATTTTAAGAGCACACCTGGATATAATTGATTATTTCCATGTTTATAGATACTTGTATTATTCCAACAGAATGAAGAAATGTAAGAGGAAAAAGATACCTGATTAATTAAAATCCTGGCTTGAAGTCCATTTAGTTACACTACAAGATCCTTCTGTGCATCGTTACGCATGATGTCAAGGACACTGAATCACACATAATCACTGGGGCAAATGAGAACCTTGACAGATTCTAAAGAAAAGATCAAGACTTAGGATTATTCAGAATAAGAGGGATAGGAAAGAGAAGAGTTTTAAACACCATATTTGAACTGACCATCAGAGCATCAAACAATCATTTGCATGTAGAAACACGAGGATATGGTAAAATAACTATATTCTATTAAAAACTTATTAGTCCCTGCCAACTAATTCTAATTTTAGTTTGAGCTTTAAAAATAAGAATATACAAACCACTGATTTTACTTAGCTTTAAAAATAAGAATATCCAAACCACTGATTTAAGATTTGCTTCAATGCATGAGGGTGCACATCATAAGCTATTTCAGTATGAATTTGTTTCTCACCTACATGTGTCAAAATGAACTCACCTCATTTGAAAACTCAATTACCATTTATAAATTGAAACTACCTAATCCGAAACTGACTTACCCTACCTGAATCCAAATCTACCGAGCCTAACCAATTCCAATCAACTTGATTGATTTCTACCGAACCAAACTCATTCCATTCAACTTGATTGATTAGAAGCTCAATGCTTTTTGGTATCATCTTTGTTGACTATAACTAAGACTGAGTAAAGATTACCCTACTAAAGATAAGAGTAAATGATATCCATATAACATCAAAAGAAATTAAGGACTCCTTTAAATGGCAAGAGATAAATAACCTATACCTTATAGACCTTGACTTAAAGTGGATCACCCTGTTTGTACACTAGGATATAATTCAGAAAATAGGCATACTATAAATAATTACTCTGTATTAAGTAGTCAAGTGTATATAATAAACACACCCACGAAATTTAGGCCACATCATTTACAAGGGCATACATAATTTTACAGAACATTCATCCAAGTCAAGTGAATCACTCACTTTCTAGTTGCATTTGAACTATGAAATTTCCTAGGAAAATTATTAAAATAGTGTATACATTTTTAATGGCAAAAAAAATCAGTAAAATACTTCTAATAACAGTAATAAGTAATAATTCTTTAGCTTTCTCTCTCTGTCTTTTTCTTCCATCTTTAAATCTTCTCTTTAATTTTCATCAAAGCTAGTGACCAAATATAGCTACGACTATTTGAGGAGCATATATAACTTTTGATTAAATAAATAAATAAAATTTTGGAGGACATAAATCAGATGTTGGTTTTCCCTGCACAAACATAGCTATGAATATTTGAGCATATATTTGTCTCAATTCAAGCTTTATAAGAAAAATAACTACAACTATAAAGAAACTGATTATTCCACATTTAATTTGCATTTTATTTTTATTTTTTTTGTTACCAAAAGAGAAAAATTTTGCATTGAAAAAACTAGTAGCTTACATCATACCAAAGAGCACGGATGCGATTAGATCGATCCCCCAGATGCGATTGGAATCTGCCAAAAGCATTAGATCGATCCCCCAGATGCGATTGGAATCTGCCAAATCAAACCCTAACCAAACCAAACCCTAACATAACAATCACTTTTCCCCCAAATCAAAACCCTAATTAAATCTTATTTGAATCTCCAATTGAAGTGAAAGGGGTTGAAGAGATTACCTGACAATAGAGAAGTCCGGATCCAAGGAAGGTGTCTAAGATCTGCTTTCGCCGTCGGAGGAGCCACCGCCTTCGCCGCGCCACCGGACTTGGGAAGCCGGCCACGCTTACTCATCCCATTCACCTCCTCCGTCGAATTCAGACTCCCGCCAACCTCGGCGGTGGCAGAGAGCTTCTCAAAGATGGGGTGATAAATTTAGATCGAAACGAAGACAAGGTGGAGAGTTGTGGAGATTGTAGGAAGAACCGGTGACGATTTGGTGGTGTCGCGGACTCGGGGGTCGGAGTTGGTAGCGTCGGGAACTCGGGGGTCAAGTGTGGGCTGGCAGGGTTGCAGATCTGAGAGAGAATAAACAGTTGAGAGGGAGGAGGCAACTGAGCGAATGTGAGGAGGTGGTAAATGGGTAGGGTTATATCTTCCCTTTGTGAACCGTTTTATTTGAGCGCTTCTATATATATAACACCGGTTCTTCAAATATCCGTTGTCTTTTAAACTTGCTAAAAGCCGATTTTATTCAGTCTTAGACAATGGTTTTAATAACCGTTTTCTTTTAGACGTCTTCTATATATATAACAACGGTCTTTTAAATATTTGTTGTCTTTATAACGTAATAGACAATGATTATAATTGGTCTTACACAACGGTTTTATGAATCGTTTTCTTTGAGAAGTCTTCTCTATATATAACAACGGTTCTTTAAATATCTGTTGTATTTTCAACTTGCTAAACGAAATTTTATTCAGCATTAGACACTGGTTTTAATAACCGTTTTCTTTGAGATGTCTTCTATACATATAACAACGGTTTTTTAAATATTCGTTGTCTTTATACCTTAATAGACAACGATTATAATCAACCTTACACAACGGTTTTGTGAACCGTTTTCTTTGAAAAGTCTTCTCTATATAAAACAACGGTTTTTTAAATATCCGTTGTCTTTTAAACTTGCTAAAAGCCGATTTTATTCATCCTTAGACAACGGTTTTAATAACCATTTTTTTAGATGTCTTCTATATATATAACAACGGTTTTTTAAATATTCGTTGTCTTAAGAAGCTAATAGACAACGATTCTAATCGGCCTTACACGACGGTTTTATGAACTGTTTTATTTGAGAAGTCTTTTGTATATATAACAACAGTTTTTTAAATGCCCGTTGTCTTTATAAATACAAACACACCCAAAGACAACGGTTAAATTTATAACCGTTGTCCGTCCCAAAAATCTTTAATTTTTTTCAACATAGACACCATCTTTATAGAAACCGTTGTCTATGTGACGTCTTATAATATATATTTTGTACTAGTGACAAAAATACCCTTGACATGATTGATGATTTGTTAGTTGTAGTTTTCGATAAAGTAAAAAAAGAGGGTAATAATTAAGGGTAAATTAGTACATTTGTTAATTGCCTTAAAACTTGTGAAAAAGATTAAAATGAAATTGTTTTGCCGAACGGAGGGAGTAATTTTCAATATTAAGGGTCTGTGATGCAAAACGATGGTGATGTAGACAGGGACATCGAACATCGGATTCATGTAGAGTGGTAGAAATGGAGAGTTACATCGGGAGTCTTGTGTGACAAAAAAAAAGATTAGTTTAATAAACTAATCTTTAGTATATTTGAAAATATCATGTAAGTATGTAACACAATCGTATTTCACTCTTTTTATTATTGTTTTAACTAGATGTGATTTTATTTTATTTATTAAATAAATTTTCTATTTAATTTAGAAATTTATTAGTCAATCACGAACTAATGGAGTTTCAAATGAGGGTTGTTAACTTCACCCCTAATTTTTGCTAGATCCACCACTAACCACCGTATCTTGATACGATGAGTATAATGCGGATTAGGGAGGCCACCGCTGTATGCTGTGGTGGGATGGGCGTATGCCCATGGTACCCACCGTTGTATTGTACGGTAGGTACCCCGTCCTGTTCGTATCCCACCATAACTAGATGCGGTGTACGCTAACCACTACATAATCATGCAGTGGCTTAATTACGTTTAATCGCAGTCCACCACAATAAGTTACGGTGAATTTTCATTAATATATTAATTAAATAAAATGCCATTAGCATTAAGTAAATAAAATGTAATTAAAATTTAATTATAGGTAATTACCACCGCAATAATATGGTGGCTCCCTCCCATGAATGTCTCCTTTGCAAATGCCAACTACCACCGGCATCATCTCTTCCGGTCGGTTGTCCTATTATAAACGGTAGAATGAATAAAAGCACGTTTGAAGATTTTCTTGGAAAATCAAAGAACCAATTAACGAAATGAAGAGCAAACGAACTAACCCAACTAGGTCGGGCGATTCTAGTTAAAGCTAATTTAGCTGCCAAATCAAGTTATGCCATGTAGAATTTCATGCTCCCTGCAAGTATACATAATGACCTCAACAAACTTAACAGAAGTTTCTTCTGGAACAAAGACCTACGATATAAACCACTTATCGGGTGGGATAAAGTATGAAGACCGAAGAATGAAGGTGGATTAGGAATACAAAAGACAGAAAACATGAACAAGGCTTTGCAAATAAAACTACTATGGAAAATAATAGCGGAACCGCAAAATGAATGGGTGAAAATAGTGAGAGAGAAATACTTGAAGGAAGAGCTAAAGCCTCTGGGACTATACGAGGAAAAATAACACATCGTGGCAATAGGCGAAGTTGATGGAGATTAAAGAAGAATTCTGTCCAGGTCTTATTTGGCAGGTTGGTAAAGGAAAAACCATAAAGTTTTGGAAAGACAATTGGCTAAACTATGACACATACCTTTGAGAAAACAGTATATGTGCCATAGACAGCAGTGAAGAACAAGAAACGATTGACCAGTTCTTAAAACCAGATAAAACTTCGAATGTGGATAGATTAAAAGACTTCCTCCCTTTGGACATCGTTGAAAGAATCCTGGAAGTTCATATTCCCACAAATGAAATCAAAGAGATAGACTATACTGGAAACTAAGCAGAAACGGATGGTTTTCAACCCCGAGTGCTTTACACCATGTCACGCGAACTAGAAGAACCAACCCCGACCCACTTGGCTGGATTTGGAAAATTGACTATCCGCCAAAAATAAAAAAAATTCTATGGAAAAACCTACTAAACGGGACCTCAACGAAAGCCAGACTACAAAGTAAAGGAGTTCATGTCCCACTTGAGTGCCCACTCTGCAACTGCATTGATGAAGATGCTATCCACCTCTTTACCGAATGTCAAACTTCTTTATCCTTTATTGGAAGAATGGATAGACAAATCGAGCAAATAATCCATAACATGGACAAAGAAGACAAACCTTACAAGAAGATAATTACAAACATTTTTGCAAATATCTCGACAGAATAGAAATCGATCCTTGCCTTTTCCCTTTGGAGCATTTGGTCTATAAGAAACAAAATTCTATTCGACAACAATGACATTAGGAATCTGGAAGATTGGATAAATAGTACAAAACAATACAGGATAAGTTGGAGAAAAGCACAATCGGAGGAACAAGAAGATGACACACCCACTACAAGAGTAAAACCCACCAAAACAAAACAAAAAAAAAAAGAAAATTGTAAAATGGAAAATGCCCGTCGACGACTTTGTCAAACTCAATTTTGACGGGACTATGGTTGGTTCGGGCATTGTTGTCTCTGGGTTTGTTATTCGTGATAGCCAAGGGTCAATTCTTTCTTGTGGTGCCCGAGGCCATGGTAGGGTGTCTGTGGAGCAAGCCAAATGTATCGGTCTTTTGATTGGACTCCAGAAAGCTACGAAGAGAGGTTTCTCCCAGCTCGAGGTGGAGGGCGACTGCTTATTGCTGATCAACGTTGTGAAGGGGATCTGGCGGTGTCTTTGGGAGATTGAGATGATGGTATCGGATGCCCTCAGCTTTTGTCGCGTTTTCGAGAGGGATCCCTTTCGCACATCTTCCGCAAGGGGAACCAATTTGCTGATAAGTTGGCGCATATCGGTCTCTCTTCGTCGTTTGTCGCTGAGCGAGGTCCTGTTGAAATTGTTGACGTCGTCCGCCTAGACGCTTTTGGGCGATGGATCAACCGCGGTTGACCATCCCCAAATCCTTACCTTGTATAAAAAAATATAGAGTTTACTTTTCTTAAAAAAAAAAAAAGAGTTACTCAGTTACTCCATCCATCTCAAAAAATCATTAAAAACGTGTTGAATATTTAAGTGGGATAAATTTAAATCATTAAAATAAATAAATAAATAGATAAATATTTTTAGTATTTTTAGTCCATTAAAAAATGCATTGAATGTTAAAAGTGCAACGATTTGTCATCTCAATAAATATTATGAGATGGTGAGAGTACAAATTAGTTATAGGTGATTGCAATTAGTCGAAAATAGTTTAACTAGGGAATGCGTTACTGATTTGTGATTTGTGATCATCGATCGATAGAATTAGAGACCTAGCTTTGGAGGCGACAAGTTGCTTTTGATATTTAACAATGCTACTCGTATTAAAAATCACTCTATCACTGTGGTTGGCAGTTGCAAGTTGCAAGGTACTGTATCAATTAGTGTCACGTAAGTATCAGGGGAATCAATCACAAGTTGATTAAAAAATATTAAAATACTAATATTTTATTCATCTATTACCGTCATACTCCGTATTATTCCAGCATCGCATTCTCATTTTTCTTTAAGTCTTCCTTAAGCCGACGGTGTGTACCACTATCACAAAATTGTTGTCTCCTCTAGATATACTCACGCATAGCCTCCGGTGTCGAGGGCTTGTACGTCCATGTGGAGTTGTCTACCGGGACTGGTTCGCCACTTATACTTTCGTCAAATTGCAAAATCTCATGGGGATCGCCAACACCTGGTTGGATGCTATATGTTGAGATCGATCGGGAGTGTCGTGCATTTTCAATTCCAGCAATGTTAGGGGTACAAATTTTTGTGCATTTTCAATTCCAGCAATGTTTGAGGTACAAATTTCTGTGTTTGAAGAGAGAACTTTGAGTAATATGTCAGATCGTATTTAGAAGAAAGTGACATATTACCCAAGCTATAAAAGAAGACATTATCAAAAGGATTTTGGGATGGATCCATGATGGGGAAGATGGTGAAGAAAAGAAGTGGTGTATGTTGCTCTCTTGGTAATGATATGTATTTATAGGCAAAAGTGCTCCTATCAACTTCCACAAATTAACAAATATTTATTTAATAATTAATTATTTAATGTTCTTACATTATTTATTCTTCGAAAGTCTTCCATAATTATAATTCAATTTTTCGGATAATTTTTTGCATATTTATAATTGAAGAGAAATATTTTTTTTAAAAAAATATAGTCAAACATATTCAAAATTGATGTCTACATGTAGATAAAAATGAATCTAGTGTTGTGGTAATTTTTTTTTTTAGATATTTAATATCGAAATATGAATTTAAACATGTAAAACAAATTTACACAACACTAAATCACAACTGTCCACCACAAGCCACGTGGCAGCCATGTAGGCCCAGCCCAAGGGGGTGGGGGAGAGGGGCGACGACCTAGGGCCCGTACATTTTAAGGGTCTATAATAAGTAAATTTGTAATAGTAGTAATATATATACAAAGCATAAACAAATAGTCTAAATAGTCCAGTGAGTAGGTTTATGGTAATTATACCACATAGTTATAAATTTGAATCTAGAAATGGTCCCTTGTTTTTTTTAATTACATAAATATTTTATTAGGGGCCTTAATTTCTATTTTGCCCAAGGGTCCATGCCTCTCTCTACGCGCCAACCATAGTACGACACGTGTCACCCTTTGCTTCCCTTAGTGAGTCTAACACACCCTTTAAATTTGCAGTAGAAGTATCGAGACTGGGGGAGTATCTCCCTAGTATCCCAAAGTCCTTGTCTTCATTATTTTATTAATAAAACTCCTAGTATCGGTGCTTGTTTTTACACTGATAAATATGCCTTTAGTAATTTTGATGCTTTATCTCATACTCACGGGTATAAAGTTTTGAATCTTCATAAAAATATAGTCACTTTAAAAGTTTAGATTGTTTTTTTATGGAGCTTCACCTAAGGTAGAGTTTGGTTTTTTTTTTGGTATGATAGCCACCCTTAATACCCCTCTATATAACCACATACATGAAATTTTCACCTTGTACAACCCCTCGTTTAATCCTTTCGAAGTTATTGGATTCCCTCCTTTAATCCTTTCGAAGTTATTGGATTCCTTCTATTGTTCGAGAAACACCTCCCTTATTCCATTCCATGCCTAAGAGTAACTAGGACTCATTCAATCATGCCTTCATTTAAAAGAGTGCTTAAATAGCAACTGTGTTTACACATACTCTCCTGTGTCCTGGTTAGGAATCCCCGCAAGCATTCAGGGTGATCCTCAATTGAAGATAAAAAAAACCTGGTCTTCAGGGTGATCCTCAATTGAAGATAAAAAAAAAAAAACCTGGTCTTTGGTTCCTCGAAAAATTTGGACGAAGATTGCCATGTAACAACCGAGATAAAGGGTAAACGAAGGAACAGACACTCTAAATACCCAAACAGAATACGAGAGATACTGAATGCAGTACAAAGTTTTTGTGAAGCCTCAAATTCAATCAGTACTTGCACTACTAATTACCCTTTCACCCTAAACTAAAGAACTGCAAACAAAGCTCTTGCCATCACCAAAATTTCAATTTGCTATGCAAGTCCCTATGAGTCTCTTGACAACCCCCGCGTTTTCTTTTCCTTCCATGGGATAAAAAGAAAGAAATAAGCATAGACAAATGAAAGAACCGTTCAACAACATATAGCATGATAACTTAGCTTGCTCAGGCCAAAGCACGAGCAATCATCTCTTTGGTCCAAATTGCGGTGTCCCTTAGCTGGTAATCATCGGACTCCATGCACTCACCAATAAATTCAATATAGAATGTTCGGTCTTTAAAAAGGACCTTCAAATCCGGGCCCAGAGCATCTGCTAGATCACCTAATACTGCAATTGTAGCTTTGGTAACACTTTCATCCCTGAGACACAATAGAGTATATACAATCTTTAAGACAATAATTAATTCAAAGAATAAAGAGTGGCAAGGTGATCATAAATTTTTTACCTCTGTTTGTCCCTGCAAACAAATTCTATGAACTGCGACAGATGCCCAGCATGGGGAACCATCAGCCTGGGTCTAGAATCCTTGAATCCTTGCAGAATGCCAGAATACGCTTCAAAGATGCTCCGTTTCAGCTGGTTTCCATATTCAACCATCTCATCATCATCAGTTTCCATCTTCGCACAGACTTCAGAAGCACCTTGCATCATTGGTATGGCGTAAGCAAGATATTTCTCAAAGTGTTCTCCTACTGCAAGAGCAATATCACCAAAACATGAGAATATTGGAGGTTTCACGGATCTGTGCAGTTCCCCGCTGGAAAGATCCTTGAGAAGCAAGGTCATTATGCCATCACAATATGGCAAAATCTTATCATCCAATGCTCGGCAAATGTCACCAACAACACCAACAGTTATTGAACAAACTTGATATTCTTCAAAGTTCTGCAAACCAATCTCCAAGTACTTGTAAAACTCGGACATGTAACTCCCGAACTTTTCACCAGTGGCATAAGCCAATGCACCAATTGCAAGCATTGCCTCTTCGTGTACTGTTGAGCTATGACATGCAAAAACCTTAAGGAATAAGACCATGAGATGGTCTGAAACCTGGAAAATCAACTCCTTTGTTCCATCAGAACTGCTTAATTTCTGAATGATAACCTGAAGAACACCACAGAGAAGAGCTTGCAAGTCTCCTTGCTTTTCCCTATCATCAGATGAAAGAACTGGAAGCTCCAACGTTTGCCCCAACTTATTCATTATAAGATGGAGAAGCTGTTGAATAATGGTTGATGTTTCTGACAAATTAGAACACCGAACTAACTCATTCAAAGTTTCATAAGCTGCTGAACGCAGCTTGGAGTCACCCGCATCTGTTCTATCCGCAGCTGCTACAACAGAAGTTATAATTTCTGGGAGAAAGGGAGTGAGCAGAGATGAGTTCGGGCCCGCGTCCTCATACCCCTGAGCCAGGTAATAGATAGCCCCACATATTTTCTCTGCAACATTAGGAGCATCCTTTATACTTTCCAATAAGACACTCAGCACTGGTTGGAGGTTGGCATTGGTGATCACAGCAAACCCAGAACCAGGGCAGTGAAGTATCTCAAATATTCGACTCAATGTCCATGCAGTAGTATCCTTGACATGAATGTTAGCATCCTTTGTTGCCTTCAGTAGAAACGCAAAACCTGCTTCAACTAGAGGAGATAGCTTCTCAATACTAGGTCCTTCAAGGATGGAACCAAAAGCATACGTAGCTGCCTCACGACATCGCCAATCTGGACTTACTATATTAGCCTCCACAAAAGGCATGACAAGAGGCAAAATAGAATCTCCAACCGTCCTTGCAACAAGCCCAAGGCATGTACCACCCGCCATCGACAGATTCCAAATATTGTCATCCTGATCTTGATCCTCATCCTGCTTAAGAAGTGTCTCCAGCAGCACAGGCACCAGTGAACTCAAAGCCTTCTCAATGAATCGAGAATGAGGAGCCTCTGACTGGCCACTATCTGTATCGAATGCTTCTTGAAGTTCTGTCTCTTCATCACATATGGAGCTCCAGAACTCGATTGCTTGAAGGGCTACAGCTTCTTCATCCGCTTTGATTGCATTTGCACAGAGTACAAAAAGTTTTTCCATGTATGGCTCAAGACACTCATAGTACATTGAAGCAATTGCCACTAAACATTCTAATGCCGCCTGCCTAATTTGCACTTCTTTGGACAGTGCAGCTTCACAGACCACATTCATGATGTAGTTCCGCTCCACCTCAGTCTCAAAGTTGGTCTGCGCAAAAGCAAGAGCATTATATAATGCTGTAGTTGCTGCCAAACGGACTTCAACACTCTGTTCAGCAGGGCTCATGCCTTGAACCACAGCTGTAAGTATAGAGTTCACTTCAGCCTGTTCAAGTGCTAGGTGGGATATCTCCTCACATACGTATCCGAGTGTTTCCAGGGTTGCCTGCTTTAAAGGAGCTGGGCTATCCTGCTGTGTCATGTTGCTGAGCAATGAGCCAACTAGGTGAGGCCACTCCTTCCGAGGGATCTCAATGGATGCAATTTTAGCAATAACCTGTGCTGATGTGTGCCTTGCTTCCTGCGCAGTCGAACCCAGAGTCCTCATGAGCAAGTCCTTGATTTGAGATTTAATAGAACCATCAATTGTCAGCCATTGTTGGAGTAAATGCTCCTTCCGTGAAGCATCTTTTGCATCCAGTGTGTTCTTCAACACAATACCAGCCAACCTACGTGACTCAAGAGGCTTTTCATTGTTTGAAAGCTCAACTGATAACGACAACAGAAAAATTGGCAGATTTTGCTCCTGAAACTGCCTGAGATGTCCCTCAGCTTCATTCCGTGCATTAGCATCAGGAGACTGAGCAGAAAGAAGGAACTGCGTAATCTCCATGGCCATTTTCTTCTGGTGCTGCATCGAATTCATATTAAAAAAATTGTTAAAAATAAAAGATATAATTAAGAAGTCACAATTGGTAAACTTCATGCATTTTCATTCATAAGATTACCAAAAGAAAGTAAGAATGGATGGAAAGAATAGAAGGACAAGTGTTAACCTCAGCTTATCAAAAAGATCAACATGCAATGCAAATCACTCACTTCAATCCACAATAAGTTGAAATAATTTTGAATTTTTTTCACAACTATAAAATTCAACTTGGTACCACGGCATGAAGCAAAAAGGCACAATAACTACCAATTGAAGAAAGCAGATGTACATAGTTCCTATTCCTACATAAATATATTGAAGACCGCAGTAGCAACAACAGTCGGAAAAGGAATAAATGATTTAATAGGCAGGCATACAGATTTTCTTGGCTACGAAGGCTGAAATTCAGCAATTGAAAAAAAGAGAAATGGCAAGATATCAGTGGATTCATACAACGGATGCTCCTCCAATTTCCCAATCAGTTACCCAGCCGAATTACAACACTCCGCCCCTACAAGTCAAGAAACCCTTCGATCGAAAACGGAAGAACAAAAACCGTGAGAGAATCAGTTAAAATAACCACGGGAAACCTAGAATCCTAAAAAATGAAACCGGAACCACCAACAGAACAGCGAAACTCGCAACATCCAAAGCCGCAAAAGTGCAACACATAAGCTACAAACAGACAGTGAAACTCACAACATCCAAAAATGCTGAAATTAACCAAAAGTAAGGCAACAGAAGCATACCTTGTGAGCCTACAACCGCGGCGATTGCAGACAATGAACTAGGGCTTTAAAAAGGAAGACGAAGAAAGAAGCAGATGGAAACACGGAGAGAATAGTAGATGGAGGCCAAGCTATGGTGTTTCTGATTCTTACACTCTCTTCGGATTCAGAGAGAGAGAGAGAGAGGAGCGGAGGAGGAGAGGAGGGGAAAGGAAATGGTTTTCGCAGAGGTTTGAAGAAGGGGGAAGATGTTTTCGTGCTGCCCGGGCTGAGCGGCTGACCGCGGTCATCTACGATTTGAACAAAACCCTAATGTTTTGAAATATCCCACGAGTGAATGCTTTCTCGCACGTGCCACCGGGATAGTTTTCTTTTTGGTATAATTTTGTAAAATAGCCTGAACTTTTCAGAACTTTCAAATTTGTAAAAATCACAATACTAGTCATTTATATATATTGTGAATACTAGTCCTAACTCATAACTAATGTTTCTAAACAGTGCTAAAATCACAATAAATTTACTACAAAAATCTTCAAATAATCTGTAATTTGATTAAATTAGTTTACTTTGCAAGGTTGTACTGCATAGAGATTAGTGAATTTTAGAAATACCATTTTTTTTATTGGGAACAAGAAGAGATGAGTGAAACCGAAGAGAGAGAAACAGGAGCCCGGAGTGCCGGCAAATCTCCGACGAAAAAAAGCACATGTATGTAAGGCTGGGACCATCAGCAACCTTGGTGATGTTACCGCAAAGTCCGCAAAAGTGGGTGAGATGATGCCAGAACAACGAAGTATTGAAATCCCAAAGGAAAATGTAATGACAATTTTGGAGAGCCAGAGGAGCCAACTAGGTACACTCTCTGAAACATTAGGGAGCGACATTTGAGGGGAAGACCAGGAGCTACAAAGCCACTTTGATGGAAGGTGCAATTGTTGACTATGTTGTCACACATACGAATCCAATCTACCAAGCCATGGAATTGGAACAGGGGTATGCTACAGAGGACGACATTCCCCCGGAAACAGACGACTCACTGTGTCCTAGGATCACACTAAACAAGAGGGAGAAACAAGAATTATGGAAGCCATGACAAGACACGCTGATTATAAAACTATTTGATAAGGGCTCATAATATATGCAGTTGCATCGTCGACTATTACAAAAGTGGGTCTTGATTTGATACCAGGAACTATTACTTCATTGTTAGGTTCTCGAATCAAGCATATTACAACCATGTTTTGCTGGAGGGTCTATGGATGATCGGTAGACCTGGGCATGGCCCGGGCCGGGCGGGTTTGGGCCGGACCAAAGCCAAATTTTCAGCCTATTACACCGGGCCGGGCTTGGGCCAGGCCCGGTTTTTGGGCCTAGTGCCTTGCCCAAGCCCGCCCTCATTGTCGGGCCGGGCCGCCCAGCGGGCCAAGCGGGCCTAGCGTATCAAATTCATTTTTTATCCGAAATTGAACTAATTTTTTATTTAAAAAAGAGGCAAATCACAAATTATACCGATACTTTCAAATGTGAGGCAAATCTGGACACAATAATAGCGTATTGACAAATGCAATACAAAATTACATATATACCTAATAGAAAGTTATACATACAAATATGCAAAACAATGTAAACGTGTATATATGTGTATATAAACACACTGTAAGTATATATATATTGTAAATGTAAATGTATATGGGACATATATATACACACTGTAAGTGTATATTGTATATATATTGTAAATGTGTATGTGTCTCATATACACTGTAAATATATACATTTCAAATGTGTGTGTGGGACTGGACGGGATTTACGGGACGAGCCTGAGATTTGTGCCCACCCTTAGAAATTGTGTATATATTTTTATTATGTTATATATAATACTATATATAACTTATATAATTATATATATAATATTAATATATATATATAACCGGGCCGGGCCTATCGGCCCGCTTGGGCTTTACCCTCTGCCCAAGCCCGGCCCTCTGGGCCTACCGGGCCGGGCTCGTCGGCCCGCTTGGGCCAACTACTCTGTCCAAGCCCGCATATTTTCCCGGGCGGGTTGGGCGGGCCGGGCGGGTTGACCCATGTTTGCTCAGGTCTAATGATCGGTGATAACTTTTTAACGATTAGAAAGTGGGTCCCAAGGTTTGATGCGATGGTGGAGAAGATCACTATCCTAACGATTTGGGTAATGATCTCTATCTCCATATTGAGTATTTTCATAGGCGATTCTTAGGTCTAATCGGGCAGAAGATCGGTAAGGTTCTCATAATCGATAACACAACGACTAGGGTAGACTGAGGACAATTTTCCAAGATGAATGTAGAGGTTGATCTTAACAAGCATCTACTATCTATGTTCAAACTCGATGGGAGGGTTTGGCTAATCCAATATGAGAGGATACGTATGGTTTGTTTGAGATGTGATAAAGTGGGACATAATGCCGACCGATGTGAGGCTAGCAAGATAGGGTCTTCGGATGAAACTTCAAGTGTAAATGTCAATCACGGGCAGTCGGCAGGGATTACGGTTCAAAATTATGGCAGTTGGATGCACCCAAAAAAATTGAATCACCGAGACAAACCAAAACAACGCTTGATCTGAGTGGACATACCAATATGTAGGGAGCCGCCGGTGAGCACTAGACCAACCAGCAAGAGCGACAATCTGCTGGGAAAAGATCTCCGAAATCCGAGGCAGATGGGATAAGGCAATCTTCAAGATTTGCAATATTAGAAAATCAGGGGGAGGAGAGGGAAATTAGGAGGTCAATATTCATGGGGATTCAAATGGAAAGATTAACGTGGAAACGCGCCAAAAGATGGATGAGGATAAGGCTGAGAGCCTGAGACTGAGGGATTATTCCAAGTATAGGGGCCAAGGGAACGGAGGCCCAAAGTCTGAGCGTTTCTGGCCCATCGAAGACGCATATGGCTGAACCTAGTCATAACGTGCCCAACAAGAAACAATAGACTCAGAGCAATAAAAACCCTAAAATATTTGTAAAAGAATCTAAGCAGACCTCAAGCACCATAAAGAAACAACAAGCCACAAAGAAACCTACAACATAAACATTATTGATAAAATGTGAAAAGAAGTACATAACGGTTATTGATAAGACCCCAAAATAATTATTGGCAATATGGTTTTTATAAAATTGAACACAAGTCCTTCTCATTTAGACAATAACTACATATATGTCTAAGAGAATTCAAATTTATAGAGATTTGTGGAATTATTGACTAAAAATCACTATCTATTCCACAAACTCAAGGGTCTTCAAGGCCTCATTCAAATTTCTTGAGATGCATTAAGGCTCGAAAATCCACTTGTTTCTTGTTGTTTTTGGTCGATTTGTAAGTAGGGTTGCTCAGAATATGGCCCGACCCGAGAACCGAGCTGAAACCGAATTGAAAAAGTCGGTTTTGGGTTGGCCCGATATTTTTCGGTTTGGGCTTCGGTCCTTTAAATTCCAAAATTCGGTTTCGGGCCAAAAACCGTAACCGAACCGAAAAATTCGGTTCTGGCCCGAAAAACCGAATTTTTTTAATTAGCCCTAAGGCCTAATTTGCTAAAAAGTAAAAAACTAAAAGTAGTAGCGCCTCTCCTCACTCCTCTTCTAATTCGCTTTTCTTCTCCAGAGTGAATCTCATACACAAGCGCCTCTCCTCCTTGGCTCTCTCGACTCCCTAGCCTTGCCCATTCATAGCCCATTGTCGGCCGCACTCATACCGCAGCAGTAGCGAGAGAGACAGCTTGACACGCCGTAGCCAGTACGCCTAGTAGCACATACCGCAGCAGTAGCGAGAGAGACAGCCTAACACGCCGCTCCGCTATCGCCACGCCACCTCGCTCCAGCTCCTGCCCTCGTCGGAGTATCCGCCCTCGCCCAAACCCTTGCCGGAGTCACAAGCCGCCCAGCCGAAGGCCCTAAGGACAGGCGTTCGCTATCTCGATCAATAGAATCCCTTTCAAGATGGACCTGCTCCGTCACCTCCTCTCCCAATTCGATGAAATTCTTCGCATTTGGTAGCCTATACTTCTTCAAATTTTGATTTTTGAATTAGGGTTGGATATAGACAATTGTGCAATTCCTCATGATATCGTTAATTGTTCAAATTCAGTAAGGTGTACTCCACGTCTCCACCTTTATTTTTGGTAATTGATAGCAAAACCCATGAATTGTAGATCCTTCTACAACGATGCATCGTACACAGGCAACTCTCAAGATCGGTTTTTTCGGTCTTTTTCGGGCTTAGAACAAAAAAAAACCGAAACCGATGGATCGATTTTCGGTTCGGGCCTCGGTCTCCCCCTTCAAAAATTTTGGATCGTCGGTTCCAGCCCGAACCGTTTGAATCGGTTCGGTTCGGGCCGGTTCGAGCCGTTTGCGCCACCCTATTTGTAAGAGATTTCAATCAATCTATCAAGTTTAATGTAAGAATTCTCACAACAATTAGTTGTTTAGTTTTTGTAAATGAAAAGTTGGGGTTATAAGGTTTTTTGAAATTAAAATTGAAATGACGAAATTGATAGATAGTGGTTTGTGTTATTTTTTTTTATTGTTGTTGATTTGTTTGTTATAGGTATCGAACGATGAGTTGAAATTAAAATCAATTAAATTGGTTGATTGTTTGCAATTTGAGTTATGTTGCTATCGGATCTATTGAGATAGGGCTTGGTTGGATCTATTGAGGTTCCATTATGACCTTGACAACTATGAGTCGGCCAAAGAGATAGCCTCTACAATATCAGGCGAGGGTTTGAGGTTACCTCGGCAACCTCAACTGAGGTGATGTAACATCTTCTCATGGTAAAAGCAGACGCTGACTCTCGTCTCTTTTCATGCTTCATTGTTAATTTGTTGTGTTACTAAGTTAAATATTTATGCTAAAGTTCGGTAATTTGTGTTCGTGTTTCATAAATGAAAATGGAAAAAAGGGGTACATAAATACCTAAATGCATTGGCTCAAAGACAAATGCTAAGTCATCTAGGCTGCAATGGAGGAAACACGTGATGAAACCCAACTAAATGCAAATTTGGTTGGCGAGTCATTTAGGCCTGCAGTAGAGGAAACAAATGAAGACAACATATTATCCCTAACATCTAACAAACAACAAGCTAAGGAAAAAAAAGTCAGAAGGAAAAGATAAGGCGGTGATTAACCTAACACGGGTTGCCTAAACTTTTTGTCGCTCTATTCAATTATACCTGTTGAAATTTTTGTATATTATTAAGCCAAATCTCTTTTCCCTTGAAAATATCTTGCTTCTTCCTTCTTATAGATTGGTTAATGTTTTTCATTTTCTATGTGTTCAATATAATTTCTACTACTAGCACGATTGAAAAAGAGAGATATAGAAAGTCAAGTACAACCCTATTGAATAAAGTTGTTCATTCTTCCTTTTAAATCTCCCCCAAGAACTAGAGGTGGAAAAAATGGTCTTTTATTACACTCATGTATTTCTATTTGGCTATGGGAGGATGATGATAATTGATAGGTATTCCAATGGGGTTGGAGAAGATACAAATTAAAATGGAGAAAAGTGGTCAAATGAGTATGGTGTCATCAATGAAAACGATAAGCTTAAGAGGACAATGACAAGGAGACCGAGAACAATGACGAGGACAATGAAGATGATGAGGATGAGGAAGACGACAATGAGGAGACCGAGGAGGAGGCCTGGGGCATGAAGACGATGATGTCATGGGCAATTCTTAGAGTAGTTTATGAGTTTGTTCATTTCTTTTGAGCGTTAAATTGTGATTGAAATAACAATATTATTTTATTTCGACTATCTTATTGTCTTCCTCAAAATTGTATTGTTTTCATGTTAGTTTAGCAATATGATCTAGTGTGATTGGCTTAATTAATATGCTACTTGTCGTAATTTTAGCATTTTGACCTAAGAGAAGTAATAATATATGCACGTCTATTGAGCAATGTTGCTACTTTATATTCGTCAAATATAGTTTTTTTTTTACAGTAGGCAAGGAATAGAATGTCCTGCAAAAGCAAGGATCATTCTTGATCATCCCTAAGGATGATGTTAATAAGGTCCCCATGCAAGGGGAGATTATACAAATTACAACCGTCTCTATTTTTAGCTATATAATCAGCAGCTGCATTAGCTTCCCTGTAGCAATGTCGAAATTCGATTTCTTCAAAGTGTCTTCTCAAGTATTTGATCTCCTCAATAGTTCTGTAAATTTCCCAATCAGCTTTGACTTTGTCGTTTAACGCATCTACAACTTTAGAGTTGTCCCCTTCAATGATCACTTTCGTAACTCCTTTGCTGATAGCACGTTGAACTCCCAGGTAGAAAGCCTCTGCTTCAGTTTGAATAATAGAACCATTTCTTCCTTTCTGATGGAAAATGTCGATCACCCGGCCCGAACTGTCCCTAATGATGCCCCCAAAGTGACAATCGTTAGGGGCCCTAACAGAGCCATCTACATTAACCTTATAGATGGCATGAGGTGGCTTAGTCCACCTAGCACCTTTCCGTCTTTGTTTGCTCCCTTTCTGTTCTTTATTTCCTTTAGTTTGGTTCCAGTCTTTTACCTTTTGTTTGATACTATGACTAATCGAGAGGAATGAATTCACATTGTGATTGTTAAAGATAATGTTGTTTCTCAATTCCCAAATTGTGTGCCAACAAAAGCAGAGTTCTTCGAAATTTGAATTATTATATTTGATGTCCATGATGTCTTCTTGGATAGATCGATCCTTTTTTACATTATTAAAATACTTACCAGCTAAGTATTCGTACGAAGATATGATATATTTTGAAACAGGACAGTCTAATAGAATATGGTGTAAATCTTCGTGAGCACCTTCACAGAGTATACATTGAGATGGAACTCTATTGAAATGTTGATTAAGTCTTGCTTTGGTTGGTAGTCCTTCAATCATTATCTTCCAAATAAATGTCTGGATTTTGGGAGGTAGATTAAGCTTCCAAATCCATTTGAGGCTATTTGGAGTTTGGGAAGTAGGGGGGCTCTCGATCTTGTACGTTGACTTGGTCGTGAAATCACCGTTAGTTGTAAATCTCCAAATCAGTCTATCCGGAATATTGCGAGTTGGAATTGGAATTTGGATAATGATTTGTACCAGATGGGGAGGAAACATTTGTCTTAATAGAGGTATATTCCAGCATTGTTGATTGATAATGAGATTTGAAACTTTTAGATTAGGATCGTGATTTCCTTGGAAATCTTTAAGCGAGCAGTTGCTAACCCAGTGATCCGACCATACATTGATGGTATGACCGTCCCCCAGGATCCAGAAGAGACCTTTACTGAATAATTCCCTAAGATGGAGAAGTCTTCCAAATTGCCAAGACGTATTGATATTGTTAAATTCGAAGATTGTTTCATTACGGAGGTATTTTTCACGAATTACTTTGACCCATATATTGGTTGGATTAATGATTAATTTCCATAATAGTTTTAGCTGTAAGCTGATATTTGTGGTTTCTGCTGTCTTAAGCCCCAGACCACCCTCTTCTTTAGTTTTGCAGATTTTATCCCAGCTAATTAAAGGGTTATACCGTTCTGAGTTGAGTTTATTCCAAAAGAAGTTCTACTCATATTCGTCAAATATAGTTGAATGACAATATAACTTGATATAAGTTCTACTCATACAAAGATTTACACAATTTAATAATTGGGATAAAGATGATTACAAATGAAATAGATAATAATAAGCTAATTTTATAGCCACTGGCAGAGCATGTGATATAGTATTAAAAACACATTCAATGTAGAGCGTATAACTAGTAGGATTGTCATTAATTAGCAAAATGCTTTAATTAACATAAACCCCCTTATTTAGACCTGTCAATCAGGTGATTTGGGTCGGGTTCGGGTCATTCAGATCCCAGGTAAATTGTGTTTCAGATCAATCGGGTTACTGGTTATTCCGGGTCAATCAAACGAGTTTCTCCCGGGTTTGGATCGAATCAATGGGTTAAAAACTCAAACTTTTAAAGACTTTTTAAAAATATTATCAAAATTAAATTATACTATAAATATGTCAAATTAAATCAAATAATAATATTATAATTAAATTTATAAATATTATAATCATAATGAGGTTGGTTCGGGTTTACCCATCTCTTACGGTGTTAAATGTTAACAAATCTGGATTGTTGATTGGAATAAAATCAATGGTGTAGATTAATCTCAATTTTTAGACTTTTTACTTAAAAAATATATGGGTCCCACGTCATTTTTCGGTACCACTCTGTTTATGGCGCGTGTGATGATTGATGAAGAAATGCAAACCTATATGGCCAAGAGACGACGTACTGTGCGGTTGGGGCCCATCAAATCAATACAGAGTATTAATTTTGCCATTTTTTAATGAAAGGACATCCATTAGTTGAGTGTAAAAAATACACTTCATAACATAAAAACAAATACTTCGTACGTGGTTTACTTCCAATCATGCAATTATACCTATGAACAATGTTGACAATACTTATAATTTTTACGAATAATTCTAAATATATGACAATTCGTGCAAAAAATTATTTATGAATTTATCGACTATTCGGCAAGTTCAAAGTCACTATTTGTTGACAATAAGGAGTTATTCATATGTATGTGGTTAATTAGATGTGGGTTTCTTGAAATTCAAACTCTGTTTAAAATTGTTCATGAATTTATCGAATATTTGGCAAATTCAGAGTCATTATTCATTGATAATCGGGAAGTATTCATATATATGGGGGCAATTAGATGTAGCTTTGTTGAAATTCAAGCTCGTGAATTTATCAACTATTCGGCCAGTTCACATCCACTATTCGTTGATAATTAGAAATTATTCATATGTACAAGGGCAATTAGATGTAGATTTGTTGAAATTCAAACTCTGTCTAAAATTGTTTATGAATTTATCGACTATTCGACAAGTTCAGAGTTACTATTCGTTGATAATAATGAATTATCCATATGTATGTGGGTAAATAGATGTGAGTTTCTTGAAATTCAAACTCTGTTTAAAATTGTTCATGAATGTATCGAATATTCGACAAATTCAGAGTCATTATTCGTTGATAATAAGGAATTATTCATATATATGGGGGCAATTAGATGTAGGTTTCTTGAAATTCAAGCTCATGAATTTATCGACTATTCGGCAAGTTTAGAGTCATTATTCGTTGATAATTAGAAATTATTCATATGTACAAGGGCAATTAGATGTAGGTTTGTTGAAATTCAAACTCTGTCTAAAATTGTTTATGAATTTATCGACTATTCGGTAAGTTTAGAGTCATTATTTGTTGATAATAAGGAATTATTCATATGAATGATTACATTGAAATATATATGGACGAATAAACCTTAGTAATCGATCGAATAATATATTATTCATAGAAAATTTCTTCACAAAAATTAAAGGCCCATATTTTGATGGGGAGTAATTTTGACGAGGAGTAATTAATCTCATTGTAAAAAAAGAAGAAGAAGAAACGGAATTATTTAATTATTCGCATTGGGGCTTTTGCCAACCATCAGGTTCAATTTTATGTTTAATTATTCGTATTAGGCATTTTAAAAGTCTGTGTTGCTATGTGTGATTTCTTCCACTACTCCTCAAAGTCGAAATTAACAGAAGAAAACTAATTAAGGAAAACTAATTGGGTGGGTCATGATGAGGGTGGTGCACGCACATGCCCAGGCGGATGAGGAGTAATTTTGATGGGACCCACATTTATATATATATATATATATATATATATATATATATATAAAATAGAAAAATCAACAATTAATTTCAGCCTTCCATTTTCCCTCAATCAATGGTCCATATTTGTTAACATTTAACATCATAAGAGGTGTTAACATTTGATCCATCCTCATAATAATAATATTATATTAGTATTTTAAACATAAAAATAATATTTATATAAATAAGTGTTCTAAACATACTATAATTATAAAATATATATGTTATTTGACTTATGAGTGATCTTAACGAATACAATTGCGTGATGAATCTGTGTGGGGTCAATCTGGTGCCTATGTGACGTCTACATGGTGCTGACTCACTAGGGCGATTTTGACCCAACAGGTCACCAGATCTCGACCCTAAAAGTCCCAGGTCATTCGGGTTCGGGTCGATTTCGGGTCCCGGGTCTAAAGCACCAGGTTCAAACCTGTAAAATTATCGGGCGTATAGGTCAGGTTTTTCGGGTCAGGTCATGGTTTGATAGGTCTACCCTTATTGGAAGTCAACAAGCATCACCAAGAGTAGATTATTCCAACCAATCTATCACTTGTAAGGTTTTAATTGAAATGGTTTTTACCAAGTTTTTTGGATTGAAATTAGGAGTTTTTTTTAGTGTTTTAAATAAGAATTGAAACTGATTGATTTGTGTGTTGTTTGTTGGTGAAAGTGTGTTTTGAATCGAAATCATAGGCTTTTGTTAATTGCTTTCGATTTTTCAATTTCAAAATGCTATATAAACCATTGATCGAGGTGGCGGATTTTCAATATCAATATGACATAAAACCTATGTGAGGTGGCTCACAAGTGTCGACCAAGATCCTTATGTTTGCTTGGTCTGTATAGCCAACCTTCTTTATGGACCTCATTGAAGGCAGCTTAGGTTCTTGCTGGACCTCATTTAACGCAATTGCTACTTACTGCACTATGAGATCATTGAAGGTAGTCGAGGCTCCTAGTGCAACACTATACAATATAAAAGCATGTTTGAGAATCATTTGAGTGAAAACTACTCAGTTTCGATGCACATCTTGAAAGCTAACGTTGATTTTGTTACTTTTGGGCCCAAAAAGTCATGGAAAATTTTTCACCCTAAAATACTCAATATTTATGCACACCGATAATGGATGCTAATTTGGTAACTTTTGGCACTAAAAAGTCACAAAAAGCATTTCGTACATAAAACTCTTATTATGTCTTGAATCGGTAAATATATAGATATGGTGACTACCATACAAAAGGACGTGGACCATACCAAGGGTCTTGTGTGAAATAAGGCTCTAAACCCAAAATGGCCCCTCCCAAAAAGAACTAACCCACCACACTATAACTGCACCTATTAGCTCTATCGCCCCTATACAAAATTTACCCCCTAAGCGATTTACCCCAATATATTTCTACACCAACGAATGTCCTTGGGTGACTTGCACTTACACCTCAAGGCAATCCGTGTCTTACATGCCTTTATGATGCTTCTAGCATAGGCTATTAGTAAGAACGGCTCGCCCTGAAGATGACATGGTTTCTAGCTTGCCATGTAAAGTATATAAAGGTTGTAAAAGCCATCGGCTTCACCTAAAACGTACACCGGGGTCTTCTACACAACCTTTGCTTTCTTAGCAAACCAGTACAACCCCTCTTCCAAAGACTTAAAGTTTCTTTGAATGCCATTCCAAGCCTAGCTAGACCTGCTATTGGATAGCGTTGATGATCGGGCACTTGAACCATAGATGGTCTTCTATTTCTTCTTCAAGATTGCAAAACACACAAGCCGTTGCGGAGGGACCTTTCCAATGCTTAATGATTCGTCCTATTTGAAGTCTGTTATAGGCTGCTAGTTAGACGATACAGGACCACTTCTGAGATTGCGCCCGCTTCCAAATCAAGTCGCCTCAACCGACCAGGGGATTCTTAGATCTGACCATCTCTTAGATTTTTTGATGCAGTACGACACGCGATGACTCCTGGTGACATTGAGGACAACATGAAGGTGCCATTTGATGGTCCTATCACTCGTGCGAGGGCTAAGAAGATTCAAGATGCTACCCAAGCACTTATCATTCGTTGCCAAGGAGCTAGGGAGCAAGGATTCAAGCCACCTTGGGTCGCTTTGCCCAAAACCAGACCACCAGTCCAAGAGTTGAGCTTAAGACCTCAGTCCAAGCTCATGAAGGTGAGGCCCGACCAACCATGAAGGCCCATTTCGTGCCTCCTCATAGGAGGTGAGGATGGCTTATCAATTTCTATTTAACGTACGTTCGAGTCTTTAGGAAAAGGCAGATTGAAATATAGAATTGAGGAAACCCTTTGGCTAAAGGGTTCTTCAATCATCAATCCAAACACTTTGATTCATACTTTCAGTTTGTTCTTCATCCTTTTAACCATCCAAACAATTACCTTTCGAAACCCTAATCTCAAACACATCACAAAATACAAACATAAATTCCTGCAGAAAACCGTTGCTAAACACAGACACCACCGTCGCTGAAGGGAAGCAGGCTCCGTCGCAGAACCAGCACCTGGACACAAGCGGCGGCCGCCCCTTGGCCTTGCAGCGGCCGCTGCATATCCCGCGGCCTACCCGCTGCAATCCCGCGGCGTCCGTGCCTCCCTCCGTCACTTCTCCTCTCTTTCTGTCGCTATTGCTGCGTTTGTAGTTGCTGAAATTTCCCAAGTGTAATCTGTCACCATAAATCAGATTTTAATCACTTGTTTAATTTGTTCCAAAATCAGGAGATATCAAAGAGCATTGTAAGATCGGGCAAATATATGGCGTGGTTCTTGATCTTGAGCCCACGGGCGAAGGATCGGGTATCCCAAACGTATCATTTTCTTACAAGAAAACATACCTTTTTCATTCAGCAGCCGGGTCAGGGTCAGTACGGGTTCCTCCTGTCCTTCCCCGTCCATTAGAAGCTTTATCTTATCCCTCACCGTGAGCAGCCCCATCTAAGCCCAAGTGGCGTCCGCCTTTAAAGCTACATTTCATATACTCTCGTCTCGGATATGGTTTTGGCCACACAATCTAACCAATATACTTGGTCGTAGGGTTGGGGTTTTGGTCTGGACCGGACCCGAAATTCCGGTCGGATCCAAGACCAATGGACCGGAAACTCTAGGACCGTGGATTGGACCGAGACCGGGATATATGGTCTCGGGTTTTCCAGTCCGCGGACCGTTTGGACCATTTGGACCGGAATTTACAATAGCTTTTTTTAATTATGTAAAACATCCCTTATTATTTTTATTAAGTCAAACAGCCCCTGTTTCTAGCAGTGAGCAACCTTGTCTTTTTATTATGTAAAACGACCACTGAATGCGAAAAAATAGCTTCTGCACAACCCTAATTCAACTATTCAAGTAAAGTCCAAAGACTATAAAAATGAAAACACACATCCATTTCATTCATGGTTCATCCATTCCATGATATCAAATCCACAAAAATACAATGTTTAAAAGTTAAAACAATGACAAATCCAACCCAACCTTCAACTTACAATATGATTTAAGTTTAAACTTCAAGCAAATAAATTAGACCTGTCAAAACACAACCCGACCCGGAAAACCCGACCCATACGCCAGGTAAATTTAGGGTCAAGACCCGGTTTTTTCAACCCGAAATATTTTTTTTTGACCCGAACCCGAACTACCCGGTAATTTTCCGGGTAAACCCATTTCGGGTCTGGGTCGACCCGGTTTTTTTTAACTTTTTTCTCTCCATCCCACAGTTCTCCACCTCGTTATGTCATCTGTACGTTTCACCTTCAACTAGCGTTCTTCGACTTCGAGTCTGCAAGTTCAACCCTAACTGTGGTGCCCCGTCGTCTTCAACCCTAACCTTGTGCTATGTCGCTGTCGTCCTGTCGCCGTCATTCTAAGTAGTTGTTTCATTCAATTGATTTGTCGTCGTCTTGTTCATCAAATCTGTCCGGGTAGGTCGGTTTTCATTCTAATTTGTTGTTTCTTTCAATTGATTTATTGTTTTGTTAATTTCATTCAATTGATTTGTTTGTTGTTCGTGGCTATTTGTGATTTCGCTCAATTGATTTGTCTTCATGGAGGATACTTTGTCCTACAATGGCCTAAAAAACAGAGAAGGAGATACGATGTTTATATTAAGGAGAGTCTAACCTGGCATCTAGACCTGTCAAACGGGTCATTCGGGTCGGGTCACTTCGGGTTTCGGGTAAAACGGGTCTCGGGTATACCCGGGTTGACTCGAACCCGGGTTTGACCGGGTAAACGGGTTCTTCGGGTCGATTTCGGGTTCGTCAATTTTAACTTTTTGCAATTAAATTTTGCGATAAATGCGATAAATAAAAAATGTTAAGATAGAATATGGACTAGCAAATGGTACCATAAATCACTTACCCAGTATAGGAATATTGTATTTTCATATGTAACAAATTCATTACTTTGAAAATATGAAAGGGGCGTCATTTTGTACAAATTGTTGATTCACTCTTCGCGAACCAAAACTATGATTCCCCCCCCCCCTCCTAATTGTCAAACACTGTATCCTGATTTCATGCAAGCCACAACTTCTAGTGTTAGTTCTTTAGGCAGTTTGTTTCTATTGGTGTTTATAGACAAGAAGAAGGAACACTCTTGACTCGTCCATGGTTTTATAGCACATTTTCTATCTATAATTATTATTTGGATTAAAAGATGCAAGGAGGTAAAATGAGTTTATATAGGAAAAATTCATGTATGGCTGATGGCTCTATGTTTTCACCTTTTCCCATTCTGTAATGCTTGACAAATTATCATTTTCCATTTTTATTTCAATTTTATTTCCTTACTTCTTAATCTTAGCTTCATGTTTATGGTTTGTTATCTTCCACCCCTTGTAGATCATTTCCATAATCGAATATGGTTCTATTATTTTTGCACGGTCAAAGTGTAAAACTTCATCATGTTGAAAAATTTGCACAATTCAGTGGTCATAGTACTTGAACTGGAGCTAATGCCTCTATATTTTCTCACATCATAACGGAAGGGGAGAGTCTTTACAAAGATATTCTCCAGAAATTGGTGTACATAATTCAATTGTCAGAAATGTAGATTACTCCATTCCATCAGATGTCGGGTTAGACCCTCTTTAATATAAACATTCGTATCTCCTTCTCCATTTTTTAGGCCAACTGCAGGACAAAGTATCCTCCATGAAGACAAATCAATTGAGCGAAATTACAAATAGCCACGAACATCAGACAAAACAATTGAATGAAATTAACGAAACAACAAATCAATTAACTGAAACAACAAATCGGAATCAAAACCGACCTGGCCGAACAGATCTGGTGAACGACAAAACAAGAACCCTAGAATGACGGCGACAGAACAACGGCGAAGTAGCAGGTTAGGGTTGAAGACGACGACGGCGGCCTAGATGGGCGGCGACGGGGCACCACAGTTAGGGTTGAAGACTTGAAGTCAAGAACGCTAGTTGAAATTGAAACTTACAGACGACAGAACGAGGTAGAGAACTGTGGACTAGAGATAGAGAAGAGGTAAAGAGGAGATTAAAAAAAAAAACGGGTCGACCCGGACCCGAACCCGGTTTACCCAGGAAATTACCGGGTAGTTCGGGTTCGGGTCAAAAAAAATTCCCGGGTCGAAAAAATCGGGTCTTGACCCTGAATTTACCGGGCGTACGAGTCGGGTTTTTCGGGTCGGGTTGTGTTTTGACAGGTCTACTGGCATCTGATGGAATGGAGTAATCTGCAGTACCGTGGAAAAGGGTTATAGGGGACAGTAGAGAAACTGCATTTTGACACTTGAATCCTGTACAACAAATTCTAGAGAATATTTTTGCAAAGACTCTCCCCTCTTCCATTATGTTGTGAGAAAATATAGAGGCATTAGCTCCAGTTCAAGTACTATGACCACAAAATTGTGCAAATTTTTAAACGTGATGAAGTTTTACACTTTTACCTTATAAAAATAGAACGATATAAACCTCGATTATGGAAATGATCTACAACGTTTAACAAGTTATACCTGCAGAAAGGGGTGGAAGATAACAAACAATAACATAAAGCTAAGATTAAGAAGTATGAAAACAAAAATGGAAATAAAAATGAAAAATGACAATTTGTCAAGCATTACAAAATGGGAAAAGGTGAAAACATGTGAAGGACACCCTGCTCCCCTCTTGCTTCTTTGATAGCTTTCATCTGGGAGACACTCCAAGTAACACCCTGCTCCCCTCTTGCCTCTTTCATAGCTTGCTCAATGAGAGCACACGCAGCAATGAGCCAGGACATGTAAAGAAACAATTTTTGAAGTTGTTTAACGAGTATACAAACCATAATGTTGCTCAAGCAACCAGAGGAAGCATGAACCCAAACCAAGATCACCATAGGCAGATTTAGAGGGGGAAAGGAGAGCATTCGGCCCCCTCCCTTTCATCCAATGAATCACCTATATTTGTTCTACTCGTCGCTAACTTCATTTTGATATATTATACGTCTCAATCTGATAGCCGAGTAAAAAGTTATGAACGTTTGAAAGTTAAACACAATTAATGACACAATTTTAAAATAAACACTCACCGTTTTGAACAAAAAAAAATTGTGTGTTTAACTAAAAAAATATTGTCTTAAACTAAAATATCATCGTTTAATCTAAAATATTATAGTTTTGGTACTCTAAACTATAGAAAAATCTATCAAAGAGTGAATCAACAATTTGTACAAAAAGACGCCCCTTTCATATTTTCAAAGTATTGAATTTGTTACATGTGAAAATACAATATTCCTATATTGGGTAAGTGATTTATTGTGCACTTTGCTAGTCAATATTCTATTTTAATATTTTTAATTTTATCACGCTTATCGCAAAATTTGATTGCAAAAAGTTAAAATTGACGAACCCGAAATCGACCCGAAATGACCCGAAACCCGGTCAAACCCGGGTTCGAGTCAACCCGGATATACCCGAGGCCCATTTTATCCGGAACCTGTTTTACCTGAAACCCGAAGTGATCTGACCCGAACCCAACCCGAATGACCCGTTTGACAGGTCTAAAATAAATCCATAAAAGTTCACACTTAAAATCACCAAGAGCAAATGTTGAAATTTGTAATCAATTAATTATCCATTATATTGTCTTGAGTTCTTGTGTGAGATCACCTGGAAGAAGGTAAAGCAAACACTCGGGTGAATAAATTGAATAATTATACTTAATAGAACTAACCATTTGAATACCCTCTTAGCCTTTTTAAATAACAAATTTTTTGTTAAATTGAGAATTTAACGCCTCCTTAACTAACAAATTGTGGCCAAATTGAATCTAGGGTTGTAGTTTACTAATTTTTACAAGCACAAATTGAAATTCCTCCTACAATATATACACAAAACCTAGATCTAAAAATATTAAAGAACAAGTTGAACTTTCCGTAACCCTAGATTTGAAATTGGGACAAGATTCTTAAATCTTAATCTTGAATGTTTAAGTCTTTAAGATTTCTCCTAATGTAGACTAAAATTGACATTAATAACAACCTAAGATCCGAAAAGACTAAACGAGAGGGGAGAGAAAGGCCTACTGTGGTGTGGGCGAAGGGATCCGGCGGTGGCGGCTGAGGGGAGAGCGAGACTGAAGTGAGGGCCGACTGCGAGAGGCTGAGAGACGAGTGTGCGAGGTGCGAGCGAGACTGAATCTGAAGCTGAGAGAGAGAGAGAGAGAGAGAGAGAGAGAGAGAGAGAGAGAGAGAGAGAGAGAGAGAGAGAGAGAGTGCGAACAAAGAGGCTGAGAGAAAATGGCGTGAAGACAGTAAGGAGTATAAAGCGTGAAAGAGGCCTGAACAAAGGAGTAGGTTAGGGTTAGGCACGTCTTTTTTTTTTAAAAAAAAAACCCAAACCCGGTCTAATTTTGGTCCGACTCGAAAATTTCGGTCCGATCCCGGGTTTTGACCGAAATCCGGAATTCAGATTTTCTTGGACCGTGGACCAGACCGTAATAATTCTGGTCCGATCCAAGACCGTAATTTTCGGTCTGGTCCCGGTCCAATTACGGTCCGATCCAATTTTTGCTCAGCCCTACTTGGTCGTTGTAAGATAATGTCCCCAAGTAGCTTGGCATGAACACTTTTATTCCAAGCTAGGATCTCATGTATGTCCAAACCCCCCCCCCCCTCCTCCTCGATTGGTTTTGTGATGTCCACCCAGACAACTAGGCATTTTCTCCTTTCCTCCGTGCCATTCCAAAAAAGCGCTTGCATAGGCTATCGAGTTTGTCTATCATCCCTTTCAACAACATGAATATTTGGCTCTAGAAGGACAACCTTTATCAATTGTAATCTACATGCGTACAATAGGTTTCTCGTAGTCCAAGAATGCACATAGCTTACCACCATATCGAACAGAGCTTTGTATTCATGAATCACAATTTTCCCTCGAATAGAGAGGCATACCGAGGTACTTGATAAGGAAATGATCAACAACAAAACTGAGCTACTGAACTAGCTGGTTTGTGAGTGCAGTGCAGAAGAGGCACCCACAATTTACATTGGGCTCTTGTTTTCGTTTGCTTTCAATCCTAAGGCATCAAAGAATTCGCCGAGACAACTCTTTATGAACAAATGGATCCCAGGTTAGCCTTGCAGAATATAAGAAGATCATTTGTGAAGGCCAAGAACACAAGGCCGAGTTCCCAAAATCTAGGGTGATAGCGGAAATTTCGGTCTCTTATGGTTGTATGTAGCATACATAAAACGATGATGTAAAGGAAGAGGGGATCTCCGAGTCTTATCCCTCTCCCACCCTTGAAGAATCCCTCAGGGGAACCATTTATAAGTATTGTATTACAAAGGCATTGTGACGCATTCCATGATCAAAGCAATCACTCCTCCGAGAAGTTCAAGTAGCTCAGAGTAAGTTTAATAAAGTATCAACTCAAGTAGTCATAAGCCTTTTAGAGGTCAACCTTGATTGTAAATCTCGGTGAGATCCTCTCTAACTATTTTTAACGCAACTGCACTATTGGAGCAACTGAGCAAGCGATCTCCCCGGCACAAATGTGCTCTCATTATGTCTTATACACTATAAAACATGTTTGTAACACATTTAAGTGGATATTATTCGGTTTTTATGCACACCAAAAGTTGACACCGATTTAGTAAATTTTTGGCCGCAAAAGTCACGGATAGCTTTTCACTCAACAAATTCTCATTATGTCTTATACGTTGTAAAAATTGATTAAATATACATAAATTAACACGAAAAGGGATGTCAAATCAAGGGAGAAAATGCAGTAGTTGATGAAAAGTAAAGGCCAAAGTGCCAAACCATGGCAAAAAAATGGAATTTTTTTTTTAAAATATTCAAGTTTTACAAACTAATTACCACAATATTCAACCTTTCAAACTATTTTCAAAAATATTCAAAGCTTTCAGCTTTTTCTTTTTAATTTTTCAAAAGACACCCGTACTAATATTAAAATTATAAACTTGGTCTTTAACTTTCTAGTTTTCGACAATAATACTCAGGATGCAATATAGAATACTTATAAACGACTTTTGGTGGTACTAACTACTATAATCTACTAACTATATTAAGAATAATGAGTTTTCTGTGGTTTCAATCCCACCATGCTCTGCAATTAAAAACTTAAAGATAGAGAGGTTTGACCGATACCTGAACTTAGTTACACTGGACCACCGGCGTTCATGTAGCTTTCGGTTTTCTAGAGGTGGCTAACCTTCAACCAGGCATCCCTTAGTCCAAGCATAGCATAGATCTGTTTCGTTTCCTACCTCAGACCGTAGTCTCTAACTCTCAGTTTTTGTTTTTGGAGGATGAAAGGATTGTAATCAAGTAAACTAATTATTCAGAACATAGAGTTCGATTAAGTAGCTTTCCCTTTCTTAAAAACAAACTTTTATTGAATCTGGAAAATATTACAACACACAAGTACTCCTAATTTAAAACTTACAAACATACAAACATACTAAATTCTCACACCAGAAAGATCCATTGAAGGATTCTTGAGTTTTTGAGTGATGGGAAACCAACCTACTCAGAACTCAACAATGCTTCTCTTTCTCTTTCTGTAGTACAAGACTTCTCTCTCTTCTCATATATGTTTTTCTCTCTCTGGAATTCGATGCCTTAGAAGTCTGAGGAGAGCTGGTTGAAAGGCATTAGATGCCTTTACAACGTCTAAAAGCTAATGGTCAGCATATGGGCCCCTACGCACTCAGAAAACAATAAAAGCACACAGTGCTGACTCAATAATACAACTCACATGATGAAAAAGCAAACAGAAAGGTACAATAATTGTGCAGGTGCACAATGGTGGTGTTTAATCATTCAGGTTCTGGACCCCTTCTTCTCCCATATTGGCCTCTAAATCATCCATTATCAGATCTTGGAGATTATCAATCTCTAGATCTTGCTCATTATCCAAATCAAGATCAAGCATTAGTCCTTCAGTGTATTCTCGATCCCATGTAATTAACATATCAATCAGCTTCTCATGGCCTTCTCTGTCTAAGAAGCGTCCAACCTCTATCTGTGCTAAATATAATTCAATGGACTCAGACCTGTTTATGGCTTGTTGCATCAGAAGCTTGAGCTGTGGGGTTATGATGAAGGTGGTATTTCCAACTTTGAATATACCACAGTCAGTGTGTCTATACTTGTTAATGTAGAAATAGATGTAGAAGAACCCTTTCGCTCTTACTACCCATGGATGTCTTATGGTATTACCAATGTTTCCTATTACTGGATCCTGTACGTACCAGTATCCCTCTGTAAATAATATGAAGATCAAGTAATGTGGTAAACGGATTTTTCCCGGGCTAACATCCATGCAAGCACTAATAACTCGACATCCCTTTATCCTTTCCGTGTGTTCAGATTTTGCTGCTCTGAGGAAGACCTCCTTCTGGAACTTGATGAAGTATTTGAGCATGATGCTCTGTTCTTCTTCCTTTGGCCACGATCGATTGATTTTATGAAGTCCGCTACACATTCCATATTTCCATGCCTTCAAGTAATCCGCGTCTTCACCTGACATGATGGGCAACGATATTCCTCCCAATCCTGCCCCGTTGTCAACTATAAAGTGGGTAAACCATCCGTCTGTCACTCTTCTTCTAGTGGGCAACGATATTCCGGTTATCATCCAGTAGAAGTGTCTAAAATCTCTCATCCTCCATCTTCTAAAAATTTCTTCTTGAAGTTCTATAGGTAGTTGAAGAACTTTTATAATGATTTCCAAAGTTAAAAATCTTTCAATCGTTCTGTGTCTCGTTTCAAGGAGTCCACGACGGAATCTGTTATGAGTAAACCTTCCAAAATCAACAGAAATGTAAAAACTTGGAGGGGAAACCTATCCTTGATATTCCCTTATTCCACTTAAGAAATCACGATCCAACTCGCTGGTTGCCCAGCGAGGGTCTTCCCATCGAGTCTGATTTCTTTGGTCCATCAGCTAGTTCTCTAGTTAGGCTGTCTGCTAGAGAATTTTTTAAACCCTGCACATGTTCAACAATAAAGGTGAATTGATTAAAGGCTAATTGCCAACGCAGGAGTCTCCCATGCGCTTTCATATTATCAAGATTATTATTTATAAAACCCAATATTACAATCTGTTCTGACTGTAAAAGGTTTAGGGGCTAAAAAGATTATAAACTTCTGGATTCCACGATAAATCGAAAAAATCTCTTTTTCCATGACAGTGTAATTATATTCGGATTTGTTTTAAACTGCCACTGTTGTACCTGCAAAGCTTGTTATCTTTCTTTAATTTCAAAACAGCTCCCAAATGATAACCACTAGCATCTGTTTCAAGAACTAACTCATCATCTTCATTAGGTAGAGTCAATATCGGAAGCTTTTCACATCTTCTTTTTAGTTCCTTGACTATCTTAGTGTCTAACTGAGTCCAATTCCAAACTTTTTCTTTCTTCAATTTTATCTGTAAAGGTTTTCTCAGTTTGGCTAAATCTTTAATGAAATCAGAAGCATAAGTAAGACAGCCTAGAAATCTTTCTAGTTGTTTTCTGTCTTTGATTTCATCAGGAAATTTTTCTACCTTTTCTAAAATATGTTCCTGCAACACAATTTGACCTGCTTTAATCTTTAGTCCTAGGAACTCTATTTCTGGTTCAGCATAAATGCATTTCTTCTGTCCTAGAATGATTCCATGATCAATGCACTTTTGGGTTATAGCTTTTAAATCATGTTTATGTTGTTCCAAGGTTTTAGAGAAGATTAAGATATCATCAATGTAAACAAGACAACAATGTTTAAATTCTTTGAAAACATTGTCCATTCTTCTCTGAAATATTTGTGGTGCGTTCTTTAAACCAAATGGCATGACTATCCACTCATAGTGTCCTTGTGGAGCACTAAATGCAGTAAGTGGAATGCTGTCTTTATTCATCTTTACCTGCCAATAACCACTTTTACAATCCATTTTAGAGAACCAAGTGGCTCCCTATATTCTATTAAATAAAACGGTTTTATTAGGGATATAGTATCCATCAAAAACAGTATTATCATTAAGCTTTTTATAGTTGATAACTATTCTAGCTTTTCCTCTTTTTTCTTCAGCGTGATTCCTGACCATAAAGGTAGGACTAGAATGAGGGCTTTTGCTTTCTCTGATTAATCCTTTCTTTAATAGTTCATCAATTTGTTCTTTAAACTCTTGTTGATCTTTGTAAGTGTAAACCATTTGTTTTATTCTAATGACAGCTTTTGGATCTATTAACTCTATGGTAGCAAATGATTTATCTTTTTCCCAAAATTTTAAAGGATTTTCATAATATAACTCTTTGCACATTTTTTCTTGCTGTTTAAGAATTTTTTCTTTTAAAGTTATTTCACATATGGAGAGTGCAAATTCTCTTTGAGTAGGAAGAATATATTCCTCACCACGCTTAGTGCGCGTGAACTCTATTGTTTGGTGTGTGTATATGCTTGTTTGATCTTCTTAACCCAAGCATCTTTTCCATTGATATTAAAGACCATCATGTCTAAGTGTTGAGTGATTGGGACATGAAGTCTTTGGAAGTTATTTCCAATTAATATGTCGTGTGAAGGTTGAGTAGTAGCCCAGAGTGTAGGGATTACACACGGGACTCCACCTATCATGACTGGCACATCAGAAGCTAATTCTGAATGAACCATGATATATACTATCGTCAGCTATCCTGACTTGGATTGGTCTACGAGATTTCTGCCATATGAACTCAGGAAACAATGCCTTCTTACCAAAGCATACAGAACAACCGCTATCCACAAAGGCACATAATTCATAATTATTAAACCCTTCTAAACAAATACTTATTGGGATATAAATGCTATTGGGATTTGTGATTCTATAATTTTTCTTCAAGTATCCTCTACTGACATGTTCAAGGCTTTCTTCTATCCTTACATTTTCCATCACTTCCATTCTCATTCCCATTTCTTCTTCACAAAACGGTTCACAAAATGGTTCCTTATGAGGTTCCACGAAATTCTTTGCCCTTACATCATTTTCAAAGATAGGTTCACTAATGGTTCTAGTTTGGTATCCTACTATCTTTCCTTTAGGCTCAGAACTGGATGATTCTCCCTGTCTTTCCTCAACACTTAAGAGTGTTGGGGGATACAATGGAATTGTATTAGCCTCTTTAAAACGACAGGAACCCAGATCAATACTATGTCTAGATGGTTCTTGTAACACCCCTTCTTAGAACACTGAAGAGATGTCACAGCGCTAGCAATTACTCAGACTTTAATGTCCTCGTAACCGCCTTAGGCTTATAGGGACATGCAACCATGCTCCCATAAACAAGATGATAATAAATAAATATTAAATAAGCGGAAGACTTAAAACATAAAATTATAATATAATATTCTAAAACAATGTTACCTAAAACAATGGAGTAGTAGCAGCGGAAATAATGTTTAAATAGTTGCAACGGAATTAAATAAGTTCAATTACATAAATTTAAAAAAAAGTTGTACCTTAATACAAAACATAAAACAATGAAAAACGATAGACTCCTTTATTCGTCAGCGCCTCAAGACCGTTTACCTAAACATGCGGATTAGTGGTTGAGGTATAGTATGCAAACCAGGGACCCCAACCGTCCAAAGGAGAAAAATAGGACGGTTAGTCTTTTTACGACTAGCAAGTAGCAGAAAGTAAAATGTTCAAGACTCCGTCTACCACCTATTGACCATAAAAGGGTATTGGTGATTGTAGACTAAAATAAAAATGAGGAATTAATATTTATGTGGAACCCGACTCGTTTGATTAAATTAAAATAAATTAACAGGAAGATCCACAAGGACCGAGTGTTTGAATGGGATGCGGATCCGAAGACCCTAAGGAATCATATTCAGAGTACGGAAAGAATATGATATAACGTCACTGAAAATGGGTCACCTATTAGTAAAATAATGTACAACACAACCATAACAATACACTTATAACAACGTTATCATTTCATTAGGACAAGTGATACTGGTCTCGACCGCATATACTGGGCGGATGACCTACTACCCATAGGTAGATGTACCCATTCGAGAGATTTGCAATTTCGAAGGGGCATCTCATGAGACGTTTATAGAGCAAGGTATAACCGAACCTTGACCTGACTTTACCATTTTCCATTGTTTAATACACACCTCACAATAACAACAACAACAACAATAATAATAATAATAATAATAATAATAATAATAATAATAATAATAATAATACACATGGTATGATTACCAAATCATAATTACATCATAGGTGACCACAAAAGACATAATGTACACTTTAGATCTATAACGTGCACGAAATAATATAACTGACAAGTATGGATATTCAAAACCAATAATATACCACACTTAACTAGCATGAAGGAAACAAAATGAACAAATCATGCTTTTTAGGAAGTTCGGGCATTTAATATAATTTCCTCAAATCATGGAATCAAATTATAATTACCCGAGTTATCATGCTATGTGAGATTTCGGAGTTGATAAATAGCAACAAACTGAACTAACTTGCATATTTATCACAAATTCATAGGATGGAATGTATAGAAGACACAAAAAGACAATAATTGCGAAAAAGGCACGAAATTTGCAAAAGTGCACTGATTTTACCAAACCACTTGCCTTAATCCGAAGAAATGCTTATTCGTGGTTGAGAAAAATAATTTGATATTGGACCTGAGATTTTACAAAATTTAAAAAGGGGTTAGTTACTTTTCATAAATCACGGAAACGGCCCCGTAACTTTTAAAAAGTGAAAACATACCCTTGATTTCTTCCGAAAGAAATCCAAATCTGTACCCAAGGAAATCTCAGGAGCCAAAATGAAGGCCAATTGCTTCAATACAGTAGATTGATTAGAATGAGCCCAAACACCTAATCGAAATACGGTAATTCGCGAGAAACGGAGTGGATCTTACCTAAACGGGACTCGAAAATGTCCAAATTTCGAACCTAAGATCCCTTGGTATGGTATGAATCTGAAAAACAATGATTTATAAGAATTAACAGGCCATGGGGTCGGAAAAGAGGAAGAAAAACGTATAAAGATCACGTTTTTCTGCTGTGCAGGAAAACGGCTCACCAGTGAACTTCGGGGCTGTCGTGCGAGTGCCTCGAAGCAGGTATGAGGGAGAGGGAAGATGGGTTCGACAGAGGGTGCTGCAAGGTTTCTGATTCAGTCAGATTCGATGGCTTAGAACCAAAGTGCTGGTGGTGGCGATTCCCGAAAGTTGGCTTGTCAATCACTTTCTGGAGAAACTTCCGACGTCGATTTGGACGTCTTTCCGGTGAGCTGCTGCGTCGGGGCTTGCACGGTGGCCTCCTGGATGTTTGAGGAGCCCTGTGGTGGTGATCGTCGGCCTTGGTTTCACCGGAATCGTGGTCGAGGGTGATCGGAGATAGCGATGGTTTGTGATGTTTGGCTGATGTTTGTGGGTTTGCAGAGAATGATGAAGATGGAAATAGAGTGAACGTGATAGATAGAATGGAAGGCTACAATATCCTCTTCAATTTTACATAATCAGATCCCCTAAAGATAGGGATTTTAGGTTGGAAAGACTAGGTTAAAAATCCTTAGTTATCACTTCGTTAAGATAGAATTTTGTTTTAAAAAAAAAGATCTGATTTCACTTCCTCCTCCGCGTGCAGACTCGGGATGGGCCGTTGTGGGCTGCTTCACTTCGGAATGACTGGTGTGGGATTGAGTACATATATGTGTGTGTATTTTTACCGCTATACATATATATTATACTTATAAATATACTTAGTACATATGAATATATAATTAGTTATCCTCTAATTTACTCATAAATAATATATATATATTATTTGTGAAACTGTTATTTATTTCAATAATAGTCCCATTTTTTATTCAATTTAAATTACCTAAATTAAATATTGCTAATGAGAAAATATTTTATCTATTTAAATCAATTCTTTTTTATTTTATGTCAACTAATATAATTATTCCAAAACTTTATGTTATATATTTTATTTGCACTAATCACGTTAACTTTAAATTATTTTTGACTAATTTAATGTAAGGAGAATTTATTTATATTCATTAAAACTGAAATACCCAAAAATACTTTGGGGTATTTCAGTTCTCTTATAATTTTATTTTCTAATCTCTTGTTTAAGGCTGCTATCATGTTAGCTATATCCTCATCTACCACAAATGATTTGTCTTTCTTGCTTGCAGTAGCTCCTTGGTTTCTTGGGGTAATACTGAGATTAGGATTGAACTTAAAACTGGGATTTTTGGCTAGACTCGGACACCTATACAGGTTTACTTGTGGTTTAGCATTCGTATGGATTCTACCTTCTTCATCTATAGTTAAGACTTTATCACTGCTAGTGGCTACAGAATTTTCGAATGCATTTACCCAAATAGTCTTTAGTTTTATCTGGTCTGGTCTTAGCTTTACTGGCACAACCTCTTTGCTAGGACCTACTATCTCGTGTTTCTCAGCTTCTACTATGGGACACTTACGTGGAGGATTTGTCGTGTTTTCTAGTTTATAAACTACCTTCCACTTTAGCTGTAATCAATGTTTTAAAAAACGCTCGGCGGATGCTCGACGGTGAGGTACCGCCAAGCGCCAAGACGGTTCGGCGGCCTTATTAGCGGATTCTTGGCGGTCAAAACGTTTTCTTAAGATTTTCTTATATTTATCCCCTGTACTAGGACTAGAATATATATGATGTAATAATTATTCATTTCTAAAGTGTTTACCATCACTACATTAACAAAACATAATGCAAATGAAAGTTTAAGTGATTAAGTCGTGACCATTTTAACATTGTTTGGCTCAAAACGAACAAAAAGTGGCATAAACATATATGTCAAAAAACAAAAACCCAATCTATATAATCTAAACTTCAAAATCAAGAGGACAGAGGGATGTGCATTCAAAATTAACAAGTTCAGCACTAGATTCAAGTGGGTAGAGGGTTGTTTGTTCAATTAAATCTCAAGTTCAACACTAGGGTTCAACCTGTTCGTTCTGCAATTGCAATTGCAAGTTCAGCAGGTGTGAACTTTCGAGAGCGGGTGAAGACTGGAGAGAGAGAGAGAGAGAGATATATATATATATCGAAAAGGTGAGAATCCAGTCGAGCACCACCAGTCCACCAACAGACCGCCACGGTGCCACCAGAGAATGAGAGAAGTCGAGCACAATAGAGGCCAGACGCCACGAAGAAGCCGAAGGGACGATCTTGAGGCTTAAGAACAGAATCGATGATTAGAGAGATTGATTTTTTTTATCCGTCTTGGCCGCCAAGCCCGTCCCGTACCGCCAAGCCCGCCAAGGTCCGTTCCGCGCCCGCCAAGCCCGCCAAGCTACCCTGTCACGGCCGCCAAGGCCTGCTTCCGCCAAGAACACCAGCCAAGGCCCATTTCGTAGCGGGAGGTCACCGCCAAGCGTCTTGGCGCCGTCTTGGCGGCCGCCAAGGCCGAATTTTAGAACACTGCCTGTAATGGACAAATTCCCTTGTGCATACTGATACCTTCTGTTAACAGTTTTATAGCTAAGAATTTAGACGCATAATGATCTTCTAGACTAACATAATAGTTTGGTCTACAGATCCAAGAGACTGCTCCTTGACTCAGATTACAGACTATTCCACTGATGCATTGGTCACTAAACCTTTTATGCCTGATGTCACGGACAAAATTAATGCATTGCACATCCTTACCATAGTCTTGTAACGGAGTTATAATAACTTGGATGCCACATATAAAGATATATTTAAATTTTTTGTCTTTGTTATGTTTTTGAATATTTGCCCGATTAATTAAGTTCACTTCAGTTGCTTGATTTTCATTGTTTTTAATTGTTACGTCTCTAGACATCTCTTCACACACATATTTAGCATATTTAGAAAACAATGATTTTTTAACAAACTGTTCTTTGGCAATGATCGGGAAATCAACCCCTAATCTGGTCATTTCTTCTACTTGTTCTTCATCAATAGAAGTTTCAGCTTGCTGAAGTTGAGCTAAGGTGGTCATTTCATATTCATCAGAGAACTCACTAGGAGCTTCCCCTTCCATCATCTCATTAATTTCTTCACCTTCAATTGACTCATTTTCAGATTCTTCATTTTCATCAAACCTTTCTTCAATTATTTCCACTATTCCTTTTTTGTTCCTTTAGAGCTAAATCTACTGCTTCATCTTTTGATAGTTCTATGTAATCCAAACTACCTAGGGCTTCTGCTAATCTATTGTCCTTCTTGTTTTTGCATTCATTAGCATAATGACCGGATTCTCCACATGCCCAACACTTGCAGTTTTTCTTTTTCTTATGACAAAATGAGGCTTTTTGAAAAAATCTTCTATTTTTTGAAAAGGGTTTTTTATAATACTTCTTATAGTATTTTTCACCTCTTTGTCTGTTGAAACTTTTTCTTTTATAGCTCTTTCTTCCATGATAATCTCTAGTGTTGCATCCCCATTCTGTTGGCGTCTCCCAACAAGTTAAGAATTGTTTCTTCATTCTTTGGGTGCTTCTCACATCTCTACATTTTTTCTCAACCCATTTCCTAACATAGGAAATTCTATTACCAAGAGAATCTTTGCTTCCATTTTTTTATCAACTCTCAATATTCATCGCTTATTTGTTCATTAATTGGGGCAGGAAGTTTATCAAAGAACATTTGTAGATTAGTGCCGTTTTCTCATATCTTATAGTAACACCTCTCGAATTCTGTTATATAGTTATTAACATATTTCATGTTACAGATTTCAAGATTGTTTAAAGTTCTTTGCCATTTTAAAGCTTCCTTATCTTCATCTTCCTTTTCTCCAATGAATTCATCTTCAATTAACTCATATATTAATGTGAACATATTCACTGGACTTGCCAGATTCATAAGCTCATGTTTAACTTCATCACCAATGGCTCCATACCAATCGGCAATACAACCATAGAAACGGTGTTCTATATAATTAAGGAATTGAGAAGAGTTCCATCCTACATTCATGTTTAATACGCTCATCATACTTTTCTTCCAGAATTATATGATCTCACGCCTATTCCTTACACCATCCAGGTTTAACTTGTAACCTGTTTCACTTATGGGTTCTAGGTTAATTTCTCTTTGATTTAGCCTATGGTTTGGCATAATACTTACTCCAAATCTTTCTTTCTTCTCTAGAAACTCTTTTGGCTTTAGCCTAGGTTTATAATTACTGGTTGAACCATGTTCATAGCGCCTGAAGTTTCTTCTAGCTTCGTTATGTTCTACTGGTTCATTTTCCCTCAGCCTTCTTTGTCTTAGTATTTCATCTAGCCTCTGTTGGACTTTGGATATGGGAATGTTTTTCATGTGTTTTAGATTAATTAATCCCATTTGCTGATATACGACTTCTTCATCAGAATATCTGTCAGACTCGTCGTCACTCATAACTTCTTGGTTTGTGAAGTTGAATTCAATGGCTTTGAGTTTCTGTAATTTGAACTTCCATTCTGGGTCATCCAACTTAGTGTTAAATCTCCTTGTTTGTAGAAATGGATGTTGATTCATTTTTAAGGATTTGATTTTCGTCTTGATTTTCTTCTTCAATAACACATTTTTTCTTTAGATTATCTAACTTAGTAGAGAACTTCTTTTTGGATTTTTTAAATAGATAACTATATTTAAAAGGATCTCCTTTCTTAATTTCACCACTAGATTTTAGGTTTATCTGAGGACTAATTTCGTTGATGGCTTTTAGATTGGTTGAGTGATGCACTTCACCTGTTTCTTTTACGATCTTAAAAATCTTATTGCTAATATCAAGATATAATTGTTCTAATTTTTTAACTTCAACTTTTAGATCTATAAGTTGGTCTGAAATAGCATTTAAAATTGCTCCAAAATGCTTAGTATCTAAATGTAAAGCATGAGGATAAGTCTTATGGGGATAATTACTAGATACCTCCAGACTGGCTTATAGATAAATACAGATTATTTTTAATTAACTTGGCTCTAATACCAAATTGCAGGATCTAACTAGATTAATGTTTTGATTATGATAATTAAGGCGGAATATAGAACTAGACAAAAGACATTTAAGGATATTAATGCAAATTATAAAAAGATACGGTGATTAATTATGATTTTTGTTTTTTATGGGAATTTATAAAAGACAAGTGGGACCCTAGTGAATATTTTGGTAAATACTTTTAAACCATAAATATTTTGGTAAATATTTTTTATTTTGTGAATATTTTGGTTAACCACTCAAAAAAATGTAGATTTTAAAAAATATATTTATATTGTTCTTTTTATTTTCTTTTCCTTCCATGTCTATTCTCTCTAGGATTGTGAAAAAAAATGTGGTTTCAATCTCATTTCCTTTCCACTCTAAAAAAATGAATATTTTGGTAATAAGCTTAGAAATATTCATTAAAATTTATTTTACAATTAATATTTAGAAAAAAAAATCAAAAAAATGAAAAATCATAAAGAAATAAATTTTAGAAAATGATTAAAATTTAAAGATTCAAGTTTACATCTACCTAACCTTTTTTCAAGTCAAAATTATTTTTAAAAATTAATATTTTATATAGTTTTTAACACCTAAAAAACGTGTATAAATAGTAAAACGTCAAGTTTTAATTAACGAAGAAAGTATATTTGACAAAAACCTAATAAAAATATACAACAAGTGATGATTTCTTAACAAAAACCATTTAATAGGTGATTTTCTGTAATTTCGTATTTAACAGGTGGTTAAGTGTAAAAGCCTAAATTTAACAGATGATTTTCTGTAAATTTCCCTTATAAAAACTCAGGGATGCAGAAATATGGAATAAAGCCCTCCAATCTCATTGGTACATAATCAAAAGTTAAAAGTTAAAAGAGCCCTCCAATCTCGTTGCTCAACACTTACTGCGGCATCTGAACAAGGAGATTGTCAATGTTAAAAGAGCCATGTTGGTGCAATAGCGAATGTAGGCCTCAATTTATGTGAAAAACCGCTTGAAGGAAAACCCGAAAACCCGAGCCATGTTGGTGCAATAGCGAATGTAGGCCTCAATTTATGTGAAAAACCGCTTGAAGGAAAACCCGAAAACCCGTGTTTGAAAGTTGTGGCGTGGCAAAAGGAACCAATGCCTTAGAAGCGAATTCGCCCCGACTCCGGTGGTACATAATCAAAAGTTAAAAGTTAAAAGAGCCCTCCAATCTCGTTGCTCAACACTACAGACTTACTGAAAACCCGAGCCATGTTGGTGAAATAGCGAATGTAGGCCTCAATTTATGTGAAAAACCGCTTGAAGGAAAACCCGAAAACCCGTGTTTGAAAGTTGTGGCGTGGCAAAAGGAACCAATGCCTTAGAAGCGAATTCGCCCCGACTCCGGTGGTACATAATCAAAAGTTAAAAGTTAAAAGAGCCCTCCAATCTCGTTGCTCAACACTACAGACTTACTGCGGCATCTGAACAAAAAGTTGTGGCGTGGCAAAAGGAACCAATGCCTTAGAACCGAATTCGCCCCGACTCCGGTGGTGCAAGTCGACTACCGGCGTCGCTCCCCAAGGTTACATAGCGAACTTCTCGAGCATGCACTCGCACTCGGCGTCGAAGTGTTTGGGAACCACTAAGCACCGTGGCGCCCACATGTCACGAACACGGACCGGCGGCGGAGGTGGTGCGCGTGTGAGACATCTATCCCAACTTTCAATAGCCCTTTCAAAAACTCTCATTTAAAACCAACTCCTCAATTGCCTCAACAATCAATGTGGGACAAGGAAGTTCAAAAGACAAGTTAAAAATCCCCCATTGGGAACATTACCTCCAACAAGCCACACAGTAGTAACACAAACACTCAAATCCAATGAACGAATTAAAGGTTACTCGTATTTTATCAGGCATAATGCCAATAATAAGCTGTCTGGCTAGGTCTCCAAATCATGTCATACTATCGGATAGACTCAAGTGCAGGTTTAGCCGTTTAGGCTATGATCAGATGGTACAAAATCGGACAAATATACCTTCTTAATTGTTGTTCTCTCAATAAATTTGGGAAAAAGATGACAGAATGCAGAGCAAAAGAGATCCTAGCAGTTTCTATTCTGTCTCATATCATATTGTCTCGTTTTATGTAATAATGTTGCAAGATCAAAAGAATGATTCAAAATTTTAAATAGATGAAACTAGTGTGTGGCTCAGAATTTGTAGTGGTTTGAGACTAAACCCCAGAAATCAGAAATCAACGTTACTATTCTTCCCGAAGATGAATCCCTCACTTCTTGTATTTCTTGATTTCATTGATCACACCGTCTGCAAGCGAATCAACGTTACTATTCTTCCCGAAAAATTTTACATACTCCATGCTGGGGCTCATCAAGTACCTGCTCATCATGAGAATCTCATAAAAAAAATGCTTGGAGAATCAATCTTTTCATGATTTCAGATGTACAAAAAAAAATGATCCAGTATTAGAAATTAGAAGAACATAACCCATTTACAGTTTTTCCCAAAAACGAAGACCATGAATCTTTTCAACTGCTTATCTACATGAGCCTTGTTGCTCAATAATTTGATTAAGGATCCTCATTAAACCAATATATTCAGTTAGCACAGTTGGAAGTTTGCCACCAATTTCCAAAACAAATATATTCAGTTAGCGCATGAATATTTTCAACTGCTTATCTACATGAACCAAACAAAAGCCGAAAACAAAAAAAAAGTGGAAGCAGGACATGACTAAGAACTATACTAACTCAAAAATTAATAAAAGGGAAAGGATTATACATACATTACAATAGAGTGGTCGACAAGGTAGTCATCGCCTTCTTCTTGTGTTTTCATATAATAGACTCTATATGCACGTGCAACCTTACGAACCTCCTCTGGACTGCCCGTCAGTCCTATCAGCTTTGGATGGAACTCTGGGATACAATCAAACAGGACGAGAAAGTGATATACATATTATTAGAATAAAGTAATAAGGATGAAAACTTGTGAAGAAAACCTGACGGTAACCGATTTTTTTATATAAATGGCGCAGGGTATCAAGTCAACAAAAACCTCAACATGGTCAAGTTTATTTCAATTTGGGAGTAACTAGTTTCACCAAATATTTGTTCTTAGTTATCAACCAAAATCATCCCTGCATTTCAAATTAAAAAAAAATAAGCAAGTCCACATTGTTTAGCCATCCCCAAAATTATTTTTAAAGACGAGGTAACTTGCTTGCTGCATACCTTTAACGTATTCATGGACTTGTTCGACAGTATCTCTTTCAGGATCAACAGAGATGAAGACAGGTACAATATTCAGCCCTGATTTTTCTTCTGCAAGATTGACAGAGAAACATGTAAGTTTTGTCCCCATGGCCATGGACAAGAACACAAATGTTAAACACTCATACATTGCCAGTTTTTCCTATCACACTATATAGTATCATCCAGTTTTGCTCATAGCTAATCAAATAGATGACGAATTCTAAGTCTGCAAGTTTATTAAAAAAACACACAAAACATCCAGTATGCAGATTACTTCCAATATATCTCAATCATAAAACATCCTTTTGTAACTTCCAAATTTAAACTGCAATGCAAAACACAACAGATTTTGCACTTTGTTCATAAAAGAAGTTGATTTTTAAGGACAATATCAGCACTACTATCAGCTAATTTTGAACTTTATTGTGTATAATGATTAATGAGCCTGTTACATTAGTTATTGAATTACTGCCTCACTACATCCTGTTACCAAAGATGATTTGAATAACCATTCACACCACTCTGGAAGTTTAATAGTCAAGAAGAAATCATCAACGGAGAAGATGCACAAGATAGATGCTATTGTCAGTTATAAGTTACATTATAAACTGAGCTATGCGTAATTGTATAATCCTGCTTCCGATCCAATGATTTTCTCTTTAACCTATGTAGTAATTTCACCTCAGCCAGTCCTTGGACGAAAAATTCAAAAACAGATGCATCAAAACATTCATTTACGGCATCAGAAATCTTGAGAATAAGTTTAGCTAGTATTAGATTTACCACCATTGTACAAAAAATCCCCTAATGAAATCTTTTTCTTATCAATTTAGTAACCTACACTGAAAGCCATTTATTGTAGTAGAACTATTTAACTAACAACTTACTAATCTTATCGATTGCAGCCGCCATTTTGATAAGCTCCTCAGGACAGATATCGGGACAGTGAGTGAAGCCAAAGTAAAGCAATGTCCATTTCCCCAAGAAGTCCTTTTCAGTCACATTCTTCCCTTGATCATTTATAAGGTTGAATGGCCCCCCAATGGAAGCTTTTCCCGCAGAAGGCCCCTCTTTAACAGCAATTGAAGCACTATTTATTTCTGTGAAAGAAGTGCAGAGTCAAGAACATGAAGATAAACTTACCCACAAAAACACATTGAATCATGATAGCAAGCTAATATCATATAAAGATACACAAGTACCTGCCCTCATTTAGGTGAAGTTAAAAACTTATAATCAAAGTGCACAAAGAAACTCAAACTAGTATTTAAGATATCCTAAGAAAACCATATATGCAAGATTACGAGGGGACTGTCACTAAACGCTTGCTCATCTGACTACCAAGTCTAAGCATCAAACTACAACATGGAAAGACGTTTCTAATACACTAGGCAAACATAAATAAAGAACACTGGCCAGGAATGTGCATACACTCCCCCTCCCCCCCCCCCCCCCCAACAGCTGGATTTGATTAACCATGAAAAGAAACAACTCGCCAAGAAGACCAGATAGGTAATAGGCTCATAGCAAGTTAAACTAAGAGCTATGATAGTATGATCTCAATAATAAGGCTGCAAGTTTGAATCAGTAAAATGAACAGTATGAAACCAAATGCATCATTTCTTCTATGCAACCAAAATAGGGCTTCTTTTTCCCTTTTAATCATGCAATTCAAAATTAATCAACCAAACTCACCATAGTTATCTACCTTCAATATGACGCTTCTTTTCCTGGTCATAGTAATACACGATTCCAGCCCCAGTCAACAACAGCAACAGCAAGCTCAACCAGGAGACAGGCTGCATCCACAGTAACATCACAAATTCGCTACATTAGGATACCGCAAAACTAATGTGCAACAACATAAAACCAATATTGCGAAACTAATAAGCACATAGATACTGATTAGAACTCTAGATCGATCGCACAAGAGATAAGAAACGAATGAAAGCAGACGAGACAAATTACCGATCCTCGAATGGACTTCCCTTCATTGCCGTCTTGACGATGCGAATCACCGGATCCTCCATCGCCGCTGGATTTAGCTTCGGAAGAAGAGGAGGAAGGAGGGGGTTTAGATGGAGCAACCGAGCAAAAATAGCGATTGCACAAACCGAGAGATTTCAGCTCATGGTCTCGATAGGAACCCTAGGACATTAAAAAGAGATAGAGATTAGCAACTGGAGAATCTGCAACGAAGAAGAGGAAGGGAGGGAGGGGGAACCAGGGGGAACAGTGGAGCGGGGCGACGAGGAGGGATCGGAGGATGAGCGGCGAAGTCGGCGGACGGGAGGGAAGAGGAGGAAGTGGAGAGGGGCCTCAACTGGTGAAAGCAGCAGCGAAGGTTGCGGAATCTTCGGGAGATGGCGGCCGCTGCCATGGCGGAGGTTTTGCTCTTTTCCTTTCGATCCTTTCTTGTTCAGGCTTCACCTGTAAAAAGCACTAAAGAGAGGGCCGGCCAAATCTGTGGGTTTAACTAAAGCGTCATGCTGTGACTTTAAAAATCTAACATTAAATCATGGGATAAGTTCCGATTAATTTTCTATCAATTTTTTTAATGTGATACTTGGATGTTCGAAAATTTAATTAAGTGACCAATATAATTTTTTTTTAAAAAATAATTTTGAGTATAAATTGGATTTTAAGTTTAATCTAATTTGTAATCCATTCGTTTGAAAATATAAGCCGTTTACTATTCGTGCACGTTTTTTTACGATGATAAAAACTATATAAAATATTAATTTTTTAATTAATTTTTTTAATAATCTCATGCTTATAGTAAGAAGTATGAGATTATTAAAAAAAATTTAAAAATTAATATTTTATATAATTTTTATAATCCTAAGAAAACGTGCAGGAATAGTAAACGACTTATATTTTAGAACAAATGAAGTACTAAAAAATAGTTTTTTAAACAAAAAATATATTTAGTCATTTAATGATGTGACACAACATCATTAAATTTTCAAAACTTCGGTTGCCACTTCAAAAAATTGGTTAGAAAATTGGCTAGATTTTGTTATGTATGAAAATTGGTTTAATATGGAATAGTTTGTATAAATTTACATAAATTATGTTTAGCGCAAGGTATTTTTGTTATTTAGCGTAGACATAGTCGCAATGACCAACACCGAAATTGGTCGCAATGACCATGGTCGCAACGAACAATAACAGGAATGGTCGTTGCAACCAATACGCACAAATTATAAGTTTAAAGACATTTGATCATTGTGACCAATACAACCATGGTCGCAACGAGCCAACAACCACAAGTTCATCCCTTATCTTCGTCGCCGAAATCAGTTCACCTAAAATCCCAACCAAAATAAAAATTTGACCCTTTTTTCAATAGATCTGTCTATAAGACGCTTATATATTACTCCGTATTATTATTATTATGAGCATAAATGCACAAGATTACACCACTTTTAACAACTTTTCAAACAAACATTAATTCTCAACTCAAAACCACCCATCATGTTGAAATCGAATAGACGAATACTACCCTATCGTGTTGACATTTAACTTTTTATTGCATCCTCGAGGGCTCGATAAGGAGAGATTAGGGGAAAAACCAACAGAAAAAAAAAAAGAAAAGAAATAGGTATAGATAGGCGTGGCCACGGGTCTGACTCGGCGGGTCGACGGGTTCGACCCGCCAGGTCAAGGGTCGGGGAGGGGTGACCCGAACCCTAACCCGGGAATTCCACGGGTTGGCGGGTTCAGGTCACCCGGCGGGTCAGCGGGTCGAAGGGTCGACCCGGCGGGTCGGACCCGGCGGGTTGACCCGACGAATATGGCCCGGGTTGGACGGGTTTGCACTTGTTCGGAGTTTACGGAATTGTCGAGAACAGGTATTGGACGCATATATGTTTGAAAAATATCCTTTCGTGTTTGCCATTTAGGTACAAATTACAATATTACAACTTATAATTCTCAAGACTACAACTTCAACTATAAGTATACAAGACTACAATTCGTAACAATTTTACAATTTGTGTATGAATGAGTGTGGGGAAAAAAAAGGGAAGAAGGGCTTGAATCGGTTTCCCGATTGCCTACGTATCCTCCCGGGGTTGAGGAATCAAAGCCCACGTAGTTCTTTTATCTGTGTATGTCTGAACCCCGGCCCGGTTACCTATTCTTCTAGTCTTGTTGATCGTCGGACCCTCCACCTCCTGAGCCATCTGTGACCGCGCCGTACTTGTGACCGCAATGACGACAAACGGCTTCGAACTTTCCACCGGCTTGCTCCACCTTCTCGTAATGATCATGGAACAACTCCGCCCGAAGGTTATCACCGGATCTAGTTGCGTCGGACATGATTACGAGCTTATGAAATAAAATGGATAGGTGATTGATGGATTGGATGGGAATATGTGTGATTTGTGACATGAAGGAGTCGTCTATTTATAGCCCCGAGCCTAATCTCCCACCAACTAGCCGTTACAACGGCTACATTTTTATAAAAAAATCAGCCTCCGGTGGGCCCCACCCGTCAACGGCTACTTTTTTAAAATATGTCGACCCGGCGGGTCACCGGGTTACTAAACCCCGACCCTAACCCTAACCCGCTACCCGTCCCCACCCGCCTACCCGTCAACCCAGACACCCGCCGGGTCAATGACCCGTACGACCCGCCGGGTCACGGGTTGACCCGTGACCCGTGGCCACGCCTAGGTATAGACATGGATCCAATTCACTTAACTGTCAATTTGGATTAGTTTGAATCGGTTCACACGTTGTGAAACACTTGACTTTTTTTTAAAAGCATGAAAAAATTAGGGAATCCGACTAACTAGCGGCGCTCCCTAGATCATCCTAACAGATAATTATAGAAAAGTCCATAAGTGAAGGGTACACTGAAATATTCCAATCATAATTAAGTCTAGCAATAAAGTATGTCGCTCGATTTGCATCGTTCGAGCAATGATAGACTTTACTTTACGGTGTGTTTTCTCACCCACCCCCTCCACCTTCATTTAAGAGGTGGAAGGGGTGGCCACCCCTCCATCTCCCCACCTTCCCCTCACAAGGTGGAGGATTTTGCCCCACCTCCACCCCTCCACCCCTTCCACCTCTTAAAAATTGGGTTGAGAAAACACACCTAGTGTCTCTCTCATCTCATGTACGAGAATATGTTAACACAATATTATAAAATTACATCTATTATCTATAAAAAAAACCATTAAAAATATATTATAAAAATCATAAATCTGAATTACAATGTGAGAATTAAACTAATAATGACGTACGTGGGAGATATAAAATAAAAATTTATCAAGATATAAATAATTTATCATACCAATAATATAAATATAAATAAAATAACTCCTATTAAATATTTATCTATTAATATTTTTGGTAAGTGTGTCTATGAAATAAGTTTATATTGATATTTTTATCAATTAACTAAAATATAATATATAGTTATATTATGGATTAGGATAACTTTCTATAAATTATGATAACATATTATTTTAATAACTTTTTTGGTGGGAATTTTTTTCTAAAAGAAATCACAACACTTCACGTAGGACACTATGAATCAGTTTTAGTATGTATATAGATAGGGAGATCTATTTTCAATAACATCTCATGACTTTGGGAATAAGGATTGACTTCCATACATCTATTTTCAGTATATCTTTCATTATAAAACTATTTGGAAGTTCAAGGGTGTGTTTGGATTTCACAATGCATTAATTATAATATAATTATTTTGCCTCAATCTATATGATTGTTTGGTTAAATCACTATTTTGTCTCGGTTTTTATGAGAATTTTAGTTATAAAATCAAGCGCTCACATAAACAGGGCCCGTTTGGTATGCATTCCCGGGAATCAAAAGTGGGAATCGGAATGGATGATTACCGATTTAAGTATTTGGTATGACAAAAACTTAGAATCGAAATGATTCCCGGGAATCATCCATTCCCGATTTTGGGGCCATTTTCATTCCTATAAAAATACTAGGGAATCATCCATTCCTGATTATTATTATTATTATTATTATTATTATTATTATTATTATTATTATTATGATTATCATCATCATCATCATCATCATCATCATCATCATCATCATCATCATCATCATCATCATCATCATCATCATCATCATCATCATCATCATCATCATCATCATCATCATCATCATCATCATCATCATCATCATCATCATCATCATCATTATTATTATTATTATTATTATTATTATTATTATTATTATAAATTACAAGAAATTAGTGGGTAGCCAAGATACTATCTGGGCACCCACTCCCTTAGCGATAACAAAACTAAGTCTAGTAAAAATATAACCTGCAGCACGAGCCCCGGTATCCTGAGATGCCGAGAATTTCTGAATCCGCTTCAGTAAGGCAACCGTATCCGTATTCAGCTCCCCCAACGAAGAGAAGGAGAAGGGTAGGAAACCATATCCAGCCGTCGTGCACAAATCTCTATACTTGACACACTTACGATGAGCAGCATCAACAACAACACGCCCGGGGACAAAGTCAAACACCCCCGACTGAGTTAAAGGGGAGGATCCCGTCAGATCGACACGCACATCTCACCCCCTATCCCAGGAATAAAGGAGCAAATCCGCGGAACAAAAGGGCATATCATGCCCCTTCATCATCATTATTATTATTTTATTATTTAATATATAATTTTTTTAATTATATATAATATATAATATATGTTTATTATTTTATTTTTATATATTATTTAATATATATTATAAGACTATTTAATATATATATATATTATTTAATTATTTATAATTATTTAATATATATTATTTAATTATTTTAGGAATGGTTCATTCCGACAGCATACCGAACAATGAGCCCTAGGAATGGATCATTACGGTTTTCTCATTCCATTTCGATTCTGATCCCCATTCCAATTCCAGCAGTTATACCAAACGGGGCCTAAAGTAATTATATTATAATTAATTAAGGGTGGGCATGGGACGGGACGGGACGGGATTAGGGTAATCCCGCGTCCCGTCCTGCGTATTTTTTGCGGGACGGGATCGAATAATTTTTTATCAAATCCCGCCGGGTCTTATCCCTCTCGGGACGGGACGGGATCGGGACGGGACGGGATTTGTCCCTCGTAAACAAAGATTAAAATATAATCCAAAAATAACAAGTATAAAGTTGCAAATAGGGTAAATATTAAAGTCATAACATTACCCGAAAAAAAAACAGTAGGCAAATGTGCTAAATTAAAGCATTGCATTGAAGGCAAAAGTGAAATAGGCAAAGTACAGTAGCATGTTAACGTGGAATCCCATTAGAAATTGAAGGCAAGAAATAGTCTCAAAAATCAAAATACAGTAGCACTAGAACAGTAAGGGGTCGTTTGGTATTGATATCTAGATATCAAGATATCGATATCAGTTGATATCTTGATATCAAGATATCGGCATCGGTATCAAGATATCGATATCGGGTGATATCGATATCAAGTGATACCTCCCAAAAAATCAGTATATCAAATAAGGCTAAATTGGATATCTAGATATCACTTGATATCGATATCTGGCGATACCAAACACAGATATCAGATATCAAGTGATATCTGCAGGATACCAAACATTAGATATCGATATCACTTTAAGTGATATCGATATCTAAGCCATACCAAACACTAGATTTGATGAGGTTGTTAGGTTGAGGATGGAATCCCTCTCTCTCCAAGGAGGAAGAAACTCTCCTTCCATCCTCAACCTAACAACCTCATCAACCCTCCACCCCGTAAACCCGTCACCACCGTCACCTCTTGCCACCACCGGCACCCTCCGGCCACCACCCCGCTTCTTCATACCACCCTCGTCACCCATGGGTCTCCTTGGTCCACGTTTCTGACGTGGTCATTAACCCATTTTCTAACCCTAGATTTCAAATCCACCCTCCCCGTTCCCAATCGGCCTGTTTTGGTGGTTGTTTTTGGGTTCGCAACCTCCGAATTCGTTGATTTGGTTGCCAATTTGGTCTCCTCTTACCATCCTTCTCCTTCGCTCGTTCGTGGTCTCATCCATGTCTGGCTCCTAACTTCTGACGGTTGTCGGTGTGGCTCGTTGCCCTCCCTTTAGTCGCGCCGTCATTGCCTGCTCCGGTTCAACAACCCTCCACTCGCTGGCTTGCTCCTCCAGCCGTTGGTTGTTAGAGTTTGGCCGCGTGCACTGTGCACAATTTGTCATTTACCCCAAATGGGCAATTACAAAAAAAAAAGGGAATGGATTTTATAAATAAATCTAATTTTCATCTTTTTTGGTTGGATTTATTTATTTTGATCCATTCTTTGATTAAACTCATTCGATAAGGGTGAAACTAAATCCCAAAAGAGCTTGATTAAATCCCGAAAGAGTTTCAATAAATTTCCGAAAGGGCTTCTTGGTGCTTCTTACATGGGTGGTTCTCGCCCGCGAGTTTGGTTGTTCTTGATGTTCCTCTTCTGAGTTGGCGCTTTGAAGTCCGGTGTCGGGTCTGGCTGTGGTCGAGGCGATGTATATCGAGACGACTCCGCGATACGAAAATTTTCTTTGAGGTTTGACTTCACTGTCCACATGGAATCCTAATGTACCGCTGGCCAGAGGTGTCACTGCTCGGTGGTGTTTGGCGTCGACTCTTAGTCTATATTATCCCTAGTTTATCTGGATTAGGATCGCTTGTTCGACTGTATTTGTGTGCTTTCTACCTAAAATATTGCACCTTTTTCTGTTTATTACATTGTATGTTTAGACAATTCGCCGTTTGCCGACTTTGTCGGTCTCTCGAGGTGTCAAGTCTGTCCGGCCCTCGAATTATTTCCTAATCCAAAAAAACAGATTGAAAGTGTGGGATTTCTATTTCCACTGCTTTTCTCGGACCAAAACCACAATTATTTTTTAAAAATAAAAAAGGACTGTATTGCAATATATTGTCCATCTTGTCATTGCCAATAGACATTCTCAAACCTAAAGGATTTGGGACTATGTTTGGAATTCACCTAAAAAATAACAATGAAATCACTTTTTCTAATTAAAAAAAAAGAGTGAATTATAAGTTCTTTAAATAAATAAAAAATATGAACCGGGTCTTATTCACCAGGACCTGAGCAGCAACAATCTTAACCTTACCTCTCTCAAGAGAGTAAAATCCCCTAAGCCGCATGCTCATATGATTCAAATAATATTTGTGCTTTTAAGCGATTCACTCATTCACCAGCACCATCATACTTGTATGGTTCCATGCTCCTATTTGATAAAATGAATTTCCCTTTCAATATATGTCTGCAAAAGTAAGATTGTTATACCACACCAGGTCAACTGGGATCCTATATAATCCATAGTTCTTACACACTGAAACTTCAATCAAAGGACTAAGCAAAAGCAAAGACTCGGATTCGTTTTCTTGCATCCTGCCTACTGGCTACGTCATGACCACCCCCATATCTTTCGCGTTTTAGGATCACAAACTTCCTCAGTTAAGGATTGTTGAGTCATGTAGTCTCTTGCTGACAAGATCCCTCAGCTCGATCTCCCCAGGGAATCTCTGCTGATTCAGCTTGGAGAACACCTACATAGCAAAGATATGCACCAAAACGAGACACTTAAAAGACAAGCTGTACTTCTTAATGGGGTCCGAATTCTTAATAAGGGGTGCAGAGTTTAGCGGTGCAAGTGTTGATCTGACAGCAGCATACTTGAGAAATAACATCCAGGTAAGGAATATATTCCCTCCCAATTTTAAAGAAAAGAGGGTAAATGTTAAAGCATGCACATGGAGAAAAAGAGATGTCAATACTTTGTTAAAAAGTAGCATGTCGATGTGCGCATGGAAAATAAGTTTCCCCTGTTCACTGATATTATGCTTGCTTAATTATGCGAAGATATCATGTAGGATGAGACATAGATGAGCAAGGACACGAGTATCTCAACCACTAGGTCCTTAAAATCCTCCTTTTTTACCCCAAAACTCTTCAAATCCTAATAAACAAGACCTTTCAACTTGAGAAAATGTTACGAAAAAAGACATTAAGGACCTTATTCTCCAAACCACATTATTTTAAATATTTTATTCAAAAAGCTTCTTTTCCGATTCCTTAAAATCACATTCTTTCAAAGTTTTTCAGAAAATGATCATTAATATGACAATTTGCTTCAGAAATGACTCTTAATAGAAACTTGTAAATGATATTGTCATCTGTCTTTATTCATAAAAAAAAAGGAATGGCCATTTATGGCAGTTTGCTTCAGAAATGACTCTTAATACAGTTGTTTGCAGAAAACACTTTCAACAGGTATGATTTCAATAAAAATGAAAATAGATGCAGTTTCTTTTTAATATGTAGAAAATAAATTAGTAGTCTTTCAGAAAGAAGCTCCTAAAATGAGGGTGGTATAAATCAAATTTCACTCCAATTTATGTCAAGGATATCTATGTGAAATCAAGTAAGCAACCACCAAAAAGAATGCATCTAAGCTTTACCAGTAAAAAAAAAGGATTAATTACCAGCTCTCCGTCAAGATAAACTTCAAAAGCTCCAGTACTTTGCAGTGTGTTCTGGAGGAAATTTCCAAACAGCCAGACTGCAGAAATCGTTCCAAATCTATTAGCACGTAGCTGATAGTACCATGGAGGCGGTGAGATTCCTAGCCTTGGGAAAATTTGATCACCCGCCACTATAGATACAACCACTCCTATCTGAACAACAGGCAATATTTTTCCCAGTATGCGCTTTGGGGGTGAAGGTGGGTAGTTAGCAAGAGCAACATAAATCCCAGGAATTTGTGCTTCCAGCATGTTTTTCATTGATACTGCAGTTCCCCTGAAGAAGGGCAACAAATAATCCATGTAAAATGTCCATTTGGTGAAAAATGAAAACAGAGTCACAGAATGGAGAAGAAAACTCAACAGTATTTTAATCCATGTAACAGAAATGAAGTTCTATAAGCCAAGAGAATCTAGAAAATATTTATCTGATAACATACCAGGTCACCATTTATGTATTTGCTTTTTCACCTTAATATATTTTTTATTATTAAAAATTCAGAAATGTATTGTAAAGCAAGCCAAAGTAAGGTATGAACAAGTTACCCACTTAAACTGCAAGTGTTAAGGCTAAATCCCCCAAACGTAATGGCTGAGAAAAATTTGCATGGAATCTAACAAGATAACCGGATTACAAAACATATTACAACTCAACCCCCATCATATGCACATAATGATCAAGCAGAAAACCATGTAGCATTGGATAGGATGTCAAACTGGACCCAAACATCTATAAAATTCACATTCCTTTACTCTACACAATATAAAAAACTACCCAAAACTCACATTCTCTCCACTAAAATCATCATCAGGCTAACAGAAACAATGCAGCTTGTCATTAAAATCGCCCCCTTACAAGTTACAACCTCTCTAGACTCTAGTACATAGGTCTTAGAGCATATTGAACCAAACCTTACAATTGAACTGTTAACATAATCCAGTCCAGTCATAGAAAGGTCGAAGCAAATAATACAGAATGAAGAGCATCTAATCAAATCATAATCAATCCAATTTATAGACCATCAAACCAATTCGTGATTTACAAAGAAAATCAAATACATGGGTGAAGAATAGACCTTGAAGACAGAAACATAAAGACAATCAGGCACTCACTTGTACGAGCAGGAAGTGCAGAAATCGATAGTAACAGTGTGACCAGCTCCGATGGATCCGAATCCATTCTGACAGAATTAAAAAATCAAATCAAATCGGGAATCAATAACAATTCTATAGGAAAGGAACAGTTTGCGAAGCGTTAGGATGAGATGGAAGTACCTGAGCGGGGAAATCTAGGGTTTGGGATTGAAGTACGGATTGGGGATTGGGGCGTTGGACGTGGTGGGGCACGTGGGGGTGGTGGCCGGCGGGGTGGGGCTTAGGAGGAGGGCCGGTGGCGAAGAGGTTGAAGACGTCACTGAAGAGGAGGAAGAGAGGTAGCCCTACTAGCAGCAGCTGTACGCGATCCATTGTCAACGCCTGACGCAGAAGTGCACGGGAGAGGTGGAGGAGATAAAAAGAGAATATCAAAATATGAAGAACAAGCACAATTTATTTCTTTATTTATTGCAACCGGTAGAAAAGTTGGTTCACCTCAATTTAAATTACACTATTTAAGGAGCATTTGTATTCGATCGGGCTATTCAGAATAATGTTTTGATAGCCCATGAAATATTTCATTCCTTCCAACAATGAAAGAGCTTGGAGGGATGATTGGCGATAAAGTTGGACATCTAGTCTAGAAAACCTATGACCGAGTGGCCTGACAATTCACCAAAGTTGTATTGGAAAAAAATCGATTTTTACCCTATCTTTGTAAGGTGGATACATGAATACCTTTCGACTGTATTTTTCTCCATTTTGGTTCACAATGGACCAACTGATATCTTTCATCCCTCGAGGGGGCTTCGACAAGATGAGCCTTTATCACTCTTTTTGTTTATCCGGGGTGTAGAGCTATTAGCAAGAAAACTGACAACTACCACTATCAACCGGGGTAGCCCTATAGGGTTCAATTTCGATAAAGATGGTCCACACATTCCATTCTTAGCATCAGGGATAACACATACAAGATTAGACGAAATCCAACGAATACTTGGCATTGCAAATGAAAAAAAAACGCTTGAAAAATATTTAGGGTGTCCCATAATCAATCAATTATATATAATAAAGGAGAAGTCGCCTGAGACACATGGCGGCTTCTCCTTAATCGTAGTCGTATGAACCAATCATAAATTTTTGAATTAATCAATATATGCATAAGATAAAATTTTATTCTTACTCTATTTAATCAATATATCTATACATGCCTAAGATAAAATTTGACCCAATTTGATTAAATATGGATATATATATTTAGAAGATAATAACTAATTTTAAAATATATGCATAAGATAAATTTTTATTCTAACTCTATTTAATCAATATATCTATATATGCATAAGATAAAATTTGACCCAATTTGATTAAATATGAATATATTTTTAGAAGATATTTCGTATTAACTAATTTTAAAGACTATTATATAAGATAAAATTTTAACTATTTTCACTATATATGAACATATTTTTAGAAGATAATGACTTTATCAATATATTACATGGACGTACTAATTAAATAACTTTATCAATAACTTCGTCAATTTGAAAATATTTTTAGAAGATAAAAAGTTTTGACGAAATTGAAATAATACTTAGTATGGTCATGATAATTAAATAAATTTATCAATAACTTTATCAATATGAAGAAGATAAAAGGTTTTGGGTACATTGAAAAAATAATGCTTAGTCGTGTAAAAGTTATCAACTTATGGAATTCAATAAGAAATAAAATTTTCCTATATATCTTGAAGGTATTGATATATTTATGAGATATATTTTTGGATTTTATACATATATAATTATGGATAGATTTTTAGATTTTGACCTATATAGTTTATATTGTTAATGTTATTTCACAATCGTTAACGTTTTTCCCATCTTTTTGGTGTTGTTATTGCACCATTTACGACTTTGTTTAGGATTTCCTTTATAAGCTTTTTGAAATAATGTGTCGATTAGTTACAAGGTATGTTATTTTGTTGTTTCCACTAATATTTACTAGCTTTTCACATGTTTCATATATTGTCAATAAAGTATAAATTCATTCAGATTTGAGAAATTATAGCTTTTCATATGTTGTTTCCACTATATGCACTAACTAGCAAGGATTAAGGAGTAAGACCGGAGTAAGGAGAAATTAGCTTTTATACTAATTAAGTATAAATTCATTTAGATTTGAGAAATCAGTAGTATGGAAGAAATTAATTAATTGAATAAACGGATTTTATTATTAAATTTATTTAAATTAAAAAACCGCACACAGTGCGGGTACTGAACTAGTAAATGGTAAAGTTAATAAGGAAACTTTCAAAGACATAATTTGTAAATCTAAAGACCAATTGTGTAAATGAAGGGCGAACCCCCTCTCTCATCAGGGTCATACAACACTAATAGCTTCAAACCTTTCCGCTAAATCCCTCTATGTAATGCAAAACTTTATGCTTCCGTGCTCGATGCATAAGGAACTGGACCAAATAAATCGAACTTTCTTCTGGAATAAGGATGCACAACACTGGCCCCTAATCAGTTGAGACGAAATTTGTAGAACAAAGAGAAAGGATGGATTGGGGAATCGGAAAATCGCAACCTATGAATGAAGTTTTACAAATGAAACTCTTATGAAAAATAATGGCATAACTAGAGAATCACTAGGTCAAACTCATTCAATACAAATACATTAAAACGTCTCACATCTTATCATACAAGCGGGTGAGTGGTGCATCTTGACATTGGTCTAAGCTCACCCCACTAATTGAGAAATTTAAATCTGGTATCATCTGGTCGGTTGGGAGTGGACATTCAATGAAATTCTAGAAGGACAACTGGTTTTTCTTGAAACTATTATACATTAGAGTTGATAGACAACTAATTTACAATCAGGAAGAAACTGTGAGTGAATACATACTAAAGGAAAATCTACCCCTGGTCATTGTCAAGGAGATAATGGATATACCACTTTGAGCTAACTTCTTAGAAGATAGGTTTTACTCGTGGCTTGACATAAATGGATGGTTTACAACGACAAACTTATAACAAATTACCACCATAGCCATAACAATGACATAAATGCATGGATTTGGAAAATCTTTGTCCCATCAAAAATAAAAAACTTCCTCTGGAAGTTAGGACCTAATCCGAGCTAAGTTAGGACCTAATCCGAGTTACTCCAGAGTCTTGTGAGTGGTCAAGAGGCTCTAAAGGAAGGGATATTTTGGAGCCTTGGGAATGGTTTTGATGTAAACGTGTGGAATGACAAGTGGATCCCTAGGCCTAGTACTTTTAAAGTGAACGGGAATTTGCGAGGCGGGGATCCGAACTTGTGGGGGGGGGGGGGGGAAGCTGATCAATTGGAGTACTGGAAGATGGGATGAGACAAAGGTCCGACAGCTGCTGGTTGAATGTGATGCCAAGGAGGTCCTAAAACTGCGACTCATTGCACCAGATTGCAAGGACCGACTCACTTGGTACTACAATAGGACTGGGCTCTTCACGGTAAGATCTGCGTATTACATGCTGTTAGAAAAAGAGGGTAGTAGTAGAACTGAGTTGGGGCAGACTAGCGGGGCTTAAAGGAGAGACCTTGGAAGGTGTTGTGGAGCATGAAGATGACACTGAAGGTGTCGTCTTTCGTTTGGAGGGTGCTGCCTAATAAAACTAATCTTATGAGGAGGAAGACTACACAAGATGATAGGTGCGAACAGTGTGGACAACAAGAGACGACTTGTCATGTTTTATACGAGCGTTGGCTGGCTAAAGTTGTGTGGAAAGGAACGGGCAACTTGCGAAGGTTTTGGAAGAGGGCAGCGACCTTCCGTGAGACTTTCTACAAGGTCTTCATAGAAGGAACTACGGTCGAGCGTTAAACTTGGAGAATGATTACTTGGCATATATGGGGGGCTAGGAAAAAAATCTTTAAAGGTAGGGAGAAGAGGCCTGAGGAGGTTCTGATTGCGGCTATTGATATGTTGGCTGAGTTTGAGCGGTACACATACCACACGTAGAGAATCAGTGGCGAGAGTGTGCAAATCGAAAATGTTCGATGGGAGAGACTGGAGGACGGATATGTCAAGATTAATTGCGACGCAGCGGTGACTAAGGGAGGGGCTACAAGCATAGGCGTCGTCGGCAGGGACAAGAATGGAGACTTCATCCTGGCTGAATAGAGGAGAATCCTGGCGCTAGACGACGTTGAAGTTGCTGAGGCGGAGGCAATCAGATGGGTAGTCGAATTAGCAAGAGAAAGGGGGATGCAACGGGTTCATTTAGAGTCCAACTACGCATCAATCATCTCCAAAATCAGTGGAGGATACATGGGACTGGGGGTGGTCGGGAGGCTCATCGATATCATACATGAGAGGGCAAAAGGACTGGATAAGACCCACTGGACACACGTTCATCAGAGAGGAAACAAGGTGGCACATTCTCTGGCAACACATACGTCGTGCCGTGATACGTACTCTGTTTTTTTCAAGTTCTTGTTTGCCAAACAATGTCTCTGTACACTTGCTTGAGGAAGGTTAATTAATTGAAGTTGGTGTTTCTAAAAAAAATCGTCTATAATAAATTAATTTGGAAGAATTGAATTCCCATGATAACGTACACGACCTTAAAACGAGTACAATATAAATCAATCATTTTCTTCAGTCATTTTCACAATCTTGATGTGAAGTATATTATGCCTATAAAAATCAGATTTCAATATCAAATACAATATAAATAAAAAACTCAAAATTACAAACATCTGAAAAGAAATCTTCTAATAAAGGTCAACAAATCGTCTTTTGTAGAGTGTGTGTTGCTTGTTGTACTGCACCTTTTTATGTGTTTTGTTGTATGTTCAACGGTCTTTCGCATGCCGACTTGTTGACTTATCGAGTTTGAGGCCTGTCTGATCTTAATTAATTCTTACTTTATCAAAATAAAAATCTAATAAGGGTCAACTTATAATGATCAAACCCGACTAAAAATACAAACCACCTTAAAATAAGTAAAAACGTAAATAATTTATTTTCTTTAGCCCAGTCCAGTTCATATGTATTATGTGAAATATATTATGGGAAATATATTAAGGTTTCAATATTAAATACAATAAGAATAATAAAAAAACATAAATTTTTGTAATGGAGCATTATTAAAGGGTAATTTCGTGCAATTTGGCCTAAGTTATAAGAGTTATTGATAAGATGGCACAAGATAATTTCTACAGTATTAAATTGCACACAAGTTCATTTTCACTCTACAAAATAATGACAAATTGGTCCGAAACCTTAAAAAACCAAAGAAGTTCATCATGAACAAATAACGAAAAACTCAAAAGAAATCAGTTTCAATTACAAAAACCCTAATTCTTGAACTATTCTTTCTTTGGTTTTCTTTGTGGTTTTAAGTGTTCATTTTATATATATTGATAAGATTGCATTTGCATTTGGATCAAGTGTCCTTAAAATTCTAGTGATATTAGGGAGGCTAAAAGGGTGGTAGAAAAGAATGTAGAATCACAACTATGTCTAATGAATTTCACCGGTGTTGATACCGACAAAAGGGTGATGTAATTTTGTACCCACCGTGTAATTTTCGCACTTAAACACTGTCACTTCGTCTTCTTCGTCATTTGTAAAAATTCAACTGACTATTTCCTCGTCAACTCCCTATTCTCCTCATCCCCATCTTTAATTTATACATTTATGACCGGTCCGGATATTTCCACCGCTAATTTTTACTATTTTCACCGCTAATCACCGTAGATAATGACGGTGGGGTTAATGACGTTTAATGAAAACCCACCGTTGTACAGTACGGTAGGTGTGATGCACCGTTGTATACAGTGGTGACATTGAATTGACGGCCGTGAAGTCACAGTGGAAAGAGGCCACCGTATGTTCGAACGGTGGATTGACCTCGGAATTCGGAAAGGCTGAACCCACCGCAACCTGCTATGGTGGTTCACATTTCAAAATTTGAACCCACCGCAACACATAACGGTGTGTTCAAATTTTGAAATTTGAACCACCGTCACACATGACGGTGGGTTCTAATTTTGAAATTTGAACACACCGTCATGTGTGACGGTGGATTTCGACCCGTTGAGTATCCACCGTAAAGGGATACGGTGGGCTCCGGGCCCTATAGAAAGGCGTCAGGGACCCACCGTATCCGCACAAATCCCAATCTCCCATTCCGTCATCTCGTCGTTTTGTCTTCGTCGAAATTCCAAACCTTTTTATCCCGACATTCCTAGTCTTTTGTCCCATTCTCTTTTCTTCGTTGTTTGTCCTTTTGTGATGCACAATGGTGAGTGAGAGTATTCAGGATGGTGCTCGAGGGTGAGGTCGTGGTGCGGGCCGTGGACGTGGTGATAGAGATCCATTACAGGTAAAATATTAAATATTGGAATAGTGTATTTTAAAATTTATTGAATTAGAATAAGTAATTGATAAGTATTTGTTGATTTATGAAATGTAGCCGGCTCCGATTATTCAGAGACGTGGACGCGGTCGTCCTCGTGGTGGGAGAGGGACGGTGGGCTTACCGACTATGGGGCTACCAGAGGTATGACTAACACTATGATATAGTTAAATTTTAGAATAGAATTTAGATTTTATAATATAGTTTAGTGTTCTAATACATGTTATAGGTGTGAATAATGATATAATATAGTGTAGTGTAATACAACGTAATTCTAATTCTAATACATGTTATAGGTGTGAATATGTAGTAGTCGAATGTTTATGGGATTGTAGGTCCTAAAAATATTTCGATATTTAATCGATAGGAATTAGAATTTGTTTGTTAATCGTATACAAATATTATCGCGTGGATTAGAGTATAGGGTGGTGTTGCGGACCGCCCGTAGCGCTGTTGTTAAGGCAAGACAGGCGTTGCGCGAGTCACGTGCACATATTGAGTCTATTCCTTTGCGTATGCAGGGTGTAGATGAGCGTTTAGATACTATGGTAGTAGATGAGGGGGGGTGGGGAGCTCTAGTCACGCAGTTGCCGACGTAGCTGACGTACGTCCCCATATGGACGATGCGATGACAGAGGCATCGACCCAGATTCGGCTGGCGGCATTAGAAGCGGTTGACGACGTGGATGACGGACGTCCCCATCGGGACGAAGCGATTACAGAGGGTTCAACCCAGATTCGGTTAGCGGAATTAGAGCAGGAGTTGATGTCGACACCCGGGGAGGTCGTATTGCATGCGGGTGAGGATGTATCGGCAGTTCAGGCAGGTGACCAGCCGACGACCCAGCACACGGGCTACGTGGACTACATCGTTCGTTGGAGATAGAGGGCTTGGGGGGGGGCCGGCACTTCTACTCATACTGCGGAGGGTGCTGGCAGGACAATGTTTGTGCCGGATATCAAGCTCGACGACATTGATTTCGCGGGGTTGACACCGAGCGAGACTACACAACCATGTGTACCGCCTGAGTCTCAGCCTATCACAGTCGCAGTTGTCGGGGGCATTGGAGTCGGCGAGCGTGACATGTATGACCCTGAGCATGAGGTGGATGATGGACAGGAGCAGAGGGGTGAGGAGCAGTCTGATGATGTGCACGTAGACGCAAAGCAGAGATTCGAGGCGAGTGGCTCACGGCAAGGAGAGAGTGCCCAACATCGGGGTGAGGCGAGCGACTCAGGGTCAGCTGGCCCATCATATGGAGGAGGTCCGGGCCGGCTATCGTTGCTGCATGATTACGGGGCGCACATTGCTGAGGCTATTTGGAGACAGGATGAAGCCGCCTTGGTGAGGGTGTTGCGTGTGCACCGTAGGGGTCAGATGATAATACGTGCTGAGGCCTTAGTGGAGGAAGATGGGGAGGATACGTGGTTCACTGCTATTCGGGACAGTGGGTTATGACAATTGCGGGACTTCTCATGGGAGTGCGTGGACCATAGTCTCATCAGTGCTTTTATTGAGCACTGGCACCCTGAGACTAACACTTTCCACTTTGCTTGGGGTGAGATTACGATCACATTGCATGATGTGATGTTCATTATGGGTTTCGCGATAGATGGGGATGAGTGCTCGTTTTTTGAGGTGGACGAGGTTGGGAAGACTCTAGTCGGACAGATGTATGGGTTTACGCTGCTGCAGTAGAAGAATTTCGACGGCCACGGAGGTCCGAGTGTTAACGCACTCCTGGAGGCAATAGACCCTATGCGTCAGAGGGTTCGGGAGGGTGTCCCCCATGAGCATGATGAGGAGCGGATTGTTGCCGCAGTTATGGGGATTCTTACATCGGCGACGCTGTTCATTGAGAAGTCGAACAGCAGAGTGCGACCGAAAGTGCTTCTTCGGTTCACACAGGCCCACCGGATTCCACAGTTATCTCTGGTGGCAGGTATCCTCTCCTGCTAATACCAAGGAATGGGCGAGGCAACGAGACAGCCAGCGAAGGACATGGATAGTTGTACGTTGCTTATGCAGGTACTTTATCGACCGTGGTCAAATAGTACATGTAGACATTTCATGTTATATGAAGTAATCATCCGATGGTCAATGTCGTTGTAGGTATGGATATGACTATATTTTCCGTTGTTTAGAGGCCACATGACGCTGAGCCGGAGACTTGCGCGGGATCCACATCACGGCGTGCGATATTTGGAGTTGGCGACGCCGTGGACGTCCAACAGAGATGGAGGGCCCCAAGTGTTGCAGTTGCAGGAGCTGCGTCGGAGGTTGGACGAGATGACTGTTAAGGAGGTAAGTGGAGTTCTCAAATTATAAATAATAAGGATGTAATAAACGTAAATCGACTCCTAGCCTATGCAAATAATTACAAGACTTCCTCCCGTTGTAGTGGAAGGGTAGTCAGGATCGATCCACGAGGAGGCGTGTCAGCAGGATCCTAGTAGCCTTGGAAATCTCAAGTCTGCGTCGACCAGAAGCCTCGATTTCGACCTTAGTGCTCGATGTCGACCTCGGCTGTCGATGTTCTCTGCAACAGAAGACCTGCAGAAATAAAAACAAGTGGTCGATATCGACTGGAAGGGGTCGATATCGATGTCAGTCCACGAAATCGACTGGCTCAGAAGACTGCCAGTCGATACAGAAGGGTCGATATCGATGCTAGGGGTCGATAACGATGCTCAGCAAACTCCGCAGCGATGTTCGTCGTCGACTCAGAAAACTGTCGACGAACTCAGTGGTCGATATCGACGTCTAGGGTCGATCTCGATGTCTTCCTGCAGTGGGTTAGGGTTTACCACAACATTAACCAATGCATGCGATAAGATAAATCAGACGGACAATTGCGCTATTTCACCCGAGGGACGAGCTTTCGCTGTACACCAACTCTTAGGATTACTCTTGCAAATAAACCAAATTGTCTCTATCAATTTTATGTTTATAACTCAAGTTGTTAGCATGAATCCCTTTTCTTTCGATTAGGACTAAACATAGAATCGTAGGAGGAGAGATAGACACAACGATATCGACATCAAATACTTACCTCAAGCGCGCATGGCTAACGTCGGGCTCACCCCGACCCTAAGAGCTTTGGGGAACTACTCGCTTCTCATCATGGAACTCATTGTTGATTGATAGAAAGAAACTTGTATTAAAATAAACTCCGAAGCTTTACAACTCAACGTCAACTTTCGCAAACGTCAAACCCTAACACTTCTCTCTAACTCTATTGTATGTAATTGAACTCTAAAATTGGATTCGTTCTTGGATGATTGAATGCCAGCCCCCTAGGGCTTTATTTATAGGCTACTAATCCTTGCTATCCGAGGATTGTAACTCCTATCTAAACTATGAACTCTATCTAAACAATTAGGATAGGTCTTTTATTTTGATAAAACTTAAAGGTAAAAGATAAATAAAACTTCAGCTGCCATCTATCTTGAAAGTATGAGATAATCCCGTGCCTCCTTGAAGATAAAGTTCCCAATCCGCATCTCGAAATCGAGTCTATCTTCTGTCGAGATAAGGGGTCGATATCGACACCAAAGGTCGATATCGAGGTCTCTGTTTTTGCTTGATTTGTTCAGCTCCAGTCGATGTCTATGTTGAGGTCGATATGGGGGTTGATATCGACACCAGAGGTCGATATCTGGGTCTAAGGTCGATTTCTACCTCTGCTCAGCTTCACTTGGCTTCTCCGTTTTGACTCCGATTTCGCTCGAATTCCTGCATGGTTAGCTCAAAACTTGTGCAAACTCTATTTCTTGTATTTTAGCCCATTCTTACACAAGTTTTTATTCTTTTGAACCTTTTCTTTGGAGATCGAATGAAATAAGAAGTCAAAAGATGCAATAAAAAGAAGTACAAATATGTACATCAAAACACCTCATACTTAGACTTGCTTGTCCTCAAGCAATAACCAAGCAATAACCAACACCTACAACACACCCTTCAAGTCTTCGCCCTTGTCAAAAGCAACATCATAAGAGGTAGCAAAGCAAAGCAAGTGAATTTAACGTCATAGCACATATTTTGGTGATCCATAGGCATATGCAATTTTGATCCAACCTCACAGGGATAAGGTGTTTGCACTCAACTCTCATGTGTTTAGGCTATGAAGATCAACTCTCAACTCAGTTCCATACACAATCTCATAAACATTGCAATTTATAATAATCCACTTCGCAACCAATTATGAAAATGCAATAAGAATTATCAGGAGGACTTTCGCTCAATGGAAGACTTCAAAGAAGACTCCATTCGGCGGGGTTGTAATGGGGCTTGGTATGAAATAAAAGGGTATGGAATTATTTGGCTATGTGGTGCTTTTATAATCCAGGAATCAAGACTCCTAAATCTCAACACTTACAATATCCAAACCATAACTCTTCAATGTTGCACTTTCCAAGCTCAATCTCCTATAATGCTCTTTCCCAACTCATCTTTATATAATATGCTCTAAAGATGCACTAAAAGATGTAAATCATACTATCAACCCTTCTTCCAAACTCTAATATACCTCTCAAAAATATAACACTTGTATGAATAAAGGACTTAAGGATTTTGGCTCATGCACTATATATATATATATATACATATCTTTTTTTTTCGGATTTTTTTTCGACGAAAATAATAAGTAAATATGTGCATTTATATGTTGAGCCATAAATCCTTTTACAAAATATGACAAAATGTAAATATCCACCAACCCATAATTTCCTTGCTCAAAACTGGACATGATGCTCTTTTCTTTCCACAAGGCATTAGTCCAGCCAATCTAAGTCTCAATTCCCAAATGGGGGTCAGGCTTAATTCAACTAGGGATAATTTTGTGGAGTTTGCAATTTCAGGCTCAGGCTAATATTCTGGCTTCAAGCAGGGATAATGCAGGGTAGATAAAGAGAGGATAAAAATGGCTTAAAAGATGCCTCCATCATTTAATTCTCGTAAACATAAACATATATATGCATTGGTTTTGAATAACTATCACAACATTTAGAGATGCATAGGAAGAGTAAATTCACTCAAGAAAGCGGAGGGATTTTTTGATGTTCTCCCTATAGGCCAAAATTCTCACAAGGACAATTTTTGTTGGATTTGCTTTTTAGCCTAGGATCATATGTGCTCAATTTCATCACAAGTTCACAATCTACATAAAATTTTAAGGACTTAGGCTAAACCATCCAAATATGCCATAGGGTTTACATGATCAAGTCAGCTATTGAGTTTTCATCATAGGACATCTAAGTAGGGTTAAAAAAGAAACTTAAAAATAAACATGCATTTTTTTGTATTTTTGACATATTTTTTTGACATTTTATAAAAGTAAAACTAAGAACAACAATTTAAACATGAATGCAATGTGAAGAAGAAACCAAGTTATGACCATAAGACATGTTTTTCCCCCACCCCAAACTTAAAATATACAGTGTCCTCACTGTATTAAAAAGAAGAACAAGGGTAGAGAGAAACTCACAGCGCAACCTGCGGATTTAGGTCGATTTCAGATTTGGTCGATGCCAGAAGTCGATATCTAGGTCAGTGGTCGATGTCGACTGCATCTGTCGAAGTCGAGGAAGAAAGTGAAGATAAGGGCTGCCTGATTGGGGTCGATATCGAGTATTAGGGTCGATATCGACCTCTCTTTTTCGCTCCTGAGTCCTCGATGTCGACTCCAGGAGGTGGCTTGACCCTGGGGGGGGGGGGTCGATTTCGACTGGCCTGGTCGATTTCGACTGCCTCTGCAGAAGCTTCTTTTCTTCTTCATCGTTCCTTTTGCTTGGTACCCTAAAATCTTGGTTAGGAATATAGATAAAGCACGAATTATCTCAGTTTTAAAAGTTTTAAAAAGCCAAAGTTAAATCCTAAAAACCATCTATGAAAAAAAATTTAAAGGTTTTATGTACATGCTCTAGATTTTTGAGTCGCTAGGCCGACTTCTTCGTCAATTCTTCACGAGCCTTTTATGTAGGGACCCTTCGAGCGTGAGCCTTCTCCTGGATTATCTAGGTCCTTTTGGTAGTAGCCAAGCTCGGCGACCAAGGCTTCTTTGATGTTAGGTTCTTCTTTGTGTGCTTTCCTTCTCTTTCTTGACCTAACTTTAGCAATATAGGCAAACCATGGAGCTTTGACCCTCTCATTAGTAGAGTTATCAATAATTGGCTTGGTTGATTTATCCATAAGGGACAGAGGAGGGTTAGGAGTCATACCTGGGCTTACCTGTTTGGGCCCGAAACAGAAATCTTTGGGCTGAGGGGTGGTCGATTTCGACCAAGGAGGGTCGATTTCGAGAGCTTTGGTCGATATCGATATGTGGGGGTCGATATCGACCTCTATGACCCCATACTTAAGCTCCTGGCAACAATCTAGCATACTCGATTTCGACCAAGGGGGGTCGATTTCGATGTTTTTAGTCGATATCGACTGGTTCCAGTCGATATCAACCCTGCTTGCTGTTTCCGTCCTCGCCAACAAAAATTTTCTAAGCTTCTCCTTAGCCGGCGAGAGGACTACTTGCTCCAGGTGCTTTGTTTCGCTCATGGTTGGGTTGAAAGAGAATTCTATTACTTCGTTCCCTATAGTAAAGGTTAGTAACCCTCGACGTACATTGATATTGGCATCTGCAGTAGCTAAGAAAGGCCTACCAAGGATAATAGGCACTATAGGATCTTCAGACATCTCCAATACAATGAAATCAGTAGGCATAAAGAACTTACCTACCTTTATCGGAACGTCATCAACTATACCTGTGGGCCTGACGAATGAGTTGTTAGCCAAATAAAGTTTCATGTCCACAGGTTCAAGTGCGCCAATGTTCACCTTTTGCCAAATAGAGAGAGGCATGAGACTTACACTTGCCCCTAGGTCACATAGGGCTTTGTAGCGATGTTGGCCAAGTCCCACGGTGATTGCAAACTTCCCTGGATCACTCTTCTTCTCAGGGAAGTCCATCTTTGAGCACTCCTCTGCGATTTCTGTCATGGATCTCTTCTTGCTCAGGATGTCTTTCAAGAATCGCACATAGGCAGGCATCTCGCTTAGGGTTTCTGTAAGAGGGATAGTAACGTTAAGTCCTTGAAGTATTTTTACAAAGCGCCTAAACTTACCTTTGGTGGGATCCTCCAATGCTTTGGAAGGGAATGGCAACGTCTTCTTTGGTGGAGGGGCCAAAATGGTGGTCGGAGGGGCCTGCTGGACATCGACATCGACTGGGATATGGTCGATATCGACTAGAATGGTCGATTTCGACCTCTGTTGTGGCTTCTCAGGCTCTGTAGTGTCATCGACATCGACCAGGGGGTCGACATGGTGGTCGATATCGACCTCTGGGTCGACATCGACTGGTCTGTCGATGTCGACTGGTCTGTCGATGTCGACTGGGTCTGTTGCTTTCTCCTCCGTTTCCATTCGTGGCTTTTGTACTTTGGTGCCACTCCTCAATTGTATGGCTGCGATGTGGCCCGTCCCGAATTGTCCCTTAGGATTTGTAGTGGGTTGCCCAGGGAGTGTTCCGGACGGTCTAGGGATTTGTGCCGCCAATTGACCCATTTGGGTCTCTACGTTCTTTTTCCATATATCCATCTCCCCAATCCTTGTGGTAAGGTGATTGATTTGAGAGTGGATAGCATTGTTGGATTGATCATTCTTAGCTTGATTTCGCCTGATTTCATCCAGCACAAGTTGAAGATCATCCTTCTTTTGGTCTCTCTCCGGGTGCCCAGGAGCTCTATAAGGCGGAGGGTCCCTAGGGTTAACCGGGTTCCTTTGTGGTTGATGGAACCTTTGGTCTCCCCAATATTGGTGATTGGGACCCCTCATGTAGCGCGCCTCTTGGTGAGTCTCCGCTAGGTGTACTTGTTCAGCATGGGGGCACTCGATGGTGGTGTGCCGCTGCGATCCGCATTCAATGCAATCATGGTTCGCTGAAAGGAACCTCACTTGCTTTTGGAGCTTTCGAAGTTGATCTCTATGGAATTGCTCCTTCACGTCCGGATCGATTACATTGGAGGGTTCATATAAGGGCATAGATGGGGCAGGCCTCGACGATGATGGTGTGTCTGAAGCCTCAGGAGTCCCATATGTATTGTCGAACTCCACCAACCTCTCTATGGTCTCCCAAGCCTCTTGTGGAGCGAGTTCAAGGTAGCCATAGGAGGTGTAGGTGTTGATCCTCTCCTTGGTTGCAGCGTCAAGAGCATTGTATATGATCTCTTGAATTACATATGGTGGTTGGCCATGCGTCGGGCATGATCGTAGTAGGTCCTTAAACCTTTCCCAAACAGTCGCTAGAGCCTCACCAAGCTTTTCTTTGAAAGACGTGATTTTCTGTCGGATCAACGCCGTCTTAGAAGGAGGAAAGAACTTGTTGAGGAACGCGTCCTTGACTTCATTCCAGGTGTGGAGCGATCTTGGGGCTAAGCTTTCCAACCACTGCAATGCTTTCCCTGTAAGAGACCATCGAAAGGCTTTTAGTTGGACATATTCAAGACTTCGTCCATCAGCAATAGTATCACAAAGGTCTAAGAAGGTTGAAATATGTGCCATAGGGCATTCGTTAGGTTTTCCTTCATATTGGTGCCTTCTAATCTCAGTTAGGAAGTTAGGTTTTATTTCAAAATTAGAGGCAGGGATAAGAATTGCCGATTCAGGCACTGTGAGAGCGGGGTGCATATATTGCTTGGCATTCCTAGGGAGGGCATTGATTTGGGCTTCTATTTGCCTCCGGCCTTCCTCCTCCCTATTCGCACGCTCCTTAAGTGCCGCCTCTCTAGTCGTTAGGTCCTCAACCTGCTTCCTTAGTTGCTCAATAAGTTCAGCCTGGTTCGCGTTGTCCGCCATGATTCTTTGAGATTGGGCTTTTAGATGGAAATAGCGCTCAGGGTCGTCTACTCCTTCAAATTCAGGTGGGCGATCAGCGCGTCGCATACACCTGCAAAACCAAACTAGGTAGAGACGTGAGATAGACTACTAGGGCGCGATTGATTGCCTCCCCGGCAACGACGCCAATTTGTTAAGGAGGTAAGTCGAGTTCTCAAATTACAAATAATAGGGATGTAATAAAGGTAAATCGACTCCTAGCCTATGCAAATAATTACAAGACTTCCTCCCGTTGTAGTGGAAGGGTAGTCAGGATCGATCCACGAGGAGGCGTGTCAGCGGGATCCTAGTAGCCTTGGAAATCTCAAGTCTGCGTCAACCAGAAGCCTCGATTTCGACCTTAGTGCTCGATGTCGACCTCGGCTGTCGATGTTCTCTACAACAGAAGACCTGCAGAAACAAAAACAAGTGGTCGATATCGACTGGAAGGGGTCGATATCGATGTCAGTCCACGAAATCGACTGGCTCAGAAGACTGCCAGTCGATACAGAAGGGTCGATATCGATGCTAGGGGTCGATATCGATGCTCAACAAACTCCGCAGCGATGTTCGTCGTCGACTCAGAAAACTGTCGACGAACTCAGTGGTCGATATCGACGTCTGGGGTCGATCTCGCTGTCTTCCTGCAGTGGGTTAGTTTTTCGTCGGCAAAGAAAGGCCGAAGAATTGAGAATGGAGAGAGAAGCAATGAACAGAAATAAAACAGAGGGTTTTGGGTGTATAAAATATGTAAAAAGCAACTCCTAGGATTAGGGTTTACCACAACGTTAACCAATGCATGTGATAAGATAAATAAGATGGACAATTGCGCTATTTCACCCGAGGGACGAGCTTTCGCCGTAGACCAACTCTTAGGATTACTCTTGCAAATAAACCTAATTGTCTCTACCAATTTTATGTTTATAACTCAAGTTGTTAGCATGAATCCCTTTTCTTTCGATTAGGACTAAACATAGAATCGTAGGAGGAGAGATAGACACAACGATATCGACATCAAATACTTACCTCAAGCGCGCATGGCTAACGTCGGGCTCACCCCGACCCTAAGAGCTTTGGGGAACTACTCGCTTCTCATCATGGAACTCATTGTTGATTAAAAGAAAGAAACTTGTATTAAAATAAAATCCGAAGCTTTACAACTCAACGTCAACTTTCGCAAACGTCAAACCCTAAAACTTCTCTCTAACTCTATTGTATGTAATTGAACTCTAAAATTGGATTCGTTCTTGGATGATTGAATGCCAGCCCCCTAGGGCTTTATTTATAGGCTACTAATCCTTGCTATCCGAGGATTGTAACTCCTATCTAAACTATGAACTCTATCCAAACAATTAGGATAGGTCCCGCGTACAGATTTCATCACCTATGAACTCAAGGGCAAGAAGGAGGCGACCTTCTCGCATCAAGACAACCATTGGGCGAACAGATTTCATCACTTATACGACATGTCGGAGTTCCCGCGTACTAGCAGTGAGTAGCCCTACGGTGTTGTCGATGGTTATCTGCATTGGTTTCACGAGATCAGTCACCCTTACCTTCTCCCCGACACTGAGCGATTCAAGCCCATCATCCCGCCTCCACCACCGCCCCCCGCTGTCGGAGTGCCCCCACCACCATCTGAGCCGACTCTAGAGGAGATGCGCTACCGCGCAGCCGGTGAGGAGATCAACCGGCTACTGTCACAGGGCGTACCTCTCACGACCCATCACATTCGACTCATCTACGAGCGCTATTGGGTAGATCGTCCCCAGTGATACATTGTTGGACCTTTTTATTTCGTTTTATGTTGGTTATGTTTGGTTGTATGAACATTTTATTTCGTTGTTTGGTGACTGCTTTTCGTTGTCAGTTTATATAGATATAGATATTTTTCATAAATGTTGTTATATTGAATTTAGAAATAATGGAACCACATATAGATAATGAACTTGCATACTACATTGTCTAAACGAAGTAAATACGAATAATACTTAAACAACAACGACAGTCATAACAATTAGCTTTACTTTGACAACTGAACCGTTAATTTCTTATTCTCATCTTCCAGTGTGGCGACACGCCTCTCCAATATATCGATACGCCACCGTTGTTGCTGGTTTTCAACGAGCAACGAACGATTCTCCTCGCGTAGCGTCTTTATCATCGACTCCACCGTCTTCGAACGTGGGCTCCCACTGTACATCACTGCTTCAAATTCTTCAAGTATCCCACGGCGTATTTCATCGTTGCTGGAGTTGTTACTACTATCGTCTGACATCTTCCTAGTTTGCGGCTTTCCTTCGCTCCTCTCCCCTTTTGTAGCAGCAGTCTTGCTATTCACCGCAAGTTTATACGGTGGTCACCGTAAATTCGTACGGTGACCACCGTTATGTTCGACGGTTTCCACCCACTGTGATGACGGTGGACACCGTCACTTCAAACGGTACCTATCCCTATAAAGAGGAAGCCCCGTTCTGTTCCACATATTCACAACAACATGTCGGTTAAAACAGTACGATTTACGGGGGAGACGAGGAAGGGTAAGCGGTTTGAAATAACCGTCGACAAATATACTCGGCCGGTCGAGGATTATTTCTGCATCTGCAAGCATTGCAAGTGGATGGAATTTCCATGCTGTCTTTTCTGTGTCGTCTGTTTTGATGGGGAGAGTTTCTCGTTTTCAGAGCCAGTTGATCTGGATTGCTTGGAGGGAGAGTCGACGTACACTGCTGATCTGGAGGGTTACTATCGAGATGCTGTTGAGAAGATCAAGGACCTTGTTAGTGACGCTTTTGACGATGTCCGGTTAGCTTGTGCATTATGGATAGCGAAAGTCGAAGTGAATGAAGTAGTGCGTTCTGCGAACAAAAGATTAAAGAAGTACGCGTGGAATTATCTAGAGATTCAGTTATTGAAGGATATTGTGGAGGAGTCTGTTGGTAGTTGTTCTGTAGGGCCTGGACTAGACTAGATGATGGTATTTTCGAATAGTTCTGATGTGTTGTGTATTGTCGAAAATGTTGTACTGTTTTATCGTTATTAATGGACGTGTTTTTTGATGATTATTTAGCTGCGTAATGAGAAATTTCCGCCACAATAAACCCACTTAAAACACTAAATATGTCGTCTTGAACTTAACGATATGAGAGTTGGGCGGCCAACAAAAACGGTTGAACTTAACGAAATGAATGAAAAAGTTCATCTGCTACATCTGGCACAACTTTTCTTTCGATGTGATTCTACCTTCACACAAGATATAAGACAACACAATATCGATGTGATTCCAAGCATTTACTTTTACTAGTAGTAACATCGATCAACGATAGCCCTCCGATGCAGGAGAGCTTTGTCTCATCTCCAACCTTAGGGTTCGAGCTACCTACTATAGGTACCATTTAGGGTTTCGGTGCACCGTAACCCCTTACGGTAGCCACCTGTTAGGGTTACGGTGCACCCTAACCCTAAACCTTTAGGGTTAAGGGGTTACGATCCACCGTAACTAGAGCGGGCAAAATCTGACCCGACCCGAAAACCCGACCTGACTCACCCGAACCCGAACCCGACCGAAACCCGAAAATCTGGAGTCATCCGTAACCCGAACCCAAGTCCGAACCCAACCCGAATCTGACCCGACTCGAAACAGACCCGAAGACAGATAAACCCGACCCGACTTTGAACCCGACCCGACTCTGAACCCGACCCGACTCTCAACCCGACCTGACTTTGAATCCATATTCCATAATTTGTATGAATTATGATACATGATTATTTTTTTGCGGAAAGAATTATTTATATCCAAATCAATAATTTTGTAGTTGTTATTTTATTTTTATCTATATTATTTTGATAGAATTAATTATTTATATCTAGATTTGTTAAAAACTAATAATAATAACGGATTTTTTGCCAAATGCCCCTGAGGTTGCGTGGTGTCCAAAAGTTTAACATATTTCGTCAGGTGCCCCTGAGGTTTTTATTTTTTTCGCCAAATACCCCTGAGGTTTTCATTTTTTTCGCCAAATGCTCTTTTGTTGAATTTGTTAACATTTTGGTGGAAAACTAGTACAATCCTCGCACCATAGTGCGTAGTTTTCTTTTTAGACAATAAAAATAAAATTTAATAAGTATAAAAAATTACTATCATAAATTTAAATAAAATATTATCAAACATTAACATAAAATAGGAAAAAATAGATAATTAAGTAAAAAATAATTAAAATATTTATGAAAAAAGTGTAAAAATTACATGAGTTTAAGATTTAAGTAGAATAGGTTGATTGAGTTAAAATTCTAATAAATGTGGTTATAACACCTAATAAAAATATATGCCTATGATGTAATAGTTTGATATAGCTAGATTGATTAAAAAAAACGTGTACAAATTTCATTAGTTTGCTATTTTTTCTAGATTTAGTTGATTGGGAGTAAATTATAAAATTAAAATGATTATGTCATCTAAGAAAAAATATTTCTCATTTAATGGTTACAATAGGTAAATCTCATTGGTTAAAAAATATTTAAAAATTTTATTATTTGAAAATTTATCTAGATTAGGTTGATTAGGTGAAAATCCAAAAATTAAGATTATTATATATATAAAAAATAGTTTTTATTATATATACACACATAGCTAGAGAGAGAGAGAGACTAGTTGCTTCGGAAAAAAAATTCGTATATTTGGAATTATGTATTTTTTTTTAAAAAAAAGTTTTGAATTAATCTCATGGTTTTAAAAAAATAACATGAAATGATATCATGTAATAATGCATAATGAAATAATATTGTATAGCTATTATTAACTTTATTACATAAAAGTCTTGAATTAATCTCATTGGTTAAAAAATGTAGTATAAAATGATATTGTGTAAATAAAATTAGATAATTTAGTTACTATAATTAAATTATATTGTGCAAATAATACCTTACAAAAATAATAATGAAATAATATTTTCTTTTCTTTTTATTTTCATCCAAAATGTTAACAATTCGACATAGGGGTATCTGGCGAAAAAAATGAAAACCTCAGGGGCATTTGGCGAAAATAATAAAAACCTCATGGGCACCTGACGAAATATGTCAAACTTTTGTACACCACACGAATTAGCCTTAACCTCAGGGGTATTTGGCGAAAATTCCGTAATAATAATGAAAAAAAACTAATGGGCCAAAAGCTAAAAATGAAATGGGCATTGAAAATGATATGAGTCAATAATATAGTCAAACCACAAATAAGCCCATTTGCAACTTGCTAGTTAAAATAAGGTTAAATCCTAAATGTACAATTAATTTGATTTAATTATAGCACCGATCAATTGGTTTAAATGTTTAAAAAAAGACGATGTTGTCGAATACCAAATTTCCGATTTTGACTTTTTTGAAAATCGGTCGACAACCTATGAGTCAATGACAATGAGTGTATTCAACCGAGTTAAAATTACATATTCAAGTATTCAACCGAGTAAAAAAATCATTTATTTTAAGTAAATTACATATTTAAGTATTCAACCGAGTCAAAATCAACCTAGTTATCCAAACGGGTCGAATATGATTCGACCGAAAACTCAAACCAACTGTACGGCTATACCCACTTTGATTCGAAAATCAAATGAGACCGACTCGCCTCTTGACCCGAAACCCGAACGAGCCCGACCCGCTTTGACCCGAACCCGAATGGGCATGACTCGATTTAACCCGAAACCCGACCAATCTAAAATTCATTATGACCGAACCCGACCCGACCAGTACCCGACCATAAATTTTACCCGAACTGACCCGACCCGTCTGTGACCCGACCCGAGCAAGCATGATCTGAACCCGACCCGAACGACCGACTTGCCAGCTCTAACCGTAACCCCTAACGGTGGCCACTTGTTAGGGTTACGGTGCACCCTAACCCTAAACCTTTAGGGTTAAGGGGTTACGATCCACCGTAACCCCTAACGGTGGTCACCCTTTAGGGTTAGGGAGGCCACCCTTCAGTGTTACGGTGCAAAACCACCGTCTCCACGGACGGTGGCGTGGGTGAAAAAGGGAAACACCCACCGTCACCAACAACGGTGGGACGACTATAAGAGGAACCCCCCCCCCCTCAAGCGACGGTGCAAAACGACAAACATGCCGAAAACAGAAATATTTGACGGAGAAACTAAAAGGGGTAAACGGTTCAAAATCGTGGTCGAAAAATTCACTCAACCTAGGGAACATCATTTGTGCAACTATCAGCATAAATGCTGGAAAGCATACCCCTGTTGCCTGTTTCAAGTGTCTTGTAACGACGAGGATGCAAGCACGAGGTCGGAGTACGTTGACCTGCACTGCGTCCAGGACGAGACTGTGACCACGGACGACCCTGAGCTCTACTACGAGAAGACCGCTCGGGAACTCACTGGTCTGATAGGCCGTTTCTTCTCCAACGTTAGTCAGAGTTGCATGATGGACATAGGGAAGTACGTCGTAGACAATGCAGTGCGGACGGCGAACGAGACTGTGACCAAGTATGCATTCAACAGAATGGAGATCAGGATCTTTCGAAGCGTTGGAGCCGAGTCCGTTGGTAGTTGTGGTTATTTTGTAGACTTCCCTGATGTGGGGTTATGATTTGCTTGTTTTGAAATGGGTAGTTGTCGTTTTGTTTTGCGGGTTGTAAGTATTTTGTGTAGTGTTATTTGTAGTAGTATTTGCATGGTACCGAACGCAAAAAATGGTTCGTTGTAAGTATTTGTAGTAGTAAAAAGGTTTCCTGAAAATTGTCCAAACGCAAATTCATCATAAAAGTTACCCGGTTACAAAAGTGTCATTAATTACGAAATTTTACGATTACATACTTCAAAATAAAACTCTAACAACTACCAACTGACGCCGACGTCTCCTTCCGCGATAAGCAAACCTTTATCTCGTTGAACGAAAATCTTCTTGCATGTCGATTGAACGCTCGTAGCAGTTTGCATACAAACTTACTAATGTCAATTACGCATGTATTTATCAAATCTTCCTTCACGTACGTCACTCGTAGTCTATTTCCATACAGGATTTTACTTTTAATTACGGTCGTAATCTATTTCCATATAGGATTTTGATCTAAATATAGTGAATATAGGATTTTGAGCGATATATCTAATATTCATTACGGTACGTACTTTTAATTATAGTCGTATTCTATTTCCATATAAGATTTTGATCTAAATATACTTAATGTAGTGTATGTAGTAGATATAAGGTAGGATATACATATATGAATAACTGTATTTACCGCCACACAACATCCATTAGAAGAGCAAGCGGACCCGATGTCGAATCCGTGTAACGAAGTGGATACCACTCGTCGGGTATTCCACGACTACACAGCGGAGTTCACCACAACACAAACGTGGTCAAATCGCGAGGACTTGATACAAAATTGTCGTGGTGTTGCCCTACCGCTAAATATGGTTCTCACCATAAAGCGGTCATGGTCAAGCACTCGTACAAGACGTGGAAGTGTATTGCTTGCATGTGAGAAGTACGGTGAGTACATTCCACGCAAGAGGCCAAGAGTTGCCAGTGATGTGCCCGATCGTACCACTCGTAGGGGCATTTCAAAGCTAGAGCAGTGTCCTTTTGCCTTGTCGGGGGTAGAGTTCAGGCGGGGCGAGTGGGGATTAGACGTAGTTCACGGAAGGCACAACCATGACCTTCCAGCTACATTGGCCAGACACCCATACCTCGGTCGAATGGATAAAGAACAGTTGGAGACAACATTAGCCCTCACCATAGCCGGTACACCACCAAAGCCGATCTTAGCAACTTTACAGAAGACAACTACAAAACGGAAGCAGTTGTTCGTAACATCACGACGACAAGTGTAAAATGCTAGGGCAAAATTCAAAGCTGAAGCTAGGGGCGACCGAACAGTCACTCAAGAAGCTCTCCACATATTGCGAGAGAGAAAGTACTTCTACGCTACAAGGAGAGCCCCTGATGATGCGAACAAGCTTCAAGATCTTTTCTTCGCTCATTCACAATCTCGGCACCTGTTGCACATCTTCCCATACGTCGTCGTCGTCGACAGCACATACAGGACGAATGCGTACGTTTCAATTTGTAACAAATCCTCTTCTAAAAAAAAGGGAGGGGCAACAACTAACATATGTGATCGTGCAGGCACGGGATACCATTGTGTGAGTTCATTGGCTTCACTTGCACAGGGAAGAACTTTTTCATTGCCATCTGCTTCATGTCGCACGAGAACACGGATACGTACATTTGGTCGTTACAACAGCTCCAGTACCTTTTGCGAGGCACTCAGCCTAATGTATTTGTCACCGACCGGGAGCTGGGACTCATCGCAGCACTACCATCAGTGTTTCCCAATGTGCGACATATGTTGTGCAAAGTACACATCCTTCGCAAATGCGAAGAAGGTGCTTTCAAAAAGTCAAAGAATCTTGACGTCGCGGGTCGTTTTAAGAGCACTTATTATGGCCTCTTTGAATCCAGATCCACTAACACGTTCGACACCCGAAGGAGGGGTATGCATGCAGAGTGGGGCCACATTGAGGGGTTGATGCTGTGTTTGGAGGCGACGTGGTTGCGCGATTACTCGCAGAACATTGTTCGCGCATGGACAGATACTATAGAGCATTTTGGTACGACAACGACGAACAGGTATGTCATTCTTCTCTATCCTCATTCCATTTGCGCCATCAATTATTCACATGTCAGCACGCACGATCGATGTCTTTCTTTACAGGGCAGAGTCCGCCCATGCAGTGCTAAAGAGCACCCTCCACTCTGCAATCGGTGACTTCACCCACGTCATCAAAGCAATCGATCTAATGATGGAGGACCAAATCGCTGAAGTGAAGAACACGATGGGGCGAGCTTACAACACCTGGCCGACAGACTCACACGGCCTCTGATTGTTCGATCGGATTTGACATATTGTGTCGAAGGAATGTTTCAACCTATTTTCAAAATATACACGAAAATGGAAACAGATCTGCCAGTACAGCCATGCCGAGATAGTTACTGGAGGACCGTCTTTGGTCTGCCCTGCACACATGAGATGCAAGCTGCTCGGGACGCGCAGATACCGATAAGGCCGTCCTAGATTCACATCTTTTGGAAGCAATTGGATTATGATCGCCCTTATGTTGCCCATGCAGATGATAACATGCCGCTCATGAGAGCTGATGTAGACATCTCGCGCTTAATCACATTGTTCCAGAGTGGAGCCATGGACGACGATACCCGTTGGAGGATCGCCTCAGCATTCAACGATGGCGATCGTCCTTCCCACACACCATTGACTCCACCTGACCCCGAGGACCGTAGACCGACCGGGAGGCCGCGGACTCGCAACCCTTGTCGAACGAACCCTCTGCCATGGGAACGGGAGCGTGATCGGGCCGAGCGTAGAGCCTCTAGGGAGGGCAGCAGCGGATCTGTGATGGGACAAAGTCATGGACGGGGACGATCTTCCTCTACATACGGTGAAACAATTGCGCAAAATGAAGAGGGCACTGGGTCCAATCCACTTCATGGCGACAACATTCCTACTGGCCGTGGAAGAGGACGAGGAAGGGGTCGTGGTCGCAATCCTTCACGGGGACGGAGCAGAGGAAGATCAACGGCCGAGTCTAGAGGAGACATCCCAGCAGTACCACCTCATACACTTTCGCCTCAGAATCTCCCTCACCTACGTTTCGATTGGGGAACAGGCAACATCGACGACTTCATGATTACTTTCATTCAAGCCGTAACGAACGTTGCAGGTGATGGTCATTGTGGTTATAGATCGTTTGCTTGTCTTCTGAACTTGGGTGAAGATGCACGACCACAAGTTCGACGGGATTTGGACATTGAGTTACAGTTGCATGCAGATCGTTACCATTACTACCCTGCCTTGGATGAGCTCCTCATGAGGGTCAATTTCTTTGGTGCGTGTCATGATGCTACGTATTGGATGGAGATTCCGATAATGGGCGAAGTGTTTGCCACGCTGCACCAACGTCCGTTGGTGACACTGTCACAGATGATGCCGATGTTGTGCCTCCCTCTTTACGCCACTGGAGGCCCGTCGATATCGTCGTACGACGAGTTAGATGGGATAGCTTTAGTCGGCAACAGCAACCACTTCGTACCGGTATGTTTCGAATGTCATATGGATTTCCTTCATCACATTGTGTTTTTTCCCTTCTCATTTCTTTTTTTTTTCATACGTTTTACGCAAATTTGGTTACATCCTGGATCCCCTTTGCCTCCTGTCTACTCTACATGGACACAGCACCACCATCCCTCAGTCAATGGGTGGGACGAGCAGTTCGCAGCCAGGATTGCACGATACAGAGCCTATCGTCGGCGAGATGGTGGTCGTCAGCTGCGATATTAGCATTTTCATGTTTCCCGGACTTGCATCCTCCGTCTTTCTTTCTTTCATTTCTTAGCAATTGTTGTTGAATGTATCTTATTGTCGTAACTAAGTTTTTTTTATGACATTCTTCAAAACTTGATTTTATCCGTCTCCCTTTTCATATACTTACATATGCTCGCTTGTCCACCCCGACCCGACCTATCAATGTACGCTATTATTGAAATTGTGGATGTTTATTGCAAATTTCAAGTTCTATTATGGGATTAAAAGAGCTACAAAAAATGAGGTTATCCAGTCCGAAAAATAATTCATTTCGGGTTATCCAGTCCGGAAAACAATTCATTGGACATTTTTTCGAATTTTTGATAATCTCAGTTCGGGTCAAGCTATTATCACAAATCAGGTCAGGCCAGTCCGGGCTGTTCCGGGCCTCCCGCATACATTTTTGTTCATCTCAGTTCCGGTCAGGCTATTCCACCGTAGCTCGCTGGGGTGGGCTCCACCGTAAGTACCTACGGTGGGTAAGATACCCTTGACGTCGTCTACCCCCCGACGGAATTAGCCACCGTCATCTATGTCGGTGGTTGCCCATATACGGTCCACCCCACCGCCACGTACAACGGTGGCTTTCGTAAGCGTCATTAAAGCCACCGTCGCCAGCTACGGTGATTTGCGGTGGAATAGTAAAAATTAGCGGTGGAAATAACAACACTCATTTATGACCTTAGACATTGTCATATTGATTAAAAGACTCGAAAAACAATTGTCTCTAAACCATTTTTCGCGTTTCGTACATGAATGTGTACATTTAAACACCCTAAAATCAATCAAGGAAATAAAACAAATGTTTAAAAATACATATTATTAATAAAAATAGGATCTTTAGTATCGTAAGATCATATAGATCCATTAAGATTTTAAAGATCCCATAGAAGATCCTATACAAAAAAGATTCTATACATAGATTCGGATCGGACTCCTGAGTAGGATCGTAGGATCTTAAAATTCTAAAAATTCGGATCGAGATTCTAATAACAATGATCCTAATCTTAATCTAGATCAATTGAGCCAATACACAAGGGCGGTGTTAAGCGCACCACAAAAAATTGGGTGGGGCACCCAAAAATAAAATGTACTTCTGTCTTTTAGAAACGGAAGTTAAGTCATTTTATTTATTTTCTTTTTTTTATTTTTTTAAAAATATTATACATAACTTCCGTGTTTTAAACACGAAAGGTTAAATATGTATTTTGCCTTCCGTTTTTAAAACACGAGAGGCAAAAGCTGTATTTTGCCTTCCGTTTTTAAAACACGAGAGGCAAAAGTTACTTTTTGCCTTCCGTTTTTAAAAAACGAAAGTACAGATTTGCTTTTCAACTCCCGTTTTTTAAACACGGAAGTACAAAATGTTGTTTTGCCTTCCGTGTTTTAAATACAGAAGTACAAAATGTTGTTTTGCCTTCCGTGTTTTAAATACGGAAGTACAAAATGTTGTATAACTTGCGTATTTAAAAAACGGAAGGTTATGCTTTTTAATATGACGAATTCCTATGCGGCCATACGGTATTTTTCCCTAGTTGCTGTCGATTTTCATAGAAGAATGTCGAACCATGTATTCAATGGTAATGAAGAAGTCAACAATAATATTCAGGTATTTATGCTCTTTTATAATAGAATTTAATGATAAAAATAGATTCAATTTGTGAAATTTGATTATTTTCAACGCTATTTCAATTGTTTTCGGTTTGATAGAATGAACATTGTTGGATTCGATTATTCGCCTTATTTTGCGAATAATTATTACTGGAATGATAGAAAATCGATGTTAGAATGGGCTCGTCAGATTGCTTTTATGACAGATATGTGCCCATTGTCTTTAGCTCCATGGGAGGTTTCTGATGATTACTTTGATTATCACATTTGACATGGTAAACCATTTCTTCTACCCAGCTCATACATATCAGATCCCCATGTGCGTCCCATTCCCCCCCCCCGATGATAGACCTTGAGGAGGTAAAGTTTAAATTCATTCGCCCATAAATATCGTATCTGTAATGTTATATAAACACATATATTAATTTTTTTTTGTCATTCATTCGAATTTTGATGCAGCATCGTCAACATGCTGTTATCATGGTGCTTGAGCTACACGAGCGTGGAGAGGGTGCATCCGCAGATGAGATAGCTTTGTTGCATCGTGTGTTGATGGGTGATGATCGAGTGCCGCGTGTCACCCCAAAGTGGATGCCATCCCAACATCAGCAAGTAGGACCCAACCAGCATCGTTACTACTCCCAAGAGTAGTTTATTATGTTGATTACTCTAAATTTGTAGTTTAGTATGTAGACCTATTAGTTGGACGTTGTCTGTTTTGAAATTTCTTTTGTTCAACGTCCTTATTAGAATATTTTAAACTTGCAACTCTATGAAAAGTTTATTTTTGTCTCTTTAGTTTGTGAGTAAGTTTGTTATGTTGATGAAATGATATATATATGGTTTAGTATTGTTGACCGATGAGTTTATTTGATTCTAAAATCATGATGTAATAAAATCTACAAGAAATCAAAAGTTTTGAATGTTTGCTCGCAAAACTAATAAACCTTTCTTTTACATTCAACGATAAGTTTTGAATTTCACTTAAAATAAAAGTTTTGATTGGTTTTATTTATTTATTTATTATTCTTCCTCTTTACCATGACTTTAACTTAGTGAGCAACATTGAATCCCCGTTATTTTATACAACCTCTAAAATATTTAGTTTTTATGTTCTGTTTAAGTTAATTGTTTTATAATATATCAGTTTATATCACATATACTTTTATATAACTATTTTGGTTGTGTTTGTTCGTATCAATATATATGTTATTGTAAAGTATCACAAATCATTATCAAAATGTAACTAATTGAATTTTAAGTATTTTAATATATTTAGTTATTATTTATTTTCTACTATTATTTGATTTTTTTATTAATTATATTAACAAATTTTTATATAAAACAAATCAAATCTTTATAAAACATTATATTAAACGATATCAAAATGTAACTTATGCAATATATTTGATTATTTACTCTTTATTGGATAAATAAGTAAAAAAAATATTAAACAATATGTAAATAAGAGTACTTACATATGATATACTAAAATATAATTTATTAACACAACGTGAAAGGGTATGGGTAACCGTTACAATTTTTTTTAATAAAGTTATGTGGATTTTCAATTTTTTTTTAACAAAAACCAAGTTAAAATCTTCTTAAAAATTGTACTCCCGTATTTAAAAAACAGGAGGCATAAAATATCTGTACTCTCGTTTTTCAAACACGAGAGTTATAATTAAAAGTGTACTTTTATTTTTAAAATATAAAAGTACAACCCAGTTTTGCCTTTCGTTTTTTAAAAACGGAAGGTATAATAAAAGTGTACTTACGTTTTTTAAAATATAAAAGTACAACCCAGTTTTGTCTTTCGTTTTTTAAAAACAGAAGGTATAATTAAAAGTGTACTTTCGTTTTTAAAATATAAAAGTACAACTCAGTTTTGAAAACGGAAGGCAAAAATAAAAGTTGTACTCTCGTTTTTCAAAAACGGAAGTACAGTTTCTATTTACAACTCCCGCATTTCAAACACAGAAGGTATAAATTAATATCCTAGTTACACTTCCGTTTTTAGGGCATGGAAGTACAAAATCTTTTTGGGTGCCCAACCGAAATCTTTTGTTGTGAAATTAGAGGACGCGATACACAACACCCTTAACCCATACTACAGTAGAGTTCAAACGAATTCAACCTCTCCCTACTTAGTGTCACTCGTACAATATACGTTTGATTTTGGTACAAATTATGGAAGTATGATTATTATGTAATTAAAGAAGCGATTATGTAATTAAAGAAGCAAATCGCATAAAGAATTAATCTTTTAAACAAAATTCACCTTTGAATTTGCCAGGAGGGCAAATTTCAAGGGCTTCGAAAAATCGAACTCCAAATCAAAATCCAATTTGAACATAATTCTCAATGGAAATTAAATAATCGAACAATATCAACAAAATAATTTAATGGCTTTTGTTTTCTGTTCAGTTCGTACATATTTCCTAAGATATAAAAAGGATATGTCACTCCATATTTAGTTAATTTTACTTGTCAATAACCCTTTTGTCATCTTATCAATAACCTCACTCAATTAAAAAATTAACACTAGGTCTCATTGACATTGGTGGTCATTTGCTAACAAGGTTGTTATAAAAGGGTGATTTTATGTAATTAAGAATTTAAGGAGTGGTTTGTTTGCAAAAGGGCATATGTAAGGGGTAATTCGGCCAAAATTATAAAAAGTAACGCTAGAGGAAGGGGTCGAACCTTCGACCTTGTGGTTAACAGCCACACGCTCTAACCAACTGAGCTACTCCAGCTGATTTGTCACTTAGCTTTTCTGTTAACTACTTGATCTCTATCCAATTCAATTTTCTCAGCACATACAGTTTCCCATTTCATACTAAAAGTTGTAGGGGATGCTATTGACACAATGTAAATCTCATATAATGTAGGAATATTATCTAAATAAAACCGATAAAACGGCTTAAAAAAACTCCTAGTACTACAATTTACAAAATCGTGGGATTTTTTTTTTTTTGCAATCCTTACACATTAAGGCCTCGTTTGGTTAAATGTAGTAATTTCACTTCCTAGAAAGTTACTTCCTATAAAATAAATTTCCCATGAATTTTACTTTCCGGGAAGTATAAAAATATGTTTGGTTGAAACTAAATTCACATGAACTCAATTCCTATAATTTGTTTGGTTGAATATGGAAATCTCATAGCAATTTATTTAAAATTACTCATATAGCCTTTATTTATGAACGAGTGTTGTTATTTGCACCGCTAATTTTTACTATTCCACCGCTAATCACCGTAGTTGGCAACAGTGGCTTTAATGACGCTTTACGGAAGCCACCGTCGTACGCTGCGGTGGGGTGGACCGTATATGGGCAACCACCGACGTAGATGACGGTGGCTAATTCCGTCGGGGGGTAGACGGTGTTAAGTGTGTCATACCCACCGTATGCTCTTACGGTGGATCCCACCCCAGCGAGGTACGGTGGAATAAACGGACCCGAACAGAAATTAAAAAAAAATGTATGCATGAGGCTCCGGGCCGGACCGAGATTTGTGATGATAACCTAACCTGAACTAAGATTATGAAAAAATCGAAAAAATGTCCAAATATAATTATTTTCCGGAACGGATAACCCGAAATGAATTGGTTGCGGGACCGGATAACCTCATTTTTTTGTAGCTCTTTTACTCCCCTAATAGAACTTGAAATTACCAATAATCATCAACAATTTCAATAATAGCGTACATTGATAGGTCGAGTCGGTGTGGACAAGCGAGCATATGTAAGTATATGAAAAGGGATACGGATAAAACCAAGTTTTGAAGAATGTCATAAAAAACAAACGTAGTTACGACAATAAGATACATTGAACAACATCTGTCAAGAAATGAAAGAAAGAAAAACGGAGGATGCAAGTCCGGAAAACATGAAAATGCTAATATCGCAGCTGACGACCACCATCTCGCCGGCGATAGGCTCTGAATCGTGCAATCCTGGCTGCGAACTGCTCGTCCCACCCATTGACTGAGGGATGGTGGTGCAGTGTCCATGTAGAGTAGACAGGAGGCAAAAGGGACCCAGGATGTAACCAAATCTGCGTAAAACGTATGAAAAGGAAGAAATGAGAAGGGAAAAAACACAATGTGATGAATGAAATCCATGTGACATTCGAAACATACCGGTACGAAGTGGTTGCTGTTGCCGACTAAAGCTATCCCATCTAACTCGTCGTACGATGACATGGACGGGCCTCCAGTGGCGTAAAAAGGGAGGCACAACATCAGCATCATTTGTGACAGTATCACCAACGGACGTTGGTGATAACTCCACTCCCTTGATGAAAATCGGAATAAGTTTCAAAGGCCTTGACAGTCTGTTTGTGTCAAAGGTCTTGAAGCTTTAACAGTATTGATGAAACACAAAACCTGTTCTATATGATATTATGTTCGAATATTATTTTATGTTATTATATGCTTCCATTATATTATTATATATACACTAACCTTTCAGGAAGTATTTTCGAATATTATTTCCTTCCTTATGTTGTAAATTGAGAAGATTCAAATCGGAAGATCATGGCCTCCGAAGTTTCCAAAGATAGAAGATCCAGCTCAAGCCATGATCCTCTCTAGCCGTTGGTGAAGATCCTTAGGCGCCGATTTGTTTCAATAAAAAGAAAAGGAAGAAGAAGACAGCCATACACCTGTTGAACACAAGCTTTCATACACTCAAGCTGTAAAGACTCGGATTTTTGAATCATAATTTTTCAGAAAGAGAAAATTAAAAATGAATTTAAATCAGATTTAATACTTGTTCAGCGGATTCCGACCTAAATTTAAAATTTTGACGAACGATTCCATTCTTTCACCTCAAGAATTTAAATAATTATCGGATGGCGATATCCCTTGTTCAATTTTAAAAATCTAATCAATCGAGAGAGAGATTCGGAGAAACTAACGTCCGGGAATTAATTTTGGGATTCAAAATTCGCGTATTCGGGATTTATTTTCGGGTATTGGATTTAACCAATTTCACACTCAATCTCCACCCACTCCCATCACTCACAATGCCCCTTTAAACCACTCCTCACCCCGTCATTCATTCATCATCATCACCCTCACCTACTCTTTCCTTCACCATCCTCTCACCATCACCTTCCCGCCATCACTTTCATCACCTTCACCTGCTCACCATCGTCCATGCCGTCCACCTTCGCCCGAGCCCCGACACCAGCATCCCTCGACGCCCCAGCCACCACCACACACCCGCCACCATCACCTTCACCACCGCCAGCAGCCACCGGCAACAGCTCCCACCTTCGGATCCCTTTGTTTCCGAAATCAATCCGAACGCCTTCGACCGAGCTCCACCAACAGCTGCACCACCTTCCTCCGACCACCACCGAGCCCAACAGCTGCCTAGAACCACCCCGGAGCCGCCCAGGAGCCGCCAGCTCCGCCGACGAGTCGCCGAAGAGCCGATTTCCCTGTTAAACGCAAGCCTCATTCCGGTAAGTCGTTCTCCTTCGTTTTCGATCGAAACCGCCCTCGGACTTCACCATCATGCTCACCCACATCCGGTGCAGGTCCGAGAAGCTATCGCAAGCCTCCGACGATGCCCAGACCTCCGATCGAGAGCTCTGAAGTCACGAAAAAAACCCACTCGGTGAGCTTCCACTTTCTTCCTTGCTTCAATTCGATTTCGAGCCTAATTCGATGCTTAGACTAGTCGGGAGTGTGCGTGAGCTGAGTGCGGGATGATCGGGTGATCTCGAGAGCTCCGGTAGCTCGAGAGCAAGGCCGAGAGCGCAAGGCGAAGCCGGTGGGGGGCGAGGCTTCATAGGCGGGAACCTCCGTTTGAATTGGTTTCCGTTTGAATGAAGAGGAAGAAGAAGACTTCCAGGTGGGCCCACCTCCAATTTATTTATTTATTTATTCATTTTAGTTGGATTTGGCTTGAACCGGGTTCGGGGTTTGCAGGTTCGGTTCGGTTCGGTTTGGGTTAAAAGCGTTGGTTCGGTTCGGATTTATCCGTTATTTATGTATCGGAGTTTATTTAGTTATTACTTATATATTTATTAATTATGATTTATTTGGTATTTAATGGTTAAATATTATTTATTTAACTACTTATTTAAATATTTAACCGATTTTCGATAAATGATTATTTGAAGGTTGATTTATATGTGTCGATGTTTTAAAAGGGGTCGATCTTAAATTAAAGTATATAAATTGAATTATTTCTGAAGTGTTGGAAATTATTTAAGCCCTTAGAATAAAGATTTAAAATAGTAATAGGTCATGATTGTTTTAATCAGAGGTTTTAGAAATAGTTTTAAAGGTTACTATTTCATGATTTGGAAATGGGCTAAGAATGATTTTGGGTTTAATTGTTTTGACTAACAACTTGATTTGTGAGGTTATGATATAACTGCAAGTAAACATGGATTGAAAGTATGATTGGGTAAGTTAAGTAAACATGGATTGAAAGTATGATTGGGTAAGTTAAGTAAACATGGATTGAAAGTATGATTGGGTAAGTTATGGAAATGATGATATAAGATGTTGAGATAAGTTGAGATAAATGATGAAGATGATGCTATGATTAATATGTGATGGTGATGTGTAGTGATAAATGGATCCCGTTCTGTGCATTATATTTATACATGTTGTTTAATAATTTCTAGGTGATCTGTGACCTGCTTGCTTACTCCTACTACCTTATTTTGCTGCTCTGCACCTCCAGGTAAGTCCTCCGGGGCTTACTCAAGTTAGAACCTCATGCCTGATGTGTCATATAGTGTGTAGGTGTTGCATCTCGCATAATCATGTAGTATCATGCTTAGGTTGCACAATTAATCGAGCATCCGTATTCTCTTTGCGAATGGTAGAACGGTCGTTAAATTGTGAGTCCTAGAGTCATTTGCTAGGGTCATAGGACGGTCCAGTCCCATCGGGCTTAGTCCTCATCGAGTCAGAATGTTAAATTGACGAGCATGACTATTGATATGATTGATGGTGTTATGATATTGAACGCGACCGGTTCCCGCACTAACGAGCATGGGTGCGGGAGTATAAAACGCGGTCGGTTCCTGCACTAACGAGCATGGGTGCGGGAGTAGGAGAGGGACATGCCAGTTGGCATTCTGTGCGGGATCCCATTTAATCGCTTTCTGCATATATATAAACTGTTAGCATGCTTGTGTGTTTAATATTTCCGTACTGCATTAGAGCATCCTTTATCTAGGTATAGGCATATTATATGTCCTCAGCGAGGTCTTCAGGGCCCGCATGAGTGGCTCGACCTTGACTTCGTGGTTAGTTTCAGGTACCCATACCTTTGCTTGATCATGTGCTGTTATGGCGGGGGATATCCTATGGCGCAGTGAGAGGGAGAGAAAGACCGACTATGAATTCCACACTTTTGCTACTTATTTTCCTCGTATTTGGTTTGACCCGGCCAAACCGTGGCAAGTTGTATTATGAGATTTCTTTCTTTATGCTTTTCGAACTTAAAACGTTTTGAGCGGCTTAGACAAGTAGGACAGGTTCGGTGTACCCAACGGTCCTATAGCGAATTTAGGGTGCGAAATCCCTTCTTTGAGTATAAAAAACTTTGTTTTAAAAACTCAACCCGTACTCGAATTGCAAGATCCGAACGAAGGTATCCAATCCTTAGAAACGTAACCCGAATAATTATATTTGGGTCGTTACAAAGGTGGTATCAGAGCTTGGGTTGCGCGATTCGAGTACAAATGGGTTGAAGTATCATTTTGAAAACCGCCCAATGTTTTTAAAGCATTTTGAAGAGTTTTAAAGGGTAAAATGAATTTAATATGGCTAAATTAATAAACACAGCTAATAAACTTGACATAAAATAAGTAAAATCGGAAAAAGGGAAATCGAGTGGGTAGAAAGGCGATAGACATCCCTTATGGATGTAGGACTCGGGGAACGGTAGGCAAAATACTAGCTTTTGTTACAGATGGGCTTAGAAGACTCCAAGGAACCACGGAGGTTGGAGTACCTTGGGTTAGTGGGTCGTGAGGTATTTGCCTCTCAGGTCAGCAGTCCCTCGAAGGATGGCATAGGTCGTCTCTGTGTTTATATATTTAATTGGGCCTGAGGGCGATCCTCCTCGAAGGGGATCATATTATCTCGCTGATTGCTCCTGTGTTGAGTGTTATCATGCCTAGGCTAGAGATCTAATTGGAATACCTTAACTCGAAATGTGTAATGAATGTTTGTATAAACAGGATAGTGGGAGGAAACCATGTGCCTATCTAATCGAATTCTCTGACTTGTCAAGTTGCCCTTCCATGGTTCGACCCTCCTTGGTGATCCCGATTCTGTCGTCCGTTCCACGAAATGTCTAGGCACATTAGTAAAGGTCGAAAAGTGTCCGTCCCCCTCGTTTTGAGTCCTATTCGTGTCCCACCCATAGATGTTCCGATCGAGTCTTTTACCTGATGACGACATCCTCTACGGGAAACCAGGTCGGTCGATTAACTATTGTTACCTGAGCATGTTGGGTAGGGTGATTATTGAAATGATTCCGAGTTAGAAGTGAGTTGTCTTATGAAGCCATTCCTCTTGATTCTCATATTGGTCGACCATATCTTCTTACCACCAAAGTCTAAACTCGAATTCTACCATCTCCTCTCGGAAACAGTGCAAATGTCCTTGTGTCTTACCAAGCGAGTCATACTAGTGTCCCACGGGGAAACAGGGCGATGAGTCGGTATTTGCCCTTAGAGAATTCTTTCCAGTTATAATAGTAGCCTTCTTGTGATTGCATAACTTGATGTGTTGGTGTACTTCAGCATGACTCGCTTGATATCTTGCATGATTGCACTTATGAGTAGATGTATGTGTTGTAAGTATGGAATTTCCATGACTATTGCCTCCCCATTAGGTCCATGATAGTGTGATTGACCCTCGTTGTATGTTTAACATATAAAATGAAATTCTTAGCATGTTACGTTAATCCAAGTGAACCTCGTTGACTGTATATATGCTTAATGAGTATTGCTAGTATCATGTAGGATGTATACCTTCCAATGATAGGTCCTCGCATGACTATGTACCCTACTTGTCATACTATGTGAACAATGATTGTACCTGATGTGATAGTTGCTATACGACCTAACCATACCCTCTAGCATGAGTATTAGGGTGCCACTCAACATGCTTGCATTGATACCACATTGTCCTGACCTGCCCACGTGTGTACCTAAAATGAGTGATGAATCATACATATGAGATTCTATAATGTTTTCCATGGCCTACATAACTCATGCTGCATATGTCTATTGTCGGTTCACACATACAAGATCTTAATGTGTCAAACATGATTAGTGAATGAGATAATCAATTGCTAGCTTGTTCCGCGTGCATGTGAAGTTGATTATATGAACATGTTATAAATGCATAGGTCCCTATTCTTGATATAGGTACATGCTAGTGTGAAATAATATGATTTAGATGCTTCGTGATTGCTATGTGTTGCTTGCCGCTGTTATAACCTCGTAGAATGACCTAAGGGCATCGTTGTAACTCTTGGGTTAGGATCTTATCTCTGGTCTCATTGTCTTTAGCCCTGGTCTATGTCTGAATCCGTAAGTAAGTCGTGTTGTTCGCCCCCGTCTCTCCCCCACCTCCGTAACTTCTAACCCTTATGATTCCTTCATGAGCGTCGACATGGAAGAAAGAGCGAACAACCAGATAGCATCAGAGTAGCGCAGAGGAAACATGATGGGTCCATGGCCCATAGACTCCAGGAACGACGTCACCGATGGCAAAAAGAACGAACATGCTTCGAAGATGGCAGTCGTGAACAAGACCCTTCCAACTGACTCGAGGAAGAGCATTCTTAATTCAAATCGCGGTGCTTCTATAGTAATCAGAATTGATGTTGTGTGATAGGCCTAGAGCTGACCTAATTGAGTGTGCGATGATGAATGTGATGAATTGGTAGTGATTGATTGCTTGTCCGATTTGTGCCTATGATGATGTGCCTTGATGCTAGTATATTGACTTGCTGGTAAGTAAGGTATATGACCTATATGTTGATGGTGCTTCCCTCTTGAGTACGAGTCATGAGATTGTTCGGCAAGCTAGGTCAGAAAGTGGTAGGTTGATTTGAGGTCTTCAGATTTGGTCGTTGGTCGTGTGAGATGGGGTACGAGAAGAATGCGTTATCTTAGGTAGAGCCGAGTGAGTTTTAAGACTCTTAGGAGATGGTGATTATGAAGTGTGTCGAATGAGCTTACAAGTAGGTCTTAGGTGAGGATTAGGGTTAGGATGGCGAGGTTTCGAGGGAGAGGTCGCATTTAGCGGAGGTAGTGTAGGTGGGTAGAGTAGGAAGAAGTTGTTTGTAGGCTTGGTTAGTTCATTAGGATAATCTTGAGAGAGGGTGTGGGTATAGGTAGTTAGGATAGTTCTGAAGCTGGTTAGGTAAGCTAGAAGTTGATCGAGGAGTTCTTGTAAGAGAAATGTCGTTAGACAGGTTAGTGTGCTAATGATGGTGTCTAGGTAGACTAGGAGCGGGCGTTGGAGAGCGTTGAGGACGATCGAATAAGGAATGTGTGAGAAATCATAGAATTTTGGGACTAGACTATATGTGTTGTGGCTGGGAATGATTTCGGTAAGGAATGAGGTTGATGAATTGCTTAAGATGAGTAGTATGGGGTTGCTCGGGAAATCGTAGGTCTTGGGAATTAGGTTGTGCGATATCGGGATTGTATGTGAGATGAGTATTTGAGGGTTGCTTAGGTGAGATTGGAAATGTTTGTCGAAATTGTGAGTGAAGGACTCTAGGTGCGTTGTTGGAGGATTTTAGCATAGGACAGGAATCGAGCATCGTATGTGGGAATTGTTTTGGCTATCGACATATTTGAGGATGTAAGATGAACCTTCGAGGAAAGGCTAGCAGCTAGGCGAGAATATCGTGGAGGTTGCATGTAGGATTGATTGCTTGAGGCTCGATATAGGGTAATTTTGAATATGGACTGGGAATGCTAGGAGAAGATGGATCTTAGAGGGTTGGTGAAATTACGGTACTTGGGAAATTCGAGTGAGGATGATATAGAGATTCCGTGGACATGATGATCGGTAAAAGCAGGCTTAGGGTGGTAAGATGTCAAGGTTCGAGGAAACGTGATTTGGGGAAATTAGGAATATGCTGAGATGAGGATTTCAGAGTAGGACGATTTGAGGATTTTGAATGGTTAAGGTTTAGTAAGATTCGGAATGGAAAATCGGTATGGTGCACATGTGGCTTGTCTTGATCTTTTGGGAGATAAATTGCTATAGTTTGGATCGATTGGGTCTTGAGAGCTAGATAAGTGGGATGTGATATGGGTTACCTGGGATAGATGCGGGTGATGAGGAACTTGGAGATTTGTGGTTAGAAATTAGCACTAGATGGTCTTCTGCGTTAGAGCTTGTCGGGAGAAGGTTGTTGAGTAGATGCTAGTGAGATAAGATGCTTGTGTTGTTTGGGGTACGAGAGTGGCTTAGGAGGTGAACCCTTTTTGGAAACGTCGAGGATATAGGGGTGAGAATGTCATGTGTAAAGCTGGTCAGTAAGAGTTGGATTCTTAGAGGTGGATGATTTGGCGAGAGTGCTTAGTAGGGTAGGAAGTGTGATCAGGGTAGTAAGGTGATTCGAGATGTCTCTTGAGAGATTATAGTCAGATGGATTCTTGAGAACCTAGGAAGAGTAAGCGATTGTTAAGGGACACCTAGATCGATCGTAATAGAGGTTAAGTTGAGGACTTGAGTTGAGATAGTGAGGCAAGATTTGAGTGTTGAGGCGAATTAGGAATTCTCTTTAAGGGTAATGGATGGGACTGGTAGGGAACCCCTAGGACGAGGTTGTACTTGATAAGGAGTCTTGGTAGATGGTCAAGTTAATGAGCTTGGCGAATTAGGGAATTTGGGCGATTGGGAACTCCAAGTTATGGGTCTTAGATGGCTTGATGGAATAAGAGTTGGGATACCTAGTATTTGGCTTTGGATTTAGGCCTTGAATTGCATATAGTTATGAGGCTAGAAGGTTCGTATATGAGCAGGATGAAATAGTAGTTAGAACGAGTATCGGATTCGAGTTGGTAGACCTAGGTGAGGTTAATCTTGATGAGAAAGGTGATGGATAATGGTCGTGTCTTGTTATGGTTGGTAATTATAGGCAAGTGTTTTTGCGGATGTGATCTATGGATATGCAGTAATTGAGACCGAATGCTGTGCAATTCCTATGTTATAGACGATGTTGATTCTCCGATGAATTACCATAGACAATAGTGAGGTATTAGTACTAACATAGTTCCTCCTTGAGTTTGATGGAATGTTGATGTGCAACGATAACTTGTATGACTCTGACAATTAGTGTAGGTATGAGGTGATTTATCTGAGTGTTAAGGCGTGCAACTTCTGTGATGTGATGTGATAAATCCTTCTATGGGTGATGGTGTGCTAGATGTGTTATAGTGCATGATTATTATCGATGAAACTGGGGCATGCTATTGAATGTGCTACATGATTGTGATATTTTATGAGGTCTGGAAATCGGAATGTTGGAAATCATGAAACTAAATTATTAGAACATGATTCTGATGTGGAATCTAGGAAGAAAATATGGGATTAGCCCTTAGAGGTGGATGGTAGGAAGATTGAGAAGTTGGGAATGCTTTTGGCTAATGTCGAACTTGAAGTTTTGGAATGGTGCTTTATAAAGGATTAATTTGGATTTCTGGGAAAACTAAAACAACCCGAGCTTCCATTATAACGCCTCACGAAGTGGATACAAGTATTTTATGGGGGCACCTGTAGATTGCTTGCTAAGACCTAGTGGGACGCTATGATGCTTTTGAGTTATGATATGGCCGAGAAGTCAGAATAAGGATGTGGTAGGGGCCCATATCACATTCTTGCTACGACCTATTGGGATATTATGATCACGACAACGATATTGTGAGATCTCATGGGGGCACTTATGAGGTTCTTACGGGATCAATGGCCTGATCCTTGGACTCACCAACTTTAAACTTCATCCCCTGTTTTAAAATGATTTTAGTCTCGGGGACGAGACTTGTTTTTAGAGGTGGATGATGTAAAGACTCGGATTTTTGAATCATAATTTTTCGGAAAGAGAAAATTAAAAATGAATTTAAATCAGATTTAATAATTGTTCAGCGGATTCCGACCTAAATTTAAAATTTTGAAGAACGATTCCATTCTTTCACCTCAAGAATTTAAATAATTATCGGATGGCGATATCCCTTGTTCAATTTTAAAAATCTAATCAATCGAGAGAGAGATTCGGAGAAACTAACGTCCGGGAATTAATTTTGGGATTCAAAATTCGCGTATTCGGGATTTATTTTCGGGTATTGGATTTAACCAATTTCACCCTCAATCTCCACCCACTCCCATCACTCACAATGCCCCTTTAAACCACTCCTCACCCCGTCATTCATTCATCATCATCACCCTCACCTACTCTTTCCTTCACCATCCTCTCACCATCACCTTCCCGCCATCACTTTCATCACCTTCACCTGCTCACCATCGTCCATGCCGTCCACCTTCGCCCGAGCCCCGACACCAGCATCCCTCGACGCCCCAGCCACCACCACACACCCGCCACCATCACCTTCACCACCGCCAGCAGCCACCGGCAACAGCTCCCACCTTCGGATCCCTTTGTTTCCGAAATCAATCCGAACGCCTTCGACCGAGCTCCACCAACAGCTGCACCACCTTCCTCCGACCACCACCGAGCCCAACAGCTGCCTAGCACCACCCCGGAGCCGCCCAGGAGCTGCCAGCTCCGCCGATGAGTCGCCGAAGAGCCGATTTCCCTGTTAAACGCAAGCCTCATTCCGGTAAGTCGTTCTCCTTCATTTTCGATCGAAACCGCCCTCGGACTTCACCATCATGCTCACCCACATCCGGTGCAGGTCCGAGAAGCTATCGCAAGCCTCCGACGATGCCCAGACCTCCGATCGAGAGCTCCGAAGTCACGAAAAAAACCCACTCGGTGAGCTTCCACTTTCTTCCTTGCTTCAATTCGATTTCGAGCCTAATTCGATGCTTAGACTAGTCGGGAGTGTGCGTGAGCTGAGTGCGGGATGATCGGGTGATCTCGAGAGCTCCGGTAGCTCGAGAGCAAGGCCGAGAGCGCAAGGCGAAGCCGGTGGGGGGCGAGGCTTCATAGGCGGGAACCTCCGTTTGAATTGGTTTCCGTTTGAATGAAGAGGAAGAAGAAGACTTCCAGGCGGGCCCACCTCCAATTTATTTATTTATTTATTCATTTTAGTTGGATTTGGCTTGAACCGGGTTCGGGGTTTGCGGGTTCGGTTCGGTTCGGTTTGGGTTAAAAGCGTTGGTTCGGTTCGGATTTATCCGTTATTTATTTATCGGAGTTTATTTAGTTATTACTTATATATTTATTAATTATGATTTATTTGGTATTTAATGGTTAAATATTATTTATTTAACTACTTATTTAAATATTTAACCGATTTTCGATAAATGATTATTTGAAGGTTGATTTATATGTGTCGATGTTTTAAAAGGGGTCGATCTTAAATTAAAGTATATAAATTGAATTATTTCTGAAGTGTTGGAAATTATTTAAGCCCTTAGAATAAAGATTTAAAATAGTAATAGGTCATGATTGTTTTAATCAGAGGTTTTAGAAATAGTTTTAAAGGTTACTATTTCATGATTTGGAAATGGGCTAAGAATGATTTTGGGTTTAATTGTTTTGACTAACAACTTGATTTGTGAGGTTATGATATAACTGCAAGTAAACATGGATTGAAAGTATGATTGGGTAAGTTAAGTAAACATGGATTGAAAGTATGATTGGGTAAGTTAAGTAAACATGGATTGAAAGTATGATTGGGTAAGTTATGGAAATGATGATATAAGATGTTGAGATAAGTTGAGATAAATGATGAAGATGATGCTATGATTAATATGTGATGGTGATGTGTAGTGATAAATGGATCCCGTTCTGTGCATTATATTTATACATGTTGTTTAATAATTTCTAGGTGATCTGTGACCTGCTTGCTTACTCCTACTACCTTATTTTGCTGCTCTGCACCTCCAGGTAAGTCCTCCGGGGCTTACTCAAGTTAGAACCTCATGCCTGATGTGTCATATAGTGTGTAGGTGTTGCATCCCGCATAATCATGTAGTATCATGCTTAGGTTGCACAATTAATCGAGCATCCGTATTCTCTTTGCGAATGGTAGAACGGCCGTTAAATTGTGAGTCCTAGAGTCATTTGCTAGGGTCATAGGACGGTCCAGTCCCATCGGGCTTAGTCCTCATCGAGTCAGAATGTTAAATTGACGAGCATGGGTGCGGGAGTATAAAACGCAGTCGGTTCCTGCACTAACGAGCATGGGTGCGGGAGTAGGAGAGGGACATGCCACTTGGCATTCTGTGCGGGATCCCATTTAATCGCTTTCTACATATATATAAACTGTTAGCATGCTTGTGTGTTTAATATTTCCGTACTGCATTAGAGCATCCTTTATCTAGGTATAGGCATATTATATGTCCTCAGCGAGGTCTTCAGGGCCCGCATGAGTGGCTCGACCTTGACTTCGTGGTTAGTTTCAGGTACCCATACCTTTGCTTGATCATGTGCTGTTATGGCGGGGGATATCCTATGGCGCAGTGAGAGGGAGAGAAAGACCGACTATGAATTCCACACTTTTGCTACTTATTTTCCTCGTATTTGGTTTGACCCGGCCAAACCGTGGCAAGTTGTATTATGAGATTTCTTTCTTTATGCTTTTCGAACTTAAAATGTTTTGAGCGGCTTAGACAAGTAGGACAGGTTCGGTGTACCCAACGGTCCTATAGCGAATTTAGGGTGCGAAATCCCATCTTTGAGTATGAAAAACTTTTTTTTAAAAACTCAACCCGTACTCGAATTGCAAGATCCGAATGAAGGTATCCAATCCTTCGAAACGTAACCCGAATAATTATATTTGGGTCGTTACACAAGCCTTCAAGCGAGATCTGTCTTCTTCGTGTGCTCTCTGCTAGTCCTTAAGAGTATGTTATTTCATTTCAAAGCATTTGAGAGTTACACTGTGAGCTTATAGGATATATTTTGAGAGAGTGTTATACTCAAGAGTTTGTAACTCGGGAAGTAGACACTAGGAGATTGATTCACTAAGTGTAAGAGGATTGTACTAGATAGCATAGAGAGGTGGGGCTCTTCTAGATTGGTCTAGGACTCCAAGGGAACGTGAGTTGACTAGATTGCAATTGTATAGGAGAGAGGCTTCTCGGTGAGCTACTAGGATCCTAAGTCTTGTGAATCAATAAATGCCGGTTGAATCCTAGGGTTGTGGAAGAACCCTAGGCGGGGACGTAGGCCAAGTTCGTGTCGAACCTCGTAAAAAATTCATCGAGTCCTTTACTTATTGCTTTACCTTATTTTCACAATTGGTTCGACTGTTTAACTTTGTGATTCAGGTTTTCAGATAAAAGACTAAGTCTAATCTCAAAGGATTTTGCACGTGCTTCAAAAGTCTTGAGATTCTGCGAAAAACCGGCATACTCTATTCAACCCCCCCTTCTAGAGTATTTCTATATTACTTTGTTTTACATTATCAAACCTTCAATTGGTATCAGAGCTTTACTCACTGCTTTTGATCTAACAATCTTGTGAGTCTTCGATCATGTCTGGTGAAGCAAGCGGAGGATTTGCACAGGGAAGGTCTACCAGCAGACCACCACTCTTTGTAGGAAACAACTTTGTCCACTGGAGATCATTGATGAAGATGTTCATCATAGACCAAGATCTGGAACTTTGGAACATTATAGAGAATGGGCCAAAGATTCCAGAGAAAGACGGACCAAATGGAACCAAAGTCGCAAAGAAGGAGTCTGAATACATCCAAGCAGATCTTGAACTCGTCTCCAAAAAATACAGGGCTATTAACTTACTTTATTATGGTCTTAGCACAGATGAGTTTAACCGTATTTCATCTTGTAAGTCAGCTAAAGAGATTTGGGACAAGCTGGTTGTCACCTATGAGGGAACCAGGCAAGTGAAGGACACCAAGATTAGCATCTTCCTTCGAAAGTATGAACTTTTCAAGATGAAGCCTGATGAGTCTATCAAGGTCATGTTCACACGATTCACAGAAATCACCAACAACCTTGACTCTCTCGGCAAGAGCTTTACAAACGTTGAGAAAGTAAGGAAGATATTGAGGTGTCTCCCAAAAGAAAAGTGGGGTCCTAAAGTAACAGCTATAGAGGAAGCCCAAGACCTCACTACTCTGCCTCTTGACGACCTGCTTGGGAAACTGATCACGCATGAGATGATCCTTAATGAAGACGATGGAGAACTTCCAGCAAGCACTAAGAATTTGGCCCTCAAATCTAAGAAGGATGACAACAAAGATGAATCTGATTCCGAAGATGAGGATGACGATGAGGATGATCCTTTTGCTCTTATCACAAGAGGCCTTGCTCGAATCCTCAAAATGAAGAAAAAATTCAACAACAAGGATGGATCAGAGTCTTCTAAATTCCGAGGTAAGTCTCAATACAACAAAAATGATAAGAAGACTAAACCGGTGTCTTGTTTTGAATGTGGTGAAACAGATCATCTTGTGAAAGATTGCCCTCAAAGACGAAGAGTCAGTCCAAGAAGGGTGATAGATGGAAAAAGAAAGCCATGGTGGCAACTTGGAGCGATTCTGACTCCGACTCCGACGATGAGAAGGCCAATGTCTGTCTTATGGCATCAGGAGATGAATCTCACGATGAGAAGCTTGAGGTAACCATAAGAGAACTTATGGCAAGTCCAAAAGAGGTATTATCGGAATTCCTTTCTAATATCATTGCCAATGAAGAGAAACTTATTGCCCAAACTAACACTCTTATTAAGAGAACTGTGGACCAGGAAAGAACTATTGAGGATCTGTCTATGAGGGTCAAAAGTCTTGAAGCTTCTTATTCAGGTCTTAACATTAAAGTCAAGACTCTTGACTCAGAGAAATCTGAACTCAAGCAAGATCTCTCGTCTCTGAGAAGTGAACATCATGACTTAGAGAACGAGAAGATCTCCCTGAATAATAAGATTCAAGACCAACAGACAACCCTCATAAGTTTTACCAAATCCAAAAGCACTCTTGATAGGATGTTGGGTGAGCAACAAAGTTCTCTAAACAAAAGTGGTATTGGTTACAATCCAAGGTTTTTAAAGAAGCAGCACATTACCACTTTTGTAAAGGCAATAGGAAGCAGAACCTCTCCTATATGTCACCATTGTGCTTGAAAGGGACATGTAAAAGAGACCTGCCCCTATAGAAGAAAGGATCCATATATCATTCGCAATACATTCCCTGTTCATTTGAGAAAAGAACGGATAACACAAGTTTGGGTCCCAAAAGGCACTATTTTACCAAATATGGTTTATCCCAATAATGGATCCAAATTTGCTTATTGGTCTAGCCACAAAGGTTGATGTTTGTTTTGCAGGAGATCACCAAGGTGAAGGAGCAAAAATGGATTATTGATAGTGGATGCTCGAGGCATATGAGTGGGAAGAGTTCTCTCTTTCATGATCTAAAGGAGCAATCCACAGGAACAATCACTCTTGATGACAAAGGAAAGTGTGATATCGTTGGTATTGGTAGTGTTGGGAGTGATTCCAACCATAGTATTAAACAAGAAAAGATCACATATTTCTTGGCTACTCTACAAGTAGCAAAGCTTATAGAATCTTCAATAAAAGGACCCAGTTAGTTGAAGAAAGTATACATGTTATATTTGATGAATGCAATGACGGTTCTTTGAGTGAAAGTGTTGTAGATATAGATCTTAACATCCATGCGGAGAACGAGGAAGGTGATGATGCTGCTACCAAGAACACAGAAAAGAGGAACATGCAGGAACAGATTCTCAACACTGAAGAATTGGCCCAAGGTGTTGAAGATTCGTCCAAAGCCCTTGGTGTCCAATTCAACAGTGTTGAAATGTCAGAAACTGTTGAAACTGAACCTAACAGGACTATGGAGTCAGATGTACCACAAATCAATCCTGCTGGTGTGACGAATCAAGGAGCTGAGACTAGCAAAAGAAAATTCAAATACTCATCATCACACTCATTAAAGGATATCATTTCTGACCCTACTTCTAGTGTTCAAACCCGTTCTAAACTTAAAGATCTTTGTGCTTTTCACGCGTTTGTCTCTCTTATAGAACCCAAGAAGGTAGATGAGGCCCTTCAAGAGCCAGATTGGATCATTGCTATGCAAAGTGAGCTTAACGAATTTGAAAGGAACAAAGTCTGGACCTTGAAGCCTAGGCCAAAGCATCAATCAGTCATTGGCACACGATGGGTATTTCGAAACAAGCTAGATGAGAATGGTAAGATCGTGAGGAACAAGGAAAGGCTTGTTGCTCAAGGCTACAATCAAGAGGAAGGTATTGACTACGAGGAGACCTTTGTTCCCGTAGCCAGGCTTGAAGCCATTCGTATATTATTAGCATTTGCATCTTTTATGAGCATAAAGCTATATCAAATGGATGTCAAGTGTGCTTTTCTCAATGGTTTCTTAGAAGAAGAAGTTTATGTGGCTCAACCCCTAGGTTTTGAAAGTTTGGGATTTCCTAATCATGTTTATAAACTTGACAAAGCGCTTTATGGTTTGAAACAAGCCCCAAGAGCTTAGTATGAGCGCTTGTCAAAATATCTTTTAGAAAATGATTTTAAAAGGGCGTTGATCGACAAGACTCTTTTTATCAAGATCAAAGGAAAGGACATTTTGGTTATTCAAATTTATGTTGATGATATATTATTTGGTGCTACTAACACATCTTTGTGCAAGGAATTTTCTGACATTATGTGCAGCGAATTTGAGATGAGCTTGATGGGTGAACTCAACTTCTTTTTGGGATTACAAGTTCATCAATCCAAGAAAGGGATCTTTGTCAACCAAAGCAAGTACACTAAGGATCTCTTGAAGAAGTTCAAGATGGATTAATCCAAAGCAGCCAAGATTCCCATGAGCTCAACATTATCCCTAGATCAAGACAAGACTGGGAAGAGTGTCAATCAAAAGGAGTATCGGGAATGATTGGATCTTTACTATATCTTACAGCTAGTAGACCTGACATCATGTTTAGTGTTTGCATGTGTGCTAGGTTTCAAGCTGATCCTAAAGAATCTCACCTCGCGGCTGTGAAGAGGATCTTTCGATATCTCAATGGCACTAAGGAGCTTGGACTATGGTACCCAAAGCAAAAGGATTTCACATTAATCGGGTATTCTGATGCAGATTTTGCAGGCTATAAGGTGGATAGGAAGAGCACATCAGGATGTTGCCAATTCTTAGGAGCATCTTTGATCAGTTGGCATTCTAAGAAACAAAACTCAGTTGCCCGATCCACTGTAGAAGCCGAATACATAGCAGCTGGAGCATGCTGCTCCCAAATCCTTTGGATAGCTCAACAAATGCGAGATCTTGGCATCAACCTCAAAGGCATTCCCATTAAGTGTGACAATACAAGTGCCATCTCCATTACAAAGAATCATGTTCAGCATTCAAGGACCAAACATATTGATGTAAGGCATCATTTCATTAGAGACCACGTCGAAAAAGGTGATGTGTCCATTTCCTTTATTTCAACTGATTATCAATGGGCTGACATTTTTACTAAGCCTTTGGCAGAGGACAGGTTCACCTTCATTAGACGAGAGATCGGGATGCTTAACAAGGATGCACTTTCGTAGGGGGAGCTTTCCCTTTACGAAAGATAAATTCTACTCAGTGTCAAGACCCTTGAGTTTTATGTCAAGGTTTGTGAACTGAATGATAGAAACAGATATCGGATCGTATATATTTGGTTAATATCTTTTTAGATATTTGATCAAGTATTATTTTCATCGGATTTCAAAATAATTTATTTATGTCACATATTTTATCCGTAGAGATATTTTTGGAACAAAATATTTTTGGTTATTTCCCTCCTATTCTAAAATGGTTAAGAGTAGATTTGAATTTTGAATTGAAATATTTTTCAAATTGGCAATGTTATCATTACTTACATTGGAACCCTAAACCCCGTCCCATCACTCAAATCTCTCCTATTTAAAACCCAACCCCTCTCGATTACCTCATAACCTCAGAACTACCCAAAACTCTTCCAATTCTCCCTCTCCAATCTCTCAAACTATCCTGAAACCCTAGCCGAATACCTCCATGGCTCCCAAATCAAAGAAAGCTTCCACACCCAAAAGACTTGGCGCCACCCCCAAGGGACGCCAGGTCACTGCTACTTCTCCTACACCTGAACCCACTCCTCAAGCCATCGTCCCTGCTATTGTCTAGAGCACCATCGCTGAGAGCACGACTACAGTGACCAAGGGCTCTCAAAAACGCTCTGCTAAGAAGCCTCTCGGTGCAAAGCAGAAAGGGAAAAAGAAGGTCATCGCTGAGGAGGTGGATGAGGAAAAAGAAGAGGAGGATCTTGATGCTTTTCTGGAAAGGGATGCAGCCAAGGAAGCCGAAGAAGAGGCTTTAAGGAAGAAAAAGGCCGAGGAGGAGGCCGAGCTTGCAAGGAAGTTGGTCGAGGAGGAAGCTGAGAGAATCCGGAAGGAAGCCGAGGCGAAGGCTCTCAAGGAGGTTCCTTCTGAAGAGGATCCTGAGGAAGAGGACGAGGAGCAAAACGAATCCGGAGAGGACGAGGATACCGATGGAGACAACGCTGAGGACTCGGGGTCAGAGGAAGAGGAGCCCGAGCATGCTCCCTCTCCTTCTTCTTCTCCTCCTCCTCCCCCGTCTCCAAAGAAGCGGAAAGCCTCTACAGCCAAGCCTCCTTCTCTCAAGCGCACCAGGAAGGGCACCCTCAGAAGCCTTGAGGCGCCTGCCAAGAGGTCTGTTCCAACACAGGCTAGAAGGAAGAACGCTGATCCTCCCGCTCTCATTCAGGTAAATCAATCCCTCCCCTCTTTATGGTTTGAAAATGCTGAAATGGCTGGTAAGTGGGTAGATGAGTTTCGAACTCGTAGGATCTGCTGTTCTGATTTTTTAGATATTGCGTTCTTTGAAGCTTTGAATTTACCGTGCATTGCTATTCTTAAAAAATCCCCAGCCTGGACCCTTCTCAATCTTGAAACCGTCTATTATCCCCAACTCACCCGCCTGTTCTATATTAATCTCAAATCCAAACACACTGACGATGGTTGGTTCTTGGAATCTGTCGTCAAGGGAGTTAGAATCTCTTTCAACTCCTTTGACTTCGCTGATTTCCTTGGCCTTCCTAGCCCTTGTCCACCCTCTCAAGAAAACCCCTCTAAAGAAGACTGCATTACCCTTGCCCGATCCAAATATCTTCTACCCGAGGCATCTACCAACACCTCAAAGCAGCTAACCCACTCATCCCTTACCCTAGAGGCAAAGATCATATTTAACATCATTATGCGTTGCCTCTTACCCCGTCTAAACTCCGGCTCTCTCCTGACCGACAATGCCATGATCCTACTTTACCGAATCCTCAATGGCCTTGATCTTGATCTGGCCAACACCATTTTAGGATCCATGGCTCACACTAGAAAAGCCAGGAAAGGAACTCCCCTCCCCTTCCCTACCCTTTTGACCCAAATCTTCGAAGCTTCTGGAATCGATTTTAAAAATGAAGAACAGCAGCGTCATATGGGTAAGTTCGACTCCAAGAGCCTTGAAAATATTGGCATCACTCGGTCCCCCCAAGGGATTTGGAGTCTTGCCTCTCCTTCAAAAGCTCTTCCCACTGCCTCAGCCGTTGATGAACGCATGGACAACCTGGAGTTGGGCTTGGAGGAAGTTCGCTTGGATATCAAGGAGCTACACAAGGAGTTTATAACGGAGATGAGCGGGGTAACCAAGCTGTTGCAAGGTCTGTGGTCGCGGCTCACTGATGATGTTCCGGACGATGAAGCTTAACCCTATCCTACCCTACCCTAACCCCAAATCTGAGACATTGCTGGTTTTTGGAAACTGTTTTAAAACTTTTGGTGACTGTTTTACCTCCTCCCTTTGTTGAAAGACAAAAAGGGGGAGATGATCTGTGGTGTGGTGGTGTTAGACTTGTTTAAAACTGTTGCGATTTAAAGGTCTTGGAAGACCTTGGTTTTATTTTCAGTTGGATGGTCTTCTTGCTTTAAATTTTTGATCCAACATTTGTCTAACCCATGCAGGTACTTAGTCCGATTTTACTTATATTATATATGCTTGACTAAGTTGCAGGGATTCACAGGTTTTATCTTTCATCAAGGGGGAGATTGATAACTCCACTCCCTTGATGAAAATCGGAATAAGTTTCAAAGGCCTTGACAGTCTGTTTGTGTCAAAGGTCTTGAAGCTTTAACAGTATTGATGAAACACAAAACCTGTTCTATATGATATTATGTTCGAATATTATTTTATGTTATTATATGCTTCCATTATATTATTATATATACACTAACCTTTCAGGAAGTATTTTCGAATATTATTTCCTTCCTTATGTTGTAAATTGAGAAGATTCAAATCGGAAGATCATGGCCTCCGAAAGTTTCCAAAGATAGAAGATCCAGCTCAAGCCATGATCCTCTCTAGCCGTTGGTGAAGATCCTTAGGCGCCGATTTGTTTCAATAAAAAGAAAAGGAAGAAGAAGACAGCCATACACCTGTTGAACACAAGCTTTCATACACTCAAGCCTTCAAGCGAGATCTGTCTTCTTCGTGTGCTCTCTGCTAGTCCTTAAGAGTATGTTATTTCATTTCAAAGCATTTGAGAGTTACACTGTGAGCCTATAGGATATATTTTGAGAGAGTGTTATACTCAAGAGTTTGTAACTCGGGAAGTAGACACTAGGAGATTGATTCACTAAGTGCAAGAGGATTGTACTAGATAGCATAGAGAGGTGGGGCTCTTCTAGATTGGTCTAGGACTCCAAGGGAACGTGAGTTGACTAGATTGCAATTGTATAGGAGAGAGGCTTCTCGGTGAGCTACTAGGATCCTAAGTCTTGTGAATCAATAAAAGCCGGTTGAATCCTAGGGTTGTGGAAGAACCCTAGGCGGGGACGTAGGCCAAGTTCGTGCCGAACCTCGTAAAAAATTCATCGAGTCCTTTACTTATTGCTTTACCTTATTTTCGAAATTGGTTCGACTGTTTAACTTTGTGATTCAGGTTTTCAGAGAAAAGACTAAGTCTAATCTCAAAGGATTTTGCACGTGCTTCAAAAGTCTTGAGATTCTGCGAAAAACCGGCATACTCTATTCAACCCCCCCCCCCCCTTCTAGAGTATTTCTATATTACTTTGTTTTACATTATCGAACCTTTAGTTGGTATAGCGTGGCAAACACTTCGCCCATTATCGAAATCTCCATCCAATACATAGCATCATGACACGCACCAAAGTAATTGACCCTCATGAGGAGCTCATCCAAGGCAGGGTAGTAATGGTAACGATCTGCATGCAACTGTAACTCAAGGGCCAAATCCCGTCGAACTTCTGGCCATGCATCTTCACCCAAGTTGAGGAGACAAGCGAACGATCTATAACCACAATGACCATCACCTGCAACGTTCGTTACGGCTCGAATGAAAGTAAAAATGAAGTCGTCGATGTTGCATGTTCCCTAATCGAAACGAAGGTGAGGGAGATTCTGAGGTGGTGCTGCTGGGATGTCTCCTCTAGACTCGGCCGTTGATCTTCCTCTGCCTCGTCCCCGAGAAGGACTGTGACCACGACCCCTTCCTCGTCCTCTTCCACGGACAGTAGGAGTGTTGTCGCCGTGAAGTGGATTGGACCCAGTGCCCTATTCATTTTGCCAAATTGTTTCACCGTCTGTGGATGAAGATCGTCCCCGTCCATGACTTTGCCCCATCACAGATCCGCTGTTGCCCTCCCTAACGGCTCTACGTTGGGCCCGATCACGCTCCCGTTCCCATGGCAAAGGGTTCATTCGACAAGGGTTGCGAGTCCACGGCCTCCCGGTTGGTCTACGGTCCTCGGGGTCAGGCGGAGTCAATGGTGTGTGGGAAGGACGATTGCCATCTTTGAATGCTAAGGCGATCCTCCAACGAGTATCGTCGTCCATGGCTCCACTCTGGAACAATGTGATTAAGCACGAGATGTCTACAACAGCTCTCGTGAGCGGCGTGTTATCATTTGTATGGGCAACATAGGGGCGATCATAATCCAATTGCTTCCAAAAGATGTGAATCTGGGACGGCCTTATCGGTATATGCACATCCCGACCAACTTGCATCTCGTGTGTGCAGGGCAGACCAAAGACGGTCTTCCAGTAACTATTTCGACATGGTTGTACTGGCGGATCTGTTTCCATCTTCGTGTATATTTCGAACAACAGGTTGAAACATTCCTTCGACACAATATGTCGAATCCGATCGAACAATCAGAGGCCGTGTGAGTCTGTCGGCCAGGTGTTGTAAGCTCGCCCCATTGTGTTCTTCACTTCAGCGATTTGGTCCTCCATCATTAGATCAATCGCTTTGATGACGTGGGTGAAGTCAACAATTGCAAAGTGGAGGGTGCTCTTTAGCACTGCATGGGCGGACTCCGCCCTGTAAAGAAAGACATTGGTCGTGTGTGATGACATGTGAATAATTGATGTTGCAAATGGAATGAGGATAGAGAAGAATGACATACCTGTTCGTCGTTGTCGTACCAAAATGTTCTATAGTATCTATCCATGCGCGAACAATGTTCTGCGAGTAATCGCGCAACCACGTTGCCTCCAAATACGGCATTAACCCCTCAATGTGGCCCCACTCTGCATGCATACCCCTCCTCCAGGCGTCGAACGTGTCACCGCGCTCCCGGGCACTCTCTCCTTGCCGTGATCCGCTCGCCTCGAATCTCTGCTCAGCGTCTGCGTGCACATCATGAGACTGCTCCTCACCCCTCTGCTCCTGTCCATCATCCACCTCATGCTCAGGGTCATACATGTCACGCTCTCCGACTCCAATACCCCCGACAGCTGCGTCTGTGACAGGCTGAGACTGAGGCGGTACACATGGCTGTGTAGTCTCGCTCGGTGTCAACCCCGTGAAATCAATGTCGTCGAGGTTGATATCCGGCACAAACATCGTCTTGCCAGTACCCTCCGCAACATGGGTAGAAGTGCCCCCCCCCCAATCCCTTTATCTCCAACTAACGGTGCACTGTCGTCGTACGAGTTCAGATGCTCGCTCTGAAATGCAGTACCAAAATACTCCACGTAGGTCGTGTGCTGGGTCGCCGGCTGGTCATCCGCATGAACTGCCGATACATTCTCACCCGCCTGCAATATGACCTCCCCGGGTGTCGACAACAACTCCTACTCTAATGCCTCTAAACGACTCTGGGTCGAAGCCTCTGTAATCGCTTCGTCCCGATGGTGACGTTCGTCAACCACGTCGTCAACCGGCTCTAATGCTGCCAACCGAATCTGGGTCGATGCCTCTGTCATCGCATCGTCCATATGGGGTCGTACGTCAGCTACGTCGGTAACTGCGTGACTAGAGCTCCCCCCCCCCTCGTCTACTACCATAGCATCTAAACGCTCATCTATACCCTGCATACGCAAAGGAATAGACTCAATCTGTGCACGTGACTCCCGCAACGCCTGTCTTCCCTTAACAGCAGCGCTACGGGCGGTCCGCAACACCACCCTATACTCTAATCCACGCGATAATGTCTGTATACGATCAACAAACAAATTCTAATTCCTATCGATTAAATATCGAAATATTTTTAGGACCTAAAATTCCATAAACATTCGACTACTACAGAGATTCACATCTATCACATGTATTAGCATTAGAATTACGATGTATTACACTACACTATATTATATCATTATTCACTCATACAACATGTATTAGAACACTAAACTATATTATAAAATCTAAATTTTATTCTAAAATGTAACTATATGATAGCGTTAGTCGTACCTCTGGTAGCCCCACCGCCGGTAAGCCCACCGTCCCTCTCCCACCACAAGGCCGACCGCGTCCACGTCTCTGAATAATCGGAACCGGCTACATTTCATAAATCAACAAATACTTATCAATTACTTATTCTAATTCAATAATTTTTAAAATACACTATTCCAATATTTCATATTTTACCTGTAATGGATCTCTATCACCACGTCCACGGCCCGCACCACGACCTCGCTCTCGACCACCATCCTGACTACTCTTACTCACCATTGTGTATCACAAAAGGACAAACAACGAACAAAAGGGAATGGGGACAAAAGACTAGGAATGTCAGGACAAAAAGGTTTGGAATTTCGACGGAGACAAAACGACGAGAGGACGGAATGGGAGATTGGGATTTGTGCGGTTACGATGGGTCCCTGACGCTTTTATATAGGGCCCGGAGCCCACCGTATCCACTTACGGTGGACATTCAACGGGCCGAAATCCACCGTCACGACATGCGGTGGATTCAAATTTCAAAATTTGAACCCACTGTCACTACATGCGGTGGATTCATATTTTACATCATTTTGTGTTGCGGTGACTTATCGAATTCCGGAGTCCTTCCACCGTATGTGCGAACGGTGGCCTCTTCCGCCGTCACTTCACGTCCGTCAATTTCACTCCACCGCTGTATACAACGGTGTATCGTACTATACAACAGTGGGTGTTTGCAAAACGTCATTAACCCCACCGTGATTATCTACGGTGATTAGCGGTGGAAATAGTAAAAATTAGCGGTGAAAATATCCGGACCGTTTATTAACACACTCTTTTTGTTATAGGGATAAATTGGAAATTTTCTTAATCAAAATTAAAATAAATATGAGATTTGGAAAAAAAAGAGAAGTAATTTGGAAAAAGAAAGGGGGAAGTAGATCTTACCCACCCCCTCATGGTAAGTTGAATTCCACCATTTTGGAGGAATTTCAATTCCCGGGAATTCCAATTCCTGGGTTTTTTAGTTTTAATTTTTTTTGTACCAAACGCATGTATTGTCAATCACTTCCTGGGAAGTAGATAGCTAACCAAACGATCCCTAATCGACTGAGGATCAAAGAGGAACACCTCTCACAGTTTGTGAAGCAATAACCGGGTTAATTTTTCACGGTTTTCAAAATCGTGGCAGCAGATATTCTCACGATTTTCAAAATCATTGAAGCCACTGTGTATTTGGTGATATTTTAGCCGTATAAAGCAAACCGGAAGTTTTACAATACAAAAGTCTTGTATAAGTTCAAATTTATTTTTATGCAAAAAAAAAAGCAATTTCACTTAACAACGAAGTCAAATTTCAAATAAATTTCATAGCCCCTTAATTTCATAACAGCTTCTCTAAAATAGAGAAAATGAGAGATTTTAGAGAAAAAAAGCCATTTTTTCTCCCCAACAGCTTTTCTAAACTCATCTCTAAAATAGAGAAATGGATGGAGAGAGTGAAAAAATCTCTAAATTTGTAGGAAGAGAAGTTGATCTCTATAATTTAATGTTCACTTGTCCCTAGATAGAATTTAATGACACAACCCCACATTTTCACCCATAATATAGGGAAAAAAAATATAATTTCATACTTACTAGTAATAAAAATATAATTATTTTTAAAAATTAATAAAAAAAAATTGATATGATTTGATATAATATATAAATTAATTATGTTAAATCAATATAGATAGATAAACCAAACATCATAATTCTATGTGAACTTTTATAAATAAAATAGGATAATTAATTTCATCCAATTTATGCTATAAAGTTCACATTAAAAAATTAGTCTATAAAATTTTCACTTCAAAAATTATTCACTTGAACTCATAACTTATATTGGAATGATTTTATTTTTATAAATTATAAATTAAGCCTTATTAGTTAATTAATTTCATTAATTAATCATATATGATCAATTGCCAATCTAATTTATAATAGAATATATATTAACCAATTGAAAATAATAAGATTAAATTTGAATAATATTTTATCCAATTTCATGATAACTTTTATAGTAACAATCTAAATTTAATATTAATACCATTTAAAAATAAATATCAAATTTATCCTTAGAATTTGTTTAAAAAAATATCATGTGAGAATATAATAATAATTAATATATCGTGCAAGAGGATGGGTAACATATACTAGTTCAACAACAAATATGAGGCTAAATATTAGAATTAAGTTTAAATGAAGTTTTTAGAAATGTAAAATTAAACATCTTTAATAAATGCATTTATTTATCATAGTCCGTAACAAATGTAAAAATCTGTAAAATAGAGAAACTGTTGGAGTTGGAGTGGATTTTTTTTTAGAGATTTTGATATTTTAATCTCTATTTTAGAGATTTTTTACCAAATCTGTTGGGCTTGCTCTAAGTAGTTTATTTTCTTCATATTGCTCATTACTCCAAGGATTGAAGAGTGTTCAGAGAAAAACTATCAATATAATCAAAATTCAATTAATGAAAAATAAATAGGTTTAAAAAAAAATTTGTATCCCTATTTAGTTTAAATAGTACTCCCTCCGTTTTGAAATATAAGTTCGTTGACTTTTTGACACGTTTTTTAATGAGTTAAAAAGGATATAAAATAATAAATCTTTTATTGATTTTTTACATAATTATATACTTATTAGTAATATATATAAGACTATGTAAAAAATTAATAAAAATAATATTATTTTATATAGTTTTTAACTCCTTAAAAAACGTGTCAAAAAGTCAACATACTTATATTTCAAAACGGAGGTAGTGTGAGGTCCGCACCATAGGGTCGGATTTGTTAAAATTTATTATTTTCAATTTGATAATTAATATAAATTTATTGGTTGTAATTTTAACTACATCATATAGTTTATAAATTAGGGAATATAAAAAAATTCAAAAAAATTAAATAATAAAATAAAGAGATGAATAATAAATTAAAATAATTAGAAAATAATTTTTAAAAATAAAGTAATATTTATAATCATATGGTGGTAATTGGGGTAATGAGGTTGTGGAGAAAAGGGAGTAGATGATGTGGCGGCATGACATGGATTGACTTACAAGTGGATAATTTTAATTTGTTTATTTAAGAAAAAATGACTAAAAATAGTACCAACTATAAGATATGAACAAAAAATAATACGAACTAAAAAAAGTCTCAAAATAATACAAACTATCCACATATAAACAAAAAATAATACAAACTTTAAAATCAACCAGAAATAATACAATCAATGAAATTTTGACTTTAAATAATACAAAATTTTGAATTAAATTAGGATAAGATTCAAAATAAAATTTTATTTATCAAAATTATTATAAAAAATCTATAATTATTCATGTTTTGCACAAATCCACCTTTTATATTTTAATACATCAAACCCACTATTTGGTTGTCCAATTTTGTATAATACAACCCCAATTGCTAGAAATTACATAAAATTACATGAATTTTAGGATATGATTCTATTTTTTTAATAATAATAATGGATAAAGGGGATATGATTTTATTTAATTTCAAAATAAAAAGTGGTTTTTTTGTAAATTTGAATAAATAAATAGTGGTTTTAGTGTATTTAAAAATAAAGGGGATGTATTGTGCAAAGTGTGATTATATACATATATTTTTGTAATTTTGGTTAATAATGATTTGTTTTGGTTCTTCTTCTAGTCCAACTTTAAAAGTTTGTATTATTTTGTGTTAAAAGTTCATAGTTTGTATTATTTTTAGTTGATTTTAAAGTTTGTATTATTTTTTATTTATAGGTGAATAGTTTGTATTATTTTGAGACTTTTTTTAGTCCGTATTATTTTTTGTTCATATCTCATAGACTTATAGTTGATATTATTTTCCTTTATTTAATGATGAAAAGTAAGTGATTGTGTGTTATATCGCAGACTCTTCATGTAAAACAAATGGAGAAAATTAGGCCCGCGGGCCATTTTTTGGGCCTAAATTAAACAATGGTCCTCAGACACCTCCGTATTGGGGAAATGTCCACCGACCCAACCTTGTGCCCCCCACCCCTCACTTGCTCCGCCTCCCTCTTTCTCAAACGCTCGCTTGCAGCAGGTCGGAATCATCGGATTCAGAGTTCCCTCCCTCCCTCGTCCTCTCTCCTTCTTCCCAGAGGCTCCTCGGAGATCAGCGCCTCCCATCGGCATCTTCGATCGCGCCTCTCTCTCGCCGTCTCACCGTCTCCCTCAAGCCCGGATCCTGCAAGATCTCCCCTGGCGATGCGGTGGCGATTCATCACCGAATAGCCAGATGAATTGCCTTCTAAGTGTGAGTGTTTCTTCTTCTCCTTGTTCTTCACGCTATGTTCCCTCTTCGCGCTCTGCTCCTTTTCTGTTGCGGTTGCTTCTACTATTACTGCAATTCAATTTGTGTTCTTCCACTATTGAATTCAAGGAGTGAGTGAGAAAAAAATGGAATTGTTAGGTCTGCAGATTTGGATTGGTTCTTCCGGAGTGGTGTTCGATTAGCTGCCAGTTGAATACTTGAATTAATCTCAATGCCGGAGGCGGTAGAGGCTTTGACCTGGAATGGTGGTGGCGAGCATTGAATCCAGAATGGGATTTTTGGATTGCTTCGCTGCTGCTGTTGCTTCTACTAATGGTCCTTTACTCTTACTTTGCTAGGTGCTTCAAAGAGACATGAGACATATTAATGGGTTGAATTTTTTATCCAATATTAATGGCCTTAATTGGATCTAGAATGACAACAATCTTAATGGGCTCAATGGAAAATGCTGAAATGTGTGTATGTACGGCAAAAAAAGGTCATTTTACATTTCAATTTCTTGTTTAATTTTGCTCTGATTAATTTTCACCTTTTGGTTAATTAGAATGAAAAAAAAAGAAACTCCGGTTTTAGCAACCCCGGTGTCGAAGTGCTGACGCGAAAAAAAAGAAGAAGATGATTTCAGCAATTACAACAACAATTTCAGCAACTCCGGTGTCGAAGCGCTGACGGGAAAAAAAACAAAAAGCTAATTTCAGCAATTACAACAACAATTTCAGCAACTTCGGTTTCAGCAACTCCGGTTTCAGCATCTCCGGTGTCGAAGCGCTGACGCAAAAAAAAAACTAATTTCAACAATTACAACAAATTTCAACAACTTCAGTTTCAACAACTCCGGTTTCAGCAACGCGCGGGAAAAAAACCTAATTTCAACAATTTCAGCAACTTCGGTTTCAGCAACTTTGGTTTCAGCAACTTTGGTTTCAGCAACTTCGGTTTCAACAACTCCGGTGTCGCGCGGGAAAAAAAACGCTGAAATAGGAGTTGCTGAAATCAAATGTGCTGAAACAGGAGGAGGGGCACAGGGGGCGCGTGGGGGGGTAAAGGGGACAAGGAAAGGGAGGTGGACATTTTGCTAATATGAAAGGATGGGTGGACATTTTCCTAATAAAGTCCCTAATTATAGCCTATTGCTCAATTGACAAATGTGATGTCACATGATAAAAAAAAAATACTTCACAATCAAACAAATAGATCCACATTATACAAATTTCGGTGGTTGTATAATTCTTATTCTATATTTATGGTGGTTGTACGTTGCATATATATATGTTCAACTATCGATTTTGCGGTCGATCGAACTTTTTTTTAAATCTTGTATGTTAGGATCAAATAAATTGTGGAGTGTAAATAGGGATAAAATATAAGTGATTGTGAAGTTTCTACACAATGATTTATATTTTTGGGTTAGAAGTTAGAATGAATCTCGACTTTATAATCAAAAATAAAAATAAAAATTTGACACGATTGTATTCGGTTAGTTCCAATCTGGTTTTTGAATTAGTAGAGTTAAGTCAATTTACTTGAAACGACGTGTTAAAATATGGTTGTCTCACATTGAAAGTATTGAGATGTTTTGAACGTTAGTAGAATACTCTTCTTTTTGATAGAAAATAGAGTATTCCTCTTATTATCAATTAGTTTTGAAATAAAATCTGTTGAATTTATATATTAAATGTTCGTATTTTTTATATGTGAACCCACACACGATTTTCCTTTAACGTCTTAACCCCATATTCCCAGTCGAGTTTAACAGGATCTTATATCATTAAGTTCGATCATGTTTGTTAATGATCATGTTTCATGTTAGGAGTCCATTATCTCGATTTGGTTGAATTGGTCTAACTTTACTTTTACATTAATTAATAAAATAAATAAACACACCGAATAGCTCACATTATGGAATAATCTAAGTACTAGTACAAAACTTTATCTTGTTACGCAATTAATTAATCATGTAATTATTATATTCCGCCAATGAAACATCATTTGCTTATCTTACCTGCCTATTTAAAAACCACAACACCAAACCCACGGCGCCACAATCTATGAAATAATTAACATACAATTAACATAGACAAATATGAAAGTTTCCATACAATTTTTTTTTTACAGTAGGTAAGGAGTTGGATGTACTAATGACATCCATGATCATCTGACATGATGATGTTCTGGAATTCACAACAAGAACTTAATATAAGATTACAGTTAAGCCGAGATTTGGCAATAAAATCAGCTGCACCATTTTCTTCTCTATAGCAGTGCTGGAATTTGATAAATTCAAAATCCTTGCTTAATGAGTGTATTTCCTCCACTAGTTGTGCAATCTCCCATGGAGTGTTATGAATCTTGTTGATAGCGTTGATTGTGATCTCACTGTCACTTTCAATAATGACCTTCTGTATTTGAAGCTCTGCTGCCAGTCTTATACCTGCATATATTGCATATGCTTCTGCTTGGATTACAGAAGTCATGTTAGTGTTATTTTTATGTATTTTAATAATTTGACCATAATCATTCCTAATAATACAACCAATTTGTGGTTGCAAACCAGTTTTAACTGAAGTGTCTACATTGATTTTAACGACATTTTTGGGCGGATATTTCCAGTGTATGTTATTACGAGATCTAGCCTTTTTAGGTAATTTTGTGTTGTTTTGTTCCTTATCCCAGCATAAGATGTTATCTACAGTTTGAATTAATGTGTTTATTGTGTTATTATTAGTATTTTTGTTGAATATGATTTTATTTCTTAGTTTCCAGATAGAATGCCATAAATGACATAGATCCGTGAAGTCAGAATTTATGGTTTTTGTGTTTAGGATATTTTCAGAGACATTGTTTGTTAGATTAGGTATAATGAAATTTTTCTGTAATTTAATACCCAATTTTTGGATTAGAGATTTGGTGATTTGACAATTAAATAATAAATGATTTGTGTCTTCTGTTTCATAATTACAAAGAGAGCAAGTACTAGGAACTCTGTTTATGTATCTATTTAGACGTGCAGTTGTTGGTAAGATATCCAAGATAATTTTCCAAATAAAGTTTTTAATATTCGGTGGAATGTTAAGCTTCCAAATCCATTCGGCTGGGATATTTTTATTGCCATACAATTAACATAGACAAATATTGCCTAGCTAACTAGTATATACACAGTATCTTGGAGACTTTAACCTAATTTATTTTGTCAATTGGTAAATCCATGCAATTTTAAAGTACACGTTTGATTGGAAAATATTTTGTACCAAAAATAGGATTGGTTCTAAAAAAATATTTTTTTAAAAAGATAAAATAATTTAATTTTGAAAAAACTTTTATAATTAAGCTGCTTATCCGAGGATATAGAAATATAGAATACAAAAACAATTTGAAGTATGCTAATAATATTAATTAAGAATTACATATATAACGGTTAATTTAATCTATATCTTTATGGTATAGAGTAAGAGCTATAAAAAAAAAGACAAACTATCAGTTATGAACCAATATTAATATGTACGAACTTTAAAACTACCAAAAATAATACACACTATTTCACATTAAATCAATGTTGATAAAAAAAATGCCGGTCAATTTTTGAACCAAAATTTAAATATGAAAATCAAACTTTTGAAAATTTAATGACATTGTATCACATCGTTAATCATTCAATATATTTTTTTATAAAAACACCAAATTTGAGTATAAATTAACTGAACCAGTTTGTATTGATAATTACTACGTAGTTTTTTTCAAACATTATATTTATGCATTTATAAAACGGTGATGTGAATTGTAAACCTTTAAACTAAATAAATTAATCATCCAGATCATTTTTAGAATTTTATTATATTAATTTTTTTTAACAAGTAATAATTCGAATAGAATGATCCTACCCGAGAGTATTCTTGCGAATAATGTCTTAAAAACCTAAATCAAAATAAATATCAAAGCCGCTGACAGTGCGACAAAGGTATGCAACCCTATTAACCCCTCTGTTGTCATTTACGGAGAATTTATTAGAGTGATTATCAATGAGGCTAGGTATCTTCTTTTGTTATCTTTCTTGTGTTCAAGTGGAGTCGTCACTCTCACGGTCTCACGGTCTTCAATTCGTCATTCTTATTTTAATGATTACCGACTCTTACATTTAATGGGATTTCTTTTAATGAAACATTGATGCTTGATTAGAGATTCAAAATGCCACATGGGTGTGTTTGAATTATAATTGTACTATATTTATAATGAAAATTAGTACGATTTTTGCGTAATGACGCACAATTTTTTATAAATAAAATATTAATAATATGTTAAATACGTAAAATAATAGTAAAAGTTCATTTATTTGAATTAAATCCATTGATTGAAAAATAATTAAAGTAGTATATATAGATATATGTAGATCATAGGGGCTTTAGGCAAGATTCAAAAACGACTATTGTCAAGACGATTTCAATTAACTTGCACGTAAGTCCTTTTTATTTTTTTCAAACAAACTGTAAATGAGGATGAATTTTCCAAGTTAGGGAAACGGATTAGGGTTTTGACGGAAATCAACCCAATTCAATCCGGGATTGGATGGAGGAAGAGGATTCAATCGATCAATCCACCTCAGATACCTCAGTACTCCTCCTCCAATGGCGGATGGATACCAACTCCTCTCCCTCCTCATCTTCGTCCTCCTCTACTTCATCGTCTGCCCTCGTCCCGCGCGTCAAGATCCCCATCAAGAGCCACCATGTCTTCATCACCGGCGGATCCAACGTCATCGGCCTCGCCCTCGCCACCGCGCCACCTCTGAGGGCACTAGAGTCTCCATCCTCGCCCCGCAACCAGTCCAAGCTCGACGAGGCCAAGGAGGCCATCCGCCTGGCCACCGGCGTCAACGTTTTGCAGCCTTCATCGACGGTGGATCCAGCGGCATCGGCATCGGCCTCGCCTACCGCGCCGCCTCTAAGGGCGCCAGAGTCTCCATCTCGCTTGCATCCAGTCCAAGCGCGCTCGAGGAGGGCCAAGGAGGCCATCCGCCTCGCCACCGGCGTCGATGAACAGCGAATCAACTTAATTAGCAAAGGGTTCCGTCGATGCCTTGTGTACATATGTGCTTAAACTCTCAAATCACCTTAACAAAGGGTTCCGCGCATCGACGAGGCCAATTAACAGCAAATTGATTTTGTAATTAAGTTTGTTAAGTTGATTTTGAAAAGTCAATTAACAACAAATTGTTCACTTTGTTAAAATTGATTTAAGGATTCGATGAACATCGAATTGATTAAAAGGGCAAAATTGATTGAAGGGTTCGATTAACAACAAATTGATTGTAATTTGTTGACGGATTTAGTAGTGTATGAATTTAGGGTAAATTGATTCGCAGTGTAGATGGAGAGTTTTAAGCCTCTTTACAATTTGTTTGGAAAAAATGAGAAGGACATATGTGCAATTTAGTTGAAATTATCTTGACAATAGTCATTCTAAAATCTTGTCTAAAGCCTCACTCTATGTAGATATAGATTACTAATATTAATTTCATGTTTCCTTATTATTAATTTTATGTTTTGAATTAATCCCATTGTTTTTTAAAAAATTACTAAAATCATAATTTAGGCTAAAATCATGGATTTATTCAAAATTTTAAAAAATTGATTGAATAACCTACTTTTAAGGAGAGAGTGACACCTCATAAAAAATGCTTCTCTAATAATAGTTAATTATGGATTGTTTTTTTATAAAATTACTAAAATCATAATTTAGGCTAAAATCATGGATTTATTCAAAATTTTAAAAAATTGATTGAATAACGTACTTTTAAGGAGAGAGTGACACCTCATAAAAAATGCTTCTCTAATAATAGTTAACTACTAGTACAGTGCCCGCGCCATGGCACGATTTTGTTACAAAAATCTTAATAATAAAAAATTTATTATGATATAATTAAATAAATGATTTACAAAGGTAGCATCGACTAATAAATGTATGGAGTTGATAAAGTGAAAATTATGTAAAAACCATAAAATGAAGGTGTTTATGGCACATTAGCAAAAATATTCTCATTTCATTAATGATTAAATACAGATAGATGGTTAAAAATGTATAAATTTTCAATTATTAACAATTTATGAGATCATAACATCAAAATGTTTCTTATTTAATATTTAGATATAGATTATAGTTTAATTTAATGTTTTGAATTAAATCAATTGATTAGAAAATATAAAATATATTAATTTAATATTTTGAATAAAACCAGTTGATTAGATAATGTAAAATATGTAAGTAAATAAAAAACTCTATTATAATTTGATTGATTAAAAATTTATTGGTTAAAATGTTTTGAATTGAACCTATTGATAAGAAAATGTAGTATGTGTTAATATATATTAATTTAATATTTTGAATTAAATCTACCGATTAAAAAATATAGAATATGTTAATTACAGAAATAAATAAATAAAATGATTCTCTTAATAGCTATTCGTTAATATATGATGTAACTTTATTGAAAAATAGTTTTGAATTAATCCCATTACTTAAAACATAAGAAGTAGTTTAACATATTGTATAGATATACAGATATATAGATAAATTATAATAAAATTATATAAGAAGACAATATTATTATATAAAGTATATAAATAATAAGAAGAAGAAGAATAAGTAGACATAATTAAGATGATACATGGATATATTAAAGGATATATTAATTAGCTATATTAATTAGCTGACAAAAATAAATTGATTCTGTAATAATTTAACTTCTATAAATATCTTGTTCTAAGGTTGCGACACGTGGCAAAAATGTGTAATGATCTTAGTCATTAGTTTGCTAAGTCTTGAGGAGTAAGCTAGGCCGGTTGATTCATATGTGACCAAGGCCACTGTGGTCTATAAATAGACCATTGTACACTTGAGGATGGGTATGACTAAAAATAAACCATATCTTCCCTCTCAATCTCTCTTTTCTTCCTATCTCTCTTCTTCTCTCACCCAGTCTCATTCTTCTATTTCTCACCTAAATTCTGTCACAAGGGTGGAGCCGAGCTCCTCTGTTAAGGCACAAGCGTGGGCCGTAACAGATTTGGTATCAGAGCCAGCAAGGGACAACAAACGAGACACCATGACCGAAGGAACAAGGTCGAAGACGCTCGAGGTTCAATTCCATGAGTTCAAGGAGGATACAAAGTCGTTTATGGCTTCGACGTTGAAATTCATGGCAGATTCGCAGAAGTATCGTGAGGATCAAGCAAAGCAATTCGAGGAATTCAGGATCTTAAATGATAAACGAATGGAACAGTTAGCTGAGTTCGTGCGACATCCTCCGTATCAAGAACAGCAGCACGAGCAGACGCCGGAATCAGAAAGGGGAATGAGCTCACGAGGAGGTGCTTCGGGATCAAGATCGGATCAAAGAAGAGATTCTTTGATGGGAAACGGACCTCCAAATCAAGAAATCCCTGGATCAAGGTGGCATCAAGGTTTCAATGGGGGGTCACACGGCGACAGGTATGGCTGGATTGGACAATAGATTCATGAGATTGCCGAAATTAGATTTTCCTGGATTTGATGGCAAGAAACCGCGGAATTGGATTCGAAAATGTGAGAAGTACTTCAGTATATTCTCAGTGCCGGAGATACAACAAGTTGAAATCGCGGCAATGTATCTCACCGACAAGGCAGACACCTGGTTGCAAGGGTATTTGATGCAGCATCCACGAGTTTCTTGGTCGGAGTTTTGTGATGCTATTTGCTTGAGATTTGGGGATCGCCGGGAGGCTGAGATCGTCGGAGAATTCAACAAGCTGGAGCAGCAAGATGATCTAGAATAATATAACGAGAGGTTTGAGGAATTGCGTTTTTGTATGCTTTCGTTTAATCCTCAGGTCACGGAATCATACTTTGTCTCAAGCTACATTAGTGGTCTCAAGTCGGAAATTCAGTCGCTAGTCAAGCTGGGGAGGCCGACGTCAATGGAAGATGTGTTGGAGCAAGCCAGGCTTCACTTCAAGGCTGTCCAGGCTTTGATACGGGTATCAAGAAATCCTTGGAAGCCTTCTTCAATGGGATCACAATTCAATGGACCCAAGAGTTCATCATCGTGGAACAGGGGATCTTGGGGAAAAGGAGAATTCAAGAATTCAAGCACTGCTAACAGTGGAAACGACAGTGGAAAAGGGAGTACTCCATCGGCTTCAGAAACGAGCACGGGGCGCTCAAGTGACCCCAGGAAGGGTCTTTGTTACAGGTGTGGTGACAAATTTTTTCATGGGCACAAATGTAAGACACTGTTTAGTTTGATTGCTCAAGAAGTGCAGGAGCGAGAGCCAGGGCCCGATGAATCTGCACATGATTGGGGTCCAGATGAAGATCAGGAGGAGGAGGTTTATGTTCACGCTTTAACTGGAAGCGAATCTGGGAACACAATTAGAGTAAAAGGGACAGTAAAGGGCAAGGAGATTACAATCCTCATTGATTCTGGAGCTACACACAGCTTTCTTGACTCAAGAGTGGCTAGGGATGTTGGATTTGAGGGTTGCCGGATTGGGGTAATGCAGGTGAATACCATCAGTGGCACTATGTTTAGTACTAAGATTTGTAAGTCCTTTGTGTGGGAAATGCAAGGGTGTAGCTATGAACACGATATTAGATTGTTGAAGATGGAAGGATGTGACATGATATTAGGGACTGATTGGCTAGCTGGTTATAACCCAGTATTGTTTGATTTCATTGAAGTGCAAATTTCATTTATGAAATTGGGCAAGCAAGTGGTGTTAAAGGGATTCAGAGAAGACAAGGAAGGAGAAGCTGCATCTGTAAAAATGTTGACTGGGAAGGAACTCACCAAATTGTGTCAAAGTCAGCAACACTTTTGTATGGCACAAGTAGCTCAGGTCTATACTATTAGAAGGAGGGAGACTCAAGTGCCACCAGAAATTGCAGCATTGATTGCAGAGTTCCAGGATGTGTTCAAGGAACCTACTGAGCTTCCACCTGTAAGACAGCATGAGCACTCTATCAAGCTGAAAGAAGGATCTGCTCCAGTGGCTTCTAGACCCTATAGGTATCCTTACTTTCAGAAGACTGAGATAGAAAAGCAAGTATTTGAGATGCTTAACAATGGTATTATAAGGCCGATCCATAGCCCTTTTGCTTCACCCACCTTATTGGTTAAAAAGAAGGATGGGTCATGGAGATTTTGTGTGGATTAGAGGCGCCTGAATGACATCACCATTAAGGATAAATTTCCAATTCCTCATATTGAGGACTTACTGGATGAATTAAGTGGGGCTTGTGTGTTTTCAAAACTGGATTTGAGAGCTGGATATCATCAAGTTCGTATGGTGGAGGAGGATGTAGCTAAGACTGCATTTAGAACCCATCATGGGCATTATGAGTTTAGGGTGATGCCTTTTGGGTTGACTAATGCACCTGCAACATTTCAAAGTTTGATGAATGATGTATTTAGCTCATTGCTCAGAAAATCAGTGTTGGTGTTTTTTGATGATATTCTTGTCTATAGTGAGGATCTGTTGCAGCATATCATACATTTACAGGAGGTATTGTCTATAATGAGGTCTCACAGATTGTTTGCTAAGCAATCTAAGTGTGAATTTGCTCAATTGGAAGTAGAATATTTGGGGCATATTATTTCTGCAAAAGGAGTCTCCACTGATCCTAAGAAGGTAGAGGTAATGCTGAGTTGGCCTATTCCTAAGAATGTCAAAGCCTTGAGAGGATTTTTAGGGCTCACAGGTTACTACAGGAGATTCATTAGAGGCTATGGGTGCATAGCTAAGCCTCTCACTGATCTTCTAAAGAAAGATGGCTTTGTGTGGTCTGCAGAAGTTGACAGTGCTTTTGTTGAATTGAAGAAGATATTGAGTTCTCCACCTGTGTTAGCAATGCCAGATTTTTCTATCCCATTTATTGTTGAAACTGATGCATGTGACTCTGGGGTGGGAGCAGTTCTGATGCAAAAGGGACAGCCTATTGCATTCATTAGTCAAGCCTTACATGGTAGGCATCTGTTATTGGCCGTATACGAGAAGGAACTCTTAGCCATCCTTCTAGCTGTTGATAATTGGAGACACTATCTAGAGGGAAGTCATTTCATAATCAAGACTGATCATCAGCCATTAAAACATTTGCTTGATCAAAGGTTATCCACACAGATCCAGCGCAAAGCAGTGAGGAAGTTGTTAGGTTTATCATATGATATTGCCTATAAGAAAGGAATAGAAAATAAAGCTGCTGATGCTTTGTCTAGGGTGTATGAGCAAGGGGATTGTGTAGCTTTGACTGTGGTTCAACCAGCATGGGTTTCTGAAGTATTAGAGAGTTATGCAGGAGATAAAGCTGTATAGGAAATGATGGTTCAAGCAATGTCTGAGAACCCTGGACCACTTGCAGTAAATAAAGGGTTGATAAGGTACAAGGGAAGGCTGTTAATTGGATGCAATATAGATATCAGGGGTAAGCTTTTGAAAGCTTTTCACGAGGATCCTATAGGAGGGCATTCAGGGATACAGGCTACATACCAAAGGGCAAAGAGCTTGTTTTATTGGCAAGGGATGAAGAGGCACATTACGGAATTTGTGAAAGAATGTGACATCTGTCAAAGGAGTAAGACAGAAAATGTTGCAACCCCGGGATTATTACATCCTTTGCCTATTCCAGATAGAGCTTGGAGTCACATTAGCTTGGATTTTGTAGAGGGTCTTCCTAGATCTCAAGGCAAAGATACGATTTTGGTGGTGGTTGACAGATTAACAAAGTATTCCCATTTCCTTTCCCTTTCTCATCCTTATACTGCAGCTAAGGTAGCATCCTTATTCATGGAAAACATTTATAAGCTCCATGGGATTCCTAAGAGCATTGTGTCAGATAGGGATAAGATATTTGTGAGTCAGTTTTGGCAGCATCTTTTCAAGTCCCTACACACAAGCTTAGACATGAGTACTTCATATCATCCACAATCAGATGGACAAACAGAGCGTGTAAATCGTTGCTTGGAAACTTATTTGAGATGCATGACTGCTAGCAACCCGAAGAAATGGTCACAATGGCTGTTCCTGGCGGAATGGTGGTACAACACCACTGTACAGTCATCCATCAAGATGACACCTTTTGAGGCTCTTCATGGGGTTCCTCCATCTCAGTTGGGGTTACCTACCTTGTCAGCATCAGGTTCTCAAGCAGATGACTGGTTAAGGACAAGACAGCAGATGGTGAAGCAGCTGAAGGATCACTTACAACAGGCACAAGCTAGAATGATGTTTTTTGCAGACACACGCAGGAATGAGAGGTCTATGGGTGTGAGTGACTGGGTGTTTGTCAAGCTACAACCCTATCGGCAATCAACAGCTGCAATTCGAAAGTCTGTCAAGCTATGCTCCAAGTTTTTTGGGTCATTTAAGATTGTAGCTAAGATTGGACCTGTTGCATATAAACTGGAATTACCTCCCAATTCGAAGATCCACCCAGTTTTCCATGTCTCCCAGTTAAAATTGAAGAAAGGGCCAATAGTGGAGGTCAGTACGCAGATGCCTGAAACTGATAAGGAAGGTCACATTAGAGCAGAGCTTGAGAGTATCCTAGACACCAGAGTACACAAGCTTCACAACGGGGATCCAGTGACTGAATGGCTAATCAAGTGGAGGAATCTTCCACGGGAAGGGGCTACATGGGAAGCTGCGGCTCATATTATCAACCAATTTCCACATTTCCAGAATTGATCTTAGTCATTAGTTTGCTAAGCCTTGAGACAAGGCTCTTATGGGGGTGAGCAATGTAATGATCTTAGTCATTAGTTTGCTAAGTCTTTAGGAGTAAGCTAGGCCGGTTGATTCATATGTGACCAAGGCCACTGTGGTCTATAAATAGACCATTGTACACTTGAGTATGGGTATGACTAAAAATAAACCATATATTCCCTCTGAATCTCTCTCTTTTCTCCCTATCTCTCTTCTTCTCTCACCCAGTCTCATTCTTCTATTTCTCACCTCAATTCTGTCACAAGGGTGGAGCCGAGCTCCTCTGTTAAGGCACAAGCGTGGGCCGTAACAAAATGCTTATGTTTTAATATATTACTAGTTCAATTACCCGTACCTTGTGCAGTTTTTTTAATAATATAATTTTTATAGAATTAATTTTTGTTCAAAACACATGATTCAGAAATTTAATTAGTCATTAAAATGTATAAAAAAATAAACACAATAAACTATTTTAATTAATTAAGAGTTGATCAAGTACACTCAAATTAATAATGAAAAGAGAACGTATAAAGAAAATTATAAATGTAGAAGAAAGTCACATGTTTTACCTTCAACTCTTAAAGTACCAGAAATTCAAATGTAATGGATTGATATTAGAATTATTAAAACCTATTAGAATGTACCTATTTTACATGGTTCTATCTTTGTGATAAATCTCTATAATATTAAGTAAAAATAAAGATGACTTTGTGAGCACGGATTGTCCTCGAGAACAAAGAGAACTTATTAGTAAAAAATAAAAACAAATCCAAATTTTCAATCTCACTCTACTTAGAACTTATCCCATGATTGTATATGCGTATAAATGATATTTAATTCAATACATTTTAGTTATTCAATTTTAAAATAATTGACTATATCAAGGAATCCACTTTGAGATTTTCTATTTTAATTATTTATAAAAAAAAGTCTTATAAAATGAAAGATAATAAATAACCAATTGCTTTCTTTCTTTTTAAAAAATAATAATTGCACATACAAATCAAACAAAAACCAAAATACCAAAAAAAAAACAAAATATAGATGGAAATCAAATAAAAAATGATTTTTTAACCTATAAATTTGAAACATAAATTATATATTTAAAAGAAGAATAAATGCATTGATTGTTTTGTTTTTATTTTTTTAATTATTATTTAATTTTTTCAATTCAAATATTGTGAATTGAAACCATTGAATATAAAATATGTGATATCTTAAGAAATAGTTTTATCTTAATTTAATATTAATATCATACGCGAAAAATTTTAATTTGTAACGGCCCGGGATTATAATTCCTGGGTTACGTTTCGAGGGATGAAAACCCTCGTTGGGATCGTGCGCCCCGAGTATAGGTTGAAGGTTTGAAAGCCTAATCTAATGTTTCCAAAGTGGGATTTCATACCCAAATTCGAAACGTATCGTTGGAATCCCCGGGGAAGTCCCCTGTACCTGTCGTAAGTCTATGCGTGGAAAACCAGTAGTCATGCAAATAGAGAAATCAAGTGTAATACAATAGGGTGTCACGGCAGAGCCGGGTCAAAACGGAGTCTAAAAATGTAAATCCAAAACCATGGTCAGAGTTTGGTGAAGTCGATAACTCCAGCGCTCACTCTCCACCGAACAAAATGACCCGCGCAATAAGCAATCAGCACCAATGGAATGAACATAATTAATACCTAAAAATGTTAATGGTGAGCGGGATTAGAATGATGCCCACCTGCTGCATCCCGGCTCTAAGCACACATATACGCTATACCTTATAAAGATACTTCTAGATGCAAGGCGGAATATTAACACACTAGCATGCCCCTAAGATCAAGTGCATAATAATAGATAGGGCCCCAGCAAAGAATACCAAATGGTATGTCCCTCTCCTACCTCCACCCTCTTCCGATAGGGCGGAGACTGGCCAGTTCGTGAATGCATTCCTTTATCATCGGGCGGTCCGCAGACCCAACCCGTATCCACAATAAATAAAGCCCGCAGGCAGCTCATAATATAAGTAAAGGAAGTTCCATGACTCGATCGACTCAGGACAGAACCTGATGGGACTGGGCCATCCTATGACCCTAGCAAAGACTCTAATTACTTCACAGATAACGGTCGTTCTGTTTACATACGCATAAAGAAATAGAATGCTCAACGGTCAATGCAACCTAGCATGATACTACATGGCATGCTGATCATGAATGCAAGCACCTAGTATATCATGCACATAAAGCAGGGAATATCTCTCTATCAATCTGAGTAAGCTCCGAAGAGACTTACCTAGTAAGCAGAACAGCAAAATATAATCCCAGCTAGTAACACGAGCAGTCAGACGATATCGCCTAAATTCATATCAGAACATTCATATAAGTCTACATCTAACCACTCAATCATACAAGCATATATCATTTAATAGAATCAACCACATCATAATCATCATTCCATCTACTCAATCAGTCATCATTTCACCACATTCCATAAGACTATATCCTTCTCATCATTTCATTCAACCACTTCCATATATCCGCAATAATACTCATATATTCGCATGATCGTATATCTTAAAAGTTCATCATGATAATTATTTCTTATCATATATATATATATCATCATCAAAGTCTGATATTTAATCTCGTCTAATAATCACCACAATATCATGCTATTAGTCAATTCAATCATACCGTTAATCAAACGATCAAATTATCATGCTAGTTATTCACCGAACAAGTAGAATTTTCCGGTTAGTTCCCAACCCGTTTCAAAATCCAAGTTTATTCTTATCGGATCATAAGCCAAGTTATGGGTATACTTCATTTATGTATTTTACATGCTCTAAGGTTCGGTTATGCCATCATATATTTAACCATATTTATAGCATTCCCTTAACCAAGTTTTTAATCGAGTCATTATAAACATTGTTTACTAAAATTATCATAACTCTTGATCCAACCGTTGGATCGTCCTCATTTTTGGAGGGCAATTAGATAACATCTCCATGAAAAATCCAAGCAGGGGACCGAGAGTTATAGGTAAAACAATATTCGATAATTTAAATGCTGAGATTAAGGTATTCGGTTTTGTGTCTTTTACACGTTTTGCTAGCTAAAACCGATTTAAACACATTATAGGATCCACTATCCTAAGACTTTTCACATCAACTCAAGCTATCCTAGAGAGAGGAAGGTGGAAGAGAGATTACCTAGGAAAATGGAACACAAATGGCTCGAAAATTCTCACTTCGGGGACCTTGGGGACACCTCCAAACACCTTGCAATATATTTTCCAAAACCCCAAGCAAAAGGGTCAGGACTTTGTTTAGAAATGAAGCAAAGAAGTCATATAAAAGGTTTAAACTCAGTTTTGGAAGGAAATAATGGAGCTTACCAAGAAAACAACGCAAAACCTCAAGATCCTTCAAAAGACAGTTTCTGCAGCCTCAATGATGGACGATTTTGGATGGGAAAACGAGCTTGGATTTTGGATTATAATGTATGGTTGGAAAGGTGGTTTCAATACGGTTCTAAGGCCACCGAGTTTGCTCAATTCGGAGTAGTATTGAGGGAGATATGGCTTTTCTTGTGCAAGGTCACCAAAATGGACCTAAAATGGTGAAGGCTTCTTCTCTCTTTGGTTTTCTCTCAAAGTGACGGTGGGGCTCTTTGTGAATGAGTTCTAAACTGAGCTTGGGTCAGTTATAAAGGAGAGAAAGGAGTGGTTCATGTGTTAAAGATGGGGAGTGATTAAATGGAAGGGATGGGAGTGGTTGGACACCTATCATCACAAGCAAGCCACAAGTCAAGTCAAGTCAAGGAGTGGGTGGTGATCAATGTTGGTCAAGTTAAGTATGGACGACTGGCCTTGTAAATCAAAGACGTAAATCCCGAGCCCGAGATGCGTTAAAATCCGTTAAGTTCATAAAAGCCGAGAAAAGGTGGCTCGGGAATGTGTTTCTATCATTAAATCAATGTAAAGCCGTGCATAAAAATTTTAAATTTTTCGAGTTTTCATAATCATAGGGGAGGATAATATTCGGATTATCCTAAGGATATTTTATAAATATTGATTAAATTCCGGTCTTTACTCTAGGCACAAGTTTTCGCGAACGAATGGAGTATTGAACAAGTGACATGCGTGTTCTCCAAGCGAAACCCATTGTACGCCCCCAACCCCATTTGCCCACAATTTGGGTTTTCTGCAACTTGATCACACAGTCATATCAATTCAGCCTTCAGGGGTACAAAACCCTCACACTCCTCTCCCTCTCCCTGTCAAATCCCAAATCCCCAAACACATACTCTTCCGCCGAATTTCTTAATATAAAAGGACACGCCAAGAACGCATGGTTTTCCTCCTGTTTGTAATTCGGAGAAATTGGGAACCGAATTATGGAGTTCTGAAGGTGGTGGGGAGATTGAGAGAGGATTTGGGTTTTTGTTGTTTTGATGAGTGAATAGGGTTTTTGATTTTGAATTGAAGGATGATGTGGACTGCGTTTAAGGATTCACTCAAGGCTCTTGAAGCTGATATTCAGTATGCCAATAACTTGTTCGTAAAACTTAACCTTTTCTCTCTATCAATCTCCATATCCCTGATTTTGATTCCTAACAGGGGATTTTCTCATTTCTTTCTCATCTGTTCTGAATTTTGGGTTATTTCTTTGTTTTGTTGCGTAACTAGTGAGGACTCTTTTGCAGTGATGCTCAATTGAGTTTTTGCAAATGAAGAAATTCATATGAATTGTGTGAATTTGGTTTCTGAAGCATTGAACTTGCTCAAGTTATTAGAAAATTGATCATCAGAACAATTAAATGAACCCAGGGGTTGGGTTTTGGATATCTATAGGTTATCTTTGTTTCTTTAAATTCTCTCCCCCTTTCATGGTTGCCCTGTTTCGCTCAGGATTTTATGGTAATTCCAGTTAAGAAATCTGTCTCTTGCTTTAAAGAAATTCAATTAAATTATGAAACCCTAATTTCAAACAGTATCAAGCTAAAAATGGCAAGAGCATGAGAGTTAAACCTCAAATTTCTATTTATGGTAGACTTAATTCTTTCCATCTTGTGTTATGTAAGGTATCTTACTGCACTCGATCTATTTGACACACCGGCTTGTTTGTTCAGTCCACTAATTGGATCATAACATTATACCATTTTCTAGTTCATAGCTTTTGAATGTGAAGTATTTATTCTAATGAAACAGTTGATACATGGCTAATTTTGTAGATATATGTTGGTTGTGCAGGGCATCTGATTTCCCTAGGGATGTTGATGGAGCTTGCCTTCAGATGCGTTTGTCGTACAGCCCTTGTGCTCATCTGCTTCTCTTTCTTGTGCAGTGGAGAGATTGCCATCTCGCTGGCACCCTTGGATTGCTTAGGATTATAATTCATGAGGTTTTTTCATATTTCGACTGAGCAATCTTTACTCAAGTCTCATTCAAGGGCTGGCCAATTTAAATTCGATGTTTTATTTTTCTTTTCACATGATGTTGCAGGCATATGCGAATGGGAAGACTACAATGTCTATTTATGAGCGGAAAGCAAGTTTGAGAGAGTTCTATAGTGAGTATATTGTTTCAAAATCATCACTGCCTACGAACTCAAGGGGAAACCGCTAACTATGAAAGAGCCTTGAGAAGAAGTTGATATTCTTCTGTTTCCCTTTACTGGCTGCAGATATAATACTTCCCTCTCTTTCGCAACTTCAAGGAGGGATCAACGAGATCGACGATAGAAAACAGAGAGATCTTTGTGCTACTAAATACAAAAGGAAAGATGGCACTGGGAAAGGGAAACTCACTGAAATTGATAAAGAGAGAGAAGAAGAGTGTGGAATCTGTATGGAGATCACGACGAAAGTTGTTTTGCCTAATTGCAGCCATGCACTGTGCATAAAGTGTTACAGAGATTGGTGAGTCAGTTTTAGACTTCCAAGAAGTTGTTTCAGCTAACTGTTTCTATAATAGTGATTAGTCATGCTTTGTTACTCAATGCTAACAATTTGTTTCCATCATGTTCTGATAAAAAGGATCTGATCTTCTATGGTTATCTTGTCTCCGTATATGTTAAAACAAAGGAAGTTGAATGCTGAGATTTGAAAGGTATTAGAACAAGTATTTTTTGTGTGCCCCGTGATGTCGATGTTCTACAACTTTTTAAGACTGCGTCCTCATTCCCTGATAGTTGCAAAACTTTCATAAAATGTGAAATGCAAGTATTTTGTACATTCAACTTGCCTCTTGGATTGAGTCTTATATATAAAGCTCGTTTTCTTGATGTTGAATGTATTGATGTGCAACTGAATGTGGCACAAAAGACACCACAGAGAATTTATCTGTATAAGTAGCTAGAAGTGTTCTGGGAAGTGCTCAGACAACATGTTCATTTTTTGGGTTTTTAGCCTTCTGATAAACCACACTTGTTACCCTTTGAATCTTGTTGTTTCTTCGTCATGTTGCGTTGCACATTGTCACAAGATTTATCATTAGGATATAATAGGGTTGAAAAATCTCATTTAGTTGACATGAAGTTTGAAAGAAAATGAACAAAATTTTGCATATCTTGAACTTTTGCTTCAAATAACAAGGCCTGTCAACTGTTAAATATACCTTATTTGGCTTTACATGTCAGTGTTCTCTGCTTTGAAAGTTGAAACTCACATGCTTTGTTGTAAACATGTTTTTTTTTCTATATTTATTTATAGTTTTATACATAATAAATCTGATTTACAGCTCTGATATTTCCTTATATATAAGAAGTGTAGGACTGATAGTGTGACTTCTTGATTGATGCTCATTAGGCGCAAGCGATCGCAATCCTGCCCCTTTTGCCGTGACAGCCTGAAAAGGGTTAACTCAGGCGATCTCTGGATCTACACCCACAGCCAGGAGATAGACGATCTCAATTCGATAAAGAAGCAAAATGTGATGAGGCTTTTCATGTATGTCGACACACTGCCACTCATCGTTCCTGATCCAACACAGTTCACTTACAATCCCCATTTCAGGTAGGAAAGCTCTTCTTAGTTTTAGAGAAGGTTCTCTGCGCCGTTGGATATATTTGGTGGGAGACCAATGCGATCTTGGCTTGTACAGAAACCTTTGTTTCTCCCTTTCGTTTGGTTTCATCTGCAGACCGAGTAATGCCTGAAACTGTAAATTCTCTTACCCAGGATTTCATTTCTTCCTTTGGTTGCTTGCGGATTGCTACTCGTGGTGTCTGCCTCTTTGCACGCTGCTTGAAGATACGCGAACCCATTTCAGCTAGTGTTTATTGCCGTTAGTTTAGTTTTAGACTTAGTGGAAATTGACACATCAACACCGAAACAATCAGGTTTTCATTTCCCTCGAACCGAAAAGGCTCACAGGACACATCTCGGATGGTGGGAGGATGCGAGGGCGATGAAACGCTTTTTCTATGAAAAACGAGCGATGATAATTGATAAAGTGAGATAGATCAGCTTCCGGGAATCTGGTTCGACTATGAAGCCTCACATGGTGCTTTAGGTAGGAGCTGCTTTATCGACACAACAGTTGTGCGCGCAAACGGTTGATCGCGGAAAGATAGAGTGTCAAGGTAAGGGCTTCATTGTTGTTGAATATGGTTCTGTCACATAAAAAAAATTTACTGCATCTCCATTCTCCAGGGAGAAGTAAAAGGCCTTGTGGATTTTTGGTGAATTTCTGGCTTAGGAGCAAGTTAGCTAGAAAGGTGAAAGAAAAAGAAGAGGTAAGAAATTCTTACTTGGGCGGGATTATGGTGGTGTGGTACAAGATTTGAACGAGGGGGGTTTCAAATAAATGGGTATAGTTATTTTGCTAATTGAAGATTAAAAAGCCCTTGTAATTTTGATGAAATGCCCTTAATTTTTTATATTATGAATTTGAAAATGTTAAAAGACGCAAGTCAATGTAATAGACCAAAAGCATTGATTTCATTCACTTTAATGCATGGTAAGTGACATTTTTGGCAATGAATTTTTGCAGCTAAAATTAAAAGCGTTTATGATGTTAAAAAAATAAACAGTTAAAAAGTGGGTATGAGAACCCAAAATAAACATAAAACAATTAAAATTTGTGTTTAAAAAATAAGCTACTTGTGATAGCTTATTTTGGTGTTTATTTGTTTATTTGCTTTGAAAGTATCATAATACCCCTAATAATAACCAAATAAACACCATTTTTTTACAAATAAACACCTTTTCGTCCCATACGGAGTTTATATTTTTTCATAAATTTTTAACTACTTTTACCAACAGTTTATAAATTTTACACTGTTTATAATTTTAGTCAGTTTATTAACCTCGTCCCATACGAACCCGTATTTCTTTGGATGATAAAAATTATATAACCTCTCTTTTAAAAAATATGTGATTTACTATTTATGGACATTTTTTTATAATAATAAAAATTGTATAAATATCAATGCTTATTAAATTTTAAAATTAATTTCATAGTTATTAGTAATAATAAGTATGAAAGCACTAAAAAAATTAATAAAAAAATAAATTTTTTATATAGTTTGAATTCATAAAAGTGCGCATATATATATAGTAAGATGACATGTTTTTCAAAATAGAGAGTATAATTAATTTTTTTTTAAATAATTTCATACTAGTAAATATAGTTTTTATCATTTTAAAAAAGTGTACATGAATAGTAAAAGACTATAAAATAAATGGAGAGTAATAAATAGTTCAAATGACCAAGATCAAAGTTACATCTTTTGGTGATTGTTAGGAGTTAGGAAAGGCAAGTACCTTGATAAAAAAAAAAAAGGAACGACAATTATGTTTTAGTTCTGTACCACGGAAATTAAACTCGTTAAGGTTAGAGCAACCACAACGCCTATACCCATGAGAGTTTCTTAACTTGAAAAAAAAAAGTAAAAAAAAAATAAAAAAATGTCATAATGGAGTTTTTTGCAGAGAGGAAAAGTTTGTGGAAAAAGGCACTCATCTCACATGGGAAGACACTCTCTTCCTGCAATTCACTGACATCTAATTAATTTTTTTTTGAAGTTAAGACACTCTAGTGGGATGTGCATTGTAGATGCTCTTAGAAACTTTTTGATAGTTCATCAAAACCTTTTCAACAGTGAGATCAGCTTCTCAAATACTCCCTCCGTCCTAAAATGCATGATCTTTTAGATCCTTGCACGTTAATTAAGAAAACTTATTTATTATATTTAATTCTCATTCTTATTATAGATATGAGAACTCTTTAATTTCTTTAATTTTATTTACTATTGTACTTTTGTAGTGGTAATAATTACCCAACTGTGGAAAGATGTAAAAATGACATCTCACATTGATAAAATGATGAATCCAAGTATAGCATATAAGCCGGTGGGCAACCCCACCTAATGTCAATTGGTTTTAGGATGGAACCCCACTCGACTTGTGTGCTCGACTTGGTTAGTGCATGATGTGTTTGAACGTGCGTGGCCCCCCATCATATGAGCCGCCGAAATTTAAAATGGTATCAGAGCGGTGCGGTCTAAAAACTCATGTATTTTTTATAAAAGTTTAAAACCTAAAAAACTATATATTTTAGGACGGATGGAGTATGTTGTAAATCTAGATCATTTTTAGAAGGCTGAGTTTGGAATGATGTAGTGATCGATTGAGCCCCGCTTAGAATTAAGACAACCAATTATCTTTGTAACTAACATGCTACCAAATCGTCTATCTCTTCACCGAGAAGAGACAACACAACACATTTCTAAAATCGCTCATAGTCTTTGGATCAGTAGGTGATGGACCATTTGTGATGGGTATTGAGGCCTTATGGTTCCTCTCACTCAATCATCAACAAGCTTCTTATCTCCATGCTTAAATGATGCTCCAACATTGAACACCAGTGGACTTATCATGAACTTCCGTCTGATCAGCCCCAAATGGTGAATCACAAACAAACGTTAGAACAACACACCATAAGCTCCACGCATGGGGAACCAGGGCCATTGTTCTAAAAAACGCTAGATGGGTGCTTGGCGGTAGGGTAGGGTCATGGGCAGATTTCATGGCGAGTCTTTGTAATCTAGACGAGTCTTGACAACCTTGACGGACTTGGCAGTGAAGAGAGGTCAAGAGTTTAGGTGAGAGTCTAGACAGACCTTCAAGAGTTTTTTAGAACACAGAGACCAGGGCTAGTGTTGCGGAATAAACTCCATAAACAAGAAAGATAAATGGCCAAAAAGACAAATTGTTATATTAAAACACCCCCTCAAGACAGATTGGTATATTTAAAGTCTTTAGGGACCTATTGGTATATAAAAATGCTCCATGGAGACAATTTACCCTTTATTCCTCACTAGACCCTGGTTCACTCATATAATCCGATTTAGATTTTTGAAAACCGGGTTTATAAATAAAAAGAAAGAAAGGAATCAAAGCAAACCCAATTGATAACAACTACTGTGACAAAATAATAAAACAGTTTCTCCTCCCTCTTCCTAAATCCCAGTTCCCTTCACTGGTTCATCGTCATCTTTTTCTTTGCTTCTTCTTAGGTTATGAGCAAAATGTGAAGTTGTAAACTTTCAGGGCAAAAATATTAAGTTTATAAATTAATGGGCAAAAAAAAGAATAAAATTGGGTTGTCTTGCTAATTTGCAATCAACTGCACGATGAAAGATGAGTGAGCGCCTCTGTGACTTTGTCCTTCGACTTGTTGCCGCCATCGCTTCTATGTCCTCCAGTCACGGCCACAATTGCAAGAAAGGTGTCCCCGGTCTCCGACTTGCTTTAGCCAACACCTTTGAACAAATTTCATTTTATATATCGAACCCCATTTATCTATTTTGAATGAAGAATAAGACAAAAATAAAACCCAAATCGCAATCCACAAATTCAATCAAAATAATGAAATCCAAGTTAGAGTTTTTAATTATTCCATGATCTATAATAGGGGTGGGCATAAATCCCGCAAATCTCGTCCCGTCCTGCATCCCGTCCCGATCCCGGTGGGATTTAGGAAAAAAAAATTCAATCCCGTCCCGCAAAAATTACGAGGGACGGGACGCGGGACGAAGAGTTTGAATCCCGCAAATCCCGTCCCGTCCCGCATATATATATATATAAATTATATATATTTATATATTTAATTAAAATTAATAAAAAATATAAGAATATTTTTTTTTTGATTAGGAAAGAATTCGGGCGAGCGAGCTCTACCCGATGGCATCCTTACGGATGAGGTCTAGAAGACCAGAATCGTTGTTAATATCGACACCCAGGCAGAGTGGCAAAGGTGTGCAACCTTATCAGCCACTCTATTGCCTAATCGGGGAACATGAAAGAAGGAAACTTCTTTCAAAGTCGATAGTAGAAATTTAACATCTGATAAAATCAGTTCTATTTCCCAAGGACAGGTAGATGTATTATTTAGGTGGTTTATGATTATTATGGAGTCACCTTCAATGTGGAGTTTATTGATACGGAGTTGTAGAGCATTTTGGATTCCCAGTTTAAGAGCAAGCGCTTCCGCTTTCAAAGGACTTTGTTTTCCAAGTTTTTTATAACAGATGTGTATCGGATGTCCTTCCCAGTCCCGAATTACGGCTCCAGCCGAGCTATCATTGTTTGAAATTGTGGATCCATCAAATTTTAACTTGAAAGTACCCCTAGGGGGTTTTCGCCAAGTAATGTTATCATGCTTTCTTTTCGTCCTTAGATGCTTGGAGATTCGTGTGCATAAGGGGAAGTCATCATCCCAGTTATACTCAAAGTGAGCTGTTTTACTCCAATTTTCCTTATGGGTTTTAATGATACGTAATGAACTTAAAAATATAAGAATATATTTACATTATACCTAAACATTTATTTAAAACTAAATTTTAAATTTTAAAATAATAATAAACCATTAAAACATGAGAATTTTAATGCAAAATAAGGTGTTTGGGGTCTTTGGGCTGTTTGGCACTCACTGTTGGAGTGTTACTTTGATTGCCCATTAAAAACATGAGAATTTTAAAAGCATCAGAAGGTTTTAGGGGAAATTTACTAGTTGCTTTGTATTACTTTGATTGCCTATAGTTTATTGTAATGAGATTATTGTGTAAGATTTTAATTTGCACCCTTGTATTTGCTATTTTCGGATTGTGTTTTAATCTTTTTTTTTTACGATGGACAAATCCCGTCCCGTGAGGGATAAGACCCGGTGAAATTTGAAAAAAAAAAATCAATCACATCCCGATCCCGTCCCATAAAAAGTACGCAGGACGGGACGCGGGATTACCCCAATCCCGTCCCGTCTCATGTCCACCCCTAATCTATAATGTTATTCCAACAAAGGCGCCCCGATTTTCCAATTCGGGGTTTCAAGTTTCAACAAAGCCTAAAAAAACCCTAATCTCCAATACAAAGAATTCAATTATTATACCCATCAAAATCAAAGTTAACAAGAAACAATCCCACATTACATATCCTAATATTCACTAACAATAACATAAAGCTGAGAGTAACGAGAAGCAAAGAGGAAGAAGATGGTGATTGTACCAGTGAAGTGAAGAGGAACTTTCACCCCCAATTGGTTCTTTTTAGTTTTCTTTAATTATATATCGGTTTTAAAAAAAATTATTATATGGTGAACCAGAGTCTAGTGAAGAAAAAGGGTAAATTACTAAATTGTCTCCATAGAGCATTTTTATATACCAATATGTCCTTAAAAACTTTAAATATATCAATCTGTCTTGAGGGGTATTTTAATATACTAATTTGTCTTTTTGCCCAAAGATAAATCAACCAATACGTGATTTATAACTATACGCCCTTTCACAAAACTAAATAGATATTCTTTTTTGAACAAATCTACTTCTTAATAACCCCTAATGAGGAATCTTTCTATAAATAGGGCCATAGGGGTGGTGTAACATCAACAACTACTGCCCATAGGTTAGCATCACAAGTTCAAGTTCAAGTTCATTTTAGTGGAAAAAGTTGCTGTCAATTTAAAATGATGGTGCTATAGTTGCTTATGGTATAGAGTGCAAGGTAAATCAACATCTATCTATCCGGGGGAACATAATGTTTTTTTTTTTGAACCGGAAAGAATTCGACTATCGGACAAACCCAGTGAGTCGAGGGGCCGAAAAGAGCGGCAACGGACAAACCGTTATGAAAAGAAACGAAAATTACAAGACCAAACAACAGAGACCAAAGCACCACAAACAAACTAGAGAAAGAAGCCCAGAATTAACGAAGGCGAACGATGTTGGAACCGGGACAATGTGCATCATCACTCATGACGGTTGGTAGAGGCAACGCAGGGGCACCCTGGGGAACAAAAGTAGAGACCTCAGATTTGGACTCAGTCGACAACGAGCTATCAGATCTCGAACACGTCCACGACCTCTCGCGCAGTTGCAGAAGAAAGACCACAAAGCTCAAAGAGATACCACCGCTAGAAATAAGCAAACAAAAACTCTAGAAACAGTTGGGGCAAATCTCTGAAAAGGTTAATAGAGAGATAGGAATAAAGATTTTAGGAATAAACCATTTGTAGGAAAATATATATATATATATATATATATATATATGTTTATATATGAAATAATTTCGGTTCATGATAAATCATTTATAGGAAAATAGTAGGAATGAAGATTTTAATTCACAATTGATTAAACACTCTTTGGGCCCAAAAGAGCCCAAACTTGGGCCCTAAGGATCAAAAAATTGGTCCAAGGAGCAAGCTATGGGATGGAGGGTTGAAAGGAGGGTTGCAATCAACCATCAACCAAACCGACTAAGACCAGCCGGAGGCGAGGCGACTGAGGTGTGGGAGAAGGAGACCGACGGCGGAACGGAGAGACGACGACCACCGATATGAAGGTAGGCCATAGAAGGGACCGAAGATTGAGGTTTTAAGGTGGACTCGGAAGGCAAAACTAGGCCTAATCCGGCCAGTCAGCCCGAGGGTGGGATCGAAGGACAATCGGAAGTGAGTTAGGGAGATGGAGCCGGGGCATAAAGCAACGCCGACGGGAGGGACCAGACCAAGACCCGAGGAGGCTGTGCCGGCGGGAGGACTAAACCAGGAGGCGGCACAAGGTGGTGGGTAGACTTGTGGTGGCAGATATGAAAGTTAAGGTGGTGGGTAGACTTGTGGTGGCGGTGACTACAAAGATCCGGCCACGGAGGGCTGAGAAAGAGAGCCTGAGTCATCGGACGTTGGTTACTCGGTGGATCAGGTTTGCAAATCCATTGTATTTTGTACTTAATGGAATTAGAAAACAAATTTTCCAATGTTTCGATTCCAATCTGAAAGGATTTGGTTTTGAAGTAGATTGTTAGCAAAGTATGAAATTTTAAATGGTCTACTGCATATCGATGATGATGGATGATTTTGTGTGGTTAATCCTAAGAAATAGTCAAAGTTATATTAACTGTGGAGATTTTGATTTCCCTTGGTGCTTGCAACCACAGAGAAATGGCAAGGGAGACCTTCCATTTAACCACCGAGATGGTGAACGAAAGGCACCCGAACAAGCACAAGACCAGGACAAGGGTGGATCTTGGATGTGGGCGAACGGAGGATCGTCGGCACCAAAGGAGGAGCTATCGAGGACCACCGACGGAGATCAGTTGTAATGGAAAATTTGCAGCAGTAGGTAGTGATTGTGGTGAGGAGTTCATCACATTGTTGGTGACGGATTGGTGGTAATGGGGATTACCCAAATATTAATTAATTTTTGTCAATATTAGTTGTTGGGGTTGAGATTGATAAATCTCGGTTGTTCCCCGGATGTTTTTAGGGTTGAGATTGATAAATCTCGGTTGTTCCCCGGATGTTTTTGGGGTTGAGATTGATAAATCTCGGTTGTTCCCCGGATGTTTTTTGGGGTTGAGATTGATAGATCTCGGTTGTTCCCCGGATGTTATTATTATTGGTGGTGGTGGTGTACTGGTGGTGGTGGGTGTTGATTGTGGTGGTTCGGTGGTGGTGGAATTGATTGTTAAGATGAAATGCATTTTGGGTTTTTGGTTTTTATAGAGAGGAGCTCTCTCTCTAAAACCCGACTGTACACAAATGTATTGGGGGAACATAATGTATAAACACTTGGAATACCCTTTATTGTACACATTTCACAGTGTAAATATTTACATTATTTTAAAACAAATTATAAAAAAATAGTTAACCAAACATTATTTAAATGTTTGTATTTATAAGTGTGTTATAATTAAAATTAAAATACATTTGAAATCCAAACAAACCCTTAGCAGTTGATCAAAGTTGTTTCAACAGACACATGCCATTATGCATTTGTTAGATTCTTGTGTACGTACGTTCACTGCAATAACCCTCCGTTACGGGATCAAATTCAACGCATTTCTAATAGTTGCAGGCTTCGCCGCTGCATATGATAGTTCCCATATATGGATGGCCCTTATTAGGAATGACAATGGGTCTGGTGGTGGGTGGACTCTCATTTCACCTGATCCACTATAGGTAGACTATCATCCCACCCGATTCATCATTCATATCCACTTCACCCATATCCATTGGGACTTCACCCATATCCATTGGGGCTATTATATGCACGGTGAAATTATTGTTATTCACACGGTGTCAACACCAATTTCCCGAGTCTACAGTCCTACCGACACTGACTCCTTAGGTCAGCACCATTCCCTAAGTCGGTAGCATTGTATTGTGTGAGAGACACATATGTCCTGGGTTGACACAGTCCTACTGACACCGACTCATTAGGTCAGCACCCTTCTAAGGTCAATACCCGCTGGTGAGATGGGTGAAATATGGGTTGTTTTCGCCAATTTTCATCTAATCCGAAAGATAAATTATCATAAATACAACGTACAATTATAATAAAAAATTATTATAAAACATACAAGTCTTAAATAACATTATATCTTATAATGTACATAAAAAGTTAATATTAGAAGATACATAATGTATTTTAAACATTATAAGCAAAATGAATTGTAGAACATTATATTACAATTATTATGTCACTCAAATTTCTATGTCAAATCATGTGTCATATTAGAGATTTAGGGTTAGAAAAGTAAAAAAAAAATTAATTTATATGTTTTTATTCATAAATCACAATAATAAAATAAGAAAATAGCATATTATATTGTAAATGGGTGGTGGTAGTAGCCTAGCAATGAGTTGATAGATGATGAGTCGGATGATGACTCGGGTGCGGGTGAAAAAAATCATCACACATCCAACCCGACCCATTACCCTCTCACCCATCATCCACTTTCCACCCACTTTTTTCGGTCAGATGATTTGGATTCAAGTTGAATGTGGGGAAAATGGTGAAATTGCAGCCTTGACGAGATCTCAGCAACCTCTATTTATACTTTTGAGAGGATCAACATTCAACACCAATTTTGAACGAGGCTACAACAAAACACTCTGTATACAACAAAATGCATTTACACAAAATTCCCCTGTGTCCACTCCAATACCATCATTAACTTTTCACACTGAAAGAGAATCCCTCATGGTCATCATCACCATTTTCAACATTCACGAAGCTATTTTTTGTTTTTTTACCAATTCTTTCAGGACAAAAGTTCCAGTTTATTTCCTATTTCCAAAAAAAACAGAAGACAATTACTTCTATATAGCCATCTTCACCATAAAAGCAACCACCTATCAACTATCAAGTCACAGGATCTTTATTCAAGGTCTCTACTGGATAACGCTACTTGGTTCAGCAAGTCAACCATTACCATATAAGTTATACAGTAGAAAACAACCACGAATGAGCACAAAGGGGAAACTCACAACTGCACTTCAAAAACATCACAAAACAAGGCAAGATCCACAATATTCAAGACATGGACGAGGCAAAATAGGCTTTGAGACGTAGACAAACAGAATGCCCAACTTTGAAGCGCATTTTATGACTCAATTGGAGCAAGACAATGTCTAGGGTCAACCCAACTTAACCAAAAGGGTGATAGAAAGGGCAATGAAAGTAAAACAATTGTATTCAAGTGACTAAAACCGATGAGTCAAAAACAGAACAGATGCAAAGCAAAAGCTACTCTACTGTAACCTCAAATGCAGATCAAACAAATCACTGTGACACTCCCAACCACTTGGTGAAGTTCTCAAACTCGGTGTAGTCGGAGTCTGAAATCATAGTCTTGTAGAAAGACTTGCCGGAGGCCTTAACTTTAGCATGTTCCTCCTGGATCATACAAACATCCAGACATAAGCATCAACACAAATCATGAAAATAGCGTCTATTGAAGATAACTGACTAATTCAATCATTGAATCCACACCATAAACCAACCACGCAAGTCATGTGAGAGTTAAAACGCATAGGTGAATAGAACATTACATCCACAATGGCCTTCTACAAAAAGGCATTATCATCTCCCTGGATGGGTTCTAAGAAATGGGTAATCAACAAAGTAGTCACTTGTTCAATTCACAAACAACAAATTTGCTGATCAAAACACCAATAACAAACAAAGCCACACATTACCTCTTCCAAACAGCTAAACCTAATCACTTAATGGGTTTGCACTCAAATCAACATTTAACAAATTATTGATGTATCTAAAATCTTGCAATTCACATGTAATAAATGTAAAATAATAAGATTTAATCAAGGAAAAAAAGCAAATGCAAACAACTGATCAAAACAGGGATTAGAAAATGAAAGGAGGAGAAACTTACCTTGGACAAAGAAGTTGCAGTTCTCTTCTTAGCAAGTTTGTCTTGCTTGGCCTTAACCCTTTGCTCCTCAGCCAAAAGAGACATCCTCTTAGCGGTCTTGGCATAGGGATTCAACTTCAACATCACATTCAAGTTCTTCAGTGGGTTCTTCTTCAATTGAGCCCTCTTCATCTCCTTCTTAACCGGCCTCACCACTGACTGGATCTCATCGGAGTTCACGATCCTAGCTAGGTCACCGTTCAGCATCTTCGGCCTCGGGAGCAAGTAGTTCTTCTTCTTCTCCGAAGGCTTGTCAAACGATCCGTAGATGGAATCGAGCTTCTCGATAGCACTCTTGGTCCAAATAACGAACCTTCCGAGGTGACCACCGGGAGCCAATTTCAGCAGGTTGAGGCGATCGACATGGCAAATGTCTACCCCAGGGATGTTCCTAAACGCCTTAACGATCTTCGCTCCCTCAGCTGCGTACACGACCAACGGTCCCTTCCTGTTGATGTACCTCCTGTTCCTCATCTTACCTTTCCCGGCGCGGATCGCACTGCTGTCCTTGGCCTTCTCGGCATCGGAATACGCGCCGATCTGCTTAAGGATCTTGATCGCAGCGGAGGTCTTCTCCACGGCCTCGGCAGCGTCAGAGACGACGAGAGGGAGCTCCGGCACGGTCTCGACGCGGTGACCGCGAGCCATGACGAGCGAAGGAACCGCCGAGGCGGCAATAGCGGAGGCGACGGCGTATCGCTTGAGGTTGACGTTGACGCGGCGGTGCCAGCGGCGCCAGATCTTGGTGGGAGCGAACATTCGTCCGCCACGGCACATGTTACCGAAGGCTCCCTGGCCAGCACGGTGGGTACCACCACCGGCGACACGGGGGATACGAGACACGGCACGGCCAGTACCCCAGGATTCGGCGGAGGTCTGGTGGCCGGCACGCTTGGAGACGGCGTACGGCTGGCGGGAGTTGTTGGAGATCTGGGAGTGGACGAAGGTGACAATGTCGGGGCGGATGGGGGCTTTCATGACGTCGGGGAGGGCGACGGTGGGGGAGGAGTCCGTAGCCATGTCCGACTCAAGGGATTGAACGGTCACCAGGGGGCGAACGGCGGCTGCGGCCATTGCTGAAGCTTGGGAAGGTGGGGAAGGGTTAGGGTTTGCTCAGAGATGGCAGCTGGGAAGTGAGGTGGTTTTATACGGTAGCAAAACGAGGGTTTATGATAATTTCGGTGTAGTGTCGGGTTTGGGCTTCACCGGTAATGGGCATGTGAGGTTGTTGGTAGTGGCCCAATATTACGGCCCATAAATGTAATAACAGGTACAGAAAAATCACCCATAAATCTACAACATTGCTCAAAAACACAATATACCACATTGCTCAAAACCCCCCATTACCTGACTAATTATCGGAAACCACCCCTTATAAGCTTTTCCTTAGCAATCGATTACCCAGCTGAATCTCCTGTTAATAAATCAGTTAAAATCTGTATTTAAAACACCATTAAAATTAATATTTCAAAAAAATTTCAAGAGGTATCTCTGAAGTATGACTTAATTCACGTGGTGTACAATTGTTTTACATATTTCACGAGGTACTCCTGAGATACCCTGAGGAGAGAGAAGTATTGTATAGTGGAATAACTACACTAAATCGAAACCTACCATTTTTAAGGCCTATATTTTGAAGACCACTAGCTCAAGCATAGGCCCGGACAAACAAGAGCGCGTGCTGGACTTGAGATGATTTTTACCCGATATATTATCTTGATTTCGTAGGCATAGGACGAATTAAGCTCGCTTCATGGGATGACTATTTTATCCAAACCCATCTAGTATTATGGATGCGGGCCTTGTCTTGACTATAACATCTGCTAATATATGTAAATGAACTGTGAACATCTACAATTCAGTACAACATTACCCTACAATTTTGTTAATGATATATATTACTTTTAGCCTTAGCTATATGTAAAGGAACAACTATATGTAAAGTAATTTATAAATGAACAGTTGTTATAGCTCAATTTTGAAGTTCTTGCAAAGATCAGTCAACCTTAGGTAAAGGGGAGTGCTGAGTCTAAACACCAACTGAAATAGTCCAACAACAACTCTATCCTGAAGCTAACACTAGGGCCCGTTTGGTTGGCTTAATTAGGCCCATCAAACGGAATATTAGAGCCCAACCCATTTAATTATGTTTTGTTAACTTCCTCGAACGATTGATTGTGTTTGATGGTTCAAACTGATCGGCCTATTTGTTTACCTGTCTAAAAGAACGTCAAATTGATTATGTGAATCTGTGCCTCTCTCTCCTCTCTCTCATCAATCTCCTCCCGACTCCCGTTGTTGTTGCTCCTTCCTCCTCTCAATTTGACCCGACCTTAAGTTCTCTCTTGCTAGATCTCCATGTCTGTATCCCTTCCCTTTCTCTTGCATCTCTAAGCTGCTCGTCCTTGCTCATACCCTCCCATTCTCCATCTCCCATTCTCCATCCTGGAAAGCCAACTTGCTCTCAAGACCAAATGTCGATATCGACTACGAGCCACACCAGAGTTGTTGACGCCCAACGCAGGGAGCCTTCTTCGACGACAGGAACTAGTCCCCAGTCCTAGCGAGTGCCGAATGTATGTCACACGGAGCCTTGATATTGGATCTATTGAACCTGCTTTCGCTGACACTAGCGTCTGTCACCTTGTCCACGACTTGGTGCCGAGTCTAGTGATGCGGTTTCGGGATAGATTTGGCCAATCAGGGACTTTGAGAATCCGAAAATGGCTCACAACCTTCGGGGATCGGAGGATGAGAGATGGAAATCCCCAATCGAACGAGAGATTGCAATGAAATAGTGTACAGAGATTAATTGGAGAAGAAGAAACTTGTGTATTCATTACCCAGAAAAGGGGCGAAGTCAAGGCTTTTATAGCCATTACAAAACCGGGTTCAAGTGAACCAAATTAACACTAGGGAACCGGAGTTCCGAAAGAAAATAAAATGCAGTGTTTCGAGAATTGAAAACAGGGGCAACTATCTGTTGCATTTGAAGACAGCAGCTAAGTGTGAAATGAAGAGGATGCCTGTATCAGTACTCCCCCTTTCGAAGCATCCTTGACATCAAGGATCAAATGAAGGAAAATGGGCTCGGAGGTGGTCTAAGAACTCCCAGGTGCCGGCATCAACTGGCTGATTTTTCCACTTGACAAATACTCTAGTGGCAGCAAAGTTTCCTCGCTTAACAAATTGGCGCTCGAGAATCTTCTCATGTTCATGGTCCAAGCCCGGGTCTGGGGCATAACCAGGAAGTGCAGTAGGAGAAACCTCCAATGGGTTTGGACAGAGTTTGAGTTGGCTCACATGAAAGACCTCATGGATTTTAGCTGATTGAGGGAGTTGTAGCCGGTAAGCTACTTGGCCAATTTTTTCGGTTACCATGAAGGGGCCGAAATAGCGAGGGGAGAGCTTATGTGATCCGTGCACTCTCAGGGTCTGCTGCTGGTAGGGCTGTAGTTTGAGGTAGACCCAATCACCAACCGAAAATTGACGATCACTCCTTTGCTTATTTGCCAATTGAACCATTCGGTGTTGTGCTCTTTGCAAGTGAAACTTGAGCATGCTAATCATCTCCTCCCTCTTCCTCAAACTTCTGTCAATAGATTGCACTTTGCTCTCACCAGGCAGGTAAGGCAAATGGAGTGGAGTCGGTTGCCCGTATAAGATCTCGAAAGGAGTGGATTGGAATGCAGTATGATAGTTCTGCTAGGGGTAACCAAGAAGACCAAGTATGAGGTGCCTCCGAGCACATACACCTAAGGAACGTCTCAAGGGTCCTATTTGTAACCTTCGTCTGACCGTCACTTTGAGGATGGTAGGCTGTCAATAGGTGCAAGTCTACACCTTGGAGCCTGAACAACTCTTGCCACACTTCGCTTATGAAAATAGCATCTCTGTCACTCACGATAGTCTGTGGGAACCCATGCAACTTGAAAACATGGTCGAGATAGAGTTGAGCGACATCCATGGCAGCGTAAGGATGTTTGAGGGGTAGAAAATGGGCATACTTGCTCAATCTGTCTATTACCACTAGTATCGTGTGCTTCCCTTTGGAGGCGGGTAAGCCTTCCACAAAGTCTAAGCTGATGTCCTCCCAAACTCCATTTGGGATGGGGAGAGGTTGGAGGAGTACCGGCGAGGCAACATTTTCGTATTTGTTCTGCTGGCATACTGCGCAATTCCGAACATAAGTGCGCACCTCCTTGTGCATTCCCTTCCAATAAAATAGTTGCTTCACCCTCTGGATAGTAGAGTCTCTTCCCGAGTGGCCCCCCATAGGTGAATCATGCAGCCATTTCAAGATTATGGTTTTCAGTTTTGAGTCATCCCCCACCACCAATTTGTGCTTCCTCCGCAGCTCATCGTGTGCCCATGTGAACTTGGGATGACTTGCAGGGTCTTTCTGAAGTTCTTGGATGATTTTCTGAAGGTGATGATCAACTATCCACGATCCTTTAACTTTCTACAGGAGCCCGTCATTACCCATATTGAGGTGTATCTGTAGTAACTGAGAGTGTGTCACTCTAGAAAGAGTGTCGGCTGCTGCATTTTCTCTCCCCTTTTTATACTGGATCTCGTAGCTATAACCCAGGAGTTTGGCTACCCACATATGTTGGAAGGGAGTAGTCACTACTTGATCTAACAGGAACTTCAAACTTTTTTGATCATTTCGAATGATGAAGTGTTTGTGCATAAGGTAGGCACTCCATTTCTGGACAACAAACACCACCACAAGTAATTCTCTCTCGTATACAGAAAGGGCCTGTTTTTTGGGGCTCAATTTCCGACTGATGAAGGCGATCGGATGGTGATCTTGCATCAATACTGCCCCGATACCCACTCTAGAGGCATCGATTTCTACTATGAAGGTCTTGTCGTGGTCAGGAAGAGCCAAAACCGATGTGGAGGAAAGACTATGCTTTAGGCTTTGGAACGCCGCTTCTGCAGCATCAGTCCACTTGAAGTGGTTCTTTTTCAGCAAGTCACTCAAGGGCTTGGAAATGGAGCCGTAGTCCTTCACAAATCGCCTATAGTAATTTGCCATCCCCAAGAATCCTCATAGTTGCTTGATGGTGATAGGGGCAGGCCAATCCACTATAACTTGAATTTTTGCCGGATCGGTGCTTACACCTGCTGCTGAAATAAAATGCCCAAGATACTCGATCTTGGTGGCCCCAAAAGTGCACTTAGATGGCTTGAGATACAACTGATGCTCCTGCAAATTCTGTAACACAAGTTCTAGATGATGTAAGTGAACTTGCCAACTTGGACTATATACAAGTATATCATCAAAGAAAACGAGCACAAACTTCCTCAAATAATCTCAAAAAACATGATTCATTAACCCTTGGAAGGTGCAGAGGGCATTGGGGAGGCCGAAAGGCATCACGAGATACTCGTAGTGGCCCGAGTGTGTCTTGAATGCTGTCTTCAAAACATCAAGGGGATGCATTCGAATCTGATGGAATCCTGCTCTTAGATCAAGCTTCGAGAAGAAACAGGCTCCGCCGAGCTCATCGAGCAAAGGAATAGGATATTTATCCTTGATTGTCTGATTGTTCAGGTCCCTGTAATCCACACATATCCTCCATGTGTTGTCTTTTTTCTTCACCAAAACCACCGGTGACGCATACGGACTTGAACTTGGCCTAATGACCCCAGTACTCAACATGTCTTTCACCATTCCCTCTATAGCATCCTTCTGCTCTGGGGAGTATCTGTAAGGTCGTTTACTCACAGGATTTGCTCCACTGACCAATGGGATCTTATGGTCAAAACCATCTCTGAATGGTGGCAAACCCCTAGGTTCTTTCATGACTGTCTGAAAGGATTCCAGGACACGCTTCACGTCCTCCTTGCAGCTAGAATTATCGCCTGTAGCATTGATGTGGCTGATCTTAGGGTTGGCGGCACAAACTTGTAACAAGGCTAACTGGGGGATGTCATAGAGAGCTCTAATGAGACTACTACTGCTGACCACCTTGTAAGTGGCATTGGGGCAACCTCTCCATACGTGCCTTTGACCCTTGAGCTTGAACTCCATCCGCAACTCACTGAAATCCCACAAAATAGGCCCTAATGTAGCCAACCATTGGATGCCGAGCACAAGATCGCACCCTCCTAGAGATAACAAGATCACATTTGTTGAAAAATCATGTCCTTTCACTTGCCAAGTGAAGTTTCTGCTCACGAGTTTGGCACCCAGCCGTTGTCCATTGGCCACAGATACTGATAGAGTTACTATGGGGTCCAATTTGCAACCGAAGCCCTTGGCTACCTCCTCATCTAAGAAGTTATGTGTGCTACCCGAATCGAGAAGAATGCTCATCAGCCTTTTCTTATAATAACAAGTGACCTTCATGGTATTAAATTGCGGTACTCCAGTCAGGGCATTCATCGATATCTGACAGGGTATGTCCTGGGGAAGTACTTCCACTTGGACACCACTTGGTTCCTGAATCTCTTCCCCGTCATCAAACTCAGCTTCCTCACTTTCCATGAAGTGAACCTGCACCCGTTTGTGCTTAAGGTAATGGCCCGAAGTGTATTGCTCATCACAAAACATACACAATCCTTTGGATCGCCGGTCATGCATCTCATCAAAAGTAAGGGTTCTTTGTGGTTTGTCTAGCAGCTTCTTAGGGACGGAAGATTTAAGTGGATTAGGAAAGGCTTGTGGGGGTTTAGATAGGAGTAGGGGTAAGTGTTTGGTCTGTGGAGTCAGGGATGGGAAAGTTCGAGTAGGGGCAAGCTTATGGATGCCCTCTTGGAGTCGAACAAGCTTAGCGGCTTGGTGGATTGAGGTAGGGTTAAATTGTCTAACGTGCAACTGCATTTCTGGGCTCAAATTGGCTAGGAAGATGCTCAGAGCGTGGGATTTGGGTAGCGAGAGCTTAGTCAGAGCCCCTTCAAAAGCCTTAAGATACGCCACCGCGTCTCCTGTGTACCGAATTCCCACAAGTTCAACCAAAGGGTCATTGATAAGCTCACAAAACCTCGAAGAAATATCAACGACGTACTCCAACCATGAAGGATACTGATTGTTTCTCTCCCGGATATAGTTGTGGTGCCATTCTAACGCATCACCGCTGAAGTGAAAAGAAGCCAAGCGTACCCTGTACTCAGGTATAGTATTATCTAGCGCAAAGAACTACTCACGCAAAGCACTCCCATCAAACTTTGGAAAATCGAACTTAGATAAACGGGAAACCAAACCCCCAAGAAGGGTGGATCCGCCGTTAGAGGTGACAGCAGGGCCAAACGTGTTAAAGTTAGGGTTAGTTAGAGGAGTTGAATGCTCGGAATTCCCCGATCCCGACGCATTTGCGTCTGAGATAATCGATCCGTGTCCTTCAGGAGTTCCATGACAGTCAGGAGGCCGAAGGAGGTGAGTAAGTGCGGAGAGCATCTCTTTCATTTTCGCGAGGTCACGTTCATTCCGGGACTGGAACGAGTGCAACGATTCCTGGATTTCATCCACCCGCTTGTTCACCTCCTGAATAGCGGCACTGTGGCGAGTTCCGTCGGCCATGGAAGCGGCGAGAGGTCGATCGCTCTGATACCAATGATGCGGTTCCGGGATAGATTTGGCCAATCAGGGACTTTAAGAGTCTGAAAATGGCTCACAACCTTTGGGGATCGGAGAATGAGAGATGGAAATCCCCAATCGAACGAGAGATTGCAATGAAATAGTGTGTAGAGATTAATTGGAGAAGAAGAAACTTGTGTATTCATTACCTAGAAAAGGGGCGGAGTCAAGGCTTTTATAGCCATTACAAAACCGGGTTCAAGTGAACCAAATTAACACTAGGGAACCGAAGTTCCGAAAGAAAATAAAACGCAGTGTTTCGAGAATTGAAAACAGGGGCAACTATCCGTTGCATTTGAAGACAGCAGCTAAGTGTGAAATGAAGAGGATGCCTGCATCATCCAGCCAGACCTTGGTGCCTCCATCTTCTTCCTCCTATATACTCTGCTGGATTGAAAACCCTAATTTATGAAATTGGGGAATCAACCCTCTGCTTTCGAACTCTACTGGATTGAAATCCTAATTTGTGAAATTGGGAATCAAAATTCCTAATTTTTTAAATTTACAGGTGATCTGAGAAGCTTATGGAAATCAATTTGAGAATTTGGTAGAAAATTGAAAAACCCCTAAAATTGGAGGAAATTGGGGAAGTTTTTAAAATCCTTTTCATTGTTCTTAATCCAAGCAAAATGAGACGATAACGGTAAGAGCCTTTCAATTTTCCAATCCGTTTACGTTTCCAATTTTAACTCTCAACCAAACGAGCCCTTAATTAGACCCGAGCAAACGCGGACTTGGGCCGGGCTTTACTCGAAATTTTGTGCCGTTGTTGCGGGCGCGGGCCGGACTAAGCCCGATTAACGGGTTGGAAGTCGTGTCCAAGCCCGTCCGCAAATGCGGGTGCGGGTAGCCTGCGGGTACCCGCAAACCTAATCAATATTTCTTATTAAAGCTATACTAATTAGGTTTTTATTACATTTATATATTATATTACATATATATAGTTATAGTTACTGTTTATATATAATTATATATATTACAAATCATATAATTAGGGCTGCTATATATATATATATAGTTACTGTTTTTTATTTTATTTTAAAAATGAATAATTAATATTATTTATTATTATATATATAAATTTTAATAAAAAAGGCGGATGTCCGTTACGTGCCTAGCGGTCCGTAATGGGTTGATTGATTTGTCCAATTCCGCATCCGCTGCGGGTACGGGCCGGGCCTAGCAGCCCACGTGGACTTTTCCCCATGCCCAAGCCTGTCTGCTAATGCTCGGCTCAGCCCGCCCCGCGTTTGCCCAGGTCTACCCTTAATCACAAACACCACAAATATATTAGAGTGCGTAGCAATACCATCTATGATCACTAATTAGTCTACAAATGGATTTTTAAGAAAAAATACAATATGGCTAACAATTACGGAGTACAACAATTGTCCAACATTACAGAGAAAAAGTGCAATAAGGATAGCAATATCATCCATGATCACTTATCATTGATTGACTCAACTTCATTTCATTTTGTACTTGTGACTAGATGTGATATAACATAGTGTGTCTTTCATTTTGGACTTGTGACTGGATCTTATGTGTGTTTATAAAGAAACAGTTGCTTCTTGAGAATGGCTAAAGACCTCCCAGCATCTCCATTGAACTATTCTCATCAGTGGCTAAGCCAAAAAAATTTTGGACAGGGCACATTTAGTATATGTGAGGTATGATTTTGAATTAAATTGGCATAAAGAATTCTATATAATACGACAATAAATTATGATATTTTATAATAAACCATCATCGATTTATGATAAAACACTGTAATTTTTTCTCCGATAAAAATAACAAATATCAATAAATAAATAAATAAATAAAATAGCCGAAGATAAAAAAAAAACTAACAAAATAGAGATAGGAAACGTAATACAATAAACATTGAGTCAATATTAACGGGTGTTATATGAGTCGAGTAGCTCGAGCTCAGATTAAGCTCAATAAAAGCTCAAATCAAGCTCGTTTATTTACTAAATGAGTTGAGTATGAGCACATTTTTTAGCTCAATTCAAAGCTTGGCTCGACCTGATTCAAGGTCAAATAGCACGAATTTGTGAAATTTACAAAATTTTCTTTAAGTTACTACGTCATTAGCAACTAAAGTTGCATAATGCTTGATAAAAGCTCATTTACTAAACAAGCCTTCAAACTCGTTCATTTACTAAACAAGTCGAGTATAAATACGTATATTTTTAAGCTCAAGTCTAATTGTAAGTTCGGTTCAAGCTCAACTTAGTTTAAACGATCCGAATATGATTAAGTAATACCCGACTCTAATTATACCGAGTAATTTATGTAATCCAAACACTTTAACACGCCCTTGATGTCATACACGCCCTTGATGTCATGCAAAACTGGCGGACAAGATTGAATGATTGATTTTTGTGGGGTGTTGACATGTGACCTATTGGCGCACATAGACAGTAGATAGAAAGACCAACTGTTTTCATTTTCATGTTCAATTATACAGTACCTTTATAATTTCATTTAGACCGCAAAATTATTTGTTTATCTGAATAAATATTCTTAATGGAAGATAAGAATAAGATAACATATATAGATACGGAGGAGGATATCACCTAACCCGAATTCATACTATCAATTATATATCATGACGGATTTGCATTATGCCTTGCCATAAATTTATTAAGATTGGTGGAGAAGACTTTTAATTTATACTCATTTTAAAATGCTATGTATATAGAGCTTATACATAAGATAATCATAAATTGTAAAAAAAGCTAGATATTTAAAAGATAAGGTCAAATATAAATTAACTTAAACTAACAAGATAATTTTTTAACATTAATTATTAATTATAATATTATAATATCTTCTTGTAGTTAAAGCAAAAAATAAACTAATGTTGAAATCTGAAAACCAAAGATATTATAAAATTTAGTTTTTGATAAATCAATTGAACTTGTGAATGAGGCATTGAAAAACGACACCCAAGAGTGGCTGCCGATATGGGTGTTATTCGAGTTGAACGAGTCGAGTATGACAAGTTCAAGCTTAGTTCGTTTATTAAAAGAGAGCTGAGCCCAAATTTTAAATGAGCTTATTTTTTTTAATCAAGCTTGCTTTGTTTAGGAAATGAACGAGCTCGTTTTGAGTTTTTTTCGAGTTGTAAGCAGTTCTACCATTAACTTAAATAAAATTTTATAAATTACATATAATTCGAGCTACTCGCGCTTAAATTGAATGAGGCGAGCTTTCAACTGAGCTTGAAATCCTGTTCATTCTCGACTTGTTTGGGTACGTGAATGACCACGAATTGAGCTCTTTTCAAACCGATCCCAAGTCGAGCTCGAGCTGTTCAATTCATGTAACAACCCTAGTCGCCGAGGCCATTGGTAGTACGTAGTCCACATGTGCTGGGGTGGTGGCGACTGGGTTGAGGTTGTTGCGATTGCTTGTGTCGATGGCCAAGTAAAGAAATTTCGGAATGAGGCTACCATGGCAATTCGACCAATGGCCAAGTACTTTTTTTTACAACTAGTCGTGGACGACAACGTACTTCAACTGCTAATAGAGAAGTCATAACCTATTAACGGAGAAAGAGCAGTGATGCTAGTGAAGGTGCCACGAAGGTGGTTGTAGGGTGTACCAATAATGTTGTTATCGATGATGTTGTGACTCTCGATGATGGACTTTTTTTTTGAAATAAGAAAGATTGTCAATGTTTTTTTATCGAAAAAAAAAGGGTCAGGAAAAGCCTAGGACTTTGTTGATGGTTTGGTTATAGCCGAAATTGTTTGGTCGAAGCTAAATTGGATTGCTTGGAGGTAGTTTTGTGGCAGCCAAAATCAAGCTTGAGTTGCTCCTATGTGGTTTTGTAGTGGCTTTGTATTGGCATGAACCAATTTTAGGGTTGCCTATATTAGGAAGATGAGAGATGAGAAAGTTTGGTAATTTTATTAAGAGCTACAAGTAGTTATTTGTACAAAAAATACAGAGATTAATTGGAGTATTCAGCTCCTCGAATATCTCTACCAATATAATGAACTCCTAGAATATATCTACTGATAATTCAAACTTAAATTCAAATTAAGTCATATTATTAACATCCCCCTCAAGTTGATCGGTCTTTGGGAAAGGCCCTGCTTGGATAGTAGTTCTTCAAATCGCGGCCTTAGCAATGGTTTCATAAGAATATCCACAAGTTTATCATTAGTGGAGATATGAGTGACCCAAAGAATGTCTTTTTGGACTAATTCTCGAACAAAATGATATGCCAAAGCAGTGTGCTTCATACGAGAGTGAAACACCGGATTGACACTCAAACTTGTTGCTCCTAGATTGTCACAATAGATGACTGGTTGCTTTTGTAAGGCGACACCTAGTTTTGCCAGCAGCTTTGAAGGCGCCGGTGTCCTCGGAGGATCTTATAGATTACATCCTTCAAGGGCCTAGAGACGATTTTATGATGGATCAAAGTCGTTAGCTTAAGAATACGACACCATATTAAGATTGGTGGAGAAAACTATCATTTTTATTCAGTGTAAAATGCTCTATAAACAGTGCTTACAAATGTGATAATTAAAAATTATAAAAAAAAAAAAGATATATAAAAAAATGAAGTCAAGTCTAAACTAAATAACCAGATAATATCTTAGCATTAACTATTATTTATAATATCTTAATACAACCACAGGTAGGGTTTTAACTTTGAAGTACATAAAATGGTAATGTATGGTAGGAAACATCCAAACGAGACACAAGCAGAGGGTAGTGGAGTGGTACAAATCCGAAAAAATGGAACATGTGTACTTCCATTTCCATATACTTTTGAGTGGAGACTTTAATATATAATTTGGTTGTTTATATAGTGGTTTGAAATTTGATTGTTATTTATGGCATTCACATTGACGCCTACAAACTACATACCCAAATTCCCGTTGCCGCATTCATATATTTCGGGACTTACCATGCACTGTATTAAAGTTGGACATCACTTATGAATTAGGACGGTTGGGGGGTGTGTCATGTACAAATAAACATACAGTATATATCTTATCCTAGATTATCTTCGCATTTTAAAAAATATATATATTATCATCATTTATTTCTAAATTTTATTTACTTTTTTTTTCCTTTTTAAATGGAATGACGTATGAGGATTGCTTGTGACTTTGTGTATATAACCATTCCGGAATTGCTCACTGAAAAGGACTTACGGGTAGTACTCAAAGGTTCCCAGTTCGAACACCGGATATGGCCGCTCTTTATTTACAAATTCAAGACTTTGTGTATATAAACTATATAATACTCATTTTACATGTAAAATGAATAAATCCGATAGACTAAATTAAAAAAAAAAACTAGGTTTATAAAAAAAACTCAACGAACAAAAAAAAAACCTTATACTCCATCCGTTAATTAAAACTTGACGTTTTACTATTCACACACGCTTTTTGAGGTGTTAAAAACTACTCCGTATACTCCCTCCGTTGCAAAATATAAGGGCGTTTACTATTTGACACGTTTTTTAACGAGCTAAAAACTCTATGAAATATTAATTTTTTATTAAATTTTTTTACATAGTATTATACATATCAACAATATGTATAATACTATGTAAAACAATTTAATAAAAAATTAATATTTTATGGAGTTTTTAACTCGTTAAAAAACGTGCCAAATAGTAAACGCCCTTATATTTTGCAACGGAGGGAGTATAAAATATTAACCTTTTTAACATATTTTTAATATAATTTCATACTTGTTACTATTAATTATGAATTTATAAAAACAAATTTAATAAAATGTTAATATTTTATATAGTTTTTATTATTTTAAAAAAACGTACAAATAGCAAACGATAAGTTTTAATTAACAGGAAGTGATTAAAAAAAGGGGGAATTTGTGAAATGTCCATAAAATATGTCTTAATTTGAGAAATATCCACTTTTTGGGACAATTTTGTGAAATGTCCACAATATAAGCCTCCCACGCAATTTCTCTCTCCTACGCTATCTCCCTCTCCGCACGCTCTCTCTCTCGCACGCCCTGCTCGACGGTGATTTTGCAGATTTTGTGCCGATCATCTCTCCGATCTCATCAAAAACAACCGATTTGAGCATCTCTTCTACAGAATCAAGTACGTACAACATTCGATTACAAACTACATCAAAAAGCGGCCTTCAATTCATTGAAAATTTGCGCCAAAGCCGCAAATTTTCATAGATTTTTCATGATTCTGGATTGTGCTGACGAATTTACTACTCTGTCCATTAGAATCACACAAAATTTGCGCCGAAGGCGCAAATTTTGACTTATCGAATAACAACCGAATCTTCAATAAGATCCATTCTTCAATAACAACCGAATCTGAGCTTGTTTAAGTTCGTTTCTGCTATATCTATATGAAATACAGTCGAATCGATTGATTACTGTTATGGAATGTCTCAAAATTTGCGCCTTTGGCGCAAATTTTGATTGATTTTTACTGTTGTTGTTAATTGCTCCATGTCAGCACTGCATTTTTGATGTATTGGATGAGATTTTGAAGTCTCCTTTTAAATACATGCTTCTTTATGCTCATTTGAATTATGTGCTTGCACTTTAAAATGTAGCATTGCTGTATCTAGTTCAAATGTGCTTATACTTTGATTCACCTCTTGTCATCGCTGCACTTAAAATCTTAGAAAATTTGCACCGGAGGTGCAAATTTTGTAGGACTCTATTAATAACTGGTGTATTCTATTCATATAGTTAATTTAATAAGATCCATTCTTCACTGTTGCATCCATATATTGCATTTGACAATATAATGAACTCTACATTCATTATTACACTTTGATTGCTGCATGTCAGCACTGCATTTGAATCATAGAATTCTGTTCATAACTGCTGTATTCTATTCAAATGTTGCTTGATTTTTGAAGCATCAATTACTGATAATGATTGTTTTTTGATATATGTGTCTTATTTTCAAGTCTACAATCAAATCTTTTCTTGTTTATGCTTATTTATGATTGTTAATATGTTACATTGGTAAATCTTTATCATATACATTCCAATTCAAATGATAAATGCAATGAAATTACAGAAAATTTCATTTTTGATGTATTGGATGAGATTTTGAAGTCTCCTTTTGAATACATGCTTCTTTATGCTCATTTGAATTATGTGCTTGCACTTTAAAATGTAGCATTCCTATATCTAGATAAAATGTGCTTATACTTTGATTCACCACTTGTCATCACTGCACTTAAAATCTTCACTGTTGATTCTGGTGTATTCTATTCATATAGTTAATTTAATGAGATCCATTCTTCACTGTTGCATCCATATATTGCATTTGACAATATAATGAACTCTACATTCATTATTACACTTTGATTGCTCCATGTCAGCACTGCACTTAAATCTTAGAAAATTTGCACCTTCGGTGCAAATTTTGTAGGATTGTGTTCATAACTGGTATATCTTATTCATATAGTTGATTTAATGATATCCATTCCTCACTGCTGCATCCAATACTGCATTTGACAATATAATGAACTCCACATTCATTATTACACTTTGATTGCTCCCATGTCAGCACTGTATTTGAATCATATAAAATTTTGGTTCCTTGTGTCAACACTTCAATCAAATTGTGTTTCTTACTACTACAATCTATTTATCCTCTTAAATTCATATTCTACAGATTACAATGGCAACCCACGTTATTACAGTTATATATGGTGGGAAATGGTTATTTGATGAATCAGGTCCAACCTTTGCCGGACACACTACTTCAAAAGTGTTCATAGTTGATGACTCAATAACACTACAGGGTTTAAGTGAAAAAGTGCACAACAGATTCAATGTAGACAGCGCATTTGAATTAGAATTCAATCATTTGCACCCTTTCAAAGTGTTGAGAGGTCCTCTTACCGTTGAATGTGATGCTGATTTGAAAGAGTTTTTAGAGTTGTCCAAACTAGATGATGTTAAATTTGCTGTTGAGTTGTGTGTCAGCATTAAAACAGATAATGACAAAGAAGATCAACAGACATTCCCAGCTGATAGTTTGGAGTTGGTGACATGCAATCCAAATATAACTAACATTGTCACTGAAGAAAATAGCATGACATTGATCGGTGACAACAGGATGAAGGGTGTGTTGTTAGAGGATATTGGAGACGACATGTACTCTGGAAACAGTGATACTCCCAGTGATGAAGATTCTGCAGCTGAAATATGGAGCACCCTATATTCTTCAGCACACAGAAGAGAGACTACACTAGAAGATTGGGATGCTGACAGCCCTACCATGCCTATTATGAATCAGAATTCAGAAAAATTGATATACATAGGCAAAACCTTTGAATCCAGGAATGCAGTTAAGAATGCTTTGAGAATATTGTCAATAACAGAGATATTTGGTTTTCGTGTGGCAAAATCAGAACCCAGGTATTATAGGGTGCATTGTGTAGATCCTAACTGCAAATGGAAAGTGCATGTCAAAACTTTTGGTCAAACTTGGCATGAGGTTACAGTGTACGATGATATGCACACATGCACGTGGGATATCAGATCAAAACACTGCAAAAAACCTTCATCATCAGTGGTTGCGAGCATCATCAAATCAAGGTGAGTAAATTTTGTAAGAAATAGTATTTAGATTTAATATTGCTTTTTAATATATTATTTATTCTAATTTTAATATAATTCAACAGTGTTGACACTGGATACAAACCAGCACAGATAATGGATAAGCTGAGAACAGAACAAAAGATGACAATTACCTACTGGATAGCATGGAAATCATCAAAAATTGCAAAAGAAATTGTCAAGGGGACACCAGAATCCAATTATGCAGATTTGCCATCATTTTGCCACATGCTTATGGAGAAAAACAATGGGACTATAGCATTGATTTCAACAGACAAAGAAGACAGGTTTAAGTACTTGTTCCTATCCTTTGGCCAATGCATCAGAGCATTCCCCTTCTTAAAGAAGGTATGTCTTACTCAGTGTCAGCATAAATTCTGTTCTCATTGAATTTCATAAATTCAATATAACTAGTAATTTCATTTATTTATCTACCAGGTTGTTGTTATTGATGGGACATTCTTAACTGGACAATATAGAGGCACATTGCTTGGAGCAGTTGCTCAAGATGCAAACAGACAAATTTATCCCCTTGCTTTTGGAATTGTTGACTCTGAAAACAACAGCTCTTGGGAATGGTTTTTGTACCGGCTGCTGAAGGTTGTGCCTCCGTCAAATGACTTAGTGTTTGTCTCTGATAGACATGCTAGCATTACAAGGGCTATATCTTTAGTTTACCCAACAGCTACACACTGCATATGTATGTGGCACTTGAAACAAAACATCAAAGCGACATTCAAGAAAAAGCACCTGGGAAAAATGTTCAAGAAAGCAGCAGAGAGTTACACTATCCAAGAGTTCAACAGCTGGCTTGCACAAATAGAAGCAACCTGTCCAAAACTGTCAGAATATTTGGTGTCAGCACGTTTTGAAAAATGGGCCAGAGCACATGCAAAGTGCAATAGATACAATATGATGACATCCAACAATGCAGAGAGCTTGAACTCCATTTTCAAAGGGAAAAAGGATTATCCTATTGTGGCACTTATAGAGTTTGCTAGGGAAAAGCTCACATCATGGTTCCAGGAGAGAAGAGAGAAAGCACTAGAAAACCAAGACAGAATAACTCCTGAAATCCTTAAGGTGATAAGGAAATCACAAGAGCAAGTTGGATTATACAGAGTAGAAAGGATGAATGCATCACAATTTGAGATCAAAGGCGAAGGAGCTGTAGCTATAGTTGATCTATCAGCGAAGACATGTACGTGCATGGTATTTGATGTCGAGAAAATACCTTGTGTACATGCTCTATCAGCCATTACACACGTAAAGGCAAATATATCTGATTTTGTTGCAAATTTTTACAGCAATGATGCTTGGCGTATGGCATATGCAGAAACAATATATCCAGTGTTGGAAGAAGATGAAGGAAACGTCCCTGATGCGATAAAATCTATCAAATGTTACCCCCCTGTAGTAAGAAAGAGAGCAGGAAGACCTCCTTCAAATAGAAAGCTATCAGTGGGAGAGTTCAAGAGGAGGATAAAGCATTCAAAATAAGGCTGTCAGCACAATTTCTGTCATTGGTATTATGTAAAATTACTACTAGGAAAGAATACAGCTTAGACATTATGAATGACATGTATGTTCCAAAATAAACATTCATTCAACATTATAGAATAAAATTGTAGATTTTATCATGTAATAATACAAGTTTGTACATTCTTTTCTCTATGTCAGCGCAATTTTGTCATCGGTACTCATCAAATTTCAGATTTATATCATTGTTGTTTACTTAAAAAACAATAAAATGTTGAGAAATAATCTAAAATATTATTCTATAATATTTTAGATTAACAACCTCGTTCCACCACCCCACCACAATAGCTTCAATAACAAAGAACACCACGGTGGTGTCCCCACAATATCTATTGTTGAGCAAAAATAAGAGCATGTTGTGCAATTATAGGCTATTGGTGAGCAAAATTAAGACTGTGTTGAGCAAAAATAATAGCATGTTGAGCAAATTTTAAACGAACGCCGACGTTGTGCAGTGCAATTATACTCTATTGTTGAGCAAAAATAAGACCATGTTGTGCAATTATCTATAGACAAACTATGAGAACACATTGAGAAAATATATAAGATCAAATTGATCACAATTTCACAAAGTCTTGATAATTGTGCAAATATAAACTATTGTCGAGCAAAAATAACAGCATTTAGAGCAAAAATAAGAGCATGTTGAGAAATTTTCCACAAAATGCCCCGTGTTGTGCAATTATAGGCTATTAATGAGCAAAAATAAGACTGTGTTGAGCAAAAATAAGAGCATGTTGACCAAATTTCCAACAAACGCCCATGTTGTGCAATTTTGCCACTTTGATTTAAAAAATATGCATTCTTCCAAAAAAAAATCTCTGTCAGCACTACTTTGGACTGGTGTCAACACTACTTGAAAATAATATCAGTGTCAGCACTACTTCAGACCTCAAACACCTAGTGTCACCACATAAACTTCAGTGCCAGCACTACTTCAGTGATTGCTCCAATATCATATAAAATTTTGGTTCCTTGTGTCAACACTTCAATCAAATTGTGTTTCTTACTACTGCAATCTATTTGCATCCTTTCAAAGTCTTGGGAGGTCCTCTTACCATTCAATGTGATGCTGATTTGAAAGAGTTTTTAGATTTGTCCAAACTAGATGATGTTAAATTTGTTGTTGAGTTGTGTGTCAGCATTAAAACAGATAATGACAAAGAAGATCAACAGACATTCCCAGCTGATAGTTTGTAAACAAATACAATCAAAACAAAATTATATTCATATTATACATTTGCTTCACCCAAGTTCACAGAACAGGTAATACAAGTTTGCTTACATACAAGCCCCTCAAAAAGTTAAACTACATTTTCTATTACTAACATCACAATACAAACCTACAAAAGTTACTAACTTTACAATGCAAACCTACAAAGTGGACAAGTCCCTTCAACCCTAAGCCATTCTCGGATGCAATTTGGATGGAAGAAATGTGAGCATGGCATGCCAAGGACAGGCATTGAATCCAACATCGGGTCAAGACATATTGAACATGCCTGCCCATCAAGCTCAAGATGGTATACCTCTTGTAGACCATCAATAGCTGCTTCAGTGGCTGGATGATGTGGGTAGTCCACCTCCATGTCCACCTCCATGTCGGAATCAGAAGAGTCAGAGCTTGAATCAGAAGAAGGGTTGGAAATGTAGTACAAATTGATGGTGATGTTAGGGCATAGACCATATTCAATAAAGTCGTCACCTTGAGCAAACCAAGTACTTGTAAAATCTCTTAAGATATGGTTTGCTACTTGATGTCGAACAACAGTTGGGATTCCCGCGTCCCTTAATATTCCATTGCTGCGCCATAAGCTCATTGGCAACCCATTCCAAACGTATAAATGATGAATTATTACAGGAACATCCACGGAGTGGATTGAGACTAACATTTCACTCGACCCGTATACAGAGGACTCGCTTGCTAAAAGTTCAACAACAAACTCACCAACTGTGTGATGATACCCTTGTTGAATAATCGGTTGAAAAGCCATTGAAGAAGAGACGAACTGAAAGGACACCGGCGATTGAAGGGTACTTGGCGATTGAAGTGATCGTCGACTGTAAACACAAAATGGGGGAAACGGAGAAGATTTTGGAGTGAGCTGAAAGGACACCGAGGATTGCACAAACTACGGACTGCTTTTGGGTTGAAATCGTGCTTAAGAAGACAAAACATTGGGCCAAATCCTTGCATTCATCAATTTTAAATATAAGCCCATTAACATCTTCTCTTATTTTTGCTCAACAATTTCACAAAGTGCCCCATGTTGTGCAATTATAGGGTATTGATGAGCACAAATAAGACTGTGTTGAGCAAAAATAAGAGCATTTTGACCAAATTTCGAACAAACGCCCATGTTGTGCAATAATAGAGTATTGATGAGCAAAAATAAGACTGTGTTGAGCAAAAATAAGAGCATGTTGAGCAAATTTCCAACAAACACCCATGTTGTGCAATTACAATCTATTGTTCAGCAAAAATAAGATCGTGTTGTGAAATTAATAATAGAGAAACTATAAAAACATATTAATAAAAAATAAGAGCATGTTGAGCACTATTTCACAAAGTCTAATATAGTTGTGTAAATATAAACTATTGTTGAGCAAAAATAAGAGCATGTTGAGCAAATTTCCAACAAACGCCCATGTTGTGCAATTATAGTATATTGTTGAGCAAAAATAAGACCGTGTTGTGAAATTATTTATAGAGAAACTATGAAAACATATTGAGAAAAAATAAGATCATGTTGAGCACTATTTCACAAAGTCTTATATAGTTGTGTAAATATAAACTATTGTTGAGCAAAAATAACAGCAAGTTGAGCAAAAATCCAACAAATGCCCCTGTTGTCCAATTATAGGCTATTGATGAGCAAAAATATGACCATCTTGAGCAAAAATAAGAGCCTGTTGAGCAAAATTCCAACAAACGCTCATGTTGTGCAATTATAGTCTATTTTTGAGCAAAAATAAGACCGTGTTGTGCAATTATCTATAGAGAAACTAAGAGAACTTATTGAGAAAAATAAGATCATATGAATCACAATTTCACAAAACTCTTGATAGTTGTGCAAAAATAAACTAGTGTTGAGCAAAAATAAGAGCATGTTGAGCAAAAATGAGGAATAAATAAAGTATTAACCACTTGCCGTAATTGTTAAAAAAAACAAGAAAAGAAAAAAAAAACAAAAATTAGAAAAAGCAATAAATAAGGTATTTGCTCAACTTGCTGTTATTTTTGCACATCAATAGTTTATATTTACACAGTCGGTCGTCGTCATTTCTTTCATCAACCCCCCCGAAATCTCATCTCTCTTGCTCTGCAAAGTTTGCTTCACGTTTGATTTCCTATTGCTCACTGAGACCAGATCGAAAATCCCCCTCTCTATTGCTCTACCATATACATCACCATGTCTCCAGACCGGAAAGGTTTGATTTCCTATTCTCCGTTTATTACAGTTTAAATAAGAATGATTACGGTTTAGGGTTTAGCTCCAACGAAATGCAGGAAATGAGAGTTATTCAAGTTATTCGACCTTCCACAAGCTGCCTTTGCTAATTTAAGGACTTCGGCATTATAATGTGTAGTTAATGTGATGGACTTATCGTTCAATTTTCAAATTTATATGGAATAAACTCCCTTCTTTTACAATGCCATTGCATGCATTATTTGTGGAATTTGATTTTCAGTGTTCATTACATAGGTAAACGCCCGCAGAGATTGAGTGACTCACCTACTACAGACAGTCAAAACCGAATTTCGAAGAGATCAAAAAGATCTGGCGTTAAACCTCCAGTAATTGATTTATCTAGGGATTCACCAGCTTTCATTGATGAACTGTTTCAAGATACTCAGCCTGATAGAGCATGTGAAACAGGGGTATGTTCCCTGTCACTTGAATCTAAAGATTCACAACCGCTTGTTCGGAAAAACAGTAAGAAAGAGGTCCCCCATGAGACTACTATTCCTACTAGCACTGTTGGTTTAGAAGCCCTTGAAATTACAGTTTTGCAAGACAATTCACCTAATGTAACGCTTGGTCAACCAGCGAACGCAACTGTGAATAACATCACATCTGATGAGCAAACAGAAGGCACTGAAATCCAACCTATCTCAGAAAACAGACAAATGATTGCAAAGACCGAGAGGGACAGCAGACAGAAACAATTCAACTCTTTGAAAACACGTTCAAGCCCCCGCCTACTTGTGTCATCATTGCAGAAAATGAATGACAAGCAAAAGAAATTCATTAAAGATATTGGGTTTGGATGTTTGTTCAACTTGAACATTGTTTCCCTTCCACAATATCTTTCATATTGGTTAGTGGATCAGTTTGACCCTAACAAGTGTTGTTTGGTTATGGCTAATGGAGGAGAACTTGAAATTACTGAGATGGATGTTCATATCACATTGGGATTGCCTATGGGAAAGGTTTTAGTAGCAAGAAAAACAGCAAAGGAAAATTTCAACCTTGTGAAAGATTGGAGAAACACATTTGAGGTTAAGGATAATATAACATCAGCTATGGTTATGGATAAATTGATAGCTGACACTAATTGTGGTGACCAATTCCTCGTGAACTTTATTGTTGTATTAGACTCTTACTTGATTGATACTTTAGGAAATGGACATGCAAACCATAGTTTAGTAAGAGTTGTTCCGGAATTAGGTGACATGAGAGAGCTAAATTGGTGTGGTCTTGTGTTAGAAAGTTTGGTTGATGCGAAAAAAAGTTGGGAAAAGAACAAGGATGGACACTTCAGAGGGCCTATATTGTTCTTGGTTGTAAGTAGTTTTTCAAACCTTTCCTCTGTTGTTAAATTAATTTCTTTATCATGACTGTACTACCCATGTCACCAGTGCCTATTTTAAGTTTCCTAACTACAATATTATTCATGTCAGCACTGCCCCACTTCATCATCTTCCCTGTGATGTTAAATTAATTTCTTTACAATATCTGTAGTACCCATTTCACCAGTGCCTATTTTAACTTTAGTAGCTACAATATTATTCATGTCAGCACTCCTCCGCCCGCTTAATTTCTTTACCATGTCTGTAGTGCCCATGTCACCAGTGCCAATTTTTAATTTCATAAATACAATATTATTCATGTCAGCACTCCCGTCCTGAATCATTATACTGATATATGTTTATCCCATTCATGTGTCAGTTGCTGTATATGGATAGGGTGAAACTGTTCACAAGCACAGCGCTTAGACGAATACCTCGTTCTTTGCCAGTGTTTTTTGGCATCAATTCCAAACTTCTACGCCAAAGAGAGACTGATGACATTAATAGTGGAGGCTTTGGCCGTGGCTCAATCCAACCTCGCCAAATCATTCCTCCCACTCAAGAAATACCTCCTACGGCTTGTCCACAATCTACTACACACAATGAAGAATGCACTGAACACCCCGCTGGTCCAGAAAAACAACCACCTCCACTTCAGGTCTATATGATTTTTTTTAACCAATTCAATCTAAATTTGTGCAGTTTATCATGTTTTCTTATTTACTGATGTTTTCTTTAATCTTATTTTCTCATGTGCTCTTGTCTTCTAGAATTGGATACAGACTTTTGCTCAAAAGACTTCTGTGCTTGCATCTGCTATTTCTGAATTTGTGGAGTGGTCTACAAATATACCGCCTGAACTACAAAATGATGACAAGGTGAATTCACTTCTGCGTGGAGCCAACCAGCTCCTAGGGATGGGAGATGTGACCCCTGCGCCTGCTACAGATGCTGCTGACAGGTCATATATGGACGACTCTCCAAACACAATTTTTAACAACTCCCAACACCCATTCTGGTCAGACCCTGCTTTTATAGATTGCCTTACTCAGATTGAGCTTGCGTATCAGAATAAGCAAAAATTGAAATCAAATATCAAAGCAGATGGGCAATTTTCCTTTGATATATTTGTAAATGATCCTGTTTGGGGGAAGATAATGGGATACCACAGAACGTTGCAGATGCAACCAAGGATGGTAATGACGCACAACAAGCTCCTGGACCCAGCCATGGTCATCCTCCAATACAACAGGATGTCCAAGCTAAAACTGCAGACACATTATGCACCCCTCCCAATCCCCTACCCACTCAATTCCAAACTGATATTCCACCAGAGAAGCCATTGGAGGATAAAACAAAATCCAAGTCCCCTGCTCCATTGCCCCCCCGGAGGTCACCACGTGTCAACGCAGCTCCTGAGAATGCACCACAACAACTTCATGACACAAAGAGAGAAGAAGCTGCAAAGAGAGCATATAAACCGTCTGCATCTTTGAGAAGCCCCTATTACTCCCATGTTGTAGATATTAACGATCCTATCTCTGAAATTGAGCGGACTGTTTCAGCCTATTTAGCAATGACAACAACTCATAGCACGTAAAGTTCATTTTAATCTTAATTTACTTAATGTATGTTCAGTTACAAGTAAAAGATATTTTTTATTTAATACATCTTCATAATGTCTTGCATTTGCAGTGAAGTCTTATTTAAACACAAGTCTATTGAGGTGGTTAGAAGAGACATGGGTACACTTGAAGATGAAACCCAACTGTCTAGTGTCATTATTGATGCATGGACAGCAGTCCTCAACAACAAGGAACAATATAAAAGTGCTCAGTCACCAGCAAGACTATTTGTCAATATCAACAAATCTGTAATATTTTTACTTATTCATCTTTCAATTACACTCCATTCTTCTGCCATTATTACAATGGGTCTGTTTTTTTACTAATTTTTATTTTTGATCCAGTTTAATGTGGACAGTGTGTCATCAGGAGCTTGTGATGAACAGTTTCAGAGGTTTAACCTCCACCTTGATACTGCTTTCTCATTGTCACCACACATTTCTTTGAAAGATATAGACATGGTACTCCCTTCACAACCACAAGAATCAAATGTTCTCTAAATACTGATTTTGAGATCAAAGTTAACAAACTCAATCCCTAATTTCTATCTGTTTAATATTATGTTCATTAGTTTGTTTTTGGAGTTCAACAAGAAGAGGTCTACATCATGGTTGTCTTCAATTTGAAAAACAAAGTCACCCAAATCATTGATATCAACCCAACTTGCCCTGCTGAAACTTGCACCTTTGCATCCCCCTTTGAATGTTTGGTAAGTTTTATTAATGATACATAATATCTTCTTCAGTTGTATTAACTTCAATCTAATATCACCTCAGTTCCCAATTAACATTAAATGCTTTATAATTCAATAAATGCAGGGAGATATGCTGATTGCGTTTCTAACAGAGAAGGGGCTTGAAGCAAAGGCAGAAATAGTGTCAACTGCACCAACATCAATTGTCCCCATCGCGTGGGCTGGAGAAGAGAAAGTTCAGCATTCTGGGGTATGCCTCATGCGTCACATGGAGACTTTCTTTGGGTCAGAGCGAGGCTACAAGTGTGGATTTGAAAAGGGCAATTTCAAGAATATCTCAAAACTACGGGTGAAGTACCTAACAGATATTGTGTGCTCAGAGCTGAATGAAGTGAACAAAGAAGTTATGAAGGCAGCAAAATCCCATTCAAGAATGATTTCAAAGGGGATTCAAGGCCAAAAAATAAACCTTGGTTGAACAGCTACAACACAATATAATGTTTTTGTTGCAAACTATCAAATGTATTGGTTGTGTAGACAGTTGTGTACTCTGCTTCTGAAAAGTTGTTTCGTGAGCATTAAGACAGTTATTTTCCCTATGATTTTAGCCTGGATTGTATTTGTCAATTTCATACAACTATAACTTCATCTGACCAATTCTGTATTCTTTTCTCTATGTCAACACAATTCTGTCACCGGTAGTAAAATATTTGATTTCTGTTTATAACTGGTGTATTTTATAAATATAGTTTATTTAATGATATCCATTCCTAAGTATTGACAATACTTTGCAAGAGAAAGATTTCAATAGGAGAGTTCAAGAAGAGGGTAAAAGCAAACAAAATAAGCATGTCAGCGCAATTCTGTCATCAATACTATAAAAAAACACTACTACTAAAAGAAGATACTATAATAAAATAATACCATGTTGTGCAATTATCTATTGAGAAAGTATAAAATTATATTAAAGAAAATAGGATTATTTTGGGCAAAATTTCACAAATCTCGTTTATTGTGCAAATATAAACTATTGTTGAGCAAAACTAAGATGATGTTGAGCAAATTCACAATAACATAAAACCTTAGTTAAACAGTGTCAGCACTACTTTTGGCAAAACAATTCCCAAATTACTCTATGTGTCCGCAGTATCAACCAATGAAGACTTAAAACTTCAATAACACTTTATAATATCAAATACGAGGTGCGAAATTACAAAATATCCATATAATTAATATGATATTAATAAGTTACATCATATCTTCATTATGAACACACATAGAAACTAAAATATATAAATAAGTTCCAATATTATCACTTATTAATATACAAGAACTACAGGCCTAAAAATTCATCAATCTTCCTCCTCCTTTCCATTTCTGCATCTAAAACTTCTTTAACGCACTGCATAAGGTTGTCCTTCGCCTCTTCCAACATCTGCCTTTGTTCACCAAGTTCTCGTTCCCCCTAGATAAAACATAAAATATAAGAGTTAACACTAGAGAGGGAAAAAAAAGTAAGGATAAAACTTCATATATCACCTTTGATAGTGCTTCAGCATCTTCATCTTTGGTTGCTCTGCGAATATGATGTTCGTTTGCTATTATTGATCTTTGTAATTCCTCATATAATGTATAATGAAACACAACGGCTTCCACCAACTCTACCCTGCGAGCCTCTTTGTTAGTCTCACATGCCTCATCAACGAGAGTCATGTGATACCCACGGTAAACAACACCATCCAGATCGTCCATCATTTGGTGGAATCTTGTGCAAAACTCAACAGTGTTGCCATAATTCATCTTTTTGGTGGGGGATGGTTAAGCAGTAAGAATACAAGTTCTGGTATTCTGATTTCTGTTAAAATCAGTTTGTAGACACCAATGGACACCAAAGATTTATTTCTGGATATATATAGCCAATAATTAAACAGTTTTCTTCCTTATGACAGTTATTTGGGGCACTCCATTTCAGAGTACCTGTAAAAAACTATAAAAACTGTAAAAATATAAACTGTAAACGGATTACAGTTATATGAGTTACAGTTATAATTGCTGGACAACAACCCCCCTCGTGTCATCGCTGCTTTGGGCTTACAGTTATAACTGTTGGACATTAACCACCTCGTGTCAGCACTACTTTGGGCCTTAACCACCTACTGTCACCATATAAACTTAAATAACAAAGAACACACAAAGCTAGTGTCACCAATACTTCCAACTACTCTAACCAACAGTGTCACACAAGACTTTGGGCCTTACCACCTCGTGCAACCACATAAAAAACAAAATAAAAAAAAAATACAACCCTACTGTCACCAATACTTGTAACTAATATTAGTGTCAGCACTGCTTTGGGCCTTACACATCTACTGTCACCACATAAACTTCAATAACAAAAAATATAACCCCATACACTTCAATATCAGAAAAAACAAGGGTAGTGTCACCACTACTTGTAACTAATATCATTGGCAGCCTTGCTTTGGGCCTCAACCACCTAGTGTTACCACATACAATTCAAAATAAAAAAATGCAAGACTGGTGTCACCACTACTTGTAACTAATATCAGTGTCAACACTACTTTGGACATCAAAGACCTAGTGTCCCCACATAAACTTCAATATCAGAAAAAAACCATACTGGTGTCACCACTATTTATAACTACTAACAGTGTCAGCAATACTTTGGGCCTCAAAAACCTAGTGTCACCACATAAACTTCAATATCAGAAAACACAAGACTGGTGTCACCACTTTTGTTATAGCATGGTAAATATGTACCCATGCCCCCCACATTATTAATACAAATTCAAATAAAACATTGTCATTGCAAAAATAGATACCTTAATAAACATTAATAAAAGTTAAAATGTACAATCATAACAGATTCAAAGTCATATCCAAAATACAGGGCATCCAAAAAATATCCCATAAAATCCATTACCTACAAATATACATACATGTCCACCAAATTAACAATTTGAGCACATAGATTGTCATATTACATCAAAAAATACCCCATGTATGCACCAACTACATATCTAAACAATTGTTTTAAAACCTAAAACTCCAGGTCTCCTTGATCAGATCTGAGCACATGAGTTCTCTGTATCGAAAGAGCTTCTCATTGTTGAATCGTTTCACATCTCCCCCAAAGACAGATGCTTCAATTGCTTTTAATGTAAAGACGCCACATGAAGCCCTGCAAACACAAAAAGACCCCATGTCATGTGAGCACATAAATAACAAGTATCTTAGGCTAAACGACAAACAATACAACATATAAAATACATACCCAGTAGAATCATGCATTAAATCATCAACCATATTTAGCTGGAAAGGAGAGGAAGCAAAGTTTTGATAGAGCCCAGCCTTTGCCAAATGAATTGGGAACCAAATAGCAAACGGTTGCAATTGTTCTTCAAGTACACCAGCCTTAACAGCAGTCACATTGCAATCGTACACGTTGATTACCCTCTCCTCAAGCATAATCTCCAACGCCACCCAATGTTTGTTTATAACATTGAATATTGTGTAGACTTTCTTTACAGAGTCCCATGGCTTCCCATACTCAGCAGGGCACATACCAACAAAATACTCCTCGGTGTTGACTTTAAGAGGCAAATCTTCCCCATAATTTGAAGCATAATCAGGCAGGTACTTTAAGTAAAATAGCCAATCAAGAACAAGAACCTCTCGATATTTCCCAGGGTCTTCAGAAATGCGCCTCCTAAAGTGAATCAAACCTGCTTCTAGATGCTACACAACATAGTAATAAAAAAAAAAAGATGTCAACAATCAACAAACACAATAGAATCCAATCCACACATATATATATATATATATTTCAAAAACAAGCAGATATTACCTGACAATCAAGCCACATATTCTTTGATATGATGTGCAGGAAAAACTTTTTGTCCCACCTTGATATTGGACCAGCAACAGAAAAATTCCTAACCAAATTACACAAGATGAATATAAATATATAAAGAATGAGGTGCTGTACTAATACAAAGACAACATTCCATAAAAAAAGATTGAACAAAAAAATAAAGCATACCTTTTCTTCTTTACAAGTCCATACATAAACTCATGATCTTCAAAGCTGATCAATGACTTGTTAGGGACGTGCTTTAAGATTCTCACCTTCTTTTCAATCTCAGCTGGGCCATACAAGAATGTACTGGTTGACGGGATAAGATTCGAAGCCTTTAATTTTTCAACTTCATTTATAATTTCAGTATCCTTGGCTACCAAATCCCAATCAACACCTGCACCCGTGTCATATTCATCATCAGACAGAGATATGAACTTTTCCAATGATGAGTGCCCACCAACTACACCAACTACAGCATCACCACCTTCAACCTCACACTTGGCAGATCGAGCAACTTCAGCAGAACATGATGGAATTCCAAACTCATCTGCACTCCTTTTGGCATCATCAACTTCATTCTTAGTTAATGAAATATCACCTTTCAAATCCTTAAAAACTTTCACATCTGCACCAACATCCTCACCATCAGTGTCAGCGACAACAGTTGGGAACACAGGAGGGATTTCAGTATACAGAATATCCTTATCCAAAGTTGGGCCCTCTGATCTTATTGAGGGCAAGGACATGTCCTTAACATTGACAGAATGGGGTGATGATTTCACCATTTCCTCATCAGCAGAGAAACACTTCTGAATATCAGCTACAACATCATTGACAATTTTTGCGCTGACATCTTCATCAACAACCTTCACAGGACTGCCCTGGGGCTTACCACCTATATGCTTATCATCACCATTCCCAGGATTTACCTGTGACCTGGCAAACATAGCTTCAAAATTAGAAACCCTAACCTCAAGCTCATCATACCTCATCGCCATCTCACCAACAACTCCAACCATCCCAGCCATCTCTGCAATCTTTGATTCAATAGCATCAACCCTCGCACCCAACACATCCATACGCTGAGGTACATCTTCAAGCTTCTCAATCCTCTTAAAAATCTCCTTCACCCAATCAGGATAAGAAGGGGTAGAAGAAGCAAAACCATCACCATGTGTTTTTGGAGGCAACTCCCCCGTTGAATCATTTTTGGCCTCCATTTGGGGAGATACACCTTCAGTGCCAGCATTAGATGTTTGAACCTCTCCCCGCCTGTCACCAGAAGATGTCTCAGCTCCTTCAACCTTGTCAGCACAACCAACCACATCTGCAACATCCGCCAAAACAGAAAGCCCAGCAGTAGGAGGAGCAGCCAACTCATCAGATCCACAAGAATGGGTGTCAGCAGTAAAATCATCAACCTTGTCATCGCCATCACTGCCTTCACCACCAGATGTAAAGCCTGCAGCATGAATTTCTTCATTCTCCACTCCATGAGTAATCTGATTATCACCAAGAGAAACTGAAGGAAGAACAGAAGACATGTCAAAAGTACTATCATACAATGGCCTCCCACTACCTAACCCAGATTTCTTCATCTTATACCTCCGCTGAAAGACAAATTTCAGTGGGGTATCATCATCTAATAAATCACATAAATTAGTAACCAACCGACCTCTCTTGGAAGGTGAAGCAACCACATCACCCTCCTCGTGCATATCTGTGTCAGCATTAATTATCTTCACATTCTCAGAAGGAACAACTCTACCACATTGCCTAGCTGCAGAACGACCCCTCCTCACATACACCAATCCCTCAGCTTTCTTTTTCTTTTTACCAGCCATCCCTCCACTCTCAGATTTCCTCTTCTTTGAGGACTCTACAACATCTTTGTTTTCTACCTCAGGAAAAACTTGAAAAGCAGTTTCAAAGGACTTCCCATCCTATTTCTTTCCAGCAGCTTTGCCTCTCTTCACAGGTGTCTTCCTCTTTGAGGTCTCTGCTTCATCACCTTTCTCCGAGATATTAGCTTCTTCACCACCAGCTTGTACAACTCTGTTTGAAAACCTAGCTGCATATGCCCTTTGACGAAAACGACGGCTGTCATATAATGCATCATCAACAGCTCCCCCACATACTTCTTCAACTGATGCATCAACGACTGGATCATCTTTTTCATCAGCAAACCCCATCCCTGCGGTGCGTGCAAACTCCCCATAAGTAGGGAACAACGGAGTCTGCCCAAAATGCAAGTATAAAAATATGTTTAAAAAAAAAATAAACAAAGATACATCAACTAAAAATGGTCTTAAAGATAAATAACATAAAAATATTACCAAATCACCATGAAACAAATGCTCAGCTTCAACATACGAATGGCTAAACTCGCATACCCAGTGCAATGAGTATGGATCTCTATCAGGCATCATAAAATTACAGTCAATTTTAGCAGAGAGGGCTGGGAAAGCTTCTAATATCCAAGACTGTTACAAAATAAAACGCAAAAAGAGATTACAAAACAATATTAGACAAAAATCTTAACATACACAATAAAAGTTGTGATGACACAGACAAATATTGATGACAAAAGTGATTCAAGCACTAAAACAGAATACCTGGAATGCAAGGCAATACCCATACATTTGATAAGAGCCCCTAACACCAGCACGGTCTGCAACAGAAGCACTCTTCAAAGACTTCAACAAACGGGTGTACGACTCCCTACCCCAAGGATATAATTCAAATTCCTTCTCATTACATGCAAGAGAAAGGAATTGTGCACTGACAACCTCTGACCTCCTATATACAATTAACCTCTCAATCAACAACAACTTTTCCATGATCAACTTCTTCTTAGACTTCTTGCTCTCAGATATGAAACGAGCAACTAAATCATCATGACTCATCTTCTTCTGCCCAAAAAATTCAGATATTGACACTTTTTTTGAGATATTACAAACACGTTCTTCACAAGGAAGGCCAGTGATGACATGAAACTCAAAAATTGAAAAACGTGCAAGATATCCACCAACTTTAAACCACAACTCATTCTCCTTCTGAGTTTGGACTTGACGAAGCACCATTTGATGCATAAGCTGAAAATTGGTAGCCATTTTGGTGCCCTGCGTCAGCACCCATCCCACACAACTTTCCCGCAGAATATTGTAATCAGAATGAGACAAATGCTTCTCAATCAAATCACAAACAGATGGATATGAATAAATGTTGGACCTAGAATGGAATCGTTCAGAAACAGGAATGCAATATTCCAAACCCTGATCAATCACATACAAAGTATCCAAAAACACAACATCAGATTAGGAAAAAATCAACACTTGCTCATCAACAAAAAAATTTAAAATGGAAAAACAAAATAACTTACATCAGAACCCCTATAAGATGTGGATGCATCACCAGATTGAGCCGCTAATAAAAACAAAATAAAGAATAATATAAAAATACAATAACATAATCCATGATAAACCAAATAACCATAAAAAAAAAAAACAATAAAATGACACCACCACATAAGAAAAGAACATAAACATCACAAAAACAACACAGAAACCCCAATCAAAGTACACACATTGTTGAAACTACCAAAACTAAAACAACCATGTATAAAAACAGACAGTGTCAGCGCGCTTACACATGAGCATACCTACAGATATCTACACTATGAACAACACAAACAATACAAAGCATCAAGTACACACATTGTTGAAAAATACACGAATAACGTTAAAAAAGCACATACAAATTGCCGCATCACAAAAATTGAAGCACACAAACAGTTAAAATAAACGAATTTAACACACGCAAATTACTTAAACTACCTACAACACTCAAAATCCCAAACATTTATGCATATCAAGCATCGATTTACCTATAGGTGATCAAAACTGAAAGCAGAAATCAATAAAATCAACATAAATCAACTTCTTCCAAACCCTAGCACGAAACATTTAGCAAAAACAAGCGATATCGATACCTGAAGAGTTGCTAGATGACGACATTGAACCAGATAGCACAACAACGAACAGAAATCGGCCGAAATCTCACTACTTACGCACAGATTGAAGGAACGAGAATGAAGAAAACCGGTGAAAACCGACGAGCGCGAGAAGAGAGTTTGGAAGAGAGTATACACGATAATATGTCCGTACAAGTGAGAATAAGTATTTATAGTGGACGTTTTGCTAATTTGTCCAAAAAGGTGGACAATTCCCCAATTTGTCCAAATAAAGTGCCCGTTTTGCAAATTTTTTCTTAAAAAAATCAACGAACCTACGAAGAAGGCAATGACTTTGTTCATAGTTGTATTTTATTACAAATAAATAAATAATAATAGTATAAAAATAAAAATGATGAGGAGTCCACTCCTCGTGGCTTTCCACCGTACCCGTCGAGACTCTTATTAAAAAGGATCCGTCTGTGCCATCTTTTCTACCCACAGGCCACACCCACACTCACAGATTCAATTAAACTCCATCTCTCATCTCTCATCTCTCCATTAATGGAAACTCGCGATGCAAGAAAGAGAAGCTGCGGGATGACCACCGTCAAGGCGCCTCTCCCAGTTAATGCTGTTCTTGTCTTTCTCCTCCTCGTCTTCTCCATCCTCGCTTCTTCCGCCATCGCCGTTCCTCTTTCCAGTATGCGCTCCGTTCAATTATATATCATATCCATCTTTCCAATTCAACTTCAATTTCATGTTTATTGATTTCAAGTTATTGATTTGCTTCAAATTCATGTCACAGGAAGCCTCAAATACATCGACGACGTCGCACCAGCTATCATCCCAGATTCATCCCAGCAGGTTCATCTCTCCGGTCCCTCATCGATCGTTGCCTGATTTCATTTGCCCTGTTTAATTAGTTTCAGATTCATTACTTTATTGATTTACTGATGCTGGGCGGATCATATATCAGTTTAAATATGGAGTAGGATTTTTTGCTTAATTTATTGTTAATTAAGGCAATCTTGGTTTAGCAAAATAAAAATAGGTTAAAATTCCCCAAAATAACCCCTTTTAGCCTAAACTTCACCAAATAAACCATTGTTTTCAAAAATGGATTCAACCACGTCCCTTTCACCATTGATTGCTTACAAACTCACCTAGCTAGCTAGGAATGTTATATGAGTCAACCGAGTCCTAGATTGAATCAAGTCGAGCCGAGCTAAAAAAAATCATGTTTGACTCGAGTTGAGCTTTTTTTAAAAAAAAAAAAATCAAATAGACTAATATAATATAACAAATGTGTAACTTAATTTACAAGTGGGTACTTACTCACCCCACCCGCACGCATTTTTTTTTATTAAAATTAACATGCAAATATATGTACAGAATACTTTTTAACGAAGATGTAGTGTCGTTAATAGCAATTTTCAAAATAAAGGTTGGTTTTGTGCAAATTTACCTAAATAAATAATGAAGGGATATATACTGTATAGTTTTTTAAATCACTCCATAAGGTTTTGCCCATACAAACTGAAAATAAAGAAGTGTGGTATATATGATCTGGGTGGGTGCGTGCACGTTACTGCCAATTCAAGTGCTAAGTGATATTATGAGTCAAATCAATATAGTTTATAGTTAATTATTTGCAATTAGATTTTTTTTTTTTTACAAAAAAAAGGGGGGGCTTTTAACAGTAGCTATCTTATCTTTTTGTCCACCACCTAACTCACCATGTTTCGATCGTGATACTATACTATACTTTTATTCTGTAAAAAAAATGGCTGAAGATATTAATTCCTTTCTTAAGGGTCAATTTAAGAAACAAAGGGCCCCAATTTACCTAATTCGGTTCATCTGTAAGTGATCCGAACTTGCAAACCACTTACGAAGGATTTCTCGAAAAGCTAAAGGATTATTGTATGAACCTGCTCGGAAATCGATTGGTTTATCTTTTCTTGACGAGGACGGTTTCGATCTGATATGCAGGGCGGAACGTTGATGGGGCATGGGGAAGATGAAGGACGTCGGATGCTTCTAATCAAAACTAACGACTACGATGGAACTGGAGCTAACAACAAGCATGATCCTCCCCGGACTTGAATTAAGCAGATCGATGATCATCGATCATGCATATTACATATCTACATATGTTTTAATTAAGTTAAATACTTAGTAATGCCGGAAATTTACCGTTGTATATGTAAGCTTCAATGATACTTTGGAAACAACGTACTTGTTTCAAACAAGTTAATGTTGAGTTTTCTATCCATGATTTAATTACAAGTTGTCTGATGAGTCTATGGATCTATAGTCTTTGAAACATATACTCAGTCTGAAACATAAAGCGGGGAGTACGTAGCTCTTCCCCTAATGTCATTCTCTACAAATAAAAGAGATTTTGAAGGTGGCCCGAAATAATATGAACACATATAGGAAAGTTTCGAGTCGCTTTAGAAAGGGAGTCTGTGACATATTTCGCTTCCCTAAAGACGTGTCGAAATTGGATCTCCTAATTCTGGTTGATGAAACCATGGCATTGTCGGGCCAGACTAGAGAGAGGGTGGTTGTCTTCGATCCTCCCCTGAATCTGCTTAAGTGCCCCTCGAGAATCAGTTTCAACGATGATCTTCCGAAAGCTGAGGTCCCAAGCTAATCTCATACCATCCAAATACCACGCATTTCCACCATAATCACAGGACCAATCCCAATCGAGTGGACCAAGCCCCCAATCCATTCTCCTTGGTCACCACGGATGATCCCTCGAATAATCACAGGAGTTGAGCTAGCTAGTCTAGCTAATTTTGGACCTAGTTTTAACTTGAGAGTCAAGTTTTATATAGTTTCATTGGGCTAGCCCTAAATAGCTGCAAGTGTTAGGAGCAGGGATGGCCACAGGGAGCGCGGGGCGCTCGCGCCACCTCCGGCGACGGAATTTCGAAATATATTTAAAAATTTAGGTAAAAAAATAAAAATAAAAATGTGAGAAAGAACACTAAAGTTGTCTAGCTTAGTTGGTAAAAGGAGGGAAGGAAGTAAAAGTGTTTAGAGCATGTGCAACCATGGGGTTACCTCTTTCCCTTCTCAATTTTCATCCCATTATCATAATTTGCCATCTTATATATTTTTTTCTCTAAATTATTTTCTACTTTTTCTACCTCTTCTTTAGAGGTTACCCTTGTAACCATGGGGTTACCTTGTTCCCCACTTTTTCCACTTGTGTGTTTAAAAAATATGAATAAAAAAATATGAATAACATGTAGTGACCACTTGTGTGTTTAAAAAAAAGAGAAAGTAAAAATAAAAAGGGAAGAGGTTACCTTAGTAGAAAGAGGTAACCCCTTCCAACCTCTTCCCTTAAGGTTTGACTTGCAACCATGGATTTACCTTTTAAGACCTATAAGGTAAGTAAAACTCATGGTTGCACATGGTCTTAAACCTCATTCCTTACCCTTTCCACTATTTTTTATTCCTACCGAATTTTCCCTATTATATTATAAATATCATATTTAAATCAAATTTTATATTTTCTTTTAGTATTTTCATAACATTATTCATTATATTACTCATATACTTTAAAAAAAAAATTCTAATTTTTATTCCTATTAATATTTTTTACTATCAATGTCATATTTAATCCAAAATTTATGCGTTTTTTGTCATAGTTTTCAAACCTATCATTTTTTTCATTTGTCAATGGCAAATTTTTTAAGAAAATTATAATTTTCTTTCAATATATTTTTTTAAAAAATCTTAATCATGCTACACACATATATATATAAATTATTAAACTATATTATGAATTTTTGTAATAAATATCATATTTATACCACAATTTATGGTTTTCTTTCAATAAATTTTTTTAAAAAATTTACTATATATATCAAGAAAAATAAAATTCCCATCAAAAATTTCTCCCTCCTCTCTAACAATTCCTGTGGCCACTATTGGTTAGGAGCCTATAAATGGTAAAATGGGACATGTTGAAGTTAAGAGGAGGGGTGTGATTAACTCAAAAAGACAAAAACAACAAAATCTCCAAGTTTATGTTAATAATGAAAGTGAAGCTCAAATCTATGGCAAGGTACGATCGCCTTGATCTTCTCAAAAGCTTTTGACAGTTTTAGCTACTCACTCTCTTCGAAAATAAATGATGTTTGACTTTTGTGCACGTAGTTTTAGGAGCTAAAAACTATATAAAATCTTATTTATTTTAATTAATTTTTTTTATAGTTTAATATCTATTAGTAATAATTATTAAATTGTGAAAAAAATTAATTAAAATAAATAAGACTTTATATAGTTTTTAGCTCCTAAAACAACGTGCAGAAAAGCCAAACATCATTTATTTCCGAACGGAGAGAGTATGTTTTTGAATTGGATCCCTAGAATAGGATGTCAATTCTATTTGTAGCTTCTCGTTTGATTCTCATTGATAGACAAAGATTTATATACTCCATCCGTTCTAAAATATAAGTCGTTTTTGACTTCGTGGCACGTTTTTTAAGGAGTTAAAAACTATACTCCCTACGTTCACAAATATAAGTCGTTTGACTTTCTGTCAAGTTTTTTAAGGAGGTAAAAACTATATAAAATATTAATTTTATTATTATTTTTTAAAAATAATATTATATTTATTAATATTAAGTATAATATTATTTTAAAATTTTAATAAAAATGTTAATATTTTATACTCCCTCCGTTCGGCAAAACATGTCGTTTACTATTCACACACGCTTTTTTAGAATGATAAAACTATATAAAATATTTATTTTTTATAAATTTTTTTGAACAAGTTTGTACTTATTAATAATAACTACGAAATTGTTAAAAAAATTATTAAAAAACTAGATATTTTATATAGTTTTTATCCCCTAAAAAAGCGTGCGTGAATAGTAAAGTGACATATTTTGCTGAACGGAGGGAGTATAGTTTTTAGCTCCTTAAAAAACGTGCAAGAAAGTCAAACGAGTTATATTTGTGAACGGAGGGAGTATAAAATATTAATTTATTGATTAATTTTTAAAAATAATATTATACTCCCTCTGTTAATTAAAACTTGTCGTTTGCTATTCATGCACGCTTTTTTAGAATGATAAAAACTATATGAAATATTAACTTTTTTTAAAATTTGTTTTTATAAATTCATACTTAATAGTAACAAGTATGAAATTATTTTAAAAAATATATTAAAAATTTAATATTTTATATATTTTTTAACACTTCAAAAAGCGTGCGTGAATAGTAAAACGTCAAGTTTTAATTAACGGAGGGAGTACTTATTAATAATAACTACTCCGTCCGTTCCAAAATAAATGTCGTTTGTCTTTTTCTGCACGCTTTTTGAGGAAGTAAAAAGCTATAAAATGTAATTTTTTAATCAAATTTTTTTAATAATTTAATACTTGGTAGTTATAAGTGTAAATTTATCAAAATAAATTTGATAAAAAAAATAATATTTTATATAGTTTTTACCTCTTTAAAATGCGTGCAAAAAAGTGAAATGACTTTTATTTTGAAACAGAGGGAGTATAATATTATTTCAAAAAATTAATATTTTATATAGTTTTTAACTTATTAAAAAACGTGTCACAAAGTCAAAACGACTTATATTTTAGAACAGAGGGAGTATACAACAGTAGTGGGCCTGTGGCACATGAGTGCTGTGTGGAGAACATATATGACCCTAATCTAGTCATTGGGTTGAGGCCCATGGTGTGTGGGTGTTTCTTGGGCCATAGTAGCTTCTTCGATTTTAACCGAGCTTCGGTCCTAATCCCCACTGGACTGTCAATTTAACCCAACTTCGGCCTCCAAAAATTTTGTTGTCCTCCAAATCGAGCCTTTAGTGCTGATGGCGGTGGAATTTCGGCCTCCTGCAGAAAAAGTCCTGAGGCATCTGGCAGGGAAGAACATAGAAAAAGGGTGAGTTGGGCTGAACTGTAAAAAAAAAAATGAAGGCCAAATCGAAGAAAACCACCCTTTAAATACACCTATTTGCTATAAATCACCCCTTAAATTAATATTTCTAAAAAACCACCCTTTAAATGACCTTTTTCATCAATCAACCATCCCCAAATATATTCTTTGCAAATATAGTTTAAATTTGATAAATTATAATTTTACCACTCATTTGATATAATATTTAATTGAGTTTTAACAATTAAAAAAATGAAACATGTAAACAAGTAAGTATGAAATTGGGACGAAACTATTGATATTATTTTCTCTTTTTAAATAACCGATAAATGGTGTCCACTTCTATAAAATTAATCCCTCTCCGATTGATTCGCTCGCTTTTTCCCTTCCAAATCACTTTATAATCCTCCATTAGCGTCTACACGCTTTTAATTATGGAGAAAAAATGCGTTCAATTGTATAGTCTCAATTTAATTCTTACTTATTTACTTTTTTCTTTTGTAATTATTAAATTTCTATTATCTTATAATTAAACAAGAGAGGTAAAATTGTAATTTAATAAATTTAACCAAAATTTGGAGGGAATAATCTCAGGGATGGTTGATTGGTGACAAAAGGTATGTAAAGGGTGGTTTTCTGAAAATATCAATTTAAGGGGTGGTTTATTTAGGGTTGTTATTCCAATTGAACAATCAAAGGATTGCTTGTCCATATTCAACATGTTTAGAAATGAGTCGTGTCTAAATTTGGACTCGAGCTTAAAAATGTGCTCATACTAAGTTCATTTAGGAAATGAAATGAGCTCGAGCGCACCGAGCTTTTTTCGAGCATTAAGAAATCCCATTTGCCCTTAACATGGTAATTTATAGGAAATTTTAGAAATTTCACAAAATTTGAGTTATCTGAGCTTAAATCGAGCGAGTCGAGCTTTAACCTGAGCTCTAAAATGTGTTCATAATCGATTTATTTAGAAAATGAGCAAATTTGAGCCGAACTTTTATCGAGTCGAGCTGGAGCTAAGCTCGAGCTACACGGCTCATATAATAACCATAGGTTTATGGCAAATGGGTACATTTAAGGTGTGGTTTTGTGCAATTTGGCCAAAAATGAAAAATGAAAATGATGATGAAATGGGCTTCAATCCTGTTAAAAATAACTGGGCTCGGTTAATATTAAAAGTGTGGGAATTAATTGGGCTCAGCCCGGTAGCTTTGTTCTTTATAAAGAATAATTCTCAATCAGCCAAAATGCCCTCATGCATATGATTAGACCTATTTGAAACAAATTTACTTAATTCTGAAACTGACCCACTAAAATTATAAGAATTATAAATAGCACAAATTTAAAATTAGGTTTGAAAAAAATATAAGTTAAACTTATAAAAATTTCATTGCTAATTTATTCTAGTGGGCCGATTTCAAATTAAAATTTCCTAAATGCTAATTTTTATATAAAAAAAATTACGTAAAGACTTGATACTCTTTCATGGATTACATAGGAAATACGGTGTCAAATTCTATATATGTTGGATTCAATTGCCTCTTCTAAATTAAAATAAATTTGTTATGTAAGAGAATTATGGGTGATTTGTAGGGGTGTCAAATTCTATGTATTGAACAGTTTTGTTCAACACTACACAGGTGGCAATGGGGATGTTCGGGTCGGGTTCGTGTATACCCATTCGAGTTCAGTCATATGTCGGGTATATAGTTATTCGGTCCGGTTCGGGTTGGGTCGAGTAAGTTTGGGTCAAACGAATTTTGGGTTAGGTCAGCTTCGAGTTGGGTCAAATCGAGTCACATTTAGTTTTATTATAAAACTAGTACAATCCTCGCGCCATAGCGCGATTTTTAATAAATAAAATGTCAATAACATAACAAATTAATATTATAAAATATTAATAAAAGTTAGGATAACATAATGAAAGTAGACTTGAAATCTTTAAGAAAATAGTAAAAATGTTTATCATAAAGTTAGGTTTCATCAAAAAGGTTTTAAAATTAAGATATTATATTGATATAGATTATTATTATTATTATATATATAGCAAACATTAGATTTAATTCAATGTTTTGAATTAAACCCAATGGTTAGTAAATGAGTAAAAAAATAAAAGGGAAAAATGTAAATGTATGAAAGAGATGAAGAGAAAAAGAAAATGAAATAATAAGAGAAAATTGTGATTAGTTGAAAAACCTTAAACTAAGGATAGGTGTTGACACATCATCAAAAGTCTTCTAAATTAACATATTATATAAATATAGATATATAGATATAAACAATGTTGTTCAAATCTCGATTCGATCCTACGATTCCAACGATCCTACGATCTAAAAATGGAAAAAACGATCCCGATCTTTTTTTTTTGCGATTCTAACGATCCTATAAAATGTCTATTATAATAAATTTCTAATATTTACACTTTAAATCTAAGAAATTTATAATATATTTAGTTAATCTATATTATATTTAATTTATTTTAAAAAATTTACAATCTTTATGGGTATTGCTACTGCTGCTCTTGCTTCTACTGCTCCCCTGATAGTGCTTCTATTGCTGCTGCTACTACTACTAGCACTACTCCTCCTCCTCCTCCTCCTCCTCCTCCTACTATTATTATCGGGTAAAATTCACCTATAGTCCCTAAACTTTGACAAAACATCCAAACAAGTCCCTGTACTTTTTTGTTCATTGAAGTCCTTAAATTTTGAGAGTTTGTACACATTTGGTCTTTCTATTTGTAAATCCGTTAAATAGGCATTAAATAATGTCATGACATTAACATGACTTTGTATTAAAAATCTGTTTGTAATTTGCCTACGGGTCCATGTTGCTAATATACATTATGTAATTTTATAGTCCAATATCTATTAGTGTTTCGAGTAAGAATGAAGTATTTTCAAAATTTATAAGATAAAATTGAAGTTAATTTAATATTTTCATATTAAAAATCTGTAAAATGTTTTTATTCGTCATATTTTCAAGAAATCTAATACTATAGCAGATCAGATAGCTTGCTTGTTTACAATATCTCTGCTGCGTGAAACTTGGATGGTGATGCAGAATTGGATACATGTTCTTATTCATCAAGACGCATTAGGATAGAGCAATGTAATGCGGTGATAATACCGTTCTAATTATTTCTTTGCCTAAAAAAAGGTAAGAATTTTAAAGTCACATATTGCACACAGTCAATCAAGATAGTTATAAATTTATAATATAAATTATACTTCAAATTGAAAATGCGATCCCTAAATAATAAATATCGATTCTAATTAAAATTTTATGAAAATATAAATAATACAGTATAAACTATCAAGTGTGAAAAAATTACTTTCCTTGACCATTTAAACGTGGGGTATTCCGAAACTGGACCACCGTGCCGTGTGATACGGAGTAGTTTTTAGGCCACAACTCTTGCCAGCTCACTACAGCCGTCCGATTACCACCAAGACCACGCAATCACAGCCGTCAAACAAAGACGAGGGATCAGGTGCACGCGTCCGCATCCAGATGCGGGCGCCCGGCCCTGTCGACGACATCCCAGAGCCGTTCGATCTCCCCGTAGACGTCATCCGTAGGCAATCGGTGCCTGCAGCAAGGACACGTGTTGCGGGTCCTCAGCCACCGCAGCACGCACATCCAGTGGAACAAATGCTGACATGGCAGCTCGCAAACGTCCCTCCCTTGTCTCATCTCCTCCTTGCAGATCACGCACTCCGCCGCCCCGCCCCCCGCCTTCACCTCCACCGACGGCAGTGCCACCACCGCTGCCACCGACGCCGCCACCTCCCTCCCCGCCGACCCTCCGCACCCGTGCGCCGATCCCACGAACCTCCGGCACTTTCCCACCACATCTACTAGAGATCGCACCACTTCGTTGGGTGACACCTGTTATTATTTATAAATATATTCACACAATTTCTTAATAAATGCGTAATATATATTAAGATTACTTAAATGTCGTGGTTTTTTAATTTCTTTGTTGCTATGAAAAAAAGACACGCTGATTTTAATATTTAATTTGAAGATAAAAATTTATTTCTTAATTTCAGATAATTTCTTAAGGTTTTCAATTTCTGTTTTTTTTTCTTCCATATTTTTGGAAGTTAATTCTAATGATTTAGGTTAATAAAGATGTTTTACTTGTTTCTAAACAAAAATCCTCTCTTTTTTGAAACATATGAGAAGTCTAAGGCTGCGTTTTCCTGTACCAGCTCCCCACCTTCATTTAAGAGGTGAAGGGGGTGGAATTTCACCCCACCTCTTCCACCCCCTCTCACCAAGGTAGGATAATTTGTCCCACCTCCACCTCATTTTCCCCACCTCCATCTCCTCCACCTCTTTACCTCTTAAAAAAAAGGTGAGGAAAACATAGCCTAAGTTAATTTTATAATCGATTTATTCAATATCTTAAACGTACAAATTGATTATCACATGAAAAATCACCACATTAATTTGTTACTAGTAAATCTTTGATCTTACCCTCCACTACTAATGAGAATTACTATTGAAATTACCAATATTGATTATAATTACACGAATATAAGTAAAAATATATAAAAGATCATTCCCGGCCCCTACGAAAAATATATTGGTCCACTTACGTGATAGAATATGATTTGCGAAGAAATATTGAGGAAGAATCAATATTTTTTTTTAATTTATTGAATGATTTTGACTACTTTATTGACGTTATTGACCCGATTTTAACAATTCATTGATAAGCTTGTCCGGTAATAACCACGTTAGGCGATGATGACCAATACTAATATATATTGGTACAATTTGCTATTCTTATTATTTTTATATATAAAAATACAAATGAAAAAAAATAACATATACACTTTAAACTCATTTTTATTAGTTAAATCGTATAAAAAATGTATGAACACTAAAACATTAAGTTTTAATTAACCGAGTATTTTAACAATGAGAATTAAAAGCATGAAATAAAATTTTACCGTGTGTGAAAAGAATAGTATTACCTTAACACCGGACAAGCTTAAAATGTTATCAAAGTGATAAGCGGCCAAAAGGCGGTGCCATTCATCAGGCGACGTCGTTTCGAGGGCAAGGGGATCATGCTGGCGGAGCTCACAGAAGAGCAACAAGAGCAAGACGGCGTCGAGGTCCCGGAGGCGGATGCCGGAGGTGGAGGGAGAGGGCGGGGGTTGCTGGGCGGAGGCGAGGAAGGGGGCGATGAGTTGGAGGGTGGAGAGGAGGTACTTGGCGATGAGGAGGGACTTGTGGGGGAGTGGGAGGGAGTAGAGGTGGTGGAGGGTGGCGGAGAAGAGCGGGCGGGAGGAGATGAGGGTGGAGATGCGGTGTCGGTGGTGGCGAAATGCGGAGGAGAGGGCGGCGGAGAGGGAGGAGAGTGTGGGCGCGGGGAGGGTGGAGAGGGCGGCGATGAGGGCGGCGGTGGTGGGATCTTGATCCATGGTTGGGATCATAGGGGAGTTAATTGGTGTGGGTTGGAAGGGGAAAGGGATACTTGAAAGAGGATAATTAACTATAGGGAATGTGTGGCTTTTTGATGGGCCATTTGGGCATGTGTGGGTTCCCATTTATATTATTATTATGATTTTTTTTATACATATTTTTATTATTATGATGATGATGACCACCACCACAAATATATCTTCCTCTTTATTATTTTCTTCCTTTTCTAATTCGGATTCTATCATTCTACTTATCTCAAGTAATATTAAATGCGATGCTTACAAGCGATTTACTATTGTTAAAAAGTTTTGAACTTAATTGAATCTCTTGGTGAGAGATTTATCATCACAATCAATCGACTAACTAAAGATGAAAAAGTGATGGATTTCTTTTGGAGGTGTGTTGTGTTAGTGTTACTAAAGATATATAAACGAAAAAAAACACTCATTAAATGATAAGTGTATTTACGAGTGAAAATCTTAAACTGCACAATATGTAGTGTGAGATGAATATTTGTTTTTGAGAAAATTGGATCGTACGTGTAAAATACCATTTTCAAGTTTTGTTTTACTAATTGTATTCATTTGGTTTTCTATCCATTACTTATATAATGCTATAGTATACGGAGTATTTTTTTTCTTTTAAAAATTAAATCAACTAGCCGTCTAGCCTAGAGTTCGTGCGCTACGCACGAGATTTGTAACATTCATCTAAACAAACTCATACTATTTATCGGATATTACCATATTAGTTATAAATGCGTTTTAAATGATGTATAAAACATATTACTCGGTTTAACCTTATTTTCGACTAACATGATATAAGAAGGAGCGACACATAACTTACTTTAACATGATTTGATAAAGTAAAATTAAATAAACCAACCACAATGTACAAAAAGTGTGAAATATATGAAAATGCTAATATCCGATAAATTGGGGGCACTGGGAGATTTGCTTCCAATGGGAGAAGACAATCGCCCATAACAACCACCGATGCCCACCTTCCCCTCCAATTTCGCCGCCTACCACCGCACTCTTTGTTTCAATTAGAAGAAGTTATGCCATAACTCAGTAATTTGGGGAAGAACACCTGTTGAAACAATGAAACTTAATTTAGAGAGAACGTGGGGCTGAAATGATGAAAATAATGCTTATATAATTATATTATACTCCGTAATATAATTATATTTTGTACTTCACTTTACAAAAATGCCCTTGACATTATTGATAGTTTGTTAGTTGTAGTTTTCGATAAAGTAAAAAATGAGGGTAATAATTGAGGGTAAATTAGTACATTTGTTAATTGCCTTAAAACTTGTGAAGCTAAAATGACATATTTTGCCGAACGGAGGGAGTATCTTATAGTTGAAATGTGAGTCAATTGTAACTTCCAGAAAGAAAGAAGAAGAGAAGGGCAAAAAAGGAAAGAAAAAAAAATCAGATAGGCCTCCATGTGGATAGTCTAAGACGACTGAAAAGGGTTGAACTTTAAGTTCTAGAGAGATATATAGATTGTTGTTGAAGGTTTGTTTACTTATTGTTACAAAAACAATTGACTATATAGTGAATTAATTCTTCTCAACATTATATTGACTAAGGTTACACTATTGTATGTACAATAATTTCTTATGTCATAATATTAGAATCCGACTTGTAGTAGAATAATATTCATGTAATACTATGTTATTTATTGTAATTCAATTTACAGCAAAATAACATTCATATACTACAATATCATTTATGTAACTAAATATTCCTAGTAACCAAATTCACGTAACCAAATATTTTTAGTTTTTACAACAATTATTTTGTATTGTAATTGATTTCTTGTAACCTAAAGTTAGTTATTGTATGCAACTAATTATTTCATGCAAGCTCTGTAATAACTTTAAGTTGCATATATTGTAACTAATTTCATGTAACCCCCGCACAATCGAATTATTGTAACACATTAATGTAAATGTTAATTCGATCTTTAACCGTTGCCCAATTGTTGATCTCCAAAACAAGAACACAACAACAAAATATAAAATTTTGAAGAAAGGAGTGTCTACAGACCTTCAATGGAAGGAGAGTCAATTCAAGAAAGAAGCGTCAATAGAAGGGAGTAGATTTGTCGGTTACAAAATACACGATTGCAAGAAGTTGGGAGTGTCAGTTAAAACATAAGCAAATATATCATTGAAAAAAAAAGTATAATTAACAAAATAAAATCTAAGAGCAAGCCCAACAGATTTGGTAAAAAATATCTAAAATGGAGATTAAAATATCAAAATCTCTAAAAAATAAATTCACCCCAACTCCAACAGTTTCTCTATTTTACAGATTTTTACATTTATTACAAACTATGATAAATAAATGCATTTATTAAATATGTTTAATTCTACATTTCTAAAAACTTCATTTAAACTTAATTCTAATATTTAGCCTCATATTTGTTGGTGAACTTGTATATGTTACCCATCCTCTTGCATAATATATTAATTATTATTATATTCTCACATGATATTTTTTTAAACAAACTCTAAGGATAAATTTGATATTTATTTTTAAATGGTATTAATATTAAATTTAGATTGTTACTATAAAAGTTATCATGAAATTGGATAAAATATTATTCAAATTTTAATCTTATTATTTTCAATTGGTTAATATATATGATTAATTAATGAAATTAATTAACTAATAGGGCTTAATTTATAATTTATAAAAATAAAATCATTCCAATATCAGTTATGAGTTCAACTGAATATTTTTTGAAGTGAAAATTTTATAGACTAATTTTTTAATGTGAACTTTATAGCATAAAATTGGATGAAATTAATTATCCTATTTTATTTATAAAAGTTCACATAGAAATATGATGTTTGGTTTATCTATCTATATTGATTTAACATAATTAATTTATATATTATATCAAATCATATCAATTTTTTTTATTAATTTTTGAAAATAATTATATTTTTATTACTAGTAAGTATGAAATTATATTTTTTTCTATATTATGGGTGAAAATGTGGGGTTATGTCATTAAATTCTATCTAGGGACAAGTGAACATTAAATTATAGAGATCAACTTCTCTTCCTACAAATTTAGAGATTTTTTCACTCTCTCCATCCATTTCTCTATTTTAGAGATGAGTTTAGAGAAATTGTTGGAGAGAAAAAATGGTTTTTTTCTCTAAAATCTCTCATTTTCTCTATTTTAGAGAAGTTGTTGGGCTTGCTCTAATAGGTACATTTACCCAATTTTTTTTTCCGAAAAAGCAACAATTAACTAATTTGACTTTTTTTTTAATTGATAAGTCGAACTAGTTTTCTAATCATAAACTTAAAATAAAATACCAAAATATTTTAACTGTCAGATCACCAGACTACTCATCCAAAACCTGGGCATCAAACTTCATAAATCCTATAACATTCCAAACCTAACAACCGATATCTCTGAAAATATTTTAAATACCAAAAGAAAAAACAAAGATTTCACTGACCTATGCCACTTATGGCACTCGATCTGGGAACTTTGAAATAAAATTATCTTCCAGAAAAATTCTAACAAAAATATAGCCCACACTCTTACTCAAACTATTGATAAAATCTTATGCTGGAAAAAAATTGAAATAATTAAAATTTCTCCTAAGCACACCAGACCTCGTCAAAAATTGAACTTGAAATATCCACCTAAAAATATTGTAAAAATAAATGTAGATGCTTCTGTAAAAAATGGGATTCAATCTCAAATTGGTTGCATCATTAGAAACAATCAAGGGGAAATAATTAAAATACATAAATGTAATGGTGATACGTATTCTGTTATCCAAACAGAATGTTTTGCAGAACTTGGAATACAGAGGACGATCATAGAAGGTGATTGTACAATCATTATCAATGCCATCAACCAGGATAACACCTCACCATGGGAGATTACACAAATAGTGAAAGAAATTCAAACTCTAAGCCAAGACTTTGAATTTATCAAATTCCAAGACTGCTACAGAGAGGCAAATAGTGTAGCAGACTTTATTGCAAAATCTCGACTGAGCTGTAATGATATTTTAAACTATAGCTGTGAATTCCAGAACATCATCATGCTTGATGATCATGAATACTTAGAAGTATTCTAAATTTTGCCTACTGTAAAAAAAAATACCAAAATAAACTTTTCCACACACCAATGGCAACGAACACACGAGCAACCAATGCAAGCACCTCATAGCAAAACAAAACACAAGTTCCTTCAAACAACGCACACACATTTGCCAGTTGCCACCCATTTAATAGAGCAATTAATATATAACTTAATACAGATATTCTCCAAGGAAATAAAAGAAAGGAAATAATAAAGATATACTTTCTTGGATAAATCCAAGACCTTCTTCTTCTATAAGCTCGGATGATATATTTTATTTTCTTATGTTATTACACCGAACACTTTTTTTCCCTCAGTGACAAATCTTATAGACAAATTAATAATTTAGATATTACTTCACCTTGCTCCTTTTGATCTTGATCTTTACCCTACAAACTTAACCCATTTCAAACATTAAGAAGTAAAACTTCTTAATAATTAAGAGGACATGAATAACATATGTCCTTAATCTAACACTTGCTCTTTACATGACTTATCATTAGAATATTTTATAATATTTCACCAATGATAAAAATGGTAATAATGAATTTCTTAGCATAAAAGAAATCATATATAAATAATCAAGAATCACAAACATGTGTCGAATATGTGCAAAAATTATCTTTTATGTATAATGGGGTCTTGGTTCTTAATTATTTAATTATTTACCGTCAACCTCTTCTACTAGAAATCTATACTTTAATCTCATTTAACTTACAGATTATCAATTAATGTAGATGACTCAGTTAATTCCACTGGTATATGTCGTGTGGGGGGAGTCAGGGACTTAGAAGGTCAAGTTATAGATATTTTTCAGTAGGAGATTTGTCAAGGCACAGTTCTCCAAACTGAGGCTTCGGCCATCTGCATTGGAATGCAACTAGCAATAGCTAGATGTTTTCAGAAAGTCATCATTGAAGGGGACAATATAGAAGTAATGAAGGCAATCAAAGATAATGGTAATGTCGAGTGGGATATTATGCGCTACATTGAGAAGATTGGTCTTCTGAAGAGCCATTTTGATTACATCAAGTTTAGCCATTGTTATAGAGAGTCAAATAAGGTAGTTGACTATATGCTAAGCATAGATATAACTGTAATTTGTCTATTCTCCGTTTTAATAGGGATATTTGTAACATCATCCTTCAGGGTGATCAAGGAGGTGCTTTACATTTGTCGTAAAGCTCTCCTAATGTTTGCCTACTGTAAAAAAAAAACTTACAGATTTTCAATTGAAATTACACTATATATAATTAAGTTAGATAACAAATAATTAAATGATAGGCTAGCTAGTTTGAAAAATAAGGTACCATCGTGAAATAAAAGCTAGATTTGAAAAATACGGTACATTTTTGCAATAAATTAATACTCCGACATTTGATTATATGAATACTTATATTATGTGAATATATGAATATTCTGTTACATTTATATTTTTTGTTGGTTCATAGGTACGCACAAACCCCATTACAATATCAGAGAATTAGGGGATTTGAATTCATGATCTACTGGTCATTACGTGTCATCCTTACCAACTAAGCTAGTAAGATTTGACTGTTACATGAATAATATGGATATAACATAAATATGAGAATATGCCACATAACGTAAAATAAATAATATCAAATTTATATTCACATGTAATCTATAATATTTATATATTTATATCTACAAAACATAACATTAATATTAATATAACACAATATTAATTGGTTTCACTATCACATCATTTTTCCATCACCAAAACTAATTGACTCTTCCCTTCAACGATAATCCTCCGTAATTTATCTCCATTTTAATAGCAAAAAAATTACCTTGGTCCTTTAAACCACAAACTCGATTCTATGCAGGATTTCCATAACTATGCCCTCGGATCACACACAATTAAAAAAAAAAAGGTGGTGGGATATGATATATTATTTGGGGAAATGTAGCAAAATTTGTCGATAAGCTTAAAGGCTCTCTTTGACCCTCTCGCCCCTTTGCTTCTCTTTTTCTCATTTGCCCATCTTATCTCTTTCACCTTCCATGTCTCCTCATCATGGCTATAAAACAAGAAGAAAAATTTGTATAATTAGAAAACAAGGTAGACGTACAAATTCATTAGCACATCAAATGACGATCACCCACATGCACTACATGCCTCTCTTGTCCCATCCCTGTATCGACTACACACACATGGCATACATATAATGATTTGGTATATATAGCCATTGGTCTAGAGTCCAGTTGGACCTAAGTTAGGTGCAGAGGGGCAATTGGGTGGGTCGGATCGCAATTTTGGTTTGATCGGGTATTTTGAATTGCGAGTCATTCGAGTTTCAAGTATTGTCAGATGATTTACTCATTTGAGTTAGGCAGGGTTTAAATTGAATTTATGCTCATTTGGGGTTTTAGTTATCTCGAGTTTCTATTGTCATGGGTTTCATTATCTCAAATTTCGGTTATTTAATTCGAGTTTCAATTATATTGAGTTCGATCTTATTGGGTTTTGGTTGATCAAGTTTGGGTTTAATTGGGTTTTGGTTAAAACAGGTTCATTTCATTTGGGTTTGGTAATTTGGTTCAGTTTGGTTATTTGGATGTTGGGTTAAAGGTGGGATTGGATTGGTTTTCGGGTAAATGTACTATACTAAGTTATCGCTTATTTGGGTCATTGGATTCGAGTAAGTTGGGTTAGGTTTTCGGTTTCGAGTATGCTTGATGAGGTTGGATTTTTGGGTTCATATCGGGTCTTGCTATCTCTACTCGGATGTAACACATCAACCATTCAAATTCACGGCTACATAAAAACAATAGGTCTTGAGCTAACAGGTTGACGGTCTTGACACCCTAGTGGACAAACAGATTCGACAAGTCGACTGAAGATTTGTTCTGGTTTAATTAGCTTTTTTCTAGTGAGTTATAGAAAGTTTTAAGTAGCCAATGTTTTTGCATATGTTGTGCAATTATCAAGAGGTGTTTTGTTTGCTTTCTCTTGTACAAACTCCCTGATTTAACTCCCTCGCTACTTTCAATGGGTTTCCACCAAGTGGTTAGGTTGAACCTTTCATGATCACAATCATACCAAAAAAGCAATGTATAATTCCTACAATTTCGCAGCTTAATCAAAGTAAGTGGACAATATCTCATCGATATCCAAACACTATAGTTTAATTATATTTGGGATCTTGTTCATTTTACGCAAATGAGAGCTAGGCAACAGATAACCCATAAAATGAATGATTTGGGTTGGGCTATATCAATTTTGGATCTAAGGTCCATTTGATATAAAATTAGGAAAGATAAAGAGGGATGAAGACTAGGATATATATAAAGGATAGATCCTGTGTAAGTAACCCTTACGGTATAATTTGTGAGCAAATCTGGAGCGTCGAATTAAGAAAATCAAACGGTTGAGATTAAAAATAGCTTGTGAACATACATTATTCGTAGGTCCTATGTGATTATTCATATGTACATACATATGAATAATTCTTTAGTACCTATGAATAATTACACTTGTTGGTACATACGAATAATTACATTATTATGAACGAATAATTGTTTGGTACAAATAATTTCACTGCTTACAAATTACACTGTAAGGACTGCTTACACGGGATCCAACCTCTCTCTATCTCTCTATTAAATGAGTGTTTTATTATTTTTAATAAAAAAATGGTGGGACACACCTAAAAAGCCCGACGTGTTTTTTTTTTCGGATCTGATCTCGCAGCTTTGAAAATTTTGCCAATTCCACTGAATAATATTTCACATGCTACCGAATAATGTTATATTTTCTTTTTTCATCCAGTTCAGATCAAAATTTACCAATTCGACTGAATAATTTGTCACATACTACCGAATAATGTTTTTTTTCCATCAATTTCAGTTTTGACTCCTGCTAATTTTGATTCATTTAGTTTTGAAATATTATTCAGTAGAATAGTTATATTTTTTCGGGAAATAGAAACAACATTATTCAGTAGAATATATGAGTATTCGGTGGTATAGAATGATTATTCGCTCGTATTTGAGTGATTATTCACTAGTATATGTTTATTTAGTTGTGTAGTTATACTCGTATGATAAAGATTTTTTATGTTGTTTGTCAAACCGAAGACTCCATATACTGACGAATAATAATTTGGATTTCATCGAATAATTGACCAACTCATTAACACTAGTAACCAAAATTCGCTACCTCTTGTTATATTCTATTGAATAATAAATAAATTTAACAACTAATAAAAAAAACCGACAATCAAATTATACTCTCATACAATCACAAGCAATGCAGATTTCAATCATCAATGTAAACAAAATTGTTCCAAATTACACTTTTAGCTATGCCTTCAATCTAACGGTTGTCGTCGGATCCTTTGATCACTGTCCAAATCACTTGCTGTTGCTAGAAGTAGTACTTGTTGTTGGTACTCGCTTGTGATCTCTTAAATCCATTACATATTAAAAATTTGACAAATGTCCTTAATAAACTTTCACATTTGAATCAAAACTATCAACAATTAGAAGTATACCTAAACCAATCATATGCATCACCTAATCCACCAAAAAGGGAATAAATTTGACCACCAAAACCAATCATATGATCATACCACCTCCATTGCCCGTTTTTAAAGAGTTTTTTAGATGTAAAACTAATATAATATACAGAAGAGAAAATATTGGGCTAAAAAACCCATGACAGAGTTGCTCCATACCAAACTCTCCTAAAAACTTAAAAAACTCATTCCAACCAAAATATACATAGGGAAGTGGGGCCCTTTTTCCGAAAAAAATTGGGGCAGTGATTTTGGCATTTCCAAGTTGATTTCAGTTAATCAACTTGCATGCAATTTTGGCATTTCCCGTTCACAATAGTTGTTTTAATAATTATAGAAAATAAAAATAATAAATGTATTTCATATAAATAAAAATGGGAGAAAATCAATTTATTATTAAATTTGGTAATTTATAAAATCATATTTTATTTTTATAATATATAATGGAGGGTAAAAAGTAAAGTTAAGAAACTCTAGAAACCCGTATTGATATAGGTGAAAAAGTAAGTTGAGATTTTTAAGGAGGGAGAAAGGGATAAATGGAGGTTAAGAAACCCTAGAAACCGATATGGATGTGGATGCCCGCACACAAATTCATTACTCCGTATTTGGCGATAGCAAATCCCATTCAAGTCACTAGCTAGCAGTAATTCAAGCTAACCTCAACTCTAAAACAAATTATTTAATGCAATCTTTCCTTCTCCCTAAAGGAATTCTCAACAAAATTGATCAAATAAACAAAAATTTCTTTTGGAATAAACTTCAATCTGATAATTATCATCCATTAATCAGCTGGGAACACCTATGCACCCCCAAAAAGGACGGCGGATTAGGATTTAAATCAGCAGAAGAAATTAATATTGGAATGCAAATGAAACTCCTCTGGAGAATCATATCCAAACCTGACAATATCTAGTCTAAGGTAATCTCAGAAAAATATCTCTCAAAAGAATCGTTAATGGAAAGAGGAAAATTCAAAACCTCATGGCAATTTGGAAGACTTCTAAATATCAGAGACCTCTTCTCAAAAGGATTACTCTGGCTTGTAGGTAATGGAAAAAGTATTAATGTATGGACTGATATATGGGTAAATGAACAATATCTTGAAACATTCCGTGATAATCAAAATCCTAATCTAAAAGTCTGTGACCTTTTCACTAAAAACAATTCGTGGGATATGAATAAATTGAATAATATCTTTCCCCCTAACATCGTCCAAATGATCAGCAACATACATATCCCAACTAGAAATATTCCTGACAAACTTATTTGGATCTATAATAACAATGGAGAATTTACAGTTAAATCCACTACTTCCCTTTTCAATATCAGTAACACAAATAAAATTAATGCAAACTGGATCTGGAAACTTAACCTCCCTCCAAATATAAAAAATTTTATTTGGAAGATTATCCTCGATATCTTACCTACCACTGCCCGTTTAAATAAATATATAAATAGAGTTCCCAACACTTGCTCTCTCTGCAACTCTGATATAGAAGACACTAATCATCTCTTATTTAACTGTCAGATAACCAAATCTCTTATAGCAAACCTTGGCATCAAATTAAAAAAATTATTTATTATACCGGACCTAACAGACAACGCCCCTGAAAACATCATTAACACCAAAACACTCAATAAAGACTTCTCTGACCTTTGTTACTTATGGCACAGCATATGGGAACTCAGAAACAATATAATTTTCCGAAACAACAAAAACAAAAACATCATCAACACGCTATACCAAACAATTAACAACATATCCTCCTGGAATAAAGAAAATAATAATTACATAAAACCTAAAATTAATAGACCTCAACATAAATTATTTTGGAAACACCCACCTCCTAACACGATCAAAATTAATGTAGATGCCTCAGTTAAAGTTAATCATGAAACTCAAATTGGTTGCATTCTGAGAAACAACTACGGTCAGGTAATTCATATATACAAAAGTAACATTACAAAATGCTCTATTATTTTAGCAGAAGCTATGGCTATATATGCAGGTATAAGACAGACAAATGACTTGGGGATCAGAAGAATCATTATCGAAAGCGACAACGCAACCATCATCAATGCCATCAATCACATAATCAAAACCCCATGGGAGATAGCACAATTAATTGAAGAAATCAAGTCTCTAAAAGAAGACTTTGAATCAATCAGTTTTCAGCATTGCTACAGAGAGGCAAATCAGGCAGCCGATTTCCTTGCAAGATCTCCGTTAAATTGTAATATTATCCTAGGATCTCACTGTTATAAGTTCCAAAACATCATCTTTTCAGATGATCATGGATGTCTGTAGTACATCCAACTCTTTGCCTACTGTTAAAAAAAAAAAAGTCACTAGCTAGCAGTAGCGAATCCCATTCAGTACTACATACTTAGTAAGAAATCATGGTATTCAAATTTAGCCCCTCATCAAAAGATCAATACGAAGAGTACAAAAACAACACAAAAAAGCAATACTGATCAATTGGTAATGGGAACATCATCCTTCAGCTAGTATTTGAAAACCCAAAATTTCCCCATTAATGCCCTAAATCACAGTAACGTAAGGAATTGAAGATACCGACAATTAATTTATGGTGTGGGTCAACGGTCTGGTGCGGATGGCCGGTGGTGACTCAGCGGTCTGGTCTGGTTCTTGAATTGAAATGGCGTGGCTCAGCGGTCGGGTGTGGATGGCCAGTGGTGCTTCTGCAGGGGAGCTTCGGGCGGGGGTGTGGTGGTGCGGCACCGGTGAAGAGGAAGGGAGGTGGAGATGGTCTGAGAAGGGTCGGGGAGAGAGAAAGGAAAGAGAGGGAGAGACGGGAAAAAGTTCAACCTTCTTCCGACCCCTCTTCCTCTGGCGGGTGTGGGTTGAGCGGCGCCGACTGTGGTGGTTTAAGATGAGTGATGGGATCCCGGTGGAGTAACGGTTGAGAGAGGAAGAAGGGAGGCCTATCACCTATGAAGAAGAGGGGGACAAACCTGAAACGGTCCAAATCCTCTGTCCCCGAATTTGTCCCCTTACCCTGTCCCTCCTCACATCTTTCCTTTTTTCTTTTTCTTTTTGTATTTAATTTAATTTTCAATTTAATTTATTTTTATTTTTAATTGGGGGTTTGTGAGGGGGGGACGGGGGAGGGGGACAAGGAGGGGGACAGAGGATTTGGCTCCGGACAAACCTACACCTATGCCAAGTGTATGGGTAGGAATTATACACCACCAATAAAAAAGTGACATGTGTTTTAAAGAATTAAAAAAATCAAAATTTTTTAAATTGGAATATTTACAATTCAATTTTTTTTTTCACTAGCAGTATTTTATTTTTTAAAATATTTCTCAACTTTATCAAAGCATACTTGATATATTTAATTATATTAATTCTTAATAAATAAATTTATATCAAATAACTTATATATATTTTCAATATATATAAGTTATAATTCTTAATTGTAATATATTGACAATTTTATTTACATTTATAAAATGTAAACAATTTGAAATGCTAAAATGAAAGTAACTATATCTTATGGTTGAATATTATATCAAAAATGAATAAAATTTATTTCCCTAATATGGTTGTAAAAATAACCATTGAAATTTGATTTATTTAATTCAAAATTTCAAACGGTTGAAAAAAACAGTTTTTTTGGCATAAAAAAATTACAGTTTTTATTTTTCGCAAAAAATAAAACAGTTGTTTATTTTTTTTTGCATAAAAAAACAGTTTTTTTCCATAAAAAACAGTTTTTGAAGTTGTAGATTAAAAAAAACCTCTAAATACACATGACAATTTTCAATTGGTGGTGTAGAATTAAAAAACATACACCTAGTGTATGTGTATCACCCTCCAGACGAGGGTAAGAGAGGATGAGCGTGTTGCACACACCCATAAAAGTGGAGGTGAGTGTGTCTAACCTTTTTTTAATTAAAAAAATAAAAAATACTAATTAATCTAGGTTATCCATCCTCTCTCTATTAATGGTTCATATTTGTGTACAAAATACATTTAAGGGTTCAGTAAATATGATCCATATTATATATAGAGAGAGGTTCGGGTGTATATATCATATACACAAAATTTTTTTTTGAACCGAAAAGAATTTGGTGAAGCAAGCAGAGTCACTTCCCAAGTGCATCCCTAAGGATGATGACGGAGAGCTCATAGTCATCAGGACACTGGGGTCCAGAGAAGGAGAATCCGAGGTGCGAAAGGAAGTCAGCAGCTCGGTTAGCTTCCCTGTACACATGTTGAATCTGAGTAGAGCTAATCTGAGTAGAACTAAATGCATAAGTTTAATCTTTATACAACCTTAATAGTTAATCATTTTTACTAGATATAAAGATTGATCATTTTTTTACCATACAATCATATACATCCATAATGATTTTAACTGAATTAAATAGTCAATCTTAATAGAAATTAAATATTCAATTATTTTTACTACACATATATTATGATAAACATTTATCTTTTCATTTTTTTCAAGATATTATAATGTGATTTATTAATTTATTTATACATGTTGTATATTGATTTTAACTAAATTTAATCTTATTTTAATTTATGATAATTGTAAACTTCCAAAGAAAGATTTTAAGTAAACTATTTTAACCTTCATAAAATAATAATAATAATAAAAGTAATAATACATCAATTATATAATAAAGCCCAATTTATTAAAACACTACGCAAGATCACGGGTCATAATTATGTTGGGCTAGGGAGGTGATGAACATCACGACCACTGATCCCACCACTGTCACTAATCCGAGGGAAGTGGCAATCCCAATTCTCAATTTCCATCTTAAGCAGCAAAGCCAAAGGTATGAAACAAGTGAAGAGGATATTGGGTGTGGATGAAACGGGGAGAAACCTGTTTGTCACGCCGCTAATGCAGTGGAGAACGAGTAGAAAAGTATTGATACCGTGAGACTTGGCCTTTTTACAAGGGATGAAGCTCAGATTGAGTCGATTTGTATCAACACACCAAAGTTAATAACAATGGGTATGACAAAGCATAAGATAACAACCATTTTAGATCTTGGAACACCCCATAAAAAATGAACGAGAACCTCCTCAAGCACCCCCACCAAGAATGAGGAGAAATGGTTTGTAGTTAAGAGTAAAAATGAGGAAAATATTAATTTATAATCAAACAATATTGAACTAACTCAAATAATTCGTAGTGATGTACTAACTCAAATGCCATGTAAATTCTTCATCTCTTTTCTTTTTTTTTCCACCAAGTTGATATATGATGAATTATTAACGATGGTCCTCTCTATCAACATTGGGGCTTCTGCCATAGCTCCTAACGTTGTAGATGAGAAAATTGAGCAAGTTGATGAGTTAGAAGTTCAACCTGAATTGAATAAGGATATAAGTAATAAAAAGACCGAGAAAGAAAAGAAAGACTTCAACAATTTGGGATGATATAACCGAAACAATTGAGAAGGGGGTTAAAGTTATGAGATGCAACCATTGTAATGTCAAGTTGGCTATTAGCAAAGGAGTGCCAAATACTTCCTACAAAAAACATATTCAATCTTGCATTGTCCGTAAAGTGAACATCTTGGGTAGAGGTCAAGGTGGATCCCAAACAATGTTGAGCTTTAATTCAATTAGAAGTGGTGCATTAACATCGTACAAGTTTGATAAGAAAGATGTTACTACAAAGATGATAATGGTACATGACTATCCTTTTATGATGGTTGAGCACAAGTTGTGTAGAATTTACAATAAGATACTTAACTCGAAAAATGAGTTGATTGGGCGTTTGACTATTAGAAATCGTGCAATGAAGTTATATGCCAAAGAGACAGAGAAGATGAAGGCGGAGTTTGCACTTGTTAGAAAGGTAAGCTTGACCTCAGATTTGTGGACTTCCAACCAAACAAAAAGGTATATGTGTGTAACCGGGCACTATGTTGATGCGGAGTGGAAGTTGCAAAACAGTATTTTGAATTTCTGTTTGTTTCCACCACCACACACGGGAGTTGTTATTACTGATAAAAATATTTGAATGTCTTTCTGCGTGGGGAATAGAAGATAAAATATCTACAATTACATTTGACAATGCAACTTCAAATGATGCGGCTATTTGATCTCTGAAATAACAATTTGAGGAAGAGGTGCACTCTTCTTTGATGGGATGATCTTCTGTGTTAGGTGTTCTACGCATGTTTTGAACCTCATGGTACAAGATGGTTTGATTGCTCTTAAGGATGGTTTGGACATGAACACATACATTTCACTTAATTTCAGCTAGCTCGGGGACAACTGAACTGAATTCTGGACCTTTCCAGTATGCTTTTCATATTTTTTCATCGCTAAATTGCTTTCTAAAGGCTTTTTTTTTCCATTTCATTTCATTAGACATGAACACTTTGTAGTTGTAATATGCTCAGTGCGTACGTGTTGATGTTGTTACTGCCTAAATGCCCGGATGACCGGATGCTATTGTTCATGTTGGGTTCGTGTTGCTCATGTCGTTGTTGTGTTCGTATGTTGCATTCGTGTTGCTCTATTTCAAATTTTGTCTATTTTGAACTTTATTGTTCATCGAGTACTTAACAGTTGTATTTGAACTTTGTAATGTCAGGTTGTACTTCGAATATTTGTGTAATGTTTTAGATTACTATACGATTCAATTATTCATAATATCATGTACTTTGCAAACAATTGAGCTTGAATAAAAATTGAGCTAAAATAACATGAAGATTTCAATCGAGCAAACGAGCTTACAAGCTCGACTCGAGTATAAGCGAGCTCATGAACTAGAGCTTGATGGGAGGATTAGTTCACATTATATAAACATTAAAGTGGGTAAAAAAAAAATTTGTGCCCTCCAAGTCAAATCTCATAATACCCTTTCAATATTGGATGACAATGCAACTTCAAATGATGCAATCAAACATCCCTAAAAATATATTATAACACCCCTTATTTTTTGCATGTAACATCCATAAGATTTTTCATGACAACCCTTATAAATATGTCAGTAATCTTTCTATGACATCAATTACATTTTTCATGAAACCTCTTAGATTTTCCATGAATGCTCCTATAAAACATGTCACTGAATAAATCAACCTATAGATTCAAACTATGTTACACGGAAACAGAAACGGAAACCGGAAGGGAAACGGAAACGGAAACGGGAAACGGCAATCCAAATTTTGTAGGAAACGGAAACGGCGAGGAAACGGCAATATGAATTATATGTTCATTTAAAGGTCTAAATAAGAGCAATAAACATATCACTAAGTGATACACACTGAATGCATAATTAAAGCTACAAATTAAAATGTTCAATACTGTGGTAAATAGTGTCCTTGCTCCTTAACAGAAATCAATACAGACATGTCAAATATATTAAATGTCTTGCAAACCAACAAAATAAAGTAACTTAGTTTTAAAATAACAACATAATCAAGAAAAACATAAAATAATCAATCCAACATCAATCTTCTACTTAGCTAACTCATCCTTAAGTTTTGGCTTATCAAGAGAAAGTTCTACAAGTGAGGGTTTACCGAAGAAAGCTTAGAGGGAGAGAGCACTGAGCAAGTGAGAGGAGGGAAGACTGAAAATGGAGAAGTAGGCGGCAAGGATAGAAGGAAGCGGGGGTTTCAGACGAAAAGAAGGGGAAGTATGATTTAGGGTTTGATTTTTTTTTTCATTATTTAACTACAAAATTAGTGGAAACGTCATCTGGCAAGTCAGAAAAGTTTCTGACCAAATGGAAACGGACAAAGTTTCTGACTTTTTTGGTCAACGAAACGGTCAAAATTTCTGACATCTCAGAAACGTTTCTGAGGTGTTTCCCCGGAGTTTCGGAGTTTCTTGATATGGAGAAACGCGAAACCGCTATGAAATGGAATTTCGGGGTATCATAGGATTCAAACACCCCCTGAAAATATATCATGACACCCGTTATTAATTTTTTCCACAACACCCCTTGTAAGCAATCAAATTTGGCAAATATAAGATATAAGCTAAACTACACCAATTAACCATGACACCTACACAGATTTACATGATTGTAACAAGTTTCTCCATGACAGATAAAAAATCACTCAATACCGAGATGATACACTATGTCAGAAAAATTGCACAAATCAAACATCATACTATGTAGTTTCACACCCTGTAAATATACCATAACACCCTATATTTTATCCATGACATTCGTTACAGTTTCCATATCAATGGTATGCAATAAATAGTGTTTAATGTCCACTCCCTCTCTCTTACAACTTTGAACGTCTACTGCTTTTTTTATTTTTATTTAACTCTGTCATTAGTAAATTGTCAATGTTTAATGACGGATGAAATCAGTTCATTAGGTAAATATTAGGAAATAAATATAAGGAGAAGATCCAAATCCAACAAGAAGGTGGTTTGAGCTACTTTTATTTTCGCAATTGTTGGAGGGAGGAGATCTTTTTTTGGGAAGGGGAGGGTGCAAGCAATTTTTTTTTGATATATTTGTTGTCATTTTCTATTAATATTACCTTTTTCTACTTACAAACAAATGAGAGGTAACTTTATTCTTTACTTGTATACACTTAATTTACGTAGATAAAATACTTATGATATATCACTATTATAATATCCACCCGACTAAAGTCATTCAAACACATTCACTCTTAAATTTGTAATATTTAATGCAATGTTTTGGACTTATGAGGAAGTTGCCCAAGCATAAAATTCCTTCTTAGTTACATTTTACTTGTTTAGTCATAAAAATGACATACAATACAATTATTAATAATAAATTACTCCATAAATTTGAAGCCTTTCAGATTTGGGCCTAAATAGTGGGAAGAAAAAAAAAAGATTTTTACCCCTTCCTAAATTGATTTATCTCTTTTTTCGAAAAAGCAAAAACAGAAATAAACAAAACTGTGAAATGGAGACCCAAAAAACCCTTTTCCTTGAAAACAACGCGCCCTCTCACGCGCTCATACCAACACCCCCAAATCGAAGAACTTTCAACTCAGCCGCCCCATTTTCGGGTACTCCGACTGACAAAGCTTCATCCTTCTCTGTAAATCCCACTCTAAATCTTTCCAGAAATCAAAAATGGATTCGTCCCATCAACATAAGAAGCTATTGGTACTGGATTTGGAGCGCTTTGCAGATCTGGAAGTGTACGGCGTGGTGTCTTCCCTTTCTAGGGTTTGGGTCTCTTCGCCAAATCAAATCTCCTAAGGGATGGCCTTCCCTCGTAATCATTGAGTTTTCCAGAGGGGATCTCTTCTTCTCCCTCAGTGCGAGCCGATCTTGTCGATTTGATGGGTCTCTCCTTCGTGGGGGGTTGACCTGGGCTCTGTCTCTGTCGAAGCTCCTGCTTCTTCAGTTCTTCTGCAGGGCTATGGACGCTTGGGTTAACTGCATCCCCTATGACAGGTATGTGAACTCCTCCTCTAATCCTATCCCAAAACTCCGGATGCCTTCCAAAAACTGGGTATCTCAAAAACAAATAAAGATAAACTTGGGCTATAAAAGCTTTTTAGGGTTTGAATTAAATGCACTCATCCTGCTCACCACTTCTTCATCTTCAGTTCCTCTCTTATTCCAATCTGTAATACTCTCTGTTTTCTTCTACTTTCTACTGCAAATTGCCTTAATGGCAACTCACCAACCACCCACTGGGAAGGGGGGTCCCTCAGGGACTCCACCGAACCCCAAAAAACAACAACCCAAAGGGAAGGTGGGTCTTTCTGAGGATCCACCGAACCCCACCATAACTGACCAACCTCCCAACCCCTCCAAGCCTTCCAAAGGCGAAAAGGGAAAAGGAAAACTTGATCTTACCTCATTCTTCGATCAGCTTCAGGAATTTCAACCAAAGTATAGATTTGATACCAAAGCAATCCTATTTGGCCGAGCCTTTGGAGCGCCAATTGAATTCAATAAAATTGAAGCTAAGCTCACAAGCGACTGGAAGGAAATCACTGGTGATCTACAACTCTTGGAACTCCCCAACCAGTGGTTTGAGGTTCGTTTCTCTAATCCTGTCGACCTCCTGCTGGTTTGGGATGCTAGACCTTTCCATGTCTTTGGACAACTCATTGTCCTTAGGCCTTGGAAGCAATCCTTTGACCCCCTTCAAGAGAATACCACTTCTCTTGATATGTGGGTTAGGATTACCTCCATCCCTGATATCTATAAGAAAGCCTCTGCCCTTGAGACCATTATCAAACACAATCACTTTGGGGAGTTCATCAAAGCTGATCCAACAGTCGATCCAAATGCTAGGTATGCCAGAGTGTGTGTTAATATTGACCTGGCCCAAAAAATTTCCAATACCATTCTTATACCTGTAAACAAGCAGGAGGTCTCTGCCCATGTTATATGGTTTGAGGAATTCCCAGCTGGATGTGGAAACTGTGGTGGGCAAGACCACCTCTTCACTCAATGCTCCTTTCATGTTCCCAAGCAACAAAAGATGAAAGTTACCATTAAAAAACCAAGCTCTCTCAACCCTCTCCCTGAATGTACCTCTGACTCTCCTACCTGGACTAAAGTGGGTAAGAAGGGAAAAGCTTTGAAACTACCCAATCCTATTCAAGCCTTCAGTAACAAGCCATATATATCTGGAAAAGGTGGTGTTTCTATTGCTTTTGAAACCCTTTCAAGCTCCTCTACCTCTTCTAAAGACTCCCCATCACCCTCTGAGAGTGCCTCTGCCCCTGCACCAAACCCTGCTGCCTTGCTTGCTGTGAGCCTAACTCCTAAGGGGGATTCTGCTGCTGCTGGCTCCCAAGCCCCTCTTGCAGATCCCATTGTTAACCCAGCTTCTTCTGCTGCTGGTTTCTTTGGGGTCTCGGGGTGCTTGGTTGAGCTGGTGCCTCCCTCTACCATGCTCAAAACCACTGATACAATTGTCAACACTGGACCTCCTCTACCAGCTCCAACCCCTGCCATTGAATCCTCTAATGATGATCTTATGGAGCAAGGCTTCCCTCTTCCTGACCCCATGCTGTTCTCTGAGATAGGAGCAGAAGTGGACTCTGAAATCCTCTCTTGTCTTCAGTATGACCCTAATGATGGTGAGCTGATAGGGGATGACTATGAATATGAAGACTTCTTGGTGGATGAACCTATGGCTGACTGTAAGGCTGATGATCCTCACATGGATGAGCTCTCAGAGCCCTCCTTCCACTCCATCCACTCAAACTCAACAGTCATTAAGATGCTGGCTACCATGGAAGCCCCACCCATAGATGTGTCCACTTCTGGCTCTTTCAAGAGAAGAGCCCCTGGTGGTGAGGAGGATACAGCTAGCTCCAACCTGAAGAGGACCAAAAACACAAACTAGTCTACATGGAACACAAGCTTTTGCAAAGCAATGGGGACTTCCTCCCCTTTTCATTGGCTCTCCTTGTGAATCACAATGTATCCCTACTTTATTTACTATCTTTTGCTAGGAAAACCATCCCCAATTCTCTGCAAAAACTTGCTAGTAACTGGAAAACTCTATCTTTTTGCCTACTGTCAAATATGTCTGTATCTGCACTTAGCAGTGCCTTGGTACTAGGTTGCTATCTTATTATCATGTGTAATTTACCATCCACAAATCAACCTTTTGTCCAGTCTCAACTCTCTTACAGTGTTTGCTGCTGGCTTCTGGTTGATGCCTTCACACCATCTTGTAAAATGTACCCACTGTTATCTATGATGCAATATAAAGCTACTATTATTAAATCTATCTCCCTATTACATCTTATATTTATGATTAAGTTATGGGCTCATTTATCTCAATTTTTTACACTTATCAGAAGACTAATTTTCTCTCTGCTTGAATACTTTGTCTTACACCTCTATGAAAAAACACTGCTGCATACTAACACATCAAGGGGGTCCCCCCCCTATGAGTTCCTCTTCACTACACCATTACAGGTAATAAAGATCAAACCTCATAAGGAGATTCAGGCCTCACACAGAAACAATACCACTACTAGGAGCCAATCTTGGCCACACAACAAGATCCAGGAAGATGTGTTGCCATCTATAGCAGACAGATACTTCAACTCTCATAGCAATATCTTCATTACAGGATCTCTAGTCATAACAACACTCTTAATTAAGGTTATGTTCTTAAACTTACACATCTCTATCCATTACATTACTTGTATTCTTAATTTATTACATATACTCACAAGTCTCTCCAAAGCTTACAGGATTAAAAAATTTAGTTCCAACTGGATAAACTGGAAAATCTTTACAAATAAATGGAGTTATACAAACATACACACTTACAGTGAGAATGCAATTCAAATAGGTACTTTTATTACTTTCTACGTGTATCTTACCTTGGTTGGGTTGCTTTTGCCTTATTGGCAGTTAACTACCTCCACTTCTATGTTTAAAAGGTCAATCTACACCATACAAGATATAACTAACTTGTTCAAACCTATATCCTGCAAAAATAATCAGTTCCAACATTTACCATTCCATGAACCAAATGCTGATTTAAAACCAAGCCATCACTTTTGTGATACTATTGTGTGTTGCATATTTCTTCTATTATCCAGAATAAATTTGGCCACTATGCAGCTCCGTGTAGTATTATCAAAGGAAAGAATTGTTCTACTAACTACGGATTTGATGTATATTTATTATGCAGATCTTATTGTTTCTTCCATCCCTGAGAAGCCAAAATTATTTCAAGCTGCGGCACCACATTCATCATCAACTCTCTGCTGTTACAATACCAGACCTCTTCCCACAGCCAGGACCTTCGATTCACAATTGAGATCCTCCATTCTGCATGAGTTTGTACCACTCTTCTGCTTATGGGTCTCTGTCCTGTGTGCTCCAGGAAGCGATAATCAATATTTGATTAATGTAGATTTTATACATCATGTTACACCAACCCTCAATTACCGTCGTCATAATAGAAAAGATTACCACACTAGAACCTCCTCGGTAAACATACTAGGAAACTCTTTGAATTGTCTATACTCTTCTTATTTGAGCAATAAAACAACCAGCATAACTGACACCCTTCTATTGTTCCAACCTATATTCAACAAACAGAGTACTACCTTTAAACTTGTAAACGTAAGAATTAAAACTATAACTACAATTATACAAGTTAATCTTAAAATTAAATTTTCTTGGTGTACAACTCTTGTCGCCATAGATTCGCCTGAAACTATACAATTCCCTAGAGTTCTCCTACTCAACTGGTTTCTATGTCTCATGACTAAAGCTGGGTTCATATCACCAATACACAAGAGCCTCATTATCAGAAATTATAGTTACGTAAAGCACAAATCTAATCCCATCTCAATCAATGTAACTATATTCACAATCTCATATATAAGCAAACACTCAACTAAACTACAACATAATATACACTATCCCACACTTGTAATTCTTGTCTACCAAAAAGCAAGCACACTCTGCTACCCTTTACTAGTCACAGTACGCCTATTTACACCTCTTAACCACCAAAAACCTTTAAGGACTGTTAAGAATGGCTTCCAGTCTTTAAAAACTGCTTACCCACGATACCCCTTCCTTCATAAAAGTTTTCCATGAAATTTAGTTTCTGGAATATTAGGGGTCTAGCAAAGAAAAATGTTTGGACCCAAATTGAATCTACCTGTAAGACTGACCACATCAAAATATTAGCCCTCGTAGAGACAAAACTGCAGAACCCGCCACCAGACAACTGTTGGAAGAAATCAGGATTTGATAATATGCATTTTGTACCTTCAGTAGGTCTCTCAGGGGGTATTTGTCTCCTCTGGAAGGCCTCACAGCTCACAAACGAAACTTTTGCTGTTGAAATGTCGGATAACAGATTAATAAAAGCTATCTATAAAAATCACATACTAAATGTCACCATTGCGGTCCTCTTTGTCTATGCCCCACCGCAAGAAAAGGATAAAGACAGCTTCTGGTCTCTCCTATCAGCAACTATCATGTGTACAAATGAACCAATAATAATAATTGGCGACCTAAATGAAATTATGACACCTTCTGACAAATTGGGTGGTGCCATCCCAAATACGAACAGATTTAGTAGGATAGCGGAGCTCACATCAACGCATAATCTTATTGACGCTCCAACAATAGGAAATAAATATACCTGGCGAAGGCGAACCCAAGGACAAGATAATATTTATGAGAAACTTGATAGAGCACTTCTGAGTCATTGCCTATGCCAACATTTCCCTAACCTATACACAAAAAACCATGCCTTTCTCAAATCAGACCATACTCAAATCACTCTACATTTAATGGATAACCAGAAACCAAAATTGCAACCATTCAAATTTGAAATGGCCTGGACCACCAGAGCAGACTTCGAAAGCATTGTCAAAAATGCTTGGCGGATTGACGTTCCTGGCTCACATATATACAAATTAACAAAAAAATTACAAGAAGTCAAAAAGAAAAGCAAGGCCTGGAGTAAAGTTACCATAGGAAACACATTTCGACAGATTACACAAGTGGAAAAAGACCTTCTGGAACTCCAATCACAGCTATGCAATTCCTATGATGTCAGTATCGATAACAAAATACAGAGACTGTCTTTGAAGCACACTGCACTCCTCAACTTTCAAATAAAATATTGGGGACAGAGGGCAAAACACAGACACATAAGGATGACAGATGCCAACACAAAGTACTTTCATAGAATAGCTACTCGACGACGCAACAAGAAAATTATCAAAACCATTCAGGATGCAAATGGAACCACAGTGACACAAGAACAAGAAATAAGGAAAATAATAAATGAAGACTTTATTAGAAGATACTCGCAACATCACCGAAATGGAACGAATAGTAATTTAATAAACAATATCAATAAGGAAATAACGGATGACGACAATGATTGGCTGACCAGGCAAATCACTAACTCTGAAATCAAGAACGCGATCTTTGGAATGGCCAACGACAAATCACCAGGACCTGACGGCTTCCCGGCGGGATTTTTTAAAAAATATTGGCATATTGTGGGACCAGCGGTAATTAAAGCAGTCAAGGGCTTCTTCCTTTCTGGCAGAATCCTGAGACAAATAAATCATACCTTCATTGCACTAATACCCAAAAACGATGACCCGACTACCATATCCCATTACAGACCCATAAGTCTGTGTACAACAATCTATAAAATTATTTCCAAAGTAATAGCTACTAGACTCAAAAAAATTCTTCCTAAAATTATCAACCCATTACAGAGCGCATTTACATCAGGAAGATCCATCCAGGACAACATTCTAATTGCAAATGAGATTTTCCACTCCTTCTCCAAAAAAAAGGGGGGGTCTGGTTGGATGGCAGTCAAATTAGACATGGAAAAAGCTTTTGACCTTGTTGACTGGGATTTTCTATTAAATGTTCTAGATAGGTTCGGCTTCTCAAGCCGCTTCTGTGGATGGATTAGGGAATGTCTGACAACTGTTTCCTATTCTGTACTTGTTAACAATGAACCTACTGACCTATTTACACCACAACGAGGTCTCCGACAAGGAGATCCCCTATCACCTTATCTATTCCTAATCCAGTCAGAAGTTCTTGTCAGAGGCCTCTGTAATGAGTCCTCAAAATTAGGAAGCCATCTGGGTGTCACAATTACAAGGAATGGCACTAAAATCCCACTCCTCGCCTTTGCAGATGAAATTGTTATCTTCGGGTCTGCAACCAAAAAAGCCTGTGACCAAATCAATTTGATACTCAATGACTACTCCGCACTATCGGGTCAAAAAATTAACAGACATAAATCCCATTTTCAAACAACTCCAAATATAACAACGACCAATAGGAACTTAATTCATACGGAACTACAGATTCCCTTCACAACTGACCTAGGTATCTACCTGGGCTGTCCTATCATTTCGGGTCGTACAACCAAAGAAACTTTCACGAGTCTTATTAATACCACAAAGAACCAATTGCACAAATGGAAAGCTAACTGTCTATCCCAAGCAGGACGATGTACTCTAATCAAATCGACGCTACTAGCAAAACCTCTTCATTTAATGCAATGTTTCTTATTACCTAAATCTGTTCACTCGGACTTAGATAAAATTAACAGAAACTTCTTATGGAACAAGGGCCCGAGGCACAAACCCCTTATTAGTTGGTTTGAGGTGTGTAAAACGAAATCTAATGGGGGCCTTGGCTTGCACTGCTCTGAGGATATGAATAAAGCATTACAGCTTAAATTACTATGGAAAATTCTAGCTGAACCACATAACCCCTGGGTCTCTCTGATCACAGAGAAATACTTAAAAGAGCAACATATATTGACATATCATCGAAAAGGCAACTGTTCTTGGCAATGGGCCCAATTAACAAAACTACTGCCACTACTTAAGGATGGAATTAGATGGTCTATAGGTAATGGCGACAACATCAATTTCCGGATAGATCATTGGATTGGTGACTCCCCACTCATCTCAAAAATAACAAATGACCAGCAAATTAACCCAAATCTAAAAGTCTCCGAATTCATTTTACAAGACAAATCATGGGATACTAATAAACTCTATGATACAACTAACCAAGCACTACCAACTGAGATGATAGAGACCATAAAGTTGACACCCATACCGAAAAACATATCTATAGACAGACTATATTGGAAATGGAGTAAGAATGGCTGGTTTTCCACAAACTCGGCCATTGCAATGATCAATGACAAGAAAAACCACCAAAAATATGACCTTTGTTGGATTTGGCACCTCGACTTACCCTCCAAAATAAAAACATTCATATGGAAGATTACAAAGAATGGAATTCCAACGGCAGCTAGACTTGCACATAGAGGAATGGGTGTGCCAACAAATTGCCCCCATTGTGACTCAAACTATGAGGATGTCGTCCATCTCTTACATGACTGTCCAATAACACATAACACTATCTCATCAATTGACCCAACTATAATGCCTACACTTAACAATTGCTTTGCTCAACACGAACACCTAAACACTACTCTACAAAGTATTAAAGAAGCAATTGGTACTCAACGATTCGCTAAACTCGCACTCTATTGGTGGAGTATATGGTATTTTCGAAACCAAACTCTTTTTCAGAAATTAAAACCTTCCACCACGAGTATAGTTGTCTTCATCAAGGATCAACTATCCCTATGAATGCATTCTAAGACTAACGACGACGACTTGACACAAGCACAAGCAAAAGTCATAAATAATCACAACCATAAACGAAAGAAAAGGAATTCAAAATGGCAACCACCAAATATAGGAGTTTCTAAACTTAATTTTGATGGAGCATTATCATCGTCATCTAACGGCACTTACGGATTCATTATCAGAAATCACTGTGGGATTCCGTTTTTTTCAGGAGCTGGTCCTTCTCCTTTCGCTTCGATTGTTGGATCCGAAGGTTTCGCTCTCTGGAAAGGTATCTCAGCAGCTCAATCCCTACAAATATCTGACCTCATAATTGAGGGAGACAACTTAACAATTATCAACAGTCTTAAAGGCATTGGATTGCCTACGGGAGACTCAGAAATGATTGTCTCAGACAGTCTAGCCCCCCTAGGCTTCTTCCGATCAATTGAGATTCGTCATGTCTATAGAGAAGCTAACCGTGCGGCCGACAGGTTAACGCATCTGGATTGCAGCTTCTTTGGTACGGGGACTCCTGACGACTCTGTCCTGCGTAATTTCATCCGTTTGGATGCTCTTGGCATATAGGGTCTCCCCTATTGCCAAATTATTTCCGGTTCAAAAAAAAAAAAAAAAACAGAAATAAACAACGGGTATCCGATTCGGCGATTCCCACAATTGGAAGGAGAAATAACTCGAAGAAGGACGATCGGAGTTTCAGATACGAAGTCAATTTCGCGTAATTTCCACAAACAAACTGTTGTTGACGATCGATTCCTCTTCGCTCAGCTCCCTGCGACTTTCCGTTTCCAGAATCCATCCATCGCCATCTCCCTTTCTTCTCTTCGTTGCTCGACTTTCCTTCGTCCCTAAGATTTCGGAGGTGTTGGGCGTTCTCCGGCGATATCTCTATCCCCTCCTTGGTTTATCACCTCGAGGCTTTGTTATTCGCTTCATCTTTCTGTGATCGTTATGCGCTACCGACGTTTGATGATGATTTCCAGGGTTTCAGCCATCGCTCTTCCGTGTCTGATCCTCAGCTTCTTCCCTGGTGAGATTAATTCCTGTTTTGAGGTTTTTGATTTTTGGTTTGTATCATCAAATTCATAATTTAAGCTGTTTGGCTCTTTTGAATTCTGATTGGAGTTGTTTTGGCCGTTTTTTCGGATCAATTTGTTTGCAATTGTGTCTTGATTGCCTTCGCCTTAGGTTAAATTGAGTCCATCAGGTGATCTGATTTTTCTTTACCGCACTCCCTACTTCTGCAACCTTAATCCGACAGTGAGAGGAGGAACTACTTTGTCGATTAAGAAAGAAAAAACACGAAGATTGGTGTTTGGATTTTAAAAATAAATTGGGACTTTTCTGACCTTACATACCGAGAAAATTAGTTCTGTTATCATATTTTCCGCCTTTTCAATTCTACGACGTGGTGCATATAGAACTCTTTAACCTGAGAAGTAGTTTTGTTTTAGAACTTGGTTATTTAGGCGGGAAAATTAGAATATTTTGTGTTTCAACTGAATGAGCATGTCAAATGTGGGGAATATCTCTTCAGTCTTAGGGCTTAATCAAAGTAGAGTTTTAGTCATATACTACTTTGGACTTCCAAGAGGCCCTTTTATTTCGTTTAGGACATTTGAAAGTTGCAACTTATAATGTTTGCTTGCGTATTTATGGTTCTGTTTGTGTTCTAGTTCCTTCTGGTATGCCGGAGAGGTTAATTTGATGCTGTTAGGATCTTTCAACTGAACCATGAACTCAATCTTCAGTTGCTTCTAGTGTGGGAATGATTGGTGCTTTTTTTTTTTTTTTTAACAATGTCTTTTATTGTCCCTATTTAGTTGGAAGAGTATCTTAATCTGGATATGTAGTCTGTAAAGTGGATTTAAAAATATATACACAATATTATCACTCTTATAAGTAATTATTAGCACATCACCTGAGAGTTTGATGGTTTCATATTGTTGATCATGGTGAATTAGAGAGGAAAATTGGGCTGATGTTGGCGGGGTGGATGACAGGTGTTACTGTTTTAGTGCAGTTTTCTGAAATCAAATGAAAGTTACTTTTTCTGAGGGTGTTGATTGATGGAGAACATTGTTTTGTTGCAACTTAGTCTATAGCATCTTTTATAATCAGATTTTGTATCCAACTGGCAAATGCTTAACTTAAACCTGGCAGCTGTTACCAAGGTATATTTTTCTAATAATATCTTCCATATATATTCCAGGATTCATATCATCAGCAGTTGTCACACTGAAGTCAATTGAAATATATAACACTCATCAGTGGGTACCGAGAAAACCTAAAATTTATTTTGAATGTACCAGTGAGAACAAGACATTCTTACCTGATGTGAAGGAAGCTAATGTTCTATATAGCTTTAAAGGAGAAGAATCTTGGCAGGTTTGTACCAAAATCTTGTTTCTTGTCTAGACAACATGCTTCCTTTTAACATTCTACTGTGCTGGGAATTGAGTGAAGTTGCTGTTTGTCAATGTCTCGTGTTTCTCCCTTTTGAAAATTTCTTACCTTCTGGTTTCTTATGACACTGATGTTTCAATTGGGTTTTATGTCTAAAAAGTTTGATCCATGTTGATGCGTTGGCATATAAGCTTTTCATAGTTAGTTGGGCCACTCGAAAACAACTCTCAACGTAGTTGGGGAAGGAGTGCATACAACTTGGCCTCCTAGACCCTGCATGACCGGGATAAACTGGGAATGTTGTTGTCATAGTTATTTGGCGATTTTTGTTTCTGATCTTACAGCCTCTAATTCTGTGGCCGAGATTCAAGATTTAGTTTTGATTCCTTATTTAGTTGTTCTACCTGTACACTATTTCTTACTTGTATATTTTCCCTCTGTTTGAAGAGTTACTTGATGTTTACCGGTTTTCCATCTTAATAGGATCAGAGATGTTGCTGCTAGAATTTTTTCTCTGGCAGAACATTAGTGAATCAATAGATTCTGCTGCATTCAGACAGGGGGGTAATGTGAAGCCTAAACGTTGCGCTAGTTGAGTGGTTTTGGTAGATAAATTTTTTTCGTCTTCTTTTCTATGGATGTCAGAACCTTAGAATCTTTTGTAATGGATGTTTTGGACTAAAACATGGCTTCTGTATAGAAAATTTAAATTTGAAGAAAGTTGAAAATTTCATCCCTTTCATTAAATAATACGCCTAAACATCCCTTTTTCAAGCATTTTTACATCAATCTTTTTTTTTTCCTACATTAAGCCCTTCTTCTAAGTGTGTAATTATTAATAAATGATTATGTCTTATGTTCAAACTTCGAAGTGCAGCTGCAGTACTGACCTGTTCTTATTTTTATATTTCAGCCTTTGACTGAACTGTTAACACAAAAGTGCAAGAGATGTGGGATTTATCAAGACTTAATTATGTCCGATTATACCTTTGAAGAGTGGGAATTATGCCCTTCTGATTTTGCTGATCCTGATGGAAATTATACCCGGTTCAAAGAGGATGAGTTCAATGCAATATTTCACTGTGAAGAATGCTCATCTCTTGATAAAGGTGATTTTCTAAAACTATGCTATATACTTGACTAACTCTCGCCCCCTCCCTGAGTCCCAGCTTATATGCTATTTCCTGTGGCCAATCCAATGGTAATCCCTGTCACTTACAAGTCAATTGAATTCAGTCGGTGTATTTGTTTCTGACTCTTGCTGTTGCTGATATATGATGTTGTTTGGATTACACAATTTTTGGGTGTGTCGTAGGAGAAAAAGAGACTTATGAAATAATATTTTGGCAGAGGAAGATAGGGGCAGACTTAGAGCAACCCTGAATCAAAACCAATTTATTAATTTGATTCCCTAACAATGTAAAGGGTGCTGTAGGTCTTTCTCTACTTCTTTTGTTTCAGTCATTCATCATGTTTATGTTGACCTTATGGTTGCACTTGCAGATTCTCAACCAGATGTGGAGGAATCAGACAGGGCAGGAGGAAGTAAGCACCATGTTGTTCCTATATTGCTAACGGTTGCTACCGTCGTGGTTGCGGTCCTCATCTCTGTGGCAGCATTCAAGTATTGGCAGAAGAAGAAAAGGCAGCAAGAGCAAGCCAGGTTCATGAAGCTCTTTGAGGAGGATGACGATATGGACGATGAATTAGGTCTCAAAGAGATGTTATGATAAAATTTGGTAATCCCTAGACGCTTATTCCTCGAGATTGTCCATTGGGTTTACATTTCCCCATTCTATTAAGTTGAAAGCAAAGGAGTGATGCAATTCAAGACAAAGTATGGAAGATAGAAGGGCAAGAGCCAAGACAAACGTTGATATAATGGATAAGAGAAGCGTGGCGAATCCCGGTCAGTCCTTGGTACACAGGCTGTTCCAGTCTCATGAATTTTGAAGAACCTTTTTTCTGTACATTTGCATATTGGTTTCAAATTTTCAATGCATCCACCGCATTTAGAAGGTTAGTTTCTACTATACGCGAGAACAACACAGACCAATTGGCTGACACCACAACCAGATTGGCTTGGTTGAGGGTTGAAATAGCTTTATTTTGAGTATCCGACTTCATAATTTCCCGGTCTTGCCTCTTAGTGTGATCGGTCATGCACATCGTTGAGGATTCATAGCAATCTCTTTTATTTGCACCATCATCCATATAATTTGCTTTATAGGGTGTACAAAACATTTCCAATTAGAGAGCACTGTCAAAGATTTTGCAGAAACCCACCCCGTAGGCGAGGCGAGGGAGGGGAATATGCCTTGAAATCTCCTTACTTATTTGCATTTGCCTGTCAAGGTTGTTGAATCATATGATTTTGGAGGACAAATAATTGCAGCTCCTCTGAAGTTGATATGTAAGGAGTTTTCAACCCAAAAGCAAAAGCAAACAGCAATGAGCATTAGACTTTATACAGATGGTTTATATTACAAGAAACCTACATGCACATAGTATTATACAAATGATTTGTGACAAAAACCTAGTCATTTTACCTTGAAGTACCTTCATCATCTGCTCTCTTATTATATCTTACATGCAAGTATCCCGTCTATTCGAGCATACTATTCCGCCTTCATCTTTAGCAGCTTCTCAACCGGAGCTTCCTGACATTCAATTTCTTGAATTTTGGCTATCAGTCTCCCTGTAAGCTTCAGGATCTCGTCAACTATGATCACTGGGAATGCGACAGTGAGTACCAGAAGCCATTCGTTCAGGCTTAGAGGCACAGTTCCGAATACATGAGCAAGAAAAGGGACATAGAGGATCATGAAATGTAGGCCAAATGAAGCAGACATGGCTATAAGCAGCCATGGGTTTGCCCATGGAGGGATTGTCAGGAGGCTCTGGTCCTCGGAAAGGGCATTGAGGGAGTTGAACATTTCAATGGCTACGAGTGTGGAGAGCGAAAGAGTCTTGGCTTTTACTTTGCCAGTTTGGAAGTAGTCGCAAGGGTTGGTGTCGAATGTGAAGGTTTGTGGCCCAGCTCTGAAGGGTGAGGCGGTAAAATTCTGCCATGACGGGCAGTGGTTCCACTCGGAAAGCTGCACGTAGGTGCTCAAAGTGTGGCCATCCTTGGAGAGGTCAATGCCTAAGAATGAGTCGTGTGTGTACGAGATCACAAATATACCAACTGTTGCTACTCCAACATAGAGTCCCACAATCTATCAACAAAAGAACCAGGGTTGTTTTGACATCAGAAGGTGATCTTAGCAAGGAAATCAACCCAAAAAGATCTTGCAAACTGCAGGGATGATATGAAATGATAGGAGTATTTTATACCAGATATCGGATCAAGAGCCAAGTGTTGACGAGTGAATCATCGCTCCTGCATGGGGGTTTCTTCATGATGTTCTTGTCCGGAGGGTTGAATCCCAAAGCAGTTGCCGGAGGTCCATGAGTGACGAGGTTTACCCAAAGAAGCTAGACAGGGGTGAGGCTTTTGGGGATGCCCAAAGCAGCCGTTAGGAATATGGTCGCGACTTCTCCAATGTTTGAGGAGATCATGTATCTGTGTCAAGATCAAGCAGAATTATCTAAACACACAAATCATACGCAGTCATGGTTTGCGGTATTCGTGTGACTACCGGCCTCAAATTATGTAACGACGAATGCCATTTGGATCCATGTGATGAGAAAACATGGCAAGTAGAAAGATGCCAAACCCGATGAAGGCCTTCATATTGTTGTAGATAGATCTGCCTTCACCAACAGCAGCCACTATTGTGCTGAAATTATCTTCAGCTAGAACCATATCAGATGCTTCCTTTGCAACCTGGAGATAGTAAAAAATGTCTTAAAGGTAGATGATTACAAGTCTGAACTTCTTAATAGACCTGCACGAGAGTACCGCATCTCTACGAAACAAGAGAGTACCTCTGTCCCAGCAATGCCCATTGCGATCCCGATATCTGCCAGCTTCAAAGCAGGTGCATCATTCACTCCATCACCAGTCATTGTGACGACTTCTCCTTCTTTTTTGAGCAGCCTCACAATCTCCTGTTTGTGCTTGCGCTCGGCCCTGGAGAAGAGCAACCCACCCTTTTGTCTAAGAAAGCCTTTCTGATCATCTAGTAGCATGAATTCCTTACTAATTACACTTTTCAAGCTTATGTCCTCGTTAGCCCTGAACACGCCGATTTCATGGCATATAGCTTCTGCGGTTTTCTTGTTATCGCCAGTGATGACAATAACGCGTACACCTGCTGCTCTGCAGTTCTCAATTGCCCCGGAAACCACTGGTCGAGGAGGATCCTACCAAGGAAAATATAGGCTACACTAAGAAGATAACATATGTTGGTTGGACAGTTTGTAGACTTGACTATGTACTCACCCTTAAGCCGACAAGGCCAGCGAAAGTGAGGTTGCTCTCGATTGACAAGTAGTTTGATGGATCGAGTAATAGGGTATGTGTTGGATGGTCTTCACTACTGTCATAAGTTGCAAACTCGTGGAGTTCGTCTTTGTAGGCCAATGCTAGACAGCGAAGAGCACTGCTCGACATATTATGGAGACTTTCTAGGATGATGTTTCGGGTGCTTTGGTCCAGCTCCATTACACTTCCATCAAGCAGTTGGATTGAAGTGGTTCTTTCCAGGACATTTTCAGATGTCCCCTACCATTTTTTTTATTCGTTTTCAGCTGGAGGCGTTTTCTACGCAGATTGCGCTATTCCATCCATGAATCTTAGACATGAACTCGGAGGATAGAGAGAGCTAAACTTAACAAGCAATTTCTTTTTCCCAGAACAAGAGTTGCTGACAATGACACCCATCGATTTCCTGTCCCAATCAAACTCCATGGTTGCAATCCGACGTTCAATTTGATTCCATCTTCGACAGCAAGCTTGAATGATACCCAAAAGACACAAGATCATCACAATATTTCACTGCAGATTTCAAGACCAAAAAAGAAATTCAAGTCAGTCAAGTTAACTCACACAGTACATCATCCAGATTCAACAGCTTGCAATCTTCTGATCCTTCAGGAAGGCCCATTTTGTATGCTAGAACCTGCAGTGAAAGAAGATAACAGCTCAATAACACAAAGCGTTACACTAACAAATCCGAGTGTTCATACAAAAAGTGTGTTGCTAACCTTTAGAGCTGCTTCTGTAGGCATTCCACAAGCCACAAACTTGTTCTCAGAATGAACAACACTAGCATCGTTGCACACTGCAGCTATCTTGGCAATCATCTAAAGATTAGCATCCATATGTTGAGCAGATGGGCAGTCTTGGATCATCCCATCGCACGGATTGTAAGTGGTACCATCAACCTTGAAAGTTCTTAGGCTCTTTAACACGGGGCCAACAGCGACAAGCTTTGTGACCGCCATCTGATTGGTAGTCAGAGTCCCGGTTTTATCAGAACAGATGACGCTGGTGCATCCTAGCGTCTCCACGCTGAGCAGTTTCCTGACCAACGCGTTCTTCTGGGCCATCTTCCGAGTGCCAAGGGCCAGGCAAGTGGTGATGACCGCAGGAAGGCCCTCCGGTATAGCTGCAACAACCAGTGCCACCGCGATCTCAAAGTAGTACGTGCACTTGTCGAATGAAAACTCAAAGTTGCAAGGCCAGCCGCTGACATACTCCCAGGATAGGAAGTACTTGAGGTTGACGAGCCACACGAGTGCGCATATGACTCCGATTATGATTGTTAGAGCCTCTCCAAACTCATTCAGCTTCTTCCTCAAAGGGGTATCGTCTTCCATCTGTGAAGCCATATGGATTTGAGTGTGCACCCTTCCTATTTCGGTCTCCATCCCCGTGTGTGTCACCAAGCAGACGCAGCTCCCGTTGACAACCGTTGTACCTGCAAAGATCATCGATGTTTTCCCTTGAATGTCAGCATCAACAGCAACAGGCTTGTTTCTCTTGTTGACCGCCTCACTCTCTCCAATCAGCGAGCCCTGCTCGACTCTCAGAGTCGAGCCAACGAGCTCAAGAACGCGAACATCAGCAGGTGCTTTGTCACCAACCTTGAGCACAACTATGTCACCGGGCACGAGCTGCTTGGCAGGCAAGCTGGGAGCTCGCTTCCCATCTGCATTGCCCTCTTGCCAGACTCCCACAATCGCGTTCGCTATCAGGATCAGGAAGATCACAATTGGCTCAGCATACTTTGTGATCTCATCCCCATCCTCGTCCTCCTCGTTCCCATCCAACATGGCTAGAACAAATGACACTAGAGCTGCAACGAGCAGGATTCGCACGAGGGTGTCGTCTCAATGACGGACCCTCTTGCTTATCCAGCTCATTGAAGCCATACATCTCCTGCCTTTTCTCGGCTTCTCGAGAGCTCAATCCCGAGACCCTATTGACCTCATAGTACCTCTCACACTCACAGCAATCCTTACACCATGCCGGGTAAACCTCGCTCGGAAATGAGAGTTTTTATATTTCATGAATACATAATATATGTCATAAAACTAAGTTCCGATAGGTCTTCTTATTTTAAGAAGTGTGTATCCATGTGAGAGCATTTTAAAAAATTTATATGGTGCAAATGAAGCGTATATTTTTGGGGAAAAATTGAACCAATTAATTAACACCAACTTACTTTAGGAGTATGGTGTTTAGTAACACTAAATTTACAATATTATGGAAAGAACCACATTATTTGTGGGGTGTTTTTTACAACAATAAAAATAATAATATTAGTTCTCTACCAAAAAAAAAATCTCAAAAGTTTGAGATATACCCACTCTTTTCTCGACTACATCGAATAATATTGTAAAAACACTCAATATTGTCAAGTGTCAATGAAAAAGAGGACAAAAAACAAACCTAAACACCCAATACCAAATAATAAATAAAAAAGTATAAGTGAGCACAACATGTAAGAAAAGGGGAGAGTATTAAAACAGAGCAACGAAAAACATAAATGAGGGAACGTAGTGAATAGATGAAAGGATACAAATGTATCTCAGAATTTAAGTTTTGCATATAAACTGGTGACATACTCCTTTTATTGACAACTGATTTTAGGACATAACCCTATTATTTTTGTGTACTTGGTTTGGTTAGTGCATAATGTGTTTGAATATTGACACTCTGTGTCGTATGGTCCACTAATATTTAAGATAATGTTAATTGGTCTCTTATTCTATGTGTTGAATTATCTAAACTCAATAATATATATTGGAGTGCATTCTTATGTTTGTTGCTTCTAACACATTTTAATAGGGTAACTTTTTGACAGTAGTATCAGTTGACTTTCTCTGGCGATTTTCTGGCGATTTCCGAAGCCCTAACTGTCCGTGATTTGTCCGGCTCCGATCTGTCTCCGGCATGGTGGAGCCTTTACCCCCAACGGGGTCGACCGATCCACCGCCTGTGGGGGGAGGTTCGGTTCAAGGGGTGGAATCGGGGGCGAGAGTCTCAATGGAGACGTCGACCATGAGTAGCGAGGCCTTCGTCTTCAATGTCGGGAGGGGCCATCACGAACCGATGCAAACGGATACTGTGGTTGGAGGTACTCTGCATACTAACCCACAACCAAAACCTTGTTGGAAGGATGCTTTTTGTGGTGGCAGGGGGTTAGGTCAACTTAAGGCGAAGTGGGAGGACGGGTTTCTCGAAGGTAAGATAACCACTTCGTTTCCAGACGGCCCGGACGGGGATCCTGTTATAACAGTGGATAGAGAGGTTACAGAGGCGCTTGAAGGAGTGTGGAGAAACGCGGTGGTGTTCAAGGTCCTAGGTTTTCCGATAGCGTTTCCTGTCATGGAAAGGAAAATTCGGGCTCTATGGAGATACGGGGAGAGCATACAGATCGTTGACCTACCGAATGGATTCTTCCTTGCTAGATTCGACAATGAGAACGATCTTTTGAATGTGCTGACTGGGGGCCCCTGGACTGTGTTTGGACGCTGTTTGATTATGATGAGATGGTCACCGGATTTCTCGACTTCAAATCCTATAACTTCAGCACCTACATGGATCAGGATCACGGACGTGCCTGTGCAATGGTATGAGGAGACGATATTATGGAGAATGGCAGCGGGGGTTGGTAGTCCGATCAAAGTCGACCCGAAAACCCTATTCACGAACAGAGGTAGGTTTGCTAGGGTTTGTGTTGAGATCGATCTGAGCAAACCGCTCAAGAGGAATGTTATTATCAATGTCAAGAGTTGCCCTATTGAGTACGAAGGCCTCCAAACCATATGCTACCGATGCGGAAGATATGGTCACCTCGCGCCCAACTGCCAATTTTTGCCGAAGTCGAATGCTACAAAGGGCTCGAGCGAGGGGAATGAGGCTGTTTATGGAAAAGATAGTCATGGAGAAGGGACGAGTGGAAAGAGCTTGAACGTCGGTTCTTCGGTTGGGGATTCTGAGAAGAAAGCGGGCAGTAAGGCGGAAGAGGGCTCTAGATATGGGTCGGCCATGCACGCGGCTAGAAGAACGGCAGTGGCCAAGGCGAGGAATAATGAGAGGATGAAAGCGGCGGATTCCTACAACATAAACGTTGTCGGGGCCACTTATGTGAAAACATTCCAGGCGAGGAAGAAGAACCAAAAGGAAGGCTCAAGCGCCTCTGGCATGGCGAGTGGTAACCAGCTTGAAAACCGGAACAGTGGAGTTACTGTGGAGGAGATAGGAGCGGTCGAGAAGCTCAGAGTTGTAGACAGCAAAGGGAAGGGTACAGTCGACGAGAGTGGTACTAAGAAGGGAGTCGGGAGTCAGGTTGTGGGAGGAAAGCAATGGGGGAGTGGGGATGGTATATTCACTAGCAAGGATAAGAATGGCAAAGAGGAAGAGATTATAGCAGCTAAGAAGAAAAGGAACAAGCTGAGAAGCCTAGCACGCAAGCAGGCCATGAAGCCAGGAGGCAACGGGGAGGAGGGGAGTAGTAGGGGGCCGACCAAACGGAGAAGGCAAACGGAAGAAGAATGGAATGGCCTTGGCGAGGGCCACATCGAGGGTAAGGTTGGTCTTCAGTCGGATACCAAACTCACTGGTGCCCCTGTTTTACAGGAGAAAGAGGCGTCGGATGGGCCGGAATCCACTACGGACAACCCACCAGCGAGTACCATGATGGTGGAGGTGATCACATTAGGTTCGGGAGCTGAGGCGATCGAAGGGACAAGGGGCGACAACAAGGTCTCAAGTGGAGTGGTTTCCATGGAGGGGATGAGTGCCTCTAGCCAGGATCCCGCCTGTGTGCGTATGTGAGGAAGGTGTGTTCTATCCTTTCCCCTCTGTTTTATGATGAATATGTTGATTTGGAATTGTTACGGAGGGAAAGACGACCGTTCCGCTTCGAGGCCATGTGGCTCAACCACCCTGACTTTCTGCGTGTGGTTAAAAGCTGCTGGGAGGGAGAATGTGGGGTGTCATCTACGCTGTCTATGCTTAAGGAGCAGCTCCTCGAATGGAATCGCACGACTTTCGGCAATGTTCACACCAAGAAGAAGGAGATGTTGAAGGAGATAGAAAAGCTGCAGAACAACCCGACCCTCCTAAGTTCGGACAGCCTGCTGAAGAAGGAGAGGGAGATGCAATTCGAGTTTGAGAAGATCCTTGAGCACGAGGAGATGTTGTGGTTTCAGAAGTCTCGGGAGAATTGGCTTAGTCAGGGAGATCATAATACGTCGTTTTTCCACCTCTCGACTGTTATACGGAGGAGGAGGAACAAAGTTGAAGGGCTCTTGGACGAGAGGGGAAGGTGGATAGAGGATAATAGCAAGATGGAAAGTATGGCGCTTGAGTTTTTTAAAGACCTCTACTGACTGCTGAGAGAGGCTAGGATCGTTGACAAGCTTTATATCAGTGGTTTTCCGAGGTTGGATGACGCCAGCTGGGGCCTTGTTAATGCTCCTTTCTCCGTGGACGATGTGTGGAGAGCGGTCAAGGACATGGGCCCTTATAAAGCTCCTGGCCTGGATGGATTTCAGCCCGTCTTCTACCAAAGGTGTTGGCACGTCGTTGGTCCTGCCGTGGCTAGGGAGGTGATGAGCTTCTTTGAGAATAAGCGGATGCCGGATGACCTCAATGAGACCCTGATTGTCCTCCTTGCCAAGATTGGTAAGCCGGAGCATATCAAGCACTTCCGGCCGATCTCCTTGTGCAACGTCCGGTATAAAATTATTTCCAAAACTATGGTGTTGAGGCTGCAAAAGGTGATAGGTAGCTTAGTGGGACCTACCCAAGGCAGTTTCCTTCCGGGGAGAGTGATACAGGATAACATCGCCCTCGTTCAGGAGATCGTTCACTCCATTAGGAAGAAGAGAGTGGGGAAGAAGTGGATGGTTCTAAAACTTGACCTTGAGAAGGCCTATGATAGGTTGAGATGGGATTTCGTGGAAGACACTCTTAGGGAGGCTGGCTTTGAGGACGATTGGATAGAATGGGTCAGACAGTGTGTGAGCACCGTTAGGATGCGACTTCTCTAGAATGGCGAGGTCACTCACTGTTTTCGGCCGGGTAGAGGGGTGAGACAAGGGGACCCGATATCCCCGTATTTGTTCGTTCTGTGCATTGAGAGATTGAGTCACATGATCTTGGAAGCTGTCGATGAAGGGGATTGGAAGCCGATTTATCTTTCGAGAGGAGGACCTCCGTTGTCGCATATGTTCTTTGCGGATGATATCATCTTGTGTGCTGAAGCCTCCCCGAGGCAAATGAAGTTGATAAACGGTATCCTTGAGAGGTTTTTTAAGGCTTCGGGGCTGAAGGTCAGTAAGGAGAAATCGAAAGCCTATGTGTCCCCGAACGTGTCGAATGAGTTAAGGTCGAGAATTAGAGCCGTGAGCGGCTTTGGAATCACGAAGGACCTTGGTAATTATCTGGGGGTGCCGGCGCTTAGTACTAGAATCAAGAAAGAAACTTTCGACCCCCTCCTTGAGAAGATCTCCGCTAGATTGGCGGGTTGGAAGAGTAAAACTCTCAGTTTTGCAGGGAGGATTACCCTCACCAAGTCTGTTCTCATGTCGATACCTATCTACACTATGCGTTCGATGCTCCTCCCTAGGTCCGTCTGCAAAAGAATCAACAAGTTGTGCCGCAGTTTCCTTTGGGGAGATACCGACGGAGCTAGGCGCTTGCATCTTGTCTCGTGGAACGACATCTGCCAACCGAAGCACTTGGGACGGCTAGGTATTCAGAACATGGAGGATATGAACCTAGCCTTGGTTGGAAAACTCGGGTGGAAGTTTGTGAACGGGGAGAGACCGTTGTGGGTTGAGGCTCTTCGGAAAAAGTACGTGAAGGACTCGGGAGCGGTGGTCGCGAACCCTTCGCACACTTGGAACAGCATTCTTGTTGGGGTTCATGATGTGGTGAACAAAGGTGTGAAATGGGTCCTTGGTCACGGGGAGAGCATCCGTTTTTGGGAGGACAGGTGGCTACTGGATGTCCCGCTGCTGGAGTACGCGTTGAGGTCGGTCACCCCGGCCGAGCGTGAGATGGTGGTGGCTGACTTCTGGAGTGAGCACGACTGCTGGGAGTGGGAGATGGTGGCTGATGCCCTTCCCGCCGAGGTTAGAATCTCCCTTTCGAGCGCGTCTGTGAATGATGGTAGTGAAGGGGACGGCCTCGGTTGGAGGTTCATGAAGAATGGCGATTACTCGGTTGCTTCCGCTTACCAGGCCTTGCGTGGGACATCTGGGATACTCAGCAACGATCAGCATGTTTACAAGGTCGTCTGGAGGCTTGCGGTTCAAGAGCGAATCCGGGTCTTTGCTTGGAGGTGTATGAGAGGGGTCGTCTTGACTAATGCGGAGCGAACGCGTCGTCATATTGCTACAGTGCCGTGGTGTGGATGCTGTCCGGATAAGGAGGAGACTACGATTCATTTATTCCGGGACTGCAAGGAGGCCGAGGTCGTGTGGAGAAAGTTGCGGGCTGACCGTGTGCAAAGGGACTTCTACGACACTCCCTTCGCGGCTTGGATAAGAGGTAACCTCTCTTGTACTACTCATGTCGGGAATGGTCTTGCTTGGAATGATGTTTTTGCAGGTGCTCTTTGGTGGATCTGGAAGTGGCGGAACGCTCGGACGTTTCAAAACCAGGACTGGAAGGGATGCAAGGCCACGTTTGTGCTGGAACGCCCGAGTGAGTACAAGGGCAGCAAGAAGGAAGCGGATGGCACTAGGACTAAGACGAACATGAAGGAGGTCAAGATTGCGTGGGAGAAGCCGGAGGAGGGATGGGTTAAGGTTAATACGGATGGGGCTATCAAGCAGGATGGTAAGGCTTCTGCGGCGGGGCTGATTAGGAATCATGCGGGAGAGTGGCGACGTGGGTTTGTTATGAATGTGGGTTCTTGTACGGTGCCTACAGCGGAATTATGGGGTGTCTTTCAGGGGCTCACGCTAGCCTGGGATGGGGGATATAGGGATGTGATTCTGGAAACAGATTCGCAGCTGGTATCCTCCCTCCTAAAGACCCCATTGCAGCGACGCCACCCGCTCGCTAGCCTGGTCACTAAGTGCCATGGCTTGTTGCAAAGGAACTGGAACGCCCAGGTCCATCACATATTCCGCGAGGCCAATAGGGCCGCGGATGCTCTAGCTAGCTTAGCTTTTTCATATAACATTGGTTTATCTGTATTGTTTGACCCGCCTGAGCGTGTTTTAGATTTTCTGCATGATGATGTAAGGGGTCGGGCTATCCCCCGTTTGCTGAATACTTAGCCTCTTTTCTTATTCAATAAAAGCGCGTCTAGATGCGCGGAGAGCTCCGACTCTCCTTTTAACAAAAAAAAAACACATTTTAATAGGGTTACATCCTAGCCTGGTGCGTCAATGCCGGAGTATGAGCTAACCATATATGGTTATATTGGAATGCATTCTTATTTTAGGATGTAACCCTATTAATTTACATTTTAATAGGGTTAGCGCATAATGTGTTAGAAGCAAGCTCATCGTAACTCTAGTTCAAAAGGGGGTCGAAGATTGCCATCCACTATCTAGCCTGATGCGTCAATGTCGGAGCTTTTTATCTAGAGACTGGGAAATCCAGTTGAATCACGTCTTTAGGGAAGCGAACTTTGTCGCTGACTCCTTTGCTTCTTTTTTCCCTCTTGGTGTCCACGAACTTTTAGATCCACCGTTAGGTGTGGATTCGCTCATGGACGATGATCGTAGGGGAAGGGCTTCTTCCCGTCTTTTGCATGTGTAGCTAGACCTGTCAATCGGGTCATTCAGGTCGGGTTCGGGTTCGGGTCATTCGGGTCTTGGGTAATTCGGGTTACCGGCCGTTTCGGGTCAAGCCAAACCGGGTTTGACCCGGGTTCGGGTTGACCTATCGGGTCAAAAAAAGCCAAACTTTTTGAAGAATTTTTAAAAATATTAAAATAATATCAAAATTAAATTGTAATATAAATATGTCAAATCAAACTAAATAATAATATTATAATTAAATTTATAAATATAATTATAATTATATTATTACATTAATATTTTAAGCATAAAAAATCATATTTATACAAATAAGTGTTCTAAACATACTATAATTGTAAAATATATAAATTATTTAATTTATGAGTGACCTTAACGAATACAATTGCATGACAAATCTATGTGGTTCAATTTAGTGCCTATGTGACGTCTACATAGTGCTGACTCACCGGGTCGATATCGACCCAACAGGTCACCGGGTCTTGACCCTATAAGTCCCGGGTAATTCGGGTTCGGGTCGATTTTGGGTCCCGGGTCTAAAACACTGGGTCCAAACCCGTAAAATTACTGGGCGTACGGTCGGGTTTTTCGGGTTGGGTCATGCTTTGACAGGTCTATGTGTAGCCCATGCGTTTTTATATTATTGCATAGAGAGCCTGGCTCTCGTCTTCTTTACCAAAAAAATTAATAATAAAATTATAAGAGCATTTCAAGTTTAATATATAAATTAATTAACGGACTTGCTGTTTGCACGGTCAAAATTCGTAATCCGCACGGTACCGAGCTCGAAATCCGGTAAGAGTGGTCGGCCTACTTGGGATCATCCTCTTCAGAAGATCAAATTCTGATGCACCTGGGAACAAAGGGAGACCATAATTTTGAATAAAAAAAACGAGCTTTGCTCCTCCTTCAAGCTAAATGAATCAGAAACCGAGCTTGTCAAGGAAGCAAAATGAATCAGAAACTGAGCGTTGCTCTCCGAAAGTCATGGTCCCTGGAGCAAGATTGAAAATGGTTTTGTGAGAAAGCAAATAGCAAAAGAAAAAAAACAAAATAGCAAAAGAAATGCGAAGAGTAAGAAATTAGAAGCTTTGACCATAGCATAATATGGAAACAAAGAGATTAAGAGCAAGTTTGAACATTGGAAATTACTAGCCAGACAAAGTAGATAGATCACAATGACTTTCAGATCGTGGGAGACAGAGAGAGCAGGTAGATAAGGAGAGCAATGGAGGAAAAAAGATCTCCACCCCCATCCGAATTCGAGCCATCACCGCCATCACCATCGACGAAAACCCTAAGTGTACTCGACCAGCGACGCTCCTGTCCACCGCCGCCGTCGACAACTCCAGTAGCGGCATCCGCTGCCGTCGACAACTTCCTTCCCTCAGATCGTGGGAGACAGAAATTGCTTCTACCTCCCCGATGCTAGGGTTCGCTTCATCCTTAGCCTGAAGCTTCTATTTCTTCCCTTCAACCTCATCATCAAGACTCTTCTCCCTCTCAATTTCATCCTTCGCGCGCTTCTTCTTCTTCTTATCCTTTTTCAAGACCTCAACTGCGGCAACATTAGGGATATCACCAGCCATCTCCTTAGGGCTTCGATCGGCTAAATCAAACCCCGATTCAGTAGTCGCCTGAGATGGAGCCTCACCGTGTTTTCTTCGAAAGGGATTTTGGGCGGAAAAGATGGAAGTCGGTGCATCCGCTTATGGGTCCGGTTCCGTCTCAGGCGAGAAAGAAGGAGAGAAAGAAGTTCAGATCGTGGGAGAGAGAACGGGAGAAAGAAAGAAGAAGAGAAGGGCAAAAACGGAAAGAAGGAAAAAAATTGGAGAATGCTCCATGTGGATAGCTTATCTACTCTCTAAAGGATAAAACTTTAAGTTCTAGGGAGATTTAAGAAAACTTTATGCTGTAGTATATATTAACAACTAGTTTTAGTACTCGCCCGTTGCGCGATTTGTTAATACATTTTATTATATAAACTATCTTTGAATTAATATAAATTACTAATCCATATAAAGTAAATATATAATCTTGAACTGTGTTATTTTTTTAGAATATAAACACATGTTTAACTCTAGATTAATCATGTTTGTTCTCTTACTAAAAAATAGTTAAAATATATTTTTATCTTGAGTGTTGATTTTATACTTTTTAATAAAAAAAATATGATTTGTGTAGTTTAATAATGATATTGTTGTTTACAAATGGTTGGTGCAAGAGAAGAGGTCTACAAAACCCTAATCTCATCCCCAAATCAAAGTCATATTTTATTAAGAGTCCACCTTCATTAATCAACATAAATAATTAAATTGAATTGAACATGATAACTAAAATAAATTGTTATTGGATGAAATTTTATTTAATATATTTGTAATTTTATAATATAACGTCATTAAAATGTAAATTGTACCCACTTCCATTGACATTATTATGCTACTTTGTTGATTTTGATTTCGCTATTAATCGTTTAAACCATACTTAGTAAATAAGTTGAAAGCTAAATACATTTTTAGTGTATACGTATTTAGCGAATATTAAAGATAATTTCTTAAAGATTAAGATTTAATTTAATTAATTTTATGAAACATTAAGATTCTTTATCTTATCAGAAAAACTTCACAAAGATAACTTTTTTTTTTTGACAAAAAACACATATTTATATATAGATATATTATATTTAATTTTGACCAAGTATTGGATAGACTATTTGATCTAAAAAGATAAGTTTTCAACCCAACTATATTGGGTTATTAATTAATGTGGCCCAAAAATATAATACCACTTTAATCCAGAAAATGACACGTAAGCAAAAATAATCCCGTTTTAATCCAGAAAATTCTATAGACGCGAGATCGCACCAGAACCCGTTTCAGGCCTCTGCTTTAGTATTTTATATAGATATAGATATATAGATAGATAGATATGGCAAATAAAATGTCAATGTAATAGTAAAAGTGAACATTAATTTTATAGCATTAGATAAATCTATTGATCATTTCCAATTCTCACATATTATAATTCAGATTTATTATATTTATTGTCTTATTTTCATATATTTTTATAAATATAGATGTAATTTTATAATATTGCATTACGTGGGACGAGAATATGTTAATACCTTCGTGTTTCAAAGATCTCATTATCGGATATATGTTGGTTGATACTCGGGACAAAGGCAAGAGAGATTCAAATGTTATGTGAGAAGCTAAGATAATGACCTTTTAGAAAAGTCGACTCAGTTAAGTTTGAAGAACATGTCGTTAATTTTGGACTAATGTGATAAAGGAGAATTTGGTCATCTCCAATCCATCTAGTTTGGAATTGAAACAGGGCGAACCCATTTGTTTTCCTAATGAGCCTAAATGCTTCCGTCGTGACACTTGCACCTTGTAACCAGGGCCGCTCCGTTATATTTTGAGGCCTTGTGCAACATATATATTGAGGCTTTTTTTTAACTAATTGAAAGGGAAAAAAAATAATCCACCAAATCCACTAATAAAAGAGATGTTCTCATAAATACAAAAGAATAGTTGAATAGAAAAGAGGAAATTAAAGGTGTTGCTGTAATTGTTGTTGGAAAAAAAAAGTCAGAATGCAGTTAGAGAGATTCGTACTCATCCCACTTCAGAACTTGTGTGATCCACCGTAGAAATCTATTATTCTTTACAATTTATATATACATACATATATATATATATACTACAATAGTATAACCTCTATACGAGGCCCCCGAAATTTTGAGGCCCTGTGCGATTGCACTTTTCGCACCGGCCTCGGGCTGGCTCTGCTTGTAACTCTTCCAAGCTTTACTAGCTTCGTTAATAAGGATGACATGTAGTAATCAATAAGTTATGAGTCCAAACTTCAAACACCTGTTCCATGTTGTAATAGCTTTAAGTAACTACCTATTAAAAAAAACTACCTATTAAAAAAAACGATATCTCTAACAAAGGACTAGGGTGTTATGTGAACACGAGCAGTTCGAATTCGACTTGTACTCACTCGATAAAAACTCGACTCGAGCTTGTTCATGTTCTAAACGAGCTGAGTATGAGCACATTTTTAAGCTCGGTCAAAAGCTTGGCTCGTTCGAAGTAAACTCGAATAACTCGAATTTTATGAAATTTCTAAAATTTCCTTTAAATTATTGTATAATTCGCAAGTAGAACTGCCTAAAGCTCGAAAAAAGCTCGCCTCAAGCTCGCTCATTTCCTAAACGAGCCGAGTACGAGCACATTTTTAAGTTCGAGTCAAAATTTAGATTTGGCTCGAGCTCGTTCATATCCTAAATGAACTGAATATGAATAAATAGTAGTCGACTCGTTCAGCTCGAATAACAGCCCTACAAAGGACACCCAATGAGAAATAAGAAATGGCTCAAATGAGCAAGTAGGAATGGGGCTGGGTAGGCTGGTTCAAGCCCATAAAACACATAACCGACTATTACTTTGAAAGGGTCGCCCCCAAAAGCCCATTTAAAATCCTATCTTAACGGCAACAAAGTTAAATTGGTTGTACTTAACCCAGTCAGGTGGCCTAGTGGTGTGGATCTGGAGTGATATGGAGGTCTCAGGTTCGTTCCCTGTCTCTGTCCTTTTCGTTGGGTGAAAATCCAAGGTTTGTCTTGCTCCCTGCTACGAGGTCGAGCCGATCGACGCAAGTCAGTTTACTTGATACGTGGCTCTTGTCAGCTGAGTCACGTGTTCGGAGTTTACCACCGAAAGTTAAAAAAAACATTGGTTTAACTTGGGGAGTTGAGTTGGTGTAAACCTTGAAATGTAAGTATGAAGAAGTTAAAACTCGGACCAAGAAAGACGATCGATCAAGGTACGTATTTAGAGGTTCCATAAACCTTAAAATGCAAGTATGAAGAATGATTCAAGTTGGAAAACTCGGGAAATGGTAAAAGAAACATATATGTAGAAGATAGAATATATTTCTCTCAAGCAAAGATATTTGTTTATAAAAAAAAATTTTTTTTTTTTAAAATTAAGGCTGAATGAGGAGCTAACCACAAAGCTAGGGTTCAATTCATATCTAACTTCATCTACCCAATTAAGCCAATGGCCCAGACTTCGTCGTTCTCCCTATAGGTAGATGAGGTACGTGCTTCACAATGCAAGATGGGCTTCACGAATCGGACCTAGCTAGGTTGCAATGTACATGCCTGCTCTCTTGATGAACTAGCTAGGTTCAAGCATAAACTCGAGTTGAAACTGATAGACTAAATTTCATTAACAAAACTCTTATTCTAATAAAAATATATAGTTTTTTTTATTAATTTTTCCTTTTTTTTACCTATTTTTTAATTTTTAAAAAATGGGACGGGTTGGAGTGAACCTCAGTCCACCCTTAGTTATGTGCCTAGTGACCGTGCTAGTACGTAGTTTGTCCAAAAATTATGGATTTTTGGTAATTTATTATAAAAACAGTCTTTCGTCCTTGGGATAAGATAAGAACCTTAATCGGGAAAAAATCCTTATCAAATGAATAAGTGATCCTACGAAAATAATATTAAGAAAAGCTAAAAATAATTTAAATTTGGTGAATTTTTCCCACTTGAGGTTGTTATTATATACTCTTGGGGCATATGATAGAAAACCCGTTATAAAAATTATTACAATTCACTATCTAAATTTTTTTTTTCTCACATGATCTAAAAGATTACTATTGATCAAAATTTATTCTATAAATAATTATTTATTTTAGATTATAAGATAATCTCCAACAGCTTCCCTAAAATTTTCTCAAATAGGGAAACAAAATACATATTTTTTAAATTATTTTTGTTTTAACTTCAACGGCTTCCCATTTCAAAGATTTGGAGAATCATTTAGTTTGAAAAATACTGCAAGTTTAGGAAATCCTTTCTATTTTTTTCTGCTTCTCCATTTTGGAAAATGTAATGGAGAATCTTTTGGACTAAAAAATATCTCAAAATTCTTCAAAAACTTCAAAATCTCCAAAATTGGGAAATTCTTGGAGATGATCTAAGAGACGGAAGTATATTACAAATTGTTGATAAACATTGTAGAAACCTGTCGTGTTTTAATTTATCACATTATTTGTATTCCACCGTCCAAGTTTTTCTAGGTAAATACTATATAGGGAGGGAGCTATAGATACAATGATAATTTAAACAGCACAAACACTCATTACAAATTAACTAATCATTCCATGCACTCTATATAGTCACTCTATATAGTCACTAATAATAATATTTTCTCAATGTGTTTTTTTCCACAGAATATATATGGAAAAACTAATTAAAATACACCTACCTTTGGGGGTATGGTAAAAATATATTCTCAATTTTCAAATGTAATAAAAATATCCCGACCTTTGAGGGTAGTGGTAATATATTACCACAGGTTTTGTTACGAGTCAAAAATGCTAACAAGGCAGTCGACGTGATTTTTTTTTTACAAAACAACCAACGTGTAAGCCTTTTTACAAATTAGCACTAAAATTGGGTTTTCTTGAACAGTTTCTGTAGAGAAAATAATAAACCGACAACAAAATTAAAACCGAAAAACGAAATTGATTCAACCAAGCAACTAATCTGGTCAAAATTGTCGCAAATTATCACAACACGGCTATTCTATTCGTAACACCAAACCGACAATAAAACTAAACCGACAACAACAACAACAATAACGAAGAGGGGAAAAAACAAAACTTACTCAGCCAAGTCCGTGAACGAATCGAAGAGGAAGAAGATGTGAGAGATCGAGACAGCTCAAGATAGGCAATCACGAGGGAGGAAGACTGCCATTGAAGAGGAACCACGAGCTACTTGGAAGACTTGGGAGACAATTCAATAGGCGACCATGGAAGAAGATAGAAGGGAGAAAAAGGCGTTGGGTATGAATCCAGTCCAACTATTTACTTTTTTCCTAAGTAAATCGTTCAAGAAAACTCTTGTAAAAAAATCCACGTGGGATTTTTGACCCTTGAGAAAACTCGTGGTAATATATTATCACTACCCTCAAAGGTCAGGATATTTTTATTACATTTGAAAGTTGAGGATATATTCTTGCCATACCCCCAAAGGTGGGGGTATTTTAATTAGTTTTCTCAATATATATTTATACTCAATTAATATCAGTATTCTAAATATTTGATATATTGGTCGATATATCGGGATATTTATTTAACTATTACGATATTAGCATATCGGGTAAAAAATATCAGTCGACATCATAAATCGGGTCAACGCCAATATATTAGGTCAACGTCGATATATCGGATCAATATCGGCGAGACGACGATATATCGGGGATATTTTCATTTGTATTTTACATTTTGAAGTATAAATATAATACTTATAGTTAAAAACTATCGAAACCGATAAATCCGATATATCATTTTTACTTATAATCGATACAAACCCGATACACGATATTTAAAACCTCGATTAATATTTATATATTAATTAAAACCAAAGCACTTACGCCACGTGTCGCTCTCTCGCGCAAAGTTATTTTTGGCAACATTTATATTGAATATATTTAGAAATAACTTTTTTTAAACAATGGGATTAATTAAAAACTTTTTTTAATAAATTTAATATTAACTATACAATATTATTTCATTCTATATTAATTATACAATATCATTTCAAGCTATCTTCTTTAAACAATGAGATGAATTTAAAACTTTATATATATATAGTATATTCCAAATATATGATTTTTTGGAGCAACCAATCTATATATATATATATATATATTGAAAACTATTTTTGTTTTTATCATAACCTTAATTTTTGTAATATCACCTAACCAACCTAATCTACAAAAAATTTCACATGATAAAATTTTTAAATGTTTTTTTGACCAATGAGATTTATTTATTCTAACTATTAAATGATAAATATTTTTTATTAATTAGATGTCATAATCACCTTAATTTTACAATTTCCTCCCAATCAACTGAACCTAGAAAAAAAATCCAACTATTAAAATTTGGACAAGTTTCTTTAATTAATCTATCTATATCTAACTAATAAACCGTAAGCATTTTTTATTAGGTGTTATAACTTATAAGCACCTTTATTTTAGGATTTTCACTCAACCAACCTATTATACTTAAATCTTAAACTAATGTAATTTTTACACATTTTTCACAAATATTAATTTTTTACTTACTTTATCAAATCAATTTTTTTCTATTTTATGTTAACGTATGGTAATAGTTTATTTCATTCTATAACGGTAATTTAATTTTTATACTTACAAAAATTTATTTTTATTTTTTTTTAAAAAAAAATACGCGTCATAGCGCGGGGACTGTACTAGTATTGTAATTAATATTGTAAACTATATTCATTCATACCCTAAACCATATATTTCCTTTCTCTCTCTCCTTCTCTTTCTCTTTCCATGTGCATCCCATCCCTTTCCTTACATTATAAGTCTAATAAGTTCATTCACTCATTCCCATTTCTACCCAACAGATCGAAAAATCCACATTTTAGAAACCCTAAAAACCTCTTTTTGCAGGATGAGTTCAGTTTGCATCTCAAGGTGTGTCAATGACACAGCAGTCCCATCCAGGGTTAGGGCCACCTATGTCAACCTCCACCGCTGGCCCGAATCCGATGCGGAGTTCGTCCGCTCCCTCAGCTTCCAGTCGTCTAGCTCAGCCGGAAGCGAGCACCACCACCACCACCACCACCGCTACCCATCATTGTCGTCGACGACGGGGTGTGGACCAAAGGTGGTTGACAGCATCTCATGCAGGCAGATGTACCTGAGGAGCTACACCTTCACCAGGAAGGAGAGTGTGAATAAGAGGGCCATCAAGTGTATTGGTAAGGTCAAAGATAAGGTTGTGAATGGAAGGAGCAAGAAGAAGAAGAAGAAGGAAAAGACTGGTTTTATTAGGGCTTCTGAAATGGGGAGGAAGGTGAAGGAGGTGCCTTGTGCTGCCTTGAAGTTCTTGTTCAACAAACTTCTGTTTTGCTCTGCAAGTGTGGATGTTGTTGATGTCAATGACTGATCATTTTAAACAAAAAAGGGTTAACAAGTTAATTAATTAGTTTTTTTTTTACCCTTTGTTAATTAACTGAGATTTTGCCAATTTATTTTAATTAATTCTAGGGTTTCTTTTTATTCTGTTTTCTTTTGGATTTTTTTTTTGTTTTGTTTTTTACTGGTGAATTTGCTTTATTTAATCCATGCAGTACTGTGTGGCAATACTGAGTGGTTTCTGTTTGATGTGATGCTGCTAACTTGATCAGGAAGAGGGGGTGTTTTTACTTTACAAAGTGAAATGTGGATGTGTAATGTGTATTCTGTATATGATAAAAGGGTATGTTTTGCAAGTGTTTGAGCTAACTATAAAGAATATTAGAGGTGTTATGGTTCTTAATTTGATTTCTAAATATTAGTATGGTGATGGTCAGATTTTAATTAAGTAACATTTTGTTCTTTCAAATTATCCTTGTTGTTGGCTCAGTTGACAAAGACAAATTATCCATTATATATTCGATTTCGATAGACTTGATAGAACAAAAAATTATACATGACCCGAAAAAGGTCGCACATTTATGCAATAGGTACAAGTGATTTGTAATAGTGAATATGCTAATTAACCATCCTAATGAACCTATAAAAGTAAGAAAATAAGAAGCAATGCAAAGACCTCTTTGTAACCTCTATATTCCAAGAAGAAAAAAAAAACTCATTTAGAAGAACTTTTCATTGAGAAAGCCCATCACTAAATGAATAAAAAGATATATAATGAATTCACATAATAATTTTAGTGAGAAAGAGGAGGGAGGAGTAAGGGTAAAGGAACAAAAAGAGAGGAGTGAAATAGAGAAACCGCAATCAAAGGGGGTTTGATCATTATTAGGTTTGGAAACAATTATTCATGTACACTCCCTCCCCTCCTATTCATTTCTAATCCATCTTGATCTTAGCTGTAAAGTTGAACCAAGTGTTGTGATTATTTCATGGGCGGTTTCACAATTTATAACTTCTTCTTTTCTTCATTGATCAATATATGGTATCAGTTGACCATCCCTCTTTCTCATCTCTACATAAAGTCTATGGTGGATGCTTACCTTACAAAACTCCCACACGGATTTAGTTTTATTTTTTGGAAAAATATCAATAATTTTCAAATGTGTAATCAAATTCACGATATTTATCATTATAAGGACTTTTTTTCTCTGTAAAAGTTTGGGTGGGTTATACTCCAGTCATATCACCGGTACCTGGACACACTCTCGAAATACTAATAACCCACCAACATTGTCCTATTCATTTGCAGGGTATTTATATAACCCACTTTTTACTTTTTTGGATTTTTCTTTGTTACTAACAAAGTAACAATTAAGCTCTTTCAAGGGATAGGTGATATATGCAATGCAAGTATATCATATTAAGCCAAAATATCAAAGCAGCAGGTAACTAGCTTTTGACCCTGTGCCTTCAATTGGCATGTGGTGGTTGTGCCTACATCACATAAATGTCACTTGCTAAGCTTCAAATGTCTGAGATTTGATGAATGGATTCACTCAGCTAGCTGTACTTAGCTATCTTGGTGGCAACCGGTGCAGGCAGGTCGGATTCACCCGATTAATTGAGGTGATCAATCATTTTGAATCATTATCGAGTCGAGTCAATTTCGAGCCAATGCCCCTTATTAGCATGCATAGTCAAACTTAGAACATAAGTTAAATGAGAGTAAATGTTCAAACTTGAACTATTTGAAGCTTGGGTTTGTGTCCTAGCCCAGGTTGGGTTTCTTTTGGGTCGTGTTGGCTTCAAACTTAGTTAGGTTTCAACTTTCAATTCAGATCAGGTCAATTAATGGGTCAACCCGAGTAAGATTTCGGATCATGATGAGTAATGAATCAGGGAAATCAAACTTAAGCACGCCAGGGGCATACAATCATGATGATTGATGACAAACAAAGCCTGACAGTAGATGTCAATTGGGTCTTCTTCCACTAAACACCAAAATATAAAAGAGCATGCATATTCCAGAACTCACCATATCCTCTACAATATGTTTTCTTTACAACTACTAGATCTCCAGGGGACCAGTACAGTACCTACTAGTTAAGTGACTGTAGAACTAACCCAAAGGGACAAAAGGTTACCTATCATATGCTCTCAAGTTACTAAACTGTCCAAGACTTGTTGTTTGGGCTTGAAGATCTCCCAACTCTAACCGAGGATCTGTTCACGAAGGTTATCTGCATAGTGCAGTATCCGAAATTGCTGTAGCTAAATCCACGAAGCGATCACCTGAAATCACCAACAAGTGCCAACCTTAATAACATTATCCAGAAGAAGTCTGAAGCATGGATGGACTAGTCCTCCCCTTCCATATTATGATGTATCCACCTGTGGAGCTGTGTGGTCTCATGTAGAAATAAGAACTCGCAACCCCTCTCGCTATTGCATGGAACAGAAAGAAGAAAATGGTTTGGGAATTTTCTGTTGCATTGCAATTAGTCTTAAGCTATTACAGCAATATCCTATTTATATACAAACAACGGAAGTAGTTAGGCTAACCAACTGGAACACCAAGTCATTGGCAACATCAGCAACTAATAGCTTATTAACCCTAATAAACAGAGGTTAACATCTATTGTAATAAACTTTCTACACCATCCACATTGTGCAAACAGGTTTTGATCTGAATGAAGCTAAACCTTACCAGCTTTCATTTGACAACAGCCAGACAGTGACACAATTTTTCATTAAGCATTCCAGTCTTGTATTGAAACAGAGATATAAAAAATGGCTTCAGCATCTGTGGCAAATAGTTTCTCTCTTTAATTACTCTCAAGACTCTGGAATTAACAAATAAACAGACAACTGGGAATTTAAAAAAAAAAAGGTTTGGACATCTGTTACTGCAAAGCAATACAGCTCAATCAATTTTCCAACATCAACTGTATCTTTAAGGAAAACAAAAGGGAATGTGGACTGGACTGTTCTGTGTCCAAATTTTGGTTTCAACTTCCCTTGATCCTTTTTACCTTGTATAAATTTCTTACCTATTTTACCTTGGGGCTTGGAGGATCTAAACTCACAACATGAAAACAGTCTCCCTGAAGAAATCTTAATAAGAGATCTTGAATACCTAAAGTAAAACCAAGGTATTGACTCTAACACCCGAGCCAGCTTACAAAGTGCCTTACCATCTCTTCAAGCTCCATATTAAGACATGGCTCCATTGCCAAATTCCACAACATGACAGTATGAACAAGTTCCATCCACAATCCCCCCAAAATTAGATTCCGATTTCTACAAGTTCCATCCACAATCCATCCACAACATGACAGCTCCATATTAAGGCATGGGTCCATTGCCAAATTCCACAACGTGACAGTATGAACTAGTTCCGTCCCCTACCATTTCTACAAGTTCCATCCACAATCCCTCCAAAATCAGATTCTAATTCAACCCAAAGGATTCATTCACATTATCATTCCAACTCAATGTTCACTGTATAGTACCTGCTTCAATCTCTAATATGTTGTTAACATATCTAACTGACCTATGATCCAGAATTCAACCAATGATAAGAGTACAGAGTACTTCATATGAACAAATTTGCCTGGGCACGTTGACAACAGTAGTCAGAGGAACAAAATAGTATGCATACAGTGCAGAATGACGCACAAATAATTTAAAATCAAAACGAAACAAAGCATAGAATGACAGTGAGTCAGTGGCAATAGAAATGGTAATTGTATAAGAAACAAGAATACAATTGACTTTACCCATACAGTTTCAAGCAAAAATTCCTCAACATCATAATAACACCATAAGGTTCCAATTCTAACAGATAAATCACTGTCGTAGAATTGGAGTTGACGTGAAACAATACAAACAAGTAAACCAATCAACTACTTACTTTTTTTCAACCAATTCAAATTCAGAGCTCGAATTCCTCATCCCGGAGAGCCAACTCTGCAGCCTCTTCTTCGTCATCATCAAGGGCAAAGTACTCATTCCTCTCAACTGGTCTGAACATGTAGAACATCACTACATAGAACGCCAAGCTGGCGATCTCCTCAGCTGCATTGCTCACCCACTGGTACTTGTAAGCAGCAATCGTCTTCAACGCGAACACCACGATCCTAGTGAAGTACAAGTACCCAATCACGACTATATAGAACTGCCTAAAAAGGGTCAATTTTGCCAAGTTCCTGGCCGCTTTACCATCAGTCTTGGATGTTTCCCTCAATGACCTAATTGACCATACAATTGGGAATATAATCGCACAGCAACACACAATGTCAACAAGCAAGAACACCTGATTCCAGGTAACCCAGTCCTTGATGAAAGGCCCGGTCTCCCCTATAACTATGGAAGCCACATTAGCGAGAACTTGGAGAGGGATCACAATCATCAACACTTTTTTCTCCTTCTCCTGCAAGAATGGCTTCAAAAACGACCACCCCGTACCAACCAGAACAATCACAGTGAACAACAGCACAACCCTAATGAACTGAAACAAGTAGAACAACACATCCCAGCCATGAGGAGTCCCTGTGACCTTGACATAGTGCTTATCCTCGGCCGCACAGAGCAAATTCAACGCCTTCATCAAAAGCAATCCGGACATAAGATAATGTATCATGTGAACGGATTTCATATTCTTGCGGCAGGTGTGAAACCAAAACCCTAGGAATGCAACATAGACGACGGAGAAGAGGAAGTACAACGACGGGAGCTGAGTTTGGCCGGCGGGGAGATAGTCCTTCTCTCCATTGCTATCGAGATTGAACATCTCGGTGTGAACAGTCATTGAAACGAAGCACTCAGGGTTGCAATTGGCGAAGAAGAGGCTGTACTCCTGAGGAGTGGGGACCGGGAAGGTGGTGTTGTGGGAGGAGTGGGGAGGAGGCGAGAGATCTCGGAAGGTAAAGAGCTTCTGGATGAATCTGGAATCGAGGACGCAGAAGGAAGGATCTTGCTGGATCTCGAGGAGGACGTTGAGGAGAGCCTCTTCGGAGAGGAGGAAGAAGCCGAAGCGGGAGGACTCCGGGGAGGAGAGCTTGGAGGTGACACCGACGGAGGAGACATTAATGGTGACGTGACCGGAGCGGGTAAATCCGAACTTCTCGAAGAGGATCATGGAGCGAGAGTCGGAGGTGATCTGGAGCGTCTTGATCTCGGCGGTAGAGGAGGCGGCGAGGAGGAGGAAGGAGAGGACCAGAATGTGGATCGTCGACATTTTCCGGCGTCGGAGTCGGTGTCGGCAGATCTGGTGGCGGGAGCGAGCGACACACCAGAGAGAGGGGGAGGGGAGGAAACAGGATGAAGGGGATCGAAGATCGACGGTGTTGGTTTTGGTGTCGGTTTCGGCATCGGGTGGGGGTGGGGATGGAGAACGTCGGGCCCACAAAGGTGGGTGGTGCGACTTGCGAGATTGGATCTGGAGATGACTGATGACGTGGCGAAAAATTGGTTGTGAGATTGATTGGGCCTAATAGGTTGGGACTTTGGGCCTATGGGCTATCGGCTACGTGAGATTTATGTTGTAGGGCTGATTTATGAAAAATAAAAATAAAATAAAATAAAGGAAAAGGGCGAAACTTGAGCCCATTCAAATCTTCAACCTTACCCATCGGAAGTGGGCGAGAGAGAAAATGAGTATGAGGGCTATGGTGCTTCTAAGAGGAGGAGCTACAGCTATCAGCCATGGAAGCATCTCGAGCGTGGTTTTACAGAGGGCGATTGGAACACGAAAGCACTTCTCAGTGAAGGCATCCTTCGAGCCTCCTGATGTGGCTAATTTGGCTCAAACGGCTCGTATCTCCCTTACTTCCCAAGAGGTATGTCTCATTGAAACTTTCACTCTTGCTGGAATCAGTTCCAATTCAAGTGTCTGAATCTGATTTTGTTAGGGTGTGGTTTTGTTTGTATTTAGGTTGAGGAGTTTGCTCCTAAGATTCAAAAAGTTGTAGGCTGGTATCTCTCTTCTTACCTTCTGGTATATGAATGTCTTTATTCCTGATTCAAATTCAAGATTGCGGTGATGAATTAGATGGAATTGATCCCTATTTGTAGAATTTCCGAAATTCCTGAAAACTGGCCTGATGTCATAATCTGATGATCCAGTTTTAGGGATTTTATTCAAACATTGCTGGATTCGGCATTTGAAATTTGGAAGCAATCACTTGTTTTCAAGCTTAATGTTTTCACCTGGGATATCCAGACTCCTATCTTGATTCAAACAGTTTGTCGATTCAGCCAGAGTAGTCGACTTTTGATTTGGTTTAGCTGTGCTGATATGTGCTATTGATTCAACTGGAATGAGATAGCACTTTCATTAGTTCCCGCTTCTTTGTGTGTGCTGCATTCTTTTTCAGGTTTGATCAGCTTCAAGCAGTCGACCTAGAGAGCGTTGAGCCATCCATTCGTGCAGGTCTCGTCTCTTGAAGCTCTCAAGTCTAAGTACTTATTTGTGCTCTTCAATCAACTCTTTAAAATAGAGAGCTAAAATAGCTTATGGCAGCTGAAATCATCATAATCAAACATAATTTTAGGTGCTTTCGTACAAGCAAATGGCAAGTCAACTGGATGTACAAGCATTACAATTATGTCTTAGTAACATTGCATTGATTTCACAGATACCCAAGGTTTCAACTCACGCGAAGATCTGCCTCAAGTGTTCGAAAATAGGTAAGGGCTTATAGTAGTATTTATCAAGCATCTCATAACTTTACGATGTCGGCTGAACTCCAATTGCTGTCATTGTTTTGATAGGCAGGCCATTCTAGATGGTATTCCAAGCTTTGAGGACCCATACATCAAGGTTCCCAAAGTTCTGAACAAAGAATAAATTTGCAGGGTAGGATTCATTCTATGATTCATGTGATATTTTACACCTTGTTCTCACTATCTGCAACATTTTTTCTGTTTTACCATCTTGAAATTGCAAGGGTTTTCTAATGCAGAAATTGAAAAGGGTTAAAGAGCACTGCACTAGGAGAACCAGGAGTTTATTGCTTTCTTCCTCATCTTTAAGAATTTGTGACGTCGACTTCATCTTTGTGGAGTTTGAACCTTGTGATTGTAAATTTTGTTTGCAACGAAGAACTGTGAGTTTCCATGAGAAAATAATGTATTAAAGTTTCGAATTGGCTCCCACAATTTTCATGGTTGACAATTTAAAGCATCAATTGATGTTAATGAATATCTCAAGGTCATCCACATGAATTCTCCAATAGTAACATTATCCATTTTAGTTTCTCAATGGATGTCAATATTCTATTCACCTGCACAAACATTTCCCTTGCTTATTTACATGATCCAGATCAATCGGTAATCACCCAGATGAAGAGCAGGAAACATTGAGTACGGTTGTTTGAATCAATTATCAACCCCCGTTGGTTTTACACTAATTAAGACTCCAAGCACTTTTTTTTTTTACAGTACGCAAGGTTTAGGATACTTCTAAGTATCCATGATCATCAAGCATGATGATGTTTTGGAATTCACAGCTATGGTTAAGGATAAAATTACAGCTCAACTGAGATTTCGCTATAAAGTCTGCCGCACTATTTGCCTCTCTGTAGTAGTGCTGGAATCTGATAAATTCAAAGTTTTTGCTTAGACTTTGAATTTCTGTAACTATTTGTGTAATTTCCCATGGCGAGTTGTTTTCCTGGTTGATGGCATTGATAATGATTGCACAGTCTCCTTCAATGATGGTCCTTCGTATTCCAAGTTCTTCTGCTAGTCTAATACCTGCAAGTATTGCAAGACATTCTGTTTGGATGACAGAATATGTTTAACATTACATTTATGTATTCGAATTATTTGCCCTTCATTGTTTCTTATGATAAACCAATTTGAGATTGTACCCCATATTTAACGGAAGCGTCTACATTTATTTTTACAACATTTTTAGGTGGGTATTTCCACTTTAAATTGTGACGAGGTCTAGTGTGTGTAGGCGAATTTTTAAATGTTTCCTCTTTTTTCCAGCTTAAAATTTTGTCAGTAGTTTGGGTGAGGGTGTAGACTATATTATTGTTACAATTTTTCTGGAAGATAATTTTATTTCGAAGTTCCCAGATTGAGTGTCATAGGTGGCAAAGGTCTGTGAAATCTTTGTTTAGATTTTTAGTGTTTAAGATATTTTCAGAGATATTATTTGTTAGGTTTGGAATATTGAAGGATTTGTGTAGTCTGATCCCTAAGTTTTGGATAAGCGATCTGGTAATTTGACAGTTAAAGAATAAGTGATTTGCGTCCTCTGGTTCATAGTTGAAAAGTGAGCAGGTACTAGGGACTCTATTTATGTATTTGTTTAATCGTTTAGTGGTGGGTAAAATGTCTGATATAGTTTTCCAAATAAAGTTTTTGATATTAGGAGCGATGTTAAGTTTCCAGATCCAATCTCCAGGGATGTTATTGTTATTTCTTGTGTTAAAGAGAGAAGAGGTTGATTTGACTGTAAACGATCCATTTTTATTGTAGATCCAGATTAGTCTGTCGGCAATATCAATTTTGGGATGTAAATGTTTGAAATCATTTGAGCAATATGAGGTGGAAATATACTGTTTAGTTTATTGATATCCCAAGTGTTAGAGTATGTAAAAAGATCACAGACTTTTAGGTTAGGGTTAAGGTTGTTTCTATAGTTTTCAAGTTTTTGTGCATTTACCCAGATGTCAGACCAGACATTAATGGTTCTACCATTGCCAACTAGCCAGAGTAAACCTTTAGTGAAAGTGTCTCTGATGTTTAAGAGTCGTCCAAATTGCCAGGATGTTTTAGTTTTGCCTCTTTTCATTAATGATTCTTTTGAGAGATATTTTTCAGTGATAATTTTTGACCAAATGTTATTGGGATTAGCAATTATTCTCCAAAGAAGTTTCATTTACATGCTTAAGTTGATTTGTTCAGCTGTTTTGAAGCCTAGTCCACCATCCTTTTTTTGGGTACCAAGCACAAGCACTTTGATGGCTCTGTATATAGCCTTTAGAAATGAAAAAAAAAAAAAATAGGCCCCAACCGTACCCAAAGGGAAACAATGAGATAGAAAAGGAGTGATTTAACATTATTTTAAACATTAGGTAAAGTGTGAGGAGTTTCATATGATGTGTAAGTAAACATATTGCTTGCCAACTTAGTTGAATTTACTTCGTGTGTTTTTGTCATTGTGTTGGTCAGACCAACGTACCTTTTCGTTGAGGAGCCGAGCGAGTTGATTGATTGCATTTTCGTTTTGAAACCCTTGATCAAACACAATGGGGATGATAAGGAACAGGAATTTGGTGCCCGCATGAGTTTAGCTCAACTGGTCACAGGGGTGACATTTGGAACAAGAGACCAAGGATCGATTCTCACAGTGTGGGAGCAACCTCTTAAATGAGGTGACTCCTTGTGCGCAGTGAGAACGGGTCTTAACCTCTGTGGTTGGTTGAGTCACCATGATTTACCTCCTCTCACAATTCCCTTCGGTGAGCGATTTCACCTTTTTTGGAATAAGGAACAAGAATTTGGGGGTTGAATATACAACCTATTAAGTTCCTCTCTCTGCTTTCCTTGCAATGCTAGAGATATATTCATTTTGGGGGATTCAATCCACACGGTCAAAATATCGCCAAACACACGGTAGCAACTACGAATTTGAAAACCGTAGGAAATTACGGTTTTAGTATTAAAACTCGTGGAATTCAAGCTGACCACGGAGTTGAAAACCATAAAACTGACTAGGGTTTCGGCTGACAAAATAAATAAATAAAAAGCCCAAAACAATCTGAGCCCACTAGCCGAATTCTTACCCGGCCATAGTTTTGAAAACCGTGGGAAGGTTGTAACCCTCTAGAACTTGACCGTCTTTCCATTTCATGTCTTGTTTGGTACGTTCCATGTCTTGTTTCTCGAATCTGAGTACAAACTGATGTATGTAATAATCTGGGCAAGGTCCAAAGGGAGGATTTCTCGAATCTTTTGTACGTTCCATGTCTTATTTGGTAGGATGTAATTTTTCACTCTTTCTTGATCATCAATCTGATGGGTTAGACTGTTCATTTAGCCAACAATCCCTCCAAAATTTAACCATCTTTTCATTTCTAATTTGTCAAATGAGTCCACACATAATTCATCTTTTTAGGTCTATAAGTTTGGTCCATTAACATAACAAGTTTTTCTTCTTTTTGTAATCCCAAATTTGGTCTTCCTATAGATATTTTTTACGAATTATTCTGACCCCGTGGGATTCAGCCATAGAAGATTAGCTTACCCTGGTCGCAAAAAAAAAGGATATAAATATAGAATATAGAAACAACGATTTGAAATTTTGAATCCTTATGATTTATGGTAGCATTTATGGTAGCCCAACCTTGGCTCTTAATTTGAATGCTAAAGGACAGATCTGGTCCGTCCATTAGCCTCTCATCTAACGGTTGTTAATCGTCACTGAAGGTTCTGGATTCCGGTAGAAGCAGCCAGAACCCGCTTATTCCCCTTTATAACAACTTCCTCCGCATCTCATCAGCCCATCCCTCAATTTTCGCAAAATCCCAACGCAGATCTCTTCAATTTCCTCTTTACACACGCTTTCGATTTCTCTTTTCCTCTCAAGCTCCAACAACAATCAACCATGGCGGGCAAGGGAGAAGGTCCGGCGATCGGGATCGATCTTGGAACTACCTATTCTTGTGTCGGTGTTTGGCAACACGACCGTGTTGAGATCATCGCCAACGACCAGGGTAACAGGACCACGCCGTCTTATGTCGCCTTCACTGACACCGAGAGGTTGATCGGCGATGCCGCCAAGAATCAGGTCGCCATGAATCCTATCAACACTGTCTTTGGTGAGTTCTCTTTTTCACTCTTAATTATTCCCGTTCTTCTTTTTCTCTTTAGAATTGTTTTGTGAAAGTTTGCGTTCTTTTATCGATCTGAAAATTTAGGATGTTTCTGTTTGCTTCTGTCTCGAAATCAGCTTTGTTTCACCGTGATTACTGCTTGAATGTATGTGGAGTTTTTGGAATTTTTGTGTTTATTTCGTGTCACATATCTGCCGACTTTTACTTGTTATACTAATTGATCAGCGTCAAGACGTCTCTGAATTCATAGGTTGCATAAATTGCATTCAACGTGTAGTCCTTGATTTTGTTTGAAACTCGTCCCTACTTTAGTTTTAGATAATTTAGTGCATGAATGTATAATTAAAAGTTTGGTAACTCTGGCCAAGAATTTCTCTAGGACATGAACCAAAAACTAAACAAAAGAGGAAAAGTTAATCAACAAAAGTTTTAATGGACCTAGATTTTGTTTAGGGCGGGTGTCCTAGTCAGAGTTTCTTGTTTAAGTTCAGAAAGTGGCAGCTAATAGCTTAATCTTGTCGATTTCATAATCAATAATCACATTCTATTGGTGTGCTAATGTAGCAGTACAAACTGATGTGTTTGTTCTTTAATCTTACGATATAAACTGCTTTTGATTCCAGATGCTAAAAGATTGATTGGTAGACGATTCAGCGATGCTTCGGTTCAAAGTGACATGAAGCATTGGCCATTCAAGGTCATTGCCGGTCCCGCAGACAAGCCTACGATTGTAGTATCCTACAAGGGTGAGGATAAGCAATTCTCCGCTGAGGAGATTTCTTCCATGGTCCTCACCAAGATGCGTGAGATTGCTGAAGCCTATCTCGGATCAACAATAAAGAATGCGGTGGTCACCGTCCCTGCATACTTCAACGACTCTCAGCGTCAAGCTACCAAGGACGCTGGTGTCATTGCCGGGCTCAATGTCATGCGAATCATCAATGAGCCCACTGCTGCAGCCATTGCATATGGGCTAGACAAGAAGGCAACTAGCGTTGGAGAAAAGAATGTCTTGATCTTTGATCTTGGAGGTGGCACTTTTGATGTTTCCCTTCTGACAATTGAAGAGGGAATTTTCGAAGTGAAGTCCACCGCTGGAGACACCCATCTTGGAGGTGAAGATTTTGACAACAGAATGGTGAACCACTTCGTGCAGGAGTTCAAAAGGAAGAACAAGAAAGACATCAGTGGCAACCCGAGAGCTTTGAGGAGGTTGAGGACTGCTTGTGAGAGGGCAAAGAGAACCCTCTCTTCCACTGCTCAGACCACAATTGAGATTGATTCCTTGTATGAGGGTGTCGATTTCTATACCTCCATTACACGTGCCCGTTTTGAGGAGTTGAACATGGACCTTTTTAGGAAGTGTATGGAGCCAGTGGAGAAGTGCTTGAGGGATGCCAAGATGGACAAGAGCTCTGTTCATGACATTGTTCTGGTTGGTGGTTCCACCCGAATTCCCAAGGTGCAGCAACTCTTGCAGGATTTCTTTAATGGCAAGGAGCTTTGCAAGAGCATCAACCCAGATGAGGCAGTTGCCTATGGTGCCGCTGTTCAAGCTGCCATATTGAGTGGTGAAGGTAATGAGAAAGTGCAGGACCTCTTACTATTGGATGTCACTCCTCTTTCCCTTGGTCTGGAGACTGCAGGTGGTGTCATGACCACTTTGATTCCGAGGAACACTACTATCCCCACCAAGAAGGAACAGGTGTTCTCGACCTACTCCGACAACCAGCCTGGAGTGCTGATCCAAGTCTATGAAGGTGAGCGGGCGAGAACCAAGGACAACAACTTGCTCGGCAAATTTGAGCTCTCGGGCATTCCTCCTGCTCCCAGAGGTGTTCCTCAGATCACAGTGTGTTTCGACATTGATGCCAATGGCATCTTGAATGTCTCTGCTGAGGACAAGACCACTGGACAGAAGAACAAGATTACAATCACAAATGACAAGGGAAGGCTCTCCAAGGAGGATATCGAGAAAATGGTCCAGGAGGCTGAGAAGTACAAGTCTGAAGATGAGGAGCACAAGAAGAAGGTGGAGGCCAAGAATGCCCTTGAGAACTATGCGTACAACATGAGGAACACCATCAAAGACGAGAAGATCGGTGGGAAGCTCTCCCCGGATGACAAGAAGAAGATTGAGGATGCAGTTGAGGCTGCCATCCAGTGGCTCGACGCCAACCAGCTGGGCGAGGCTGATGAGTTCGAGGACAAGATGAAGGAGCTGGAGGGCGTCTGCAACCCGATCATAGCGAAGATGTACCAAGGTGCAGGAGGCGACATGGGAGGTGCCATGGATGATGATGATGCTCCTCCTGCTGGTGGCAGTGGTGGTGCTGGCCCAAAGATTGAGGAGGTGGATTAAGCTACAGTCCGGGTGTTGGTTTTGAACTATCAAATTTGAAGTAATAAGCTTTTTTAGTTGATTTGCAGTTTGGAGAATTTGGGTAGGTTTATTAGAACTTTGAAGTATTTTTTTGCCAGTTGAAAAGTCATGGCTAGTGAGTGCTAGCCTGATTTTGGAGGTTGAACATTGTTATTGTTGTTGACAACTGCGTACATTTTGGTTACCTTTCTTCCTCTTTATCATGCTTGTTAATCGCGCTTATGCTCCCCTTTTTTTTTTTGAATCTTGGAACATGGAATCTGAAAACTTCATCCCACTCTCTCGGGTGGTAAAACAAAGCAAGCCCCTTTGCAGCCCTGAGTGCAATCTTCATCCTCGCTATCTTCGACAAGGAGGCCGCCGAGGACCCTGCACCAAGACATGAACAGGAGAGTTGCTTTCTTATACACCTGTAACAAAATACACTTTTAGGTATTGAGAACCAGCGCCATTAGAGACGTTACATACTACGGAGTATTAAATGGTTGGTTTTCGAGATTGGAAAACCTGTAATCGTCCTTGAGACTCAGGTTAAGCTCCTAAAGGATCCCCTGCCCCGGTATAGCACTTGTAGCTTTCACAAGGTGTGAGGGTGAAAAAGAACTTCAGCCAGCGATTTAGCACTCAAAACTTGTTAAGTTTGGCATTTTTCTTTGTAAATTATACAAATTTTGAGTCACACTATCCATATGGTCTTGCTCCCCACTTGGGGGCCATTCTCTGAATACAGGCATCCTTGTAGATACCAGCAATCTTAATGCATTCCAAGGCCTGGCCTGGATTATGCACATAATTCAAAATCATTGCCGTTTGCTTATCTTTTTCCACCATTTCCATGACTCCATTAATTCATTTGAACCACCGTGCGGAGAGTAAGAGACTACCAGAGTACCAGGGACAATAGTAAAAACGGATTTGCCCAATGAGCAAACAATTTTTGTTGATGGGGCTGCTAGTTATGTTCCTCGGAGTTGTGTCCAGTTGGTAGTCGGAAATTGCTGATGACAAGGTACAGAGGTACTGGTATGAGAAAATGTTTGCTCATCCCATTCAATGTCTCAAAACTCTCAATTTAGCCAATAACTTGAGTCATTAATCACAATAAAGGTGCTGAATAACCTGCAAATGTTTGGGGTAACTTTGCTATATGATGGTGGGAGAACTATCAACTATGGCCTGACAATATAGCAACCCAAAGCATAGTTTTTATACTGCACTTACCGAGATTAAAAAGTGTCGAATGAACTTCATCAGAGTTCAGAGAAACAACATCATTAAATTTTTTTTAAAGCACATCATTTTTTAATTGAAATGGCAACAAGAAGAAACAAATATAGGTTTGATACACTGTTTGTTTTGATTCACAAAAGGAACTGACTGGCAGATGTTATTCGCAAATCTCAGACTTCAGAGATCTAAGCAACTTCTATGATCTTAACCATTCATCAGATGTAAGAACATCCCCCGTTTCATCAGCATAAATCACCTGCAAGGTGCATACAAACCATTTAGTCACAAAGAGATTAGAACTGGTTTCACTCCTCTAAACAAAAGCTCATGGAAAGGTCATAACATTCGAAACGACAACAGAGCTTACATGTTTGGCGAGGAACCTTTTTTTTTTTGCTTTTTTTTTTTTACTGAAATGTGAATTTTGCATTTATATCTGCTTTAATTTATTATATACACAGAACAAGTATAAAAGACAAAAGAGTCAAAAATACCATGGCCACCAGAAAGCAGAAGCCTAGATTCACCACAAATATCACCAATGTCTCAAAATTTAAGAATTTAAGAATTTAAAAACTGGAAAATTTTACGATACCCATCATTGTACTCCTTCAACCTAATTGGCACTTGAAAATAATTTGTACACTGAAAATTGAAGAATTTATTACAGGAAATATATGCATCATATGTTTATCAACATGGCATTTGCAGCATTAACAGAAACAGATCAGTAATTGACGCGTCTCAGTTTCTACTACACTTGCAACTAGTCCATCTTTCTTTCTTTTTCTATCTTGACTTGAGGTGATATTTCTTAAATGCAAAGTCGGTATGTATAATACTCATCACTCTTGGATAACTCTAGATTGATCATCTATGAGTATAAAACACAACCTGCTCTAGTATAGTAAGTGCAACATGCATTTATGTTACCCAAAAAAAAAGCAGCAGAAGAAGTTCGACCATTTCCATTCATTCTCCGTAAAAGTGCAATGGGCAACATATTTGAGGGGTCCAAAGAACAGGCGGAGTAAGGAAGTTCGGCTCCGTGTTTAAGCAAATAAAACAATGGCTCATTAGAAATTTCTAGTGAGTACCTCCAAGATTGATCAAAACTGACAGAAACAAGGGATTCAAAGAAGCTAGTACTTTATAGAACTTAATAAAATCAGGAGACCAAAGAAAAGGTCTCCATATTTAACCGATTAAAAAAAAAAATCATGTCCATTGGGGAATTCTTGAGAACATCTCAAAGATATCTAAAAACGGAAGCAGACAATATATTCAACCAGCTAGTTTAAACGGAGAATGAGTCTATTATATCAAATATTGGCCTGTAACAAGATCCTTGAAAGTTGAAGTTTCACCACTAAAGATGCTCAATTTTAAACCAAAAAAAAAAAACGATGCTCAATTCACACCATCGTATTATCAACCCGAAGACCCCACAAAAGCGGAAGATGAGCGATATTTATAGAGAGAACTCACTTTTCAGAGGGAGATTCCACAGACTGAAGAACCTCATCATAAGGGTCCCGACGACCGGCAACATTGCTGATCTGAGCATCCCAGGCGAGTTGCGAGTTGTGGCGCTCAAAAGTCCAGAACCCGTACGGCCTCAACGGGAGAGCCCACATCTCCTTGGTCTTCTTGCACTTGTCGTGCACGGCGTACACGTGCTCCCTGAACTTCCTATCCCTCTCCTTCGGATCCTCCATGAGTCTCAATACCAAGTTCTCGGCAAACTCCATGATAAAACCCATCTCTCTCACTCTCCCTATCAATTTTCACAATTCAAAACGCCTGAGATTAGGATCAAGCAAGAGTGCAAAATGTAATCGCTCGAGTCCAACATCCAAACCCTAGAATCGGACATTTGTCAACTTTCTTCACCTAAAAAACCCTAAATCAACATCATCTATTGTGAATCTGAATAAATTTGAAAGAGAAATGGAGATTTCAGGCATGAGACAGTCTGAATTACCTGAATGCAGCAGGTAGTCGCTTCCCCGATGGATGGATTCAGGCGCTTGATTTGGGAACGGCGAATGGAGAGAGAAAATCTCCAATCGGGGTTGATTTATGTTAGGTCAAATTACAGAAAACCACCCTTAAATACACTATTTTGCACAAATTTCTCTTTAAATTGAAATTTTAAGAAAACCACCCTTTAAAAAGCTAGATGTTTGCAAAAAAAATCACCCATCCCATAAAGTTTGATATTAAAAGTGAAAAAATACTATTTCCAAGTGTTTTATCCTCAATTTAATTAGTTCGAAGTTGGTCATCCTCAATTTAGTTGGTTCGAAATTCTCACAAGTGTTCCTTCTTTACCTCTCGATTATCTCCTTAAATGGAAAATGAAAGTTGTTGAAGACCAATTCCCTTTTTACCATTTAAATATATTAAAAGTACATGTACAAAATGATAATTTCACACATTTAACAACAATATTTTTTTTTATTAAGTAAGAATTCGAGATCAGACATACCTGAATCTCAATGGTGGACAAGTCGGCAGACAGAAACCCTTCAAAACATACAATCATCACGTAAGAAATGAAACTAGGCCAAACTAAATCTAACATGTTGGGGACATATATAGACTACGAACGAAAGTCAAGCATCATCCTAAAACAGCGGTGCTGGCCAGCGATATATCAAAAATCCCTGTGGGTAGTGAAGACGAACCTCTAGAAAGCTTCTTCCCGCTCATGGCGTCGCCCCATACACACCACCACGACCTCAGCCAGTCCCGCCTCTAAATGTCAAAACCCCAACAAAGAAGAAGAACGTCTAGCCACACCCAAAGTAGAGACGCACGCCACCCGAGCAACCCGTACCGCGAAGGACCAATCACAACAGACCAGTCAAGCCCTAACGGGATTTATTTCAAGTTCTTTCGATCGAGATTTCAAGCCCTTATGATATTTAAATTAAGACCTTTCGGGCGTTTTTATTTATTTTATATACATATCTAAAAATAACTTATATATATAAAGATTGCTATTTATTTGATATTTTTAAAATCCTTGCACAACAAGGAAGATTTATTTTCTTTCCTTTCCTTCTTCTCCCCCGAAATCCTTGCACAACAAGGAAGATTTATGTCGAGAAGCCCAGGCGGACCCAAAGCAACCCATGGCTGACATCGTAGGTATTGTTCGTCGCGTCGGCCGCCCATGAAGTCGACGCTGGCAACCACCACAACCAGAGACCCCTGAATCGAAACCGATTCGATCGAAACCGGCCGAAACAAGAGATGAACATGGTGGTGGTGCCAATTTGTGGTGGATGGACCCCGGAAGACCGACGAAGCGGTGCGAATGATTTTTAAGAATGATTTTCTATAATTTTTAATTTAATGGGTGATGTTGTGTAAAATGATGTATTTAAGGTGTTATTTTCTATAATTTGGTCTTTATGTGATGGTAAACTTAATTGGGCAACGGGTGGGCATTACGTTTGGGCAGGCCCAAACTTTTGTACAGTTTGCAAGCCCAATCGTATTACACCTCGTAAGAGATTAAAACAGAGATTTGAAGCCTCCTTTGGTGTAATTTATCCTTATATTATTTTCGAGTCAATTACATCATTAGTCCTCAAACTTTACCTAACTTTCCTTATTAGTCCCTAAACTTTAAGCTGTTCTATTAAAATCCCTAAACTATTGAATCAATTGTGTTTGTAGTCCTTCCATCCATAAAATACTAAACTCTCCGTTAAAGGATGCTGTCACATGGAAAAAAAGACCAAAAGGGGTATATTAAAATTAAATGACAAATTTTCTTATGGCAAAGACAAAAAGTGATACATTCGAGAGTTTAACTCTCCTTATGAAAACCCAATTTGTGTCCACATCCTTTTTTGTGTTCAATCAATTTCGGCTCCTCCTATATCAATCTTTCAGTGGATCATCCTCTTCATTCAACCTTGTAATTGACCAATTCAGCTTTCCAAAAATAATTTTGCGGATCCATCCCCTCCTATTTGATTTCCCTGGGTTTTTTGTGGCCGTTTTTTTGCCGAAAAATCGCCAAAATTGGGTGTTCAGGGCCATCCGGCTTGCTGGCGCTGAACTCGTCTTCCCCATCGTCGCCTCCTCCTCCGGCCTCCCTCGGCGCCGGTGCTTGTCCCTCCATCTCTTGAGCTCTCTCGTTGTCGGGTCTCCTTCGAGTCTCGCTCTTATGTTGTCCCTATTCAGTTTGTTCCTCCCATTTTCGTTTGATCCGTGGTGCCTGTGGTTTGTGATCTAGGTGGCTTGCTGGCTTCGCCGCCGCTTGCCACCGGGATGGCCTCGGGCGTCCTGTCTCCCTCCCTTCTGTCCTTCAGTTCCAAATTTGGGTCCTTCGGGCCCAAGTTTGGGTTCTTCGGGCCCAACTTGGGTCCTTCGGGCCCAAGTTTGGGTCCTTCGGGCCCAAGTTTCCGGAAATGCTTAAAAAAAGTCTAAATTATTTGCCCGAATGTGCTTTATCTAAATCCTGAAAGAGTTTGATAAATCCCGAAAGGGTCTTGACAAATTCCCGAAAGGGTTTGCAGGTGCACTCTCTACGAGGGTGGTTCACGGCAGTTGTTCTGGTTGTTCTTGGTGGTTCTGATCTGAGTTGGGGCTCGTGCGTCTGGTGTCGGGTCTGGCTGGGGTCGTGGCGGTGTGCATCATGACGACTCCATATTTCGGAAATTTCCTTGGAGGCTCGCCTTCATCGCCCACAGGGGGACTCCTGATGTACCGCTGGCCAGCGGTGTTATCTCTTGATGGCGCTTGGCTCCGTTCTGTCTTCGTTGTCCTCAGCTTCTATGGATTAGGCTCGTCTTTTCTTCTAGTGACTGTTTGTTTGCCATCTTTGTGTTGCACCATTTTATTATTATGATTGTATGTTTGACAGTTCGCCTTCTGCCGACTCTGTCGTCCTCTCGATGAGCCAGGTCTGTCTGGCCATCGAATTATTACGTGATAAAAAAAAAAGTGATACATTCATGCCACTATTTTTCATTTCTTAATTCATCTAAATCAGTTTCAACTCTCCTTTTTCCTCCTTTTCCTCTTGTTCTTCCTTTTCCATTAGAGCTGCTGCAATTGTGGATGCATTGTCCCACTAGCAAGAGGAATTATGTTGTAGAATGAATATGTTGCAAGCATGATGTGTTATATGTTATGACGAAGAATGAAATGCTATATGATGATGGATGAGACATATATGAGATGATATATGAGATATGAGGAGATGAGGTGATCATTTATGAAATTCAGTTGAGATGTTAACGTTGAGGATGATGAGATGGTTAACGTATATGAGTTATGTGTATCTTGTGTGTGTTATTGATATGCCTTGTGAAAGTTAGACTAATAATTATTATGTTATTTATTGAATTACTAGGTGATCTCTGATCTATTTGGACTTGCTATGACCTTGTTGTTTCCTTGGATTCTGCGCTTCTTCAGGTAAGTCCTCCGGGGCTTACTCAAGTTAGAATCTCATGCCTGATGTGTCATATAGTGTGTAGGTGTTGCATCCTGCATATTCATGTAGTATCATGCTTAGGTTGCACAAATTAATCGAGCATCCGTATTCTCTTTGCGTATGGTAGAACGACCGTTAAATTGTGAGTCTTAGAGTCATTTGCTAGGGTCATAGGACGGTCCAGTCCCATCGGGCTTTGTCCTCATCGAGTCAGACTGTTAAATTGACGAGCATGACTATTGATGCGATTGATGATGTTATGGTATTGAACGCGGCCGGTTCCCGCACTAACGAGCATGGGTGCGGGAGTAGAAAACGCGGCCGGTTCCTGCACTAACGAGCATGGGTGCGGGAGTAGGAGAGGGACATGCCACTTGGCATTCTGTGCGGGATCCCATTTAATCGCTTTCTGCATATATAAACTGTTAGCATGCTTGTGTGTTTAATATTTCCGCACTGCATAAGAGCATCCTTTATTTAGGTATAGGCATATTGTATGTCCTCAGCGAGGTCTTCAGGGCCCGCATGAGTGGCTTGACCTTGACTTCGTGGTTAGTTTCAGGTACCCATACCCTTACTCGATCATGTGTTGTTGTGGCGGGGGATATCTCATGGCGCAGTGAGAGGGAGAGAAAGACCGACTTGAACTCCACACTTTTGCTACTTATTTCCTCGTATTTGGTTTTGACCCGGCCATGCCGTGGCAACTTGTATTATGATATTTCCTTCTTTATGCTTTCGAACTTAAAACGTTTTGAGCGACTAGGGCAAGTAGGACAGGTTCGGGAGACCTAACGACCCTATCGCGAATTTTAGGGTGCGAAATCCCTTCTTTGATCACTAAAAATTTGTTTAAAACTCAACCCGTACTCGAATTGCAAGATCCGAACGAAGGTATCCAATCCTTCGAAACGTAACCCGAATATTTATATTTGGGCCGTTACAATTTTGACAATTTGGAAGGATGGGTGGACATTTTCCTAATAAATGCCCTAATTATGGCCTATTGCTCAATTGACCCTTTCATAAATCTGTTTTTTTTTTCAATTTTTCGAAACCCTATTTTCCCAATTTCCAAAAATCTGTTTTTTTATATATTTCCGAAAATTTTTTTTTATCTAAAAAAATCTTCACTTTATTTGTTTTTTCCAATTAAAATTTATCTTCGTTATATCCAAAAATTCTATATATATTTTTTTTTCCGAAAATCTGTTTTTTTTTAAATTCCAGAAAATTTCCCCCCTTTTTTCGTAAATCTGTTTTTTTTTTTCAATTTTTCGAAAACCCTATTTTCCCAATTTTCAAAAATCTGTTTTTTTTTCCAATTTCTGAAAATCTTTTTTTTTCCGAAATTCTAATTTTTTTAAAATTTTTTTTCGAAAATTATGTTTTTTTTCAATTTCCGTAATTATATTTTTTAGATTTCCAAAAATCCTATTTTCCCAATTTCCAAAAATAGTTTTTTTAATATCCAAAAATAATATTTTTTCCTATTTCTTAAAATCTGGTTTTTTTAATTTCAGAAAATCCAATTTTTATATATTTAATTTATTTTAAAAAAGCCTAAACTCACAATACTTTTATTGTAAATATGCCCAAATAGGTATCCTTTGCAATTTGGAAGAAATTGGGGTAATTTTGTATTTTTTTTTTGTTAGAGTATATCTGCAAATTCGCCATATTATAATTAAGACTGGAATATTAGGTGCAATTATATCTAAAGAATCAAAGTATTTATCACAATTAACCCCAAAAACATGAAGATTTTTTTTCCAATAATTTTTTTTTCCAATTTTAAAATTTTAACACATTTTTTTTGGTAAATGTCTATACTTTTTTTTAATATGATTTTTTTGGGGGGTTCAATTCAATGTCTATACTGCAAGGCCACAACACGTGATGAAGGAGCCTTTTGTCTTTTAGGCTAATTTGTTCAATGGAATTGTCAAGTGAAAGATTTCTTAACGATAATGAATGATGTAATTTAGGCACCAAATAATACGTTCCTATTTTTAAAAAAATATGATTTTCTATATTTGATGTGTATATGATTTTTTTACCAAGAATAATTCAGAATATCTAATTCATGCACCAAATAAAAATTCACAATTACCTTGTAAAACCATTGAATCCTTTTTTTTGGTGAACGTAACACTATAAATCAAGCTAAAAGGATCATTTAGATGGCCATCAATCACATCAATTTGTAACACAAAATGTCAAAACAAATCCTTGTTCTAGCTTTGTCCTGTGCCGTCATCTTAACTTCTTCCTATGTCTTGGCGAGGCCAATAGAAGTTGTGAGACCACAGCGCGAGGTGCCTACAGGACCAAACCCGATAGGATCTCCAGAAGAGCCACCACTACCCATCTTGAGGAGGTCAATAGAAGTTGTGAGACCACAGCGCGAGGTGCCTACAGGACCGAACCCGGTAGGATCTCCAGAAGAGCCACCACTACCGATCGATGAGGCTCTTGTAAGGCCGGAGCATGCGGTGCCTTCTGGGCCAAACCCAAGACATTCACCGGGAGAGCCGCCTATCGTGAGGCCGGACCACGATGTGCCTTCCGGGCCGAACCCTATAAAGTCGCCCGGAGAGCCACCACTACTATGAGCGTTTCGCAATCAAGAGTCTAATTAAATTCAATAATGTATTTGTTTTTGCTTAATTACAAACTCTTAATAAATTGGGTCAATTAAATGGCTTTTAATATGCCCGGAGTATACAATATGGTTGTTTTTGTTACGTTTGTTACTTACCACAAACACCCGTACTTAATTTGTCCACTTTTTTTTTTTTAGTCAAAATCAGTGGTTTAGTAAAACCAATGTCCCTACGGATGAAATGCATGATGTTATTAAATAGGGTTGGGCAAAACGTAGCACGACAAATCGAATAAACATGTACCAACCGAATCAGTTAAACTGGTAATCTGTCATGCTCTCCAGAGGCAGAGGGTCGCTTACGTACTCAACCATAAGTTAGTTATTCAGATTTGTACTCGGATTAAGTACCCACATGATCATCAAGCCAGAATCATATATCCTCTTATTCTTGATTCAAGCTTAAATTACCAGCTTTTGGGGTATATTTATCATTTTGTCTTAGTCTAGTAGAAAGAATAAAACGTACAGTAACTTAACTGCAGATGTGTTATCCAGTTCGCAGCGGTTGGTTATATATGTGTGTGTTATGATGAATTTAGTGCAAAGTGTTTGTACAAAGGTGAACCTAATTCCATCTAGAAGGTCTTGTTCTCTAAAAGACCAGAGTTTGATCTGTGTAAGCTAGCTACTGCTGAATGCAATTCCTGAGTTGTGCACAACACAAGGCACAAGCTATGTCAGGTGAGCCTCTTAGTTTAAAACCACCCTTAACACACACAGCTATAGATCATAGAATAGAAAGCATTGATACCTAATTGATCCAACAAAATCTTGAACCCTAATGTATAGAATCAAATAGCTCAGCTTCACAAAAGGAACACCATAGCCATAGCCCCTCTCTGGCTCTGCCACTATCTGTTTTAACACTGAATTTGAAGTTAATACAACTTTTATAACAAGATGAAGTCTATATATGATAAGAGTATAATTTTGAAGATAATAATATATATATGCATGAATTTATTCTCTGTTACACAGGGAGGTATACAAATCTCTTCTCATATGCCAATGTAGATTAATTACGTAGTGTGACAAAATTTGGAATGAAAGGGTATGAAAATTTAGGAAAGAAATTAAAGAAAAAAGGGCTGGAAGGAAAACTGCAACAATTTCAATGGGTAATATGACATATATATTTGCCTTGCCTTGCCTAATTGCCTTGAATCTGTTTCCAGCAATTAAGTACATATATATGATATATGATAATATATAAAGACTCATCTTTGCTTGTCTCTGCATCTTGGTTTGTTCAAGTGTGGAAATGCAGTCAAAATGTTGTGCGCCCTCAGATCTTGCCTTGTCAATATCCCCACCACGGGAAACGTCTGCATATATATATATATATATATATATATATATAGTTGATAAGAATGCGTCATGATACGTACATGATTGGGATCGAGCAGAAGGAAAATGAAAGTAAACTTACCCCAGCAGCTTGATACTTGGGGACGATAAGCATGTGTCGAAGCCCAAGGTGTCGGAAGAGCACCAGCGCCTTAGCCACCGACATGTCGTCCACCACCGTGTAGGGAGTCGCATTTGTAAGCGGCACTAGATCCACGTACATGTCCATCTCCTCCTTTGTAATCGGAACCTCCTCGAAAATGGTGTTCCTCTCCTGCAAGTCTACCCAATCGAACCTCTCCCTCACCTCCCACTCCTCCGTCCTCCTCTTCTCCGTCAAGAACCACTTCTTCTTCAACGCTGCCACCAGGTGCGTCCTCAGTATCAGCCCCCTCAGCTCCTCCACCTCCACACCCGACGACGTCGTCTCCCTATCGTCCACCACCGGGAACCCGTTGTGCGTCGTGTTCCTCAACACATCCACCACCCTCGATACCTTCTCGACCCCTCGGAGAGACACCACCGGCGTCTTCGCCTCTGCCAGCTCCTTCACTGTGATCGTCCTCATCCACGGCTCTGGATTTGAGTCTAGGAATGGAAGCCCTTTCAGCTCCAGTATGATCTCATAGATGCTCGGGTTGAACCAATCTCCGACGGTTTTCGAGATCAGGAGGACGATCATCATGATCGGGAGGATAGTGAGATTGTTGGTCAGCTCAAGGAAGATGACGCACAGCGACACCGTCATCCTCATTGAACCCGACATTAGGGAGGCTGCGCCGAGCACCGCATACAGCCCCTCGTCGATGTTGGAGTAGCCTCCCATGGCAGTGCCGAGGAGGCGCCCGTACGCGGATCCCATCAGGATGATCGGGAGAAAGAGGCCCGATGGGACAGCGATTCCGAAGGTGAAGAGGCCTAGGATGCAGTAGAGGATGAAGAAGATTGAGAGAGAGATCGGATGGAACTCGTTGGGAGTGTTGGTGGAGAAGATGTTCCGAACCGCGTCGTCGTTGGTCGAGAAAAGGAGGCTAGCGAGGTCGTTGTAGTAGCCTTCCGGGCAGTTGAATTTCTTAAAGTTTCCGGTCCTTCCGGTGGTCGAGCAGGCTGATTTGTGGAGCGAGGAGGCTTCGCACGACGTGCATTGCACCAAGAACGGTAGGCAGTATAGGCACACCGAGGTGAACACCGAGACCGTGAGGCTCAGTGAGATCTTAGCCAGCTTTCCTTTCCTAAAATTAACGTACATACATGTACATTTTCAAGATTGATTACTGTCTACCACAAAAGTTTAAGTCATTATGTAAAGGTTGTTGTACGTGCTTACTCGCCGATGAGGTTGTAGAGTCGTAGGACTTTGTGGAGGAGGCAGTTGTAGACGCCTCCAAGAACACCTCCAAGCAATCCGATGATAGTGATGGGGATGATGTCCATCGCATGGTAATGCACGGTGACGTTGCTGACATCGAAGAGGATCAATCCGCCATTGCCAAAGAGGCCGCAACTGCCGGTGCTGCAGTACTCAACGAACCCTCTCAGGACAACGACAACAATAGCGGTACTGAAGAAGGTTCTCCAGAGGAGGGCACTCCTCCACCAAGAGGCAACCTCCTCGAGGGCAAAGAGCACACCTCCGACTGGGGAGCGGAAGGCAGCGCAAACCCCAGAGGAGGCACCGCAGGTGATGAGGTCACGCCTGTCGCGGTCGTTGTTGAGGTAGCGGAGCCAGCGCCACTTGAGGCGGTACTTCTCGGTGCCGCCTTGGCCCAGTAGGGATGCAATACAAGCACCGATGTGGACTAGAGGGCCCTCTTTGCCTAGGTCAAGTCCTGCTGACACTGCTCCTATGCTTCCTATTATCTAAAACACCCAAAATAAATGAAATTTGTTACTATGATACCCAAAAAAATAAAACATGGTTTTTTTTGGTAAACAAGCATGGATTTGTTTGTAACTTTGAAGTGAAGTACTATATTAGTAGCTGGCAATTCAAATTGATTTCATGATATGCCAACTTGTGGCCGTATCTGCCGTGCCTGCCAATATCACATTATGATTATGATAGGTACAAATTTACAAGGAGTTGTAAGAGTACGTCAATCCCTTAAATGGGTCATACAGTATCCGATCCAAATGTAGAACGACTGAGTCAATCAAACTGAACTAAGATAATATAACTAGATAATTACAGCTAAATTAAGCACTATATATATATATTATAAAAGAGTTTAAAAGGGTAAGCTCGTTTGGTTGGCAACCCAAAAACCCAAGAAGTAGAACTTCCCAGGAAGTAGGAGAAATTCATACGTTTGGTTGATATTTTTGAAATTAAAAAACGCAGGAATTCAACTTTCCGGGAAGTTGAATTCCCCCAAAATGGAGGAAGTTCACTTACCTAGTGCCCCCTAGGTAAGTTCAACTTCCCCCATTTTTAACTTGGAAATTTTCATTTCCTTCATTTAATCCCCTAGAATAAAAAATCAACCAAACATATTTTTAGAATTCCCGTCAATTGTACTTCCCGGGAATTCAATTCCCATGAAGTAACTTCCCGGGAATTTCAATTCCCACATTGAACCAAACGAACCCTAAGAAATTATTAAAATAGTTGAACTTATTTGGTAAGGATGAGATATTAATTACCTTGAGGTCATGGTTGAAATCTCTTTAGTTTTATTTTCTTCTACTAAAAAGGATAATTCAAATCACAAATTTAAAATTTTCTTCAATAACTGCACAAGGATTACATGTTATTACTTTTTAGCAGGGGGGAGTAGGACAAACAAGGTTAATAGCCCCTTCAATTCACCCTTAAGCTTGGAATATTTGTGATGATAAAGTGTGAAAATATGAAGAAAGAATTCATTCAACGGATGTTGGTAATTGTAATTAAAAGCCTTGAATAGTAGCTAGCTAGCTAGGGAGTAATAACTAGTGAAATTGCAAGAAATTAAGTGGGAGCTAAGTTTAGCTACCAGCTTAATTATATTACTATCTCCCTCCGTTCGACAAAACTTGACGTTTTATTATTGACGCACGTTTTTTTAGGAGATAAAAACTATATAAAATATCTATTTTTTAAATAATTTTTTTAAGAATTTCGTAGTTATTATCAATAAGTACAAACTTGTTAAATTTTTTTTTTTAAAAATGAATATTTTATATAGTTTTTATCATTCTAAAAAAGCGTACGTGAATAGTAAACGACAAGTTTTGCGGAACGGAGGTAGTAGTTAATAAAATATAGTACTACGTATTGATTAAAGAGATAGATGGAAGAGCAATATATAGAGACTCTCTAGTAGAGAGAGATTAGAGAGAGCAGGTAGTTGAAAGACAATTAAGAAGATAGAAATGAAATGAAATGAATTAAAAAAGAAAAAAGAAATAAAAGAGAGGCGCACCTTGACAATCAAGGTTGGAAATCCATACATGTTGGGAGTGTCGACACCGTTGAGGTAAGCTTTGATTTCGGGGATCCCAGGTCCAGCTGCAGTTGGTGCGAAGCATACGCAAAGCACGGTAGCCATCAGCGTCAACATGAAATTCGCCCCAACCAGGTACATGAATCCCATCAAATACCTATTAAATTAAATTAAATATATGGTCGAATATGAATGAATTGAATGAATGATGAGATGAGATGTGAGTAGCTAATAGGTAATGAATTATTAGTTACCTGTGGTTCTCTATGCAGTTGGAGACGAGAAGCAGCTTGTATCCTGCTATGTTCTCGACAGCGAGATTGATGAGGGTGGCGATTAGACCCGTTAACAGTCCTATTAGGAACGCCATCTTCCACTTTAGGATCACATACTTTACCACTTGAGTCTTTGATCGGCTCCTCCAATCTTGCTTGAACAGGTCATTCTCGTTTATTCTATTCTAGCCATCAATATTCATTTATTTATTTATATATTGTCATCATATTCAATTCAATTCAATTCTAACTTCATTTATTATATACATCAATTACAAACAAACAAACAAACTCAACTCAACTCAACTCGGAAGCTAATTAATAATTAAGATTATATATATATATATATATATATATATATATAGGGGAGATATCTAATGAGAAGTAGCATTTGGGTGAGAAGATGAGAAGTAAGCCTTATACCCCTTAGATTAAAATGATTTTTTTTATATGGATATATGGGACATATCTAATAATAAATATATCAATATTTTTCAATTAGTTTTTTATGCTATTTTTCTGGGTGGTGAATGAAAAAAAAACTAATTTAAATTAGCATAAAATCCCTAAAATGACCATTAAATCACCATCTAGAGAAATAACATAAAAATTAATTTAAAAAATAAAACATTGATATATTTATCATTAGATATGTCCCCTATATCCATATAAAAAAAATCATTTTAATCTAAGGGGTATAAGGTTTACTTCTCATCTTCTCACCCAAATGCCACTTCTCATTAGATATCTCCCCTATATATATATATATATATATATATATATATATATATAGGTACGTACTCGTAATCGAGGCTCTCGATGTGGGCGACCTTGGCGCCCACCATGGCTAGGGGAGACGACGAGAGTGTCCGGTGTCTCTTCAACAGCAGGGGCTCCCTCAACGCATTGGTTTCCAGGTCAGTGACCTCTCCGTTTTCATCGCCCTCGGCTATGCTACTATTGCTGGCCGCTTCCTCCATGCTCATCTTCGATCTTCTTCTCTTCTTTTTTTAGTTTTGGTGGGCTATCTTCTTCGACCTCTTCTAAATTCAAGGCTCTCACTCTCTCAGATGTGGATGCTCAAATTGCTCTCTTCTCTCTCTATCTCTTTCAAACCAGAGTATAGATATATAATTAAGATAATGCATTATTGCAATATCTTTATTTTTTTTAATTTCCCATTTCATCCCTCCATATAATGAGAAATGACAATTTTACTTTTACATGTTTGTTTGGCCACGTACAAAGGTTTTCAATATCATTTAAAAATTATCATTCATACATACGGTATTTATTTTCAATATCCTTCCATAATCACTTGTTGTGGTCATCATAATATTATGGAGAGGGTCCACAATCAAACTTAATTGGGCTTCAATAATCCACCCAATTAAGTAATTATAGTCATGATTTATGGGTAAACTAATTTGTACAACTGTTCCCTAATCTCACAACATTTTCTTCATCCAATAGTCCTGGTACCATTATATATATATATATATAATATTGTTTTTCTTGTGTTCTCCGCGACTTGAAAGCTTTAATTCAATCGATTACGTCTGCTTCATCAGTAGATTTTATACATTATAAATCCATAAATAAGTTGTTTATATATGAATTACAAAAGTTAATTCAATTAAGTTGTCAAAAAAAAAATAATAAAATTTGAGAGCAATGTGGTGAACTCTATGGTGATCGATAATTCCTTAAGGGATGATATACATACATTAAATAGTTGAATTGATACAATGATCAAGGATAGAGAATATTCTAACATATAAACTAAATTATACACTTTATATATACAAAATATTCGGGTTTGATTTTGGTGCAGTATTTCATTCTCAAGTTTGTTTTCTCCTCGTAAATTTTAATTTTAGAAAAAAATTTAATTATGGTAATATGGGTTTTATAATTTACCATCTAATTATCTTTTGAACAACTTCACCATCTATTAGATCTCCTAATATTCAAAACAAAGGATTGTCCTTTGGAGGAAGCAAAGATCCATGCTTTAATCTCCAAGGTAGGGATGAATGAATTGCATTCATCCTTTACCTTTATTTTATTCCAATCTTGCGGTTTTTTTTATATAATACGGAGTACTTTATTTTGGTCGTACAAATCTTACTTTGATTTTATGGGTACATCAATTATGCATGCGTAAATTGCATAAAGTCACCCCTTATTTACCCAATTTTGCACAAAATCAGCTTTTATTTGATAATTGCATTTAACGACTCCTTATTCATGGTTTTTTTTTTTTGCATTTAATTTGATCAGCTTTTTTTTTCAAGATTGCATAAAGTCACCCCTTATTTACCCAATTTTACACAAAATCAGCTGCTTTTTTGCATTTAATTTGATCACACATATCCATTTTATTTATATTAAAACATTAAAAAAAGGGAGAATTGTGCTATAGGCCATAATTAGGGTCTTTATTAGGAAAATGTCCACTCTTCCCCCCAAATTGGCAAAATGTCCACCTTCCTTCCCTTGCCCCCTTTGCCCCTTTGCCCCCCCACGCGCGCCCCCTGTGCCCCCCCTCCTGTTTTCAGCACATTTGATTTCAGCAAACCCTATTTCAGCGTTTTTTTTTTTTTCGCGCGTTGCTGAAACCGAAGTTGCTGAAACCAAAGTTGCTGAAATTGTTGAAATTAGTTTTTTTTTTTTTTTTTTTCGCGCGTTGCTGAAACCTAAGTTGCTGAAATCGGAGTTGCTGAAACCTGGGTTGCTGAAACCGGAGTTTCTTTTTATGATTCAACGTTTTTTTTTCGCGTTGCTGAAACCGGAGTTACTGAAACCAAAGTTGCTGAAACCGAAGTTGCTGAAATTGTTGAAATTAGTTTTTTTTTTTTTCGCGCGTTGCTGAAACCGAAGTTTCTGAAACCGAAATTGCTGAAATTTCAGCATTTCAGCATAACGAATTTTGCTAATAAGACTTTAAATTTGCTTCATTATTAGTAAGCAAAGTATAAAATTCTAAAACTTTGGACCATTAATGCAAATATAAACTTGTTCATCTTTTTGTAATTAGTACAAATTTGTATGACAGCAAACGGACTCCTCGACGATTGCAAAATCAAATAGTATCAAGCACCTGTACATGTCCATCATTGCCAACGGAGAAGCAGTGGAGGCCTCCGCCTCTGCGGAACCGGCATCGGAGGGATCAAGTGGCGGAGGAGCGACCGCAAATTCGACCGGTGGATGGAGTAAAGATCAGGCGGCGGCAGAGCGACCGCAAATTCGACCGGTGGAGGAATAGGGAGGTGAAGGTGTTGCAGATCTGGAATCGGTGGAGGAGTGTTGCAGATCTGGAATCGGTGGAGGAGTGTTGCAGATCTGGAATCGGTGAAGCAAGAGGTCGCGCTCCACGCCTTCGATCCAAGCTCCGACCGTGACTCAGCAGAGGAGAAGTGAGCGGGGTACAACAGCAAGAAGGAGAGGGAGATTGGATCTTAATTCCTCTGATAAAATCTTCAGGATGGACAAAAAACTAATTTAACAAGGTTGGAGGACACTCCCCTAATAAAGGCTAAAAAAATGTCCTGTACGGCAAATTATTTCTTAAAAAAATTGAAGTGTTCAATGAAGAATATATACCTTAAATATTTATTAATAAGAGATATTTGGACTTTTTGCATTGTGATTAATAAGGGTAAATTGTAAAGAGTGCGTGTGAGTGGTGAATTATAAACAAAACATTAATGGGTTATTGAATACAATCTTGAAAATAGAGGGTAGTTTTTGCAAATTGGTAAAAGAATGGATGATTTTGTACAGTTTACCCATTATTTATCAGCAATTGGCAAGTTGGGATAATAATTATGTTAGATACCTACTGAAGCGATTCGTTGAGGGGACGAAAAATTGAATTCTAATTTTTTTTTTGAAAAACTATCAATATTTAAAGTTTTTGGGTTTAATTATAGTATTAAGTTATGAAGTTTAACAAATGATAAGTATGATAGAAGTATATTAATTTGGTAAATTATGTGAAAAATAATTTATATCGCTTTAGTCTTGAAACATTTATAACTTTTTACCCATGTATCAGATTTGAGCTTATAATATATCAAATCGAAACTATCGACGAGAAAAATATGTGTATTAAATTTTATTTTTGATTGTGGGGGCGACTGTCATCTCTGGTCCTAAAGAGGATCCGACCCTGGATATATACACTGCAAATCCAAATCTCGGAAAATAATATCACAAGTATGAAACAAATGTTATTTGCAGTAGACATTTAAATTAGGGTGAGCAACATCAATGTTGCTCCATGTCGCATTGGACGATCATTTACAGTGGCGTATTCTAATACTATTTTGTATTATATTCAATCTATCATTCTATTGCTTGTTGTCACTCTTTGGACTTTTGTTAATTAACTTGCTTTGTCCTTTCCGAGTTACTCCTTTTTCCTTCCCATCCCCTCCATTCAATTAAATTATGCCAATATTACATTAAATGCCTCTTCTTGAAGGTCTTTGTTAAATTAGGAGTAATTAGGGTCCTAAATTCCTAATTATTTTTTGAGCGTTGGAATGTCATCAATTCAATAATAATATTTTTTTTTTGAAAACCAATAATAATAGGGAGTAGTGTCTTTTTAGTGAAGAAGGATAATACATTTACACGTGTAGAAATACAGATTAGACACTTGTCAGTTAGAAGAATCATGTCAGCGGGACAAAAGTAAAAGACAATTGTAATTAAATTATTATTATTGTCATTATTAGTACTCCGTATTATTTTGGTGTGCAAGCTCGGTGAAAGCTAGGCTTTCATCTTCCTCCATCACTCGAGAATCAACGAGATTTAAGCTTCATTCTCTATGACAGGAATAGGATTGGATAAAATGGTGAAATCGTTGAACCACTTATAATTAGACAAAGAGGAATGTAATTAAGTTTGTACGTGATACTATTTGGGGGGTTGAGATGAATGAAAAATGAAAAAGCATTAGCATTATGTACATTAGGCTCACAGGTGACAACAACCATCACGTCCTCGGTCTCAGGTCCTCACATCACAAATTGGGCATATTGTTGTTTGTTGGAATTGAATGTCACCGTCTATCACGCACTGCACGTGACCCCCCATCTATCTTATCCGCCCCCGCCCCCCAACCAAGCCAACTAAGCAATCTAATCTATAGTATAATCGATTCACATGTTCAAATGCTACGTGTCATCATCTTGGAGTTGCATCTACCAACAGATCAATGGCTCACATCCATTTTGACCTATCCCAACCCCAAACGCCACTTTATCCCATCCCCACCCACCTCTTCATCCTTTAATTACTCCCTCCCTATACTCCATAATAATGTGTGAATCATGACTTATGACTTTTGTACTGTGGATGGAATTAATGAATCATTTTTTTCCCGGTTCCTCTTCATTCAAAACCTTTGAATTATTGATTTGTTTTTTTTAAAAAAATTGGTAACAAGAATTATTGAGTTTTGAGGTGGAGGAATAATTATACATGAAATATTGAAGGAAAACTTCGTCCGAGAGAATATTCTTGGAAGATGGGTCAACTATGATCTCGTTAAATCTTTACCTTGTATCAAAAAAATCTCGTCCAAATCTTTACCACTTTTATATATACTAGATGTGAACCGTGCGTAAATTTGGTTTTTAAGTTTAATCTGCCGTCCAAACATAGTGACGTGTATACGTGTGGTATGATATTTTTTATTTGTAGTGGTAGTTTGATTGCAAGCTCGGGGTTTGGGATGAACCATGGTAGCCTACGTCTTCTCTTAGGCAGCGAGGGATGGTTGAGCGCACCTGGATCGGCCTCGTTCCGGAGGGAGAGGTGGGTTCTGATCTGCAGTGAACAACGGAAGCCCTACCCTCCTAGTGCGTTGTTGTCATCCACCTGTCTAGCCATCTCGACTTATCTTGATGGAGCTCATCATCCCCTCGAAACGAGCTCCTATTAAAATCATAAGCAGCTTTTTTGCGCTCGAAATAATGGTGATTTGTCCCAAAGCTCCTTAATTTAGAATTTTCTTCTACTCGAACCTATAAGAAAGACTATTTTTTAAAGGCAGAAGTGGAAGCATACAATACACAACGATCTTTAACCAGAAGAACATATTAAACAGAACCTGAACATTATGACCACGTTCCCGCATGACATTCAAGTATTTCCCAGTCGTTAAAATTGTTCCTGCAACTTCTGAAAGGAAGCTAGGAATGCTATCCTTGAGACTGTATCGCTATTGCCAATATTTGGCATCATAATCTTGTGTGAGACTCCTGGAAAGGGAGGAGGAAGACATAAGAAAACAAATGAACATTGAGACGGCAAGTAACTTGCAAAACGTGCAAAAACACTAAAGCTAACAAAACTCGTTCCTTTTCAAATAAATTGCTGAATGAAAATATTGTTAAATAAGCAGAAATACTTTTCAAAACATACATGGTCATTTACTCACTTAAATAACCAGACATTTCATTTGCTCTTTGTTTCTTGAATTTCCAGCTTAGATATTGACATATATGGAGAACATAGAGATTGAATTCAAGGGAAGGAGTAGTTGCTTACAACCCATCTGGTCAGAGATTTTGCTGCTGATCTTTTCCCAGTGTTGGCTGCTCATGTTGATGGACCTTTGTTAAAGAAAATAAAATATTAAAAAATTGAGTAACTACACTCCATGTTCAGAACCTCCGACAATCTGTTATTTTTATCATAGCAGCAACAAAGACCCGAAGAGAGAAAAAACCAGCTGATTGGCCAACGACTTTGTCATATGTTGTCCTTCTGCTCAGCAAGCCCTGTCATTGCCACAGCGGCCAAACTGATAAAGAGATGATATGTGAGTTTAATATGTTGCTACTGATATAGCTGAGATGTAAGCCATGACATAGTTAACATAGCAGAAAGTAACTTAGAAAATAGTGGTATGCAGTTTGAAACAATCATAGGAATGCACTGCATAATTTTCAAGGCAGAAGGAGGGGATTCTTACCTGAAACTCTCTAACTTTGAATATTGGGCTGAGAATGGCACACTGCAGAGCACAACCTTTGGCAACACATTCACTGGCATTCATTTTGCGTTGAGGCTCCTTGCCAAAAAACTGAGTCAAAATCGTCGAAACTGCATGGATATTTTCAACTGAGAGACCTGGTTCTGCGAGAGCTTTTTCTAGCGGTTTCTTAATCTCTCCAAGAATGACACGTTGGTCTGCTCAAACTCATCCCTCTTAATAAAGCTTCTAACATCCTTGGCATCGATTAGGCATTCAATATTCAGGGGTGCTTCAGGATTGGCACTAAGAATTTTCTTCAATTTTTCAACAACCATGAGTCTGAGACATGCTTTTGCATTATGAATTACATCAATCTTGTATTCTTCCTTAAATTTGACAGCAAAATGCTGGAAAAGAACCTCATCAAAGTCTCTTACACCAAGGCACCGATCAAATGAATAAGCCAAATTTTTTAGGCAGCTCCTGCTGTTCCAATAAAACGTTGCTTTTCACCAAAGGAGACAATAGCATGTGTTTCCCACTTTGACTCATCATTAAGAACATCTATCCCTCTCTGTCTTGCAACAGCAACAACACCACTCTCATAGCCGAAATCAATTCCTACCACACTCATCTTTATATGTCAAATTAGTCCACGTAACCTGAAAAGGAAAAAAGAAAAGGGCAGGAAGTAATTTAGTTTACATTGTTCTCCAATAAATCTATTTGGCGGCTAGATTTCAGCCACAATGCGGCCAATGACACATCAAAGACTACTGAACTTTTCCTTGAATTAAAATATTAAATATAGGTTCATAAGCAACAAAACACTAAAATAGCAACAAAGTATTAATAAAATTCAAATTAACAAAAGACTTAAAATATCAGGCTCCAATTGAAAAACACAAGATATCATCAACGCAGGCCTTTAGGTCCTCAATATAAAGCTAAAGGATGTGCAATATCAGCCGCAAACCTTTGATCAAACTCGAATTTTCAATTTCAAGATCCTAATTTGCATTTTCAAAGCCTGAATTTAGTTAAAATCTCATGGAGCCAACCCTCAATTCCGAGGCCCTAACCCTCAATCTCAAGACTATAACCCTCAATTCGAAGCTTTAATTTGCTGCTTTTTTGTCCGTTGATCTACATTTTCTGGCAGATGGGCATTGCTGGAAAGTTTGAATACTTCTGATTTGTGAACTTCGAAGGTTTAATTTCTTATTTCTTGCTGATTTTAATCGTAGATTCTAGGGATGCTTCTATGATCAAAATGGCTCAGCTTGTTCGATATTGAAGGATGCTATAGCTGGTTTATACAACTTTTTAAGGGTATTATGATCTGGTTGAAGGGGTATTAAGAACAAATATATAAAGTAAGAAAAAAATAGAATTGGAATGAACCTATAATACAACAAATAAAGAGGCAAAATTCGGAACTAAAAACAACACTAACATCTAATAGTAAAAATCTGAATGAATCTAACTAAGTTCCTAATTCATCGAGGGTCCGAAATCATAGTGAGAGAGGAAAGGATTTAAAGTTCGATTAATTGACATAATGAAAACATGTAAACCTACAGAATGTCACATAATAAGCCGAGAAGTTTCTGAATGAGATTTCATAAGCATCGAAAAAGTTGGTGACCTGGGCAAGAAGCAAATCAGAGATAGACACCCCCAATCGTGGCTCCGATTCATGAATCACGACTCTTTGAGCAGCAGCAACAACAACAACAAACTCCACATCCTCGACAATAACAACTGTAAGATTACGTGAGCAACTTAAAATGTCAACCACAGAATGAGGGACTGCAGCTGGAATAATTGTTAACATCATAAGAAGAAATAAACCTTCACTGCCTACTTAGGAATGGAAATAGTGAATATATATACCTACAAGTGATAAGCAATCACAACAAAGGGCAAATGAATCAATGTAACAAAGCAACCATACATATAGTTGTCGCACATAAATGTTAATTTGTACTAAAAACAAAGATGGAATCATTGCCTTGTGAGTTATGAGACACCTAGAGGATTTGGAAAGTGGCTGATGCAGAGAAAAGAAAGGGCTCTTCGAGATGAGATTGCTCAACCTGCAGTAGCAAAAAAAGCATAAACAGGATAAAATAGCTCATATTTGAATATGCAACAATAAAAGAAAACCGCCGTTTGTTCAAACGATGGATCACCCCAACACACCTAGAAGAGGGAGATGGTTCCTATGAGCATTATTTCAGATGTAGGATAGATGAAGGAGACAACATACATCACCTGGTACCTCAGTAATCCCATATGGACAACAGGAATAAATTAACTTCACATCAATCTACATTTTTTGCAAGCTCAAAAATACCATCCATACCACTCTTTAACTCTATTTTTCATATGTGTTTAGCTCTTTAATCAAGATCATTAAGCATATCAATAGCTTCAATTACCATGGTATCCACCTAGTGGACAAGATCTCAAAACTAATTTAAAGGTCCTCATCATATTTAAAGGTCTTGATCCTCAATTTCAATGTCATGACCCTAATTTCAAGATCTCAAACCTAACAAATGTCAATATAAAGCTAAAGGATGTGTAATATTGGTAAATCCTCAATTCCAAGTTCGTAATCCTCAATCTGAAGAACATAACCCTCAATCCAAACTCCCAAATTATCAGCTTGAATGCCATAACACTCATTTTCACAACCCCGATCCTCAATTTAAAGGACCTCACCATCAATTTAAAGATCGTAACCCTGAATTTCAAGATCTCAAAACTAAAATACATCAATATAAAGCTAAAGGACGTGTAATATTAGTAAATCCTCAATTCCAAGCTCGTAATCCTCAATCTGAAAAATATAACCCTCAATTCAAACTCCCAAATTATTAGCTTAAAGACCATAACCCTCATTTTCACTACCCCGATCCTCAATTTAAAATCCTCACCATCAATTTAAAGGCCTTGATTTTGAATTTAAAGGCCATAAACCTGAATTTCAAGATCTCAAAACTAAAAAACATCAATATAAAGCTAAAGGATGTGCAATATTAGCCGCAAACCTTTATATGAAACCCTATTTTTAAATTTGAAGATCCTAATTTGCATTTTCAAAACCTGAATTGATTTAAAATCTCATGGAGTGAATCCTCAATTCTTACACCCTAATCCTTAACCCTTAGTTCGAACTCCCCAATTATAAGCATGAAGGTCATATCCCTCAATTTCACATCCCCGATCCTCAATTTAAAGGTCCTCATCATAAATATAAAGCCCTTCATCCACAATTTGAAGGCCATAACCCTGAATTTCAAGAGCTCAATTCTCAAGTTTAAGGGCATAAGCAACATTTTAAGGCACGAATCCGTAATTTAAAGACCAAGCCTCTCAAATTAAGCATAAACAATTCAAACTACAAGTCTAACGCATTACAAAAACTCTTTAAAAAACTGAGAAGGGATATGGGAGCTGGCGAGGAGGACAGAGGAGGAACTCACCAGAGATCTGTACACAAGGAAAAGACCACATGGAAGTAACAAAGCAGTGGTCGATGAAATCTAAACAAAAAGGTATGATATTAGGGTAGAAATCTAACCTCAACTTGCCTAAAAACAGTAAATGCAATTGCAACTAAAATAGAAGAAAAATATGTAGCTGAAACTGAAACGAAGAAGACAACATTTGATGTCACTATTGGGGGGGGGTCTTTTTAGAGATCGGCAGTTAAAACTGTTCAGGCAAAGGTATCTTCTTAACAACTGCAACTAAATCAAAACTAAAACAAAAAATTAGGATTGAAGTCTAACTTCGATTGGGAGTAAACAAAACCCAATTGGTAGAGGAAACAAGTCTAACTCACCTCCGGCCGCGCAGAAGGTAGGGACTGGAGAAGAAAAAGAGGATGCAGTGGCACAATTCAACTAACCAAATTGAGATCCATCATTAGGTTTGGCCAACTCACCCAATTCGAAATAGAAAAACCTGAAACAAGATTGAAAACTCGTAAGACAAATAATCAGAATTTGTACAACCTACAAATAGAAGGTTGAATTTGAGATATAAAACCCCTAAACTAATAAAACGAAATTCAATTAAGGAAACAAGTGCAACTAAATCAAGAAATTAGGGTCCAAGTCTAGCTTCAATTGGGAGTAAACAAAGTATTATCCTATATTCCTATATGAAAACATAAGTAACTCATCTAGATTATTAAAACCTTCAATCTTAATCATTCAACTAAATTGAACCATTAACCAATCCACAAAAAGCAAAACCAACACGAAATAAGAGCTGCAAAGGAAAAAAAGCAAACCTAATCTAACAGCAGCAGCAAAAGAAGGGAATGAGGGGAGGAATTTACGATCATCTACGCTCAGATTAACAACCAAAGTTCCAAGAACACCAAATTCGGGACACGAGAAGAAAAATTGCATGCAAAATCGATTTCAAAACAGGAAAATCAAATCCCGTAATAAACTAATCTGATCAATTGAAGCAGCAAACAAAGTTAAAAAGAGAAAAAAAAAAAGAGTAGGTCGAATTCATATGTGTGAATTAGACAGAAGAACGGGAATTGGGAACCTGCAAGGCTGACACGAGGAGGATGACTAAGACAGGGTAGCTGAGCACAGGGGCAATGAACAACAATTGAATCAATATTATGAATTCCTGAATAAGAATAAGTAAAAAACACATATTTGAATGTATTATAGAAAAATCAATTTGAAGCAACACCTTATAAATTGTGAGGTACTTACAGCTTTTGGGAAAATTTTGTGAGGCACTTCCCAAAGTAGCAGGTTTAGAAGAATAATTAGGGAAGTAAAGTTTGATTTTGGCGCTTAATAAAGTAGGGTTCCCTCCGATGTGACTGATTAACTTGGAACCTGAGAAAGGAATCATAATCAAGACCAAAGAGCTATTGTTTCAGACATAAATTTAGAAATAATATCCCACAAAATAGAAATGAAAAAATCAAACATACCTCTGATTAGGCCACAGCGAAGCCAGAGATATCATTGAACAAAAAAAAACCAAATGGGAAAGACAAACCTGAAATTAAGCAAATTCAAAATTGAAACCAGAAACCTCTAAATCTGACCAATCTGAGTTGAATTAGGCATGCAAGACGAAGCGAGTTCTCCCAAAGCAAAAAGGAAAATCTAAAATCCCTCTAATTCGAAATAAAGTTTCCGTTAGTCATTGACGAAACAAAATCTATAAAGAATAAGAGCAAACATGAAGAGGAACACCAATAGGTAAATTTGAACAACAAATTAAAAATTAAGTTCAAAGACAAAGAAGAAACACACCAAAAACCTTAATAATCTCCACATAATTTGAAACACACATCAACCAAGCTATCAATCTCATTAACTAAAAAATAAAAATGTAAACCTATATCGACCCAATCAACCCAAAATCACCAATAGTTAAATTTGAACAACAAATTAACAATTAAGTTCAAAGGCAAAGAAGAAACATACCAAAAACCTTCATAAGCTCCAGGTAATTTGAAACACACATCAACCAAGCTATCAATCTCATTAATTAAAAATGTAAACCTATATCAACCCAAAATTTCTCTTAAGCATTTCTACGAACACCTTGAAAGCATATAAAAGTAAACAACCACCATGTTGGAACTTGCAATATCTACACCCCAATTTAAACCCAAATCTTAGCAAGGATGAGCAGGGGATGCAACGCTGAAGACCGTAAGCAAAACCAGACGACTGATCGAGGAGGGCAGAGAAGAAACTTACCCAGAAATATGTAGGCAGGGAAGAGACCATGATGGATTAACAAGGCGAAATCGTGAGTAGCCTGTGATGGATTAACAAAGCGAAATCGTGAGTAGCCTGAGCTCAAGAGCGAGTGGAGATGACGGCCAAACCGAGACGAAATCGAACAGAGAGGAGTCAAAAGAGGTGACCTGGGTCCGAGCTCAAAAGTGACAGGATCTACAGACTTCAACAAGCCACTTGAGTCACAAGTTTTAGAGTTGTCATCAACAGGATGTTTGATGATTGATTCCAAATCATCTTTTGGACTATGCCTCTTGGTAGAGGTTTCCAATATCGGACCTGTGCTGGCCTTCTCCGATTTCCCCTTATACTCGGGTGCATTAGACGCGCATGATGACTTGTCAGTTCCATGATGCTTTGGTAAATGAGATGCATTCTGTGACTTCAACAACGAACTAATAACAGCACCAAGTGACTCGAGTGTTCGATTAAAAATGCTAAGTCCAGATCAGATAAAAGCGAGACTAATCTTGAAAGATCAATTAGCCAATAAGCACACATCCTTATGCAACTCTCTTCACTAATTACCGATTTAGCACTAAAAATTCCAAATTAAATGAAGATTTCATTGACCCATTGTTGGAATTATAACTTCCAACGCATTGTTTAATCACCAAACAGATAATTAACCCACCACTGGAACTACATTAAATCCTTCCTCAATCAGGATTAATGATCAAATTTACCCAAGATCCCCTCTTCCATTAATCACCCTTAGCACTAATATTGCAAATCAATGAAGATTCCATTGACCAATTGTTGCAATCATACCTTCAAAGCACTGGCAATCACAGAACCCACCACAGGAACTACTTGAACAACCCCTTCTCATATAAGGAAAAATCATAATAGATGCCCAAGAAACTGCAAGTGTTGGAATAATAAAACTGAAACTGCAGAGTAAATGAAGATTTCAAGTGAACAGGATAACAGTCCAGGTATGTAACCTTGAGTTCTTCGAGTCGATTTCAAATCTTCTAAACCTAAAGGCCCAAAATCCCAAAAAATCCGACTTTAGGCACGCATGCAAGAGCACTCGGCGAATTCATTGGCGCCTTGCTCTGTTTTATGCAATTGCAGCGCCTCCTCATCACAATTCCTGCAACTAAACCCATAAACAATCACCTCAAAACCATCGACATAGTAGAAATACAACCGATTAACAGGTAATCAACCCAAAGAAAGCCAAAAAACAAGTATAAATACTCTTGACTTTTTAATCTTCTAAACCTAAATGCCCAAAATCCAATGCAACCGATTAACAGATAATCAACCCAAAGAAAGCCAAAAAAAAAGTATAAAGAATCTGACTTTTAATAAACAAATTAATATAGTAACCCTAACCTGATGCTCGGGGATTGAGAACAGCTGTAGAAGGCGAGAGCCCTGACCAAGAAGAAGAGAGTCTGATTCAATCTGGATTCGCTGAATCGAAGCACTTCCGTGGAGAATCGCTTCCCTGAGTTCGAAAATTGCTTGAAGAAGAGAGAGTGGAATGCTGCAGGAGTCGTGAGGAGGCAAGGGCACGAGATGGAAAACCTCCCGTTGAAGAAGAAAGAGAAGCAGAAAACAAGCCGGCTGGAAAGGAGGAAAAGAAGGCGGCTATGGAAGCAGGCCGGATGGAACACGGCCGGAGGAGCCCAGAATGGGAGCGAGACGCCGAGGAAGCAAGCCGGACGAGCCACGGCCGGAGGCAGGAGCTTGAATCGAAAGCCACGGAAGCGCCGAACCCAGAAAAAGAAGGCCGAATCCGACTAAACGGACAAAGAATAAGGCGATCTGTAGGCGACGATCGAGAGCGAAAGAAGAAGGACTGAAGGAGGTGAAGATGGAAAGGAAAAGCCAAGAAGAAGGTGGTCTGTACTGGCGGCGAAGGCGGCAGCCGGCAGAGACTCGATCCCCGGAGAAGGAGAGAGAGGTATAGAGAGACCCCTTTGGAATTAGATGAAAAGACCGAAATGGACACCAACATTTTTAAATTCAAACTCTACCGGGTAAAAAAAGTAAAAATAGACAGAAACAATCCGCGCCGTCCAAAATTTTATAAAATCCTAATCCGACGGCCTACAAAGCATCTCAGGTTTTATAAAATTGGGCAGAGTTGCTGCCTTTATGGTAGTAGTGAAGTAGTGATATATATTCGTTTCAAATTGGCTAAAGAAAGACATTCAGAAAGGGCTATTATTCTCCCTCGTTCTTTTTAATTGAAAAAATAATTTGAACTTTACAAACATCGTTTCATTAGCTCACGAAATAGATAATTGAAGGCTTGTTACTCAGCAGTATAACATGACTTATATGCCCACAACCCTGCCCTTTTGGTTTTGGAAGGATCTGATCAATTACTCTTCGCGCTTTGTGATATTTGTATAAAATGAAAATTAATATATATATGTATATGGTGCGTTAATCCACCTTTTTCATTTTTTTCATTAATTAATAAATCGAGCTCAGATATACTTGAAACTCGAGAAGACGACAAATGGGTGAACCGTCGAACATACAATAAAGCAGAAAATATATGAAAAGAAAATAGGCGCAATCACCGCGTGACTGACGATGCCCTAAAAATTGGGCTAACTATTTAACACGGTGATTCAACCAAAAGAGATTATATGATCTTAAATGGGATAAATTAATAGGATTTTCCCGCTATATAAATTAAAACCCATGAACAATATATATATATATATATATATATATATATATATATATATATATATATATATATATATATATAATACGGATCAAATGTTAACAACTCTTACGGTGTTAAATGTTAACAAATCAATATTCGGCAAAATTTATCAAATGTTCATCACAATCACTCAATTATTCATCAAAGCTTTTCGACAACATTTAAGAGATTCATTTCAATTAATAATTATTGTCAATTAAATAAATTATCACCCAAAAAACTCAAACCCTTGCGAATAATTGAGTGAATGTGATGAATATTTGAGTGACTGTGATGAATATTTGGGAAATTGTGAATAATTGAGTGATTTTGATAAATATTTGAGTGACTGTGATGAATATTTGATTAATTTTAACAAAAGCTTTGATGAATAATTGAGTGACTGTGATGAATATTTGATAAATTTTGCCGAATATGGATTTGTTAACATTTAACACCGTAAGAGTTGTTAACACATGACCCAACCTATATATATATATATATATATATATAACATATGGCTCAGCGAGTAGAGGTTTGAATCACAGCCTTCCCAATTTCCCTCCTTTTTATCTAAGAAAGAACAAAATAAATAAAACTGATCGCGAGTACAAGGAGTCGAACCCACGACCTACTACTATTCGCAAATGAATAAATGTCACCTCAACCGCTGAGCCAATCGGTCACTCGTGTCAAAAGTTAAACGGATAACACCTAAATATTAAAGTCAATAAAGGCTGCCCGTCATCCACGAGGTCCAATTTACACAAATAGATGACTAATCAGGGACACATGTCAACAAAGCAAAAGGCGGTCTATATTAAGCATGACAATGCCTAAATTGATTCTTCTATAAATAAAAGGCAAAGACCTCAGAGTAAGGGGTCGGTTTTGAGAGATTGAAATGGGTTTCGACCCTTTAGACTAGCTTTTCGGTGTTTTCTAAAGCGGGATTAGTACCGAATTGCACAAACCGAACCTTGGAGAGCTAGTAGGTGATCGAGGGCGGATCTTACGAAAACCGAAAATCTTCAGTGACATGCGCTCTGAAATGAATGAAGCTAAGCAAAACTAAAACCGTAACATTGAGAACGCCGACGAAGAACGAAGCCAAGCACCACCATAAGAAAGCACTGATGATCAGCGGTACAGCGGGACTCTAACTCATGTAGGCAATGAAGACGAAGCTGCAAGGACTAATCTCCCAGATACGGAGTCACCCTTTGCACACTACTACGACCCCAACCTGTTCCGACTCCGAACACAACACGCCCAACCAAGTTGTAGACCGCTCAGAAACACCAAAGCCAAAGCCACATGTAACCCAACAAAAACACCCAAAAATCGGCCAATAAAGATACGGATTTCAACACTCGTAATAGAGTGGTATCGAACCAAGTGAGCCAATAGAGCCACCAGGCAAGACTAAGCCACATCACCGGCAGCCACCATCAACCAACTTGGAAGGATGTGTAGAGAGGGACACAAGAGAGGGGAATTGTTCAGAGAAGGAGCCAGAATGGGCCCCAACACCAATAGTCAAAAGCCAAGGAGAAGCGAGTAGAGCAAGAGTTCAAACCAGCGATCGGCACGGGGGCGCGCCCCCGGGCCACACCGAGGATGAGGGAGCATCACACGAGTCCAAGGCAAGAACCGAATGGAGTTTACAGCCCAAGAAAGGACATGGTGAAGAAAGGGAAAAACAGAGAACCTTAAGTAACAACCCCCACCAACCACCCCTCCCCCCCCTCCCCACAAAATAAAAAAGAGCTTTTATTGCCCAATGAAACCTGATTTTTCAAATAGATGTTGGATGAAGATGGATGGATTTACACCAAACAATTGCAGATTTGGAGGAGGGGTTACAAAAGCCCCAAAACAAAATTCGGAACAAATAGACACCCAAGAACGGAGACCAGAGCTTGGGGTTTTTGGGACGAGTTCTCAAACCAAATGATTGGAGACCAAGCTAAAGTCGATGGTGGCGCCAAGGCGGACACTGGGGACGGGATGAATCGAAGGTGGGTATGTGAATCCGGGGCCAAACTCAGTGAGAAAGACACGACGGAGGAGGTGGTCGAACCCGCTAGGCGGGGGTTGGAAGCCCACAAGGAGAGTTGGAGCTCCCTCTCTCTAGATTTCTTAGAGAGAAAAGAGAGACCACTTTTTTCATTAATTAATTTGCTATGTTATGTATACTATGTATATGTTGGATGCTTTTTTGTTTATCAGAATGTGGGCTAGTGCCTCTAGTTGTTATTAAGACTAAGTGAGGGCAAAAGCCTCAGAATAGGTTTCAAAAAATCACATAAGAAATTAGGGACATTAGCATATTCAGTAAAAGGGGTGGTGCTTGTAAATGAAGAATTGGCAAGGACATTCGCGATGTAATTTGCTTGGCGGTTGACATGAACTATGGACACCTCCAAATTGTCATCTTCCATCCACCTTCGGCATTGAGCGACCAGATGGGAGTCTACAGAGGCAGCCTTCCCTTTTCGAGTGAGCAGATCGCACACCATGACATAAGCTGTTTCAAGGATCAAGTTTGAATGGCTTCATATAATAGACAAGACACACTCAACATAAAGACGAATTGAATCTAAGCATCCTAAAACTAGCAATTTGAGAACGTAGACTAAGAACGAAGTCATGCACCACTGGCCAGCGATACATCAGGAATCTCTTGTGGACAGTGAAGACGAACCTCCAAGGAAGCTCCTTCTCGAACACAGAGTCACCATTTACACACCACATCGACTCCAGTCAACGTAACTCCGAACGCTAAAACCCCAACGAAGAAGAAGATTGCCTAAACACATTTGAAGCAAATTCGCACACCTTCCGAACAAAATGCGCCAAATAACCGACATAAACGGGCACTTTTTTTTATCAAGCTCTAACGAGATTTAAATCTAGCCCTTTCGGGTGGGATTTGTCAACTATATATATAAAAATAATCACATAGTTATTACCAAAATTTTGAGTTAATTGTGGGGTGAAATGCCGTGGGTTTCACCTCGCCAAAGAAATAATAATCCAAAATAATAAACCAGTATAGTAATTAAGTAAGTATGGGGTCGATCCCATAAAGAACCAAGTACTTCTATTTAGATGTGGCCAAGGACAGTGTTCTAAAAAATGGCCTTGGCGGCCGCCAAGACGACGCCAAGACGCTTGGCGGACCCACGTCGTCCTGAATTCGGCCTTGGTGGGGTAGCTTGGCGGAGGAGGGCCTTGGCAGGTATGAAACGGCACCTTGGCGGCCTTGACGGGTGCAAATTGGGCTTGGCGGGGATGAGTTTCGGTGGGCACGGGACGAATGCTTAGCGGTCTTGATGGTTTTAAAGTGAAAATTATTAGTTTTTATGGTTTCAAATTTCTCAATTATAAAGTTGTGATGCTTATTTGAACATATCTATGCGATTTTATGTTTGATTCGGACAACTTTAATATGACCATGGCGGTCTTTTATTTGACATGTCATAGACTTGAAATAAATGCATAATTTATTATATAATATATGTTTTATACATAGTTCATGTGATAAATATAAGAAAATAATGTAAAACCGTTTTGTCCGCCAAGAACCACTAATAAGGCCGCCAAACTGCTTGGCGCTTGGTGGTACCCTACCGCCAAGCGTTTTTTTTTAACATTGGCCACGAGTCACGAGTTGGCTGGGTCAGGGTCAAAGGGTGGAAGGGTCGGCTCGGGTTGAGGGTCAGGGTTAGGGTCGGGGAAAAGAGAACCCGTGACTCGGCGGCTCACACGGGTCAGTCGTGTTACGAATTGTAGGTGAAACCACACTTCTCTTCTAAGCCACTAGGTTAATGTTAAGGTGCGTCGCTTCCCTAACCCTTACAACTTAGAAACCGATATTTAACCAAGTGTCATTACCCTCCACAACCAAAATATGCTCTCACGAGATCAATTACTTGTGTTTGCTACTACGGTCTAATTATCCTCACGAATCAATTAAAACCTATCATAACTGCAAATTCTGTCGAAGATGGCCAATCAAGAGAGAATATATATGCAATCAACGATATGAGCACAAAGGTAATGAAATAACAAAGGAATAACAATAGAAATCAAAGCCTCATAATTCAAACAACCAAGTCTTGAATCGCAGGCAAAACCACATAACGTACCTTGGATCTCTAAACTTCAATCATTTCATCTCTCTAAGTTAATGTGTTATTGAATGATTTAATGGATGATTGAATACTACTAAAATATGTCTAATATAAAGCCTAAGATTCATCCAAAAACTCTAGAAGAGTTGGATAAAAGTTTTCATAAAGATAAGATTGGGTCGATTCTGAAACGGGAAAACCAGCGGGCGTCGTTGTCCCTTCACCAGAGGGAGACGGTTTCCAACAGCAGGCTCCATTTTTCCAGTCTTGTAGATCTCGTCGAGAGCTTTCCAACTCATGGCCATAATAGGCAATCGGACATCCGAGGCTCTAGGAAATCACGTTTTAAATTCATATCACCGCACGGGACAGTTTTTGTAACTCACTATCATTTCAGCTCTTGGACCTTGATTCCTTTCTCTCTTGATCTTTGGATTATCTTGGCTTATTCCTTAGCTCTCCCTAGCTCCATTTGATCCATGATTTCTCCACCTTTCGGGCTCGGATATTATAATCTACAAATAAGCACAAAAAACAATAGATTCCGAACTTCAAACACCAAATGATCAAGAATGAAAATTAGCTATAAACCCTATCTAATGCACCCTAAAACTACATTAAAACTCCCTAGAATTCCTATAAAAAATATGCATTATCATTAATTAATTTATTTTATATTTTGTTTTTTCAAGCCCTTTTGGGATTTTTGGGCCCTTTCAGGATTACACAAATGTTAAGCTTGTTGTGCAAGACATGTATGGTAACCCTTTCACGGAAAGGAGCAACGACGGGGTATGAGATGTGCTTGCCAGGGATGGGACGATGAAGCACAACTGCGAGAGAGGGTCCGGTCGAACCAGGCTAGGAGCACAGACACAAAAAGACCGACGACGCGGGAGAGCATGAGGGAAGATGCATGGCGGCAGCGGAATCCGCGACTAGAAGGGGAACGGGGGCTTATCGACGGTGGTCAAGAGGGAGGAGAGGTGGAAGAGATTGGGATATGATGTAGAGGAGAATTGAATATGAAAATATATAAATATCAACACAAGTAATCACTCTATCTTATCAAATGAATTCAAGACTCCCCCGCTGTAGTGTAAGGGAATCAGGTTCGATCCATGAGAAAGTGTGTCAGCGGATCCAAAGTAGGTTGCAAACAACGTTATATTGTCGACCAAAAGTCACTCGACATAGATTGAAAGCAGTCGATGTCGATCAGGGCCATCAATCTCTTTTTTTAGCAACTCAGCAGCAGGTTTCAGAAGCCCTCGATGTCGATCAGAAGACCTCGACATCGAGTGCAACCAGCACAACACAGAAATAACAAACCAAAAGCAACCGATGTCGACTAAGGCTAGTCGATGTGAGTAAGCAGAACAGTCGATCCACTAAAAAAACTGTCGATTGATTGGGGCAATCGATATTGACTAAAGGCAGTCGATATCGAGATCTTAAACAGAGAAAACAAAAATGTCAACAAGGGTTGCCGAAGGATAAAATGATGGAAAAGATGCAATGGTCTGGAAAAGTAAGGGTTTTTGTTTCACACACATGAAATGCTCAAGTAAGAGATGTAAAATAATATGAGAAAAGATCTTCGAAAGCCAGGGTTTACCATGACAACAACCATGTAATCACAATTAACAAACCATCAAAGAAGCATGCTTTATCGATAAAGGAAAAGAATTTCATCAAATCCAACAACTTAGATCAATAAATCTTGCAATAAATTAACCTAGTTGACGTCTACTTTTTCATAAATAGAGTTTATAAACTTTTGAATAGGAACCCTAATTACTACCCAACTTTTGCAACATGAGTTCTTCAAATTCGCATCCAAAAGTTATGCACAAGGTAAAATAAGATAAAACAACAACTTCTTCAACAATTCATCAATCACACAAACCTGGCTATTGCCGAGCTCATCCCGACCCTAGAAGAAAAGCGACTACTCGCTCATGGTAGAAGAAAGCATGATTGAAATAAGAAAGAAACTAACTTGCATTGAAAATAAAACCTTCAAAGTCTTCACAATTGTAGCGCCTAACTCTCGCAAGAACGCCAAAACTCTAAAGCTTCAAAACCCTAAAACTCTCTATTGCTCTTGTTTATAGTTGTGTATTGGAATGAATATAAAACCAACCCTAGGGAAAACTAAGGCCGTGTTTGTTAGTAGGTGGAGGTTATGGGGTTGGAGATTATGGAGTTGGAGGTTGTGGAGTTGGAGGTGTGGAAGATGGAGTTTATTTTTTAAAAAAAACTTGATTGAGTGTTTGGTGATTGTAAGGTTTGTAAATGGGTTTTGAGATGAAAATGTCTAAAAATACCCCTACCCCTACCCCTTCCCCTTTCTTATAGAATTGAGTTCCAAGGGCAAAAAAAAAAATAACACAACAAAATAACCTCCCAAAGCTTGCACCCCCCCCCCCCCCCAGCTTTTTTTTGGGCAAATTTAACCCCTCAAAACCTCCACCTTAAACTCCATCTTAAAACACAAACCTTTTGCCAAACACATAGAGTTGTAGGTTTTTTTAACCTCCAACCCCTCCCAAAAAACCTCTTACCAAACACACTCTAAATCCTATCTAAACTAGAAGATAAAAACCTCTATCTAAAACTTTATCTAAATATAAACATCCCTTGGGTAAATAGAAAATTACTCACAAGGAAAGAGTTTATCTATAGTGGAAAAAAGATATGAGGAAATCGTGGCAAGATAATCCTCCTCAGATCCGGATCTCTCATACTGCTTCTACTGTGCAAAAATATTCAGTCGACGTCGACCGGAGTAGTCGATGTCGAGTGCTCTTCTTGGCAAGTCGATATCGAGTAGTGGTCGTCGTAAGGGAAAAATGTCGACCACTCTTGTTGCAATTCCAGTAGCTTGCCTTTCCAATACTTAGAATTTTTCTTCATACTTTGCAGTCGATGTCGAGAGCCTCCAGTCGATGTCGAGTGCTCTTTGACGGTTGTCATCTTCTTGGCTTGGCTTCAATTCAGGTCCAATTTTCGCAAAATCAAACCAAAACTTGTGTAGACCTTTATATCTTGCAAATAACCATATTTTACACAAATTCATAGCCTTCCCAACCCAGAATGTAAACAAATGACAGAAATTGGAAGTAAAAGCAGGCATAAAACATGGTCAAATAAGCAGACATTAAGGTAGGAGGAAAAGATATGGGAAACGTTTAAAATGACTTCAAATCGGTGGCGATGAGACCGGCAACACACCCACGAAGACGGTGATGATAACGACAACAGGGAGGGAGGCAAACCACCGCCGGCGCACACATACACCAGGGAGAATACACATGGAAGTGAAAGCGAGGAATCAAAAGTTGAGATTGGCTAAGGAAGCCAAGAATTGCCAATAGGGGTGGAATTATTTGGAGATGCACAATCCAATTTTGGACATAGTACCAATTTCTTGGTGATTTACAATGAGGGAAGACAAGGGTTGAGGTGGTCTTAATTTAGATCCTCTTTAACATTGTGTTACACTTAATTATTTCGGGTATAAAGTTATATTAAAATTTTTAAAAATTATATTTATACTCTATACACTTATATTAAAATGTCTATAAAATTTTATTATTAAAATATTTTTTTTTAAAAATATAAATATTTTTTCTAAAATAACCAATATTTTAATTATCCATAATTTTTAATAGTAATTTTACGTAATAAAATTTTATAAATATGTTAATATAAGTGTATAGAGTATAAATATAGTTTTTATAAATTTTTTAATGGGAATTTATACTCATAAATAATTAAGTCTAACACCGAGTGCAACACTAAGTGTTATAGGAGATCCGAACTGCCTCTCCCATGGTTGAAAGTTGATACCGTGAACGGGCTTCTCAAAAGAGAGTTTCTCTCATGGGTTTCTCAAAAGGTTCTCAAAACACAATTTTCATTAATTGGATTCATCATCAACAATCTTTGTTAAACCAATAGGAAAGCAAAAACTAAATTCAGTGACACATTCAACTACAGCCAGCCAGTGAGCTACGCTATTAGCACCCCTTCTCATGCAGGACCACCGGCATTCCTCAAATTCTAATGTTGCCACTCGGATTCCTTGTAGCACATACCCCAATTCACCCCACATTGTCGAGCCCCTCCTAAGCTTGTTAAACGGCGACAAGCAATCCCCTTCCACAATCACGTGAGTGACCCACTGAATTTATTCAATTATAGCTTTTCAGGGCATCACCCACTAAATTTGAAGTTACAGAAGGACGTTCATCATTGCCAGTCAATATCGAAAATAGGATTTGTGCATGTGGCGAATGGCAAATTCGTGGCATTCCTTGTAGGCATGCAGTGAGGGCAATACTGGAAATGAGAGGACATCCGGAGCATTATGTGTATGCCTGGTATTCCGTACGATTGTATAAGAGAACCTATTCGGTTAATTACAAGGCAGTTATGGATAAGGAACAGTTGCCTACATTTGATCTTCCTAGAATCGGTCCACCAAGCATGAAAAGGGGAGTCGGAAGACCTCCAAGAACTCGGAGGAGGCACGAAGGTTAACAAGAGTCGGGAAAGAGGTCTCGCATCGTGGCTTGTGGAAGATGCAAGGCGTTTGGGCATAATAGGAAGACTTGTAAGGGTGGACCAACAACAAAAGAGCTTAGGGAACAAGGTATCCGAGTAGAGTGTCGATAAAAGGAGAGGAAAATCAGCTCATCAATTGCTCAAGACGCGGGTGTTATGTCCTCAGCCCCATGGTTGCCCGAAAGTCAATAGCTTAGGCTTGTATTAGTGTCCAAGACAACTTTAGCATTATAAGCCTATTTAGTAATGCATTTTTGGAACAAATTATCATGCGCTTTTTGGTACAAAATAGTTGGGCAGTAATAGAATGGCTATGGGCATCAAAACCTCAATTATATCATGTATTAAGTTAGTACTTTGAAGCTGAATTCATAAACAATCAACCTCTAATTATCATGCGCTTTTTGTATGATCTATATGGCCTTATGACAGCAAACAATAAACCAAGTTATGACAGCCCAAGGTTTATTGTTGTTGCTATTTTTTTGGTTCTAAACAACCCTTATGACAACAAACGATCAACCAAGTTTTGACAACCCAATGTTTATGGTTGTTGTTGTTGTTTTTTTGTTCTAAACAACCCTTATGACAACAAAGAGTCAATCACGTTATGACAACCCAAGGTTTATTGTTATTGCTGTTTTTATTGGTTCTAAACAGCCTTTATGACAACAAACGATCAACCAAATTATGACATCCCAAGGTTTATTGTTATTGTTGTTTTTTTGTTCTAACAACCCTTATGACAGCAAATCTTCAATGAAGTTATGACAACCCCAATTGACAGCAAAAAATCACACCTACAAATCGAAACAACCCTTATGACCCAAAACAGACCCAAAACAGCTCCAATTGACAGCAAATAGCACTTTTGAATAACAACTTTTATTTACTTCAATTTAAACATATGCTTACAACCAAACACAATATCTTCAATGACATTTTACACATGAAAACTTACTCTAAATCAGTCTCAACTAAAAATAGAAAATTTTTAGTACAAATGCAAGTGCCACAACACCAAAGATAATCCTCCATATGTGAATGCCACCGCTCAATGCCCTCTCTTTCTTATCTTGAAGCCTTCAGATCTCACTCTTATATATATGCTTGGATGATATCCTCTTTCACGTCTAATGCATTCTTCACTTGAATTATCTCATCCTTTAACATTGGGATTAATTGCCTTGCCGGAGCACATAATGGAGGGTCAAACCATTCCCACACTCGACAAACTCCCGACTGCATTGTAATAAAAACAGATTACATACCTTGTAATAGAAGAAAAAACAGTTGCATTGAATCATAACTCATAAGAACAAGTAGTCGCCTTGATATTGAGGCAACCCGTTAATCTTTTGCCACCTGCTTATGAAAACCATATCTAACTTGTAGCATTCAAAGAAAATCTTGTTCATGGTTTACTCGGCTTTTAACAATAACAAGCCAATTTGATGAAGTTTTAAAGTGACAAGAAATAAGAATCAGAGTCAAATTATTAGCAAATTAAAACTAGTAAATCAAAATGGGCTATCCAATGGCTCAAAAGCCTCTAACTGAAAGAAACTTTGGAAAGAGCTTACAAATTCTCTGCATTCACATTATAATTGCAGAAAAAAATCAAGAATGGAACATTAAAAAACATATTACATACCTTGTAATTCTTACATCTCAGAAATCTTCTTCCTGGATTTCCATCTATCATGGAAGTGAAATATTCACACTCAACTCCACATTCACATATTATTAGTCTAGAATTCTTTGCTACAGCATTCCACTTCCTCACGAAGAAACATGAATTTAAGCCCCCTTTCATCTTCACCTTTGACAATTTAAGCAAAAAACTACTGCTTAGAAAGATTTCCCTAAAAATTTCAGCAATTGAAAACCCTAATTTCTAACAAACATACCATTGGATTGCCACTACTGCCAGATCCTTGTGAATCAACCATAGACGAACAAACATCGTTCATACATGATTTTGAATTGTAATTGCGGATTCCCTCTCTGATTTCGTCAAGTTCTCCAATCACCTTCGTAGTCTAAGCTTCGTACAGAGAGAGAGCCTGGGAGGTGGTAGAGTTGGGAGGTGGTGCACTGGCTTCCTCGACCTCTCTTCTTGCTCTCTCTCAATCTCTTAATCCTTTTCTTGGTCTCTCTCGATCTCTCGATCCTTGATTCACTTTTCTCTCTTCTCTGAATTGTTCTTCGCTCTTCTCTGTATTTCTTTCTTTCTTTCTTTCTTTTATTTTCTTTTATTTTTAATGAAAATGTTAACCTATCTAACAGAGGGGCATATGGAGAAATTTTATAAAACCTTAGGGGTATTTAACGAAATATCCCAAAGTTTTGTATACCTCGCGAATTAAGCTGTACCACAGGGGCACCACGCAAAAATTTCGTTTTTTAAGTGTGATTCCAACACGAAACACTCAAACTTGGCCAGAATTTCAATACTGTAGAATTTAGAACCACGTTATGTTATGTAAATTCAAAACTGTACAATTTTACCAAAAACTACAATTACGGGACTCCATTTACTAATAATAGCAAAGTCCGTTATTTTTTGGACCAATACCAAAGTCCGTTAAAGTTAATTAACGTTGCACCCCTCTTTCCTCAAATCCACATCCTTCCCCTCTCTCCTCTCATTAATGGAGATGCTGATGTAGATATCGTTGTCTCAATGTTCCTCCTCTCTCTAACCACCTCCCACACCAGTGAACAAACGAACATCTCACCTTTCAAACCCCAACTACTTTAAAAAACATGAAAATTATAACGGTGAGTTAGCAACCATTAAAGGGGATGCCTCATCACAAGAAAAACTAGGCCATAATAGAGCTATTGTCATCTCGAATGATGAAACTAGCTTTTGTATGCTCTAATTGGATATTTTTAGGCTAAATTACAGAAAACCACCCCTTAAATATTGGACTTTTCATTTAACCATCCATTAAATTGGAAATTACAGTAAACCACCCACTATATAGGTCCCGTCATCAATTCACCACCCATTCGCTTATGTCGTCTGCTCACCGTTACTTGGATGCAAAAAGACGAACTTGTCCCTATCTTCTCCCTTATGTGTATAAACCTAAACCTCGTGTGTTCATATCCCATGAAAACCAGTTGAATCTGTCAAGTGAAATCAAGTGATTTATCAAGTGAAATCAGACATTCAACGTAATTTATCAACTCAAAAACTTGATTTTGTAGTTCTTTTTGAAGTTTGAGCGGGTTAAAAAGTATTTTAGGGTTTTGATTTTGTACCATGGTTGTTTATACCATTCAATTTTGGGTATTTAGGGTTTCGATTATGGGCGTTTAGGGTTCGATTTTGGTCATTTAGGGTGCATATGGTTTCTGATTACACACTAATTGATTTTTTTACTTGATTTTTTTGACACGGTAATGGAAGTTAGGAAAAAAATTCCAGTCGATGGACTTGTCTTATGAAGCAAGTAGAAAAGGTAATTGAGGTATTCAAATGTGCACATTCATTAGAAGATGGACTGTTGCAACAAAAAACAATAGGTTGATACGATGCAAATGTGGAGTTCAATGTTTGTACTATACTTCTATGATAGATGAGAATCCCAGTAGAAGATTCATAAGATGTGGCAATCATAAGGTACGTGAGTCTCAATATCTTTTATGGGTTTCTGCAGGTACATGGATTTTAAATGTTGTATTTTTCTTATGTGATTTTAGGTAGGAGGATGTGGATATTGGGAATGGTATGATCCGTTATTGTGCACTACAATACATCAAAGCCATTTATTCCTTTCATAAGAGAAGAGGTACTGTGATTGATGAATACATTAGAGGTTAAGGAGACTATTCTTACAACATACGAGAATGAGATTAGAAGGCTTCGAGAAGAGGTCTTACAACTAAAAAGTGTTCAATCACAGGATGTCGATGCAAGAGGATCATGCCTAGCTGTCCTTAAAGTCATGCGTGTTGTCAGATTCATTTTATGGGTGATGGGGTTTGGTGTAAAATATTTGTACTGATTAGAATTAGGGGATTAATGTGGTTTTATCTATGAAAGATGAAGTTATTAGAATTTAGGGGATTACTGTGTGATTGTATCTATGACAGATGGGGTTTGGGGGCAAGTGTTGTACTAATTAGAATTATGGGATTAATGCAGTTCTATTTTGAAGAGATGTAACAAGTATATTCTATGAAAGATGGGGTTTGAGGCAAGTGGTGTACATATGATTCATGCAAATTGTAGTAGGGCATTCAAATGAAGCATCAACGGGAAAGCTAAAACAATATGTCAAGAGGAAGATAAAGCAATCTGTCAGGGAAAGCTAAATCAACTTAGATATATAGTGTTGCACCCGTTGGCAGGCTGTTTAAATACAAAAATACACTTGGATAGTTAACCAAGGCTTAACCATAAGTTTATCCAACAAGTGCCAAAACAAATCTTGCATTAGGTTCAAAGTGCTACATTTGATCAAAATACATAACACCCAATATTTGTCTTTAGTCTATGGTTGCCAAGGAGCTTGAACGCCTAGGTATGTCTTAGGCATGCCAATGGACTTGTTTTTTCTTCCAAGGACATTCTCTAGCTGAGACTGAGATGAGAAGATGCGAGTTGTATGTGGAGCAGTTGGAAAATACTTGGCAGTTGCGCTTGTCCCAATGGTCGAGCTTGTCCTAGAGTGTGCTTGTTCACATGACTGCGGAGTAACCGAGACTTGCATTGGGCTAATGCTTTCTAAGTTAGAGTGAGAACCCCCTTGTTGCTCCTATAAAAAGTAAAGGATCAAAATATTTTACTCAACAATTAAAACATCATGAGTTAATAAACATATATACCTTACGAGTTACTCTTCTTAATGAACTCCCAACATTGACAACATTGGGATTCTTTGGTCGACCACCTTTGTTACGAGCCGGAGGAGGGGGTTGTGATGCTTTGGCTGGATTAGTGCATTTGGTCTTGTAATGCCCTTCCACACCACAGCTTGAGCACTTATTCCCCCCAATTCTATGCCTTTTTTTGCTTAGTTTTTTCATCCTTCGCCTTCTTCTCTAACTCTGGACTTCCTAGGCCTTCCTGGTTGAACTACAAGCTTTGGTGGATTTGGGGGTGGCATGTTGCTCTTCTTCCACTGATTTTCACTTGGCATCGGTTCTATGTTGATATTGTATGCCTTCATGTACATGTCTTTGGTGTAATATTCATGAACAAATTCATTTGGCTTCAGCCTCCTCATCATGATACAAGCCATAGCATGGGGACAAGGAATATCAGTGATGTCTCATTTGTAGCAACCACAACTCATTTGTTGTAAATCCACAACACATGTTTTTCCAACTTGGCTAACCTCAAATCTATCACCTCCTCCCCATATAGCTCTACATGATGCCAAACTCTCCATTTTCGCCTTCTTTAGTTTTTTTCAGCTCTTGGAGCCAGATTGGCCATTGTTGTAGATTTGCTCATTCTTTCTCTCTCTTTACAACAACTCTTTTCATTAGTTGCTTCTTAATCCACTCACACATGCTGAGTATGGGTTTGTCCCTAGCTTTCAAAATGTAGCTATTGAATGTTTCACAAACATTATTAAGTTGCATATCTGACCTGGAAGTATGCTTGAAGCCATGTTGTGACCAAGTACTTGGATTCGCCTGAGTTAAATACTCGTGTGCACCTTCATCCAAATTTTTTATGTAGTCCATTGCCTTATCAAAATCAGGCTTGTTTGAAGCTCTTGCAGCAGCCCATAAGGCATCTTTGAATCCTTGTCTTGGCCACCTCACTTGAAGTTATTGTATAAGTGTCTCACACAAACTCTAGTCTCTGCCATAGGGACAATCAAACTCAAATCTTGTTGCAAACCCTACACGAAAATATAATATTATAACAAGCCTGAATCAACTTTTTTCAATGAAAAACTGATAATGCATATTTCATATAGGCATTCTAGGCGGTTTTAATGTAGTTTTAGGGTGCATTAGATCATGTTTTATAGTTAATTTGCATTCTTGATAATTTGGTATTCGAAGTTCGAAATCTACTGTTTTTAGTGCTTATTTGTAGATTATAAGATCCGAGCTCGAAAGGTGGGGAAATCATGAGCGAATTGGGAAGCTAAAGAGCACAAAAACAAGAGCGGAAACGAAGAAAGTGGATAAACCTCATCTTTAAGCTTCTAATCACTTTGAATTAGCTTCTGAGGTCTTCATGAGAGTTGGATTCCTTGAAAATAGCTTTCCAACGCATATTCATATGCGTCAATCGGACGGACGATGACTCGAGAAAGGGCATTACAAGTTCAGTATGTCGAAGCTCTCACCACTAGAAGAATAGCGCCCGCCGCTAAAATGCGGCGCCCGCCGGTTTCGCGGGTTCACAAAGTCCGAGTTTTGTTGACTTATTTTATTTTAGGAAACATTTATATTATTCATCTAGGGTTTTCTTAGGCTGATTTTAAGCCTTTAAAGACTATTCTTATTAGTATTAATTCAATAGACAACTATGGAGAGAAGAATGGAGGTTTTCTACATCGGTATGGTTCAGTGAACCTCTTTAGTTTCGTCCACAATTCAGAGACATGGTTGCCTGATTTATGAGGTTTGAATTCTATGTTATTCCAATGATTAATTCATTACCCTTGTGCTAATTTTGTGTTGTTGATTCTATTTTGATTCGCTACTGATAACTCCACTCCCTTGATGAAAATAGGAATAAGTTTCAAAGGCCTTGACAGTCTGTTTGTGTCAAAGGTCTTGAAGCTTTAACAGTATTGATGAAGCACAAAACCTGTTCTATATGATATTATGTTCGAATATTATTTTATGTTATTATATGCTTCCATTATATTATTATATATACACTAACCTTTCAGGAAGTATTTTCGAATATTATTTCCTTCCTTATGTTGTAAATTGAGAAGATTCAAATCGGAAGATCATGGCCTCCGAAAGTTTCCAAAGATAGATGATCCAGCTCAAGCCATGATCCTCTCTAGCCGTTGGTGAAGATCCTTAGGCGCCGATTTGTTTCAATAAAAAGAAAAGGAAGAAGAAGACAGCGACACACCTGTTGAACACAAGCTTTCATACACTCAAGCCTTCAAGCGAGATCTGTCTTCTTCGTGTGCTCTCTGCTAGTCCTTAAGAGTTTGTTATTTCATATCAAAGCATTTGAGAGTTACACTGTGAGCTTATAGGATATATTTCGAGAGAGTGTTATACTCAAGAGTTTGTAACTCGGGAAGTAGACACTAGGCGATTGATTCACTAAGTGTAAGAGGATTGTACTAGATAGCATAGAGAGGTGGGGCTCTTCTAGATTGGTCTAGGACTCCAAGGGAACGTGAGTTGACTAGATTGCAATTGTATAGGAGAGAGGCTTCTCGGTGAGCTACTAGGATCCTAAGTCTTGTGAATCAATAAAAGCCGGTTGAATCCTAGGGTTGTGGAAGAACCCTAGGCGGGGACGTAGGCCAAGTTCGTGCCGAACCTCGTAAACAATTCATCGAGTCCTTTACTTATTGCTTTACCTTATTTCCGCACTTGGTTCGATTGTTTAACTTTGTGATTCAGGTTTTCAGAGAAAAGACTAAGTCTAATCTCAAAGGATTTTGCACGAGCTTCAAAAGTCTTGAGAATCTGCGAAAAACCGGCATACTCTATTCAACCCCCCTTCTAGAGTATTTCTATATTACTTTGTTTTACATTATCGAACCTTCAATTGGTATCAGAGCTTTACTCACTGCTTTTGATCTAACAATCTTGTGAGTTTTCGATCATGTCTGGTGAAGCAAGCGGAGGATTTGCACAGGGAAGGTCTACCAGCAGACCACCACTCTTTGTGGGAAACAACTTTGTCCACTGGAGATCATTGATGAAGATGTTCATCATAGACCAAGATCTGGAACTTTGGAACATTATAGAGAATGGGCCAAAGATTCCAGAGAAAGACGGACCAAATGGAACCAAAGTCGCAAAGAAGGAGTCTGAATACATCCAAGCGGATCTTGAACTCGTCTTCAAAAAGTACAGGGCTATTAACTTACTTTATTGTGGTCTTAGCACTGATGAGTTTAGCCGTATTTCATCTTGTAGGTCAGCTAAAGAGATTTGGGACAAGCTGGTCGTCACCTATGAGGGAACCAGCCAAGTGAAGGACACCAAGATCAGCATCTTCCTTCGAAAGTATGAACTTTTCAAGATGAAGCCTGATGAGTCTATCAAGGTCATGTTCACACGATTCACAGAAATCACCAACAACCTTGACTCTCTCGGCAAGAGCTTTACAAACGTTGAGAAAGTAAAGAAGATATTGAGGTGTCTCCCAAAAGAAAAGCGGGGTCCTAAAGTAACAGCTATAGAGGAAGCCCAAGACCTCACTACTCTGCCTCTTGACGACCTGCTTGGGAAACTGATCACGCATGAGATGATCCTTAATGAAGACGATGGAGAACTTCCAGCAAGCACTAAGAATTTGGCGCTCAAATCTAAGAAGGATGACAACAAAGATGAATCTGATTCCGAAGATGAGGATGACGATGAGGATGATCCTTTTGCTCTTATCACAAGAGGCCTTGCTCGAATCCTCAAAATGAAGAAACAATTCAACAACAAGGATGGATCAGAGTCTTCTAAATTCTGAGGTAAGTCTCAATACAACAAAAATGATAAGAAGACTAAACCGTTGTCTTGTTTTGAATGTGGTGAAACAGATCATCTTGTGAAAGACTGCCCTCAAAAGACGAAGAGCCAGTCCAAGAAGGGTGATAGATGGAAAAAGAAAGCCATGGTGGCAACTTGGAGCGATTCTGACTCCGACTCCGACGATGAGAAGGCCAATGTCTGTCTTATGGCATCAGGAGATGAATCTCACGATGAGAAGCTTGAGGTAACCGTAAGAGAACTTATGGCAAGTCCAAAAGAGGTATTATCGGAATTCCTTTCTAATATGATTGCCAATGAAGAGAAACTTATTGCCCAAACTAACACTCTTATTAAGAGAACTGTGGACCAGGAAAGAACTATTGAGGATCTGTCTATGAGGGTCAAAAGTCTTGAAGCTTCTTATTCAGGTCTTGACATTAAAGTCAAGACTCTTGACTCAGAGAAATCTGAACTCAAGCAAGATCTCTCGTCTCTGAGAAGTGAACATCATGACTTAGAGAACGAGAAGATCTCCCTGAATAATAAGATTCAAGACCAACAGATATCCCTCAAAAGTTTTACCAAATCCAAAGGCACTCTTGATAGGATGTTGGGTGAGCAACAAAGTTCTCTAAACAAAAGTGGTATTGGTTACAATCCAAGGTTTTTAAAGAAGCAGCACATTACCACCTTTGTAAAGGCAAAAGGAAGCAGAACCTCTCCTATATGTCACAATTGTGCTCGAAAGGGACATGTAAAAGAGACCTGCCCCTATAGAAGAAAGGATCCATATATCATTCGCAATACATTCCCTGTTTATTTAAGAAAAGAACGGATAACACAAGTTTGGGTCCCAAAAGGCACTATTTTACCAAATATGGTTTATCCCAATAATGGATCCAAATTTGCTTATTGGTCTAGCCACAAAGGTTGATGTTTGTTTTGCAGGAGATCACCAAGGTGAAGGAGCAAAAATGGATTATTGATAGTGGATGCTCGAGGCATATGAGTGGGAAGAGTTCTCTCTTTCATGATCTAAAGGAGCAATCCACAGGAACAATCACTCTTGGTGACAAAGGAAAGTGTGACATCGTTGGTATTGGTAGCGTTGGGAGTGATTCCAACCATAGTATTAAAAATGTCTATCTTGTGAATGGTTTAAAGTATAATTTGCTTAGTGTTTCTCAATTATGTGATAGTGGCAATAATGTCAGATTTAACAAGAAAAGATGTCTAGTGTGCAAAGAAGATACAGGTGAAGTTATACTAACTGCATATCGTTACAACAATATATACGCTGTGAATGCTGATCAAGTGGCACAAGGAAGCTTAACCTGTCTAAAAGCTTTGACGGACGATCCAAAGCTCTGGCACAGGAGACTCGGTCATGTGAGTCCACATACACTACAGAAGCTTGTGTCCAAAGGGCTTGTAAGAGGACTACCTGAGATGGACTTCAAAGGTATTGATATGTGCAATGCATGCACACGAGGTAAATAAACACGTAGCTCTTTCAAACCCAAAAAGATTGTAAGTTCTTCTAGACCCCTTGAACTTTTACATATGGATTTATGTGGTCCTATGCGAGTCAATTAAATCTCCCAATGGTAAAAAGTACATGCTTGTTGTTGTTGATGATTTTTCTAGATATACTTGGGTTGCATTTTTAAAAGAAAAATCAGAGGCCTTATTTGAGTTTTCAAAAGTTTGTAAGGAGTTGCAAACTTTAAGAAACGAGCCCATAGTGTCAATTCGAAGTGATCATGGTAGGGAGTTTGATCAACTTCAGTTTGATTTGTTTTGTGCTAAATATGGTATCTCCCATAACTTTTCTGCTCCTAGGACACCTCAACAAAATGGGGTTGTGGAACGAAAGAACCGCACCCTAGAGGATATGGCCAGGACTATGCTTTTAGAAAATGCATTACCTAAAACCTATTGGGTTGAAGCTGTTAACACAGCTAACTATATTTTGAATCGTTGTCTTATTCGTTCCATCTTAAAGAAAACTCCTTATGAACTTTTCAAAGGCCGCAAACCATTTATATCTTATTTTAAACCCTTTGGCCGTACTTGCTTTGTTCATAACAATGGAAAAGATAACCTTGGGAAATTTGATGCGCGTAGTGATGAAGGTATATTTCTTGGCTACTTCACAAGTAGCAAAGCTTATAGAATCTTCAATAAAAGGACCCAGTTAGTTGAAGAAAGTATACATGTTATATTTGATGAATGCAATGACAGTTCTTTGAGTGAAAGTGTTGCAGATATAGATCTTAACATCCATGCGGAGAACGAGGAAGGTGATGATGCTGCTACCAAGGACACAAAGAAGAGGAACATGCAGGAACAGATTCTCAACACTGAAGAATTGGCCCAAGGTGTTGAAGATTCATCCAAAGCCCTTGGTGTCCAATCCAACAGTGTTGAAATGTCAGAAACTGCTGAAACTGAACCTAACAGGACTATGAAGTCAGATGTACTACAAATCAATCCTGCTGAACCCAAGAAGGTAGATGAGGCCCTTCAAGAGCCAGATTGGATCATTGCTATGCAAAGTGAGCTTAACGAATTTGAAAGGAACAAAGTCTGGACCTTGAAGCCTAGGCCAAAGCATTAATCAGTCATTGGCACACGATGGGTATTTCGAAACAAGCTAGATGAGAATGGTAAGATCGTGAGGAACAAGGCAAGGCTTGTTGCTCAAGGCTACAATCAAGAGGAAGGTATTGACTACGAGGAGACCTTTGCTCCCGTAGCCAGGCTTGAAGCCATTCGTATATTATTAGCATTTGCATCTTTTATGAGCATAAAGCTATATCAAATGGATGTCAAGTGTGCTTTTCTCAATGGTTTCTTAGAAGAAGAAGTTTATGTGGCTCAACCCCCAGGTTTTGAAAGTTTGGAATTTCCTAATCATGTTTATAAACTTGACAAAGCGCTTTATGGTTTGAAACAAGCCCTAAGAGCTTGGTATTAGCGCTTGTCAAAATATCTTTTAGAAAATGAATTTAAAAGGGGGTTGATCGACAAGACTCTTTTTATCAAGACCAAAGGAAAGGACATTTTGGTTATTCAAATTTATGTTGATGATATATTATTTGGTGCTACTAACACATCTTTGTGCAAGGAATTTTCTGACATCATGTGCAGCGAATTTGAGATGAGCTTGATGGGTGAACTCAACTTCTTTTTGGGATTACAAGTTCATCAATCCAAGAAAGGGATCTTTGTCAACCAAAGCAAGTACACTAAGGATCTCTTGAAGAAGTTCAAGATGGATCAATCCAAAGCAGCCAAGACTCCCATGAGCTCAACATTATCCCTAGATCAAGACAAGACTGGGAAGAGTGTCAATCAAAAGGAGTATCGGGGAATGATTGGATCTTTACTATATCTTACAGCTAGTAGACCTGACATCATGTTTAGTGTTTGCATGTGTGCTAGGTTTCAAGCTGATCCTAAAGAATCTCACCTCGTGGCTATGAAGAGGATCTTTCGATATCTCAATGGCACTAAGGAGCTTGGACTATGGTACCCAAAGCAAAAGGATTTCACATTAATCGGGTATTCTGATGCAGATTTTGCAGGCTATAAGGTGGATAGGAAGAGCACATCAGTATGTTGCCAATTCTTAGGAGCATCTTTGATCATTTGGCATTCTAAGAAACAAAACTCAGTTGCCCTATCCACTGTAGAAGCCGAATACATAACAGCTGGAGCATGCTGCTCCCAAATCCTTTGGATAGATCAACAAATACGAGATCTTGGCATCAACCTCAAAGGCATTCCCATTAAGTGTGACAATACAAGTGCCATCTTCATTACAAAGAATCCTGTTCAGCATTCAAGGACCAAACATATTGATGTAAGGCATCATTTCATTAGAGACCACGTCGAAAAAGGTGATGTGTCCATTTCCTTTATTTCAACTGATTATCAATGGGCTGACATTTTTACTAAGCCTTTGGTAGAGGACAGGTTCACCTTCATTAGACGAGAGATCGGGATGCTTAACAAGGATGCACTTTCGTAGGGGGAGCTTTCCCTTTACGAAAGATAAATTCTACTCAGTGTCAAGACCCTTGAGTTTTATGTCAAGGTTTGTGAACTGAATGATAGAAAACAGATATCGGATCGTATATATTTGGTTAATATCTTTTTAGATATTTGATCAAGTATTATTTTCATCGAATTTCAAAATAATTTATTTATGTCACATATTTTATCCGTAGAGATATTTTTGGAACAAAATATTTTCGGTTATTTCCCTCCTATTCTAAAATGGTTAAGAGAAGATTTGATTTTTGAATTGAAATATTTTTTAAATTGGCAATGTTATCATTACTTACATTGGAACCCTAAACCCCGTCCCATCACTCAAATCTCTCCTATTTAAAACCCAAACCCCTCTCGATTACCTCATAATCTCAGAACTACCCAAAACTCTTCCAATTCTCCCTCTCCAATCTCTCAAACTATCCTGAAACCCTAGCCGAATACCTCCATGGCTCCCAAATCAAAGAAAGCTTCCACACCCAAAAGACTTGGCGCCACCCCCAAGGGACGCCAGGTCACTGCTACTTCTCCTACACCTGAACCCACTCCTCAAGCCATCGTCCCTGCTGTTGTCCAGAGCACCATCTCTGAGAGCACGACTACAGTAACCAAGGGCTCTAAAAAACGCTCTGCTAAGAAGCCTCTCAGTGCGAAGCAGAAAGGGAAAAAGAAGGTCATCGTTGAGGAGGTGGATGAGGAAGAAGAAGAGGAGGATCTTGATGCTATTCTGGAAAGGGATGCAGCCAAGGAAGCCGAAGAAGAAGCTTTAAGGAAGAAAAAGGTCGAGGAGGAGGCCGAGCTTGCAAGGAAGTTAGTCGAGGAGGAAGCTGAGAGAATCCGGAAGGAAGCCGAGGCGGAGGCTCTCAAGGAGGTTCCTTCTGAAGAGGAGCCTGAGGAAGAGGACGAGGAGCTAGACGAATTCGGAGAGGACGAGGATACCGATGGAGACAATGCTGAAAGGTCCGGTGAGGACTCGGGGTCAGAGGAAGAAGAGGAAGAGGAGCCCGAGCATGCTCCCTCTCCTTCTCCTCCTCCTCCTCCCCCGTCTCCAAAGAAGCGGAAAGCCTCTACAGCCAAGCCTCCTTCTCCCAAGCGCACCAGGAAGGGCTCCCTCAGAAGTCTTGAGGCGCCTGCCAAGAGGTCTGCTCCAACATAGGCTAGAAGGAAGAACGCTGATCCTCCCGCTCTCATTCAGGTAAATCAATCCCTCCCCTCTTCATGGTTTGAAAATGCAGAAATGGCTGGTAAGTGGGTAGATGAGTTTCGAACTCGTAGGATCTGCTGTTCTGATTTTTTAGATATTGCGTTCTTTGAAGCTTTGAATTTACCGTGCATTGCTATTCTTAAAAAATCCCCAGCCTGGACCCTTCTCAATCTTGAAACCGTCTATTATCCCCAACTCACCCGCCTGTTCTATATAAATCTCAAAGCCAAACACACTAACGATGGTTGGTTCTTGGAATCTGTCGTCAAGGGAGTTAGAATCTCTTTCAACTCCTTTGACTTCGCTGATTTCCTTGGCCTTCCTAGCCCTTGTCCACCCTCTCAAGAAAACCCCTTTAAAGAAGACTGAATTACCCTTGCCCGATCCAAATATCTTCTACCCGAGGCATCTACCAACACCTCAAAGCAGCTAACCCACTCATACATTACCCTAGAGGCAAAGATCATATTTAACATCATTGTGCGTTGCCTCTTACCCCGTCTAAACTCCGGCTCTCTCCTGACCGACAATGCCATGATCCTACTTTACCGAATCCTCAATGGCCTTGATCTTGATCTGGCCAACACCATTTTAGGATCCATGGCTCACACTAGAAAAGCCAGGAAAGGAACTCCCCTCCCCTTCGCTACCCTTTTGACCCAAATCTTCAAAGCTTCTGGAATCGATTTTAAAAATGAAGAACAGCAACGTCATATGGGTAAGTTCGACTCCAAGAGCCTTGAAAAGATTGGCATCACTCGGTCCCCCCAAGGGACTTGGAGTCTTGCCTCTCATTCAAAAGCTCTTCCCACTGCCTCAGCCGTTGATGAACGCATGGACAACCTGGAGTTGGGCTTGGAGGAAGTTCGCCTGGATATCAAGGAGCTGCACAAGGAGGTTATGACGGAGATGAGCGGGGTAACCAAGCTGTTGCAAGGTCTGTGGTCGCGGCTCACTGATGATGTTCCGGACGATGAAGCTTAACCCTATCCTACCCTACCCTAACCCCAAATCTGAAACATTGCTGGTTTTTGGAAACTGTTTCAAAACTTTTGGTGACTGTTTTACCTCCTCCCTTTGTTGAAAGACAAAAAGGGGGAGATGATCTGTGGTGGTGTTAGACTTTTCTGTGGTGGTGTTAGACTTTTTAAAACTGTTGCGATTTAAAGGTCTTGGAAGACCTTGGTTTTATTTTCAGTTGGATGGTCTTCTTGCTTTAAAATTTTGATCCAACATTTGTCTAACCCATGCAGGTACTTAGTCCGTTTTTACTTATATTATATATGCTTGACTAAGTTGCAGGGATGCACAGGTTTTGTCTTTCATCAAGGGGGAGATTGATAACTCCACTCCCTTGATGAAAATCGGAATAAGTTTCAAAGGCCTTGACAGTCTGTTTGTGTCAAAGGTCTTGAAGCTTTAACAGTATTGATGAAACACAAAACCTGTACTATATGATATTATGTTCGAATATTATTTTATGTTATTATATGCTTCCATTATATTATTATATATACACTAACCTTTGTTAAGGAGGTAAGTCGAGTACAAATAATAAGATGTAAAGATGTAAATTGACTCCTAGCCTAAGCAAATAATTACAAGACTTCCTCCCGTTGTAGTGGAAGGGTAGTCAGGATCGATCCACGAGGAGGCGTGTCAGCGGGATCCTAGTAGCTTTGGAAATTTCACGTCTGCGTCGACCAGTAGCCTCGATTTCGACCTTGGGCCTCGATGTCGACCTCGGCTGTCGATGTTCTCTGCAACAAAAGACCTGCAAAGACAAAAACAAGTGGTCGATATCGACTGGTGGGGGTCGATATCGATGTCAGTCCACGAAATCGACTGGCTCAGAAGACTGCCAGTCGATACAGAAGGGTCAATTTCGACACAAGGGGTCGATATCGATGCTCAGCAAACTCCGCAGCGATGTTCGTCGTCGACTCAGAAAACTGTCGACGAACTCAGTGGTCGATATCGACGTCTGGGGTCGATATCGATGTCTCCCTGCAGTGGGTTAGTTCTTCGTCGGCAAAGAAAGGCCGAAGGTTTGAGAATGGAGAGAGAAGCAATGAACAAAAATAACAGTGGGTTTTGGTGTGTATAAACTATGTAAAAAGGCAACTTCTAGGATTAGGGTTTACCACAACGTTAACCAATGCATGCGATGAGATAAATAAGACGGACAATTGCGCTATTTCTCCCGAGGGACAAGCTTTCGCCGTACACCAACTCTTAGGATTACTCTTGCAAATAAACCTAATTGTCTCTACCAATTTTATGTTTATAACTCAAGTTGTTAGCATGAATCCCTTTTCTTTCGATTAGGACTAAACATAGAATCGTAGGAGGAGAGATAGACACAACGATATCGACATCAAATACTTACCTCAAGCGCGCATGGCTAACGTCGGGCTCACCCCGACCCTAAGAGCTTTGGGGAACTACTCGCTTCTCATCATGGAACTCATCATTGATTGAAAAGAAGAAACTTGCATTAAACTAAACTTCGAAGCTTTACAACTCAACGTCAACTTTCGCAAACGTCAAACCCTAAAACTTCTCTCTAACTCTAACTCTATTGTCTATTGTCTTTGTCTTGGGTTGTTCTATGATTGGATCCTCTTACAAATCAGCCCCTAGGGCTTTATTTATAGGCTACTAATCCTCGCTATCCAAGGATTGTAACTCCTATCTAAACTATGAACTCTATCCAAACAATTAGGATATGTCTTTTATTTTGATAAAACTTAAATAACTTAAAGGTAAAAGATAAATAAAACATCAGCTGCCATCTATCTTGAAAGTATGAGATAATCCCGTGCCTCCTTGAAGATAAAGTTCCAATCCGCATTCGAAATCGAGTCTATCTTCTGTCGAGATAAGGGGTCGATATCGACACCAGGGGGTCGATATCGAGGTCTCTGTTCCTGCTCGATTTGTTCAGCTCTGGTCGATTTCTATGTTGAGGTCGATATGGGGGTCGATATCGACACTGGAGGTCGATATCTGGGTCTAAGGTCAATATCTGCCTCTTCTCAGCTTCACTTGATGTCTATGTTGAGGTCGATATCTATGTTGAAGGTCGATATCTACACCAGAGGTCGATATCTGGGTCTAGGGTCGATATCTACCTTTGCTCAGCTTCACTTGGCTTCTTCGTTTTGACTCCGTTTTCGCTCGAATTCCTGCATGGTTAGCTCAAAACTTGTGCAGACTCTATTTCTTGCATTTTAGCCCATTCTTACACAAGTTTATATTCTTTTGAACCTTTTCTTTGGAGATCGAATGAAATACGAAGTCAAAAGATGCAATAAACAAAGGTACAAATATGTACATCAAAACACCCCATACTTAGACTTGCTTGTCCTCAAGCAATAACCAAGCAATAACCAACACCTACAACACACCCTTCAAGTCTTCGCCCTTGTCAAAAGCAACATCATAAGCGGTAGCAAAGCAAAGCAAGTGAATTTAACGTCATAGCACATATTTTGGCGATCCATAGGCATATGCAATTTTGATCCAACCTCACAAGGATAATGTGTTTGCACTCAACTCTCATGTGTTTAGGCTATGAAGATCAACTCTCAACTCAATTCCATATACAATCTCATAAACATTGCAATTTATAAAAATCCACTTCGCAACCAATTATGAAAATGCAATAAGAACTATCAGGAGGACTTTCGCTCAATGGAAGACTTCAAAGAAGACTCCATTCGGCGGGGTTGTAATGGGGCTTGGTATGAAATAAAGGGTATGGAATTATTTGGCTATGTGGTGCTTTTATAATTCGGGAATCAAGACTCCTAAATCTCAACACTTGCAATACCCAAACCATAACTCTTCAATGTAAGCTCAATCTCTATAATGCTTTTTTCCCAACTCATCTTTCCATAATATGCTCTCAAAAATATAACACTTGTATGAATAAAGGACTTAAGGATTTTGGCTCATGCACTATATATATATATATATATTTATTTTTTTCGGAAATAATACTAAAGCTATGTGCATTTATATGGTGAGCCAAAAAATCCTTTTACAAAATATGACAAAATGTAAATATGTACCATCCTATAATTTCCTTGCTCAAAACTGGACATTATGCTCTTTTCTTTCCACAAGGCATTAGTCCAACCAATTTAAGTCTCAATTCCCAAATGGGGGTCAGGCTCAATTCGGCTAGGGATAATTTTGTGGAGTTTACAATTCAGGCTCAGGCTAATGTTCGGGCTTCAAGCAGGGATAATGCAGGGTAGGTAAAGAGAGGATAAAAATGGCTTAAAAGATGCCTCCATCATTTAATTCTCGTAAACATAAACATATATATGCATTGGTTTTGAATAACTATCACAACATTTAGAGATACATAGGAAGAGTAAATTCACTCAAGAAAGCGGAGGGATTTTTAATGTTCTCCCTATAGTTCAAAATTCTCACAAGGACAATTTTTGTTGGATTTGCTTTTTAGCCTAGGATCATATGTGCTCAATTTCATCACAAGTTCACAATTTACATAAAAATTTTAAAGACTTAGGCTAAACCATCCAAATATGCCATAGGATTTACACGATCAAGTCAGCTATTGAGTTTTCATCATAGGACATCTAAGTAGGGTTTAAAAACAAACTTAAAAATAAACATGTACTTTTTTTGTATTTTTGACATTTTTCTATTTTTTTGGATTTTCTGACATTTTATAAAAGTAAAACTAAAAATTTAAACATGAATCCAATGCGAAGAAGAAACCAAGTTATGAGCATAAGACATGTTTTTCCCCCACCCCATACTTAAAATATACAGTGTCCTCACTGTATTAAAAAGAAGAACAAGGGTAGAGAGAAACTCACAGCGCAACCTTGCGGATTCAGGTCGATTTCAGGTTGGGTCGATGCCAGAAGTCGATATCTAGGTCAGAGATCGATGTCGACTGCATCTGTCGAAGTCGAGGAAGAAGATGAAGACAAGGGCTGCCTGATTGGGGTCGATATCGAGTATTAGGGTCGATATCGACCTCTCTTTTTCGCTCCTGAGTCCTCGATGTCGACTCCAGGAGGTGGCTTGACCCTGGGGGGTCGATTTCGACAGGCCTGGTCGATTTCGACTACCTCTGCAGAAGCTTCTTTTCTTCTTCGTCGTTCCTTTTGCTTGATAACCTGAAATCTTGGTTAGGAATATAGATAAAGCACGAATTATCTCAGTTTTAAAAGTTCAAAACAGCCAAAAATTAAATCCTAAAAACCCATCTATGAAAAATTTAAAAGTTTTATGTACACGCTCTAGATTTTTGAGTCGCTAGGCCGACTTCTCCGTAAATTCTTCATGACCCTTTTATGTAGGGGCCCTTCGAGCTCGAGCCTTCTCCTGGATCATCTAAGTCCTTTTGGTAGTAGCGAAGTTCAGCGACCAAGGCTTCTTTGATGTTAGGTTCTTCTTTGGGCGCTTTTCTTCTCTTTCTTGACCTAACTTTAGCAATATAGGCAAACCATGGAGCTTTGATCCTCTCTTTAGTAGAATTATCAACAATCTGCTTAATTGATTTATCAATAATGGACAGAGGAGGGTTAGGACTCATACCTGGGCTTACCTGTTTGGGCCCGAAACAGAAATCTTCGGGCTGAGGGGAGGTCGATGTCGACCAAGGAGGGTCGATTTCGAGTGATGTGGTCGATATCGATATGTGAGGGTCGATATCGACCTCTGTGACCCCATACTTAAGCTCCTGGCAGCGATCTGGCATACTCGATTTCGACCAAGAGGGGTCGATTTCGATGGTTTTAGTCGATATCGATTGGTTCCAGTCGATGTTGACCCTGCTTGCTGTTTCCGTCCTTGCCAACAAAAATTTTCTAAGCTTCTCCTTAGCCGGCGAAAGGACTACTTGCTCCAGGTGCTTTGTTTCGCTCATGGTTGGGTTGAAAGAGAATTCTATCACCTCGTTCCCTATAGTAAAGGTTAGTAACCCTCGACGTACATTGATATTGGCATCTGCAGTAGCTAAGAAAGGCCTACCAAGTATAATAGGCACTACAGGATCTTCAGGCATCTCCAATACAATGAAATCAGTAGGCACAAAGAACTTACCTACCTTTACCGGAACGTCATCAACTATACCTGTGGGCCTGACGAATGAGTTGTCAGCCATATAGAGCTTCATGTCCACAGGTTCAAGGGCACCAATGTTCACCTTCTGCCAAATAGAGAGAGGCATGAGACTTACACTTGCCCCTAGGTCACATAGGGCTTTATAGCGATGTTGGCCAAGTCCCACGGTGATTGCAAACTTCCCTGGATCACTCTTCTTCTCAGGGAAGTCCATCTTTGAGCACTCCTCTGCGATCTCTGCCATGGATCTCTTCTTGCTCAGGATGTCTTTGAGGAATCGCACATAGGCGGGCATCTCGCTTAGGGCTTCTGTTAGAGGGATAGTGATGTTGAGTCCTTGAAGTATCTTTATGAAGCGCCTAAACTTGTCTTTGGTGGGATCCTCCAATGCTTTGGAAGGGAATGGCAACGTCTTCTTTGGTGGGGGGCCAAAACGGTGGTCGGAGGGGCCTGCTGGACATCGATGTCGACTGGGATCTGGTCGATATCGACTGGAATGGTCAATTTCGACCTCTGTTGTGGCTCTGATGGCTCTGCAGTGTCACCGACATCGACCAGGGGGTCGACATGGTGGTCGATATCGACCTCTGGGTCGACGTCGACTGGGTCTGTTGCTTTCTCCTCCGTTTCTGTCCGTGGCTTTTGTACTTTGTTGCCACTCCTTAATTGCATGGCTGCGACATGGGCCGTCCCGGATTGCCCCTTAGGATTTGTGGTGGGTTGCCCAGGGAGTGTTCCAGACGGTCTAGGGATTTGTGCCGCCAATTGACCCAGTTGGGTCTCTACGTTCTTCTTCCATATGTCCATCTCCCCAATCCTTATGGTAAGGTGATTGAGTTGAGAATGGATGACATTGTTGGATTGATCATTCTTAGCTTGATTTCGCCTGATTTCATCCAGTACTAGTTGAAGATCATCCTTCTTTTGGTCTCTCTCCGGGTGCCCAGGAGCTCTATAAGGCGGAGGGTCCCTAGGGTTAACCTGGTTCCTTTGTGGTTGATGGAACCTTTGGTCTCCCCAATATTGGTGATTGGGACCCCTCATGTAGCGCGCCTCTTGGTGAGTCTCCGCTAGGTGTACTTGTTTGGCATGTGGGCACTCGATGGTGGTGTGCCGCTGCGATCCGCATTCGATGCAATCTTGGTTCGCTGAAAGGAACCTCACTTGCTTTTGGAGCTTTCTAAGTTGATCTCTGTGGAATTGCTCCTTCACATCCGGATCGATTACATTGGAGGGTTCATATAAGGGCATAGATGGGGCAGGCCTCGACGATGATGGTGTGTCGGAAGCCTCAGGAGTCCCATATGTGTTGTCGAACTCCACCAACCTCTCTATGGTCTCCCAAGCCTCTTGTGGGGCGAGTTCAAGGTAGCCATAGGAGGTGTAGGTGTTGATCCTCTCCTTAGTTGCAGCGTCAAGAGCATTGTATATGATCTCCTGAATTACGTACGGTGGTTGGCCATGCGTCGGGCATGATCGTAGAAGGTCCTTGAACCTTTCCCAAACAGTCGCCAGAGCCTCACCAGGCTTTTGTTTGAAAGCCGTGATTTTCTGTCGGATCAACGCCGTCTTAGAAGGAGGGAAGAACTTGTTGAGGAACGCGTCCTTGACTTCATTCCAGGTGCGGAGCGATCTTGGGGCTAAGCTTTCCAACCACTGCAATGCTTTCCCTGTAAGAGACCAGCGAAAGGCTTTTAGTTGGACACAATCAAGACTTCGTCCATCAGCAATTGTATCACAGAGGTCTAAGAAGGTTGATATATGTGCCATAGGACATTCGTTAGGTTTCCCTTCATATTGATGCCTTCTTATTTCAGTTAAAAAGTTTGGTTTAATTTCAAAATTAGAGGCAGGGATAAGAATTGCCGATTCAGGCACTGTGAGAGCGGGGTGCATATATTGCTTGGCATTCCTAGGGAGGGCATTGATTTGGGCTTCTATTTGCCTTCGGCCTTCCTCCTCCCTATCCGCACGCTCCTTAAGTGCCGCTTCTCTAGTCGTTAGGTCCTCAACCTGCCTCCTTAGTTGCTCAATAAGTTCAGCCTGGTTCGCGTTGTCCGCCATGATTCTTTGAGCTTGGGCCCTTAGATGGAAATAACGCTCAGGGTCGTCTACTCCTTCAAATTCAGGTGGGCGATCAGCGCGTCGCATACACCTGCAAAACCCAACTAGAAAAAGACGTGAGATAGACTACTAGGGCGCGATTGATTGCCTCCCCGGCAACGGCGCCAATTTGTTAAGGATGTAAGTCGAGTACAAATAATGAGATGTAAAGATGTAAATTGACTCCTAGCCTAAGCAAATAATTACAAGACTTCCTCCCGTTGTAGTGGAAGGGTAGTCAGGATCGATCCACGACGAGGCGTGTCAGCGGGATCCTAGTAGCTTTGGAAATTTCACGTCTGCGTCGACCAGTAGCCTCGATTTCGACCTTGGGCCTCGATGTCGACCTCGGTTGTCGATGTTCTCTGCAACAGAAGACCTGCAAAGACAAAAACAAGTGGTCGATATCGACTGGTGGGGGTCGATATCGATGTCAGTCCACGAAATCGACTGGCTCAGAAGACTGCCAGTCGATACAGAAGGGTCAATTTCGACACAAGGGGTCGATGTCGATGCTCAGCAAACTCCGCAGCAATGTTCGTCGTCGACTCAGAAAACTGTCGACGAACTCAGTGGTCGATATCGACGTCTGGGGTCGATATCGATGTCTCCCTGCAGTGGGTTAGTTCTTCGTCGGCAAAGAAAGGCCGAAGGTTTGAGAATGGAGAGAGAAGCAATGAACAGAAATAACAGTGGGTTTTGGTGTGTATAAACTATGTAAAAAGGCAACTCCTAGGATTAGGGTTTACCACAACGTTAACCAATGCATGCGATGAGATAAATAAGACGGACAATTGCGCTATTTCTCCCGAGGGACAAGCTTTCGCCGTACACCAACTCTTAGGATTACTCTTGCAAATAAACCTAATTGTCTCTACCAATTTTATGTTTATAACTCAAGTTGTTAGCATGAATCCCTTTTCTTTCGATTAGGACTAAACATAGAATCGTAGGAGGAGAGATAGACACAACGATATCGACATCAAATACTTACCTCAAGCGCGCATGGCTAACGTCGGGCTCACCCCGACCCTAAGAGCTTTGGGGAACTACTCGCTTCTCATCATGGAACTCATCATTGATTGAAAAGAAGAAACTTGCATTAAACTAAACTTCGAAGCTTTACAACTCAACGTCAACTTTCGCAAACGTCAAACCCTAAAACTTCTCTCTAACTCTAACTCTATTGTCTATTGTCTTTGTCTTGGGTTGTTCTATGATTGGATCCTCTTACAAATCAGCCCCTAGGGCTTTATTTATAGGCTACTAATCCTCGCTATCCAAGGATTGTAACTCCTATCTAAACTATGAACTCTATCCAAACAATTAGGATATGTCTTTTATTTTGATAAAACATAAATAACTTAAAGGTAAAAGATAAATAAAACATCAGCTGCCATCTATCTTGAAAGTATGAGATAATCCCGTGCCTCCTTGAAGATATAGTTCCAATCCGCATTCGAAATCGAGTCTATCTTCTGTTGAGATAAGGGGTCGATATCGACACCAGGGGGTCGATATCGAGGTCTCTGTTCCTGCTCGATTTGTTCAGCTCTGGTCGATTTCTATGTTGAGGTCGATATGGGGGTCGATATCGACACTGGGGGTCGATATCTGGGTCTAAGGTCGATATCTGCCTCTTCTCAGCTTCACTTGATGTCTATGTTGAGGTCGATATCTATGTTGAAGGTCGATATCTACACCAGAGGTCGATATCTGGGTCTAGGGTCGATATCTACCTCTGCTCAGCTTCACTTGGCTTCTTCGTTTTGACTCCGTTTTCGCTCGAATTCCTGCATGGTTAGCTCAAAACTTGTGCAGACTCTATTTCTTGCATTTTAGCCCATTCTTACACAAGTTTATATTCTTTTGAACCTTTTCTTTGTAGATCGAATGAAATACGAAGTCAAAAGATGCAATAAACAAAGGTACAAATATGTACATCAACCTTTCAGGAAGTATTTTCGAATATCATTTCCTTCCTTATGTTGTAAATTGAGAAGATTCAAATCGGAAGATCATGGCCTCCGAAAGTTTCCAAAGATAGAAGATCCAGCTCAAGCCATGATCCTCTCTAGCCGTTGGTGAAGATCCTTAGGCGCCGATTTGTTTCAATAAAAAGAAAAGGAAGAAGAAGACAGCGACACACCTGTTGAACACAAGCTTTCATACACTCAAGCCTTCAAGCGAGATCTGTCTTCTTCGTGTGCTCTCTGCTAGTCCTTAAGAGTCTGTTATTTCATTTCAAAGCATTTGAGAGTTACACTGTGAGCTTATAGGATATATTTCGAGAGAGTGTTATACTCAAGAGTTTGTAACTCGGGAAGTAGACACTAGGCGATTGATTCACTAAGTGTAAGAGGATTGTACTAGATAGCATAGAGAGGTGGGGCTCTTCTAGATTGGTCTAGGACTCCAAGGGAACGTGAGTTGACTAGATTGTAATTGTATAGGAGAGAGGCTTCTCGGTGAGCTACTGGGATCCTAAGTCTTGTGAATCAATAAAAGCCGGTTGAATCCTAGGGTTGTGGAAGAACCCTAGGCGAGGACGTAGGCCAAGTTCGTGCCGAACCTCGTAAACAATTCATCGAGTCCTTTACTTATTGCTTTACCTTATTTCCGCACTTGGTTCGACTGTTTAACTTTGTGATTCAGGTTTTCAGAGAAAAGACTAAGTCTAATCTCAAAGGATTTTGCACGAGCTTCAAAAGTCTTGAGAAACTGCGAAAAACCGGCATACTCTATTCAACCCCCCCTTCTAGAGTATTTCTATATTACTTTGTTTTACATTATCGAACCTTCAGCTACCTTGATAGAATTGCATCATGCTAGGGTTTGAATTGATTCGCGAGAATAATTAGACCTTTTGTAGCAACCACAAGCAAGTGCTTCCGCGAGGAAGATCTTGAATGTGGAAGGTTATGACAGTTTGGGTGACCATTCTGCTTAGAACTTTGAGAATTTGTGCTGTTTGTATGTTAAATCCTGCAGGGTTAGGGTTGCATATGGATGTAAGGGATGGCTATCTCTGCGAGGAGTGACAATCCATTCAAACCAAAGTCGGATTAATCCAAATAATTAGAATAACTAGAAAGAGAGTCAACAATCAATGAACCAACCATTGTTGTGAATTTGTAGGTGAAACTACTTCATCCCTATTGTTATCAATCAATCACCATTGCTACTCTTACTTTATTTGTTTACTTTAATCATCTCAATTACCCTCAATATCATTACTTTTGGTAGCAATTTGAGTATACAGGAAAGGTATTCTCCCTGTGGATCGACATCGAGACTTACTGCTTATACTAACTATAGGTTTGTCTTTGTTAGTTCTTATTATATCATATTTTCTCCATTTGAAATCCTTTCCTCCACATTAGTTTGATTGGCTACTTCCTAAATTGGCTAGCTAGTTTTGGTTGATGTTTCTTTTCTAGTTCGATGGTTTGTTTTATGGTTGCTAGGTTGTTTTTTGTTCGGGGTGGCTATATGCACCCATAGCAGGTGCTATATGCACTCTTTATGAAGGATCTATGATCCGTCTGTTATAAATTTTTTGAAAAATATACGGGTGGATTTAGGATCCGTCCGTTATAAAAAAAAATAAAAAAATTACATAGGACGGATCTAGGATCCGTCCTATGTAAAGTTTAAAAAAAAGAGGGGGAGAGGAGATAGAAAAAGCTGCTTTTGCAGCCTTTTCTTTTACTTGATATTAACATCAAGGGCGGATGGGAGATCCGCCCTTGTTCTCCTTTTTTTTACAAATGTTAAAAGCTGCATGTCCATCTCTCTCTCTCTCTCTCTTTTTTAAAATACAAGATCCGCCCTTTGTAATTTTTTAACTTCTTTTATAACGGATGGATCCTAAATCCGTCCGTGTATTTTTTTTCAAAAATTATAACGGACGGATCATAAATCTGTCATATGGAGTGCATATAGCCCCTGTCTCGGGTGTATACAACACAATTCATTTTTTTTAATCATGACGATAGAAATATCGATTAATTTCATCTCGAGTTATTAGGATGGTTCTTCTTTTCTTTTCTTTTTTTACAATTAAGCCAAATTTAAGGGTATATACTATATAGAATTTGAGAAAGTTATTTTATTGTGGGAATACTATTATCTCAACAAAAATAGATAATTTAAAAGATAAAATTGTAAGGACTCAGAACTTTAAAATATTATTTTCTAAATTATGATTTAACTTCCAATTTCAGTTTCGATTTAAATTTTAAGATTTCCGAAAATTTTGAAAATCTCCGTCCTCGAGCAATTAATTTTAATCTAATTCTTTCGAAGCGAATTCTGGCATACTCTTGATATAGGTTTAAAAACGGATTTTCATTCCGCTTTCTTGTTTCGAGGCTTGAAAATATTTTTCGGACTTCATTATTATTTCGAATTCTAAAATTTATTTTAAATTGGTTCGGGGTAAGGTTGAGAGCCTCCTGCCTTGTCTGAATTCACACAATACACAATCCCCTCTTTACCCTCATTTTCTTAATTCAAAACAATCCCCCAAACACATACCATCCCCAATACTCTCCATTCTCCCTCTCCACTTCCTCTGTTCATCCTTAAACACCGTTCCTTTTGGCCTTGCCCCCACCACAACCAACATCTCCCACCATTTTTATTTCAAGCCTTCACTCCTTCACCTCCACCACACTCAACCCTTGTCCCTCTTCCCTGTTGATCAACAAGAACAAACAAAGACACAACCCCCCTTTTTGTCTCCTCTGTTTCCGAGGCCAAGAGACAACCCACAAAACCCAAGCCTTCCCCTTGTCACTCCGACCAAGCTTGCCACTCCTCCTCTTTCACCTTAGCCAGACGCACCCCGACAGCAGCCTCGGAGTCGCCTTCTTCCCCGCTATGGCTAGTCGATAGGAGCTCTAAGCTTTAACACGATTCCTCCTAGCCTCATTCGACGAACTACAACGCCGCCAGGAAGGAGCCACAACCGTCGAAGCGCCACCCGAGCCTCCGACGACATCCGAGCGTGTTCGACGAGCCTCTGGCAAAGTGTCGAACCCACATACCTACGGTGATCTATGACATGTTGGACCTACTTATTATATTCTTATGTTGCTTTTGGATTCTGCTCTTATCTAGGTAAGTTCTTCGAGACTTACTCCAGTGTTTGGACTCTCATGCCTGGGTGTCATGTAGTAAGTTAGGTGTATGCATCTTGCATTTCATGTAGTGGCATGCTTAGAATTGCACAAATGATTGAGCATACGGATTCTCTGTGAGTTTGGTAGAACGACCGTTAATTGTGAGCCCTAGAGTCTTTGCTAGGGTCATAACACGGCCCAGCTCCATCGGGTTCGTACCTAATCGAGTAATTATGATTATGATATGATAAAGCATGAGAAAAAAGAGATATGAGCATGAGATTGATTCTATATGACATAGATGGATTGCGGCTACGACCAGGTCACCACCTTCGGTGTGTGGTGGTGTGGAGTGATTTTACGATGATATAGATAGACTGCGGCTACAGCCGGGTCTTCAGCTCCGACGTTTGGTGGAGTAGGATTGATAGATGGACCGTGACTGCAGCCAGGTCACCACCTCTGGCGTGTGGTGGAGTAGGAGAGGGATATATCACTTGACATTCTCTGGACCATTTACCGGAACTAACCTATATATATATATATATATATATATATATATATATATATATATATATATATATATTTTATATATAGGTTAGTTCCGGTGTACTCAGCCCTTAACGTGTATCATGTACACAAATCTGGGCCGTTGATTAGTTGAGATGGAGGGTGGAGATTAATTAGCCCATTTGTTTGATTGCCTGCATAGATGATTATTCGGTCGAGTATAAATGATGATGCACTAGTATATGAAGGATTATTCAGTCGTATGAGTCTGTTTAGTAGGTTAGTCATTTTGATTATTCGATGGTTTAACTATATTATTCGATCGTATTGACGGATTATGCGATGGTATTGCTTTATTATTCAGTGGTATAACTTAATTATTTGATGGGGTTACAATTTTATTCGATCGTATATTGACGGATTATGCGATGGTATCGATAGATTTTTCTAATAGCTAGCACCATGAAAACACCCCTAGCTTTTACCTAAAAATTACCATCGCATAATCCGTCAATACGATCGAATAATGACTAACCTACTAAACAGACTCATACGGCTGAATAATCCTTCATATACTAGTGCATAATCATTTATACTCGACTGAATAATCATCTGTGCAGACAATCTAGCACAAATAGGCTAATTAATCTCCACCCTCCATCTCAACTAATCAACGACCCAGATTTGTGTACATGATAAACGTTAAGAGCTGAGTACATATGATCTATCCTCTCTCTCTCTATATATATATATCCTGATAAGCATGACTTGTGTGTTGAAATTTTCACAATCCGTTAGACATCTTTATTCGGGTTTATGATGCATATTAATTATGTGGCCTCAACAATGCCTTGAGACACGCATGCGTGGCTCGACCTTGACTCATTTCCCCATTATTTTTAAGGTATTCGCTCACCCTTTTGCTATGCTGGGTGCTGATTGGCGGGTTTAGCCATGTCGTATTTGGAGTGACTGACTCAACCCTAAACGCTTATTTTTAGGATTTCTTTATTTTGTTTTGACCCGACTCTGTCGTGGCAATTTGTATCCCGTATTTATGTTTGCATGTTGTTTTAGACTTCAATGATTTTACACATGTTAGAAATCAGGGCAAGTAACGGTGTGTATAAACACCAGGTCCCCGATGAACTTTACGCGAATTTAGGATATGGAATCCCTCCTTTTAAAACATTAACCCTTTTGTTTTGAGTCAACCCGTACTTGAATTGCAAGATCCGAACAAAGATATCCATTCCTTCAAAACGTAACCCGAGTTCTTTAAATTGAATCGCTTAAAAAATATGTGTTTTTAGAAATTGAGAGATAAATTAACAAATTACCTCGAATAGTGAATGCAGAATTGCCTTTGAATTCGATCACTAGGTAGATTTCCATAACCCTAAATCATATTAGAGATTTAGGAACAAGAGAGAATCTACAATTTGCAATCTACACACTATGAGAGCGTTGAAGAGGAATGAGACTCTCTCCACGGAGAAAGTTCTAAGTGCATTTCCATCTATTGAGAAGAACAAACAATCTAGGATTGAGATATAAGGAGTGAGATGAATCTTATCCTTATCTCTAGGATTGAGATATAAGGAGTGAGATGAATCTTATCCTTATCTCTTCGCTTATTAGATAAATTAATATATAACAAATATATACTCCCTCTGTTAATTAAAACTTGTCGTTTACTATTCATGCACGCTTTTTTAGAATGATAAAAACTATATGAAATATTAACATTTTTTAAATTTGTTTTTATTAATTCAGAATTAATAGTAACAAGTATGAAATTATTTAAAAAATATGTTAAAAAAGTTAATATTTTATATAGTTTTTAACACCTCAAAAAACGTGCGTGAATAGTAAAACGTCAAGTTTTAATTAACGGAGGGAGTATTATTTATCCTAATCTATATACTACCTTAAATCAGAAGACTTTTCTGACGTGTCATCTTCTCCTTGATTTTAGTTAAGTTAACCAATCCTCTATTTTCTACTTTTTTTTTATTTTTCCCTCTCCTATCTTCCCTTTCCAATTCCTGCCCATCTAAACTCGGCCGCTAGGGTTCCCAACTCCCCGAGCAATCCTAAGGGAACAATCCAAACTCATTCGAAAATCAACCAAAAATCTAATTAAATCGGATGTCATAACTTAATCAATCCAAACTCATTCGAAGATTACCAAAAATCGGATACCAAAACTTATTATTTTTACATACAATTTCATCCATTCATATAATCAAACTATTTTTTTTTCAAGAATCTTATGGACGAAATCTAACACAGCGATTTCATCCATTCATATATTTATTCATATATTTGTTAACATAATTCACTATTTGTATTTTTTTCATTATTTTTAGTTCACCCTTATAAGAGATATTTTATATTTTTTTCCTCGCGTAAGCGCCATGGTGCAAGGATTGTACTAGTATTCATTATTCTGAACACAAAAGAATTAATTCCTGAATTACGAAAATTAGGGTTTTATCTTTTGGGCGCATATTAAATAATGTTTTAATTATATTTAATAATTCTAACAATATTAAAATTATATTATATTTAAATGATTTAGGTTTTGCCAACGGTTTCAAAGTCTTAATGCAATTTGATATAAAAGAATAAAAATATCACTCGGAAAAGTAAAGAAGAATACGTGATGATCTTTGTTGTTGGCTGCCTACTTGAGTTGATGATTTGAATTAGATCCTTTTAACCCAAAGTTACACATAATCCACATCTAAAGTATTTCAAGACAATCCTTCGAATCCAAAGTGCAAAATACACAAAAGCACGAGAGGGGCATCAAATTGATGAAATGAAAGCACTACATATAATACGCCCTAACTTATACACATATATTAATTTCAATCAACAATATCTTGTAAAAATTCTTTCTCTGAGCTAGTTGAGATGATATTTTTAACAAACTCATGGACTACATACACTTTAGGAAAATAGCTAGCAATAAAAACAGAGTAGGCACAACAAGAAATAAAATAAGAGAGAAAAGAGGAAGGAACCAATTAACGAGGAACATAACATAAATGAAAAAGATAAAGTGACACCAATGAGCTAAATATCGATAGCCCGAATATATTTTTCAGTTATGACAAATAACATTCATCCGACACTTCTTTGATCTACATACCCCTGTCTCGTATTAGTGCCATATTTCCAAATCAATGAAGTATAAACTCTCACATTTTCTCTCTAATGCGGGTCACGGACTTACTCCGACTTTGTTCCAAATAACGTCATTTCTAATTCTATCTAGTCTTGTATGTCCACTCATCAAACACAACATTTTCATCTCTACCATTAACATCTTCTACTATTATACCTTAATAATCGGTCAACATTCAGCACCGGCCATACAATAAAGTTAGGCAAATACCCACTTTGTAGAATTTTCTCTTAACCTTCGAATGCACTTCTTGGTCACGGTTTCACAAAGCACACCTAGTGTACTTTTCCATTTTTGTCGTCCCACTTGAATCTGATGCTTGATATCCTTATATATCTCACAATCGTTGTTCTGCATAAAAGAGCTTAGGTATTTAAAACTCTCTCTCCTAGGGATTGGATTTTCCGCAATATAATATCTAGATCCATCCAACTCTCCATATACACTAAAACAAAATTGCATCAACTCAGTCTTAGCCCTACTTAGTTGAAAGCCCTTGGACCCAAGTTCTCTGCTCGATATTTGAAGCTTGCTTGCCAATGTAGTTCTAGAAATATCATATGCAAAAAGTATACACCAAAAATTTCACGCTAAAGTACTGGGCAAGACGTACAATACGTCCATCAATAGGGAGAACAAAAAAGAACTAAGTGTTGACCCTGACTTAGACCCATATGGACCTTATTTTGCATCCCTTTCCGATGTGTATGCACTTGTCAAAATTTCATCGTACATATCTTTGATGATTTTCTAGTAATTCCTTAGAACGACTCTATCCAAATACCTCTCCATGTATAATAGATCTCCTTGGAAACCCTAAAAAGAGAAGGATGAGGTCTGAGAGTGCCTATGTCCCACATTACATATTAATTATTCTAAAAACAATATACTTAATAATTATAATTTTTTTTAAAAAAAAATTCAAAAAAGAAATATGGGTATGGGCCGGGTTGACCCGACGAGTCGACGGATCTCAGGGTTTGACCCTAACCCAAACCCGCTCACCCGTCGACCCGGACCCGACGGGCTAACGACCCCTCTAGAAAAAACCACTAGGTGGATGCTTCAAGATTAACTTTGATGCCTCTAAACTTAACACTAATGTAGTGTTGTCCTTGCATGTCTCATAATTAGGAACCATTTGGGCAAGGTTGTTGCATGTGGAAGTTCACCTTGCGGTTTATGCTCAATTGTTGTTGCTGAGGCATTGGCCCTTTCAATTAGGTCTATGTAGGGCGTTGGAGCTTGGACTAATAAGTCATGATCAAGGGTGATTACCTAACTTTCATCAACAATATCAATGACATTTGGCACCCTCCATAGGTGATCGAGATCCTCGTCTCTCTCCTGCTTCTCATGATGCATGTAGTGCTCACAACCCATGTCTTTAGCGAAGCCAACATTATTGTAGATAGAATCGCATTTCTGGGTCACACATCCAACAAAAGCGGCCTCCTCTTAGATTCTATGTTCTAGAGTCTCATTTGAAGGGGTACTCTTCGTTGACGGTCCAGCAGAGTTTGACCCTATCAAACTCTTTTCTCATTAAAAAAGGGAAAATTATAGAGAATCACCCTTTAAATATGGGTGTTTTCACTTAACCACCCCTTAAATTCAAAATTACAGAAAACCACCATTTAGATGATATTTGTTTACAACTCACCACCCATTCAACTATTTTCGTTACTTTATCGTTAAATATATTATATTTTAATATTTTTAAACTCAAATTGATTGTAAATATATTCAAAATTTGAATTTAAGGGCCCAAATATATTTTAGGGATAATTTTATTTATTTTAAAAAATAATAATCAATAAAGCCTAGAATTATTATCTTAATTTATGTTTGAAAATGTTTATAAATTTTTAAAACATTATGTAAATTACCCTTATTTAAAATATAAATAAATAAGATTAATTTCCATAATATTTTAAAATTTTATAAACATTTTCAACCATAAATTAAGATAATAATTCTAGGCTATATTTATAATTATTTTTTTAAAATAAATAAAATAATCCCTAAAATATGATCGAGCCCTTAAATTCAAAATATGAATATATTTACAATCAAATTTGAGTTTAAAAAATATTAAAATATAATATATTTAATGATACATTAAAGAAAATAGTTGAATGGGTGGTGAGTTGTAAACAAATACCATTTAAAGGGTGGTTTTCTGTAATTTTGAATTTAAGGGGTGGTTAAGTGAAAACACCCATATTTAAAGGGTGGTTTTATGTAATTTTGCCTAAAAAAACATTAGGGTTCATGGTACTTATTTGTAATTATAAAAATACATTGAGGAATCCCAACAAATCTAGATAGAAGCACATAAAATATGGGATTTTATATATAGATGTGGATTCGATCAATCTTTCTATTTTCTCTATATTGTCATTAGTGTTATTGCACATCTCCGAAGTGAGTGTAGATCATAGATGTCAACTTGCATGATTAGATTTGGATTAGCCTCATTGTGTCCAAAGGAACCTTATCATTATATGCGATTTATTCATGAAGAATATAAACTGTTGCTCTGGATTGTCGAGTACAAAACTATAGATTCATTTTTACCGATAAACCCTATTAGGTAATATTAGTATAATGGTTTTGAATTTTTTCACTATTCCTAGCAACAAGAATATTTTTGGAGTGCATAGATGACATATACCACTCATACTAGTGCTAGATAAATCTATTTTTTGCTCCCTTTTGTTTGCATATCTTTGGAAAATGACAATATGTGAATATGGATATATTCTTAATTTCTTATGATCTTATCAAAGTTGAGCAGGTAATTTAACACTCCTATTGTGTAAGAGGTTATTAAATCACTGGTTGAGTCTAACTCACACTAAGTAAATATTTAGTTAATGATAGAGTCTTCAATAGCGTTGTGAAAAATTCGGTCCAAACCGAATTTTTGGACCGAATTGGGTCAACTGAACCAAACCTAAACCGAAAAGATTAGGTTCGATTTTCGATTAGTAATTTCTAAAAATTGGTTTAGGTTTGGTTTTGGATCAAACCTAACTTTTATCAAATTGAAAAAAAATATTGTATGACACTAGTTTAGGTTGAATCAATTCTCATAAAAAAATATTATAACCCATTATAAGATATTGTGTGTATTTTTAAGAAATTTTCTATCACATTTTTTTTAAATTAAACATTTAAAGTTTTTTTTATAATTAGCGCGTGTTTGGATGTAGGTTTAGGTGGGGGTTTGGGAGGTTATGGAGTTTTAAAAAAAAGCTCTGAAGCTCCATGTTTGGAAGCAACTTTGGCTTGAGGTTATGGAGTTGGAGGTGGAGCTTATTTTTTCTGATTTTGGAAGTTGGGAGGGGTAACTTTGAGAGGTTATTTAATCAGGTTATGGAAATTTGTACACTTTTGCCCCTGCTCCTTTTTCCCCTTTTCGTATCTAAAGGGTATTTTTGATTTTTCGTCCACAATACCCACTTACAAACCTTATACCCACCAAACATCAATCATCTTTTTTACAATGTTATTTTTTAAAAAAAAAATCTCCACCTCCCACACCTCCATAATACACGAAATAAACTCCACCTCCTAAAAAATACCCAACCCCTAAAAAACCTCCAATTGCCAAAACACGCGCTAATTGTCAATTAGATTAATATAGGTTTGAAACTTGAATCGAACCTAAACCAAACCAAACTTATGGCTCCAGGCTTGGAAGACCCGGGGTCTTAATAGGCATGGCTCTAGGCTTGGAAGACCCGGGGTCTTAGCTTAATAAGCATGGCTCTAGGCTTGGAAGACTCGGGGTCTTAATAAGCATCACACCATGCAACCTAGCTCTTTCAGGTACGTTGTCCTCACTTAGAGCCTGAAAAGGAAGAGCTCTTGTGATATGGGTAGAGCTTGAATCACTCATAAATCATTCCTAACATCCTATGATATTAGATGTGGGACAGGGGTGTTACAATCTCCTCACTTAAAGCACTAACGACCCCATCAGGTCCAAGGGACTGCTCGTCGGAGAGGAGCATACCCCAGTATACTAGAGCCGACTCCGAGCTCGGAGGTGCGTCAACAGTATGCTCGGGTAAGCTCTTCTCAGAGGGCAGTCCCTTGGGCTGAACGGGGTCGTTAGTGCTTTAAGTGTGTGAGATTGTAACACCCCTCTCCTACATCGGATATCATAAGGATGTTGGTATGTAAGTGATTTATAAGTGATTCAAGCTCTATCCATGTCACAAGAGCTCTTCCTTTTCAGACTTAAAGTGAGAACAACGAATCTGAAAGAGCTAGGTCGCATGGGATGACGCATCTTAAGACCCCGGGTCTTACAGTAATATCTATATATTACAACATAATTAAATTAATTTATGGATAGATATATTCCAATAAAACATAAACTAGATATAAATAATTATTTCCACTAAAAAATGATATAGATATAAATAAAATAACATCTATCAATATTTATATATTATTATTTTTAGTAAATGTGGCTATGAAATAATTATGATTTATATTTTTATTAATTAACTAATATAGATAGATAGATTGTGACTTGTAACGACTTTCCAAAAATTATGACAATATGTTATTTAATATATTTCTATGGGAGAAAGTTTTTCTAATATCAATCACAAAATGCAACTTAAGAGCTTTAGTATATAGAGCTAGTGTGTGTCTCATTCCGTCCAGGGGAACATGTTAATATAATATTCTAAAATTATATCTATTGTCTATTAAATATATATATATATATTAAAAATATGTCAAAAATAATAAATTCGAATTACAATGTGAGAATTAAACTAATAATGATCAAAGTGTGTGGGCAATATAAAATAAAAAATAACCTAGATATAAATAATTCATTGTACCAAAAAAATAATATAGATATAAATAAAATAATATCTTCAAATAATTAATTTTGATATAAATAATTTTTTACCTAAAATTCTAGATATAAATAAAATAACATCATTATTAATATTTTTAGTAAGTATGACTATGCAATACTTTTGATTTATATTTTTTTATCAATTAATTAAAATATATATAGATAGATTATGATTTATGATGATTTCTATAAATTATAACAACATACTATTTTAATCATTTTTTCACATGAATTTTTTTAAAGAATAGCACTATGTAGAACCGATCCATTGATTTTAATATATGTATATATAGATATAGATTTTATGTTATTATGTAAGATATGGGATGATAACCTCATATTTAATTTCAACATATGTATATTAACAAAGTCAGGTTGATATAAACAACTCGTTTAATGGCACTAATGCCCACATAAGTGGATCCCACATTGGCATTGCCTAATGAGAAATGCACCCATTGTGGTTGGTGACATACACCATATATGAATCATAGGGAGACCGAAGGGGATTCCTGCAGTTTCAGTGGGCAAACCAAAGCAAAACATATCACATTTTGTTATTTGTTTTTTTGGGTTCTTTCATAGTAGGATTCAACTTTAAAAAATTAAAAAAAAGTGATTAAAATTGTATGATTCGGAGTTTGTGGGATCCTCCTTGTTTTACACAATACCTTGTGGGGGAATCAATCATTCAATTCCAAAACCTTTTCAAATATAATGTTCTTTAGTGTGTGTGATTATTGGTTATATGTGTGGATATTATCATTCTCTACTTTCTTCATTTGTCCTTTCTTCTCATTTTCGTGTCATTTCGAATTTTCGATTAATTCAACGCTTCGATTTTTTTTAATCTTGAATGGCAATGAAACTTCATTGCGAGCATCCTTATAATTCATCCATTCTTTGAGGGAGGTCATGATTCTATATATAACCCTTTCTAGCTTGGGACATGATTCTATAGGCATACTAACCTAGCTAGCATATTCGTTAGGTAACACTCCATCGTAGATGCTCTCGAATCATGTCTAATTATCGCGCTAGACTACAAACCTTTTCACATCAAGATGACACATATCGAAAATTGCATATAACATAAACATAGTATGTACCGTTATGTTTGCACGTAATCTAGTATTTATTTAACATATGTATAGTGTGTTTATAACCCTTTCTAGCATGTACCATTATGTTTGCATATGTATAGTGTGTTTATAACACAAAAAATATTGTTCAATTTCTCCATCATTCTAAGAATTAAGTGGCCTGCAGACTAAAAAGAAAAGGCGGTCTAGAGGGATTTAAATAATTTAATATATTGGAGTAGAACTAATACCAATTTAATGAAATTCTTTATGTGAATTGCAAAACCACAATGAAAGGAAATGCAACATAGAATTATTAATACCATGGGAAACAAGATATATAATATGGTGCATGATATCATCTTAATTCTTTGCCTAAAAAAAAGATAAGAGGGAAAGAAGGAAGAAGAAGAAAATTATACATAAGCTCTTATCTAAAGGCAAATAAAGTAAGGATTGATTGCTTTATGTATGTTAATGAGTCTTGGTGGGTCTAACTATAGTAGAAAATTTGAGTACTCTACACCAAGCTTTCATCCTGTTTTTGTGCCTTGCAAGTAACATTAATCTCCATGTTGCCTTCTTTTCCCACATCTCCTATTCCAAGTTTCAATCCATTTCCTATCTTCTCATCATCAGTCATCTCCGACGAGGACTCATCGCCATTGTAGTCCTTGCTCTTTCCCCATATCACCATATAAAGCCCTACGACGATGACCACCGCTCCCAATACCCTGCAAATACCCGACGAAAAAAATTGTTTTAGTGCAATCTTATTTGTTCATTTTACATATATAATATACTTGATAGCTAGGGGAAAAAGGATTTAGAAGCTAGCAAAATATATATATACCTTCCAAGGTACATTTTTTCGGCGAGGATGAAGGAGCTGAGGGCAGCTACAATGACCATACAAAGAGGATTGAAGGCTGTGACGAATACCGGACCTCTTTCTTTCATAACTACGCCTTGCAAGTAATATGCTAATCCGGAACAAAACACACCCTGTTCATGTTACATATGACAAAAGTTGGTTAACATAAAGTTCACTAAGAAATATTTATAACTCATAACAATTGCGCGCGTATACACTTACACTATAAACCGATGCGAGAATCCCAGAGTCCCACCCTACGCGCCAAACAGAAGTGTTACCCTTCTCCATTACGAGTGCAACCGCGGTCCCCTCCAACGTGCCCAACAAGCATATCCAAGCTGTAAGCGAGAGCTCGGCGGGGTAGACCTTGAGAGTGATTGCCTAATAAACAAAACAGGGACCCATCAGGTGAATTTGTTGTTAGTTACTGGAAAGAGGAAAGAAGATAGAAGATAAAAGATAAAAGATGGCATGAAAGAATTATATTATACCTGTAAGATAACGAAACCGGCCCAGCTAAAGCAACCTATCATGATCAGGATGGAGCCCTTGATGGCCTCGTGGATGCTAATGTCAAGTCCTTTCACTTGATCATGTGTCGAGTTGCTACTCGCTCTAAACATCTCTATCCCGGGACCTTTGACTAGCGTCATGATCATCGCCCCTGCAATCGTGACCACGGTTCCAAAAAGCTTCGCCTGGCTCCGGATGCTCCTGAGATTCACCTTTTCTAGCCTGCATAGCCAAGCCATCAAGAAGGTTATCGCGGGGAGGATGTTCACTAGTGTTGCCGCGAATGTTGCTGACGTGTACTTCATCCCCATGAAGTACAAGTTTTGGTCAATCACTGGCCTACAAGAGCAAGAAAAAGGAACAAACAAACTTTTGTAAACTTTCAATTGAATTTCAATTATAAAAGTTGGAGAGAAACAAAACAAAAAAAAATTACTTTTTCTTGACAAGGAGAGAGAGGGAAATATGCTTACTCTAGCAAGCTCAAGAGGAGGACTTTGATGAAGATAGATAAGGTCATCTTCGGCCTAACTTTCCTGTATGTCAAAGCTTCAAGTTAATAAAAAAACTTTATACAATTTTAAAATTTGCGGAAAATACATATATAGCAAAGCATAAGACGATTTTTACTTGTCTACAAAGACAGCGAAAGGGGCGGTGACAAGGGTGGCAACAACATGACGGTAAACCACGAGAACATAGTTGCTCATGCCATGGTTCAACGCGACCTTGGAAAGCATATCCATCCCCGCGAGCCCAACTTGAAGGAACACGACGTATAAGAAAGGCTTCCACTTGTTGTAAGACGCCATCGATATATTGGGAGTCATGCTAGCTAGCTCCTTGGTCTTAGGAAGTTGCTAGAGCTATATGAAATTCCTAGATATATAGTTAGGTGTATAAGTGCTTCCCTAGATAGATTACAATATAATGCACTATGAAATACACATAATTGGTTGCAATGGCAAACCTTCTAAGAGACCCTTATATAGGGGGGTGGCACTCTTAAGGGCTTGCTAATGCTTTTTTTTTTTTTTTTTTTTTTGCTTTATTAGATAGTGGAAAGCCACTCTTGCATGCAAGTTAACTCGAATCATTCATCCTCTTTTTGTTTGTGCAACATGTACAATAGATCGATCATGGACGGGCTTGCGGGCCGGGTCGGGCTTCACATACCCATTTGAGATTTTGAGTCCATGGGTACGGTCGCCAACGGGTTTGAGTCAAGGTAGTCGGACAAGTTATATAGAAATACGTAAATTTACGAACGTATTTCTCTTGTTCACAACCGCAAATATGGACGGATAGGTGGAGTCTTTTTCTTTTTCCCTTCTAGCACTGAGATTTGAACTCTTAACCTCATGGTAATGAGACACAAAGAAGCATCCTTATCAGTGGTAGATCTATGGGGGCTTAAGATGGTTGAAGCCCTATTAGTTTGGAAGAAAAATGTATAATTTTTTTTTTGTTATTTTGTACTCCCTCCGATTTTTTTTATTAGGCGCGGAAGGTTTCCTAGCTTGGCTCATATTATAGGGCGCGGAGTAGTACAACACTGTAATAATTACTACTTATCTAAATCATCTACCCATTATGTGTCAGTCTTAAATGCTCAGATGCCCATTGGACTCCTCTCTCCCCAACCTTTCATTTTCCACTTGCATTTTTTGAATAAATAAATGACCCACTTTCTATTTTTTACTTCTTCTTTCCCAGAGCTTGAAACACTGATTGCCTTCTACCAAGAACCTCTAAGAAGCCATTTCAACGACATGGAAAATATTGTAAGCATCACATAAAAATCTCGCTTAGCATTAGTTTTTATTGCATTATTTATACATTTCATCTTGGTTGTTTTTAGTTATCTTATCCTTGGTGAAACCCTCTTTAACAGTTTCACCCGATCAAGGTGTTTTTTCATCACCATTTTGTTCTCAAATGTGGTATAGGCTATGGATTTGTTCACAACTAAAGTCAAGAATGGTCTCAAAGAACATGATGTTGTTTCGAAGATATTACCAAAAAAGGAGGTTATAGTTGTTGCAGACCGTGGGTTTGATTTGAATAAGATCCCTATGGAAATAGAACTCCATGATACAGAAGGGATCAACGAAGTAATCTTGATCATGCTAAATGCTCATCTTCCAAAATATTATTGGAGCGCAGCCCCGAAGGTCTAGATATTAGCCCCAAAATTTTAGGTATTACGATCGATTCCTATGCTTAATTTTGCACACTCGACCGGTTCCTATGTTTGTATTCATTTTGTAAGCTGAACCAACCAAGCAATGATGCAAGCTCGATCGATTACGATGTCTGATTTTGTACGCTTAATCGATTTCTATATCTAATTTTGTACTTTCGATCGATTTATATGCTTCATTTTGAACGATCGATCGATTTTTATGCTTAATTTAGTAGAACCATTAATGTTTGTAATTGATCTATTATGATGGTTAAATGATGTCTTTCCTAAGCATGAACTCTTTATTATGGTGAGATTTGTCCCTCCTAATTAAGCATGAACTCTTTGTTACTTTCGTTAGTTATTCAACACATTCAAGAGTAATCACGTACAAGTGATATAGCAATGGTGTTTGAGCAGAAAAATAGTTCTAAAATAAAAAAAGGCTAGCTTGTTTAATTAGATAGGAAAATACTGTACGTGCACAATTCATCATAAAAAGCAAATTGATGCCCATTTTCTACATTCATGTCTAAACTCTTGCTGCTAAACTATTCATCACACGTTCTACCAATGAGTAATCACAAGTGATATGCTTAGGAAGATTTCCACTTCTTTCTAAACTGACCTTTTTCATGTGTGGAATTTTGTATCCGTTGGATCCTCCGTCTTTCATAATCTCTTCCATGCATCGTTGTAAGGTAAGGAAGACATGATTGATCTTTGATGTCGGATATTCTTCGAAGGACTTCTGAACGGCACGAATAAGTTCATCGAAAGTCCTTGTGCACTCCTTATCTTGCAATGATTGAATTGCACGAAAAAACCCAAGATCAAGAACGTTCAAGTCCGGAGAGTTAGCTAGTTGACACATAAGCCTAATATCAAACCCATTTTGTGAAGCTGCTGCTCGAAATTCCTCATCATATGGGCTAACATGTGTTCTTGCATTATCCTGTTGAATAAAAATAGTGTTCCTTGCATCCTCACTTGGCCACATTGCTTGAATTGACGGGATAACCTTTTCGAGTAAAAATGCTCGTATAGTTTCTTTCTTCACAGATGTGATCGGTTTTGTCTCTAGGGTTCCGGCGGGTCGATTTTGACTTCTTCGACGTGCAGGTTGTTGAGTCACAAATGGAAATAATCCTATCTTTCCAGAAAAAGTTTCATTGCCTTCCTCATCGAACCTCGGCCTTGCAACTGCAGCTAAAAACATCACTTTCCCAATGAAATGCTTGCTTTGACATGACCGTAGCAGATCATCCTCTTCGGGCAGGAGGTAATATGTCTTCGATCTCTTTGTGACATAAAACCATTTCTCATCAATGTGAACCACGTTGTACATATCGACAAATCTTGGCTCATGTGGCAAGCTACTTTGGTCTAGCATCGATATGCAAAATTGAAGGCGGGCAATTTTGTGCGCCTCCGTTAAATTTGGATGGATGGCATTTGAGTGGCGCCGAATGAAACCCTCCTTGTAGCGCTTTTGTAGAGTGCTATAACTGATGTTTGAAGCCTGGGAAAGCGATCTTAATGTTCGCCTTCGATTTAACGGTATGTTAGATAAATGACTAAGATCAATTATAACTCGTTTTCGACCGCAATTACCAGTTTTTTGGTGACACACATTAGCCCCTGCGCCATTTGAGTTGTCTTGCGCTTGTTTCCAAATCCGTTGAACAACTCGTCTAGGTATCGACAATAATGAAGACACCTCCGTTGTTGTATTGCGTTTTAACTTTCCATTGACGCTTCTCTCAAGTAAAACATTGTATACCCCTTGTCTTTCTGCATTAGAAAGAAATTTACGAATCTTGGGTCGATCCTCAGGCTGAGACCCTTGAGCATTGGCTGTTGTAATCACAATAAAATTAATCAACAAGGATATTCAATTACCAAGATTAGCAAGGATATATAAGAAAAAACAACAAAGCTATATATACCCCTGTAGGAAAGCTACATTTGAAAACCACCAAGTATATTCAATTACCAAGATTAGCTGGATGCGTAGTGTCTTCATTCACTCGATCGATAGTTAGATCAATAATCTCATCTTCGAGCTCCTCTTGGACATCTTCGACAGCTTCACCTTGGTCGTAAACGTTGGCTTCACCTCCTTGGGGTTGTTGTAACAACATATCATCATTGTTGGTTTCATCTTCTTCAAATCCCGACTCCGGTAATTCGTTTAAATCGAATGCAAACTCCATATGAAAGAGTATTGATTAAAGTGGTATAATCACATAGGCACTCTAGTCCTATATTTATATGATCATTTGTTGAACCTTTTGAAAATTATGGCTCCAAAATTAACTTTGAAATTTGATTCCAGTTTGAATTGTTTAAAGTGCCAAATTTTGGATATTAAATTTGCCGGGTTGGAAGTTAAAAGATCGCCTAACAAAAAAATTACAATCAAATGGGTGGAGGCGTTATTAAAATACAGTAAAAAGAATAAGCAATCATTGTGGAGTATTTAATGCTAAAAACAGACAGGTACTATCAGTACAATACAGTAATGCAAAATTACTTCCTTAAATACTGTGTAAACTCTACAACGCCTAATAATAAAAATCGGAGGGAGTATTTTTTAGTAATTTTTACTAATTTTATTGATAAAAGAGTATAAAAAAAATAAGGAATCACATAAACAACTTAGTTTAGTTGGTGAGAAATATTTATTACTGTTCATGGGTTTAAACCCCTTTAGCCTTACTTTTTTTTAAATAATTTTTGTTTCTCTTGATTTACTTCCATTAAAAATGTCTTATTAAGTAACAAATTTAAATTTTTTTCGAAATTGTTTTTAGCTCCCTAGCTTAGGAAAATTCTTTAATCCACTGTTATCTCACTCTTGCCACTAGAGTAAGAGGTCATTGGTAGATGAAGTTAAGGTTTTTTTTACTCTTAAATCTATATAGAAAACCTCATGGGAGATTTGATGAGCATGCAAACAACTCTTCTATTAGCTTTAGCTAGGATCGAGTTTAGTTTCGCTAACTTTACTCCATCCGAGTTGATAAATCTGAATTATTGTAGTTAGTATAATCTAATGAATGAGATTTTATTTTATTTAATCTTTTTAGGGTTCTCAAGTTATCATTTGCTCTACCGATATAGAGTAACTCCTTCGATTCTAAACATACTAGGTAGAGATAGACATGAGCATGAGTCTGACTTGTCGAGTTGACGGGTCTCATTTGTCGAATTAAGGGTCGGGATATCCCTGGTTTTAACCCTATCCTTCTAAGCCACGAGTTGATATAGGTCACTATGACCTATCGAGTCAAGGGTCGACCCTTTGACTCTTCGGATCAATACATGTCATTTTTTTAAAAGATATGGTTTTCTTCAGTTTTTTTTTAAAAAAAAAAAGAAAAGGAAAAAGGAAGACGAGCTTGGACCAATTTTCCAATTACCTACGATTCTCTCCACATAGCTCCACCATTCTAGAGTGTCGAATTTATTTTCCTATTCACCTCAAAACTCAAAGTTAGTAGAATCATATTTGTCGAGCTCCGAAGTGTTTCTTCACGAGGTCTTCACTCTTCTCATACCAAATATATCTTTGACAAGAGCCTTAGTTTCACATAGTAACGCTAGTGTGCGATTACTGCACGAAGAGATCAATTGAAGGATCGGGATATAGTTGAGATATTTAAACATCTCTGGTATATAGTGATCGTATAGTTCTTGAACTAAAGGTCTAGTCTTATCAACTATAGCATGAACATTACATGCAGGATCATCTTCAACATCTAACATAAGAAAATAGTTTTCTAAACAAAAGTAACAAGGAAAATATCGGGAATAACCTTATAACTACTTAAACCTCATCACCCTCACAGTTTAGGTGATGCAAGATACATTCAATCCATTTTGATAAAAAAAATGGATTATCCGACGAGTTGATCCTTCGGGCTCGACCCATCGGGTTCGTAGATCAAAATTAACACGATCTTAACCCTAATCTTTGATCCCCTAGACCTTTAACCCTTGAGGATCCTGATCTGGTGGGTTGTCGATCCTTCGGGTTCCCACCGGGTCGCAATCTTTCGGGTCCGGGTCGACCCTTGATCTTGCTGATGAAATGTCAAGTTCGAGTCTTTGTAAAATAAAGCATCTTTAAAACCGATGAGGAAACATTTAACCCCTAATTAAGCATTATCTTACTTCGAAATATGATCACTGATTTCAACATAAAAACAATCTAGCTACAAAACCTGACCCACACAAATTTAGAAACACGTTCACAATTTATAAATGTAGTATTTTTCAAAGTATATCCACCATTGAAGTTTTATAATACTAGTGATGTTTTTTTTGTTGTGTGTGGGGTTGTTTTAACTTTATTTTGTTCATAAAAAAAACACTTGATTTCAAAGTATAATCTTATAATATATTAAATCAAAACTATTGATAAAAGGTTTATATATACTATTTTTATTTTTTTTGGATCATGCATGGCACCTCTCACCCTTAAAAGGATCTGCCATTGAGTACTAATGAGATGAGTTGGCAAATGTACCCTTAAAAGGATCTGCAATTAATTAGAGGTTTTGAGTAATTAGTCATATAAATGGAATTCAATTTAATTTTTATAAGAGAACATGCATTTTACCCTGTTTTATGACTTATATTCAGTGTGAATTTTGAATGCCACTGATTTCCACGTACCAATGGACCTTCTTTCCTCTTATGATACTAAAAAGTTTGTTAACCAATGGGGGGAATTCAACACAATTTTCTTATAATAGAAAATAGTTTTTCCTCACCAATCAAGGCAACAAGTATTATTTCCTGTTATTATATATATATAAAAAAAAAACAGGTGATTTTGAAGGAATGAAGCTTATACATGAACCGAATTGAATTGGGTCATGTGGAATTATGGATGAAAACACATAATTAGTTGAGGCAAAGAAGGAAAGAAGGTGGAGTTGCTTTAGCAAATGTAGAATAATTAAGGGATTGCATTTGATTTGGTGTGCAACTGCATCTGCATATATGAGGTTGGCCTGCCCTGCCTTTTCCATTTTCTCTTTCTTTTTAGAGACTCAAATGTAACCATAAATATAATCCAACAGAATATTTTGATAGTCGGAGTCGGAACTGGTTGGGGTATATCAAAGTAGTGTACGGGGTGACTCCGTGATCGAAAAGGAGCTTTCTGGAAGTTCGTCTTCACTGTCCACAAGGATTCCTGATGTATCGCCGGTTAGCGGTGCTGTTTCATGACGGTGTTTGGCTTCATTTGTAGTCTATGTCTCAAACTTGTTAGATTTCGGTTTGCCTAGATTCATTTTTTTTAAAGATGCGCTTCCGCTAATTGTTGTATGCACCGTTTCAATTTTCGATTGTATGTTTTGACGATCGTCCATTTGTCGACTTGTCAACCACCGAGATTTAGGTATATCTGATCTTGAATTTTTATTTAATAAAAAAATATCCCAACAGATTATATTATGACCCCTATGCTATGCCTATCAACTATCAACCATGCATTAATTTCTTCTCATTTTCTCTCTTTAAAAAAAAAAAAACATGCACACATCAATTTTTAATATTTCTGTTCATTACTTTTATGGATAAACTTGTAGACAATATATAGTCAGATTCAACTAAGGGAAAATGTATAACGACCACAAATTAACACCAGTCTTCCAAAAATAAAAAACAACTGGTGATTAGGAGTTCTTGAGCATATATATATCATATATGGGCCTGGTTCTGGTTGGCATTAATTTCTTTTGTTCATATATTATTTTCATTTCATAATATCTCGGGTGGGTTTGCAATAATGTATATATGCTTTTTAAAGCTTTTAAAGAGCAGATTTATGAATATATGACCAAAAGAGCAGATTTATGAATTGGGAATCAAGATCGGAATATAACTAGAATTTTAATGATTAAAATAATGTGAAATGATATAAGAGAAAAGTATATATATAAATGTAAAGAATTACAAATCCCAAACCTATAAATAATACAAACGTGCAAGATATTATTAGTTATGATTGTGCTATCTAATACATCATTGAATCTCTTTATTTTTCTCCAAAAGTAAATAAATAAATGTGCAGAAAACAGAGTGCACAAAGGGAATATTTGACAATCCACAAGGGTTAAAATGGGATGATACGAGACTCTTCCTTCTTAGCCATAAACTTCACTTTTTTGTTGAGTTTATCTAATGAGAAATGATTCTCCTCTCTTCACTTTACAAGAAAATAAGGCTTGATCAAGTAAAACCAAGCTGATTTCTGTGGAGAAACAAGAGAAAATCATCCAGAACCGTCACTGTTCCATAAACAGAATAAGAAAGACGTAAATGACATTCAATGCCCTCATCCTAGCGGCTGCAATCCCAAGCTAGTAGAAGCCTTAATTCTCTATAGAACTGCCCCATAATTGTGCAGCTCAAAGTTAATACCAGTCAGTTTAGGAATATGTTCAATTCATATCACACAACAAGTTTTTAGTCATTACACAGTCCACCAAAATATGATTAGTAGATTCATAAGGACAATCACATAAAAACACACCCCATAAGAACTGCTATATTTGAATGTTGCAACTTGCCTTTGAATGACATACCGTCTTTTGTAATTTTCCATAAGAAGTGTCGCACTTTAGATGGAACATCTATATTCCAAATCCATTGGCATTCGAAATTGTTATCCATTGGCATTCGAAATTGTTATCCTTTGCCCTTTTAGGCACTAGTGATGTTGCTGATTTAGTGATGAACCAACCCAATGGGCTTGGACCTCAATATAGCCTATCTAAAAGCTAGCTAACCGGTAGGGTCAAATTACATATATGTTTTATATCGAGTCTGAGATAACACCAATCAACTCATATCTCAACTTGGCAATATCCCAATTATAAGATGGCGTAATGAAACGACTAACCTTCCATCTCAATTGGTCCTTGCTGAGCGGCTGAACAACATGCTTAAACAAGGGATTTTCATAAGCCCAATTATCCAACCAAAAGTTGATAACACACCTGATAACTCCACTCCCTTGATGAAAATCGGAATAAGTTTCAAAGGCCTTGACAGTCTGTTTGTGTCAAAGGTCTTGAAGCTTTAACAGTATTGATGAAACACAAAACCTGTTCTATATGATATTATGTTCGAATATTATTTTATGTTATTATATGCTTCCATTATATTATTATATATACACTAACCTTTCAGGAAGTATTTTCGAATATTATTTCCTTCCTTATGTTATAAATTGAGAAGATTCAAATCGGAAGATCATGGCCTCCGAAAGATTCCAAAGATAGAAGATCCAACTCAAGCCATGATCCTCTCTAGCCGTTGGTGAAGATCCTTAGGCGCCGATTTGTTTCAATAAAAAGAAAAGGAAGAAGAAGACAGCGACACACTGTTTGAACACAAGCTTTCATACACTCAAGCCTTCAAGCGAGATCTGTCTTCTTCGTGTGCTCTCTGCTAGTCCTTAAGAGTCTGTTATTTCATTTCAAAGCATTTGAGAGTTACACTGTGAGCTTATAGGATATATTTCGAGAGAGTGTTATACTCAAGAGTTTGTAACTCGGGAAGTAGACACTAGGCGATTGATTCACTGAGTGTAAGAGGATTGTACTAGATAGCATAGAGAGGTGGGACTCTTCTAGATTGGTCTAGGACTCCAAGGGAACGTGAGTTGACTAGATTGCAATTATATAGGAGAGAGGCTTCTCGGTGAGTTACTAGGATCCTAAGTCTTGTGAATCAATAAAAGCCGGTTGAATCCTAGGGTTGTGGAAGAACCCTAGGTGGGGATGTAGGCCAAGTTCGTGCCGAACCTCGTAAACAACTCATCGAGTCCTTTACTTATTGCTTTACCTTATTTCCGCACTTGGTTCGACTGTTTAACTTTGTGATTCAGATTTTCAGAGAAAAGACTAAGTCTAATCTCAAAGGATTTTGCACGAGCTTCAAAAGTCTTGAGAATCTGCAAAAAACCGGCATACTCTATTCAACCCCCCCCCCCCCTTCTAGAGTATTTCTATATTACTTTGTTTTACATTATCGAACCTTCAATTGGTATCAGAGCTTTACTCACTGCTTTTGATCTAACAATCTTGTGAGTTTTCGATCATGTCTGGTGAAGCAAGCGGAGGATTTGCACAGGGAAGGTCTACCAGCAGACCACCACTCTTTGTAGGAAACAACTTTGTCCACTGGAGATCATTGATGAAGATGTTCATCATAGACCAAGATCTGGAACTTTGGAACATTATAGAGAATGGGCCAAAGATTCCAGAGAAAGACGGACCAAATGGAACCAAAGTCGCAAAGAAGGAGTCTGAATACATCCAAGCAGATCTTGAACTCGTCTCCAAAAACTACAGGGCTATTAACTTACTTTATTGTGGTCTTAGCACTGATGAGTTTAACCGTATTTTATCTTGTAGGTCAGCTAAAGAGATTTTGGACAAGCTGGTCGTCACCTATGAGGGACCAGCCAAGTGAAGGACACCAAGATCAGCATCTTCCTTCGAAAGTATGAACTTTTCAAGATGAAGCCTGAAGAGTCTATCAAGGTCATGTTCACACGATTCACAGAAATCACCAACAACCTTGACTCTCTCGGCAGAGCTTTACAAACGTTGAGAAAGTAAGGAAGATATTGAGGTGTCTCCCAAAAGAAAAGTGGGGTCCTAAAGTAACAGCTATAGAGGAAGCCCAAGACCTCACTACTCTGCCTCTTGACGACCTGCTTGGGAAACTGATCACGCATGAGATGATCCTTAATGAAGACGATGGAGAACTTCCAGCAAGCACTAAGAATTTGGCGCTCAAATCTAAGAAGGATGACAACAAAGATGAATCTGATTCCGAAGATGAGGATGACGATGAGGATGATCCTTTTGCTCTTATCACAAGAGGCCTTGCTCGAATCCTCAAAATGAAGAAACAATTCTACAACAAGGATGGATCAGAGTCTTCTAAATTCCGAGGTAAGTCTCAATACAACAAAAATGATAAGAAGACTAAACCGTTGTCTTGTTTTGAATGTGGTGAAACAGATCATCTTGTGAAAGACTACCCTCAAAAGATGAAGAGCCAGTACAAGAAGGGTGATAGATGGAAAAAGAAAGCCATGGTGGCAACTTGGAGCGATTCTGACTCCGACTCCGACGATGAGAAGGTCAATGTCTGTCTTATGGCATCAGGAGATGAATCTCACGATGAGAAGCTTGAGGTAACCGTAAGAGAACTTATGGCAAGTCCAAAAGAGGTATTATCGGAATTCCTTTCTAATATGATTGCCAATGAAGAGAAACTTATTGCCCAAACTAACACTCTTATTAAGAGAACTGTGGACCAGGAAAGAACTATTGAGGATCTGTCTATGAGGGTCAAAAGTCTTGAAGCTTCTTATTCAGGTCTTGACATTAAAGTCAAGACTCTTGACTCAGAGAAATCTGAACTCAAGCAAGATCTCTCGTCTCTGAGAAGTGAACATCATGACTTAGAGAACGAGAAGATCTCCCTGAATAATAAGATTCAAGACCAACAGACAGCCCTCATAAGTTTTACCAAATCCAAAGGCACTCTTGATAGGATGTTGGGTGAGCAACAAAGTTCTCTAAAAAAAAGTGGTATTGGTTACAATCCAAGGTTTGTAAAGAAGCAGCACATTATCACCTTTGTAAAGGCAAAAGGAAGCAGAACCTCTCCTATATCTCACCATTGTGCTCGAAAGAGACATGTAAAAGAGACCTGCCCCTATAGAAGAAAGGATCCATATATCATTCGCAATACATTCCCTGTTCATTTGAGAAAAGAACGGATAACACAAGTTTGGGTCCCAAAAGGCACTATTTTACCAAATATGGTTTATCCCAATAATGGATCCAAATTTGCTTATTGGTCCAGCCACAAAGGTTGATGTTTGTTTTGCAGGAGATCACCAAGGTGAAGGAGCAAAAATGGATTATTGATAGTGGATGCTCGAGGCATATGAGTGGGAAGAGTTCTCTCTTTCATGATCTAAAGGAGCAATCCATAGGAACAATCACTCTTGGTGACAAAGGAAAGTGTGACATCGTTGGTATTGGTAGCGTTGGGAGTGATTCCAACCATAGTATTAAAAATGTCTATCTTGTGAATGGTTTAAAGTATAATTTGCTTAGTGTTTCTCAGTTATGTGATAGTGGCAATAATGTCAGATTTAACAAGAAAAGATGTCTAGTGTGCAGAGAAGATACAGGTGAAGTTATACTAACTGCATTTCGTTACAACAATATATACGATGTGAATGTTGATCAAGTGACACAAGGAAGCTTAACCTGTCTAAAAGCTTTGACGGACGATCCAAAGCTCTGGCACAGGAGACTCGGTCATGTGAGTCCACATACACTACAGAAGCTTGTGTCCAAAGGGCTTGTAAGAGGACTACCTGAGATGGACTTCAAAGGTATTGATATGTGCAATGCATGCACACGAGGTAAACAAACACGTAGCTCTTTCAAACCCAAAAAGGTTGTAAGTTCTTCTAGACCCCTTGAACTTTTACATATGGATTTATGTGGTCCTATGCGAGTCAGATCTCCCAATGGTAAAAAGTACATGCTTGTTGTTGTTGATGATTTTTCTAGATATACTTGGGTTGCATTTTTAAAAGAAAAATCAGAGGCCTTATTTGAGTTTTCAAAACATTGTAAGGAGTTGCAAACTTTAAGAAACGAGCCCATAGTGTCAATTCGAAGTGATCATGGTAGGGAGTTTGATCAACTTCAGTTTGATTTGTTTTGTGCTAAATATGGCATCTCCCATAACTTTTCTGCTCCTAGGACACCTCAACAAAATGGGGTTGTGGAACGAAAGAACCGCACCCTAGAGGATATGGCCAGGACTATGCTTTTAGAAAATGCATTACCTAAAACCTATTGGGCAGAAGCTGTTAACACAGCTAACTATATTTTGAATCGCTGTCTCATTCGTTCCATCTTAAAGAAAACTCCTTATGAACTTTTCAAAGGCCGCAAACCACTTATATCTTATTTTAAACCCTTTGGGTGTACTTGCTTTGTTCATAACAATGGAAAAGATAACCTTGGGAAATTTGATGCACGTAGTGATGAAGGTATATTTCTTGGCTACTCCACAAGTAGCAAAGCTTATAGAATCTTCAATAAAAGGACCCAGTTAGTTGAAGAAAGTATACATGTTATATTTGATGAATGCAATGACGGTTCCTTGAGTGAAAGTGTTGCAGATATAGATCTTAACATCCATGCGGAGAACGAGGAATGTGATGATGCTGCTACCAAGAACACAGAGAAGGGGAACATGCAGGAACAGATTCTCAACACTGAAGAATTGGCCCAAGGTGTTGAAGATCCGTCCAAAGCCCTTGGTGTCCAATCCAACAGTGTTGAAATGTCAGAAACTGCTGAAACTGAACCTAACAGGACTATGGAGTCAGATGTACCACAAATCAATCCTGCTGGTGTGACGAATCAAGTAGCTGAGACTAGCAAAAGAAAATTCAAATACTCCTCATCACACTCATTAAAGGATATCATTTCTGACCCTACTTCTAGTGTTCAAACTCGTTCTAAACTTAAAGATCTTTGTGCTTTTCACGCGTTTGTCTCTCTTATAGAACCCAAGAAGGTAGATGAGGCCCTTCAAGAGCCAGATTGGATCATTGCTATGCAAAGTGAGCTTAACGAATTTGAAAGGAACAAAGTCTGGACCTTGAACCCTAGGCCAAAGCATCAATCAGTCATTGGCACACGGTGGGTATTTCGAAACAAGCTAGATGAGAATGGTAAGATCGTGAGGAACAAGGCAAGGCTTGTTGCTCAAGGCTATAATCAAGAGGAAGGTATTAACTACGAGGAGACCTTTGCTCCCGTAGCCAGGCTTGAAGCCATTCGTATATTATTAGCATTTGCATCTTTTATGAGCATAAAGCTATATCAAATGGATGTCAAGTGTGCTTTTCTCAATGGTTTCTTAGAAGAAGAAGTTTATGTGGCTCAACCCCCAGGTTTTGAAAGTTTGGAATTTCCTAATCATGTTTATAAACTTGACAAAGCGCTTTATGGTTTGAAACAAGCCCCAAGAGCTTGGTAGGAGCGCTTGTCAAAATATCTTTTAGAAAATGATTTTAAAAGAGGGTTGATCGACAAGACTCTTTTTATCAAGACCAAAGGAAAGGACATTTTGGTTATTCAAATTTATGTTGATGATATATTATTTGGTGCTACTAACACATCTTTGTGCAAGGAATTTTCTGACATCATGTGCAGCGAATTTGAGATGAGCTTGATGGGTGAACTCAACTTCTTTTTGGGATTACAAGTAAGCAAGTACACTAAGGATCTCTTGAAGAAGTTCAAGATGGATCAATCCAAAGCAGCCAAGACTCCCATGAGCTCAACATTATCCCTAGATCAAGACAAGACTGGGAAGAGTGTCAATCAAAAGGAGTATCGGGGAATGATTGGATCTTTACTATATCTTACAGCTAGTAGACCTGACATCATGTTTAGTGTTTGCATGTGTGCTAGGTTTCAAGCTGATCCTAAAGAATCTCACCTCGTGGCTGTGAAGAGGATCTTTCGATATCTCAATGGCACTAAGGAGCTTGGACTATGGTACCCAAAGCAAAAGGATTTCACATTAATCGGGTATTCTGATGCAGATTTTGCAGGCTATAAGGTGGATAGGAAGACCACATCAGGATGTTGCCAATTCTTAGGAGCATCTTTGATCAGTTGGCATTCTAAGAAACAAAACTCAGTTGCCCTATCCACTGCAGAAGCCGAATAAATAGCAGCTGGAGCATGCTGCACCCAAATCCTTTGGATAGCTCAACAAATGCGAGATCTTGGCATCAACCTCAAAGGCATTCCCATTAAGTGTGACAATACAAGTGCCATCTCCATTACAAAGAATCATGTTCAGCATTCAAGGACCAAACATATTGATGTAAGGCATCATTTCATTAGAGACCACGTCGAAAAAGGTGATGTGTCCATTTCCTTTATTTCAACTGATTATCAATGGGCTGACATTTTTACTGAGCCTTTGGTAGAGGACAAGTTCACCTTCATTAGACGAGAGATCGGGATGCTTAACAAGGATGCACTTTCGTAGGGGGAGCTTTCCCTTTACGAAAGATAAATTCTACTCAGTGTCAAGACCCTTGAGTTTTATGTCAAGATTTGTGAACTGAATGATAGAAAACAGATATTGGATCGTATATATTTGGTTAATATCTTTTTAGATATTTGATCAAGTATTATTTTCATCGGATTTCAAAATAATTTATTTATGTCACATAATTTATCCGTAGAGATTTTTTTGGAACAAAATATTTTCGGTTATTTCCCTCCTATTCTAAAATGGTTAAGAGAAGATTTGATTTTTGAATTGAAATATTTTTCAAATTGGCAATGCTATCATTACTTACATTGGAACCCTAAACCCCGTCCCATCACTCAAATCTCTCCTATTTAAAACCCAAACCCCTCTCGATTACCTCATAACCTCAGAACTACCCAAAACTCTTCCAATTCTCCCTCTCCAATCTCTCAAACTATCCTAAATCCCTAGCCGGATACCTCTATGGCTCCCAAATCAAAGAAAGCTTCCACACCCAAAAGACTTGGCGCCACCCCCAAGGGACGCCAGGTCACTGCTACTTCTCCTACACCTGAACCCACTCCTCAAGCCATCGTCCCTGCTGTTGTCCAGAGCACCATCGCTGAGAGCACGACTACAGTAACCAAGGGCTCTCAAAAACGCTCTGCTAAGAAGCCTCTCAGTGCGAAGCAGAAAGGGAAAAAGAAGGTCATCGCTGAGGAGGTGGATGAGGAAGAAGAAGAGGAGGATCTTGATGCTATTCTGGAAAGGGATGCAGCCAAGGAAGCCGAAGAAGAAGCTTTAAGGAAGAAAAAGGCCGAGGAGGAGGCCGAGCTTACAAGGAAGTTGGTCGAGGAGGAAGCTGAGAGAATCCGGAAGGAAGCCGAGGCGGAGGCTCTCAAGGAGGTTCCTTCTGAAGAGGAGCCTGAGGAAGAGGACGAGGAGCAAGACGAATCCGGAGAGGACGAGGATACCGATGGAGACAACGCTGAAAGGTCCGGTGAGGACTCGGAGTCAGAGGAAGAAGAGGAAGAGGAGCCCGAGCATGCTCCCTCTCCTTCTCCTCCTCCTCCTCCCCCGTCTCCAAAGAAGCGAAAAGCCTCTACAGCCAAGCCTCCTTCTCCCAAGCGCACCAGGAAGGGCACCCTCAGAAGCCTTGAGGCGCCTGCCAAGAGGTCTGCTCCAACACAGGCTAGAAGGAAGAACGCTGATCCTCCCGCTCTCATTCAGGTAAATCAATCCCTCCCCTCTTCATGGTTTGAAAATGCTGAAATGGCTGGTAAGTGGGTAGATGAGTTTCGAACTCGTAGGATCTGCTGTTCTGATTTTTTAGATATTGCGTTCTTTCAAGCTTTGAATTTACCGTGCATTACTATTCTTAAAAAATCCCCAGCCTGGACCCTTCTCAATCTTGAAACCGTCTATTATCCCCAACTCACCCGCCTGTTCTATATAAATCTCAAAGCCAAACACACTGACGATGGTTGGTTCTTGGAATCTGTCGTCAAGGGAGTTAGAATCCCTTTCAACTCATTTGACTTCGCTGATTTCCTTGGCCTTCCTAGCCCTTGTCCACCCTCTCAAGAAAACCCCTCTAAAGAAGACTGAATTACCCTTGCCCGATCCAAATATCTTCTACCCGAGGCATCTACCAACACCTCAAAGCAGCTAACCCACTCATCCCTTACCCTAGAGGCAAAGATCATATTTAACATCATTGTGTGTTGCCTCTTACCCCGTCTAAACTCCGGCTCTCTCCTGACCGACAATGCCATGATCCTACTTTACCGAATCTTCAATGGCCTTGATCTTGATCTGGCCAACACTATTTTAGGATCCATGGCTCACACTAGAAAAGCCAGGAAAGGAACTCCCCTCCCCTTCGCTACCCTTTTGACCCAAATCTTCAAAGCTTCTGGAATCGATTTTAAAAATGAAGAACAGCAGCGTCATATGGGTAAGTTCGACTCCAAGAGCCTTGAAAAGATTGGCATCACTCGGTCCCCCCAAGGGACTTGGAGTCTTGCCTCTCCTTCAAAAGCTCTTCCCACTGCCTCAGCCGTTGATGAACGCATGGACAACCTGGAGTTGGGCTTGGAGGAAGTTCGCCTGGATATCAAGGAGCTGCACAAGGAGTTTATGACGGAGATGAGCGGGGTAACCAAGCTGTTGCAAGGTCTGTGGTCGCGGCTCACTGATGATGTTCCGGACGACGAAGCTTAACCCTATCCTACCCTACCCTAACCCCGAATCCGAAACATTGCTGGTTTTTGGAAACTGTTTCAAAACTTTTGGTGACTGTTTTACCTCCTCCCTTTGTTGAAAGACAAAAAGGGAGAGATGATCTGTGGTGGCGTTAAGACTTTTCTGTGGTGGTGTTAGACTTTTTAAAACTGTTGCGATTTAAAGGTCTTGGAAGACCTTGGTTTTATTTTCAGTTGGATGGTCTTCTTGCTTTAAAATTTTGATCCAACATTTGTCTAACCCATGCAGGTACTTAGTCCGATTTTACTTATATTATATATGCTTGACTATGTTGCAGGGATGCACAGGTTTTGTCTTTCATCAAGGGGGAGATTGATAACTCCACTCCCTTGATGAAAATCGGAATAAGTTTCAAAGGCCTTGACAGTTTGTTTGTGTCAAAGGTCTTGAAGCTTTAACAGTATTGATGAAACACAAAACCTGTTCTATATGATATTATGTTCGAATATTATTTTATGTTATTATATGCTTCCATTATATTATTATATATACACTAACCTTTCAGGAAGTATTTTCGAATATTATTTCCTTCCTTATATTGTAAATTGAGAAGATTCAAATCGGAAGATCATGGCCTCCGAAAGTTTCCAAAGATAGAAGTTTCAGCTCAAGCCATGATCCTCTCTAGCCGTTGGTGAAGATCCTTAGGCGCCGATTTGTTTCAATAAAAAGAAAAGGAAGAAGAAGACATCGACACACCGGTTGAACACAAGCTTTCATACACTCAAGCCTTCAAGCGAGATCTGTCTTCTTCGTGTGCTCTCTGCTAGTCCTTAAGAGTCTGTTATTTCATTTCAAAGCATTTGAGAGTTACACTGTGAGCTTATAGGATATATTTCGAGAGAGTGTTATACTCAAGAGTTTGTAACTCGGGAAGTAGACACTAGGCGATTGATTCACTGAGTGTAAGAGGATTGTACTAGATAGCATAGAGAGGTGGGACTCTTCTAGATTGGTCTAGGACTCCAAGGGAACGTGAGTTGACTAGATTGCAATTGTATAGGAGAGAGGCTTCTCGGTGAGCTACTAGGATCCTAAGTCTTGTGAATCAATAAAAGCCGGTTGAATCCTAGGGTTGTGGAAGAACCCTAGGCGGGGACGTAGGCCAAGTTCGTGCCGAACCTCGTAAACAACTCATCGAGTCCTTTACTTATTGCTTTACCTTATTTCTGCACTTGGTTCGACTGTTTAACTTTGTGATTCAGGTTTTCAGAGAAAAGACTAAGTCTAATCTCAAAGGATTTTGCACGAGCTTCAAAAGTCTTGAGAATCTGCAAAAAACCGGCATACTCTATTCAACCCCCCCCCCCCCTTCTAGAGTATTTCTATATTCCTTTGTTTTTCATTATCGAACCTTCAACACCCATCAACTACACACCACCTCGGTCCCTGAGCAAACATTTTGCGTAACGACATTAATTTAGACTATTGTCAAGAAGGATCAACTTTCTTGTTGTATTGTAGAATATCCACCCCTTTTAGATACTTCTCTATTTTCACTTTGATCCAAACGTTAGACGGTTTTACAATAATTTTTCAGAGGAGTTTCATCTACAACGCAATATTCACTGTTTTTGCTTTTTAAAGTCCTAAGCTGACAAAGTATCCGAATAGATTTTATCTTAACTAATTAGTGTCATGAACATTGACTCCTTATTCTAGAATGACAACATATAAAATTTATCTAAATCGTATAGAATAGATGAAGGAAGCATGGACAATTGCATTAAGAATATTGGTTGTGCACTTAAATTTGATTTGATCAACACTTTGCGTACTCCTTCGGATGATAAGCTAAACATTTTCCATAATCAGTTAATTTCTTCTCGATCTTAAATGGAACAACGAATTCAAAAAAGAAAAATGAAAAATGAGTATGTATGTTGTTATTGGACAAACCCAATAGAGATCAATGTTTAATTACTGTTTAGCCCAACCACATGGAGGAGGTGTATGTAGACTTTGGGGTCGGGGGTACATATTATTCATGTATACTTATGTAAATTTCATACGTGCAGCTCTGTTTTAATTCATACGGAGTACACCATAACATAAAAGAAATGGAGTATTGTTATTTTCAATCAGACTGTCAAAAAAACGTGCATCATTTAAGTATTTAATGATTCGATTTGGGTACTTTTCAAACTAGATCTAGATCTTGAAATCAATCAATGACGTATCGCATATGCATCAAATTAAATCCAGAATTGCATTGTATAAAACTACTTATTTCATTGTCATTTTGTTCGTATCACAAACATCTAGATTATTTTTTTGTCACTTTTCGGAGTGACAGGGTTATTTTAAGTTTACTTAATACAAATGAAAAAATATTTAATTACATATTTTTAACTATTTCACGCATAGAGCTCAAATTCTCTTAATTTAGGGTTTAGGGACTTATTAGGGCATAATTTACTATGTCAATTCACTAATCTATCTTCTTCTTCTTCTTTTTTATGATACTGGAAAGCAATTTAAGGGTCAAACAAACCTGGCTCTTCGAGAGGCCGATAAAGTCGGCAGACGGCGAATAGTCAAACATACAACGTAAGAAAAAAAACGTGCAATACAAATGGTGGTGAGCACACAATTCCGGGCGAGCAAACGAACCTAACTCTAGCACGTTGGGGACAACATAGGCTAAGAACCAAAACCAAGCGCCACCAAGCAGTGTCCCTACTGGCCAGCGGTACATCAATCAAGAATCCTTATGGGCAGTGAAGACGATCCTCCAAGGAAATTTCTGGATCACGGAATCGTCTCGATACACACTACCTCGACCCCAGCTAGACCCAACTTCAGACACCAAAGCCCCAACTAAGAAAAGGGTCGTCAAGATCAACCAACCAAAATCACCGCCAAGAACCATTCTAGTAAGATGCACTTAGAAACCCTTTCGAGATATTAACAAGAGTTATGTTTTTTTTTTTGTTTTGTCCAAAAAATTCCTTTCGGAAATTGTCTAATCCTTTTCGGGATTTGTCTAACCTTTTCGGAGTTTTTACCAAAGTTCAAACAAAATTCAGAAGATTTTGTCAACCCAATTGGGAGGTCGGTCTAACCCATTCAGGATTTTGTGCAAACACTTTGGGTTTTTTTCCTCCCCAATTGGGGCAAGATTAAAGAGATCACTGAGGAAGGAGACCTGATAGGAGCCCCAAATGGTGGTCGGAAGAAAGGTTCCCACGTTGGTAAACGGAGGAGAGGACAGCCGGAAGGATAAGCGCCAACACCCAGTCACCGGACGGCGCACACCACCGACCAAACACGGGCAGGCGAACGGAGGCTTTGCAGAGCGAAGACTTACAACATAAGCCTTGAAATGCTGAAAGACCAAATTAGCAATACGGTCGAAGAAATCGGAGGATGGGAGGCCCGAATCACCCAAAAACCAAGCCAATTGAGACATGGGGGAATCCAAAACCTAGGGTTTACACGGGATACAATTCTGCAGCGCAACTCACTGGCTCTCGGGGGAAACGACGGGGGTGAGGTGAATGAGGAGGTGGCCAGATGGCAAGGATGACGAAGGTGGACTTGGAATCCGAGAAGAGGTGGTGGTGGGTAAGCGAGGCTGTGGGTTGACAGGATTTCTGGGTTGGGGTTTTTAGAGAAAGGTCGGATCCTCTCTCTCCTTTTACCTCCCTTGGTAATATCTTCTTCTTCTCGAGAGAGGGAGTCCCAATCCCGACTCCGGTCGTCTCACCTCGGCTTTGGCCGTCTTATCCCGGCTTAGGCCGCCTTAACACAGCTTTGGCCACACTGTTCCGCTTTGGTCTCGCCGAGCCTTGTGTTGTGGGGTTGTTCTTCCCTTTCAAGTACAAGATCGTTAAAACCCAGTTTGATTGTCCATCTATTGCTACTGTTTAAAACCAAATCTAATTTTGGGTTTTGATTATTTTTGGTCTTCCCCCAGTTTCTTCAATCCATTTGTTTAATTTTAAGTTTCTAATCCCATATCTCAACCCTTGGTCTTGATCACGGCTCCTCACCTTCGATCTTCATCTCCCACCGCCTGGGTTGTTGGGATGGCGCCGCTGCTTCCGGTGGGAGCTCGGTGGTCGTCGCCACTCACCCTCAGCTTTTGATTTCATCCCCCGTCTTTCATGTTCGAGGCGATCCGCATGGCCTGGGTCGTGGGCTTTTTCCGCCGGTGCCGCCCTGCCCTCACCTCCTCCTCCCTCGACCGCTTCAGTTCTCTGATTGGGTGGATTGGGGCCCGGTCCCTAGCCTTCCCATATCCGTTAACTCCGGGGTGGTCTCGAATCTGAGGGTCCGTCTCTCCTCTTGGCTTCCTCCCTATGCCCCTCTCCGGGTGTGGGCTGGTTTCCATTGGGTTGCCGGCATTCCGATCGGTTGCATATGGCCTACTCTGCTTCGTTGCAGCAGTGTGTCATGTCAAAAGTGCTTGGCGTGCAAGCAGCCTTTTCGCCCTGCACGCCAAGGTAAAAAAATTTCACCACAAAAAATAAAATAATAATAATCGTAATAATGAAATTGCCAAAAAAATCCCGGAAGGGCTAACCCGAAAGGGTTTGACAAAATTCCTAAAGGGTTTGACCAAAATCTCAAAAAAGTATTGAAACTAAATCTCGAAAGGGTTTGATTAAATCCCGAAAGGGCTCAATTAAATCCCGAAAGGGTTTTTTGGTGCTTTGTGTAAAGACTCGGGATTTTAAAATATTATTTTATAAATTAAGAATTAATTTTGATTTAATATTGATTTAATTGTGTTTTGAACTATAATAATTTGGGAGAATTTTGAAAATTCCGTCCTCGAGCAATATAATTGATTCTAAATCTTTTGAAGCGAATTCCTGCATAGTTTCGAATTAGATTTAAAAAGCGGGTTTGATTCCGCTAATTTTAGTTCGAGACTTGAAAATATTTTCCGAAGTTCTATTCAATTATTTCATCGACCAACGAGAATTATTATTTCGGAATTAAAAACTTATAATTTAATTTTCGATCGAGTCGGGATAGGATCGAGAGAGCGGGTTTCGAAATTTAATAGCGGGTATATGAATTTCATTTTGGGGACCACACTCCTTGATTCTCCCTTCCCTTTTTCTTGTGATCAGTTGCCCCTCCTCTGTCACATTTTTGTCTCCTTCCATCTGAATGGCAGTAGCACCAGCATGCCTCCTCACAAAACATTACTCCCTCTGCACTCGACACCACCACACCCTTTTCCCCTTTGTCTGTTTTGGCCTGCAGCAGCCCCTCCTTTTTCCTTCAATAACCCTGCAAACCCTTATACTAGACCCTCCCCTCTCTTCCTTCTTCTTGTTTCTTTTACCCCTTTCAAACACAGACCTAACCCTCCTCTTCATCCCTCATTTTTTCCCCCCAAACACCACCAAGAAGGAGCACCCCCCCAGCAGCTCCGACACCACCACGCCATCAGCGCACCACCACCATCTCCTTGCTCTGTTCTCGCCACCACCACTCCACCTTTGCTCAGCTGAGCACACCTCCACCATCTCTCCACCGTAGGCCACTGCTCCACCTCCTTTTCCTCTGTGCCTTGGAAGACAGCGAGCTCCACATCCCCCTTCCTCCTCCCTTCCTCCATTGAAGGCCGAGGAGCTCAAAGCTCCCTGTTTTCGTGTCCGAGCGAGGACAACCTGAGCAGTTCCTCCTCCTTCTCCGGGCAGTAGTGGCTCCTCCGATGACACCGAGCCAAGCACGAGCGAGTGCCCAAGACCTCTGGCTGCCAGTCGACGGCCAGGATCCGCCATCGAGCCCCATTCCTCCCACCTCCCCCGTTTCGGTCCAAGGCACGGTAAACGCCTCCTCTTCCTTCCTTTTGCTCCAGGTTGCAGTAAAGTCCCACCTTTAATCCCCCTACCTTCTATCTAGGCCAATCTCGAGCATCTCCAGTCCCGACGAAGCAAGTCGAGCCGCCCCGAGCTTTTCCGGCGAATCGAACCTCTCGGTGAGCTTTCCTTCCCTCCTCCTTGGGTCGTTTTGTTCTTTTCTGGGTAACTGAGGTTGGGTGGGTGGTCGGAAAGGCTAGTGTCATTGGCAAGCAGCTCCATTCCTCTCCTTCTCTTCGTTTTTGTTCGAATGCAGGGTGTTGGGTGGGGGAGATGATGAACAGTGCAAAAAGGGTTCGGTTTCCTGATTTATTTAAGGGTCCGGTTCACTGATTTTTAATACATAAAAGGCTGGCCGGTTCACATACACAAATCTGAGAGTTTGAGGCTGGGCCAGGTATGGGCTCAAGTTTGGGGCCAGAGATCTGGGTCATGGGCCTTTCTCTCTTTCTTGGGATTGGGCCATTCTTTTGGGTTTCTGGGCAGGTTAGGTGGTGTTTTATGAATTTTGTGGTTGTGTTATATAGTATCTGTTATAGTATGTTGTTATATAAGTTTATAAAATTGTTAATTATTATTATATTATTATTATACGTTAGTATTCAGATTTTTTGGGTGATAAATATCTTTCTGAAAATATTAGATATACATATATATATTATAAATGGTTTTAAATGTAATATTAATTGAGATGTGTTACTAAATAATGTTTTATAAGGTAGTTTTAGAATTGTGAAGTGAGTTATTAGATTTTGATTTATAAATGTTATTTTAATTATATGGTTTATTAAAAATGGGATGATTGGTTTTTTTATTATTTATTATTTAGTTTGAATATTGGTTGATAAATTGTTTAATGAGGTTCAAGATTTCCCAAAATGTTTTAAAGGATGTAGAAATCATAGTTAACCTTTTCGATAGTGATCTTTGTCTTGTATTTTGAGAAATGTTTCCTCGAATGGATTTATTGTTTTAAAACCGATACGCTGGGATTATTTTAATAATACAATTTTAGAAAATGGTTTAAGGATTTAATTGTTTAATGTCAGAATTATTTCAATAAATAATAAAATAAGTTGATTTAAACAATAATGTCTTCTAAATGGATTTTGGGGTCAAGAATAACTTAAGAAGTGTTTTGAATGACGAAGTGATCTAACTTGAGAATTAAAGAGCTTCGGAAATCTTGGGAAATTGACTTGCTTGTATGACTTGTAAATTATGATATGTGATATTGATGTGTTATGTGTTGATTATGAAGCATGCTATGAGGTGTTGTGTTATGATATCGATATAATGATTTAAGTATGAATTAGGATATGAGATGTTGATATATGTCCTTAAATATGATATCATGATGTGTTGTCGTATGAAAGTATGATGTTATGTTATATGATTGAGAAGTATGATATGTTCTTAAATATGAAAGTATGATATGTTATATGATGATTAGTAGAGTGTGATGATATGTTGAGATATGAGCATTATATGATGGTGGATGGGATATTATGAAATGATTATGAGATATGATGTTGAGACAAGATGCGAGATGATATGATTGAATGAATAAGATGATATGATAAGATATGAGGTGAGTTGATATGAGGGTGATGATGATAATGAGACCTATAAAATATGTGAAGTTATGTATGAGTTAGGGGCGCCTTGTGTGACTTAGATAGACTTATGCATATTTGTATGTTTATTAGGTGATTTGTGATCTATTGGACATTGCTTATTATTGGTGTTGATTGCTTGGATTCTGCACGCCTCCAGGTAAGTTTCCTAAGGGAGCTTATGTTCGCTAAAGGGGTGTATAGGGATTCAAATAATTTAAATAAACAATGCACAACTAGGCTAACTCCCTGTCCCAAACAAATAATACAAGAATCCCCTCCCTTGTAGTAGTAGGGTAATTTAGGATCGAATCCACGAGGAGGTATGTCAGCGCTTCCCTTGTTGTATTCACGATCAAAGCTTCCGACCTCAGAAGATACTCGATATCGAGTAATCTGGTCGATATCGACCTCAGTTCTGGTTGATTTCCTAGCGCAGTTCCTGTAGAAGACAAAAGCAGCAAAGTCGACGTCGAGCAGAGACCTCGATATCGACGTTAGACCTCGATATCGACCCTTACAGTCGATTTCAACGCTTGTCACAGAAACTGTTTCGTAACCAATTTGTCGGAAAAGAGTCCGAAGAAAATAGAATGGGAAAGGAGGATGATCAAAAACAAAACTTTAATACTTTTATGTTGATTTCAATTATTTAAAAATCTTTCAAAGTCGGGGTTTCATGCCACAAAGATAACAATGCAAGTTTTATGCTAAAGTTATAAAATTTAATGCCTTTCCGTCAAATAACTTTCGTTATCAACACTTAGGTGATTAGAGGCTCTCGCATAGTTCCTAAGAGTTACTATCCAATTCATGAGCAATTCAAGTTCACAATATGAGTGGCTTTCGTTTCAATAATGTAAATAATGAATCTCCCTAACTTTCGTAAAGGATCATGCATGGGGTAGAAGACGGAATCGCATAAAAGTCATACCTTTGATGCACTTACCTCACATCGCTATCATCGGGCTCACCCCGACCCTAGAAGTGGGTTGACTACTCGCTCCTCATCATGCTCATCATCATCATTATTGTTGAAAGAAAGCTACTTTGAATTAAAACTTTGAAAGAAAGTACAACCGAATAAGCCACTCCGCTTTCGCTTTACAAACTTCACTCGGCCTCCTCTCTCTCTCTCTACTCGTCACTACTGTAATTGGAACTGAATTGTATGCGTAATTAGATGTTATTGGATCCCCTAAACTCAGCCCTATTGGCCTCTATTTATAGATGTCGATAAAGACTTGAAACTTTATCTTTATTCTCTAAGATAAAACTTAAATAAAGTAAAAACTAAAACTCCTATGGTAAATCAGCCTCCATACGATAGAACTGGTGTTGAAGATAAGAAATCTCGACTTTTGGATAGACGTGCAAGCTTCGGATAGAATTCTATCAAAATCTGAGTCGGATTCTTCTGCTGGCATGGTCGATATCGACCTTAGACATCGATATCGACCCCTTCAAAACTTTATCTCGAGCTTTCCTTCTCCTACTCAAACTGGCACTCGACTTCTATCATTAAGCTCGATCTGGCAACCTCGATATCGACCTCCAGACGTCAATATCGACCTCTCTGTGTCGACATGCTCTGTTTCATTTCCTGCTCGATTCCTATGTCTCTGATGCACTCGATGTCGAGGTCCCCAGTCGATTTGACCTCTTCAGAAGACTTCGAGTTCTTTTTCCGCTCTTCCAGATCTGTCCATTTTTATCCTGTTTTCTGCGAAATCACATTGAAACTCGTGCAAACCCATATATTTGATATTTAAGCGTACACTACACTAATCTCATGTTTTCCCATTAATATGCATGCAAAAGACAATAAAATGGACTTTTATGTGCATAGAAAATATGGCAATTTGCGCGCACATCAGCTTACTCAGTAACCCGGACCTCATGCCTAATGTGTCATATTGTATGTAGGTGTAGCATATGCATAAAAGCATGCCATGTAGTATCATGCTTAGGACTTGCACTTATGAATGAGCATCCATATTCTTTATGTGTTTGAAAAGAGAACGGTCGTTATCTGTGCGTCTTAGAGTCTTTGTTAGGGTCATAGGGTAGCCCAGCTTCATCGGGTGCCCTGAGTCAGTATTGTCGATACATGAGCATGATGATGAGATAGCCCAACACCATCGAGCATGAGCATGATATATGATATGGTGATGAGATATGATATGATGATGAGATATGATATGTTATGATGAGATATGATATGTTATAGCATCGAACTGGTCAGTCTCTGTACTAACGGGAAGGGGTGCAGAGGTAGGAGAGGGATATGCCACTTGGCATTCTTTGGGCGCCTTTACATTTCTTTTTTGCATATTATATATACTAGGGGCATGATAGTGTGATTTAAATCCCGTACTGCATTAGAACATCCTTTATTCTAGGTATAGGCGTATTATATGTCCTCAGCGAGGTCTTTAGGGCCCGCATGCGTCTCTGGGCCTGACTTCGTGGATAGACTTAGGTACCCACCCTTTTGCTGCTCTGTGCTTCTATGGCGAGGGATCCTCTTGGGCGAAAGTGAAGAGACGGACTGACCCGTACCTGAATTGCAAGATCCGAACGAAGGTATCCGACCTTCGAAATGTAACCCGGGTATTTATATCTGAGTCGTTACACTTTGTACTTAGGTGGTTCTCGGTTACTCTTTTGGTTGATCTCTGCAGTCCTTTTCTTTGTTGGGGCTCTGGCATCTCGGAGTCGGGTCTGGCTGGGGTCGAGGCGGTGTCTATCGAGGCGTCTCCGTGATCCGGAAATTTCCTTGGAGGTTCGTCTTCACTGCCCACAGGGACTCTTGATGTACCCTTGGCCAGCGGTGTCGCTGCTTGGTGGCGCTTGGCTTCGATTCATAGTCTATGTTGTCTCTAACTTGTTAAGATTAGGTTTGCTAGGTCGATCAGAATTGTTTGCTTTTCATTTTCTGGTTTGCACCGTTTGTTATTTTGATTGTATGTGTTGATGGTTCGCCATCTGCCGACTTTGTCGATCTATCGAGGAGTCAGGCCTATCTGATCCTCGAATTCTTACCTTTTTTTAAAAATAACATACATCAGTATTTAATTAAAAAATTTCCTCATAAATATTTACACAATTAATTTTTGTTAGTGACAGCGACATGGGTGGCGCAAGGTGACCACCCTCTAGTGTAAATAAATAAATAAATAATAAAGAGTAAGGTAAAAAAGGGAAATTACATAAAAATACCCATTAAATATTATTTTTTTACTTAGCACTCACTAAATTTAAAATTACACAAAATCACCCGTTAAATACGATTTGTTACCAAATCACCACCCACTTAAAAACATCTATCAAAACACCAATAAAAAATGACTAATTTACCCCACTTTTTAATCAAATTTTCTTTTCATAATCCTTGAACACCTCATACTTTTAATTACATAAAATATATATATATATATATATATATATATATATATATATATATATATATCTTTATCCCACCATTATAATTCATATACCAATAAAACCTTGAATTTGAAAATTTTTAGTAAATATGCATCTAGTATGTATAAATGCAGATGTTCAATCCCTAAAAAAAGGGTATATTAATTGGTCATTGACAGTATTTGTGTAATTTCTAATTTAATGAGTGGCTAAGTGAAAAAACTTAATATTTAGTGGGTAATTTTTTGTAATTTGCCAAAAAAAAATTGCAAAGCTTAGTTGGTAAAAGATGAGTAAACAAACTAAAAGGTCAACGGATAAAAAAAAAACAAACTAAAATATCAAGGGTGCAATATTCTCACTATTTTGTACCCACCAATTTATCTTTCTATTTTTTCTATTATTTTTTAAGTTAAAATTGATATATTAATTCAAACCAAATTTTATGATATGTTTTTTTTATTTTTTTTATTACCTGTATTTTTTTAAATCTTTATAATATATACGTAAATTAATAATAATAATAATAATAGTTAGTATTAGTATAAATAAAAAATAATGATTAATAAATAAATAATAATTGATGATGAATATTCATCTATTCTTTGTTTTAGTTTCATGTTTATATTGAGTTATTGACACATACTGGGCATTAATTTTTTTATTTTTTTATTTGAAATATCAAATGATGAGCTATATATTTAATTTTTACATTAGATGATTGATGAGATATATATATATATGTGACAAGAAATATTTGTAATTTTTTTAAAATAAATAAATTAATATATCATAATATAACATCGGTCTTTCTAAATATGTCTTGAGTTAAGAGTTATAATTTAAAAAATATTTATTTAGACTTAGATGTTTATCCATGTTTCCAATATGATTATGAGATTTATTTTGATTAAAAGTTTCTAAAACATGATTTAAGACAATTAAAAACCGGTTATATCTTATTTGGTGCACATATATGTATTGTAAAATATTTAGACCAAATGAAAGGTCTTCTAAATATAATTAAATGCAGGAAATAAATTCAAACTTCGGGATTTTTTTTTTGAAAAAGGTAAGAATTCGGGCAATGTAGATCTCCTACTTCATAATATGTTTCATTCCTTACGACACAAAAATATTTTGACATTTATTTGGACTTAAAAAAAATTTAAAAATTATATTTGTATTACTAACATCTATTTCTATATATTCACAAAATTTTATTTTAAAAAATCATGTTTTAAAATTTTTAATAATTATAATTTGTTAAATATTGCATTTTTAATTTTAAAAATTTGTAAAACATGATTTTTAAAAATAAAATTTTACGAATATATAAAAATAGATGTTATATAATTTTTTTTGAGAATAAATAAATGTTAAAATATTTTTGTGTTGTAGGGAGTGAAACATATTGTGAAGTAGAAGATCCTCATTGGAATTCGGGTGGAGTGAGGATCTGCTGATCCATCACCCAATTGCATCTTTCCTAATAAGGAAAAGGAGCTTCGGATGCGACATGATAGCATCATATGGTCCAAGGTGTGCCTTAAATGAGCAACTTTGTCTACTACCTGGTTGATCTCGCAGAAGACGTGCGTGCAGGAGGACCATTTAAGGTGTTGGAGTCGTAAATGTCAGTGATATATGATCATCTCTATCTCCCAATGACATTTCCACTTGCCTGAAATGGATTTCATGATTGTGAGGTTGTCACCTTCGATTAATGTCGATGCGATGGTAGCCCGCTAGACTGGAGTGTCAAGACTTCAGCCATTAAAGGGGATGCATCACCGCAAGTGAAGCTACCAGAGGCCATAATCAAACCATTAGCATCTCGGATGATGAAACCAACAAAATAATTCTTACTTTTGAGGTTGTACCTCCAACCCCCAATAAAGTGAAAGTCTTTCAAAAAAAATTAATCATGGTTGATTTATTTTATAAGGTAAGAATTTAAGGGGTGTGAAGGATTATTTAATCACCTTCTAATAACATCATTTTGGATGATGATAGCCAGCTCGGGCTGTGAAGAAATGCAATCTACTGGGAACAAATGCCAAAGTGAGGCAATCTTGTTAACGACTTGATTGACCTATCTTAATACGTGCTTGACATTAACCTCCTCAAAGTTACTCGAACATCTCAAAGGATCATCTTAATTTCTCAATAGAAATCCCAGTCGCCGTACAAAAAGTTGTTCCTGCTCAGGCTATCTTCCTCAATGTGAACACGATCCAATCCCTCCGGTACGCCACACCAACACCAACTCTAAGGGTAAATGCTTCAGCAAAAAGAAGATATGAAGCCTTCCCCCTTTCAGCACTTAGAAGAATGACCTTCCCATGTAGTCTCGAATGACAAAATCAGACGTAGAGGAGTCACCCTACCACACAGAACTATCAACATTAATTTTAAAGACTTTTGGTATTGATTTTTGTCAACGGATCCTCTTGGATTTCCTTCTAATTTGTTTTTGGTCTTGTGGTTGTGTGTGTGATTTCAAATTGTCTCCTTTCATTTTATTGATATTTTAGTTAAAGATCTATTGTCCAAAGTAATGTTCTATATCCCTTTTTGGAATCACATTGTCGGGATAAAAAATTGACTTGTTTCTTTGTCGCCACAACCACCACCAAATCATTGCAAGTTTGGTGATATCATGCTTAAATATCTTGTTTCCTAATTCCGTAAGCACCTCTATTTGTCTTTTGTTATAGATATCAAAGAATATAAGAGTTTATGTCATTGTCTATTGAATTTCCCAACTATCACAACCATAGTCGAACATTTCACAAGTAGAGGGGTTGAGTCTTCACATTGGTGCTTGCAAAAAGAACACCGCAATGACACATTCACTCATTTGGTCATCAATCTTGCATTAGTTGGTAATCCGTCGGATCTAAACCTCCACATAAAATTCTTAACTTTTGGTAAGCTTTCATATTCAGTCAATCCACACTCTTATAGGTTATTTTAGTTTGTTATGATATCCATCACACTAGTCGTTGAGTACCACCCATTTCTATTTGGTCACTAGTACAGTCTATCTTGGAACTTATTTTTTAGAATCTGTACATTAAGAACCTACTGACAAAATCAGGTGGGAAAATTAAATCCAATAAATGTTTGTTCCATGTTTTATTAGGCTGCATGTATTTTTTTCACTTTTTCCACCACACCAATTCCAATTATGATTTTAGCTAATTGCATTAGGAGTATTTTAGAAATCCAGTTATGTTTTAAGAAATTAACTATTTTTCATCTCAAATCTTCCTGATGAGACCTGTTTTTAAAGGTATCTCAGAGTTTCATTAGTTTTGCTCATTGTCATGACAAATTAGTTTTTTTTCTTGATATTCAAGGACATGGTTATGCTTCGGGTACTTTTCGTTTATAAGTTTAACCCATAAATTGTATGGTTCTACCATAATTTTCCATATTAGTTTCATCTAGAGTGCTATATTCATATCCCTAGCTTTACAGATTCCTAGCTAGTCCACCTAATTTCTTTGGTTTATATATTTTTCCCCATCAAATGAATGGTTTGTGTGATGCTTCCTTATTTCATAAGAACATTATGTTAGTTCTATCTAGTTCTTTATGTACATTTTTCGGTAGCATAATTATGAAGCTCTACATTAGGTAATTTAGTTTAGTTACAAGGTTAGCTTTAATTAGAGTAGTTCTCTCTTTTTGGGATAAAGAGTTTGCTTTCTACTTTATAAGTTGCATATTAGTCTTGCAAATTAATGATGTCATTAATGGTGTCTATATTGACACAACTATTGATAATTGGACATCATAATTATTTGTTCAAAGATGACAGAATTTTGAAGAATCCAAATACCAAAACCAATATTCGGAAATGAAGGACCTAAAGGCGCAAAGAAAACTCCATTGCAGGAAGAAAACTTAGATCTTGATAGTTTGTTACATCCTCAACTGATCTTGGCGTCAACTGATCCTACTTATATAGAATCGATCCCACTTGTTGAGTTGCCATAAATACCAAAATACCCTTTTCATTTCTATATTATTACCAACTATGTAATATGCATATATCCCCATATACCCCCCCCCCCCCAAGCTTGGAAGACAAGAATTGATGTTGATGAGCACCCAATGTCTTGGTCGTACATCTAAAATTTGAAGGGATGACGACACATGAGCCGTTTTGATGAAGCCTTGTTGAACCATTTCCCTAACAAAATGGCAATCAATTCGAACATGTTTGGTTCTTTCATGGAAAATAGGATTGGTAGAAATTCATGTGCAGGCTTGTTGTCACAATGCAAAGTGGTAGGAAGTGAAACATCAATATGTAGATCAGTTAGGAGACCTTGAAGCCAAACTAACTCACTAGTTGCAGCGACATACTCCTGTACTCACTCTCTATGGATGATTTATAAACTACCTTCTGCTAATTTTTAGTCTTCCATGAAATTAAGGACTAAACCAGAAAGACATAGAACCCAGTTAATGATCTTCTTGTGTCATGACAATTGCCCCAATCAGCACCATTGTACGCTTATATGCACTGATTTTGAATGAAGAAGAGGCAGGATAGGAGAGAGCTAAGTTGAAACTACCCTTTAGATAACGAAAAAGATACATGGTTGCATTCCAATGACGTTGTAATGGGTTATGTAAAAATTGGCTTAGCTGCTGAACCGTGTAACAAATATCAGGCCTACTCAGAGTAAGATATAAAAGTCATCCAACAAGCCTTCTATAATCCTTAGAATTAGAAATGTGAACTCCATCCATAGATGACAATTTGGTGCCATGTTGCATAGGAAAGGAAGTCGCCTTGCAAGCTTCCATCTATGCATCTTTGAGGATGTCCAAGATGTATTTTCTTTGATTAAGTAAGATACTTGCAGATGATCTAGAGATCTCCATCCCTAAAAAGTATCTAGCCATACCAAGATCTTTTATAGTGAAAGCAAGGTGAAGAATGTTTGGTTTTAGCAATCTCAGAACTATAAACAAACAAAGAATAATCGTTGCTTAGATTGAGAGTATCCCAACCTGATCAAAAACTTTATGAGCTCATGATTCCATTGTCTGCTAGCTTGTTTAAGTCCATACAATGATTTTTTCAGCATGCAAACCTGACCTTCTCTAACCTTAAATCCAGGAGGAGGCAACATGTAGACTTCTTCCTCTAAGTACCCATGTAGGAAGGCATTATTCACATCAATTGATGTAGAACCCAACTCTTAGTAGCAGCTAAAGCAAGAATGATTCTCACGTGTATAGTTGCAAGTTTATCCACTGGTGAGATTGTTTGTTTATAGCCTTTATCCTTTACTTGGTTATACCCTTTTGCTACCAGTCGTGCTTTATACTTTCAATCAACCCATCTGGTCTATACTTGATCTTAAAAATCCATTTGCAACCAATTGGCTTCTTTCTTGGAGGAAGAGATGTAGCAATCCATGTATGATTTTTCTCAAGAGCTTGCAAATCAGTTTTCATGGCATTCTCCCAATAAACAATCCCTTTAGCTTGCTTATAACTATTGGGCTCAAATATCTCACACATGTGAACAAATGAAGTGACATATTCAGATGAGAGATGAGCTAAATTCTAGACTGAAAACACAGCAATTAAATGTCTGAGATAAAGAGTCCATAATCAAGCATTCGAGATGGCAAACTAGAATAAACATAATCTTTCAATCGGACTGGACGCATAACCTGTCTCTTAGGAAGAAAAGAAGTAGACTCAAGTTGTGGAGCAACATAGGAGATCCATGCAAGCTAGTTTGCAATGAATTAGCAATCATTGGTGACATCCGGGTATCACTTGCAGAAGTATTCGATTTAAAAGGATTAGTAACATGTGATGCAGAAGCAAGCATTGAACCAATCCCACCCTCATCATCATTACCAAATTGCATATCACGAGAAGACTAGACCTTTGTGAAGACTGAACAGGTACTTTGAAAGGGAAAACAGACTCTTCAAAACTAACATGTCTACTCATAATTGTTACCCATCTGTCAACATCAAACAACTTAAAAGCTTTTTGACCTGGTGGATAGCCAAGAAACACACAACGTTGAGCAATCACTCCAAGTTTATCTCTATAGTCATTAGGTTGTAAAGCATAACAGAGACACCCGACTACTCTAAGTTGTTCATATGCAGAAGCAATTCCATATAAAACCTCAAAAGGAGATTTCCAATTTAAAACAGAAGAAGGCTTTTTGTTGATAAGATGTGTTGCACTCAAAATACAATATCCCTAAAATTGCACTAGTAAACCAGCATGTAAACGAATGACTCATGTAGTTTCAGCTAAGTGTCAGTGCTTTCGTTCAACCTTTCCATTTTGCTCATGAACTCAAGGAGCTAACTTTTGATGCATAATACCCTTTTCAGCAAACAAATCAAAACAACCTCTTTAAGTAAATTCAGTCTCATTGTCTGTTCTAACAACCTTAATAGATCTCTGAAATTGATTCTCTACCATGTTTACTCATGAACTTGAACGGAGACTTTGAAGCCATTAGGAGTCAGATTTTGGCCATGGAACCATTGCCCCCGGTTAACAGAGCATTTTATCTGGTGGCTCAGGTGGAAACGCGGAAGCAAATTACTAGCAAGAATGTGGAAGGTGCTGGTTTCTTTGCGAATTCGGTTTCACAGAAGGGGAGTTCTTCTAATTCCACCAGGAAGGAATACAAGAAACAGAAGGATGGGGACAAGAAAAGGTGCAGTCATTGCAACCTGGAAGGGCATGCTTCATATCAGTGTTTTGAGGTAATTGGTTACCCAGACTGGTATAAGGGAAGCAGGAACAAGAGGGGTATGAAGGTAGCTGCAAATGCGATGAATGATCAGGAGGAGGTGATGACTCCACTGGAGTATGAGGAAGGAGCTGGCACAGGAAAGATGAATGGCATTGATCCAAAACTGGTGCAAGCTGTGTGTCAAGAGATGATAAAGGCATTCAAAGGGAAGGGCATAGCCAATGCAAATTTTGCAGGATTTGCAGGTAATTCCATTACTTCTCTAAGTTCAATTGAGCTAAGTAAAGATGAGTGGATTCTTGACACGGGAGCTACAGATCATATGACACCACATTTAGAGTCTTTGATAAATGTGAGGAAACTAAGTGTGCCTATTAAAGTTAAACTACCTGATGGGTCTGTTCAAAAGGTTGATAAGATTGGGTCAGTTCAGATTAGGAATGATTTTGTGATTAGATATGTATTGCATTTACCTCAGTTTAAGTTCAATTTACTGTCAGTAAGAAGAGTCATAGTTCAGAAAAAGGTCTTGGCAGTTTTTGATGAAGATCACTGTGAATTTCAGGACCAAGTGAGTAGAGTTGTGGTGGCAGTTGGAAAGGAGCTTGGAGGGTTATATACAATGACCACAAAGGGATCTAAAGGAGTTGTTGATAAGAGAATTGAAGATAGGAAAGGAATCAAGTGTTCATTGTCTGTTCATAGTGACAGTAGTCTTCTACATAATAGACTTGGACATATTTCATTTCATAGCATGAGTCATGTGCCAGGTTGTAATAATGTAGGTAATCCAGACAGTTATATGTGTGATGCCTGTTCAATGGCAAAATTTCACAAACTTCCTTTTCAGAAAAGCATGAATAGAAGTGATTGTTTGTTTGAAATCATACATGCTGATCTTTGGGGCCCTTATAGTGTTTTAAACTTGAATGGTGAGCATTATTTTTATACTATAGTGGATGATATGAGCAGATCCACTTGGACATATCTTTTGCATGTTAAGACTCAGGTGATGAGTACTTTGAGAAATTTTTCTCTATGACAAAGAATCATTTTGGAAAGGTTCCAAAGGTAGTGAGGTCAGACAATGGCACAGAGGTTTGTAATGAGGAATGTAGGAATGTTTGCTGAATTAGGGATAATTCATCAAAGGTCCATGCCATATAGGCCCCAACAGAATGGGGTGGTGGAAAGGAAGCACAAGCATTTAGTGGAAACTGCGAGAACCTTGAGGTTTCATGCTGGGTTACCTAAGAGGTTTTGGGGAGAATGTGTGCTCTCAGCTACTTATTTGATCAACAAGATGCCTCTTGCAAGTATAGACTGGATGACACCTTTTGAAAAATTGTTTGGGAAGGTGCCAAGTTATGAGAATCTGAGGGTCATTGGATGTCTGGGATATGCTTACATGACACAGAGAGGCATGGATAAGTTTGACACTAAAGGAAGAAAGTGTGTGTTGATTGGGTATCCTTCGGGACAGAAAGGGTACAAGTTGTATGACTGGTATACAAAGGAAATTTTCTATAGTAGAGATGTCAAATTCTATGAGAAAATTTTCCTTTTCAAGACACCAGCAGCTTAGATTGAGGTTCCTTATAGATTAGATGAGGAGGAGACAGATCATGTGGATGAAGACACTGAAGTCCTTCCTGTTGAGACAGATCATGTGGAAACAGATGTAGAGGTGGGGGTGAACACAGATTCAGATGTTTCAGGCCTGAGGAGATCAGAGAGAATGAGGTCACTTCCTGCTTGGACTTCAGACTTTGCAATGACTGTCACACATGAGGATAAGGTCAGCAATGCAGCATTTATGACTCAAGTCATGAAGGTTCATGAACCTATGAGATATGCTGAAGCTAAGGGGAATCCTAATTGGGAGGAAGGCATGAGAAAAGAGCTTAAGGCCCTGGAGGATAATGGAACATGGATGCTCACTGACCTGCCCAGAGGACACAAGGCCATAGGGTCTAAATGGGTGTTCAAGGTCAAGTATAACTCTGATGGATCCATAGACAAACAAGGCAAGGTTGGTGGTGAAAGGGTTTAATCAGAAACTTGGAAAGGACTACAAGCATACGTTTAGTCCAGTTGCAAAGTTGCCAACAGTAAGAGTTGTTATAGCTTTGGCAACAACAAAGCAGTGGCCATTGTTTCAGTTAGACGTCAACAATGCATTCTTACATGGATTTTTGGAGGAAGAAATATATATATGAAGCCATCTGAAGGGTATGATCTTGCTAAGAATGATCAAGTGTGTTGCTTAAAGATATCATTGTATGGTCTAAAACAAGCATCAAGGCAGTGGAATCATGAGTTGACAGGGTTTCTGATTAACCTTGGTTACACACAGTCATCTAATGATTATTCATTGTTTGTAAGGAAAGTTGAAGGATCATTCACAACTATATTGGTATATGTTGATGATATGTGTTGACTGGGGACAATGTGAGTGAGTTAGAAAGGGTGAAGCAGGCTTTACATGCCCAGTTCACCATTAAGGATCTTGGTTTGGCTAAGTATTTCCTTGGTATGGAAATACAGAGATCTGAGAATGGAACATACTTGAGTCAGAAGAAGTATGTGTCTGATATTTTGAAGAGTACAGTACTGATGGATTGTCAAGCAGCTGAGGCTCCATTAGCTACAGGGTTGAAACTAAGCTGTGACAGTGGAGAAGTGTTAACTGATGCAGAGAGTTATAGATGTGTTGCGGGGAAGCTCATTTACTTGGCACTCACTAGACCAGACATCTCATATGCAGTTCAGCACTTATCTCAGTTTGTTTCTTGTCCACGAGTACCACATCAACATGTTGTTAATCATGTGTTAAGATACTTTAAAGGAACTAGTTCAAAGGGCATCTTCTTCCCTGTTCAATCAGATTTGAAGATTATTGGGTTTTCAGATACAGATTGGGGGTCTTGTTTGTCCACAAGGAGATCATTGTCTGGCTATTGTGTATTCATTGGCCATGCTTTGGTTTCATGGAAAATGAAAAAACAAGCCACAGTGTCCAGGTCATCGACAGAGGCAGAGTATAGAAGCATGGCTTATACTACTGCAGAGCTAGTGTGGTTGAGTTACTTGTGTCAAGATTTAAGCATCCCAGTTTAGAAGCCAATTACTTTGTTTTGTGATAACAAATCGGCGCAACATATAGCTGCAAATCCGTGCTTTCATGAACGAACGAAGCACCTGGATATTGATTGCCACTTTGCGAGAGAGAAGGTTCAAAGTGGATTTTTGCAGACAACTTACATCAACACGAAGTTGCAGCTAGCTGACATCATGACGAAGGCGCTTCACAGTGCACAACACTCAAATCTCAGTGTCAAGTTGGGACGCACAGATGTTCCAACTTGAGGGGAGGCTATGGAGTTATGTGAATGTTGGAGATCCGGGTTTGAGTGTTGGAGATCCGGGTTTAATAATGGGTGGTTTAACCCATTTTAGTTTTGATATTCTGGATTGGGCTTATTGTAATGGGCTGACATTATATTCGTGTATGGGCTTGTATGTGTAATGGGTCACGAGGCTAGCTCTATAAATAGCCCATACCCGAGCTTGATTCAGTTGTAACAGAACATCGTCTTCTTCATTCTTCGTATAACAGATCAAGAATATGTTCTCTTCTGTTCATCGTTTTCCAAATCTTCCATTACCACATTTTCGATCCTTGGGGTTTATAATTACCAACTATGTAATATAAGCATATATCCCCATGAGAATACTCGTCGATAATTCTTTTGACGTTTGAGAAGCCTTCTAACTTGCCTTATCTAATCATGGTTGATTTATCTCTGAAAATAAGTTAAATATTTCAATTTTTTTCATTATATAAGTTGATTTTTTTAATGAAGCAAACATTACTACATATTGTTTAACCATACCACTTATATATTATGATACTTTATCCATCCATAATTTATAATATGAAAATAAATTTATTTTTTTATATTATGAAAAAAGACATATTTTATTACTTTTACGACTTTTTAAATAATTTTTAATGTTTGAATAATTAGCAATAAATCATTTTTAAATATATTTGGATAATTATTTGCAACGTCATGTTAGGTATAGAATACTTGTGCTTTTAGCAAAATTTCAGTTGAAAAACACATTAATCTCCAAAGTTTTTTTCTCCCTTGCCATTTGCCCTATCAAAAAAGTTGTGAGCATTTAACTTTCTACTTATTATATCTTTTAATTAAATAAATTTAATTGTATCAAGTTTCTTTGTTATTATTTTTGTAAAAATAATAATCACCGTGTGACCGCAGGCATTATACTAGCCCCATACAAATTACTAATAAACTGCGATATTAGATATGAGATATGTATCGAGATTTTTAATTGTCAAATTAATATTTTAAAATTTTGTTTTTAAAAAAAGTCGGATGCTTTTTATAACTATAGTCATTGATAGGTGAATTTTGAGCTCTTTCTTTTCCTTCTAAAAAATAAAATTTCAAAGCTCTTTTCAATTAAATTATGGTGCGTCAACTAATTTTGATCAGTTAATCTAAATGTTTTACAATCATCAGAAAATTAAACAATATTGCTCTACACGATACATTTCTGTCAAGAATTTTAAAATTTCTGAAAAATATATTTTTTATCATAAAAAAGGGACAATAATTTAGAAAAAGTCGCATAAAATAGTATAAAATGGAAAAAAGCACTTTCTGATTAAGACTTTGAAATATGAAACTTTTTGACCAACTTTTATCTATTTTTTTAGAATGGACTAATTAACTATTTTTCAATAAAAAAAACGATCAAAACAATATCAAAAAACGAAATCATAAATTGATGGGGACACCATAGCACAGTTTTTATTATTTATTTTAAGTAGAAAAAAAAATGCTTACTAGCTAGAAAAATTCCAAAAGATTAGTCCACGTAGACATGGTCACGGGTCCGACCCGCCGGGTCGACGGGTCGGACCCGCCGGGTCGGCAACCCGGGGGGTACGACCCTAACCCTGACCCGGGATTTCCACGGGTCGACGGGTTCGGGTGACCCGCCGGGTCGGCGGGTTGGCGGGTCGGAGTCCCGGGTCGGCCACGTGGCGTTGAAGGGTTGACCCGGCCACGTTTTAGTGATGTTTTGTGGATTGGTGAAATAAGGTTTCGTGTTTAATGGTGTTTGGGTTTGGGGAAAAAAAAAAGATGGAAGAAGGGCTTGAATCGTCGACTTTTTCGGGGTGCTTCTTGGCTAGATGATTCTTCAAGTTGCCATAACCCAAGTTGTTCGTTACCTTGTACTTATGACCACAATAACGACACTCCGCTTCGAACTTTCCCGGGCCTTGGTCGACCTTGTTGAAATGATTGAACAATGCGGAGGAGCTCGATGAGGTCTTCGAGGATCCGCTCTTACCGCCGGCCATTACGACAATTGACAGAACGACGGGAATGAATGAAATGTAAGTTATTTGATTGATGGGATGTGCAAGTAAAATGAATTGGGGAAGAGGGGATGCTATTTATAGAGTCGAGCCTACGTTCAACCCGAGCAACGGCTAGTTTTTTTTTAAATAAAATAAACGGTCAAGTGGGACCCACCTCTAACGGCTAGTTTTTTAAATGCACAACCCGTGTGACCCGCCGGGTCGACCCGGCGGGTCACGGGTTCCATTTTCCTCGACCCTAACCCTGACCCTCAACCCGACCCAATCCTTCGACCCTTGGACCCGGACCCGCCGGGTCACTGACCCGGCGGGTCACGGATCGACCCGCCCGACCCGTGACCCGTGGCCATGTCTAAGTCCACGGTCAATTTATATTTGTCACTTAATTTGCAAGTTTGTTTTGATGTTGCCTACTTGCTTTATGCTCTCTTTTTTCATAAAAATAAAAATCCACTCTATGCTACTTGCTACTTTGCTAGGCATATATAAGCAGACAATTGACACCTATTTCTATAATTCTATTGCTTCTTTTCTTATAACTTTACCCTTTGAGAATAATAAATAACTAGTACGATTCCCGCGCCATGACGCGTTTTTTTAAAACTAAAATATTATATATAAAAATATTGTAAAATATTAATAAATGTTAAGATAAAAATCATAAAAAAGCTTTACAATAAATGTATCTTATAATTATCTCAAAACATTTTTTTTGTAAAAATCTTATGTAAAGTATAATACATGAATATAGATATTTTAAATTGCTCAGTAATAATAATATCAATATCATTATAACATTGTTTAAATGTGATGTGTCATAATCAATAGTTATATTTAATGTTTTGAATTAAACCCAATATTTATATTAGATTGAATTCAATGTTTTGAATTAAGCCCAATAGTTAGTAAAATTAAAGAAAAAGGAGAATTAAAGAAAATAAAAGAAAAACAGAAAAAAAATGATTAGTTAAGACTCCTAAAATGCCTCTAAGAATGACACGTCATCTTAAACTCTTCTAAATTAAGAGTTTATATAGATATAGATAGTTAGTAAAATTAAAGAAAAAGGAGAATTAAAGAAAATAAAAGAAAAACGGAAAAAAAATGATTAGTTAAGACTCCTAAAATGCCTCTAAGAATGACACGTCATCTTAAACTCTTCTAAATTAAGAGTTTATATAGATAGTTAGTAAAATTAAAGAAAAAGGAGAATTAAAGAAAATAAAAGAAAAACGGAAAAAAAATGATTAGTTAAGACTCCTAAAATGCCTCTAAGAATGACACGTCATCTTAAACTCTTCTAAATTAAGAGTTTATATAGATATAGATAGTTAGTAAAATTAAAGAAAAAGGAGAATTAAAGAAAATAAAAGAAAAACGGAAAAAAAATGATTAGTTAAGACTTCTAAAATGCCTCTAAGAATGACACGTCATCTTAAACTCTTCTAAATTAAGAGTTTATATAGATTGTAGGCAACATAATAGCAAGTCTTTTGAGAATTTTCATAAAATCCATTAATCTATCTATTATCTATTAATCTATTATCTATTTATTAATATTACTAAATCTATTAGTATTTGGATAACTTGTTACTCCCTCAATTAAAGTTATCTTTTTAATTTCTTATTGGTCGATCGTCTTCAAAATGTCTACATACATTGAATATAATAGATATAAGTTTACTATGATTTTATGTATATGAAAATTTTCATATTAGTAGAATCTATAACTTCATGTTAGGATCTATAACTTCATGTTCTCATTCAATGCTTTTGACCAATTTTTTAAATTTTTTTCCGTCAATATGTCTTTCGAATGTGGACATATGTATATATCTTATTTATAAAATATCACTAAAGAAGAAGTACACTGCATACATGTCGTCTTCTCCATAATTGTCGATCTTATGTGGCATTTTTTCATTTCACCATGCTTACGTGTCATTTTATGCCTTTTTGGATTTTCTTCTAATTAACTTAATTAGATTAATCTATGATTTCTTTCCCGTTCAACTCTACCAGTTATCCCAATCACTATCAATTATCCTAATAACTAATTTCTTGCTATTTTATTATTAAATAAATCAAGTGTATCTTTCATTTTCATAATTTACCTAAATATCTTTAATGTGAATCCATAATAACTATCCTAATCAACCATTTCTTTTTTGTAATGATTAAATCAAACATCAATGGTTGATTAGATTAACATGACATATCTTTATTTTTGTATTTTACCAATTGAATCTTAAATAATAATAAAATGATACACCTTAATGAATTCTAATTTCAAAAAATAAATCTCAATTAACCATGGTTCTACCTCTAATTAATTTAATTATCAATTTTACTTTATCATTTAACGATTTTTCTATCCTATACCCCAAGGGCATAGGATAATAAACTTGATTGGGAAAGATATCCCCAAATTAAATTATTTTAGCTTTTTAAAAAATTGATTTCTTTGGGTCGATGCTATATTTCATAAGGAATCTTTCTCAATCAAGGTTCTTATCTTATGCCTGAAGGCCATAGGATAAGAAAAATTATGTAAATTTAGATATAATCTCAATTATGTAAATTTACATATAAAAAAATATTATTTAATTCATACCTAAATGTGAACTTAAAGTATTACAAAACTATACATATAATTTGTTAAAAGTTAATTTAGGGATTGTTAATTGTTATCCCTTGTTTGGTTCATTTTATGAGAATTTCAATTTCTTAGGATATTGTTATTTTAACATGTGTCTATTTCATTATTTAATAAAAAAAAATATATAGGAGATAATCTTATAATAACATCCAATTCATAGATACAAATCATATAAAATATAAATTCCATAATTTCATATGGATTGTAGTTAATTATTTAAATAATCTCTCATGTTTTAACAAAATAAAAATACATCAATTCAATTATTATGAATGAACCATAATTTTAAAATTAATAAGGATCCGATTTATAGGGAATGATATATCAAGAACTTAAATTTAAAATATTTATCTTTCCACGTTCAACTCGAAAGAAAGCAAGATAAAATTCCATCAATTGTTGCATTAGTATTCTAAAGTGAAAAATAAAAGTTGGTTAAATTACAGGGTCGGCCAATGGGTTTTGGAGGTCTTGTGCAAAACCTAGTTGAACGAGATGATATTCGACAAAAATTTTAAATGAAATGGAGGTCATGTTGTTTGTTAATTTATAAAGGGTGGTAAGTTGCGCACCCAAAACGCATCCGGGATGCGTGCCTTTATGGCGCACCCAGGTCACACGCATCCAGGGTGCGTGTATGTTGTGTTTTGTAAAAATTAATGGGCTATATAAGGGAACCGGGCTAAAAGCCTTGTGAATTTAAAAAAAAAACCTACACGCATCCTGGATGCGTGTAGGGTGTTCAATTTTTTTTAAATTACGTGATATTCACATGTAAAAACCATGGAAATTTTTTAAAAAAAAAAAATTTGCACGCATCCTAGATGCGTGTACCAAACCCTAAACCCTAAACTAACCCTACACTAACCCTAAACCCTAGAGCTTATAAATTACACGCATCCTAAATGCGTACCCAACAAATAGGGTCAACACGCATCCTGGATGAGTGTTGACCCCAGTTTTTTTTTTATTTCAACCCACACTCATCCAGGATGAGTGTGTGTTGAGAATTTTTAAAAATTGTAATGTTTAATGTACCCTTTGAATCATTCAAATTTTTTATTATAATTGATTCGTATTTGTTGAAAATCATATTAGAATTTTTTGAAAATGATTATTAGGATTAATTAGAATTATATTATATATTAGAATTTATAGAAATTGGTTCATGAGGATTTATCGGAATTAGATTATTATTGTCGATATTGAACACTTAGCATATATCAAATAAGATTGGATTTCATTTTATACTACATGAGATTTAATAATTAGTTTAAAGGGTTATTATGTAGAGTGATAGTCAAATGAATATTTTGATTTAATTTTCCTCTATAGTTGATAACGATTATATGTAATTTACTATAAAATACTAGATGAGATATAATTATTAGTTTATATTTGATAATATAGAATTTCATCTAACAATAGACGAGATTAAATTGATTGTGTTATTATTTATGCTTAATTAAAGTTATGGTTAGGGTTAGGGTTAGTGTTAGGGTTAGGGTTAAGGTTAGGGGCTTTTTGCTAAAGTAACACACATTAGGGGAAAAGCTTGCATGGCTAGCATGATCCGGAAAAAAATTGGGGCAACCGGATACTTCATATTATTCCTAAAGTAACACACATTAGGGGAAAAGCTTTCATCATTCATTAACGGAAAGGGGTGCAGAGGTAGGAGATGGATATGCCACTTGACATTCTTTGGGCGCCTTTACAGTTCTTTTCCGCGTATTATAATTTAGGAACATGCTAGTGTGATTTAATTTCTGCATTGCATCGAAGCATCTTTATTATAGCGTATGTGTATATTTGCTTGCGGGACAGAGTGCGTTGGGGTCTCGGTCTGATCCCGCTCACACAACTTGTTTTTATATATGATTGCTCTCTGTCTCTATGGCGTGGGAAAATCCCCCCGGGCGATTGTAAAGAACCTGCCTAACTCCGCTCGCACAACATGGAGGTTCCGAGGTTATCGACTAATCCTCCACGGGCCGAGCACTAGCCTGCAAAGCACTTGAGCCGGGTAAGCCAAGCGGCAAGCCGCAAGAAAGGCTCACCCATGCCAAGGTAAACCAAGGCATGAGTACCCACTATAGCACAAATTGCTCCTAATGAGATTTGAATCCTTGACCTCATGGGAGTGAGGCACAAGGAAGCATATCACTCTTATCACTAGGGCAAGAGGTCATTGGTATATATTGTAAAATGTGTTAATCAAATATCATTCAACTATTTATATTTATAATTACTATAATTATAATGCATTGGAATCCAAACACAATTTAAGTGTATGTTTGGATCCCAACGTACTACTCAAGCAGTTGAATCATGAAAGTATTTGATTGATACAATTTACAGTATGTTTTAAATAAAATATTAATTAATTGTATTGTATTTATGGAGTTACCCTTCTTTATATGCAAATACCGTGTAGATGTGGAGTTTGTTGGTTCAGAGGTAGGTATAAGTATTGAATTGACTAACTTATATGAATTGATAACCTTAAAATATTTTATTCCACAAAATAGTACAATATGGGTAATTGCTCATAAGTCATAAAGTCCAAAGTAGCTAGTTAGGAATCAGAATGGTTTATTTTGAATACTCAAAATCGTTTACAATTCAAAATCGTTAACCCTAACTCTAACACATGCATCATTTCATGTATATATAACCTAGCCTTAACATAACCCTAACCTTAACACTAACCCTAACTATAACCCATGCGATCACCACTTATTTGAGAGACTCACATGACGAGAGTGTAGACGAAATTGATACGTACTGCGTACACACTTTATGTCGTATTGATGAGTTTCAGATGAACCGTGAACTTAGTGGTAGACCTCGGACTTTGGCTTATTGTAAATATTTGTTGATGAACATTTAGGAAATCTTTATAAACACTCTTATTTGATGACGAGAGTGCATGTAATCGTAAGTTCAAAGCTATAAATCAAGTTTATTATGATAAGTTAAAATGTTGTTAGGCATATGATTGTTATATAATGAAGTTAGCTTACGTTGTTAAGCTTATTATGATGAAGATGTTGTTGGGTATGATCATACGCATCTAGGATGAGTGTGCACGCATCCAGGATGAGTGTGCATGCATCCAGGATGCGTGTGCACACTCATCCAGGATGAGTGTCCTTTAGAAACTTCAGGTATTTAGGGTTTGTAGGGTTAGGGTTTAGGATTTGTACACGCATCATAGATGCGTGTGCACTCATCCAGGATGCGCGTCCATTAGAAGGGTTTGTAGGGTTAGGGTTATACACGCATATAGGATGCGTGTATAACCCTAGTTTAGGGTTTATAAGGGCACGCATCTAAGATGCGTGTGAAATTTTTTATTTATTTATATCACACGCATCTTAGATGCATGTGATTTGTTTTTTTTAAATCACGTGCTTGCACGTTATTTTTTAAGAAATTTAATTTTAAAGAAATTTTAAAGTACACGCATCTAGGATGCGTGTAATTGCTTTTTATTGCCTTGGCTTTTTATCCCGGTTCCCTATTAAATACAACACCAACACGCATCTAGGATGCGTATTTGTTGGGTGCGCATCTACACGCATCCTAGATGCGTGTAGGGTGCGCTTCGGTTTCCCCTTTATAAATTAACAAACAACATGAAATGGAGGGAGTATGAGGGCATCTCCAAGGACCTTGGCATTTTATAGAAAAGAGAGAATTTTGCAAAGTATTGGAGGTTTTTCTATTTCTCTAAAAATATAGAATAATAGAGAGAGAATGGAAAAATCTTCAAATGTGAAGGATATGAAGAAATCTGCAATATATTAAAGTTTCACACGCCTTATAAATCCATCACACAGGGAAGGGTGCCCCAACATATATAAGTTATCAATTCGGATCATAAGGTAATAAATGCAAAATGTGTGGGATTGAAATGTAAAATTTTTATAGATTTTAAATTTTGCTTTTTTATTTTACACTTATCTTGCTAAAGTTGTTTTAGATGTTCTAACATCTATATAAAAATATTTTAGAGAAAATTGGGTCGATATGTCTAATTTCCTTCTCTAATTAGTCCAATGTCCACCGGTCAATCTAAATTAGTTTAATATCCATTGGTCAGTGACCTTTGTCCTAACCTTTTCTCCTTCAATCAGCTGCTCCTCCACCAACCACCACCTTCAATCTGCACGCCTACCCTCTGGTTCAATCATCCCTTTGTTCTGCAATTCGGCGATGGCGATTCACTGTCGTTGTCCTCCACCGGACTTCCTCCATGGCCACCCTCTTGTGTCGTCTTCTTCCATGGCCGCCCTCCTTCACCGGACTTCCTCCATGGATGCTCAGCTATTCGTCTTCTTCCATGGTTGCCCTCTCCACCGGACTAGAGGAAGCCGACGATGGATCTGTGGATGTCCGCCTCTCCATGGACGCTCAGATTTACAAATGTCAGTCCTTGGTGGTTACAACGGTGCTTAGTCATCGTCGTCAGTCGTATCCAACGGATCGACTTCCTGGCTCACTTTGAAAGTCCGATTAACCTCGCGGGAAGGGACCGATCTGATTAACTTTGTTTCGTCTGAAGTCCTGGACCTTGTAATTTCGATTTGCGGTTGTCAACTGTCTCGATTTGCAGTTGTCAACTGTCTCGATTTGCAGTTATCAACTGTCTCGATTTAGAGGCTAAGGAGCAGATGGAGTCCATCAAGATCGAGTATGGGCCGTATGGCATGGATCTTATAATTTTGTGACTTGTTTTTCCTTCTTACATCTCGCATTTTGCCTCTGTACTAGGAAGCCATGTTGCTGACAAAAAAGATGGAGATCGATGTAGTGAATACGATGGATAAAGCAGTGGATGATGTTTAATTCACCAACAGCAAGTTTTTGATGTCACCAAGCGCGTCGTCGGTGCTGAGTTCAACAAGCAGATCTTCCTCAATTTCAATTTCAATTTTGAATTTCAACAAGCAGGTCATCCTCAATCTCAATTTGAATATGAATTTGCGGTAGTAGGAGAAAGAATCTCGGTTTGAATACATTTAATTAAGTAATATATCCCTGGTTTGAACTTTGAAGCTCATTCAATCAATTTCAGTGTAATCATATCAAGTAAAAAGCAATTTATCAGCATTATTTTTCTCCTATAAACTTAAATTTGGATTTCAAGGCACTCACTTTCTACAAAAGTAGCACATAAAAGCTAGATGAGACCGTTGTCAACATAAAAAAATTCAACTAAGTTAGAAGAATGGAGGGTCATAAAAGATGTTGAATTTTTTTTTATGTTGAGCGTTAAGTGTCAGCTTATGTTCTATCGATTGTCAGCTGTCTGTAATGCTTTGTCAGCTGTTTGTCATAGTTTTGTTTGTCAACTTACTGTCATAATTTTGTTTGTCAGCTTACTGTCATAGTTTTGTTTGTCAGTTTATTATCATAGTTAGAAGCGGACAATAGTTAGGGGGTGACCAGTAGATATTTAACTAATAAATCTTAGATGGTGGACATTTAATTAATCAGATCTTAATATATGACATTTATTTTTTTTCTCCCAAAATTATATAGTATATAACTATATATTAAAGTCAATTTATAATTATGCATGGTTGTAAGCTGATACTTCAAATATTCTGTGCCACTTAATGTCGGTTAAGTGGAGTAAATCATTAATTAATCATGGTTGTTTTTATAGAGAAAAAAATGGATTTTTAAAAAAAAAAAAGTTCCCTTCGTATCCGAATAATTCGGCTTTTGGCCAATTTCACATCTTTTAAGAAATCAAAATAGAAAGGAAAATAATAAAATTTTAAATAAAAAATGATGTAAAAAAATACAAAGGCAATTAAAATATTAATAAATTGTATTAAAAATAAATTAGCGAAATTAAAAGCTTTTAAATATTGTCAAACCATTCAGATCACCATCCAATAGCATCTTTTTAAATATTATGTTACAAAGTTTTTGACATGAAAGGTCAATTATTGAGATTCCAAAGGTGTGACCTTTTATATTGAATGTAACTAATTAATTAATCATTTTTTTTGGTAATGAACTCATTAATTAATATGTTCTTATGAATTATGATAATGAGTTAGTATGGGGCATGGCTAGGTGAAGGTCAAGGGGAACGGAATCACTCTTAACATTCGCGACACTATAGAGTTTTTCTATTTCGAGTCTTCAATCATCACTTGAAGATGTCAAGTGGAAAAAGGTGATACTCTCATGCTAATTACATAGCTATCAGGGGCGGATTTTTTTTAGGGTCAGAGATAACAGTCGCCTCCTCCCCAATCGAAAATAAAATTTAATATACATATTTTTCTGGTCGATAATTTCGATTTGATATATTATGAGCTCAAATTCGATACCTGAGTAAAAAGTTATAAACATTTCAAAACCGAAAAGATATAAATGATTTTTCACATCATTTACCAATTAATATACTTCTATCATACTTATCATTTGTTAAATTTCGTAACTTAATACTATAATTAAACACGAAAACTTCAAATATTGATGTTTTTTTTTTGAAAAAAAAAATAGAGGTCAATTTTCCACTCCCTCAACTAACTGCTTTAGAATCCGCCACTAATAGCTATATTATGATATCATTGTATTTCGCCCTCAATTTTTAAAAAAAAAATCTTTTTATAGTGTGAATGTAGTCAATTTTGATAAATAACAATGATTTCGTATCTTTCTTGTTTGATTAATGTCCATTATTTGTTATATCTGATGTAACATCCATTTTGTAGGTCTCTTTTGAGCTTGTGGACTAGTATCATTTCCCCTTTTTTGAGTATTTTGTATTATTTTCAATATATCACAACCAAGTGAAAAAGCATTGTATAAATATCAGGACAAGGTGGGTAGGGAAAAAAAAAAGTCAATTTCCTAGTCAAAGATCGTGAGGCTAATTAAACTATGGATTATCCAAAATAAAATCGACTACACTGATAATTTTGAGATGGAGGATATTATAACAATAATGATATTAATTATTAGTCTATCCTATTCAAAGTAGGATTTGAGAGGTCGAGGTATACACATCATTTTCTCAACTATGTCGAAAGAGTTTTTTTAAGTGATCAAAAGTGACATAAAAAGACCAAACATACGTGAGCACCTAAGCACAAAACAACACACGACAAGGTAAGAGGACGGATGACAATGCAAGGAAGAATGCAAGAGCTATGGAGCTGATGAGGTATTTTTAGTCATATTTACCTATCAAAGAATTCGAACAAACCTAACTAATGTTCATTAAGTACAGGCCAATTTCACAAAAGACTTGCGTATTTATGTGTTTATTTGTTTGTCATATATGAGAATAAAGGGGGAGATTTGATTTTCTATGAACTAATGCAATTAGGTAAATGCAAGAAAAGCTATGATTGATTGATGAAATTATGAATGGGAAATATGTTCAATTAATCAATATTCACTTACAAAATCAATTACCGGTCATCATTTAAATACTCTAACTCTATTCCTCTTGAGTAACTTATCGTGAAAATGAATATTTCACTTCAATAATAATTAGATCAACCAGACTATAAAAACTTTTATAATCAAACAACCTAGAAACAAACTAGATTCAATTTAACAATACCAATGCATACCAAGAAAATCGATAAAAACAATTGAATTGAAGCAACCAGATATATATTTATTGTAACTTAATCCTCTTGTAATAAACTAATGGCCTATTTGACACAAGCTTATTGGAGTTTTTCAAAGAGTTATGACAAAGCTTTTTACGGTTTTCGAAAAACTAGTTTTACAAAACTCTATAAAATTTGTCATGCCAAACAAGATTTTACTCTTTTAATCTATCCACAAATGCTAAAATTTCATCTAGATTTTAATCTTAAACTAAATTATAATCTTAAGCTAGCTACATTAATCTTTGGCGCACCAAACAGACCCTAAGTCAACCATCCCTAGAGAATTATAATTAACTACTCAAATCTAAGTAATTCAACTATAAATTTCTCGATCTAGATCTAGTAATAGATTGATTTCTGATTTTAAAAAAAGGTAATAAATTGATTCAAAAAGTTGTATGATCAGGCTAACAAACCCTGAAATCAATTATACATAATGAGGATTAAGATTACTCAAAGAGAATAAGAGAAACAGAAAATCTCACAAAAATAGTGAATATGAAACTTCAATCAATTAACCAAATGAGGAGGAGTTTAGTTCTCCATAAACACAACAACAATCTCAATTAGGGTTTCAAAAGTACATGAATATCCTCTAAAAACTATCCAAAATAAGTATTTATAGCATGCTTTTTTCATTACTCGTTCAGTCATTCCCATTATTTCATGCAATTTTTTGTATTTAGCCCCCATTTTTTTCCAAAAATTGATTCAATCTAACCTAAAGTTTCAATCGAACTAAATTTTAATCAAAACTCGATCAAAAACAAGTGAGGCTGGTCGAAATATAAATTTTTGATGAGTATATATCGCAACAACAATTATGAGTGTTTTTGGCATAGGGGGAGTGCCTTGACAACATTGAAATTTACATGAGAACTTGTGTATAACTCACCCATGATGAATTTTATTAGAAACGAGTGTTACCTCATTGGAATTTTAGTTGAAATAGGCTATTTCACAACGCAATTGATAGCTGCAGTTCACGTTTTGACATTTTATAATTGATTTTAAACAGCTTCAAAGTTAATCCTAATTGGTCCCGATAATGATTTTGTATCAGCATTCATTGCCCTAAAGCGAAAAAGATATTGGACTGTAATGCAATACAAAAAACTTGACGTTTTGAAATTTGTCTGCAACACCTTAATCCATTTTGTGGTTCATACTGCAACTTTCCAAGATTATATATATAAGATAAGGATTTGAATGAGAGTCACTACTTAAGAGCATCCTTACAGATAAAAATACACAATTTTAGTTCGAAGAGAGGATCCTAGGGGGTCGCCAAATGGAGAAGTCTTGCAATCCTATCTACGACCATGCTGATCTCTCGAAAAACGTGACTAAATTGCACCACCATCTCAAAATACCAGAGGAAGAGGGTGTCAGAAACCAACATCTTTGTCTCTCAGTGGCAACTCCAAACCAAACTCTCCTAATGTTGTTGATGACAATTAGATTATCATCATCGATCACAATGTTGGAAAACCGTAGTTTCTTTGCCTTTACAATGTCGCCTCTAAGAGCAGTTGCCTTCGAAGCCACTGCACCCAATCACCGAACCATGACGGTTTGTCTATGAGGATAAAGTCTACAGTTGCTTCACTAAGGAGAAAACTGGAACCATCAAATTTGATTGTGCAAAATCTTTCGGTTGGTGTATTCCCCATGCATCTCAAGTTAGCGAGGTTCAAACTGGGAGAGGTTGAGCAAAAAGAGAGTCGATGGTGAAGTAAACTAATGTCCTTTGTCTTGGCTAAGTTGATAGATGTAATAGCTCTAAGCAAGCACAAAGCAGTCTCGTAAAACCCGAATTCGCAGTTGCATTTCCTACATACATACAAGATGCAAGTGGTAGAAAAAATGGTAATCACGAGTTGAAATATAGACTATAAGACTTTGATCTGATGCGCTTGTGGCTCGGTCAGTTGGCTTAAACATCAAGGACAGCGCGAATCCAAGGGAATCTTTAAGAGTTGAAGACTAGTACACCAAGGACATGGCATGCCTGATCCCGAAATATCGTATGATCACCAATAAAATTACGAATAGGGTCGACTTATGGCAAGTCGACAACAAATGATCTATGACAGCAGCTGAGAGAGACCAGCAATAATGATTTTCTGAATCATCTTTCTGGTACTTGATAAAGAAAAGTGTATGTCGTGTCGACTAATGGATGGGAGCAAGGAATAAAGAAAGTGGTTACATAGGTAACAACTTGGGATTCTGGTAGCAGATGGGACTCCAATTTCCTTGAACTTTGGAGAAAAATGAGTATCTCTTCTCAGCTTTAATGCCTTGTCTAACAAATGCAGAGTAAAGGAAGTGGTTAAATAGGTAACACTTGTGATGTAAGGACTATTAAAGCAACCGATACGTCTTGTTTATAGAAGTACATGACAAAGTAGATATGAACCCGTGAAGTTTAAACTTCCTTGGTTCAGTCTATCACTTGTTTGTTACGTGATAGAATTCATAAAAGATTAGGACATATGTATCTAACCAGCTTGAAACTTCAATTAACACAACACATGAAAAAGGACGGCTTGTACAAAAGCGAACAAGTGCCTACTTGATGAATCATAATAAAGTGCGAAAAAAAAGGGCTATCCTTGACAGCCCAATTCACATGTATCCAGACTCCCTTGAATAAATGCAAAGATTGCTTGCTGGTTGTTGTCGTTGTCAAAGAATTGAGCAGCACATCAACCAAAATCATGTGTACGACAACAGAAGAGATGGGAAGTTGATTAGCTAGATATATTACTCACCACTCGTGCACGTTTCTAGGCTGAACCTTGCTAATTAGCCAAAGTGTTTGTGACACTAAAACATCATTGACAAGATGATGATGATGATGATGATGATGATGATGAAAGACACCACTGATATTGGAGACCGTCGAAGAATTATAAAATTTACAAAACAAAACAAAAAGCCATATGCAGAAACAAGGAAGGAATGAAGGAAACAGTAAACCAGATGAACCGAAATGCCTAAAATCCTTGCTTCCACATTTACACATAGGAATGTGATTCGAGGGATAAATTTAAATTAAGTAGAAACATCCAAAATGGTAAAAGACAGGAAAAATGGCTCTTGAACTTTCTACATGAGCAAACAGAAATCATCCCCTCACAGGGAGAAGTTAAAAGGATAGAATAAATATAAATTGCTCATTTAGATGAGAACTGCCATTCAAACTGGAATACAGAACTGCAGAAATGAAGGGTTAGGACTTATGAAAGGTACAAGTATTCCCTGATAATATATTTGCTTTTTGGCACAAAACTTCAAATACTTTACTTTTTTCCGGGTTACCTGCTCATGGCTGTCAGGTGAAGATACAATTCTTGACAACCAAACTCCAAGAAATGCAAAGATTAATTCGGCTTATGAACCACAGCAAGATGATTTCTGTGCACCTTGGCCAGATCCAGAAGCTGGATCTTGTGGATTAATCTTGAGCGAAGCTGGTTGCTGTAAGAAAAACAAGATGTGGGTCATTATCTCAAGGCACCAACAATATTATGATGAGTTAAAATTGCAAATTTGTGAGAGCTAGGGTAAACTATACCAAAACCACCCATAATTTAGACCACTTTGCACATTCCATGTATTAAATACTTAAAATTGAAACTAAATTACATGCATATAATATAAAGTCAAATTTTTTTTATTGAATATGCAATAATACACAAATCTAATACAATCATTAAAAAAAAGAGTTTAAAGATATAGTATTTGCTATAGCAAGAGTAAACTTTTCTAACAGCTTGTTGATTTATTGTTTCATCGAGATTGAATGCAAACCACGATGTTATTATGTTTATGATTCCTTTCTTCTATATAGTTATTATATACTCCCGCCATTCCAAAATACATGGACTTTTAGCCATTTGCACAAGTTTTAATAAAACTGATCACTTTTTTAAAAAAAAATCCTCATTCCACTAACTTTTTCATAAATTTTATTATTTTTCAATACTCACTACACATTTAAACCACTCAAAATCTTTTAAAAAGTCAACAACATACAAATCACTACAAATTATTACAATCTCATACCTAGAAAACATAAAAGACCATCCTATTTTGAAACAAAAACTACCTTCTAAAAACTCCTCTATTTTGGAACAGAGGTAGTAGTTAGTTAATCACCTGGTATCCATACGTATATTAGAAATTAATCAATTACCGGACCCATTTTATAGTTAGTAAACCATTTAGAGAAAGGATAAAACGATGAAAATAACACTCAATCATACATATATAAATAGTGTTTTTTTTAAAGTGAGGGGTATTTGGACATTTCATGCTTTTTATGAACATTTTAATACAGGGAAAATGGATATGGATGTTAAATTGCTACGAGGACAATGGATGATCAAGTATAAATCTTATTATAATGGCTAGTTTTGTGCGAAGTAGCCTAAATTATGGGTGTTGTTTATTTTTAATGTGTAATTTTGTACTAAGTGGCCTAAATTGGAGGGTGGTTTTCCACAAAGTGGCCTAAATTGGAGGTAGTTTTGTAACTGTTTATCATGGGTAGTTTTGTGCATAATGGTCTCAATTCCAGTAGTTTTGGGCAGTTACCCTAAGAGTTATTCACAAAACTAAGAGAATGGGCATCTTTGAATGAGACCATATCATTTCAGATGCTATCAGAGCATCCACACTGGAGAAACTCACATGAGTTTCTTCCTTTTGGAAAAAGAAAAAAGAAAAGACAATTAAAGTATGAAATGTCAGATATTTGCAGATAATTTTTGTTCTTGGTTATTGTATTGTGCCTTGCAGTGGAAATTTAAAGTATAAATAAGAAATTCAATTGCTTGACATTTCATACTTTTATTTTCTTCTCTTTTTTTTCAAAAGGAAGAAACTCATGTGAGCTTCTCCACTGCGAGTGCTTTTAGTAATTTTAGTATTACTGTACTATCATTTCATTTGAATAGCTATTCCTATTTGAACAGTCAGAAAGCAATAGATACTCTTGTGTTTCTATCTTTTTTATATCTTCTTAATCTTCCTCTATTCTCTATCAAATATGATCTTTAGTTTTCTTGATTTTAAAATACTTCAATTTATTAAATTAGCTTCACAGTTAATCATGAAAGCAGTGGTAGAAATTAGAATATTGTAGATTGTACAACACTCAAAAGAGACAAAACAGAGAGCAGGCCTGAAAAAATCCCTTGCGAATTCTAAACTCTATCACTTCATGTTATGTATGACTTTAAAATGCTTATTGACATCTAGAATAATTAAGATTTACAAGGCTCCTATTGTAACCTAGTTTAAGGTGTAGAACGAATCACTGGGCAGAAAACCACCTTCAAATAGTTTTTATTTTGGGAAAATGGTGTCATTTTGCATAAACCCACCCCTTAAAATAAAAATTACAGAAAACCACCTTTTATAACCAATATGTTTGTAAAACACCAACCATCCCTCTATTCCGTTAACTTTTCCGTTAAAAATTATAAAATTAAAATCTTGCCCCCTTGTCTTTTATTGGGAAAATGAGAGTATATGTGGAATTTAGATACACCACCTCTCATCCTCTAGTTTCTTCTTCGTTTCTACGTAGTACCATTTCCATTTTCCAATGCCAAACACATCCAGTCTCCGGCAACCATTACCTACACAGGCTACACCAAAATATCTCCATCTTTCCAAGCACCTCCTGTCATCGGCAATCCCATCACCTTCAATCTTCGACAACCTTTTTGTTAATCCCCAAATTCAATTTCATATTCGCCCCCAAATACTTTTGAGAAAAGTATTCCTGGCAGGCTGGTGCACCAAGGATGAAGCAAACGGCAGTAGATTACTGACGCCAACTCCCCTGGCTCACCACTACACCAAAAATCATGCGTCAGCCACTGCTAAACACTCTACGTCTGCTTCTTATTTCCTGACCCTTGGAAAAATTAAAGCCCTAATTTGCTAATTTGGATAAATTGATTTGCAATATGTAATATTTTATGAAACTTCGGCTCGAATTGTCAAAATTGATTTGTGAAAGCATGTTAACATAGTCAAATTTATGTGTCCATATGAGTAATTGCGCGGATCTAGAACTAGTTCGTGTTTATTCTTGTTGGGTAGTGATAAAATGTGTGATGGCACATTTAGGGCCAGAGAGATACAGTCATACAGGGGTGCGAATTTAAGTCGGGTAGACGGGTCTAGTTCAATGGTGGGTGGAACATGGATGAATCAGAAACAGAGGTGACGAACTGCCGATGAAAAGGTGTGCAGCTGTGATGATTCTCTGAGAAACAAGAATGATGTAGAGAGATGGGAGCATGGTGCAAAAATTTTAAAAATTGATTTATATGACATTACAAATTCAATACGTAGCAATACATTTTAGACAATAAGTATTGATACATCATAACGTCTTTATAATTAATGTAATCCATACAGACCCAATTAATTTCATCTCATGGATATGTATAAATTTTAATTTTAAAATAGGGGTAAAGGGTGGTTTTCTGCAATTTTTTGAGGGGTGATTTTCTGCAAAATAGCACATTTAAGGGGTGGTTTTATGCCATTTCCTCTTTTACTTTTTAACTAGGAAGTGCTTGGTCCAGAAATTATTTCAATTAAAGGATATGCTGTATCATAATCATGCATGTATGCAATAGAGAAAGGTAACAACATATTCCTTGTTTTTCCTTATTAGAACTATGCAAGAGCTATAGATATAGACAGGTAGAATGTCACAGTGTCAATTGTCAACTGAGCTGAAAATTTATCTACATGCAACTTCCCTCATTGGAAAGAAAAAGAGCTTTGTATGAAGAAAAATAGCAACATTAATACCTCAGCCTTGGAGTCAGATTCTGCAAGTCTCTGCTTGATGTCCTTGGCTATTGAAAAGAAGACCTCCTCAACATTCAAATTTGTCTTAGCACTCTGCAATACATAATGTTTCAAAACAAGAATGAAATATTATTCCCAATAGATTAGCTGCCAGCAATAAAATCACTTAACTGTTTCGAAGAACTTAATTCCATACTCATCAGCAAGGGCTTGACCTTTTGAGGTAGGAACAGCCTGTAATGAAGCTTCCATCAACAATTGGCACAGATGAATCATGAAGGTCATGCCTTTGTAAGTGAAAGACAGAAAAGTACAAGATGATTACCCTTTTGCTTTCATCCATGTCAGCCTTGTTCCCCACCAGAATCTTGTTGACATTGTCGGATGCATGCTGCTCAATATTACGAATCCAATTTCGTATGTCTACATAAGTACATGAAAACGGAATCACAACAACAGCAAAGTTTTATTCAACCAGATGGAATGCAATGAGTATAGATAACGAAACACTCTAAAGCTACATGAACTCAGACAACTTGGTTACCGAGAAAATAAATTTGCGCTTTATTTTTTGGTAATTTTGGGGGTAAAAGAGTTTAACAAGAGTAAGAATCACAAAGACAGTTTGGTAAGGAGGGGTATTTATTACCTTAAGGTCATGGGTTCAAACTCATTTTCTCCAATATATTTAGGGCTCATTTGGTTCGATGTGGGAATTGAAATTCCCGGGAACCTACTTCATGGGAATTGAATTCCCATAAAGTTCAATTCATGGAAATTGTGAAAATATGTTTGGCTGATTTTAATTCTAGAGGATTAAATGGGGGAGTTGAAAATTTCAAAATACAAAAAGATGGAAGTTAAACTTACCTAGGGGGCTAGGTAAGTGAAGTTCCTCATTGAGGGAATTTAACTTCCCGGAAAGTTCAATTCCTGGGTTTTTAGATTTCAAAAATATCAACCAAACGCATACATTTCTCCTTTTTTTCCTTAGATTTTCTACTTCCTGAGTTTTTGAGTTGCCAACCAAACGAAGCCTTAAACAAAAACATTCTCTTTCATATATATATATATATATATATATATATATATATATATATATATATATATATATATATATATATAATTCCCATTTTTCAATAATTTTTTTCATAATTTTTTCTACATAAAATGACTAGTTAAATCACAAATTTAAGGTATTTTACAATATATTTAAACAAAAAAAAATTATTTTCATATATACATGCTGAACAAAGAAATAAAGAAAGAAATAACGTCCCAGTAAAACCTTAAATTATTTTCATGTATATTTAGTGCAACTCATAACGTCCCCAGTAAATCTTACAACTTATGACAGATTTCATATATAGTTGCACTAAATACAGAAATAAAAGATTAAAAGGTGGGGGGGGGGGGGGGGGAAGAGAGTTACTGTTGAAGGATGATTCATCTGTAACGTCATAAACCAACAGGATACCCATGGCTCCACGGTAATAAGCTGCAATAGTCAAAACACACAACATATCAACCACCCCAAATTGCAAAGAATAAAGCCTTCAGGGTCAAATAATCAGAAAGTGTTCATAGTACATAGTACACTATACACCACTGATTTATGGTTTACGTCACCACCTCAAGAAAATATATGCAGGATTCATAATTAAGGGAGCCTTGCAGAAGAATGATTACTGATTACAGGCAACAAGGTTCACATAGAATCCTCTTTTTTTTTGCCTAAATAAACAGCACCAACCCTTCTTAGGATTCATAAACAATAGCAACAGCACGGTACAGAAAATGCTGATATACATTAAGTTGATCAGGACATTAACTGAATAAAAATGACTTGAATTCATAGAGCACTAAAGAACTGTTTCTTGTCAAAGAAAGGTATCTACTTCCACTATTCATTTTAATTATGTTAATGGGAATGTATATACTAAAGATTTGTAAATTATAAGTATGAAAAAACAATTACCAGTTGTAATTGTTCGGAACCGTTCCTGACCAGCAGTATCCCAAATTTGGAGTTTGATCCTTTTCCCGTCAAGTTCAATGGTCCTTATCTTAAAGTCAATTCTGAAAGAAGTAAATATTGCTAAGAGGAATTGCACCCCAAAAACTCATGTTAAGGAAATACAACTCTTAAGCAAAATTTCTTACCCAATGGTTGTGATGAAACTTGTTGTGAAGGATCCATCAGAGAAACGTAACAAAAGGCAACTCTTACCAACACCTAAAATTGATACCACAAAGACTACATGGTTAAAATTCAGAAACGGTTCAAAAAGATGACAAAAATAAAATCAGTGAGTCTACACAAGTATACAAGTGCTCATAAAAAAAATGTAACCCCCTTAGTAATCATAATCAAATGCCATAGGATATTTATTGAAGGTACTCCAGAACTGAATTGCAGTAAAGCGAGAGGGAAGAGGCATCCAGTACAGGTGCATATACGTACACATGCACACAGTACTGAAGAACACAAGCAATCATCAAGCTAAAAAAGCAAATGCAAACTTCAAGATACCAACTAATCTTAACAAACCACAACATTTCATGAAAGATGAAGACCCTCTACTGCTCCACTCCAGTTTTGATAAGTAGCCAAGGTTACGTTTATTCAATAATGAAAACACAAGAATAATAAATCTGATAAGGCTAATTAGACATTTCATAGTATTTTGAACCACTACTTTCAAATGAAACTCCATCTCCATAAGGCATAGGTTTTCCACAGCATCAAAACATACAAGAAAGCATTGCATGCACTAAACTGAACCAAGGCCTGAATTAGGTTAATTTCCTCCTACCATAACACTTGAATAAGAAATTAAGTCGCATACACAAAATGCAGATCCCCTGACAACTACATAGTATCCAACTGTGTCAAAAGATCACATGTTCACAACCGAATTCCCCAATCAATCAGTTCGAATGAGAAATAAACTGAAACACAACAGGCAACAAGAGTGAAAAACCAAAGTCCATAATCAAAATCCAGGCCCCAAACCGAGCAATGAGTTTATTCCCGAGTACAGGTAAACAAAATGCACTAGCAGAATGAATTGAAGTAAAAAGATCCCGGTGAAAATCTGGAACAAACGAAATAAAAACCGCACAATCTTCAACGTACAACCGATGGATCGCATCCGAACATTAAAGTGAGAGTCGGAGAGAGATCATACCGCTGTCGCCGATCAAGAGAAGTTTGATAAGATAATCGTAATCGGCTCTGGCTCTAGCTCTAGCAGGTGGAGCAGCCATATTTTGCTTTCAAGCTTTTCTCTTCTGCGGGCGAAAATAGAGAATTTGGGAGAGAAAAGGCAAAAATAGGGGAGAAGAAATGGCAGATCTCCCGAAGAACGCAAAAAATCGACGGTAGAAAGTTAAGAACCCTAGGAAATAAGGAAACAGTTTAGCTTTTTTTTTTTACTTAAAAAAAAATTACTACTAACAAGTAAGAATTTGAAATACCCAACAAACAATGAACGAAGAAAAAGAGCACCAGATAGATAGACCGTTATTTTTTTTTTACAATGGGCAAACAATGGACGGACGAATTATAAGATTAAGACACCACCCTGATCATCCTGGCGGATGATATTACACAGATCTCTATTAATAGGGAGAGTTGAAATATTACAACTATAAGTATTCCTAGCTATGTAATCAACCACTCTATTTGGCTCTCTAAAGCAATGTCTGAATTCGATGTGATCAAAACTTGTCTTTAACGGGTCGATCATCTCTAGATAGCGCGATATTTCCCACTTGATCTTGGTCCTATCACTAATGGCTTGAACTACTTCCAAGCGGTCCCCTTCAATGACAACATTTCGCAAGCCTTTATTTGCGGCTAATTGTGTACCTGCACAGAAAGTATAAGCTTCTGTTTGGAGAGCCGTAGTGATACAGGTCTCCTGTTGAAAGATGTTCATAACCCTTCATTCTAATCCCTAATAATCCCCCCACTTGGCAGAAGTCGGTGGGTTTTACTTAGACATCCACATAATACAACAACAAAATGTGAATTGAAGTGGCTGACTACATAATACAACAACAAAAAAAAACAACGAATCAATCAAAGCAAAACATGGAAAAACCCCTAAAAAACTAAACCAAGAAAAAGACAGGGTGAGGGAGGATGGAAAACTCAGCGGAAAAATGTGATTAGTGAGCGTATGAGAAATCTGATGTTGACACGGGGTCAACAGTCAACTTTTATCCTTATTTTTCCATTAAATCTCCTTTTTTTTTTTCAGAAAATGATCCAGTGATTGTGCATACATAGTGTATTGATATGTGTCTTGTGTCATTAAGTGAATTATTCTGTTGCATTAAATAGTTATTAAATTGCAAATAATTATTAAGTAAAAGTTAGTAGTTGCGTTGCTTAATTGCAATGGTCCAATGGATGTTATTCAGTTACAATAATTATTCAAGTAGTGAGTAGTTATATTAAAGTAGGGATTTCATCAAAAAAAAAATTAGGGGTGGAGTTGGTATATTACCAATTCTTTTTTTCGTTTACCATCTACTAACTAATTTGAATTAGTAATCGTAAAATCTGAACCATTACCAACCATCGAAGGGGTTGTACCAACTTAATTGGTTACCAATTGAGTTGGTTGGTACGTGTTGGTAATGGTATTTACCATGTTTTAGGTGTTGATGAAAAAATATACAAACAGTCAAATACAATATAATTTAATTAAAACTTATGGAGTCGCTTGTGAGTGGGAGGGTCAACCCCTTAAATGGGTCACACAGTACCCGATCCAGATGTAGAGCGACTGAGTCGATCAAATTGGACTAAGATCAAAAAAAAAATTAAAACTTACGGAGTATAAGTTATTACAATTCAAGTAGAAACAACATAAATACTTAAATGGTTCATGCATTTAAGCACTAAAGTAAAATAAAAACTTAAATAGTCCCGACAATATTCAAAATAGCATGTCCACTTTCGAATGAAGTTTAGGTTTTAGTCTTAACCGAGGTCGAGCTAATATTTCTCCCTTGATTAAAAGCATTTTATGAAAATAACAAATACAAAATGAAATCAAGTTAATAGGTAATACTTAATATAAAAAACAGTAAAACAATATACATCTTTTGGGCCCTAGTATAACATAAGTAAATGAACTCAGATCTCAGACGGTGGCCGTTATTGAATGGATGAAGCCGAAGGGTGAAAAACCTATATCTGATTTCTCAATCTGAACTAAGGCTATGTTTTTTTCCCTTTATTTCCCTAATTAAGTTTTAGTGTTTTACATAAAAAAGTTAAGGACTTACAGTTAAAACTTAAAACAATTAAAACATAAATTAAAAAAAAATAATAAGAAAAACCTAAATATATATTGGTAGGAATTGGTTGGTAATTACCGTACCAATTTCAAATCGGTTGGTGATGGTAATACCAACTTTTTCGTTTCAATTACCGTTACCGTACCGACTTCCGAAACTTGGTTCGGTATACCAAACCAATTAATTGGTTACCAATTTAATTGGTTTTGGATGACACATGTTGGTTTGGTTTTCGTGAGAATTTTTGCCCAGCCCTATATTAAAGTAGATAGCCATTCAGTTACAACTAGTAGTTATTATCTAGATGCGCGCATTAAGTTACTCATAGTGAGTAGTTATTCGGTTGTAGTGTATAATTATCGAAATGCGTTAAGTTCATTTGACCTTTTTTCATATATAAATATATGTTTTGATATTGTCCTAATATAAAAACGTTAAGGACATATCATACCATGACAATGATTTTATTAGATCGAAAACACGAACAAATACTAAAAATAGATCTATCAAATATTTTTTTGAGAAACATCGAGTGGGATTATTATAAACATAAAATATGTGTTATCAATCATTATAAATATAATAATGCATATTTGTGAGAAAATGCTATTATTGGGAAAAAAAAGTATGAATATGCCTAAAATTATAGGTGTAATACCTTTGACGGTAGTATGAAATTGCTAAAAAATACTTCATCAATGACATCTCTTGGTTGTTGCATGTTTCCACAATTCCACCCATGCCAACTAAAAAAGGCTGCTTGTGTTGAAATCAATTAGACAAAAAAAAAAGAATACAATGGTTACCGATTGCTCAATATAACAGTAAATCGATGTTAAAGAAAACGATTACTCAAATTCGACCATTAAGAAGCATTTTTTTAATAAAAGAATAAAAAATATAAAATCAATTTTAGAAGCATTGAGGTTGTAAAGACACATTTTTTTCAACAAGTGTCTTTTGCTTCTTTTTTTTAATAGAGGCAAAAGATATACTACTTTGTAACTTTTTCTCGAGTAAGAGATTTGGGTGGACCAAGGATTATTTTTCACAAGTGAAGAGTATCTTAACCAATATGAAAACCCTAAGTTTTTGGTGATTTCAAAAGAATTTTGGTGTGAAATCGATTGATGACAAAGCTAAGGTTGGCAATCAAATCAATGCAAACCAATAGGTTGCCTTCTCGAAACATGCATCATGCATGCAACCATCATTTTGCCTTCTCAAAACATGTGTGATAGGTACTAATCGAAATTAGTATAGATGAATCAGGATATTAGAGATAATTAAGGGTAAATTATGAGTTTAGTTCTCAACCTTTTGCAATATGTTCCAGTTGTCCTCAAGCTTTTACACGTTACAATCTAGACCTTGAGCTTGGTAGAAAAATGTTTCAAAACAATTTCTTTGTTAACTTCACATCCATGGTCCATTAAGTTGGATGACATAACTTGTTAAGTATAAAAAGACATATCACACGAAATTATTTCTTTAAATCTTCTAAAATTAAAAAAAAAGTTTAATAACATTAAACAGAAAAGAGGTTTTTCAATCACAATAGAACAAGACGAACACCAAGAATAATCTTTAACTCTTAAGACAAACATCAAGCAAGACACCTTTTCTGGGCTAATACTACTAATCACAAGCAGGAAAACGAGGTGAAATTCGAATAATACATGATTACAATGCAAAATTGACAAATAAAGAGTAAATTAAAGGAACATGGAGTAAATTGGTGGATCAAAAAGTATGAGAGAGGAGGAGGAGAGGAATTTAGTGAAACCATAATGTTGAATGGGCATATGAGAGCCATCACAAATTGAAACCTCCTCGGTACCTCTATAAGAGAGAGCATGATATATTGTGGAAGTTAGAGATATCAAGTGTGAAGTGTGATCATCATTACACAATTGTATTCATGTACATATACAATAGAGTATCATCTAAGTCCAACAAGGCAAAAGATGGACTAGTCTAAAGTGTTGCATTGATGCCCATATATATTTTTTTGAATAAGTAAGAATTTGAAATACCAAAAAAATATTGGTAAATTGAGAGGGCGCAAAGAGTGTTAAATGGACAGACTATTATGATATAACAACCCACAAACAATGAACCAATTAACTAAAGCAAAAAAAGGAAAACAGCCCTAAAAAACTATAAATCAAGAAGAAAACCAATTGAGCGAGGATGGAAGACTCGATAATGTGGATAGTGAGCACATGGGATAGCTGAAGATGACATGATGTCTCACCGCCAAGGAGACGAAAAGCAGAAATTCTCGATGGGAAGTGGACGACTCTTGGAAAAGTGTGGATCACACGACGTGTCCTCCACCTAGATGAGAGATCTTCAGAGATCACATACACGGCCATAATTAATCAACTCGATCAAATAGGGTCGCAAGACTGCTCCTTATCCGAAACTAATCACAAACCAACGAGTTGAAGCCTCGCAGCAACCAGAAACCTAGTTTGTAAGCCAAATTGAGAACATACGGTGAGAGTATTTTCAATTTTGCAAGATCAGTTCAAGGTTATATTATTATTCGAAAAAAAACCAACCAATAGGGTAGGGGAATTGATATATATATATATATATGAAATAGGTAATAATTCGGGTGGAAAGATCCTACCCAAGAGCATCCTTGCGAATGAGGTCTTGGAGACCTGTATCATTGAGAATGTCGAGACCCCTGTCAGAGCGGCAAATGTGTGCAACTTTATCATCCACTCTGTTGCCAATGCGGGGTATGTGAGAGAATGAGACTTCTCTCACAGTCGACAATAATATTTTAATATCGAACATGATTAATTCAATTTCCCAATGATACATAGAATTTAGAGAGAGAGAGTATGAATCAATTGTGCACAAGTCTTAGGGTGTACCTTGTGCACAATTGTGGACCATTGATCGGATGGTGATGGATGGATGAGATTAAAAGGGGGTTTTATTTTATATATATATATATATAGAGTATGGATCAATTGTGCACAAGTCTTAGGGTGTACCTTTTGCACAATTGTGGACCATTGATCGGATGGTGATAGATGGATGAGATTAAAAGGGGGTTTTTATTTTTTATTTTAAGTAAATCCATGTGGGCCCCGCACACTAGTGATTGAAACCCTTCATACTCTCCTATCTACGGCGCGTGTGATGGTGTGGGGGAGATGAGATTTGTGATTTCCATCTTCACTCGTTTTTGGTTGTTTTGATTTACCATTAATTAACAACTAAATTGTTGTTTTATATATATTAATTGGCAACATCTTCACTAGTTTTTGTTTTTTTTTAAAAAAAAATGTTTAATACTTTAATGGATTAAAAAAAGGGAAAAATTTTAAGTGGATAATTGTAAATGTGAAGTACCGGCTTTTGGATTTTTTTTAAAAAAAAAAAAAATGGGTAGTGGATCTAAAAAATCAATAATGATACATATCCCCTCAAATAATTCTAAATCAATAATGATACATATCCCCTTTTTGTCTACTTCCCACTACTCACTCATCTTTTCTTTGTTAATCTGATTTTCAAAAGAGATCGGGGCAACTTGACTCTTGAAACCACCGTCTTTAACACCAAAATCACCTTGACCCCCTCTGTTCCAAGATTTTTGGTCTCTCCCAAGACATATCAACCAACGGTCATCTCTCCCAGTCTCAGTGTGTCTCATGGGCGAAAGATCAATTCTTTCTCCCTGCTTCGTCGACAATTCGTCATCTAGCACCGCTCGTCAGTTAACCCATACCGTTCTCAAGCTTGAACCCAAAATCATCTTCACTATCCTTGTCCGATGTGTCATTCTCAGATCACACTCACGAGAACTCTTAACTGATCAACTTCTTGAGCTTCTGTATCTTGTCACGAGTGGTTACGCCATTGATGTTCCTAATCTGATTCTCAATCACATGATACACACCATCTTTTCTGCCCGGGTCATCCCTTTGCCTTACGACAACCTTCTCCCTCACATATTCCGTTACTATCGCATAGACACTTCTCTTGAGGAAAAATCGATTCACAACGGCAAAGTAGATGTGCACTACTTTCAACGCTTAGGAATTTACAGAGTCGCCGATGGCCCATGGAAATTGAAGTTTGATCTTACCCCTGAGGAGTTGGCTGAGGTCCCTGACATGCAACTCAACGCTTAGGAATTTATATCTAACTTGCAGGTTTGTCTTATTCCAATGAGTTTTGTCTTTCATCAAGGGGGAGATTGATGGCTCCTTTTATGAAATTCATATATATCTAATATGTATTATGCAGGTTGATGAAAGACAAACTGGATATATTATTTATCAGTATTTATTCATATTTGATATTAGATTTAAAGTCTTGTTTAAATCTAATTCATTCGATTAAGTTATATATACATATATTGTTGTTTTTCTCGACTAATCTGTGCAGGTCTTAAAAGATAAAAACCGATCTTAGCAGCACCGAGGTTTTAGATCTTAACAACACCGAGGTTTCAGATCTTAGCAGCACCGAGATTTCAGATCTTAGTAGCACCGAGAATCCTACAAGCAAAACAGAATCAGTTACAAGTATATTGTATCTGGAATGTCTAAAGTTCAAACGACAATTCAACTTCAAAAAGAAGTTCCAACAGCTGCGATATCTCAGGAACTATGATCAGCGACAGAAGAAGAAGAAGAAAAGCTAGGCTATAAATTCAGAGAGCACAACGGTCATCAACACACATCTCTCAAGCTCTCAAGTGCAAGCAAAGCTTTTACTTCTGCTCATCATCGTCACCTGCTGATCATCTTTCTTTCTTGCTCTATTTGTAAATGTTTTATGTTTTGAGAGACACGAAAGTATTGAGCGTTATAGGATAAGTTAATCCCTGTTATACTAAGAGTATCACATACTCAAACGTATCACACTCAGGTGTGAACAAGGGGACTTTTGTTTCTCTGTATCTTGGGTATCTAAATAGAAGCGGGTAAGGCTTCATGAGATAGAAGACAGGAAGGTTTTCTAGGTTGTATCTAGGACTCATAAGGAAAAGAGAAATAAGAGTTGTTGAAATCCTACGGGTTGGATAACCCTAGGCGGAGATGTAGGCTGGTTTAGAGCTGAACTTCGTTATCAATCCCTATGTTCATTTATTTTATTTCCGCACTTATCTTTAACTTCGTTATTTTCCAGCTCAACAGGTTTCTGCTCAATCTCAAGACTCTTGAAGTTTAGTTCAAACCCCTTGAGATTCGTTTCAAGGCCCTTGAAGTTGCTCTTACAGAAAGTTTGCGAGAAACTTCCATACTCTATTCACCCCCCTTCTAGAGTATTTATATTATTCTTATTTACATTACCTACTGAGTTTTTTCAATTTTCAAGATGATAAAATTTTTTTTTGCATGAATAGTAAATAACATGTTTTTTCGAGACGGAGGTAGCAATTTTTATTAATATGAATTTTATTATTCATGCACACATTTTCAGGATGATAAATTTTTTTTGCATGAATAGTAAATAACATGTTTTTTTCCGGATAGAGGTAGTAGTTTTTATTAATATATTTGGGTTGCATTAAGTTTCTCCACCTAAAAATAATTAAAAAAATTATATTTTCAAAAATATTCATATTTTTATTAGTATTATTTTTAAGCGGGAGAAAATTTTATGGGAATCAATCCCAAAAACCACAACATATAACATTATATGTATCAACTTAATTATATGCATACTCCCTCCATTAGTTTATAATTAATATTGCGATAAAAACACATGCAAATTAAGGAAAGTGAAATTAATGTGGTATCCCGACTCTACATTGTCCTTTATCATTGAAGATCGATCTAAATCAGACCTTCAATAAAGAGTGATGGGCCCAAAGGTACTCCTCACCACACATTCACAAAATGGGGAAGAGGGTATACTACATGATTTTAAAAAATATCAAATTATAATTACAAAAAAGATGGGATCTAAGTGTTAAAGGACAATTAATTTAACAAGGGTAAAAAACCTCAAAACGTCCTTTATAAACAAACGAAGGGAGTATAATAATTTTTTTTAAAGAAGGACTAGACGTTCGATGATTAGAAATCACAATAAAAGGTAATGAATCTATCATATATAAGAGTCATGGTGATTTAACATGTAAAGCTAAACGCATGAGAACGTGCATGATATTGACAATATAGTTAAGATATCATTGATCGACCATTTCATTATTAGGACGTGTGTACATGCGCAACTTAACAAACATTTTTCATACCCATCTTAATTCAATAAAGGGCAACTGCGTACCTATATAAGAGATAGCTATATGTGTGTGATCGAGTTTGAGGCAATAGATATTGCAACAAAATGACCCTACTATTGATTCATGTGTACTCCCTTATGGTTTGTAGATAATAGCAAACAGTACACCGCAAACTCGACCATATATATATATATATATTATGACAATAAATTATTTTATTATTCTAGAATCAACCACAACGCACCACATAAGACGTTAATTATGCATCGATTTTAGTATATGTACTAGCACAGTACCCGTGTGTACGCACGGGATATGTAAAATATATTACTCTCTCCGTTGCAAAATATAAGGCCTTTTACTATTTGACACGTTTTTTAATGAGCTAAAAACTCTATGAAATATTAAATTTTTTTACATAGTATTATACATATTAACAATATATATAAGACTATGTAAAAAAATTTAATAAAAAATTAATATTTCATAGAGTTTTAAACTCATTAAAAAACGTGTCAAATAGTAAAGGGACTTATATTTTGCAACGGAGGGAGTATAATTTTTAAAAGAAATTATGATAATGTATTTACATTATATATATTATAATATTATAATAATATGAACAACGACATAGCCAAATAATATTAATTTCGAAAAAATAATACTTATATTATATCATTATATAATATATGCGGCAAAACATCAATGTCTCACATTTCTAGATAGAAACGATTGCATGCATGTAGAGAGTGTTTTAATTTTTTTTTAGCCTTCTAAATTTTTTAGTAAGTTGATTGATTAGAAAAATTCAAAATTGTAGGTGTAACATATTTTATTTTGTTTAAAAATGTTTAAAAAAACTCACAAGTCACAAGTAATAAAATTTTTATGGTTAAACAATCAATATACGAATCCATTGTAGTTAGAAAATTAATATGATTCTTAAATTCATCATATTGAGGAATTGAGAGTGTGGATTGAAAGAATAGTAACAAAGAGAGAATATTAAACGCGGTTTGGAAATAAGTGCTTTTACTATAATAATAATCTTCAATTTTGGGGTTAATGAGAGTAAAAAAAATATAAAAATGCGTGTGAGATTTGCCTATATCATGACTTACACCGAAAAGTTTGATAAGTGTTTTCTCCTCTCTTTCTTTCGCATAAGCTAAAAAATTGATTGATAAATAATAGTAATAAATAATAGTAATAAAAAATAGTTAGAAATTTTATCTCTACATATAAGTACTCCAAAACCTATTCTACATATACTTGTTATGTTAATAAGACCATAACTTCAGTATTAATCATATTGTGGAAACATATAGTCATTATAGTCATTATATTTTGGATTATATTATATTATATTATATTTAAAAGTACATATTTTGAAGACTTGGGTTATTGTGGATGTTATTTATAATGGATTATAAAAAGTTGACAATGTATACTTAAGTTTGTGTAATTTTGGAAAAAAAAATGATGTTAACCTAACTTTAAAATAAAACACGAAATGAGATCGTCTATAAATTAAGGAAAACCTCCAAAGTTTATATAGGTATCCTTTTTTAATCTGGTTATGGTGAAGAGAAAGTCCATTTTTAAGACATTAACTACTATAGAAATCTCATTTATATGTTGCATCTTCCAATGACATCTTCAAAATCTCATTTACATGTTGCAACAGAATTATATACCAAAAAAATCAAATTGGTATATCTAAAAGGATAAATATGAAATGACTTATACAACCACGAGGGCAAGCATCCCCAATTTAAAAGTTTGGCCATTGTTGGATCTTCAACAAAAAAAAATGCGATTGTTTGTAATGAGTATGTATAGCACCTACACTATCACGATAAATATTATATTTATGGACAATTATGTTAGAAGTAATTTCAAAATTCACTCAAATAATATATCGATAAAAAATCATTATACAATGGCGGACAATTTGCAATAATTTCCTATTTTCACATAAAAAAATATCATTAATATGACACTCACAACAATACATAGAAATAGGCTAAACATAATTTATTATCATTTGTTAACCTTTCTCTATTATAAGCATGAAGGTTTTTTGTGTAAAAGGAAAGTGTTGATTCAAAGTAGATAGCTGCTTGATGAATCACTTATTATCACCATCTCCATATCTAATGCAAAAACACAAATAAGGGGAAAAAAGGGGTTAAAATCACTATTACTAATAATACATATATAACTATGGGTGGATAAGTCACAGATAAATGAAATCACATACTGTATGAAGAAAGGAGGAGGAAAAAATATACGAAATTCGAAATGAAGTACATGTTGATACTCCTAAGCTCCCTAGTTTTTATAGTGTGGGAGAGTAACAAAACTACCTTTAAATTAGATAAATCGAATAAGATTTGATTTCACTTCAAAAAGATTTTTAAATTTCTAAGAAAATCAAAATAAATAAATATTATATATTTACTTAATTTGAAATATTTTTTTGTAGAACTAATTTGAAATAATTAATCTAAGAAAATTTGACTTCTAACAGAAGCTATATATTAATATTTAACTATATAAATAACTAATGGATGAGTTTGAATAAATAATTTTGTGTAAAATTTTGGTAGACTTTTTTATTTTTAAATAAATAAAAATAGTAACAATCAATTCAATTTGAAATATATATTTTGGGTAAATAATAAATTTATTTAATTTGTAAAATCAATTAATTAGGATGGTGGGACTATGACTGATGATAAGTTAACACATAAGGCTATTTTCAAGGGGAAACCGCCAAGTGACATCTTCAACATCTGTTTTAGTATTATATTAGAATTAGATATTAGATATAGATAAATTCCCTGCCTACCTCAAAATGCCTGCAAACTTCTATTCTCTTCCCTCGTTGATTTTAGACTTAGTCGCCCATTGATTTCAATTTTGATTTTGTTTCAACTACAATGTACATTCTACTTTTCAAGTGTTATTTGTTTGCTTAAAACATCCTTTAGAGGTATTTTTAGGGTTGCTCAAAATGTGGTCCAGCCCGAAAATAACCCAAAACTGAATAGAAAAAGTCAATTTCGGACCGGAACGATAGTATACAGTTGAGGTTTTGGGCTAAGAATTAATTAAAATAGAAAATTCAATTTCGGGCCGAAAATCGAAACGGAACTTAATATTTCAGTTTTGGCTCGAAAACCGGTTATATATATATATATGCTAATTCCTGATAGACTAATACACATTAAAGTAGCATGACTCCCATCTCATTCTTTCAGACATTCACACAGGGAAGGCGATATCCCTCCCGACTTCTTGTTGCCCAGCCACGCTGCACTTGCATACAGTCGCAGCCCCGTCGCCAGTCGCACGCGCCACCACCGGACTCGCTATCTTGATGTGCCTTGCAGGCCTCGCGCAAACACGCTGCACGCACACCCGTAGTACAGTTCAAACCAAACAATATGTTTCCATTTTTTTTTTCCAAAATTCCAGTCTTTTCTTGTGTTAATCTACTTCTATTATCAATAATTTGTTAATTATATTGTAGTTGTAATTTCATATTTGTAAAGCAGTTTTTTTACCATTGTGAAGCTTGTGTGAGTTGTGAGAAATTTAGGGTTATGTTTTTAGATAAATGAGGCTTGTGTGATTTGTAAAGCAATTTTCGGTTTTAGCACGCCTTCTTGTTGCCAATTTTCGATTAGTATATTATAAATTTCAAAGTTACAGGTGTTTTTTGGACATAAAACAAAGGGTTGCACAATTGGGATTTTTTCGGTCCTAAAACCGAAAAAACAGTTATCGGTTCGACCTCGACCCTACCTCAAAAAAATCCGGGCCATCGGTTTCGACCCGAACTATTTGTGTCGATTTGGTTCTCACTAGTTTGGGTCGTTTGCGTGAATGCGTCACCCACTCTTTTATAATTTATATGCATAAATAAATCGATTTATCTAACTAATTTCTGTAGGGCATGGGATGAAAAAATCAAATTGGTAAATTATTTCCACAAATACAAATTTATTTTAAAAATGTTTAAAATAAATTTGTCTTTTTTTTTCTAACTTATATTATATGGTTTTCTATTCCTAATAAATATTTAAGCTCTACAAATGGAAATATTCTCTTTAATTGATTTAACTTTTAAAAATTTATTTGACAAGGTTTATTAATTATATTTTCTTTTCAAAATAAGAGCCTTCGATCTATATTCTTAACCTAATTCAAACTAACAAAATTGAATAAATAATCTATCAAAAATAACAACATCGAACCAAACAAATAACTTATGGTTTTCTATTCCTAATAAATATTTTATTTTCCCACTCATTTTAATAGAACAAATTTTTTCATAAAAAAAAAGAACAAATTTAAATAAATAATTTTTTGGAAGGTTGCTTGTTTGCGTTGTAAGCCACAACGGAGACACCTCACCACACCCATATGATATATAGGGCATATCCAAATCACAGCGTCCACCCGAGCCCAGCGTTCACGGTGATAACACGTAAAGGCGTAGGAACCCCACCCCACCACCAAGCTCAAGGCTCAACCGCACGACCGTTAGGAACTCCGTCCCTGTACTTCCCCGTGGGGTCCAACAACCTTCTACCTATCATTTCTCTCCACGTGTCATCCTCATCACAGCTGGATCCACCTCCCACTGCACAACTCCAGAGAATCTTCCAAATTCTATCCGCATTTTTTTCCTCCTGTATTGGAATTGAACCCTTTTCTTCTTTATCATTAAAAACCACTCCTAATATCTACATATTTTTTCACAAAACCACACCTAATAAATTAAGAAATTACAGAAACCCACCCATTGAATTTTCCTTCAAAAAAATTCACTCGTAACCCTTTTTATGTGTACAAATATTAAGCGAATTCTTATTGTTATTCTATTCGTAAAGATTTAACAAAATACCATAAAATATCAAATATTTTCGACTGGATTGAGTAATATTTTTTTGTAAGATAATAATTTGAAATACTAGACGTATTGTGCTGAAGGAAGTATGCATGAGTGATTGAATGTCCTTAATGAATGAGAAAATGCAAATGATTTTGCCCAATCTGGAGTGACCTAGTGGTGTGTAGAGTAAGGGAGTGGTATGGAGGTCCTGAATCCGATCCATGTTTCAGCCCGGTTTGCCTTGCTCAGTTGCTCCTACTACTAGGTTAAGTCAGTCGGCACAAGCTGGTTTACGTGATACGTGGCTCTTGTCGGTTAGATCACGTGCTCGAGCTCGAGATTTAACACTGAAGGTGGATTCCTCGTCATAAAAAAAAAACTTCATACCTCATTATATCCCAGGAAATCATTGATTTCCATTTTTAATTTCGATTCCGATTTCCGATTTATACCCTAATACCAAAAGGGACCTAAATGTTACCAATGTGAGTTTATTAGTAATAGCCGATTTAGGCATATGAACTTGTAAACTTTAATTCAATCTAACTCAATTAAAAAGCTCCCATACCCCACCTAAAGTTCAAACTACATTATACCAATAATAATTATAATAATAAAAATAAAAATAAATTAATCAAGTCACAAGACGTTTTCAATATTCTTATGACGTTATATCAAATTAAAGGAATAAAATCATGTGATTTAATTCATTTTGTGCAGTTTGAGTATGGAATTGATTAAACCTTTACTTCAAGGTGTCATGTACCTAACTATTCAAATTTAAAGGGTGAAATTGATCGAAATTAAAGTTTAGACGTATATTCGAGAGTTCCTAAAGCAGCAAGCCACCAAACTCATTTTATGAAAGAATGTTTAAATTTTATTTTTTAAAAAAAAAAAAAAATTTTATTTTCTTTTGGTAGGGCACTGGCCACTGGGCAGTTGCTTGGATGCTTTGCTCTGCCTTTAAATGGCAGTGAAGGCAAAGAGAGGGAGCGGGAACGCGTAGATACTCAGCTCTGTTTCTCTCTCTCTCCATCTCTCGTACTTGCAGTTGCGGGAGCCATTTTCGCTCTAGGGTTTGCTGCTCGCTGTTTCACGCTATTGTCGCTCCTTCGAGATCTGCGTTTGTTCTTGTTCAGCTCCTCCGTTTGAGACCTTCAGGTACATGTATTTCTTCTTTTTATCTTTGATTCTTGCGCTTCTTAATCGTTTCCTCCGTTCCTGTCGACGGATCTGATGAGTTTGTGTTTAGTTTGATTCGAGATAGCGTAGGATCTTGCTGATTTCCCGGTTTTATGGCTGAGTTACGTCGTCCTTCAGCTCTTCTTTTTTTTTTTTTTCGTTCTTCGTTGTATAATTGATTCAATTCGTGCCGATTCAATTGAATCAAACTGCGCAGTTTGAGCTGTGTCTTTGTTGATTTAGGAAGAGGGAGATACGTCCAAGTACAAACGCTTCCCTGATTCAATGCGATTTTTCTGGCTCTAATGGATATTTGGAAGCTTTTTTTTTGCGAGTATTTGCCAGATATTTTCGCTGCATTTTCCATGTCCAATCACTTTCGGTCAATGACTTTTCATCGCTACTGTTCATAGAATGGTTTGTTTTCTGCTTGAACATCAGCTATGTTTTCTCAATTTGAAAGGAAAGGAGTCAGAAGAGGCTTCTTAATTTATGCTTTTCTGCGCTTTCTTGTTTGAAGAATTTACAAATTCTGAATTGATGGCAGTTTTTGTCATTTCTTTCCGGTTTGTGCAGTCAGTCTACTGACTGCATAAAATCTCCAATGTCGTCTTGTGGAACTTTTCTTGATGATTGAAAACTGAATTCCAATACATTATACATGGAAGACATTTGTACATTGGTTGAATGGTAACTGATATGATGAATGTAAACAATTTTTTTGTATCAGCGAGTCAACATGGTGCCTCCTATTGAGACGGAGACCCCAATTGAGGCCCCAGGGAAGGTCATGGTCCAGGCAAACCACTCCCGACACCCACCTCTGAATGAAAGAATACTTTCATCCCTGACTAGGAGATCAGTTGCTGCACACCCTTGGCATGATCTTGAGATAGGTACAGGTTTTGGCTCCCTAAGATTCTTATCTGTCTAGTTTTGAGTGGTAGTTGTATTTGAAACTGACCCTTATGTATATCTTTTTGGTTTATTGTAATGCAGGACCTGGAGCTCCAAAGATTTTCAACTGTGTAAGGATTCAGATCTTCAGTCTGTTTAAACTTTGACCTGTGTGCTTTTAATTATAATCTGCTGATCGGTTTAAATGGTTTAGATTTTACATCTGAATAGATTGATATGAAGATTAAAGAGTGCTTGATTTCATCTACTGTTGAGTTGAACATTGCACAGATTTCGACTATGGTGCATAAGCTTAATTAAGAGTATTCCTTTGGGATCCTAGGACAAATGTAGACTCGATGTAACATCGAAACTATTGAATGACAGTCTGAGGGGGCAGTTGATATGTCAGTTTTTAATTTATTTTTCGAATGGATGTTTTCTTTTCCAATTTTCTGAGATGTTCAATTCAAGTCTTGGTCCATTCGTGCAGGTGATTGAAATAGCTAAAGGGAGCAAGGTTAAGTATGAACTTGACAAGAAAACTGGGCTTATTAAGGTAATAAAAGGCATCCTTGTCTATCTTTAGATTGTAATTGCCATAAATCCATAAGATTAGTTCTGATTTCTGATCAATAATAAATTGATGCTTGTACAGGTTGACCGTATTCTTTATTCATCAGTTGTATACCCACACAACTATGGCTTCATCCCCCGAACTTTGTGTGAAGACAATGACCCTTTGGATGTTTTGGTTATCATGCAGGTAAATGAATTACACACACATATATATCTTGGAGACATTACATGCATTCATATGGAGTGAATTCTCAGAGCCTAACCTTTTCCAATTGATCAACAAGTTTGTCTGCATTCATGGCTTAGAAAATGCATCTATACATAGAGTTCCATCACTGATATTTTCGGCTTCATTGTAAATTTGTAATACGATGATGATTGCTTATCCATTGATCTCTGAGTAATGAGTTAATTGTTGCCTGCATGGCTGCATGTGATTCTGTTCATGAAATTGTGTTGTGCAAACCTTGTAGGAGCCTGTTCTTCCTGGTTGCTTTTTGCGGGCCAAAGCTATTGGGCTTATGCCTATGATTGACCAGGTACATAATTGTTCGTATGAGTGCATAGTAATAGATTTATCACAACAGTAGGCGACTAATTAACCTCTCATCTACAGGGGGAGAAAGATGACAAGATCATTGCTGTATGTGCTGATGATCCTGAGTACCGACACTACAATGACATCAAAGATCTGCCCCCACATCGTTTGGCTGAAATTCGTCGCTTCTTTGAAGATTGTATGCTTCTTTAGATCATCTTTTCCTTTATATTTTCTTCTGCACACATCAACCAACATGCCAAGTGCACTTCCTTTTGGGATTTTAAGTTCATTTTGTGTGTTCTACCTTTTCACCTACATTGTTTTTTCTCCCTCTTTATAGACAAGAAGAACGAGAACAAGGAAGTTGCTGTGGATGACTTCCTCCCTGCAGCTACTGCCCATGAAGCAGTCGAACATTCCATGTATGTTTCTGCTGTCCTCCCCTATTCTTAAACCACTGCTTTATATTGTATAGTAATTTTGAGAAGATCTATCAAAGTGTTTTGTTATCTATCAAAGTGTTTTGTTAAAAGTAAAATAAAAGAACAACTATCAAACTGCTGCCAGTTAATGGTTTTGTTGGCATAAGAGTCTGTTGGATCCAGTTAGTTGAACGGTTCAAGTTATCATGTTATCCCCTCTTCCTGCTAGAACTGATCATAAAGCTGTCTGGTTACCTGGTGTTACGCTTGAATAAGCTTCTCTCTCCCTAGTTAAAAATCTCAAGAAACTCGAGCCACTAATGTTCTTGTATCACTTAGCTGTAACAACACAAGACATTTTTTTACATCAAGGCACTTCAAGTTTCTGAAGAAATGAATGTTGGATCTCACTTTCAAATTGTGTTTCTGTACATTACAGGAATCTGTACGCCAACTACATTGTGGAGACCCTGAGGCGGTAGCCTTGGTTCCTCATCTCCATTGCCGGTTCAATTCAACAAGATGCGAACTCTATAGCTTTCTTATACTTGTATTTTTGGCAGATGATGCCCCTTGCCCGACATTATCGTATATTCGTATTGCAACCAGAGAGCAGTTCATATACAGAGCTGGAGATGTGCAAAATACTGTTTGGATTGCAAATCCTATAAGTGAAAATTATGTAATATTTGAAGGAGGATTCAACTTTGGTTTATATGCTTCCTCACGCTTTCTTTTCAATATCATCAGCCTCATTTTGCTCGTCCATATCTGTATTCCTTTTTTATTTGGTGAAGGGACCAACATTTTTTCCTTTAATTCTGTGAATCTTTGCTACGGAGTATTGTGAAGCAATGGTCAATTTGTTGCTACTATTCTGTTCAAAAAAAAAATAAAAATTTTGCTACTATGTAACACATGCACTGACATGGGTACAGGTAGGGGTGTTATTTGAGCTGAACGAGTCGAGTTTGACATGTTCAAATTTAGTTAATTTATTAGACAACTTCGAGCTGAGCCCAATTTTTAAACGATCTTATATTTTTTTTTTATAAAGCTTGACTTGTTTAGGAAATGAACGAGTTCGAACCAAACTTTTTTTTGAGTTTTAAGCAGTTCTACTTAGTCACAACATATTAACTTAAAGGAAATTTTAGAAATTTCATAAAATTCGAGCTATTTGAGTTTAAATCGAACGAGCCGAGCTTTCAACCGGGCTTAAAATTTTGTTCGGGTTCGGCTTGTTTAGGTAAGTGAACAAATTCGAGTCGAGTTTTTTTTCGAGCCGATCCCGAGCAAAGCTTGAACTGTTCAATTCATATAACAGTCTTAGGTACGGGACAAAGACATAGTGTGATAAGATTAAGAAACACGACAACTCTAAAAAAACATATGATACAAATACAACTAGGAAATTAACCCTAAGTTTGTATTTCACTATTTCCAAACCCAAAGGAATACTATATACTATCACTACTTTTTTTTATTTGGAAAAAATTCGGGTGGGCAGGCCCTACCCAGCAGCATCCTTACGGATGAGGTCAGGGAGACCAGGGTCATTTTCAATATCGACTCCTCGGGCAGAGTGGCAAATGTGTGCAACCTTATCCGCCACTCTATTGCCCATTCGAGGTATGTGGAAGAACTCTACTTCTTTCACAGTCGATAACATGACTTGAGCGTCAGAAAGGATTAGTTCGATCTCCCAAGGGCATTTAGATTTCCTATTAAGGTAGTCTATGATAATCTTACAATCACCTTCAATTTGGATTCTTTCTATATTGAGTTGCAGCACTTGTTGGATCCCCAGTTTGAGAGCAAGAGCCTCTGCTGTAATTGGCCGCTGTTTCCCAAGTATTTGGTGATGAATGGAAATCGGACGACCTTCCCAGTCCCTAATAACGACACCAGAAGTACTGTCGCCATTAGCAAGGGAAGAACCATCAAAATTAAGTTTGAACCTGCCCCTTGGAGGCTTGCGCCATTGAATCTTTTTTTGTTTGTTGCTCTTTTTTGGATAAACCCCACGAGAGGGGCGTACATCCTCATCATATTCTGCCTCGGCAGCGGACGTTTTGTTCCAGCTGTCTATGTGGGATTTGATCAGACGAAGGACAAAATCTTTTTGCAGGATTGTGGTTTGCTGTAACAAATGTTGATTCCTGATGTACCAAGTTGTCCAATACGCAAAAACAAGGTTAGTCAGGGCGGAAGGGTGTAGGCTCTTCCCAAGAGTGGATAGAATGGGTCTAAAATCCCGGGACTGGGCAATCAGACAGGCAGTAGTTGATTGGGCTTGGTTCGGAAGTTGGTGTATCGCTCTGATGAAGGAGCATTCCAAAAACAAATGGACCTCATCCTCCGGCGCCGTATTGCAAAGGGAACAGGTGGAAGGGACAGCCGAACCCCTACAAGACAGCTTGGAAGCTGTGGGTAGGCCGTTTTGCGCAATCTTCCATAGGAAATTCTTAACTTTCGGAGGAACATTAATCTTCCAAATCCATGCATTACTGTCAGGGAGAGCTGTGGGTTGTGCTGTTATCAATTTGTAAGCGCTGGCAGTAGTAAACCATCCTTCCCTATCCGGCCACCGGTATAGTCGGTCTTGCAGAGTCGATGCAGGAAGAGGGATGTCTAAGATCTCTTGTACTATATCGTTAGGTAGAACCTCTTGAAGTTTTTCACTCCACCACTTACCCCCCAGAATATAGTCACTGACGGTCTCATCCTGATTGCAATCCTGAAGGCAGTCTACCCTAGACATTAAGGATGAGGTTGTGATCCAATTGTTAGTCCGAAACTTTATAGTGCATCCATTTCCTACAGACCAAATAAGGCCAGATTTAAACGTGTCAATTAAATCGGACAACTTGGACCACTGCCAAGAGCAAGACCCCGATCTTCTGTAGTCGAAAATACTTGCGGAACGCAGGTATTTATGTCTGATCAAAGACACCCACACATTGCTTGGCTCGACCAGAATTTTCCACAGAAGCTTCATCTGGAGAGCAACATTCATATCACTTGATTTACGAATTCCCAGCCCCCGAATTGCTTCGGTTTGCAGATCTTGTCCCAGCTAATTAAAGGCCGGTACTATATACTATCACTACTATTTTAATGAGTTTGTAATCAAATTTTACACCTTATATACCAAATAAATTAAAATTTTAATAAAACTAGGTCTAAAAATCAAAATTAAGTTATACACCTTATGTCATGTAGTGTTGAAGGTCGAATACAGATACGTTGCATCTTTACAATTGTCAATTTCTAATTTTTTTACACATTCATTTATTTTTTTGGTGCTATGCGAAATCAACATTTACCAATCAAAGACCGTTTTAGGCGATAATAAAGTTCATATTTCACCAGTTCAAGAAGTTCATATTTCACTTGAAAATCAAACCATTTTCTGGACATATTCTTCCTCTATAGTGAATCAAGACTACATCTATAGCTTAGATTCATAAATGGTTTATATAGTTAATCTGCATTCAAATTTCCGAGAAACTCCAGCGAAATTTTCACGGGAAAAAAAGGGTAACGAAATTTGCTGCGGAAAATTAGCAGAATATGCGACGGAAATCCAATACATATGGATAAGTACTCTTACAAATGTTAATTTTACACAGTACTTTTCTATTTTTTTTAATTCCAGGCAGAAACATTTATTACAATACATGACACGTGTACGTTCCAGATTGACCATTCAACCGGATCACCCTATAAATATCATTTCCACTGTTGTTCTTCCCTTTCTACCTCCTCCATCCTCATCCGATTCCTCCGCGCTGACTTTTTATAGGGTTTTCGTATCTCCGATCGCGGCCGTCTGAATCTCCCGATTCTGCAATGCTCTAGCGCACATCCAATCGCGTTTGCATCCTCTTCAATTGGTGGGATCAGATGTTGGGAATTTGCAATCTGTGATCCGTTCGTGCGGAAACTAGGGTTTTGAATTCTGTTTGGGGATTTCTTGTTTTTTTTTCTTTTTTTTTTTTGGATTTTTCATAGCATCGGAGCACAATGTCTTCGGTGCCCGGTGTACTTCCTCTTCGGACTCCGATCCACGCGATCACCTCCTTGCATAATTCCTTGTGTTCTCATCGTCTGAAACGGCTCGAAAAGAGTAACAGGCGTGGTAATCTTAGTTAACATTAGCTTTTTTGTTCATCGGTCTTGTTAGATCAGGCAGATCCGTGTTCCCGTATTATTTTTTCTGTTTTGTTGTCTTCTCGTTCTTGATTACCTTATTCACCGGGAGAGGGAAAGACACCGGAGAGATATTTGTGGTTTTCTGTAGCAGATCCACCTAGCTTTGTTCGAAGAGTCAGCAGATTTAATTTCTTTCATACCTGCTTCGGTGTTTGCGATCGCTGTGTTTTCTGGACTGTCGCTTTTTAGGTATGTAAACAGCTTTTCCCCCATGTGATCTTCTGAATGTATGCATATTTATTGCTATTTATTTTTATATTCCTCTGTTGAATCCAAATTTGATTTATCGTTGAGGTAGCTGGTAGTAGGCTAGTAGCTGTGTTTTACTGCAATTTATGTGTAGATAATCTGAATGTTGTCTTTTGTGATTTTGGATTTGTGTGATTTCTGTTGGTTTGTTCTGTATTTTCTTCACCCAAAGATGTAAATGCTAATTATATGCATTTTATGCCTTTTGTACTTGTTCAGTAATCTGTGATTTTAATTAGGTATTCGTTTGTTTTTTTAATCTATTGATAAGCACGTAATTTTGAACACTGATACTCTTTAACGCGTTGAGCATTCCGATTGAATACACTTGTTGCTGGTTTTATTATTAGAAACCCTAATTTGTCAAAGATTACTGATTAAATGCACAAATACTGTAATGTGACATTCGTTTGCTGTTTACTACTCCGTCCATGGTGTGTATTATCCTACATTTTGTTGCTGATTGTATTTGATGAGCAATTTAATACCGGTTCAGTCAAATTCTAAAAACTTCATTGCCCTCTTCTCTTTGAAATGTATGGGAACATATGAAATATTTGTTAACAGTTGATAAGACAAATATTGTTGCCATGGGTGGCACATCTGAGGGGATAGTGGATTTCGATCATGAAGAAATCGATCTTGATTCAAAGCTACCATCTGTTGGAGAAGAGTCTGCTTGTAGTCTTAGTGCAGAGGATGCTGTCTCTGAACTGAGGAGTGCATTTGATGAGGTTTTGCAAGTCCGTGATATTAAAGTACATGTTGATGATTGTCCTGTTGACGCAAATGGTTGCAATGATATAAAGACGATAATGAGTGAAAAGAGTGGAGTTTCTGGAAATGGCAACACTGCTAGTAATGTTCCTCCTGCAACTTCCGTAAAATGCCTGAGTAAGTGTGCTACATTTCCGTTGACTGGCTGTGCATCTTCTTCTACATCTGCAGATGACGAGAGCAACCCACAAGAGAATGTTCCCTTTAGTCGTGCAGTATCCTTCCCTGTAAGTTGTTGGAGATACTAATTCTTTACAGAAACTTTCTCATTCTAGTCCTTTTTTGGAAAGTATTTTCCTAATTAAAGTGTATTAGCCATATTTTAAATTAGATTTCTTGGGTTCACTCTTTTTTGGTAGGGAATCTTTCTCACTTTAGGTTCTTATCCTATAGAAAGATCAATTTATTATATATAACTATGTATCTTTTGCCCTGTGTGATTGATTGCTTGCTTTGAAAGATGATTTGCCATGGATATGGTCTATCCTCAGCTCCTAGTTGTTAATATTATGTTGGTCACATATTTCCATTTGGAACATATTTTGGCCGATGATTTTTTCACTCATTGCTATCTTGTGTGTATCAATCATTGACCATTTTTGGAGATTCAGACAAGTGTTACTACCTTTTTAATACTTCTTGGACCTGGGTTTAGTTACTGTGTAGGGTTGAAAAATTGTTTATTGGTGTACTGAATAGTCTTCTCAATTATTTATTTGCGTCATTTGCTTATATCTGAAGTGAGATTTCCCGTGAAACTGCAGGTACCAAGGAAGCTCATCTCGGCCATGAAAGGAGGCCGTGAGAAAGAAGGGTTACCTCTGAGTAAGCGGAGTGTGTCCTGGGCTCCTGATGTGTACGATCCTCCTCCATCCTCAGTGTCACATCTGCCAAAGAGGAACAGCCAGTCGTATAGGAACAACAAAAAGTATGGCAAGGGAAAACAAAAGTCTAAGAACTCACAAGGAAGCCGTAAGAAAGACAAGAAGCATCATCGAAAAGGAAGTGAGAAGGCTGAACCATCTCTGGGACTTTCGTTCTCAATGAATCCTGTTGTAGCTGCAGACAACGAGAAGATACTGTCAAGCAGTTACAAATCAACAATGGAGCTTCTGGATTTTGACAATGGTGACGACAATCCTGATTCCAATTGCGGGAGTAGCTTCTTGAGAGTTTCCCGCGGTACCCTTCACTTCCCATATGCTGAGGCGACATGATCTTTCAATCTGTGCTCACAGCTCACATGCTGTTTGGTTCCGTTGGGTGTTACTGTTAATAAATAAGAAATATTCCATGCTTTTGTGGATGCTATGACTGAAATTTGACGAATTTACTGGTTTGCTTCGTTGGGATGTTTTTGTGTGAAACTGCTTGAGATCATCTTGTTAATAGCATCTGCGTGCTTATTATTTCTTTATTTTTTAAAATGGTTTTAATTTAAATGAACGATTTAAATTCGGTTTGGATGTATTTTTTAAGGTGTGGTCTTTGACACAAATCAAAAACTTAATAGTAAGTCAAGTTTTAAGTTTAGCTTAAGGATAGTCTGTAGTGATTAGTGACTAGTTTCAATGGATTTATCTATAGGTTGGTGATTACTCCGTAGTTAAATTTTCAATGCATTAATCTATGGACGGGAAAAACATATTTTAAAAAAATAATCTTTCTTTTGTTTAAAATTAGGGTTTAGTTAATCTTGCACCTAATAAATTGAATAATTTCATATCTTTAGTTAAGAGTGGAGGATTCTAACCTTATCTACCACACTTTTTATGAGTCTTTGTTGTGATGAAAATAAAGCAAATATTGTTTGTGTTAATTTAGAGGGGGGGGGGGGGGGGGGGGGTAAGGCATTGTTCTAAAATAAGCAAATATTGTTTGTGTTAATTTAGAGGGGGGGGGGGGGGTAAGGCATTGTTCTAAAATTCGGCCGTGGCGGCCGCAAATACGGCGCCAAGACGCTTGGCGGTGACCTCCCACTACGAAATGGGCCTTGGCGGGGTGTTCTTGGCGGATGCAGGCCTTGACGGCCGTGACAGGGTAGCTTGGCGGGCTTGGCGGGCACGGAACGGACCTTGGCGGGCTTGGTGGGACGGGACGGATTAAAAAAAATCAATCTCTCTAATCGTCGATTCCGTTCTTGAGTCTCAAGATCGTCCCTTCGGCTTCTTCGTGGCGTCTGGCCTCTGCTGTGCTCGACTTCTCTCATTCTCTGGTGGCGCCGTGACGGACTGGATATAGACTGGTGGTGCTCGACTGGATTCTCGCCTTTGACTTTGAGTCCGACAAGGAGATTGATGCCCACCAATATAGAAATGAAGAGATTGAAGTTTAGATTATATAGATTGGGTTTTTGCTTTTTAACATATACGTGTATGCCACTTTTTGTTCGTTTTGAGCCAAACAATGTTAAAATGGTCATGACTTAATCACTTAAACTTTCATTTGCATTATGTTTTGTTAATGTAGTGATGGTAAACACTTTAGAAATGAATAATTATTACATCATATATATTCTAGTCCTAGTACAGGGGATAATATAAGAAAATCTTAAGAAAACGTTTTGACCGCCAAGAATCCGCTAATAAGGCCGCCGAACCGTCTTGGCGCTTGGCGGTACCTCACCGCCGAGCATCCGCCGAACGTTTTTTAGAACATTGCCGTAAAGGAGTTTAGGCTGTCTTTGATAATTAAATATATGCTATTGTGTAAAATTTTAATTACATTATAAACTTAATTTAATGCTTATAATTTACAATATATTTTATTTAAAATTGATATTATTTTAAACATATTAAAAAATTATTAATTAAATACTATTCAAGTGCTTGTATTTATAAATGCATTATTTTTTTATACAAAGCGATATTTTGGGTGGTGTCATCTAGACCGCCACCTAAGTGCGTCATTTCGGACGAGAACATGAAGTTTAAAATCAGAATTCAACCCGCTCAAATATGAATTCAGCCCCATGTGCGTAACTCGATCCGCCACCACATTGCCTTCTCTAAAGATGTGAGAGCAGGAGACCATCTCAAAGGATTGGAAAGTGAGTAGCGAGTCTGAAATCATCATCTCGATCTCCCATAGGCACTTCCAAACACGATTGATCGCATTTATTACGACGAGGAAATCTCCTTTCACTTCGATATTCCTAACACCTAGTCTTCGAGGCTTTAGCAGCCCCATCTATAATCCTAGAGCTTCAGCCTGTAGAGCCAAGCAAGAACCACATTTGTGCTCGTTGCAGGTGATCACCCTCTCTTGATCATCCCAAATAACATAACCTGCAACAACAGCACTAGACGAGGACTTCACCCCATCAAAGTTAAGTACTTAAGTTTAACGAAGCCTTCTTTCGACTTACTCCATCGGAAGATATTTATTTTCCTTTGTCCTTTTGTTCTCGATGTTATATTTGTTTCCTCTTCTTCCAAATCCTATATCTTTGTTTTCCCCTCAATTTTTAATATGTGTTTTAATTACTTCTATCAATTTTTCATATCTCCACATTATTTGATTCTCAAACAACATTTTGTTCCTTCTTGTCGAAATCTCCAACCATGCAAAAACCAAAGTTCTCATTTGATCCCTTGTAAGTTTATGGAAAATATCTATTGTTATATTTTTCATACTTCTATTGTCTTCATTCGTTGCTCTTATTATTCGTTCAATGTTTCCATCCATCAACTCAATTACTCTTAAAGTTGTTGGACATAGGGTGAAAAAATGAATTGAATCATCTTCCGTGTTGTTGCACAAATCACATACCTTTGGAATATCGATTTCTTTATTTACGAGTCTAGTCTTTGTTGGTGTCCCGTTCATGAGTATTTTCCACAAGAAGTCTTTTTACTTTTGGAGGGCAGTCTATCTTCCATACCCATTCAAGATTATTGGCTTCATTTTGATTTGTCTTGGTACATACTCAAGTGTATTTGATGTAGTAAACCAACCCGATATACATGATTTCCAATACATTATGTCGTCAATTTCCTTGGTTAGTAGTTGGATATTTGTTATTTTTTCAATTATTTCCAGAAGAGTATTTGTTGTAGTTTTTCCATGTTCACTACCAAAAAAACAGGAAATAGCCACGGCCAAATAGCCACGGATAGGCCACGAATGGTCGTGGCTAAACGGTTTAGCGACGGGCATAGCCACGAATTTTAGGGTCGTCGCCATTCGTGGCTATATGCCTTGTCGCTAAATGCCAGATTTCCAACATCTGTGGCTAATAGCCACGATCTGACAAGTCCCTGGCTATGCCTGTGGCCGGGGTATACTCGAGAAATTCGTGGCTATAGCCACGACATCAGCCACGGTCTGCTCGTGGCTGATGTCGTGGCCACGCACATGTGAGTCTTCATTGAGGCACAACGACTGTTGTGGCTGATTTTGTGTCTGAGGTCATTTCCATATTTGTGGCTAATGGTTGTGGCTATTATCGTGGCAAATGTCGTGGCTAATGACGTGGCTAATAGCGTGGCTGACATGTGGCTATATTCGTGGCTACAATTTATGTCGTGGCTATTCCTGTGGCTAATGTCGTGGCCTATATGTGGCTATGGTCGTGGCTACAATGAATGCCCGTGGCTATTGTCTGTGGCTATTATCTGTGGCTATTGCTTGTGGCTAATGTCGTTGCCACAACTTATTTAAATATTTAAATATAATATAATTATTTAATAATGCTGGACACAAATATACCAAAATAAAATACCATTGACATAATTTGTTCATTTTAAATTAAACACATCCAAAACACAACCACCAGTTCAACCAACCAAAACACAAGCATAAGTTCTACCATCCAAAACACAACCAAAACAAACCCAAAAGTTTAGCAGTACGTACGACATGGGAGAATACGACAAAGTCTTAAGATAGTGGAACCCAAAACAGCAAAACACAACTTACTTTCACTTGTCTTTGCCCTTACAGAACTGCATCATGGTGGTGAGGAGCTTCTCCTGCCACGCTTCATTGGCCTTCCTAGTCTCGCCCATTAGTTGCTCCCCAATAGCTACCATGTCTTCTCGGACGCTTGAGCTAACTTGTTCCTGCACTCGCTCTCCAAAGAACGACATTTCTTGCCTAAGGTTTATGGCCACCTGGGTCTGTACCTGGTCCCCTAACTCCACCATTTCCTTCCTCAAGTCTTGCCTCATGGTTGAAAGCTCAGACATCACATAGTCCTTCAAAGGGGCATCAGCAGCAGCTGTAACAGTTGGGGTTGCGGCTTGTGGAATCGGCGTTGACTGCAAGATAACTGGCGACTCTGATCCCATGCCGACAACCCGACCTTTCTTCACACCTCCTGTAGCCTTGATCCAAAAAACATGCATATCAACCGAGTGAGATCCATTCTCAGAGATAGCGTCATCAAGCAGGGCTTCTTCTTCTATCAAATGGTCATATTTGTCCTAATTCAAAGAAAACGACCAACACATCACAATCAGGCACCACTAGTGAACTGGCCATCACAACGAAGCTTCAGCAACACCCATGAACACCACAACAACAACACAACATAAAGAAAGCAGCAACAAACAAAATAGCATGTTTAATACATCATCACAAATATAAACAAGCAAAACAGACAGTCACAAAAGCTGAATGAGAGTTTAAATTTTTTCATGTAACATGTTGTGAGTAATTTCCTGCAATTGTAAGAATGCAATAAAAGATGACATCTTCTTAACTACCCAAGCACTTTTATCAACAGACAAACTGACGCTCTTTATAAATAAAATAGACAAACTAACTGATTTCATGAAACATGCCTAAGAACCAAATCAATTTAGGGAATGAATAATTGAACACATTCAATTGGAAATGAGTTCTTTACATACAGTCTTCATATCCAAAACACCACTCCCCACAAAAAAAAATCACATCACGTCATGTATAACTGAACACATTCAACAGGAAAGTCCATATCACAACGCTGTACAGCTTAGCCAAATAAGACGGACCAAATCAATTATGTCTTTTGTTCTTTCTCATTTTAAAAAAAATAGACAACCTAAATATCCAACTACGATTAGATGGACATCACTACCTACACATCATCATCACAGCCCAAACATAAGCACAAAAAATACCTAAACATAACCAGGTACCAAACACAACAATAAAAACTATAAATCGAACAGAATAAGTGTGAACCTGAAGAACATAACTAAACCACTGACATCAGACATACATAACAACAAGGGTCACTTGATAGTGTTACTTACCACAGTTGGTTGGCATTGAGTGCCAGCCCAAGAACCGTCTTTTTTCTTATGGCACCTTTCAAATGTTTCCCTTCGGGTTGGGTCTTTTCCAAGCTCCTTCTTCTATAAGAAAATATAGTTAGTTAATTAGTACATATATATATATGCAAACTAAATAGACGGTCAATTATGAATTTAGGAGTGATTGAAACTATATGAAATGGGAAAACATCAGGAACTGATATAAGGTGTACATACCAGTCGATCCTTGATTACGGTTGTTGAAACCGACCCACCACTGAAAATTGGAGTGCCTTTTTCTGCTGCGATGGCTCGATTCTGCTTGTTAATTTCAGATTGGCGGCGAAATTTATTCTCGTTTGCCCATTTCTCCTGCATTTGCGCCCATATCACTTGCTTCACCCATGTAGGTTTCTTCTTTGTTTTTCCAGAGCGAGCCTTCCCAAATATGTTCATGAGGTGGTCCCCTCCCTTTGTGTGGAAAGCCTTGTAGACAGCTGCTTCCAAGTGGACAGTTTCATCCCATCGTGTTCGGTTCTGGACATATTGAACAAACAAGTGAATTGTGAATTATTTCACACGGATGCACTGGATGTTAGCATATTATTGAAATTTTTTTACCTTGAACATTCCCCACCATAACTCTATTGTTGCTTCAGGAACATCGCTCCACCGTATATATGGTCCATCGAAATGAGAATGAATGACTTGGAGCATGACACCATATGCATGATTTGTTGAATCAAAGCTTCATGTAAAACCAAAAAAAGTTATAGCAAATGTTATCAATATAATTGAAGGTTAAAAAAAATCAGAGCATTTGAGAAAAACAGACACAGGTGACTCGATTAATGAATTCATGCTTAACCAGGCAACTCAGCAAACACACAAAAATCAGAGAGAAACAAAAGCTATATACCCACACTTGAAGAAGCCATCCCTTAGATGAATTTGAAACAAAATTCATAGAAGCACTATAAGTTCTCTAATGGAGCAACATATTTAGCTAGCTTATTATTCCATCAAATTACAGAAAACTTCCATTATATATTCAAAGTTCAATCAAAACAGACAAAATTCAAAGACAAACAAATTGAAGCACATATATAAACAGACTTGCAGAAGCTATATACAAACACTTGCAGAAGCTAACCACATACATACACACACACACTTGCAGAAGCTATATACACACACACTTTCCTAAGCCATCCCGTAGATGAAATTGAATCAAATTGAAACAAAATTCACAAAACACACTTGAAGAAGATATCCCATTTCCAATATTTATTCAAAGTTCAATCAAAACAGACAAAGTTCCATTATTTAGACAAAGTTCCATCATATATACTTGCAGAAGCGATCCCATTTTTTTTAACCACATATATACACACACTTGCAGAAGATATATACACACACCTGCAGAATCTGTCCCCTTTTTTAAATATGCATTCCAATTTCCATTACAAAATATATACACAATTCAGAGACAAACAAATTGAAGCACAATTAGCTAAAAAAACACCAAACAAACAGAACCAATAGTAGAGTTATCAGAGTAATAACAATAGGTGACTTACGATCCATTGATCAGTGAAAAGGAGACTGGTCTATTCCACCTAGGAGCTTCCTCATTTTGTTGGTCGTTCTGATTTTCTTGGTTTTCCTCGTTTTCTTGACCATCCTCATTTTGCAGGGCTTCCTCATTCTCTGGGGCATCCTCATCCACGGGGTTCTCAGATGCTACGTTGTCTTCTGTCTCTGATGTCAAGCCCGCCTCACAAACATCAGATGGAGGTGGAGAATTCGGCAAGAGAAGATTTGAGGGTACGGGGATCAATCGTCGACGGGGGTTTGCAGGACCCTGGGAGGCAGAGGGAAGGGAGGTTGTTGGAGCTTGGGCGGTTTCAGTACCTTGGGAGTCGGAGGGATGGGAGGCTACAGGAGCAGAGGGTTGGGAGGCGGAGGGTTGGGAGGGTTGCGTGGATGGGTTATGGGTTGAGGGTGCTGTGTTTGCCTGTTTGGAGGCCCTGGCAGGGGAGACTCGTGGGGGGGCCCTTGTCTTTCCTCTGGCCGGAGATCTGAGAGGTGAGGAAACCACCGGTGGAGAGGTAGCAGGAGAGGTCATCGGTTGCGTGGGTGGGTTGTGGGTTGAGCGTGTCGTGGTTGTCCTTTCCCTCTGTGGAGCCAGAGGTGGTCGGGTATTGTCATGGCGAGCAGATCTCCTTAGGCCTCCTCGCATCTTCCTAACTGAGTTGATTGAGAGATCGAAGAGAGGAGATTGAGAGATCGAAGAGCTAGGGTTTTTGGAGAGAGGATGAAGAGGAGGGAGTTTCTGATTGAGGGGGAGAGAGGAGAGAGGAGAGAGGCGGTCGTGGGATTTTGAGGTTTGGAATTTTCAATTTTCCACTGAAAATTCAGATTTCCCTTGCCCGCGCTATGAATTTTTTAGGTTATAGGAGTGGGCTGGGCTGAAAGGCCCATCATTTGCCGGGTTAAAAAAGGTCCATTTTCCGGGTTAAAAAAGGCCCAATGTAGGAAGATATTACACCTCAGTTGAAATTAGGGTCCCTCGATTGTTTACCAAAAACAAAATTAGGGTTCGTCGTTTTCGATTTCGCCAGAGAAGGTAAGGGGATTGACGATGGATGGCTTCGACGGAGGTCAAAGAATTTGATGCCGCCAATTGTTCGGCATCATTTGCCATGGCGAGTAGAGGTATGTGTTGTATTTGAGGATATGGAATTTCGTCTCTGCACATCACTATCGAATTGATTCCATTGAATCAATTTGATGGATTTTTGGTTGATTATGTATCTGGAAATCTAAGTCTGGTTGAATACTCCTTCTGTCTGCTGCTCTGGCTAATGATTTCTCATATTTCGTTATAGAATCAGGTGAACTGGGTGGACTTGAAATATTTTTTCTGTTGCACAACACGGAGTTCTTCTTTGAACTGTAATTGTGTGAATTTTAGTTCCACTGGGTGAATTTTAGTTGAATTTTAATTGTGTTAATTGTATTGGTGAATTTAGTTGAATTATGATGTTAAATTTTAGTTGAACTGTAAAAGGTATATGCACTGCTAAATTTTAGTTGAACTGATTTATTATGTTCTTGTTCTGCTGCTACAAAGATTTTTCATTGGAATAATTTGTATTGGTGAATTATAGTTGCAATGGTGAATTTTAGTTGCACTGACATAGTTAGATGCATTGCTATATTATTCGTGGTCTGATGCTACAAAGATTGTTTAGTTGCACTTGTGATGATGTTCTTGTTCTGAAAGTTAGTTCACTTGTAGTTGCACTGAGCTCTTATGTGGTTTAACTCAGTGGAAATCAGTGTAGGGAGTCTTGCTGTCAGCATGTGAAAGTTCCCAGTTTTCTATTGACATTTAGAGTGCAATCTTCACATATTGCGAACCAAAATAGGCATACATATGCATCGTGGCAAATCTACAATGTCAGGCCTGTTAGCTCAATTTGGAAGAGCGCTGTGCGTGCACAATGATGGGGGTTCGATTCCCTCACAGGTCCATACACGTGATAAAAAACAGATGAAATCTAGCCATGAATCAAGAACTACAATTTAATATGCAAGTAAAATTAAAAATTAAAGTTTTTATAAAGATGCACTATTGCAGAGCAGGAATTGCAGTGGTCAGTCAGATTCTTCATCATCAACAGGAACCACACCCTCATTGGAGTCATCTCCATCCTCGTCGGAGGTCATAACCTCATCGTAGTCATCGCATGCATCATATGCACCCGAGGGATCGCGCAAGTTATTCGATGAGTCTTCTAATTCAATTTCATTGGAGAACTCCGGTAAATGGACCTCGTCTGACTGGTACGCCGTTGCTGAATCTGTGAGGCTCTTGTCTACCCATCTTTCTTCTATCTTGTGCCGAGCTCTTGTCTTGCAGACATTCCACCAATTCATTCGATCACGTGTGGGTCCTGGATATTGAAGGTAGTAAACCTGCACAGCTTGTTGAGCGAGTACAAAAGGCTCGTACCGTTGATACAATTTTTTCTGATTGACTTCAACAAAATGGTAGACCGGAAGAATTTGTGTTCCACGTGTCGTTGGATCGAAACATCTACACTTGAAAAGGACTACATTCATCCGGTAATGGTTTGGACTTGGGTACTCCAGCTCGATGATTTCCTTAAGGAGACCAAAGAAATCTGACTCTGCGTTCGCATAGTTCGATCCTCGAACACAAACCCCACTATTCATTGTCTTCTTTCCAACACCTTGCTGCATAGTCTCTAACTTGTATCCGTTGACAAAGTATCGAGCCCAACCTTTTGCTTCCACATTTGGACCCCATGCCAAACTCCACAAGAGAGTATTTTGCCCAATTCCATTGCCTCGGTCCATGGCCTCCAAAAAAAAATTAGGATTGGTCAGAAACTATGTCTGATATGCAAAGATCGATCGAAGTAGCTAGCTTATTTTATATGTGATTTGAAGTATATATATACTTATATATTGTTTAAACCATTCAGCAAATTCTTTTTCAATGGTGTCATCTCCGCATGCATCCCCTCCCATTGTAGTCACGAATAACCTACATGTTTGAATATCCATACGTATAAGATGCGTTATATGACATGTATAATCGAAAACATAAATAATAAGAAATTTTCCTCACTCGAGAAATGGTTGTACTTCCGGACAGTTGACCAACACGTATGTGTGTGCGGCCCTCCACTCTTCATCATCATTCAACCACTATGTTGTCTCTTTGCCACTACCCGCACCGGGGTGATTGAAAATGGAGAAGGAACAATCATCACCCTCGAATACATCCTTTCTAGCGACTCTCCTCAATTTTGAAGGAACATGCGAAGGAAAGTAGTGCACCGAGAAAGATGCTATTTCCTCCCTTAAGTAGGCCATCACGATCGACCCTTCAACATTACTCTTTTGGACGATCTTCCGTTTTAGATGAAATAAATACCTCTCGAATGAGTACATCCATCGATACTGAACAGGCCCCTTTATTCGTGCCTCATAAGGTAAATGGACAAGGAGATGCTCCATGGAGTCAAAAAATGATGGAGGAAAGATACGTTCTAACTTACATTCCAATATAGGAATCATGTGCTCCAATTGTGCCATCGCACTAACCGACAAGCTCGATGAACAAATGGTTTGGAAGAAGATACTCAACTCAATTAAAGGACCCCAAACGGATGATGGCAACAACTCTTTGAAAGCAATCGGCAAGAGTCTCTCCATAAACACGTGACAGTCATGACTCTTCATCCCACTGAGAGTGCAGTCGTCACTCAGAACACATCTTCCCATATTAGAAGCATATCCATCGGGAAACTTCACAGATCTCAACCATTGACCCACCTGTTTCTTCGCCTCTCGTGACAAGGTATATATTGCTTTAGGCTTTGCGCCTCTGTGGTCATCAGCCACCTCCAGCTCAGGTCGATGACAATATAGGCGAAGATCCTTTCGTGCATTCAAGTTATCCTTCGTCTTCCCAGGGATATCCATCACGGTGTTATAGACATTGTCAAAGACATTTTTCTCAATGTGCATAACATCGAGATTGTGACGGATGAGAAGGTCCTTCCAATATGGAAGTCTCCAGAAAATGCTCTGTTTTGTCCACTTATGCGAAATCCCATAGTCAGGTGACGTGTGAAAAGGGTCGTCAATGACCGGTGGCAACTGACGTACCCGCTCCCGCTTCTGCTCCCCCGATAGCATCGGCGGTGGCAACGTTGTTTCCGCATGTCCTCGATAAAAGTCCTTCCTATTTCTACGGAAAGGATGGTCAATGTCTAAAAATTTTTGATGGCAATCAAACCAAGTAGCCTTCCTTCCATTTTTCAGCCGAAAACAATCGGATCCCGATTCCATACAAATCGGACAAGCCATCAAACCAGCAGTGCTCCATCCCGACAAAATAGCATATGCAGGGAAATCACTTATTGTCCAAAGTAGAGCTGCATGCATAATGAAGTTCTCTCTCCTCGAGACATCATAAGTGGGTACACCGACCTCCCACAACTGCATCAACTCGTCAATGAGAGGTTGGAGGCAAACATCAATCAACTTCTTCGGGTTTTTCGGTCCTGGCACTATCAATGACATAAACATATGCTCCGTTTTTATGCACATATGAGGTGGAAGATTGTAAGGAGTAACAATAACCGGGCAAGAAGAATAAATCTGTCCACTTTTGTTGAAGGTAGCAAAGCCATCAATGCATAAACCCAAACGAATATTACGAGCTTCTAAAGCAAAATCAGGATGCTTTGTGCCTAACCTTTTCCAAGCATCTCCATCTGAAGGATGAGACATCATTCCCTCTTCTGTTACATGTTCTGCATGCCAAGTCATATGGCTAGCTGTCACCTCAGAAGCATATAATCTCTGAAGTCTCGGAGTTAGAGTTAAGTAGAATAACACTTGGTGTGGAGTGCGTCTTCCGTTACTCGCAACTTTATATCTTGCATGCCCACAAAACCTACATGATTCTTCATTGACATCATTCTTCCAATACAACATACAACCATTAGGGCACATGGCTATTCTTTCCACTGGCAGACCCAAACTTCGAACCACCTTCTCGGTTTCATAGTAACTAGTGGGAATCTTATGGTTAGAAGGCAACACTTCATCAACAATTGCATGAATCCATTGAAGAGTGGCTGGGAGACATTATATTCACACTTCAAGCTCATAAGTCGACTCACAAAGGACAATTGCGTATGTGAAGTACAACCTTCAAACACCGGGGCATCGGCGACTTTGAGCACTTCTGCAAATTGTGTTGCTAAGAGATCAGCCTCCTCTGTCATCATGTCTTCACCATGATTAGCTTCTTGGAATTCACCATCATTTCCATCAACATTAAACCAACGAGGAGGAACAAAGCTCGGAACTACAATTTCGAAAACCCCATGAAATTCTTGAATTGGATATTCAACATCATTTCCATCGAACATTAAACAGATATAGGATATATACAACAAAATTCGGACCTGCAATGTCAAACATCATCCTTTGTTCTGCCGTTAACTGATCATACATAGACAATTGCGGGTTTGAAGGCGCGAGTAGTTTCACCATGTGCTATCCAGCAATGATAATCACTCATAAACCCACGATGATATAAATGACTCTTAACCTCATATGCTCTGTACCATTTGCAATTAGTGCATCGCCGACAGGGACATTTAATCTTGCCTTCATCGACATAAAGTGGATGCTCCAATGCAAAGTTAATAAACTCATCCACCCCTTTGAAGAATTCATCATTTAATCCTTCATACATCCACGCTCGATCATCCATTGCACTTCCCCAATTCAATTTCTGTACATATGTAAAATATATAAACTACGTACTATAAATAAAATTATATTCAACTTTATACAAATTATTGTATATTATAATAATAAGTAGATCTATACAACTACTTAGATCTATACAACTATATAAGTAATTATGTAGATCTATAGTAACCATTTTAAGTGTTAATTACATTACTCTTAAAAGTCTATATTATTTAAAAATCAAATATATATACACAAATTCCATAAACACAAAACTTTTACACTCTCCAAATTTTCAAATTAGTTAGATCTATACAACTAAGTAATGATGTAGATCTATACAACTAATTAACCATTTAAGTGTTAAATTATACTATTAAAAGTCTAAAAATTCCAAAAATCAAATACAAAATCCATTTAAATATATATTATTTATGTATATACACTCTTCAAATTCCATTTAAATATCTATGTATAAGTAGTTAAATATATCTCACATAGCACACATAATATATAAATATCTATGTATATACATTCATAATATATTAAATATATAATATAATTTATATATATGACACGTACCTCTCAAATTCAAAAATGGCTCTTCAAACCCACCAATCCTCCATTGCACTGTGGAGAGAAGACGACAACTTGCTCTGTGCGCGCAGTGTGCTTTCACCCTCCAGTAAAAGTGATCGAATTGAAGTAGAAAGTACGAATTGCATTGAATGACCTCAACTGAAAATAGCCACGGCATTAGCCACGGTCATATCCGTGGCTACTAAGGATGGGCTCCTTCATACGTTGAGGGCTATTAATTGGGGCTTCCATATTCCTTGGGCTTTGACTAATACTAATGGGCTTGACCCTTTTTGGGCTTTGACTCTCTAAAATTGGGCTTGACCATATCTTTTGGCCCTACCTTTTTTTTGTGAGATTTTGGGCTTACAAATTGATATTTTGGGCTTGACCATGTTTAGATTGAGTGAATATCTTTTGACCCTTTTTGTGAATTTCCTCAATTAGGATACACCAAAAAGGATAATGGGTGTCTCTGTTAGCGTCGAATACAACCACAGATAATCCAACAGTGGCTAAATTCGTGGTTGTTCACCTCCAACTCGGGTCATAATTGCTAATTGCCTCACATTCTTAGCCATGAGTACAGCAACGGATATTATTCGTGGCTACATTGACACGTCGGGTAAGACTCGCCAAAAATGGCGTCGAAATCGGCAACGGAAAAGGTGACTGTGGCCAAAGTGGTGGCTAATAGCCATGATTCCAGCCACGGCACTTATATTCGTGGCTAAAAACCACGAAATTCTGGACACGAAATTATTTCTTCATCCCTAGCCATGGGCTTTGCCACGAATATTTTCATTCAACGCTATTATAGCTACGGCTTGTTAGGTCGTAGCTATAGTCGTGGCTATCAGCTACGGATTTGGCAACGACTGTACGACGTGGCTAAAAATCCGTGGCTGTTTCCTGTGTTTTTGGTAGTGGTTCCATGTTCTGTTTTGTGTGATATAACTATCTACTTTTTCATTTTCATTTACTATGCTCATCAGACAAAAATCCTATAGGTTAACGTAATCATTGATCCATTTGTCCTTCTAAAAGTTTATTGTTTTTGCGTTTTCCACTTGCCAGATCAATCCATTATAAAATTCTTCCTTTAGTTCTATTAATTTTGTTCATTGTCATGATATATTTTTCTTTTTCTTTTCATAATCCCATATAGTTAATTCTTTTAAGTACTTTTCTCTCATAATTTTCACTCATTTGTTTTGTGGTTCAAGTAGAATTTTCCATAATAGTTTCATTTGAATGCTTTATTCATGTCTTTTATTTTGTGGATGCTGAGTCCTCCACTTCTCTTTGGTCTACAAATTTTTTCCCTTCCAATAAGCGGTTTGCAGTTTTGATCTATGTTTCAGAAAAAACTTCTGTTAATTTGGTCCAATTATTTACGGACATTTGTTGAAAGCATAAAATTCTGCATCACATAATTCGGTTTGGCTTTCAAGTTAGATTTTATGAGAACTGCTCTTCCTTTTTGAGAAAGAGAGTTCACTTTTCATTTTGTGAGTTAGGCTTTTGTTCTCCCAATTGCCTATTCAAATGTGTCTTTGTTCACTCTTCCATTTATTATTAGGCAACCTAGATATTTATCCAATGCTACTTGGTTCGAAATATTGAGCACTCTTTAAATACTTTGCTTTTGGCAGTTTGGTACCCCTTTCGTAACTTGAAAAGTGGATTTATGAAAGTTAACTTTTTTATCTCGAGATTTCGCAATATTCATCGATAAAAATTTTAACCTGAATGCACTATTATTGGGATGCTTTTGCAAATATCATAATGTCATCTGCAAATAATATATAAATGGGATGCGTACACCATTTTTTGTGACATTGAATCGAATCGATTTCTTTGATTCATTACTTTTTTGTTGAAGTTTTCTTGCTAACACTTCTGCCCCAATGATAAAAAAAAAGGTATGGAGATATTGGATCACTTTTTTCTTAATCCTTTCTCTGATCTAAACGTTTCTATTGGTTCATCATTAACCAATACCGACAATGAGACAATTCTAATGCATTGTTCTATCCATCCTCTGAATTTGCTATAAAAACCAACTTTTGTCAATACGGCAAACAAGAATTTCCATTCCATTCGATCATACACCTTTTCCATATGAAGTTTCATTGCAATCGATCTTTCCTTTCCTTTCCTTCCTTTAAATGAATGAAAAATTTCATGTGTGATTAATACATTGTCATGAATTGCTCTTTCGATTACAAAAGCTCATTGAAAGGAGTGAATGAGTTTTTTTTAGTACTGCTTTTCTGCTAGTATCTTCACAATTGTTTTATAAATTGTTGTACATAAGCTTATTGGTCTATAATGGTTCATTGACTTCAAATTGTTATACTTTGAAATAAGTGTGATAAAAGTTTGATTTATTTATAAATTCATTATAGCAAGGGAAATTTACGGAAAACTACCCCTTAAATATAACCTTTTACACTTAATCACCCATTAAATACAAAATTATAGAAAACCACCCATTAAATGGTTTTTGTTTTCAAATCACCACCCACCACATATTTTTATACTTAAAATTTAAAGTTTAAACTTTAATATATTTAAATTATATTTATGGTAGGGATAAAAAAATGGAGTATTAATATATTAGGGGGAAAAAGTATGTAAAATTTTTAAATTTATTTGGAGGACGAAAGTTCTAAATGTGAAAAATATTATTTAATTTTATTTAAAAATTTAAGAAAACTTTAATAAAGATACTTTTAATAAAAAATACTTTTGAGTCATGAAAATAGTTGTTTTACGGAGAATGATTTTTTATTAAAAAGAAGTCTATAAAATTTGTAACTATTAAATCTTTCAGGAATTGGTACTCAATATATCAAAAATTTCAGCCCTTTGCGAAAATGTCACCCGCCATATAAAATATGGTAAATGTCAAAAAGTGAATTTTTTTTTGCAAAACTAGGTGACCTTGTATTGTGGGTTAATGAGTTTGGGCGGACTTTTGAAAATTGGGAGATCTTTGGGCGGGATTTAAGGGATTAGGAAATGAGAGAGAGAGAGAGAGAGTTCACATCTCTGCAATCTAGCGACTGTGAGAGAGAGATGAACAGTACCCTCCAAAAATCAAATTAGCCCGAGGGGTCATATCTGACCAAAAACTTTGTGGATATGAGAGATCCGGCAAAGGAGAGGCCGGATCGGGTAGAGTTGTCGCCGGATCTGAGCCCAAATGTGATGGATCTGGGCAAAATCGACCGACACCATTGTGGAGCTGCTGCAATCTTTGTCTTCCTCTTTTCTTTCTCTCTTTTTTTTTTTGGATTTTGTGAAAGGGAAAATAGGAATGAGGGGACGAAAACGGACGGGGAAAAGGAGGTCGGTCGGATTTGTGGAGATGGAGGGAGATTTGTGGAGGAAGGGTAGTAGAAATGGATGGAGGGGGTTCACTCCGGCCACGACGGCTCTTTGCCTCGCCCAAGGTGAAGCGGAGGGTTGAATTCAGTAGGGCAAAAATCCGGCAGGGGTTAGTCTTATATTGGCTAAGAGATTGTGGTCACTGGCTAGGCAATAGTAGTTACTGGATAGTAAGCGTAAATCACAACTTTTTTTTGGGCCAAGCGAAACCACTTGTTTATAAGTGTTATAGATGGTTGTTGTGAATTATGCGTTATCAAACATTTCATTTGGGTTTAATGGTCGATATACTTAGGATGAGAAGTTTCTGAGTTAGATAAGATATGTCAGGGGTTATTATCTTATTGGCATAGACTTTGATTTTATTGGCAAGGAAAAATCATATACTGGCTAGTAAGCAAAAAATTTGCAAACATTTGTCTTTTGCATCGTCGGCAAATTAAAAGACCAGTTTTGTACATTCAAATCCACCAAAACCCTAAAGTGTTAGTGAGTTACAAGCAAACTAACAATACTACATTCGACTACGCAAAAGAAGAGTTATCCCACTAGACATCGATTTCATCACCTTGCCACGTCACGCTTGCTTATGTTCTCCAACGCTTTCGGCGAAGGAACTCTCCCCGAGACGGGTACCAGCTTGTCTCCATTATCTTGCTCCTGACGGACCCAAACAACATGCTCTCCTCTATAAGCATTGCCCCTTCCTTTTATGTTCATGATCGTTGATATGTATTATACGTAATTGCCACGTGTATTCCTGTGTATGTTAATAAATATTCTATTGATGACTAGGATTTTCTTTTGGTTGGCTAGTAACTAAATTATTGGGTTTTCTTCTTCGAACTTCACGTTAATGACAGTTAGTAGACAGTCTTTTGTTTTTCTCTTTTATGTCGACCTGTCGAGGTCACCCATCTCCTTTTATACTCTGTTTGCAACCTGCCTTTTTTCATCACATGATTTCCCTCCATTTTGCCTGGGCGGGAATAAATCATGTGAAAAGCTCCCTTTGCATTTAATGTTTGTGATGTCACATGCCCCTTTTGCATTAAATGCATGTCCTGTCAACTTTCTCTCCCCCCCCCAATTGCTCCAACTTCGTCTTCTTTTTTTTTTTGCCAATTGAAATTCACTCCTCTCTCTCACGTTTTGACACGTCCCCCACCCTCTCACATTGTGGCCCACCATTCTCCTATCCTACCTTCTACCGGGTGAGCAAGTGACCCATTTTTTTGCAAAACTAACATTGCCATGCACCCCATGCAATTTCTACCCCCATTATCATTTTTGCAAACTTGATTTCTTTTTGGTGTATCATGCCAATTAGCCTAAATCTTTCTCCGTAAAAATACTTTCATTAAAAAGAAGCCTATAAAATTTGTAACTATTTTTAGTGATAAAATAGAACAAATTTGTTCATATATACATCAAGTTTTTTTAAAACATATTTTTTAAAAATTTAGTAAAATATATTTTTAAATCTATTGTAGTTTTTAATTTAAATATAAAGCTTAAAATATTATAGTATCATATATATTTGATAAAACCCTAATAGAAATAGACAACGGGTGGTGATTTGAAAACAAAAACTATTTAATGGGTGGTTTGCTGTAATTTTGTATTTAATGAGTTGTTTTCTGTAAATATCCCTTATAACAATGCATGAATCCAAAAACATGTTCTTACAAGGGAAAGGCCTAAAACCTCCCTCAAAAACCCTGGGGGTGGGGCCTGACTAGTGCCGCGACTCTCGACTTGATTAGGGTTTTGATTCATTTGGTTTACCGAACAACTCTTCCGAATCGATTGTTCCGATGGCGTTTGCTCTGAATCTTCGCCGTCTTCTCAATTCCAGTCCTTCAGCTTCTTCTTCGATTGTTCTTCGCTCTCACCTCACTTGTTTTCGATTCAACTCCACCCTCACCTCTCCCAAGCTCTTCATCAGCGGTAACATCTCTCTTCCTCTGCCTTCTTCGATGTTTACATCATCCTTTTTAATTGTTAGATTGCTTTTCTAGGAATTCGGTAGCTTGCTGCGAATCATTCCTGGTAAATCTAGGGTTTTCAGGGGTCTAGGGATCGTTTGCTTCATTGTACGGAATCGAATCTTGTTGTTCTCCCCTAATTAAGCTTTAGCAGGCAAATGTGAAATGTCTACTCATTCAAAGTGCCAGATATTGTGATTACTTCTCTTACCATTCCATTTCCATGGGCAATATTTGAAGGTTCCATCTCCTATAATGAACTGTGTTGCATTCATCTGGAAAATGTTTTGCAGTTTTATGATTCAGAAAAGGAGCTAGGTTTTCCTTTCTGTAGCTAATAGAGATAGAGTTGCACACGATGTTTCAGCTTCTTTTAAGTTGTTTGGCTCCTTTCTGGAGCTAGGTTTTCCATTTGATTTGATTTCATTCTCATGGGGTCAAGTAATTGATTTTGGATTTGCCGAAACCGATTCCTATGTTTGGTTTCATTCCCCAGCCCAATCCTAGGGAATGGCTCATTTGAGGAAGATTTTCCTTTTCATCTTTCGTTCTAGGAGTAACGTCTTTCTTCTTCCTACTTGACTAGGAAGAGCTTCGTCTTCTTTCCCTTTGCCGGTGAGGGACAGAGTTGATAGAAAGGGGCGGCATTTGGGTTGGACTAGCGCTCTTGTTCTTATTTCACTCATGCTCTTTATTATCTCTCAATTAAGGAAGAGATAGGGTTTGAATTTCACTGCAAAGTGAAGCAAAGAGAGGGTGGCATTTAGGTGAGATCAGCGGTGATTCAATGGGGTAAGGGTGGCAGGAGAGAGTTGAGTTAATAGAGCCCTAAGTTGATTGCTGATTCTATTCTAGGAATTGTAGCGAATGGGCTTGTTACTTTAGAGCTTGGTTGGATGGAGACAACTCTTGTCCTCATTCTATCTGTCAGATAATTGCTGACGATATTTCTCAATGAATGTGGATTCAGTGTAATTTATCTCCTGATTGGAAAAATAAAAACTAGGTCTAGCGACATGGATATTACTGAACGAATGTGGAACTGTACGAAATGGGCTAGTTTCCTAGTTGCCAGTTTGGAAGATTAAAAACTAGGTCTAGCGATTTGAATTATAGATGTTTTGAAATGCATCTTATTCTTGCGGATTCAGTGTCATGAAGTCTTCTTCATATAGATTAGTTGATGTTCCCAGCTTGTACTTTATGTCATGACTTTGCTTAAAAACGTTTCTTAATAAAGCCGAGTTAGGATATTGTTAAATCTGTTGTGAACTATTGAGTGATTAGCTGGTGGCTTTGCATTTTTTGATAATGTAGGGCTTTCAAGGTTGACAACCGATGAGAAACTGAAAGAAACATTTGAGGCTTATGGGCAGCTCATTGATGGTATCCAGAATTTACTCTTCTCTTGCACTTACTGACTGAATCTCTGTTGGTATTCTTCATCATGTGTTTTTACTTTCCAATATTTGTGTGTTTTCTACAGCCAAAGTTATCAAAGATCGAGCGACAGGAAGGTCCAAGGGGTTTGGGTTCATAACATATTCGACGATAGAAGAAGCCGAGAAGGCTCGGGAAGAGATGAATGCCAAGTACTTGGACGGGTGGGTTATTTTTGTGGATCCTGCAAAGCCAAGGGAAGCTAGACCGCCTCCTCAAGCGGTGCCACAGCCTTCGGAAACTGGATTCAGAGTAAACAAGACCGTCGGGTGGTGTGGAAATTGATGTGGGCGAAGGGAGCAACTAGCAAGAATTGCAAGGCATACCATTGAACTGGATTTGAGGGTTGCTTTTGAAAGAAAACCATTCTTTAATGGCGAAGAGATCAGTAGTTGAGAAATGTACATCATTCATTTGATGATGGGGGAGGAAAATTTATGTACTAATTTTAATTTACTTTCCAACAACTTTATGTACTAATTTTATGTCCAGTGAGTTAACAAGTCTATACGCCATGCTTCAACATCGTCTATAATTGTTTATGACTTTTGGACATCTTCAGTAGAAGTTTGAAATTTCATACTAACTACATATGTTACACGGTTTGTCTCGGGGAAAAAAATCCTAAAATAAAACGGACGTACCCTAAAAAAAATTAAAAATTGACTAAATCAATGAAAATCATATAGGTAAACCGGTGAAATTTTTTAGTTTCTCATAAATTTTGCGCCACAATCAAATTTGTGGATTTTCCTTTTATAAGTTTCTGATAAATTTCGTATCCAATGGTTGTTTGTATAGGACAAGAATCCAAATTAAAACCAATCACAAGTTGGTATAGTGGTTATGGGGCTACATCCCATGCCTCGAGTTTCGAAGTTCGAGTGGGAGGGTCAACCCCTTAATGGGCCTACAGTAACTCGATCCAGATGTAGAGTGGGCTATGCCCACTTGAACTGGAAAGGATCTAAAAAAGAATCCAAATTAAAAAATTTAAAGAGCTGATTCTCCACTCACAAACGACTCCAATACTCCTATTTTGACCATTTTTTAAATAAATTATCTAGTTCACTCATTTTATTTTAGAGTTTTCTTTCATAATAAATTATACTTATCGTACCTCTTTAGAAACGTATAATAGAAATAGACAAATCGATCTTTTCAAAGCATTCAAATGCTTTTTAGTGTTTGAAATTTGTTAAATTATTGGGCGGGCACACAGTTTAAGTTAGGCAATTATATGAAGTCATCCAACTTTAATATTTTTAAGAAAAACAGCCACAACACAACCTTTTCAATATTTTAGATTTTACTTATCAACCAACTGTTATCCCACTAAACACATATAAGTGTGGTGTGATGGAAATCTTGAGATGTATGCACCTTTATTCTTAAAAAATCAATTAAGTTGTTTTATAAGACTCAAAGATGAGAAGAGAGACGGAAAATTGAAACCAGCTATGTTAAAAAAAATATAACTGAATTTAACTATATAAGTTTTTGTATAGTAAATTATGAAATATCTAGAAATCTCATAATCCACAGGAAATCAATGATAATTTAACTTGGTTGCTCCTTTTTTCTTTCTTTCCTGTACCTATTGTATTCAAAGTTTCTTACGTCTATCAACTTAACAACCTATCAAGGATCAAGTCTGTTTGATTTGTTGAATGTTTTTCTAATAAAAAGAAAAAGACGAAACTAATTAAAATAGCACAACCTTTAAGGAGGTGTTAAAAATATATCCCTACCTTTCAAATGTAAGATAAATATCTCGACCTTTTTAAGGGATGGTAATATAATATCCTAAAATTTTCTCCCCCACAAAAATACTTACATGGCACATATGTGGCAAAAAATAATGATCATATTCACAAGTGTGCCCTTGGATCTTAATGCTCGAATTATACAAAGTATAGTCTAGATTGTCATGATAATTTAAAAAAAAATCTCTTTTATAACTAAAAAAATCATTCAATTTAATACATTTTTATAGATTATAATTAAATTTAATCAAAACAAATATAATAAAACAAGTAAATATTTAAAATATAATTTTCAATATCTTGATTGTGTAAAATATCATTCAAGTTTATTAGATTAAATTATATTGTTTTTTAAGTTTATCTTAATTTTTTTATTTTGGATTTAAGAAAAAAATAAAAAATAAAAAATTACATTCTTTTATATATATTTTTAATAATAATAATTTACTTCTTATATATAAATGAACACCATTGAATAATCTAAATAATTAAATTTTTATTTCAATTTCGTAGTAACATAAAGTTTATAATTGACAAAAATATTCTTCAGTTTTGATAAGTTAAATCACTAGCTAATCATTTACTGATTGAAAATATGTTATTTTGCTTTATATTTTTTTATTTGGCTTGTTATAGATATTGATTTAAAAAAAGATATAAAAAATTAGGTACAAATTAAATCTAAAACTACGAAAGTTTATTAAATAAACTTTTAAACTCATCTAATTTAATTTTATATGTTTTATTTGAATTGAAAATACATGAGTAATACAATACAAAAAATAAGAATTTTATTGGACAGAAATCATTAGGATATTATATTACCATCACTTATAAAGGTCGGGATATTTATCTGAAGAAATTTGGCCCAAAGGCCTAAGGCCTTTGCGTCAAATACAAATTGTCCTACACTTTTCCCTTTGCTAGCAAATGTCCAAAAACATTTCATAATACCATCTTTACCCCTGCCTATTACTCCCTCCTCGTATTTAAATCTACCCGATTTTTTTCAGATCTGAGAACCACAAAGCTATGGCGCCTCCGTTCTCCCTCTCGAGCTCTCGGAATCCTCTCCCATGGCGCCTCCGTTCCAGCAAGATCGATCACGAATTTCCTAATCCACAAATTGGTGCTTCTATTCTTCAATTCCCACACTGTCATGCTCGTCTCCCATGGGAGCTTGTCCGTTAAGCGCAGGTTCTCGTTCATTTTCTTCTTGATTCCAAGTTTCAGGAGATGGAAATCGGATCTGATTCTTTCAATTTCTATTCCATCCATGGGATTTGGGAATCTAGGGATTTCAAATGGTTTAGGTTCTTCCGATCTGGATCGGGATGAGGTTTTTGAGGGATTTGGTTTCCTTGATTCTCGCTCTCGCGACGACGTCGATGAGATTTGGACTGTTTCCGACTTCCAGCAGATGTCATCACATAGACTCTGCATCCTAAAAATCAGGACCGGCTCTCTATGAAGGGCAATATAGAGCATTATTTTCGCTTTGGACTTCAATCATCAGTCTAAAGCACATGATCGTGCTCACGATCGACTGAATTATAACTAGTTTAGGTTCCTGAGACATTAATTGTTCGATCAGTTTCTGCATTGTTTTGATGCTCGTACTGTTATAGGACTAATATATAATTTTCTCCATTTTAATTGAGACTTTGAAGCTATCTAATGTAGTCCTATTATGAAATGTCTTCTACATAGTTTGTGGAAATTCGGCGGCGCAACTTCAATAAAACTCTTGAAATACCGATGAGTTTAGAGAAAAGTGTGGTTGGAACTGTTTAAATATTTTTTTTACCATATATTTGTATCTTGTCCACATCTTTATGAGGTTCATGTACTGTAGTGTTAAAATATTGTATGTTCAGAGATTTTGGTTAACTGGATTAAATGGATACCCATTAATGTTTGATTACACTATCTTTTTCGGTGATATTGTGTTTGATTACACTATATTTTTCCTAAAATTATATGTTCTTTTTTATTTTCGGTCATAATATATTTGATTACACTATATTTACAAGTTTAGTACTCTTATGACCATAAATGAATCATCATTATGACTATATCACCAAAATGAGTTATTTTTATAGTGGTGACAGTGTCTATGACTTTGTTTTTGTTAGGTTTAGCCCATTTAGGGTTTGTGTTTCCCTTGTCCTAGGTTTTCCCTTTGATTACAGTGTCTATGACCCTGTTTTTATTTTGGTTACAATGTCTATGACCTTGTTTTTCTTGGGTTACAGTGTCTACGACCCTGTTTTTATTTTGATTACAGTGTCTATGACCTTGTTTTTATAGTGGTGACAGTGTCTATGACCCTATTTTTTTTTGTTACAGCGTCTATAGGGTTTTCCTTTGATTACAATGTCTATGACCCCCTATTTTTAATAGTGGTGACAGTATCTATGACCCTGTTTTAACAGTGGTGACAGCGTCTATGACTCTCTTACCCATTCATATATTAAAGGAGAACTGTCACCACATGTATTTTGGCTTCTCATTACCCCCTATAGGGTTTGTGCTTCCCTTGTCCTAGGGTTTTTATTTGGTTACAGTGTCAATGACCTTGTTTTTATAGTGGTGACAGTGTCTATGACCCTGTTTTTATTTTGGTTACAACGTCTATAGGGTTTTCCTTTCGTTACAGTGTATATTACATTGTTTTTATAGTGGTGACAGTGTCTATGATCCTGTTTTTATTTTGGTTACAACGTCTATGAGACTATTACCCTCTTACTCATTCATATATTAAAGGATAATTGTCACCACTTGTATTTTTGCTTCTCATTAGCCCCTATAGGTTTTGTGTTTCCCCTGTCCTAGAGTTTTCCTTTGGTTACAGTGTCTATAACCATGTTTTTATTTTGGTTACAGTGTCTGTGACCCTATTTTTATAGTGATGACAATGTCTATGACCCTGTTTTTATTTCGATTACAGTGTCTATAAACCTGTTTTTATTTTGATTATAGTATCTATGACCCTTTTACCATTCATATACATTAGAGGAGAATGTGGTGACATGTATTTTGGCTTTTATAAAAAAAAAGTGACATAAAGTCCACACCACTTCTATACACATGGATAATGGTTTGTATGTACACCACAATTTTTCTATACAATACTCCGTAGTCAACAATTCATTTAAAACAAATAAACAACAATGATTTGGACTATTTGACATTCTCAATCTGTTTGCTGCCTTCTTTCTTCTTTTCCTCCACACTTAGTAATTTGCTGCCATCTCCTTTTTCCAAATGATGCCCCAATTTATTTTGAAGCTTTTTACTTTCAACTACTGCAAATTAAAGGAAAGTTGATCAGACAGCATGAAAGCTTTATAATGCATATCCATCTGCAACAATAAAAACTTATACTTTTAATTGCTTTCAATCTGCAAGAGATCAGATCAAATTCAAGGAACTAGGAAGTTAACATGTACCTCGGCTCAATCTTCACAAAATGCTTAGTTTACTCAACTTCCCTAAATTCAACAAATCTTTCTCTGATGCAGCAACTTGGCAGCACCCAGAAGCATCGTGGTGACAGTGGCGTTATCTCTGGATCGAGATGGAGTCGTTTGAATCTCGAAGAAGCCCTGACTCCAAGAGATCAGTGACATCGCTGCCATCGCTTCCGTTCAGATCGAGATCGATCGAGATGTCACAGAATTTGAGAAATCGGTGGAGTTATCGGCTTCATCAATTCCGTTTAGGAAGACAACTGAAACGAAAGCAAGATCACCAGGCAAGCTAGATGACATACTCGAACCTAGGACGGGAGATCGGACTCGTCGAAGCCGGTGATGACCTCCTCGACAAATTAGCGGGAGGGGCTGAAATGTCCGCGTTCCATCAGCAACAGCGAGGACTTGGCCGAGTCATCGATCTAGCCACCGCCGACGTCCAAGATCGCCCTCCCTCGCAGCATCCTCGCTCTCGCACGCTCAACTTCGCAAGAGCTTTGATGACAGAGCTTCGATCTGGCCACCGCCGGCGGAGGAAGGAGCGTCTATAGTTGAAACATTGATTTGGGATGAAACATTGAAACCTAGCGCGTGAAAGGAAGGAAATTAGAAGCAGGGGCAAAATTGTCCTTTTAGGACATTCACCCAATTTCACCTCTCTTTTGTCCTAGGCTTAATTTTTGCCCAAATTATGGACAATCACCAAAAAAACCCTATTTATCTTACATTTAAAAGATTGAGATATATTTTTAACACCCGTTAAAAGTTGTGTTATTTTAATTAGTTTCGCCAAATAAAAATGAAAACTTTAGTTGGTAGTTTGAGGACTGACCATAAAATCAGCAGTTTAATATATATAGCTGCTTTGCATCAAGTGAAAATATTACCTTTATCAACATATCATAATTAAGCAAGATCACCAGGCAAGCTAGATGACATACTCGAACCTAGGACGGGAGATCGGACTCGTCGAAGCCGGTGATGACCTCCTCGACAAATTAGCGGGAGGGGCTGAAATGTCCGCGCTCCATCAGCAACAGCGAGGACTTGGCCGAGTCATCGATCTAGCCACCGCCGACGTCCAAGATCGCCCTCCCTCGCAGCATCCTCGCTCTCGCACGCTCAACTTCGCAAGAGCTTTGATGACAGAGCTTCGATCTGGCCACCGCCGGCGGAGGAAGGAGCGTCTATAGTTGAAACATTGATTTGGGATGAAACATTGAAACCTAGCGCGTGAAAGGAAGGAAATTAGAAGCAGGGGCAAAATTGTCCTTTTAGGACATTCACCCAATTTCACCTCTCTTTTGTCCTAGGGCTTAATTTTTGCCCAAATTATGGACAATCACCAAAAAAACCCTATTTATCTTACATTTAAAAGATTGTGATATATTTTTAACACCCGTTAAAAGTTGTGTTATTTTAATTAGTTTCGCCAAATAAAAATGAAAACTTTAGTTGGTAGTTTGAGGACTGACCATAAAATCAGCAGTTTAATATATATAGCTGCTTTGCATCAAGTGAAAATATTACCTTTATCAACATATCATAATTAAGCAAGATCACCAGGCAAGCTAGATGACATACTCGAACCTAGGACGGGAGATCGGACTCGTCGAAGCCGGTGATGACCTCCTCGACAAATTAGCGGGAGGGGCTGAAATGTCCGCGCTCCATCAGCAACAGCGAGGACTTGGCCGAGTCATCGATCTAGCCACCGCCGACGTCCAAGATCGCCCTCCCTCGCAGCATCCTCGCTCTCGCACGCTCAACTTCGCAAGAGCTTTGATGACAGAGCTTCGATCTGGCCACCGCCGGCGGAGGAAGGAGCGTCTATAGTTGAAACATTGATTTGGGATGAAACATTGAAACCTAGCGCGTGAAAGGAAGGAAATTAGAAGCAGGGGCAAAATTGTCCTTTTAGGACATTCACCCAATTTCACATCTCTTTTGTCCTAGGGCTTAATTTTTGCCCAAATTATGGACAATCACCAAAAAAACCCTATTTATCTTACATTTAAAAGATTGAGATATATTTTTAATACCCGTTAAAAGTTGTGTTATTTTAATTAGTTTCGCCAAATAAAAATGAAAACTTTAGTTGGTAGTTTGAGGACTGACCATAAAATCAGCAGTTTAATATATATAGCTGCTTTGCATCAAGTGAAAATATTACCTTTATCAACATATCATAATTAACCATTCAAACTTTCCAAGACATATTTTAGTCAACAGAAAAGACAGTAATAGTAGAAATGGAGGATAAATGTGACCGAACAAGACCCATCGACACTGAGTATTGATTTTTCATATTTATCTCGTTTACAAACAAGTTAACTTGAATTAAACATAAATTTGGACTTAAGCAGCCTAGAACAACTCTACTAAGTCAAATATGGCTCATGATATATAGTAACTTTTGTTTTTGTAAATTTTAAGTTTGACTCAAGTCAAATATCAATTTGAATCAAATATAAAATGTGTTTATATTTGACTTATTAAGTAAATAACGAGCTCATGTCAAGCATTTTTCGAATTGAATCCGAGCTCAAAATTCTTTACTTGTGTAACTGCCCTAAAATAGGGTTGTTATATGAGTTGAGTAGCTTAAGCTCAGCTTTTGTTCGACTTGATAAATACTCTCGAGCTCGTTCATTTTTTAAATAAACCGAGTATGAACACATTTTTAAGCTCGGTTCAAAGCCTAGCTCACTCGATTGAAGTTCGAATAGCTCAAATTTAATGAAATTTCTAAAATTTCCTTTATGTTACTATGTTTTGAGTAAATGTTGTTTAAAGATCGAAAAAAGCTCGGCTCGAACTCATTCATTTCTTAAACGAACCAAATATGAGCATATTTTTAAATTCAAGTTTAAATTTAGGTTCGGCTCGATCTCAACTCATTTCTAAACGAGCTAAATATGATCAAGTAATATTCGACTAGTTTGACTCGAATAAAAACGCTACCCTAAACAAAGCAGCTTGCATACCTGAACCAAAAAGAAAAATAAAAAAACAAAAACATGCGTAAGAACAAACAGAAAGCCATCGTCGTCAACTAACGGTAGCTCTTGTTATCAGGTGGCATTCGGTGAAGGCTGTTTCTGCGGAGATGTACGTAATTACAAACAATCAAACAAACACTCAAACAAACAAATCCGTCTCCGTTCTGTTCCGTTCCGTTTCGTTCCGTTCCGTTCCGTTCCAATTAAACGGCACCCTCCCCGCCGCTTGTTTGATCTTTCCTTCTTCCTCTGCGCCTGATAGCTTATTACAAAAAGGAAGCCAATTTAAACTTTCCTTTTTATTCCTCTTTGTATATTAATTTTAATTTAATAATTTAAAAAAAAAAAGAAAAAAAAAAGAAAAAGAGGAACACCGAGAGGGACTGATAGGGAGGGCAGATGAATCTTATAGTAATGGAATCGAGCCATAGTTTCTACGGATTCGAAGCTTATCCCAAAAGGTACTCTTCCAAGATCCCCCATCTCTCCTCCTCCTTCATCTAGGATTTCAGCCTTCCCCCTTTTTTTTTAAATCCTTTTCTTAGTGCAAATATTCTACACATTTCGGATGGAATTTACAATTCTGATTCTTTGATATCCATCTGAGTTTTGAGTATAGATTGGATGTTCATTCCTCTCTTTTTGTGGGTTGTTTGTGTTGATTCCTATGTGAATTTTCACGAGGAAATAAAAGGGGGGGCTTTTGGGAGGTTAACCCTAATTAACGGGGGCTCAATTGAATTTTAACATTTGGTTGAGCAATTGAAAATTGAAATTAGGGTTATAAAATCTGATTTGGGTTGGTCTAGAATGGGAAAAAGTGTCGATGGGTTTTATGGTCGGTGTTTTTCCCCTCCAGTAGTAGTGGGAGATCTCCTCCTGTTTGACATTCAAAGTTTGGTGACACTTTTCAACCCTAGAAAAGATAGATGCTGATTCAGTAAAATGGGTGTGATGTTTTCACATTTTGGCTGAATAGTTTCCTTGTTGTTTGAGATGCAATGGTCCACACTCTCCTGAAATCACTCTCCATGAGCAACCATCATCACCCTTCCACACTGCTATCAATGGATTCAAGTGCATCTCCCCATGAGGAGCTTGACCTTGAAATCAATCGCCAAGTTGTTGTTCCTAGACCTCCTGATATTAACATACCTTTGTTATCCCCACCTCAGCCATGGAATTCAGGGCCTTGTGATGCTCTAGATGTTGGCCTTGGCCCCCAAATTTATGAGTCTGATAGTTATGTGAATCTCACCAAGGCAGGAAAGAAGTGTGCAAAGAGGGTGGATAGTATTTGGGGTGCCTGGTTTTTCTTCAATTTCTACTTTAGGCCTGTGTTGAATGAGAAATCGAAGGCGAAAGTAGTTAGGGATGTTAATGGAGTGTCTGGGTTTGATAAATCTGATCTCCAGCTTGAGACTTTTATAGTTCAGCATGATATGGAGAATATGTATATGTGGGTGTTCAAGGAAAGGCCTTGGAATGCATTGGGGAAGATGCAGCTTAGGAGTTATATGAATGGACATTCTCGTCAAGGGGAGCGCCCTTTTCCGTTCAGCGTGGATAAGGGCTTTGTTCGGTCTCACAGGATGCAGCGGAAGCATTACAGGGGGCTTTCGAATCCTCAGTGTTTGCATGGGATTGAGCTTGTTCAGTCTCCGAATTTGCTGGGTCTTGATGAGGAAGATAGGAAGAGGTGGACTGAGCTGACAGGTAGGGAGTTCAACTTCACGATTCCAACAGAGGCCAGTGATTTCGGTTCGTGGAGAACCCTTCCGAGTGTAGACTTTGAGCTTGATAGGCCTGTTGCTCCGTTGAAAAACAACCTGAATCCGCATCACAAGAAGGTTCTCAATGGTTCGGGGCTGAACTTGTCCACTCAGCCATCGAACACGAGCAACGCTGATGCAATGGACATTTCGATTGTATGCAGCAAGAGGAAAAAGGATCTTTTCCACCATGGAAATGATGATAGTTGTAATTTGGGCGTCAATCATCAATCTGATCAAGTTGCACACATGGAAGCTCACCCAAGCGAGCCACAGTGGTTGCCCGATTTTAGCGGGGTTATAAGGAATGCTTATGGCCCCGTTACAGCTGCTAAATCTATTTATGAGGACGAAGAAGGTTATTTGATCATTATTAGCCTGCCTTGTGTGGATCTTCAGAGGGTTAAGGTTTCATGGAGAAACACACTTACCCATGGAATTATAAAGGTATCTTGTGTGAGCACATCAGGGGTGCCGTTTATTAAAAGGCATGACAGAACTTTCAAGCTCACTGATCCGACACCGGAGCACTGCCCACCTGGAGAATTCATCCGTGAAATTCCTCTCCCAACCCGAATCCCCGAGGATGCAAACATAGAAGCCTTCTACGATAGCTCAGGAACAGTTCTTGAGATTATGGTTCCCAAGCTCCGTGCTGGCCCTGAAGAACACGAGGTTCGTGTTTGCCTCCGTCCTCCACTCGAGCCTATGAGTCTGTGCTAAGGTTAGGGTTCCCTTTTTATGCTTTTTTTTTCCTACTATAGTCTTTATTTTGATTGCTTTTCGACGCCAATTGTAATGCTGCTGGTTTTTATTCTTACACATAGTTTTAACATTTGATTGTGATCCCATATTTAGCTCGCGGATCAGTAATCTAATAACGTTGTTCGGCACATTGACTGTAACATGGTAATGTAACAACATTAAATTCTATGAAGCATTCAGCCTATGTTAATTTCAGATTGTGTGCCTTACTTTCCTCATGGAATGATACTTTTCCTAGTTCATACTCTTTAGTTTACTTGCAACATATTTCAGGCATCTTCCTATCTAGCTAGATTGCTATTCTTTTTTTAATGATTGTCTGTATCTGCATCCAAGTTTTGTGGATCTGGTTCGTTGATGTATTAAATGGGGTTTTTTCATATTGAAGATCCTAGTGGGGAAGGTAACTACTGGTGTTGGTCTTTACTAGCACTTAGCACATGTATTATGTATGTGTCCTTTTGAATTTTCGTGTTTACCGGGCTTTACTTTGTGGGTCCGACTAATCTCACAGGGACAAACCGAAACTACTGAATGAAGAACTAAAGTGGAAGTTTGATACTTATACAGACACTAAAGCTATAGCCATAGCCATAGGCTTTTTTAGATGTTGATAACTGTATTATTTCGGGGTCCCCTTTGTGAGTTGTGAAGCTAATTTCTCTTTTAAGGGGGGAGTTCCCACCAGCAAACAAAAGGAGGAGAATAAGATAAGATAAGAAAGTAAGAGAGATGATCAAAGCCAGGGATATGATGGGTAGCGTTTCAGCCAATGGCTGTGTGGATTCAGCCCATCTTGGTTTGATAGGTTGACTGAGAGGGAGAGGTTTGGTGGGCCTTCGAGTCTTGTGGGTGTGAGCTTCCTCCCTTTTTTTTTTAAAAAAAAAAAAAAAAAACTTTTTAATAAATTACATGAGTACACAGGTAGGTGATTTGGCTCCGTGATTTGGTGGGATTGTGACTTGCCTATGTGCATTTTATTCACGGAGATTTGAATTTTCTTTCTTTGTTTTCTTGTCTATGTTGGTTTTTGTGGTGGTCCTCTGCAAACTGCAATGGAGCAGAAGCTAACAAGCATGTATTTGTTGGTGTTTTTTGATGAGGAATTTTTGCTTGTAATAAAATTTCAGCCCTTGGGGTTTATCTTCATCTTCAGTTGTTTCTTAAAAACCATCTGTCAAGGTAAAACACGTAAGCTCAACTTAATGGATGGTAACAAAATATGCAAACATCAATGTTTCCAGTTTCACCACCAAAATCAGGCTAGCACTAACTAGCCACAAAACCTACCCAAATAACAATCTTTAAAATGATGCAAACCAAACTTCCACCATCACCATAAGTTTTGATCTCGCCCAAAACGGAATATAAAAACACAATTGAAGCCCCCCCACCCAGAAGAAAGCTTAGTCCACCTCTTCGATCTTAGGGCCAGCACCACCACTGCTGGCGGGAACTTCATCGTCATCCATGCCACCACCCATGTCTCCTCCGGCACCCTGGTACATCTTCGCAATGATGGGATTGCAGACACCCTCCAGCTCCTTCATCTTGTCCTCAAACTCGTCAGCCTCGCCCAGCTGGTTGGCGTCAAGCCACTGGATGGCACCCTCAACAGCATCCTCAATCTTCTTTTTGTCATCTGGGGAGAGCTTCCCACCGATCTTCTCATCCTTGATGGTGTTCCTCATGTTGTAGGCATAGTTCTCGAGTGCGTTCTTGGCCTCCACCTTCTTCTTGTGCTCCTCGTCCTCGGACTTGTACTTCTCGGCTTCCTGCACCATCTTCTCGATGTCCTCCTTGGAGAGCCTTCCCTTGTCGTTTGTGATCGTAATCTTGTTCTTCTGGCCGGTGGTCTTGTCCTCAGCAGAGACATTGAGGATACCGTTGGCATCAATGTCAAAACACACTGTGATCTGAGGGACACCTCTGGGAGCAGGAGGAATGCCAGAGAGCTCGAATTTGCCGAGCAAGTTGTTGTCCTTGGTCCTAGCTCGCTCACCTTCATAGACTTGGATAAGCACTCCAGGCTGGTTGTCAGAGTAGGTAGAGAACACCTGTTCCTTCTTGGTGGGGATAGTAGTGTTCCTTGGAATCAAGGTGGTCATGACACCACCGGCAGTCTCCAGACCGAGGGAAAGAGGAGTGACATCCAACAGCAAGAGGTCCTGCACCTTCTCATTTCCTTCACCACTCAATATGGCAGCCTGAACAGCAGCACCATAGGCAACGGCCTCATCAGGGTTGATGCTCTTGCAAAGCTCCTTGCCATTGAAGAAATCCTGCAAGAGTTGCTGCACCTTTGGAATTCGGGTGGAACCACCAACCAAGACAACATCATGAACAGAGCTCTTGTCCATCTTGGCATCCCTCAAGCACTTCTCCACCGGCTCCATACACTTCCTAAAGAGGTCCATGTTCAACTCCTCAAAACGAGCACGGGTAATGGAGGTGTAGAAGTCAACACCTTCAAACAAAGAATCAATCTCAATAGTTGTCTGAGCAGTGGAAGAGAGCGTTCTCTTTGCCCTCTCACAAGCAGTCCTCAACCTCCTCAAAGCTCTCGGGTTGCCACTAATGTCTTTCTTGTTCTTCCTTTTGAACTCCTGCACAAAGTGGTTCACCATTCTGTTGTCAAAATCTTCACCTCCTAGATGGGTGTCTCCAGCTGTGGCCTTCACTTCAAAAATCCCCTCCTCAATTGTCAGAAGGGAGACATCAAAAGTGCCACCTCCAAGATCAAAGATCAAGACATTCTTCTCTCCAACACTAGTCGCCTTCTTGTCAAGCCCATAAGCAATGGCTGCAGCTGTGGGCTCATTGATGATGCGCATAACATTGAGCCCAGCAATGACACCAGCGTCCTTGGTTGCTTGACGCTGAGAGTCGTTGAAGTATGCAGGAACAGTGACCACTGCATTCTTTATCGTTGACCCAAGATAGGCCTCAGCAATCTCACGCATCTTGATGAGGACCATGGAAGAAATCTCCTCAGCGGAGAATTGCTTATCCTCACCCTTGTAGGATACTACAATCATGGGCTTGTCTGCAGGGCCAGCAATGACTCTGAATGGCCAATGCTTCATGTCACTTTGGACTGAAACATCGCTGAATCGTCTACCAATCAATCTTTTAGCATCTGGAAACAAAAACAGTTTGCTTTGTAAGATTAAGAAAATGCATACCAGATTATATACTACTACATTAGCACACTAACAGAAGGTGAAAATTGATCTAGATATCAAGATGAGCTGCCACTTAGTGAATCATAACAAAATACTAGTAGTATCTATGAAAGGGTAAATTCATTTTCAGATCCTCAAAATATGACCCTGTCCTAAATAAATCCTTAGCCTCCAATTTGTCTATATTAGTGAGATAAATGTTGTAATGACTTTGTTTCATAACACAACCTGTCTGTAGATTAGCTTTTGAATCATGCCCTTAGGGAATCCTTAGCCTATGGTTTGAATCTTAATAATGTTTAACCTAAGAGCTGCCAGTTCACAAATAATGTTCAATTCCATTCAGTACATGCCAATCAACACCTCAACGTTTACAGAAACAAACAGGCTACAAAACCATTTTGCCCGATCAAAACACTAAATCAAAAGCTACACAAATAATCAGCCAGCAAACACGCTGAAACAAAGCTGATTTCCACACAGAATCAAACAGAAACATCTTATATTTCCAGATCGGTAAAAAAAAAACCCGCAACATGCATATAACAAAACAATTTTAAGAAGAAAAAGAGAACTTACCGAAGACAGTGTTAACAGGATTCATGGCGACCTGGTTCTTGGCGGCATCTCCGATCAACCGCTCGGTGTCGGTGAAGGCGACATAAGACGGCGTCGTTCTGTTACCCTGGTCGTTGGCGATAATCTCAACACGGTCGTGTTGCCAAACACCAACACAGGAATAGGTAGTACCGAGGTCGATACCGATAGCAGGACCTTCTCCCTTGCCCGACATGGTTGATTGTGGTTGTAGATCTTTGAGAGGAAACAGAGAAATCGAAAGCAATCGAAGAGATCTGTGTTTAGAATTTAGCGAGAAACATGAGAGTCGATTAGAGGAGGAAGTTGTTGTTATAAAGGGGATTAAAGCGGCTTCTAGCTGCTTCTACCGGGATCCAGAAGCTTCAGAGAAGGAATAACAACCGTTAGATGAGAGGCTAATGGACGGACCAGATCTGTTCTTCAGCATTGATGAATGGATGGAAAATACTAGAAGGCCGAGGATGAAAGGGTTGGCGCTGCTCCACGTTACTTCACGGGCTTGGGCTTTTGGCCGACAAAGCTGAATATTTGTATTTTTTTTACCGACTCCGATATAGTTTTATACTGGTAAGACTTTTTTACTATTTGGTACGTATTTTGAGAATTTAAATATTATATAAAATATTAATTTATTAGTATTATTTTTTAAAATAAATTTAATATCGGATTTTTCGCGAGGTAACTTTGTGGTTTAGCTTAATCTTTCTCTTTAGTAAAAGAAGCTTTTTTGCCATAAATGAGGTGAAATAAATGAGAAATATTGAAGATTTTAAAAAGAAAATAAATCATCTTAATGAGAAATTAAAGAGACTAAAAAGAAAATAAATAATCTTTATAAGAAGTTAAATAGACTAATTTTATTTTATCTAATCAATTATTTCTATAATATTTGAAAAGTAGAGATGCAAGTAATCATCAATTTTATTTTAATTACTTTAGTAAATTTAACTTTTTATAAGTATTAATACACATTCAAAAGAAGATAAATTGTATAATTAATGTAAACAAAAAATTTTGTTACTATTTCTATAAAAAAGTTTTTAAATATAATTATGTATAAATTCATCATAAATTTAAATTTAAAATTTTATAAAATATTAGTAGGAAACATGGTAGTGAAGTAAAATTTTTAATCAATTATTTGTGTAATATTTTGAAAGTAGAAAACCAATTATCGTTTTTAAATCAACATGCACTTGAGTATTTGATTAAAAAAATCAACACTTAAGTAAACACAATATACAATCAAAACAACAAATTAAATTATATCCATAAGCTTCGCCAAATATTTTTAAATTGTAAATTACCATAAATAGACCCCATATATAAAAAATTATTTATTATATACAGTAATATATTTTAAAACATCTAATGCTATAAAATTTTCATTTATGGATAAATAAGTATTCCGTATAATAGTAAGATGCATGCTCTATCATAATTTCAGTTTCTGACAAGAAAAAAATAGTGTATAGAAAAATAAAACTAAAATAGTTTTAGTATAATCTAGATGGAAAATTAAAACCATACATACTTAATTTAACGAATAACTAAAATATAAAATGAAAAGGTCTAAACAAATCAAATACATTATACTGAGTTTCTATTTAATTAATTTTTAATTTTGATTTAGTTTTATTTAAATTAATATATGAATGTATATATTCATTGATGTAAAAATCGATAATCCCGTGCATAGTACGGGGTAATCCACTAGTTCGGGTGGTAAATAAAGGTTCCAAGTTTTTCGCCAGGTAACCCTGGAGTTTCGAAATATTTTGCCTCGCGCCCAAAACTTGTGTTTTAGTTGGGAAAAGTGAGTTTGAACTTCTGTTGGGCTATATTATGTAATATTGACAAATTTTGTGGACTTTTTTAAGAAATAAGCCACATTTCCTTGTAATTAGCTGACTAACGCATTAGAGGAGCGAATTGAAGGGAGAATCTGCGAAGAGGCGAAGAAGAAGATGGTGTGATTCCGGTGGCGAGAGGGAACGGCGGCGGCTGGACGAAGGCGGTGGCTCTATCCTTGACGGCGGGGAGCGATATCGGTTGTTTTTGCGGTGGCAAAGTTGACGGCCTACATCCGAGATAATGGTGATGGTGCTCACTCGTTCTCCGTTCTTCACTTCTTCCCAATGCCTCTTCCTCATCCTTTGCCCTTTCCAAAAACCAATTTCTCTCCCATTCGTCTGTCAAGTTATGTACCCTTTCAGATTCAATCAATTAGATGCTTTTTGCAATCTCCACTGCTCCACGCCATGATCGCTCTTAGTTTGAAGGGAATTTGAGTTCACAGGCGCGCAATCGTGGAGGAATTGGTCGGCCTTGGATTAGGGCTCAACTTCAACTGTATATTGAATTTAGGGCTCAATCGCGGATGAATTGGTCGGTTTAGTGTGCAATAGATATTGTTGAATTGATGCGATTCGATTTTCCTTATGAATCTGGTTGCATTTGATTTCAAGAAATGGCTTCTCCGGTTGACATGTAGTTGTGATTCTCATCTCATCATTGTAAATGAAAATTAATTGAGTGTTTGCAAAGAATAGTTGAAGAAAAAAGTGTTGGCAGTCCAAGAGAGTGGATATAGCTCGCTAGTTTACTTGTAGCTATTTAAGATGATGTGTGTGAAAAATAAAAAACAAGACAATGAGTGAGGACAAAGCAAGGAAAATGGGAAGGTTTGCACTATCTGGATATTAAGAGAATGTTGTAACCATGACTTGATGAGTTGAACAATCACATCAGTTTGCTTATGGATCATAGAAACATTACCGATTACCTGGATTTCATTTTATTGACAATTAAATTATTCTCTCTTTCCTTTTTTATCCATTGCAAATAACCTAATTTACAATCTCTCAATAAATATAGGCTATCTTAGCGCTATATGCAGCAAGATGGACTTCAAGAATTGTTGTTAATATTGGCTTTCACCAACTTTAGTTGTTTCTAGTAACATTTTCTTTTAATTTTCCGTTGGGACTATTGAAGGGTTACATACTTCTCTAGTTTGTTTATGTTGGTAGCAGCAAATGGATCAAGGAAAGCAAAATATTGAAGGGACTCAACAGGAAGGGATATTAGGAAGTTATGCAAGTGATGGGGAAGAAGGTAGGAGATGGTCTGCAGTGTTGAGGAAGAAAGCAAGTAGACGAAAAACGGTTTGTGATAGCAATGGGCGAGTAAAAGATACATCATCCGATGATAGGAACTTTTTGTAATATGTACATAGCCCATATGGGATTCGAAGTTCGAACTCACATCTTGTGCTTAGGCACATAGCTCTACCGATTGAGCTAATAGGCTAAAATTTTGTAGGAAAAAGCTTCATTTTACTTTTGATATATAAGCTTTGAGAACAAAGTTTTGAGGAAAATTCTTTCTACTCTATCTCTCTCCTCTCTAAATCTCCCTTTTCCTCCTCTTTACCCTTCTCAAAACTCTCCGTCTATCTTAGCCTCACTCTCCTTCCTAATCAAGAGCTTTCATAGCTCTAAACCTATCAAGTTCATAACAAGATATATCTATAGAAACCAAACTAAGACTAGTTAATTTAACCAAATGACTAGTAGATATTCTCCTTTCACTCTTCTTTATGTTCACCATGTTCTCTCCAACAACACATATCACACAACACCAAAAAAATAAGTAGTGATTCTCCTTTCACATCTCCTTTACTTTCATCCTATTTTGTGTTTTCTTTTATGCATTATTACTATCATTCCACTTCTTGCATCTTACTCATATGCACACACAAAAATAAACCCATCTACTTAAGGGTCTTCCTACATCCATAAGGAAAAGCAATAATAGTACATATATAATTTGTCAATCAATAATTTCAATTACAGTTCAAATCAACACAATACAACATCAAGGTATCTTCTGTTGCCTGAGCTTCAACCTTCAAATATCACTCGGTTCCGTGCAACACCTCTTGCCACTGATAGCCTGACCAAGCAGTTTCTTCTCAATTTCACATATCAAAGTCCCTTCTTATATCAATTGATCTTTTTGACTACTAGTTATAATGTTTAAAGTAGGTTAAGAAGACTGATTTGAATTAATGAATGAATAAATTGGCTTTACATTATCAATTAAACAATGGGACTAAAAGCAGTGTCATTAAATTGGTTCCAATTTTCAACTGAAACAAAAAAAAAATTAACACATTTTCTTAGAACTTAAGCGATGCATCCTTTAGATCTGAGTTACCAATAGTCTAAAATTGATTGCAATTTTAAAACGCTAAAGTTATTGGTACCAATTTTCAACTGCAACAAAAGGCCCCAAATTTTCGAAACCCTAAATAATTTCCAAATTCAAATCATTCAACCAAGATTTGGCCCCAAATCACTGTCGGAGCCACCGCTGTCGCCTGTCGGCGCCGCCACTGCCTTCACCCGCTGCAGGCTGCAGCCGATTCTTCTTCTTCTAATTCTCTTTCGCCCTTCTGCTCTCTATCGCTTTGATGAAATCTGTCGATGCTTTCTTCTTCTCTCTTTCTCCTTTAGAAGAATTTATTTTATTTGTTAAAAACACCCATATAATTTATAAATATTACAGTATTTATCCCTATAAAAGTTCAAACTCACTTTTTCAACCAAAACACAAGTTTTGGGCGCGAGACAAAACAAGACTTCAGGGTTACCCGGCGAAAAACTTGAAACCTTCGGTTACTTCGCGAAAAATCTGATTTAATATTTATTTTAATAATTATTAATTTTTTAAAAATATTAATATTTTATATACTTTTTAATTTCTTAAAATACGTGTAACAAAATCAAACATCTTACATTTTTTAGTGCTCGTTTGGATTATAATAAAAAACTCAAGAATTGAAATAACACAGAAAGTAAATTTTAATACATGTGTTTTATTAGAATTTTGTTTTTAAAAAACTCAGGAAGTAAATTTTTTGGAAATTTCAATTCCCCCAAAATAGAGGAATTGAAATTATCATGTGGAGATGGGTAAGTTGAAATCCATCCTTTTTATTTATTTTAAAAAATCTTTTTTTTTTCTTTTTAAATCACAAATTACATATTTTTCCATAATTTAAATAAGTAATTTTTATTAATAAGTGTTACAAAAGTAATTTTACACAAATTCTCATGAAAGTTCATATTCAACCAAACAAAACACAAGATTTTAATTTAAAAGAAGTTAAACTTATCCAAACATGTTTTCTTAAATTTTAGGAAGTTCAATTCTCAGGAACTTAACTTTCCATGAATTAAATTTCTAGGAAGTGTACTTCACAAGTTCATTCAAACGATCACTTATTGGATGGAGTATTAGGTTAACGAGCCCTAAACAAATTCAAACATCTTACATTGTTGATCGGATGTTATCCCTACTTTTTTTTAACTAACTCTTTAAATAAAGATTTAATTTAGTGATTGTCCAAAAAAATGAACATAACTAAGTAAATGTCCACTTTTTAAACAAATTAAGTAATTATTTTAATTTTGAAGGTGATTCTAAAATCATCACTGACTTCCTCTAATCTCGCACAAATTGTCCATGGGAAATAGAATTAGTGATGGCGGATATTCAAACCCTTCTGCTGGGTATAAGATGCTATAGCGTTTCACATATTCCCCGCATTGGCAATAGAGTGGCGGATAAGGTTGCACACCTTTGCTACTCTATCAGGGGAACCAATCTATATAACTACCAAGGTCTGATTGACCTCATCCGTCAGGATGCTTTCGGGTAGAGCTTTCTCACCCGAATCTTTACCTAATAAAAAAATAATAATTTTGACTTTGACTGGTCAACATTGACCATTCTGGTCAACATTCAGTTTTGATGACAGTTGTTGGTCACCAACTAGTATTAAGATAATCACCATGATAATTAGATTGCAATGAATATCAAAATACAATTACCATACAACTTTTTATTACTTAACATCCCAAAATTTTTCTTTGTAGCAATTGTGGATCTGCTACTTCTTCTTTTTGTTTTTCTTTTTTTTTTTTTATGAGAGACAAAGTGGAAGATCTTGAGATTGGAGGCTATGGACGAACACCATCCGGTAGCTCTTTGCTACACCGGAGTTGGATCTGAACAAAAGCCATAGGGGAGGAGCTATCTTTGTCTCGCTCCAGTAGAAAACGAAAGTGATGGGGGAGTATTGTGGTAGATGGAAACCACCTATTTCCAATGATTTCAATGTGAAAACCAATTATTTCCAGCGATTTCAATGTGAAAGGAAAAAGTATAACTTTAATGATTTTTTTTTTAATTTATCTCTTTAAATAAATCACATTTTTTTCTTATATTTTTAACAAGTTTACTAACTACAATATCTATATATATTCTTAATACCAAAGTTATAATAATATTTTTTTAAACAAGGTGACAACGATATTATTATTTTTTACTAAGCAATAAGATTGATTTAAAATATTTATATCTATAATCTATATATACTACTTTAAACGAGATTTAAAAAACTTATGAAATAATTTTTAAGACACTTTTATGATACTGATTTTTATGAGTTTTATCATAATTTTTATTAATATTTTATAATATTATTTTTTTAAGATTGAATTTTAAAAGAATCGCGTCATGATGCGGAGACTTTACAGAAACATAATCAATAATCCATTGGAATCCAAGCATAGTTTCGAACCATTACTCTCACAAATACGTGCCTTAAGTTTCTCTAATTAAGGGCATATACTAAGCCTCCACAATTGGAAAGGTTCGCATAGAAATGATTCTTTTTGATCTTTTAAAATCAATTTACTGTCCTTATAAAAAAAATAAAATAAAATATAGGAAAGCTTTCTAATTAAATTACAAACCGCGTTCGGGTAAAAATTGCTAAACACCAACCAACTTGCACCCCACACTCTCCAACTTTGGTTGGGTTTGGGTGTTGCTCTGCTTGCTCTTAGCTGTTGCTTGCTTTACTCGCCCCTCCCGATTTTCCTGGCTGCTTCCTCCCACACTCCTCTTTTTTTTTTTTTTGCTCCCAACACCTAACCCACTATATATAAAATCCCCTCTTCCATCCCCAAAACACACACTTACTCACCTTCATATCCCCTCTTTCAAAACCCTTCACCAAAAGCTTCCGAGAGCCTCTTCAATTATTCAAAGCAATGGCAGCTCATTCGTTCCTGTTAATGCTGGGCCTCCCGCTCCTCGTAGCTTCCCTCCTCTCCTCCCTTGCCTCTGCCAACTTCTACCGCGACGTTGACGTCGCCTGGGGCGACGGCCGCGGTAAAATCCTCGACTCCGGCCGCCTCCTCTCCCTCTCCCTCGACAAATTCTCCGGCTCCGGCTTCCAATCCAAGCGCGACTACCTCTTCGCCAAGATCGATATGCAGATCAAGCTCGTCCCCGGCAACTCCGCCGGCTCCGTCACCACCTATTACGTACGCTCCCCACTCTCTACTCCCTCCCTCTACAAAATTAACATGGAATCTCAATTTCTCATTAGCTTAATTTTGTTTTTTTTTCCCTGCAGTTATCATCGCAAGGCGACAAACACGACGAGATCGACTTCGAGTTTCTGGGGAACGAAACGGGCCAGCCTTACACACTCCACACCAATGTCTTCAGCCAAGGGAAAGGCAACAGGGAGCAACAGTTTCGCCTCTGGTTCGATCCCACCACCGACTTCCACACTTACTCCATCCTCTGGAATCCCCAACGGATCATGTAAGTCCTTCACCAACCTTCATTTACAATGTTCAATTTTTGTCTTCCTCATTTCAAATTCATTGTGCTTACGATCTTGTTCTTTCTTGGTGACAGTTTTATTGTGGATGGGACGCCGATCAGAGAGTTCAGGAACATGGAATCGATGGGAGTGCCGTTCCCAAAGAGCCAGCCGATGAAGATGTACTCCACCTTGTGGAATGCGGATGACTGGGCTACGCAGGGAGGACGAGTGAAGGCGGATTGGTCCAAGGCGCCATTCACTGCCTCATTTAGGGGACTGAGCATCAATGCTTGCTCTTCGCCTTCGTCTTCGTCTTCATGCGGTACGGGTGCTTCGAATGGGTGGTTGAACCAGGAGCTGGACTCGAGCAACCAGCAGAGGATGAGGTGGGTGCAGAAGAACTACATGATCTACAACTACTGCTCCGACACTAAGCGCTTCCCCGAGGGCCTCCCCAAGGAGTGCAGAGCTTCTTAATTCATTCTACCATTGGAGTTCAGTACTTAGTAAAATTAGCCGAAATTCTTTATGAGATTCTTTGATTCTTTATTCAATTTGTAAAATTATGATATCAATGTATATGGATGAGTTATTTATAAAATGGTTTCGCTTTAAACTACATTACCAATTCCATTTCCAAATGTTAGCAGCTTCATGATTCTAGAAAGCTCTGTTCTTGGGAGCCCTAGTAATCGAGTTTTAATTGATGAAGAACAAAGAGGACTAGGAAGCAAGCTGCTTATCTAAATCATAAATTATTCAAACTAAAATTGTGCCCCAATAAGTAAACATCTGGGTAAAGAAAGTTTAATAACTTGCACCATACGTTCAACTCTTCAAGCCACACACCAAGCAGTTGTAAGTTGTAATTTGCAAGAGACTTCAAACTTGAAAGCCAATTCCAAGATATCACAGAACTTAAAGAAAGATCTCATCATTTGTAAATACAAAATCCTAGGAGAACACGTAAAACAGTAGCCAGAAACATAGTCTAATGTCACATAAGGGAGTCCCGTCTACTCTCAAGACTCAGTTGCCAGATTGGCGCAACTCCGGACGCACAAAGTCAACATCTGCAGTTACGGAGATGTCGACGGTGGGTCGTAGTTGAGCGCATGTCTCGATGGCTCCATGAACCGGATGAGGTCCTGGCTGATGGGGGTGCCATTGTCAATTGCTACCAGGGCCTGTTGGGTGAGGATATAGTCGAACCGTGGGGCCCACTTCCTGGACCCTATCCTCGCTGTGGTTGAACAGTTATCAACCATGAAGGAGACCCCACGGGCGTGCATGAACGGGTTCAAGGAGTCCACTGATTCAATCACACTCTCGTTGATGATCTCAGAGTAGGAGTATCCCTTCTTCTTTAGGACCTCATTCTGAATACTCAAAACGACTAAGTCAGAAAGGTACGACATATATGCCTACAGAAGACTAAAAGGTCTGGTACTAATTATTCTTTGTTCTAGGAAAAAAAATAAAGAACAAAAACCTTCGATTCCTTTGCACATCAGGCTGTGTTTGACAACAGCTTTGGTACATATGAGGTTTTTGGGGGTGTAGGAGGTTAAAAAAAAGCTGATTGGGTGATGATGGAGGAGGAGGCGCCGGCACCAGGTCAGCATCAGCGGGGATCGAAGTCCTCTTTCGACCGCAAGAAATATAAATATATAAATGAAATATCTGGAAAAAAATTTAACTAAACAAGTATAGGAAACACGATCGAATAAATAGTAAGTTAAGATTATGGTTGTTATATGAGCTAAAGCTTGGCTCGAGTTTAGCTCAATAAATGCTCGGCTTGAGCATCATTTACAAAATGAGTTGATTACGAGCATATTTTTATGCTCAATTCATGATTCAGCTCGGATCTATTCAAACTCAAATAGCACGAATTTTGTGAAATTTACAAATTTTCTTTTAACTTACTATTTCATGAGCAAGTAAAGTTGCATAATACTTGGGAAAAAAAACTCAGCTCAAGCTCGTTCACTTACTAAACAAGTTGAGTATGAGCTCAAATTCAAATATAGGTTCGACTCGAGCTTGACTTGTTTCTAAATGAGCTAAATATAATCAAACTAGACTTATTTGGCTCGAATAACAACCTAGTTAATATATAACTTGTTGCACTTATAACATATAATAATGTATAACCAGATATAAAAATTTTAAACTTGTATAACTTCTTATCTAATTGTCGAAATGATTAGTATAACCTCTTATTTCGAAGCTCTCGACATGAATTATAGTATGTGAATTTTAGTTTAAGTAAAATATAAAAGCATTATAGTCTATTGAAACAAAATTAAAGTGATTAATATACCTTTAATTTTAAAACAGTCATAACTTTTTACTCAGATGTCGGATTAAAGCGTATTATATATCAAAACGAAGCTATCGACAAGGAGAATACACATAGATAGTTCGTCAAATGAGAGAGGGGGCACGTTCCCCCCTAGGCCCCCTTCAGCTCCACCCCTGGTTGTGAGACATTGGTTTCAGGCCTCCAATGGCGACCGCGAGAAGTGAAAGAAAGAGAGGGAGGGGCGACGAAGGGTATGAGGGAGAGAGACAGGACGGACAGTTAGTGATGGTGGAGTCGGACTAGGGAGGAGGAGGAGGGGGCGATTTCAGGGATCTGGAAACGACGATTGGGAAATTGGAGCAAGAAAGGGGAAGGAGAAGGGGCATTTTAGACATTTTACATCAATACCCATTTATAAACCTTACTATCACCAAACACCCAATTAGTTTTTTTTTTCAAAATAAACTCCACCTTTCACATCTCCAACTCCATAACTTCCACCTCCATAACCTCCACATACACTTTTTTTAACTACATGTCTTTATGCTTAAATAAATAAATTTGAGAAATATCAGTAATCTATATCAATTAAACTAACAAATTAATATCAGTAATCTATATCTATATATATATATATATATCTATATATACTACTTTAGTTAATTAAGCTCATGTCGCTGCTCGCTATGTTTGCCTCAGGCCTGCGATAGAGTGTGGGCGATGGCTGTTTATTAATTTTTGGAAGGATAATTGGGCTCTTTAGGTGCCTTTGTTGGAGAGGGTAATTCTTTATATTGATTCCAACGAGCTAGCTTGTCTGTAGACCATTTTATCATTGCTTAAATAAAATTCATAAACTTTTATAAATTGTTTTATAAAGTAATTGATTTTTTAACTATCAATATATTTTAAAAACATATTTTTCATAATAAAAGTTTATAAACACATCAATATATTTTTTTAACGTAAATTTACATCCGAATGATTAAGTCGTACACTCAAATGTAACAGAGTATATTCCGACTCGTCCTTACGATATATAGGTTAATTAATAAAAACAACAACGAAAAAAAACAAAATCTATTAATGATCATAACCTTATAACGTTGTTGAAAACATACAGATAGATGATACGTATATACTTGCAGGAAAAATCAGTTAACAAATTGATACTCTTTCACAAGAACATATACAAGAAAACTCGTTCCGGTTCGATCGATGCCGTACAAAAAGCCTACTCTTCGTCGCACTCTGGCAACTCGAAACGACATAACGGACAAACGCATTGATTCTCGAGCCATCTGACTATGCAATCTCCATGAAAAACATGCGAGCATGGCATCTTTGTGGCCATATCCCCTACAGAGAACTCCTCCAAGCAAACCGCGCAACTCGCCTCCCTCTCCGCGTCACCAACCGCGACCTTCTCCAACCCCTCCACGGCTTCTTGACTAGCCGGCTTCAGCCTCAGATAACAGAACATGTATTCCTCCTCATCCTCTTCCTCGTCCTCATCTTCGTCTTCGTCCTCATCCTCATCTTCATCCTCGTCGTCTTGATCGCTGGCCACGTAGTACATCTCAATCCGCACAGATAGTTCACGGAAGGATACCGTCCATTGAGAGTCAAAGATAAGTTGGACGGTGTCGTTTCGAGCAGCAACAGGAACGCCGGCGTGGTCGAGCCAATGGCCGAGGTCATCGCCTTCCAGGAGGCCTCTGATTACGCCGGGAGCCGCTAAGTCCCACCGAGTGCTACAGTGGTAGTTGCAAGGAACCGTGTCCTCGCCGGGAGGCAGAAACAAGTGGTATTTGACGTCGAAAAACAACTTATTGCCGCCGTCGGCCGACAAGTACGTTGACGGAGAAACTAAGACGCTGTACGAAACGCCGGTTTCGTCGTCGCGGCCTGATGAATGGTAAGGACTAAGGTCGTTGGCCATTGAAGGTAATTAGGATTTTGGTGAATGGGAAAGTGATATGGAATTTGAGTTAATCAAACATCTCGATTTGTATTTATAGATAATGGTAGGTTTTTATAATGCCCTAGTGCAGGTAGTTTGGAGTTGTAATTAATTAGGGTTTGATTTTGTTAAATTTGGAATGTCAAGATTTAGTCAAATATTCGAAAGCAACAAAAGGCCGGAAATATTATATGTTTGTTATAGATGTAAATGATATATTTGGAAAATAAATCAGATACGGTTTTAAGGCATATCTAAATAAATATCTAATTAGATCGAGTGAATTATTAATCTTCTGAAGTAATTAATAAAACCAACGGATTTTATTTCATAGGATAATATTCCTCTGTATTTATTATATACAGTACTAGTTTATTATTTGGTATCCCCTTACAAATCTTTATCTATAATAATACTAAAACATTTTTTCTTAAGTGTGGCTCCACCTTAATAATTAATTTAATTAAATTCACATTAATGTCATTTTTCTTATTTGATTGTATTTTAATTTTTATTTGAGATCAACCGTCTTTTAATTATGGTTAAATTTGGTGAATATCCATTTTAGATATGAAAAATTAAATAAATATTCATTTTTTTACATAATTAAGTAAACGTCCATTTTTTCAAAAAAAAAATACCCCTCCTTCTCCATCCCTAACCCTTCCCCCATCACCCTTTGACCATTTTTAATGTTAACATTGACTAGTCAAAATTGACCATTTCGGTCAACGCCTGCATTTGATGATAGTTTTTTGGTGACAGTTTTGTTATTTTTCTGGTGACAGTTATTTGTGATAATTATTTTTAGTGACAATTGACTTTTTTGGTGACATTTTATTTGTTTCTAGTGACATTTAACATAATTTTTTTCTAGTACTAGTGAACATTGTCACCTACCTATTGTCACATTGTCATCAACTACAAAACAGTATCACCAACTTTTTGTCACCTACTATAAAATATTGTCACCACCACTGTCATCAAATTATTTTCACCAACAAGTGAACACTGTCACCCAACATTGTCACAAACCAATTGTCACCAACTAAAAAACAATGCCACTAATCTATTATCCCTAAACAGAGAACATTATCACCACCCCCTATTGTCACCAACCTACTTTAGTAATCTATTGTCACCAACAATTATTTCGGTGACAATTAACTTTTGTCATGATATTTTATTTTTCCCGGTGACAGTTAGGGGGAATTTTTTTTGGGGACAATTGATTATTTTTTTTGTGACAATTGTTGGTGAAATTTTTTTTCTTGTGACAATTGTTGGTGACATAGGTTTTTTTGGTGACGATTGATTTTCTTCTGATGACAGTTGCCGATAACACTTTTTCGATGACAAATGTTTTTTTTCCTTTTAACAGATGATTTTCTTGGTGAGAGTTGTTGGTGACGACTGTTTAGTGACGAGGTTGATGACAATATATTGTCACAATAATATTGTAACCTTAAAAAATTATCACCATAATATTATATATCACCAAGACGTTGTCATCAATCCATATTTTAAAATGTTGAACCATTAACACTCACAAAAATATGTCATCATAACACTATTTCATCAAAAAAATCTATCACCATGATACTATCCCCACAAGAAATGTCACTACCACATTATATATCAATAAAATATTGTCACCAAATAAAATTTTAAAAGTGTGACTAGTTACTCTCACTTGAAATTGTCACCAAAATATTATTTCAACAAATATTTATGACCATGAGACCATGTAAACACAAAAAAAATTGTCACCACCACACCAAATATTACCAAGGTATTGTCAACAACCCATATTTTCAAAATTTGACAATCGATAATTATTTGAAAATTGGCACCATGATACTATTTCAATAACAAAATATCAACATGATATCATATCCTCCAAAAACTATCATCACCATACTATTTAACACTAAGATACGGTCACCAATCCATATTTTAAATATTTGATCGTTGACTCTTTATAAAAACTGTCACCATGATACTAGTTCGATAAAAAAAAATGTCACCGCGATCGTAACCTAAAAAAAACAGCCATTACTAAGCTATTTATCACCAAGATATTGTCACCAACTCGTATTTCCAAAATTTGACCACAAAATTTGAAAATTACTAGGAGTATAATTCTTAATTTATAAAGAAGATCTCAACGTTCACAATCTCTAACAGTCAAATTTTACCACAAAGTTATGTGCCAGTGTGATAGTCAAGAGAATGAAACATACTTTAAAGCAGGTATATGCCTAATCACTTCCTCTTGCAGTTGCTATGTTGGTATATCCTCAAGTTCGTAAGAATCTTGTTCACCTGAAATCAGGGACAAGGAATTCCATGAGTTTGCTCATATAAAAATCAAGTGTTCATTCGAAAATACTGTCACCAAAATAAAATGTGGGTATAGTACTAATGTCGTCACCTTTGTCACCTAATATTAACTCACTTTTGTCACCAAACTGAAACCTGGAACGAGGGGAGCATAGACCGAATCAAATCAATCAACTTCCTTAATTTTCCCACGTACCGAATCGAATTAATCAACTTCCTGAAATTTCCCACTTTTATCACCAAACCGATCACAAATTAATCAACTTCCTGAAATTTTCCACGCATCGAATTGAATCAAATCAAAGCTTTTGAAGAAATTGAAAAACATGGTCAATACTAGGGCTACAATCATACAAATCAACCTCTTTGGTCGCAATCTTCATGATCTGGAGCTCGATCTCTTTGATTGTCAAGTCTCTTTCATTGACAATTTCATCATTCCATCTACTTGCATTATTTCTAAACTAGAAACCATGCCTAGTACAAAGAGATTATTCCAATTAAAATCAAATAAATCGCCATGAAATTCAACCAATAATGAAAGATATTTGATACCGGCCTTGAGCGCTGAAATCAGTCGTTCATGCTCCTCAACCTCTGTGAAATGCTTCTCCCCCAGTCCTCAGCTTTAAGCATCTCCAAATCTCTACAAGGTGCAACTCCCTCTCCAGCCACCTTCCACGATTTCAAGAAGTCATCGAACTTTCGACCCACACTTATGAGGAATTGCCCCACTGAGGAGTCCCAAAGGCAGTCTTCGTCGATCAGATTTTTAAGGTTGATTCCAATTGTAAATGATGAGAGAGAGATGGTGATGAGGCATTGAATACTACGATAAGAGAGCGAACGGAGAAGCCTTTACTAAGGGCGAGGCCGGTGTGAGAGAGTCCCAAATCCAACCCTAGGTTGAATCCGCATCTCAGAAGAGGGTCTTGCTTTTGATGGAGGGTGTTCGGAGGGATTTCATCCAGCGGCGGAGGTGTAACAGGACCAGCAGCTAGGGCAAGCGCCTCCATTGTTAGCCAGAGAAGGGGAATTGGAGGTCTGAATTTTAAGCGGAAGCGGAATCAGAGAAGCGCCTCCATTGTTGTTGAGGGGAGGTAGGAGGGGAAGTGGTTTAATTATAATGAGGGTAGTTTGGGTATCACAAAAATAAAATGGACACTTACTTAATAACCAATTCAAAATGAAAATTTAGCTAATTAGATATTCTAGATGGACATTTAACTAATTAGATATTCTAGATGGACATTTGACCAAATTTTTTCTTCAATTAATCTCTCTGATCGTATTTTAATTTTCTAAAAGAATAATATTTTAATTAATCTCTTTATTTATATTCATATATCTTTCAAAATATTAACCTATATAATTTGAGTGAATTCACATTTAATCTAATTAATTTAATTGGATATTACTAATCTTTTAATTTTCACCAAAATCGATCTCTTTAAAACTATTAATCAAATTTCATATATGTTAATTATGTTTGACTATTCTAATATACTTTCATTTTTCAATTTAATTTTAGGTCTCATTTTATCTTTAACTAATTTTAGTTTAATTTTGGCCAAATTTAAAAGTTACTTTTACAAAATAAAAATAAAACAAAATTACTTATGATTCACTTAACTTGATAAATTTTGACCATATAGACCCCGATAGTTAATATCTTTTTGGAACTTTTAATTTTCATGTTATATAGTTTTGAAATTCTAAAACTGAAATATTTTTTCTCTTTTCTTAACTTGATAAATTTGATCTCAACCTTTTCAAAGCTCTGCTTTTTATATTTTGCAAATATATTGTTTCTCTTCTCTTCACCTTACATATTTGTATGAATTATTTTATTAGGTAGGGCTATTAAACATCTCCATAGCTTATAAAAAATTAATAATTTAATTTGATATTTATCTTACACTTATGCTCCTTTTCAATTAATTGATAATTATGTTTGATAGCATTTGTCAATTAGTAATTCCTTGAAAATTATGCACTTTGATTAATGAAATATTTTGAGAGATGTGTTAGCACAAGTGTTTAAGATGGATTCTTTATCTACTCATAAGTAAACACATATTTCTAATGTTTTTTTTACTAGAATTACTAATTTAACCATAGAAAATGACGGATAGAAAATGACGGATAGAAAATGACGGATGTTAACTATACAATTTTTGACCCATTAAGAGTTTATTTTATGAGTATGTAAATAATGTATTATTAATCTATAAATTTATAAAAACTAAAATTGTTGATTATTCATTAAACAGATATAGATTATTGTTTAACTTTTATTTTGGAAAACAGAAATGAACGTAAATTAATTTAACTGAAGATAGGGTTTAAATAGATGATTAGCCATATATAAAATATAGGATGTTTTCATAAAATTAATGAATATAGAAAAAAACCAGCTACTACCTTAAATATGAAAATTCGGGTCATTCTTACAACAACAACAACAACCCAATATATATCCCGCGGTTAAGCGAGGTCTGGGGGGATCAGGATGTACGCACTTTTTCCCCAGACTAGCCGAGAGAATGTTTCCGATAGACCCATTTAAAATTATTTGAGCATTTGAGATATTTTTACAACTCTATCATAACTCGACTATTCCAAAAGTACGTTGTCACATACATCATTAAATAAGGCACAAGCACTATGCTATTATATTTAGTAAAATCGATGCATAGTGTCATACATGGCGTGTTATGTTTGATTTTAAGGGAAAAAATTCCTGCTAAAAATTGTTAAAATAATATGTTGTCATAATTATAAAAGGTTATCGATCATAAGCCACCATCTATTTATATATAATTTATTTAATTGATAAAAATATAAATCAAAACTATTTCATAGCCATACTTACCAAAATATTATAGATTAATATTTGATAGGTGTTATTTTATTTATATCTAGATTATTTTTTGGTGAAAAAATATTATTTATATCCAGATTAATTATTTAATACTCCCTCCGTTAATTAAAACTTGACGTTTTACTATTTATGCACGCTTTTTGAGGTGTTAAAAACTATATAAAATATTAATTTTTTAACATATTTTTTAAATAATTTCATACTTGTTACTATTAATTATGAATTTATAAAATTTTTTTAAAAAAATGTTAATATTTCATATAGTTTTTATCATTCTAAAAAAACGTGTATGAATAGTAAACGACAAGTTTTAATTAACAGAGGGAGTAGCTATCATTTTATTTATATCTATATTATTTTTTAGAATGAATTATTTATATTTATATTAATTTTTATTTTATATTTTCCACAAATTTTAATCGTTATTAGTTTAATTTTTACATAATTACATTATAATTCAAATTTATTGTTATCATATTCTTAAGAAAAAAATTTGGTAGAATATCCATCTTCAAAAGTAGTTTAAGTATTTGTCCATATATTTTACATAATACCAAGATTACCCCCTCTGAATAAGTAAATGTTTGTTTGTTCATATTCATTCTCTGATTTCACTTTCATTTTCTATCCCTATTCGGTTTCTCCCATGGGGAATCTCTTTCTTCGATCAACCTTGTTGGATCTCCCTGACAACGGCGGAGCTCTTTGAAAACATCGGGCGTAGAAATGGAGCATGACAGATTTTAAGTCGTCGATTCAAGGCTTTGAGCGGCTTTGGAGATCGTTATGGAGTCAAGGAGGCGAGTCGGTAGCTTTCAATTGATGGATCTAGGTCGCCGACGCTAAATCGAGCATCCGAAGAGGTTAGATCTTACATGAGAATTTTATTTGAATCTAGATGAATTATTGATTTGCCTTGTGTGCTACATAAGAATTTCATTTGAATTGGATGATGAAATTTGATCTAGATCTTACATTGACCGTGTGTTATTTAATTCTGAAGTGGTTAGGCCTTAAACAGTGCTGGAATGGGTGTCATGAAAACTCATGTTGTATGTAATAGTGTAAGAGGAATTTTTTTTCAGAATATTCATAAAATCAAAAATAATTGTAGAAGTATTCAAGGTTTGAAACATTTTGTCAAAATGTTCAAAACTGTCAGTTGCGCCAGAAAACCGCAGTTTCAACCCGCGGTTTTCTTGGAATCTCTGCAAATGCAGAGAACATCTGAAAAAAAAAAAGGAATATAGGTGAACCGCGGTTTCAAACCGCGGTTCTACCTTTTTTTATTTTTTTTTAAAAGAAAATGCATAAACCGCGTGATCAAACCGCGGTTTATGTGGTAGTTGCTGGTCAACGAATACATTAAATGAAACGCGGTTTGGATGTGCGGTTTTCATCATGAAAACCGCGTTTTGAAGCCGCGGGTTTCCTAGGCATACCCATTAAAACACAACCCTACCCGTCTTTCCCCCATTTCATCCTCTTCAACCTCAAGCTTAGCCGCTCATGGCTTCCTCTCGGCGGCGTTGATCTGGAGTTTCATCCCACCACCTCTTATTTATCTCCATCTCATCCTCTTATTTGCTTCATAACCTATTCCAGCTCCTTTCTCTTCTAAATCCGGACTGCCATCACTTAGAGGTTAGTGCTTTATTCTTTGGTTGTTTATGCAATTTTTTATATATTTTCATACTAATTTGTCTTTAATAGTGTGGGCATGTGAAAGTAGATTAGTGTATGATTAGATAATAGTAGCATATAGAATTAAAAATTATGATATATATGAAACTTGATTATTTTATAATTATTTAATTATTTATGGTATAATATTATATAGTATGAATGGAGTATGGGAATGAAAAGTTATATTGTATGAATGATGTATGGGAATGATATTATAATGTAAATTAGTAAGTAGGTGTAGTTATATAATTCGTTAATTTGTAATTGCATGATGCTATTTTAGATCAAATTAGTATAGACATAAGACTATATGATAATAGAATAGCATAAAATAAGATAGATAAACATTATTTACTAGTTAGCTAGATAGTGTTAGAATAATGAATATATCAACTGATAGAACTATTCAATCTTAATGATATATTTCATGTTGAAATTTTATGTGTTTATATTAGGCAAATGGAAATGCAGTTGAATCCCGGGCCGTTAGTGAGTGACGTGCTTCACCGACAACATCTCCATAGGTCCACTGACGTGTGGAACCGCGTTGAATATGTAAGGATTTATTGTTAATGGAAATTATGTTATGGTTGACATAATATTATCGACATATAACATGCATACGTTATATATGTGTAGACTGATGCGGTGATCCAGCACAGGATGCACTTACGAAAGTTTGGCAGAGATTTGATCGCACACCCGAGAGTCCTACATTACATAAAGGCGGCAGGTTTTTACGGTATCTATCGGTTAGGATCTACGTTTGAGATTGATCACGAACTTGTGACCGCTTTAGTGGAGAGATGGAGGCCTGAGACACACACATTTCACTTAACTGTTGGGGAGGCATCAATCACACTACAAGATGTGTTGGTTCTGCTTGGGCTTCGAGTGGACGGTCTTGCAGTGACTGGCACGGCATGTCATAGTTGGGCTTTTGTCGCTCAAACATTGCTCGGGGCCATTCCACCGGAAAATTGTATTCGTGGATCATCGGTGAAAATGTCATGGTTACGACAGCTAATTGTCCCTTTACAAGATGATGTTGACGAAGCCACAGTTCAGTGTCAAGCTAGGGCATACATTCTGTTGCTAATGGCTAGTGTCACATTTGCTGATACTAGTGGCGGACAAGTGCAGTTAATCTACCTTCCACTTTTGGCAGATTTGGAGGCAGCTGGCCAATACAGTTGGGGAAGTGCTACGCTTGCATTCTTATATCGCCAACTCTGTAGAGCGACGCATCGGGAGAAGGCGGAGGTTGTGGGACCCATCATATTATTGCAGGTAACTGAATGTCGATAGTTGATTCAATTTATTCATACGATGCAAAGCTAAAGGGCTAAATGAATTTATGAAATTAAATTTATAAGAATAACAGTTAAATAGGTGATTCAATTTTTGTATACAACGCTCTCTTTCATTATGTAGTTATGGGCTTGGGAGCGCATCTCAATAGGACGACCAAAGTGTATCTACGTGAACACCGGGGGCGATGAAAATGAACTTCGAAGGGCGAAGAGGCAAGAGTCTCGAAAGAAGAAAGGTCAAGGCTCTCAGCCTCCTCCATTTGGTGTGCACTTTGTAGATGGAGAAGATTCTCTTGCAATGAGATGGCTACATTGTTCGTATTCATACGGAACGACACCTAGGTCTCTGAAGTATTATCGAGATGCATTGGACCGACAACGCGAGGATCAGTTTAGACATGCAATCTTGGTTAACATAATTTGAAGTCATTGTCTCCCAACTCAATTTACATTACTTGGCCTCCTAGCTTAACATAATTGTATTAAACTTGAATTAGTTGCCTCCTAGCTTAACATAATTGAATTAAACTTGAATTAGTTGCCTCCTAGCTTAACAGAATTGAATTAAACTTGAATTAGGGGCCTCCTAGCTTAACAGAATTGAATTAAACTTGAATTAGTTGCCTCCTAGATTAACATAATTGAATTAAACTTGAATTAGTTGCCTCCTGGCTCAACAGAATTGAATTAAACTTGAATTAGTTGCCTCCTAGATTAACATAATTGAATTAAACTTGAATTAGTTGCCTCCTAGCTTAACAAAATTGAATTAAACTTGAATTAGTTGCCTCCTAGCTCAACAGAATTGAATTAAACTTGAATTAGTTGCCTCCTAGATTAACATAATTGAATTAAACTTGAATTAGTTGCCTCCTAGCTTAACAGAATTGAATTAAACTTGAATTAGTTGCCTCCTAGATTAACATAATTGAATTAAACTTGAATTAGTTGCCTCCTAGCTTAACAGAATTGAATTAAACTTGAATTAGTTGCCTCCTAGCTCAACAGAATTGAATTAAACTTGAATTAGTTGCCTCCTAGATTAACATAATTGAATTAAACTTGAATTAGTTGCCTCCTAGCTTAACAGAATTGAATTAAACTTGAATTAGTTGCCTCCTAGATTAACATAATTGAATTAAACTTGAATTAGTTGCCTCCTAGCTTAACAGAATTGAATTAAACTTGAATTAGTTGCCTCCTAGCTCAACAGAATTGAATTAAACTTGAATTAGTTGCCTCCTAGATTAACATAATTGAATTAAACTTGAATTAGGGGCCTCCTACCTTAACAGAATTGAATTAAACTTGAATTAGTTGCCTCCTAGCTTAACAGAATTGAATTAAACTTGAATTAGTTACCTCGAATATGCCATTCTGAAAGTCAAATGATACCACATGTGCCCTCATCGCAGTAGTTATGGTCGCTGCGATCTGCTCATCAATCTTTTCAGGTAAAGGCAAACCTTGGGCAATACGAGCTGTAGCCATGGCACGTCTCATCATGAAGTAGCTGTTGACCTTGTAAAACGTTTGCCTGACAAGCGATGTGATCGGAAGACATCTACCGCCCTTAAGCACCCCATTGAAGACCTCCGACAAGTTGGTTGTCATGACACCGTATCTCACACCCCCATCATGTGCCAATGCCCACATGCGTGGCTCAATTGCGGCTAAGTACTCCCAAGCGTCACTGTTCATCTGCTGGATGGCACGACATCCCTTCTCAAAGCCACGAGCCTCATGTTGATATGCAGTCCATCCCACCATGTCTTTAACATTTTTGTCATGGAATGCAGCATTCATATTTGATTTAAGATGTCGGATGCATATCCTATGATGAGCGTTGGGCTCTCTCCATCTATCCAACTCTTCCATTGTCTTCATAATGCCTGTATGTCTGTCTGATATCACACATAAACCCACCCTTTGTGTCACGTGTCGTCCAATACAATCCATGAACCAAGCCCAACTATCACCATTTTCGCTCTCCACAATAGCAAAAGCTAAGGGAAATATCTGGTTGTTAGCATCAACACCCACTGCCATTAGCAATGTATGCTTGTACTTTCCGTATAGGTGGGTGCCATCAATACTAATCAAAGGACGACAATACTCAAACCCAGCAATGCATGGGGCAAAAGCCCAAAACACGCGACCAAGAAACTTTTCATTTGGGTTTGGAGTGTCGACATTGCTCCATTCAACAACTGTCCCTGGGTTTGAGGCTTGAAGGGCTGCCATGAACCTAGGCAACTCGGTGTAAGACTCCTCCCAATCACCGTAAATCTCAGCAATCGCCTTCTGCTTCGCCTTCCAAGCCTTTGTGTATGAGACACATACACCATACCTTTTTTGGAGATGCTCAATGATGAAACTTGGCTTTGTGTCAGAATCTTTGCGGATAAACCCCAGAATCTCCCCCCTAATGAAGTTTGAAGTGATATTCCGATTATCCAACTGCATCAGTTCTCCAACACAGTTTTGTGCATGGGGACCAGTATAACTCACAACTCTCCACATTCCAGGAGTTCGGTCTACTCGACGAGCTGACAATCGCCATGTGCACCCGCAACTATCCTTCCTATCGCAGACAACAGTATACCAATCTGGAGTAGCCTTCATTGTCCGATATTGTTTCCTCAGCTGCACAGAATACTCCGTCAGGTGAAATTTCAATTCATCCAAAGAATCAAAGAGTTGATCACGATAAAATCTTCTTCCTTCCACATCTTGCGCATATGTGTTCAACGCTTGCCAAGAGGTAATTATCGTAGGGTCAGGCTGTTCGACAATATTCCAATTTGGATTTGTGGCCTCAGCTATAAGTGCTGCCTCCCTAGCATCATCATCATCTTCCTCAGATTGATCCAAGTCATCTTCATGATCGACCCCAAGTGAATCGACATGAATATCATCTATCTCCTCCTCATGAGATGAATTGTAGTGGTCATCCATCCTGTACTACCAACCACATGAAGTCAGTTTTCATCATTTTCTTTACCACATTATAACTAATTTAGTGGTATATCAATATTTACATAATTAATTACTTACCACCACCACTTCTAAAATTTAGATATTTTACTCAATTTTTGCTAATCATCTATTTTCATTGAAGGTAATAACCAATTATACTTGCTAGATCATAGCATTACTAAACCAACACTACTACACTTTCTCTTGCACATCAATGCTACAAATATTGTTCAGATCAGGCTAACAACTAGAAAATTAGAAATTTTCTTTAACACCATGAGAACATAGTAATACTCATTAAACCAACATAGAAAACTTATAAAAATAAAAAAGTGATGATTTGTATGAACTAACCTTTAATAAACTTCTTCAAACTCTTGATATGCTTCTATAATAGTACTAATATGCTTACGGAAGGTGGAAAGAAACCATGGACGAGTGAAGTAGAATATGGTGGAGCTGAAGAAGAATATGAGAGAATACACCAGTAGTGTGAGTGTTGAAGATAGATATTTAACAAGAAACGCGAATTTAGTCCGCGTTTTACATTAGGGTTTCAGTCTAGGGTTCCAGGATCGGGAATCTTTGACGCTAATTGTAACATAAACCGCGACTTAAACCCGCGTTTCATCTGCAAGATTCCAACTGCAGACATAAACCGCGGTTTGAGAGCGCGGTTTATGCATTTTCATTTAAAAAAAAATAAAAAAAAAGGTAAAACTGCGGTTTGAAACCGCGGTTTACCCTTATCTTTTTTTTTTTTTTTAATTCTGCCAATGCCAGATCATAGATTCCAAGAAAACCGCGGGTTGAAACCGCGGTTTTCTGACGCAACTGACAATTTTGAACATTTTGACAAAATGTTTCAAAGCTTGAACACTTCTACAATTATTTTTGATTTTATGAATATTCTGAAAAAAAATTCAGTGTAAGAGGGTCATAGTCACAAAGTTTCCATATGTGAGGATGACTCTCTCTCTTTCTCTCTCTAACGAGCCCATAATTTATCTATCTCTCCTAACATAATAAATTAGCCTATAACTTCTCCCCCATCTCTCTCTAGCTCCCGCACTTTTCTCTCCCTTTTATCTCTTTCACATTTGACACCATTATTAATCCCTTTTATGATCTCTTCCACATTTGACACCATTATTAATGATGCACAGATGCACATCATTACTTTTACATTCTATAGAGGGTGTGAGTTACCAAATATTTATGCAAATATTGAAGGAGATTATGCAACAAATTTTTTTTTTACGGAATTTTCGTCAAATACCCCCTGAGGTTAAGGCTATTTCATGTGGTATACAAAAGTTTGACATATTTCGCCAGGTGTCCCTGATGTTTTTATTATTTTCTCCAAATACCCCTGAGGTTTTAATTTTTTTCGCCAGATACCCCTCTGACGAATTTGTTAACATTTTGGATGAAAATAAAAAGAAAAAAAAATATTATTTCAATATTATTTTTGTAAGGTATTATTTGCACAATATAATTTAATTATGTAACTAAATTATCTAATTTTATTTGCACAATATAATTTTTTAACCAATGGGATTAATTCAAAACTTTTATGTAATAAAGTTAATATTAAATATACAATATTATGAATTATGAATTATTACATGATATCATTTCATGCTATTTTTTAAACCATGAGATTAATTCAAAACTTTTTTTTTTAAAAAAATACACAGTTCCAAATATACGAATTCTTTTTTTTTTTCCCGAAGCAACCAATCTCTCTCTCTCTCTAGCTATGTGTGTGTATATATAATGAAAACTATTTTTTATATAATAATCTTAATTTTTGGATTTTCACCCAATCAACCTAATCTACATAAATTTTCAAATAATAAAAATTTTAAATATTTTTTAACCAATGAGATTTACCTATTCTAACTACTAAATGAGAAATATTTTTACTTAAATGCAATAATCATTTTAATTTTATAATTTCCTCCCAATCAACTAAATCTTGAAAAAAAAAGCAAACTAATGAAATTTGTACACGTTTTTTTAATTAATCTAGCTATATCAAACTATTAAATCACAAGCATATATTTTTATTAGGTGTTATATCCACATTTATTTTAGAATTTTAACTCAATCAACCTATTCTGCTTAAATCTTAAACTCATGTAATTTTTACACATTTTTCATAGATATTTTTATTATTTTTTACTTAATTATCAAACCTATTTTTTCTATTTGATGTTAACGTTTGATAATATTTTATTTAAATTTATCTTAGTAATTTTTATACTTATCAAGTTTTATTTTTATTGTCTAAAAAGAAAACTACGCACTATGGCGTGAGGATTGTACTAGTTTTCAACCAAAATGTTAACAAATTTGACCGAAGAGCATTTGGAGAAAAAAATGAAAACCTCAGGGGCATTTGGCGAAAAAAATGAAAACCTTAGGGGCATCTGGCGAAATATGTCAAACTTTTGTACACCACGCGAATTAGCCTTAACTTCAGGGTCGGGCATTTGTCGAAAATTCCTTTTTTTTTTATGTATATCAGCTACCATTCCCTCTTTAATCTTCATATGAAATTTAATAAACAATAAATTTAATATAATTAATTTATATAAAATATAATTTATTAACAAAACGTGGAAAAGCGCGTTGTTGAGCATAGTTTATTTATTTTAATTATGGCAAATTAGTTCCTACAAATGATTAATATAAATTTTAATTTATAAAAAAACTGGCCGTTAAAAGAACAAAGGTGTCGTGGTGTAGTTGGTTATCACGTCAGTCTAACACACTGAAGGTCTCCGGTTCGAACCCGGGCGACGCCATAATATATCTTTTTCATCCCTTTTCCGGGTATTTTTCTAATCATCGCCAGATTTTTTAATAGTCATACTACTATACTAGCAACATACAATTTTTTTTCTTCCCTCGCTTATAATGCATTATAAATTGCTACTGAGTTAAAAACAGGTATTTTTTTGGTCAGATTTAAACACAGGTATTAAAATGCATATTTTGTTAGAATTTACTCTGGAATTCAAACAAAACCCCAACATTATATATATGTGAAATTTACCGATGGGTTGTTAATGGGGAGTAAATAGGTATCGAGTTAAATCAATTTATAATGATTAATTTTTAGGACTTAAGGTTGCAATCCCCCTTCTATAACATCATACCAAACCTACCTCGTGACACCATTATACCCTTTGCATTTCTTACTGGTGTGACACTTGCATTTCTTTCTGGAGTACACAAATGTTCTATTTTGCACGAATCACTCAATCTTGGGCATAGACATAAAATAGAAATTGCAACCTATCAAGTGTCACAAACAATATTATTGGGCATCGTCGATAGGAGGTCAATGCCAGTAGCATACAAGAAGAACAGAGTTCCAATCACCGTGGGACAGTAAGTACCACCGAACCCCCACGAATAGAAACATGGTTAAGCCAAATGGAATTTGTTCTTACCAAGAATATGAAAATGGTTTACAAGAAACAAACTAGCAACAGATGTAGATATCCTGCAACACCCAGCACAGATTTTGCCAACCGAAGCATCAACGAAGTCTAAATACCTTTGATGTAAGCTCTTTCGTTCCCACTTGCAGGACACTAGGCAGTGGACCTTGCCACGAAAGAAAGGTTTTCAAGACCTTGGAATGAAAAAAATCTATGAAAATCATTAGTTCCAAAACAGAAATCAATCAACTCAACTAGCTAAACAGTCAGAAACTCACCTGAGAAATGACAGAAAAAATGCCACATTATGAACTTAACCATCACTTCTTTGGATAGAGCCTCTACTTGATCAAATCCGAATTAAGAACAGCAAAAACATATATTCAATATCAAATTCACTAATTACGATTTTTTTCACAGACTCTGCCGTTGAGGTAGGAGATGAAACAAACTATTACAACATATATTTGCACTTGGCTTAACCTTCTTTTGATGGGAACCAAGACGAGAAGCACGGTGCACCCATCGTCACATCAATCTCCTATCATTTAAGAGAGAAATTTACAAAGGAAAATCATAAGTTCACAGCTGCTGAGACAGAAACAGAGAATGCTCTCTCAACCCAAACTGTCAGGTAAGAGAATGCTACAGCTGCAACACAGAGAACAGACAGCATAATGACTGCCATTGATTGCAATGATAAATATGGGACGAGGAAGAACACCACTGCGATAGAACTGCTTTGCCATAATTTGAGTCCAGCGAAAGCTACCTCCTGTTGTCAGAAGGCCATAGCAAAGGTAAGGTGTCCTGACATTCTAAAGGCCAGCAAGAAGGTAAAATGAAGATACAAGTTCTCTTCTTTTCTCATTCCCAAATCCCTCAAGGACTGTAGGTGGTTTCCAATGTTCAACAATTGAAAGAAAATATGTTGCATCCTAAGGAATTTAGAGGATTCATTCATAGTTAGACAATACTAGCGAAGTTATACTGTCGCATGTAGTAAATAACACTGAATTTAGAAATAATGCACATGATGCACCAAACTGTAAAGGTTAAACAGTGAACTAGATCAAACTAGCAGTTATACATAAATATGAGACATGTTCACATGATTCGGAAGTGTTTTCTCCAAATAGTGAAAAAAATACCGTATTATTCTTGAAGAGCATGCCAATTACAGCATTAAGCTGAGTGGAGAGTACTCCATCCCCAATGCCCAATGCAGCTGCCATTATGAGAGGGTACAATACACCAAGAACTCCATCGGTGGTGCTGCATCACATTAAGGGAATTATAAATTCTGATATCACATGTAGGGCAGAAATTGAGAATGACAACCATAGAGCACCTAATAGATTTGTAAAATCCTTACCTGTACTTTAGGAGGATCCAGAGGAGTACAATGGCCTGGGCAGAACATCCACTAGTAACAATCAAACTAACTGATTTGAGATTAGAGGTGAGTCGACCTGCAACTAGGGAACACTAACCCAAATTTGAAGAGAATAATCAGGCAGTGGCAGCATCAGCCAGTTATAGTGTTTGTTTTGCATCTAAATTAGTCACACTGAGAGAAGATACTAATAATTATCACATATTATGAATTTATATAGCATCTCACTTTAGAATAGCTTCGGTCAAAATAAATGCTCAGGAGTCAGGACCAAGTGCTAACTGAGCACGGATTCTCTTAAAAAGAAAAGTGCATCAGAAATCATACGACAAAACATCATGCTATGGTGCTGAATTTGATTGTATTTCAACTCTTTGCTGAATAGTTTGAGATCTATTTAACAAGCTAACCGACGTTCTAAATAGACACATCTTCATTTCACCATACTCCTTTCAAAAGCCTAGATATGATAGCTACCTCAAGAGACAAGAGACAACTCATAGTCTCATACTGACCTGTCAAAGTGTCAATCTACTTTTCTCTGGCAGGAGGGTGATATGGTCAGAAACTCATCACAAAAACCTCCTTCCTAACTCTTATCTGGATAACGTTTGGATCCTCCCTTCTCTTGTTTTAAGAAAGAAAGATACTTGCCCTTTTTCTCACATCCATCTAACAATTTCTACATTGTTAACTAGTGGCATACCAAATTTGATTCAAATCTCTGGTAGCTTACATTCCACTGGCAATAACAGGTAAATAGGTAGATTTTGGATGATATTGACTAGAAGACATATTTATTCCAAGAATCATCTCTGCCCCAAAACATTGTTTCAGTGGGGTTTAAAAATCACAGCAGAACCATAATAGAATTTGGATGGAAGATAAACTTACTATTGCATCAAATGCCCCATAGACAACCATTGAGAAGGCAACACCAGACTCTCCAAGTGCAGGTTTTGCAATACTTTTGGTAAATTCGGCCCTAGAAGAATGAAGATTCCATAATAGAGACTACAAAAGAAATAACCTATGTGAAAATAAGAACAAAATAATGTAGAAGAGTACTCACCATACAAATGCCTGTTGTAAACCAGAGTATGCAAAAAGGGGTATAATTAGGAGCATCCGCCTGTCAGACAAGGGTTTTATGACCATCTTCGAAGCAGAAGCCACCGAAGAGAAGAAGCTGATGGCGGAAATATCCGGAGACTCTTCTCCCTTGATATGGCTTTTATGCAAAAAACACATGAGCACAGTACCTATGCTCATTATGAATAGGAACACAATGAATAATACCGTTGTCCCACTTGTACTTCCACCCTGCAATATTTGAAATGAAAATGAATTGATTGCATATATGTACAAACATCATCACAATTGGTTATTAAACAAAAACAGTAATTCAACACAGACCAAGCAGTACCATATTCAAGGGATTGAAACACCTTTTTCTTTTGTCAGGACGCAGGATTCACAAGTGAATATCCAATTACAGGACAAATAACCAGCAATAAATAGGCTTGTGCTTCTAGGAATACGAAAGCATTAACAACCAAAAGATGTGGTATCCCAATTCCCGCTTCACAGAAACATGGTCATATGAATATACGGTACATCGGTACATGGTATAATAAATACAGTAACAAGAGATTTTAGGATTAGAATGCAGTTCTTTCTGGTAGAGATGATCAGGGTCATCGTACAAAGCGAAGGTATAGAGGGAATCTCACAGCAATAGTTTTGAAAGATTAGCAAAACAATATGCACAGAGATTAGAGTTGGTTCACATTTCAGGTCTGGAAAGTATAGATTAATGGCACTCTAGGTTAGTATTTAGTTTAGTTTATTTTTTTCAATTTTTACAGCAATATGCAATGCCTTTATACGAGTCAGCAAGGACCACTTCTCATATCCAACAAGAGGGATCAACAATAAAAATGAAAGAAATTACATAACATAGTACTATCATTAATGTAAAGGTGATAGCCCCAATAACCTCAAACAAAGGTTGTAGTCAATGTTTTGGTTGAAGGGCCCAACATCCATGTTACACATTATAATGACCAATTAATTGTTGTATATATGTTTAATGATAAAATGTTCGAACAGAAAGGTTCTTTCCAAATAAAAGAGGACAAAGGCACTCCAATGCAAAAGCCTAAAAGCAAATAGACTGACAGAGAATCGACATACGAGGAAGAGTACATACTTCTTCCTCTTTTAAGAAAAGCAATGATACAATGTTCCCAACAACCTGCAACGACAAATGAAGTAGTTACAAAAGTAGGTAAACATCAACTAAGCATCAACATTCATGTGTCCATAGTCAAATTACTTTCCAAAGTGGAAATGTCAACTCACCTGGTGGGTGGCATATATACCATAGAACTCCCCATTGAAGTCACCAATGACAGAGCCTTCATGCATATTGAGATGTTTTGCGTGGGCCACCGCAGTGGATGTCAAGTATGTTCCCTGAAGGTCAGACAAATCAAGGCATAGCATATGGATCAAATGTGATTCAATAATCAAATACCCTAACAAAATGGCAGTGTGAAAGAACGTGTCACAAACATGCAAACCAAACCTGCGCAACCCATATTATTGAAGCTGTGAATCCCAGGTAAACAGATGTTGGAACCATGGTATACCTACATCCAGCCAGATGATATTTCAGATAATACTGCTCCTACCTTCTCTCCCCCAAAACACACACTCCATGCATGATATCTTTCAACATCATTAACCAGGCAAACACGGAAAAAAATACACCCAACACGTCTTTCTGATAATGAATCCCATGCTAAAATATAAAACATCATTTTCTACATGGCAATATGGAATATCAAACCAAAGACAGTCTCCTTACACTAGAAAAGGCATGATGGCCTAGCTGAGTAATCGAGTATCACATTTGCTACAGGTACAACCATCACTGTAGCTAGCTGCCACTAAATCTATCTACTAGCAACATGTAGAGATTTTGTCTCTTGTTGTATAATCCTTAAGTTTCTGTTTTGGGTTTACAGTTTTGGGTTGGGGTTTTTGGGCCTATTGTGTTGCAACCAGTCTTTGGGCCGTTTAAGCCCAAAGCTGTGAAGGCAACGTCTGGCCTTTTATCCCATTGCCTTATATTGTTACACTGATGATGATTCTAGGGTTACGGCTCTCTTCTGGGATTGATTCTAGGGTTTCAGCTCTTCCTCTTGCTCTGTCTCTTTGGCGACCATTTGTGGTTTCCTTGCCTCTGGGTGAGATGCCTTGACAGAGTCTCTTGATAGAGCTCCCAATCAATCCAAAGGGCCTGAGACACTGAGATTTCAAGACGATTTCATTGGAAATCGTTGGTGCAAAACATCATTGGATGTTTTGCTTATGCCCTCGTTGAATCTCTTCTGGTTGTCTCCTTTAAACACATAGACACTTAGTTTCTCTTTTGCCTTTCTCGTTCTTTCCTTGCGTTTCTTGAGCGTTCCAGTTGAGGCCTAAAGTTTTGTATTCGTTCTTGCATATATATATATATTGAAATACATTATTGATTCTGTCGTTTACTGTTGCTTTGTTTGAGTTCATCACAACATTTCCTTTCAGCATTGAAACTCACTTCATTTGCCAATTATCATAGTTAATTGGCTTAAACTGAAACAAGCAGCTTCTATGCATATCGCATATCATACTTATAAGGAAAGACATTTGGCTAGCTGCTGCTAACACAATTCAAAAGCCTGAATCTGCAAACATTTCATTCTGCAATCCGGAAAACGGGTTTTCTAATCATAAACAACTTAAGCAGTCAGATAATGAGTCAACAAATTTACCAGCTTGGCATCAAATTCGCCGCAGTGAACAGCCAGTAACCACTAGTCCCAAGAATTAGAGCCTTCTTGGGCCCCATAGCTCGAACAACTAAGGAAGATATTAAAGAAAAAATGGCGAATGATACATACAGAATCCCCAAAGAAGTCGTTCCCAGGTCTTTCCCCTGATTAAAGAGAAAAAGAGACGAAATCAAAAGGGGAAGAATAAAAGTCAATTCAGATAGATGAAGATGGAATCCCGAAATTAAAGGAACTCACGGTATTGATTGTACTCTGCAGGTTCTGAACGGCGCCGAATGCTAGAAAAACCAGCAAAAAAGAAGCGCTGAGTATGTGGATATCCCTCGCATGGTTCATCTGCGTCGTCTTCGAGGATTGAGCTGATTGAACCAGCGGCAACACTTCGTCGGGAGAGGAACGAGCTTCCATTTCTTTGTTTATTTTTCCTTTCTAGGATTGAATTCACGAAATTTCAAAGAAACATGATGAAATTGGTTGAATTGGAAACCCTAGAGAGAGAATTGGGGAGGTTGAAGAAGATCAAAAATGGCTTGACAGATAAGAGATTACTGGTCGATTTTAATAACGTATGATTTTGATTTGTTGTGAACATGTAATTTGGATTTTTCGCAATTGATCCCCTTGGATGCTTGCCACTGATGATGTACACTCATTTCTTTCGAATAGGAAAAATAGTTTGTGCCAGTCGATCCCGTAAAGTAAGGATAAAAATAAGAGATGCCCATGTTTTTTTTTTAAATAAAATAAATTTTATTTTACAATAGTAAGAGTGTGTTTTCCTGTAACCATTCCGGAATGGCTCACTGGAAAGGACTTGTGGGTATTACCCAAAAGTCCCCAGTTTGAATCCCGAATATTTGCACAAGATGTATAAAAATGCACATCACTTTTTAACAATTTTTGCTTCATTGGTGAAATGTACATTTTTTACACACTATTCAAATACAATTCATTTAAAACAAAAAAATAAAATTATAAAAAATCAACCAATGAAATTGTCTTACTTTTTGTAAAAGTTTTTGCACATAGAGGAGGTGGTGTGTTCAAATTTGCACATTACATGCTCAAATGTGTACATTTGCACACACTCAAAACAACCAATGGAGTTAAAAAGTGTCTAAAAAATACACATTTGCACATTTGCACACACTCAAAACAACCAATGGAGTTAAAAAGTGTCTAAAAAATACACATTTGCACATTTGTACACCACCATTGTGGATGGTCTAATGGTGGAGGGGTGGAAGTGGAGGGAAATTTCCCCCTTGAAAGGGGAAGGTGGAGGGGCTGGAGTTAAACATGTCAAAACGTAACCCGACCCAGAAAACCCGACCCGTACACCCGAAAAATTTTGGGTCAAGACCCGATTTTTTGACCCGAACCCGAACTACTCGGTAATTTTCTGGGTAAACCAGGTTCGGGTACGGGTCAACCCGATATTTTTTTAAAAAAAAATCTCCTCTTTTCTTTACTGTGTTCAGTCCTTTCACCTTCAATTGAACCCTAGCACCGAGAGGCGCCGTATCCTTCTGCTCATCGTCCTCCTTCTCGTCGTCCCTTCACTGTCATCCTGTTGCTCAACGTCCTGATGCTCATCGTCCTTCTACTCGTCGTCCTGCTGCTGTCCGTTGTTGTCCTCGATCTTTACCAGTCTTCATTGTTTTCCGTCGTTGCTTCTCATCGAGATGGTTCGATCTTTACCAGTCTTCATTTTTCAAATCTGGTACCTTCTATTCATCCTCCATTATCAATTTGTAATTTTCGGATCTTATGTACAATGTTAATTTCAATTTTTTTGCATCTGGCTCTTTCAGATCTGGATCGATTGAATTTTAGTCTATTTTTATTTGGCGAAAATAATTAAAATAACCCAACTTTTAAGGGGTGTTAAAAATATATCTTAACCTTTCAAATGTAAGATAAATATCCCGACCTTTATAAGTGATGGTAATATAATATCCTAATGATTTCTCTCCAATAAAATTCTTAATTTTTGTATTGTATTACTCATGTATTTTCAATTCAAATAAAACATATAAAATTAAATTAGATGAGTTTAAAAGTTTATTTAATAAACTTTTGTTGTTTTAGATTTAATACGAACCTAACTTTTTATATCTTTTTTTAAATCAATAATATCTATAACAAGCCAAATAAAAAAAATGTAAATAAAAATAACATATTTTCAATTAGTAAATGATTAGCTAGTGATTTAACTTATCAAAACCGAAGAATATTTTGTCAATTATAAACTATATGTTACTACGAAATTGAAATGAAAATTTAATTATTTAGATTATTAAATGGTGTTCATTTATATATAAGATGTAAATTATTATTATTAAAAAATATATAAAAGAATGTAAATTTTTTATTTTTTATTTTTTCTTAAATCCAAAATAAAAAAATTAAGATAAACTTAAAAACCAATCTAATTTAATCTAATAAACTTGAATGATATTTTACACAATCAAGATATTGAAAATTATATTTTAAATATTTACTTGTTTTATTATATTTATTTTGATTAAATTTAATTATAATCTATAAATAAGTATTAAATTGAATGATTTTTCTAGTTACAAAAGAGACTTTTATTTTTTAAAAATTATAATGACAATTTAGACTATACTTTGTATAATTCGAGCATTAAGATCCAAGGACACGCTTGTGAATATGATCATTATTTTTTGCCATATATGTGCCATGTAAGCATTCTTGTGGGGAGAAAATTTTGGGATATTATATTACCATTCCTTATAAAGGTCGGGATATTTATCTTACATTTGAAAGATGGGGATATATTTTTAACACCCCTTTAAAGGTTGAGTTATTTTAATTAGTTTCGCCTTTTTATTTTTTCAAATCTGATTTTTTGAATCAAGCCACTTTCATTTTTATCGATTTTTGCATTTGGTAATTTATAATTTTATTTTTGCATCTGACTACTTAAATTTTCGGATCTGATATAGCTGCTGAATTTTTTAGTTCTTGAATTTTGTGGCTACTTTCATTTAGAAGAATGTAAACTTATTTGTTTTTGCATCTGGCTACTTTCTATACTTTTAATTTTTGAATTTTATAATTTTTTTAGTTCCTATTGCTGCAAGAATGTAAACTGAATTTTGTTCTTATAATTTTTTTAGTTCCTAATGCTTTCTGGTGGGTGTCGTACTCTGTTGCTCAAAGGTTCATTAGGGATGGGCTCAATTGCTATTGCTGCAAGAAGAGAGATGAGGTCAATTAGAAGGGTTGTTGCCTAAGCCCAATTACAAGGTCGTGAAGGTTGCTATTACTGCAAGAAGAGAGATAAGGTCAATGAGAAGAATAAGCAGTATCATCAGGGGTTAGCAAGCTTGAACTTGGTATGGTCGATATAGTCATAGATTTGAGTGGCACGCTGGATACCAGGAGTTAGCAACTTGCTGTGTTGCAAGCATTAATGGAGTATAGTTTATTTGCTCTTTGTTTACAACTGAATGAGTAAAGTAAGAAAAGATTATTTGACCATTTACGAATGTAATTATTGGAATTTTGAATTAAGGGTCGATTTTAGCATTTTCGACTTGTCGCAATTATTGAATTTTTTTTAGCAAAATCGAAAAATTGACAAACCCGAAATTGACCCGAACGATCCGAAACTCGGGTCAAACCCGGGTCTGTCTCAAACCGGGTCTATCCGGAACCTGTTTTACCCGAAATGACCCGACCCAAACCCGACCTGAATGACCCGATTGACAGGTCTAGCTGGAGTAGATTTCCACTCCTTCCACCCATTCCACCCCTTAAAATGGAAGTGGAGGGGATGGTGTGGAAAACACACCCTAAGGCCATGTCCCATGGTAAGCCAAAAAATGGGTTTTGGCCTAATTTTGCTCCAACTCTAGGCCAAAACCCATTTTAGCCTGTTTGTTTTTTACCTATTTCTAAAAGAAAGGCCAAATGCTATTTATTTTGGAAGGCCAAATGCTGTTTATTTATTAATTTATTTGTTTTTAAGTGTTTAATACTTATGTAAATCTATAAATAATACAATTATAAACCTATATATTTTATAGTTATGATTTTTAATTAAAAATAAAAGTTGTTGTATTATAAAGATATTCAAGAGTTCTTCAATATGACTATAATATTTGATATATTTGAATTATCATTGCATAAATAATATTTTTAGAAAATGACATTAATATTTTTTTTTATTATGGATTCATCAAAATTATAATAAACAATAAATATTAAGTTGCTTAAAGTACTAAAGAAGAAAAAAAACAAGTACAATGAAACTACCAACTATTGAATCATGATCAAATATAATATTTTGGTACATCCGCATTACTCTCTTCATAACCATTTCTTGTTCTGAAGCCACCACTTTGATCATCTTCATGCCTATAATTTTCATTGCTCGTTCGAAAGTTACCATAGTCATAATTTTTAATAGTTTCATTTGAAGAGTGAGATGATGATGATATTTGAGAAGAATTCATGATTGATTCAAATCAAAAGGATAAAGATAGAATCATATGGCGAGAATGAGATGTGAAAGTTCTAAATTATATTAGTATTTATAAGAAATTTAGCCTGCCAAAATTAACCTATGGTGGGAACAGTTTTACCGTATAATAGGCCAAAAGAGAATATTCTATAGAATATTTTTTTTGATAGGCTATTTCCCCTAGCCATTATGGCTTATGGGGGAAGATGCTCTATTAGGAGAAATGTCTTTTAAAATGAACCCAAATCATCTAAATAGATGATTTTACAAAAGGGCTTAGTAAATTTTAAAACTGGCTCGTTGGTGTTTTTGAGTTCAATTCTTGGGTCTGAGAATGCCAATGGGTTACTAAAAATTTTTCATATTAAAATCTTAATTTATATATATAAATTTTTCTCGGTTTCATATACTCCCTCTGTTAATTAAAACTTGTCGTTTACTATTCATGTATGCTTTTTTATAATGATAAAAACTATATATAATATTAACTTTTTTTAAAATTTGTTTTTATAAATGGCTACTTAATAGTAAGAAGTATGAATTTATTTTAAAAAATTATTTAAAAAGTTATTGTTTTATATAGTTTTTAACACCTAAAAAAGCGTGCGTGAATAGTAAAACGTCAAGTTTTAATTAACGGAGGGAGTATATAGATTATATGTATAAAAGCACGAAAGGGCTTGACTAAATCCCGCAAGGGCTTAAACTAAATCCTGAAAGGGCTTGACTAAATCCCGCAAGGGCTTAAACTAAATCCCGAAAGGGCTTGACTAAATCCCGAAAGGGCTTAAACTAAATCCCGAAAGAGTTTGACTAAATCTCGTAAAGGCTGGACTAAATTCCGGTTGGCTAAATCTTTTGGCGTGTTTGCACGAGCAGTGTGGCTCTACTTTTGGCGTTTCTAGGAGGTCTTCTGCTTGGTTGGGGGCGTGAAGTCTGGAGTCGGGACTGGCTGGGGTCGAGGTGGTGCATTCAAAGCGACTCCGTATCCGGGAAGGAGCTTCCTTAGAGTTTTGTTTGCACTTCCCACATGAGATAGATTCTTGTTGTACCGTTGGGCCGCGGTGCTACTGTTCAATGGTGCTTGGCTTCGTTCTTCGCCGTCGTTCGCAACTGTTGGGAGGAGCTCTTCTTAGATCATTGTTGTTGTAGAGTTATTTTTGCTTGTTTCATTGTGCCATTTTCTGGTCTTATTGTATGTTTAGGCGGTTTCCACCTGCCGATTCATCGACCTCTCGAGTATCAGGCTTGTCTGATCTCGAATTCTTACTTTATCAAGAAAAGAGATAATTTTACTTAGTTCGAATTTTAGGAATGAAGATAAGAATAAAATTATAATCATGGCTAACAATAAAATCTGCAGCTGAGTCTGCAGATTTTCTTCTATGAGCATTAGGATTTCCCATGGAGTGGTTCCCTTATCGTTTATTGCATTGACCACTATCAAATTGTCGCCTTCGATGATGAGTCTCTCGATGCCTAAGGATATGGTTCGCTTGATTCCTTCCTTGAAAACTAATGCTTCGATTTGCAAGAGAGAGCTAGGTGACGCTTCCTGACGGAAAAGATCAACCATCTGTCCCATCTCGGGATTTGTGTAAACCTTTTAGAAGTTTTTTTTGTCAAAATTCAAACCCATTCGAAAGATTTATTCGAACCCTTTTGGGATTTTGGTCTAACCTTTTCGGGATTTCGTGCAAACCCTTTTGAGAATTTGTTTAAAAACCTTTCGGTTTTTTCAAATTTCTCCAAAGAAAATTTGTCTATACATACTCCCTCCTATAAAAAATGTTTGATTTTTTACTTTTCCGCACATATTTTAGTGTGCTAAAAAATTGTATAAAATATTATTTTTTTATTAAATTTTTTTATAGTTTAATATTTATTAGTAAGAAGTATTAGATTGTAAATTTTTTTTCAAAAAATTAATATTTTATATAGTTTTTAGCTCATTGAAATACGTGCCAAAAAGTAAAAAATCTTACATTTTAGATCGGAGGGAGTATAAAGATTTTTTTAATGTTGGGGTCCTTGGTGTGCAAGCCCCTCCCTTGCACGCCAAGGCAAAAACCAAGGCAACTGATCAAAAGAAACGACGGTGATGCTGCCGACAAGATCGGAGAGCATCTCGACCGACTAGGAGCCAAACGCCAGATGCACAGAGCTAGGAAGGAGGCCAAATGTCCTAGCCCAACCAAACCCAGAGGAAGAATACCCATGCAGGCACATAGGAAGCAAAGGAACCCCGGACCCCTGCCAGAATATTTGCGGCTAGAAACAGGTAGAAGAAGGATCGATAGAAGAGGATTGTGGTGCAAGGGAATAGTAAGAACGAAAATCGATTTTGCCCTAACAGTCATAGCATGGCCAGTAGATCTACATATCTCACCAAATCGAGAATAAGTTATGGGAAACAGGAGAAACTAATGACCACAATTGGCCAAGGATATGCCAAAAAGATCAAAACTGATCGAAATGACAGAGATTTGGGGAAGGAAAGGTTGAAGAAGAGGGTCTTCACCGGTAAAATTGGGGTCGCATTGATAATGCATATTTTAGATAGACATTTTAGGTAGTTTTAGGATTATTTAGGTGTATATATTGCATGATTAGTTAGTAAATTGCATACTTTTTCGTTGGACATTCGACTTTTAAATCTACGCGCTTGTGCATATTTCGCAGATTCATGATCCGAGCTTGGATGCGGGGCGAGGATGGCAGACGGGAGCCATGAAGAAGCAGAAGAAGAGTAAAGGAAGAAGGCTAGGACGAGGTTGAGAAGCAGCTCAAGGGAAAATAGGAAGCGAAGATGGAGTACAGAGAGCACGATGCTCGCCGTGAGGAGGACGGCACCCGCCATGGGACAGCACCCACTATGCAAAGGGCGGCGCCCGCCGTGGCTACTTGACGCAGAATCTTACCAAATCTGCGATATTTCTATCCTTTTGTGAAACATCTATCCATTTGTTATCTTTGACTCTAGGGTTTTACTGGTTGTTTTGGCTACTTATAGACTTGGTTTTCATTAGTTTTATTATCAAAGTTTTTAGAGAATTGAAGATTTAGAGTTTTTAGTACGGTACGACTTATGAGTCAGTAAAATTCTTAGTTTCGCCTACAATTCAAAGACATGGTTGGTTGAATCGTGAGACTTGATTTCTAGTTATTCCTATTGACTATTGTTGTTGCAGGAGGGAGGTCGAGTATATTAAATACAAATATAAAGATGTAAATAAATGTAAACCAACTCCTAGCCTAAGCAATTAATTACAAGACTTCCTCCCGTTGTAGTGGAAGGGTAGTCAGGATCGATCCACGAGGAGGCGTGTCAGCGGGATCCTAGTAGCTTTAGAAATCTCACTTCTGCGTCGACCAGAAGCCTCGATTTCGACCTTAGTGCTCGATGTCGACCTCGGCTGTCGATGTTCTCTGCAACAAAAGACCTGCAAAGACAAAAACAAGTGGTCGATATCGACTGTAAAGGGTCGATATCGATGTCAGTCACGAAATCGACTGGCTCAGAAGACTGTCAGTCGACAAAGTAGGGTCGATATCGATATCAGGTGTCGATATCGATGTCAAGCAAACTTCGCAGAATGATCGTCGTTGACTCAGAAAACTGTCGACGAACTCAGTGGTCGATATCGACGTCTGGGGTCGATATCGATGTCTTCCTGCAGTGGGTTAGTTGTTCGTCGGCAAAGAAAGGCCGAAGAATTGAGAATGGAGAGAGAAGCAATGAACAGAAATAAAACAGAGGGTTTTGGGTATATAAAATATGTAAAAGGCAACTCCTAGGATTAGGGTTTACCACAACGTTAACCAATGCATGCGATAAGATAAATAAGACGGACAATTGCGCTATTTCTCCCGAGGGACAAGCTTTCGCCGTACACCAACTCTTAGGATTACTCTTGCAAATAAACCTAATTGTCTCTACCAATTTTATGTTTATAACTCAAGTTGTTAGCATGAATCCCTTTTCTTTTGATTAGGACTAAACATAGAATCGTAGGAGAAGAGATAGACACAACGATATCGACATCAAATACTTACCTCAAGCGCGCATGGCTAACGTCGGGCTCACCCCGACCCTAAGAGCTTTGGGGAACTACTCGCTTCTCATCATGGAACTCATTGTTGATTGAAAAGAAGAAACTTGCATTAAAATAAACTCCGAAGCTTTACAACTCAACGTCAACTTTCGCAAACGCCAAACCCTAAAAATTCTCTCTAATTCTATTGTATGTAATTGAACTCTTCAAAATTGGATGATTGAATGCCAGCCCCCTAGGGCTTTATTTATAGGCTACTAATCCTTGCTATCCGAGGATTGTAACTTCTATCTAAACTATGAACTCTATCCGAACAATTAGGATAGGTCTTATATTTTGATAAAACTTAAATAATTTAGAGGTAAAAAATAAATAAATCTTCAGCTGTCATCTATCTTGAAAGTGTAAGATAATTCCGTGCCTCCTTGAAGATATAGTTCCAATCCGCATCTCGAAACCGAGTCTATCTTCTGTCGAGATAAGGGGTCGATATCGACACCAGGGGGTCGATATCGAGGTCTCTGTTCCTGCTCGACTTATTCAGCTCTGGTCGATGTCTATGTTGAGGTCGATATGGGGATCGATATCGACACCAGAGGTCGATATCTGGGTCTAAGGTCGATATCTACCTCTGCTCAGCTTCACTTGGCTTCTCCGTTTTGACTCCGATTTCGCTCGAATTCCTGCATGGTTAGCTCAAAACTTGTGCAGACCCTATTTCTTGCATTTTAGCCCATTCTTACACAAGTTTATATTCTTTTGAACCTTTTCTTCGGAGATCAAATGAAATATGAAGTCAAACGATGCAATAAAAGGAGATATAAATATGTACATCAAAACACCCCATACTTAGACTTGCTTCTCCTCAAGCAATAACCAATACCTACAACACACCCTTCAAGTCTTCGCCCTTGTCAAAAGCAACATCATAAGCGGTAGCAAAGCAAAGCAAGTGAATTTAACGTCATAGCACATATTTTGGCGATCCATAGGCATAAGCAATTTTGATCCAACCTCACAGGGATAATGTGTTTGCTCTCAACTCTCATGTGTTTAGGCTATGAAGATCAACTCTCAACTCAATTCCATATACAATCTCATAAACATTGCAATTTATAAAAATCCACTTCGCAACCAATTATGAAAATGCAATAAGAATTATCAGGAGGACTTTCGCTCAATGGAAGACTTCAAAGAAGACTCCATTCGGCGGGGTTGTAATGGGGCTGGGTATGAAATAAGGGTATGGAATTATTTGGCTATGTGGTGCTTTTATAATTCGGGAATCAAGACTCCTAAATCTCAACACTTGCAATATCCAAACCATAACTCTTCAATGTTGCACTTTCCAAGCTCAATCTCCTATAATGCTCTTTCCCAACTCATCTTTATATAATATGCTCTAAAGATGCACTAAAAGATGTACACCATACTATCAACCCTTCTTCCAAACTCTAATATACCTCTAAAAAATATAGCACTTGTATGAATAAAAGACTTAAGGATTTTGGCTCATGCACTATATATATATATAGGGTGTGGTTCGGATGTGCACACCCCTTAGGGTGTGCACTGTGCACAAATATTATTCGGTGAAATGTGAAATATTATTCGGTGAAATGTGAAATATTATTCGGTGAAATTTGAAGCATTATTCGGTGAAATGTGAAACATTCTACCGAATACTATTATGTTTTTTTTCCTGTCAGTTCAGATGAAAACGTCTCAATTCCACTGAATAATTTGGAACATTCTACCGAATAATGTTTAGTTTTTTATTCATCCATTTCAAATAAAAGAAACCTCAATTCCCTAAACATTACTTACAATTTATACGAAATGTTTCAAATTTCACCAAATAATATTTCACATTACCCTAAACAATACTCACATTTCACCGAATAATGCTCAAATTTCACCGAATAATATTTCACATTTCACCGAATAATATTTGTGCACAGTGCACACCCTAAGGCTTGTGCACAAATGATCCATACACTATATATATATATAGGGATGCGCTCCGGTGAAAACCAAAATTGCGGTAGAAAGGACCGGCTTTTTAGCCCGGTTCACTTGCTTTATAGCCCGGCTATGAATAGAACCGATCTATAAAGTCATAAATTTTAGCCCGGTTTTGAATAAAACCGAGCTATAAAGTCACTATGTAATTTTAAAACATTAGCTTTTTAGCACGATTTTTCGGTTTGATCGAACTATAAAGTCATGTGTTATTTTAAAACTGGAGTTTTTAGCACGGTTTTTAGGTTGAACCGAGTTGTAAAGTCACCGTGTGATTGAGGTTTTTAGCACGGGTTTCAAAAAAAACAAGATATAAAGTAGTCCTCACGGGTTTTTACCACAATTTAAGGTTTTCACCGGAGTCAATCCCTATATATATATATATCTCTATTTTTCGGATTTTTTTTGACGAAAATAATAAGTAAATACTAAAAAGAATATGTGCATTTATATGGTGAGCCAAAATTCCTTTTACAGAATATGACAAGATGAAAATATATACTAACCCATAATTTCCTTGCTCAAAACTGGACATTATGCTCTTTTCTTTCCACAAGATATTAGTCCAGCCAATCTAAGTCTCAATTCCCAAATGAGGGTCAGACTTAATTCGGCTAGGGATAATTTTGTGGAGTTTGTAATTTCAGGCTCAGGCTAATATTCTGGCTTCAAGCAGGGATAGTGCAGGGTAGGTAAAGAGAGGATAAAAATGGCTTAAAAGATGCCTCCATCATTTAATTCTCGTAAACATAAACATATATATGCATTGGTTTTGAATAACTATCACAACATTTAGAGATGCATAGGAAGAGTAAATTCACTCAAGAAAGCGGAGGGATTTTTGATGTTCTCCCTATAGGCCAAAATTCTAACAAGGACAATTTTTGTTGGATTTGCTTTTTAGCCTAGGATCATATGTGCTCAATTTCATCACAAGTTCACAATCTACATAAAAATTTTAAGGACTTAGGCTAAACCATCAAATATGCCATAGGATTTACATGATCAAGTCAGCTATTGAGTTTTCATCATAGGACATCTAAGTAGGGTTTAAAAACAAACTTAAAAATAAACATGCATTTTTTTTTGTATTTTTGACATTTTTGTATTTTTTTTTGGATTTTGACATTTTTATAAAAGTAAAACTAAGAACAAAAATTTAAACATGAATGCAATGCGAAGAAGAAAACCAAGTTATGACCATAAGACATGTTTTTCCCCCACCCCATACTTAAAATATACAGTGTCCTCACTGTATTAAAAAGAGAACAAGGGTAGAGAGAAACTCACAGCGCAACCTGCGGATTCAGGTCGATTTCAGATTTGGTCGATGCCAGAAATCGATATCTAGGTCAGAGGTCGATGTCGACTGCATCTGTCGAAGTCGAGGAAGAAAGTGAAGACAAGGGTTGCCAGGTTGGGGTCGATATCGAGTATTAGGGTCGATATCGACCTCTCCTTTTCGCTCCTGAGTCCTCGATGTCGACTCCAGGAGATGGCTTGACCCTGGGGGGTCGATTTCAACTGGCCTGGTCGATTTCGACGGCCTCTGTAGAAGCTTCTTTTCTTCTTCGTCGTTCCTTTTGCTTAGAAACCTGAAATATTTGTTAGAAATATAGATAAAGCCACGAATTATCTCAGTTTTCAAAAATCCAAAAAGCCAAAAGTCAAGTCCTAAAAACCATCTAAAAATTTTAAATGTTTTATGTACAAGCTCTAGAGTTTTGAGTCGCTAGGCCGACTTCTCCGTCAATGCTTCATGACCCTTCTATGTAGGGACCCTTCGAGCGTGAGCCTTCTCCTGGATCATCTAGGTCCTTTTGGTAGTATCTAAGTTCGGTGACCAAGGCTTCTTTGATGTTAGGTTCTTCTTTGGGTGCTTTCCTTCTCTTTCTTGACCTAACTTTAGCAATATAGGCAACCCATGGAGCTTTGACCCTCTCTTTAGTAGAATTATCAATAATCGGCTTAATTGATTTATCAATAATGGACGGAGGAGGGTTAGGAGTCATACCTGGGCTTACCTGTTTGGGTCCGAAACAGAAATCTTCGGGCTGAGGGATGTTCGATTTCGACCAAGGAGGGTCGATTTCGAGTGAGTTGGTCGATGTCAACATGTGGGGGTCGATATCGACCTCGTTGACCCCATACTTAAGCTCTTGGCAATGATCTGGCATACTCGATTTCGACCAAGGGGGGTCGATTTGGATGTTTTTAGTCGATATCGACTGGTTCCAGTCGATGTCGACCCTGCTTGCTGTTTCCGTCCTTGCCAACAAAAATTTTCTAAGCTTTTCCTTAGCCGGCGAGAGGACTACTTGCTCCGGGTGCTTTGTTTCGCTCATGGTCGGGTTGAAAGAGAATTATATTACTTTGTTCCCTATAGTAAAGGTTAGTAACCCTCGACGTACATTGATATTGGCATCTGCAGTAGCTAAGAAAGGCCTACCAATGATAATAGGCAGTACAGGATCTTCAGGCATTTCCAATACAATGAAATCAGTAGGCACAAAGAATTTACCTACCTTTACAGGAACGTCATCAACTATACCTGTGGGCTTGACGAATGAGTTGTCAGCCATATAAAGTTTCATGTCCACAGGTTCAAGGGCGCCAATGTTCACCTTTTGCCAAATAGAGAGAGGCATGAGACTTACACTTGCCCCTAGGTCACATAGGGCTTTGTAGCGATGTTGGCCAAGTCCCAAGGTGATTGCAAACTTCCCTGGATCACTCTTCTTCTCAGGGAAGTCCATCTTTGAGCACTCCTCTGCGATCTCTGTCATGGATCTCTTCTTGCTCAGGATGTCTTTCAGGAATCGCACATTGGCAGGCATCTCGCTTAGGGCTTCTGTAAGAGGGATAGTAATGTTAAGTCCTTGAAGTATTTTTACAAAGCGCCTAAACTTACCTTTGGTGGTATCCTCCAATGCTTTGGAAGGGAATGGCAACGTCTTCTTTGGTGGAGGGGCCAAAACGGTGGTCGGAGGGGCCTGCTGGACATCAATGTCGATTGGGATATGGTCGATATCGACTGGAATGATCGATTTCGACCTCTGTTGTGACTTCTCAGGCTCTGCAGTGTCATCGACATCGACCAGGGGGTCGACATGGTGGTCGATATCGACCTCTGGGTCGACATCGACTGGTCTGTCGATGTCGACTGGGTCTGTTGCTTTCTCCTCTGTTTTCGTTCGTGGCTTATGTACTTTGGTGCCACTCCTTAATTGCATGGCTGCAACATGGCCCGTCCCGGATTGTCCCTTAGGATTGGTGGTGGGTTGTCCAGGGAGTGTTATGGACGGTCTAGGGATTTGTGCCGCCAATTGACCCAGTTGGGTCTCTACGTTCTTTTTCCAAATATCCATCTCCCCAATCCTTGTGGTAATGTGATTGAGTTGAGAATGGATGGCATTGTTGGATTGATCATTCTTAGCCTGATTCTGCCTGATTTCATCCAGTACTAGTTGAAGATCATCCTTCTTTTGGTCTCTCTCCGGGTGCCCAGGAGCTCTATAAGGCGGAGGGTCCCTAGGGTTAACCGGGTTCCTTTGTGGTTGATGGAACCTTTGGTCTCCCCAATATTGGTGATTGGGACCCCTCATGTAGCGCGCCTCTTGGTGAGTCTCCGCTAGGTGTACTTGTTCAGCATGGGGGCACTCGATGGTGGTGTGCCGCTGCGATCCGCATTCAATGCAATCTTGGTTCGCTGAAAGGAACCTTACTTGCTTTTGGAGCTTTCGAAGTTGATCCCTATGAAATTGCTCCTTTACATCTGGATCGATTACATTGGAGGGTTCATATAAGGGCATAGATGGGGCAGGCCTCGACGATGATGGTGTGTCAGAAGCCTCAGGAGTCCCATATGTGTTGTTAAATTCTACCAACCTCTCTATGGTCTCCCAAGCCTCTTGTGGAGCGAGTTCAAGGTAGCCATAGGATAGGAGGTGTAGGTGTTGATCCTCTCCTTAGTTGCAGCGTTAAGAGCATTGTATATGATCTCCTGAATTACATATGGTGGTTGGCTATGCGTCGGGCATGATCGTAGTAGGTTCTTAAACCTTTCCCAAACAGTCGCCAGAGCCTCACCAGGCTTTTGTTTGAAAGCCATGATTTTCTGTCGGATCAACGCCGTCTTAGAAGGAGGAAAGAACTTGTTGAGGAACGCGTCCTTGACTTCATTCCAGGTGCGGAGCGATCTTGGGGCTAAGCTCTCCAACCACTGCAATGCTTTTCCTGTAAGAGACCAGCGAAAGGCTTTTAGTTGGACATACTCAAGACTTTGTCCATCAGCAATTGTATCACAAAGGTCTAAGAAGGTTGAAATATGTGCCATAGGGCATTCGTTAGGTTTTCCTTCATATTGATGCCTTCTAATCTCAGTTAGAAAGTTAGGTTTTATTTCAAAATTAGATGCAGGGATAAGAATTGCCGATTCAGGCACTGTGAGAGCGGGGTGCATATATTGCTTGGAATTCCTAGGGAGGGCATTGATTTGGGCTTCTATTTGCCTCCGGCCTTCCTCCTCCCTATCCGCACGCTCCTTAAGTGCCGCCTCTCTAGTCGTTAGGTCCTCAACCTGCTTCCTTAGTTGCTCAATAAGTTCAGCCTGGTTCGTGTTGGCCGCCATGATTCTTTGAGCTTGGGCCCTTAGATGGAAATAACGCTCAGGGTCGTCTACTCCTTCAAATTCAGGTGGGCGATCAGCGCGTCGCATACACCTACAAAACCAAACTAGGTAGAGACGTGAGATAGACTACTAGGGCGCGATTGATTGCCTCCCCGGCAACGGCGCCAATTTGTTGTTGCAGGAGGGAGGTCGAGTATATTAAATACAAATATAAAGATGTAAATAAATGTAAACCAACTCCTAGCCTAAGCAAATAATTACAAGACTTCCTCCCGTTGTAGTGGAAGGGTAGTCAGGATCGATCCACGAGGAGGCGTGTCAGCGGGATCCTAGTAGCTTTGGAAATCTCACGTCTGCGTCGACCAGAAGCCTCGATTTCGACCTTAGTGCTCGATGTCGACCTCGGCTGTCGATGTTCTCTGCAACAGAAGACCTGCAGAGACAAAAACAAGTGGTCAATATCGACTGGAAAGGGTCGATATTGATGTCAGTCACGAAATCGACTGGCTCAGAAGACTGCCAGTCGACACAGTAGGATCGATATCGATGTCAGGTGTCGATATCGATGTCAAGCAAACTTCGCAGAATGATCGTCGTCGACTCAGAAAACTGTCGACGAACTCAGTGGTCGATATCGACGTCTGGGGTCGATATCGATGTCTTCCTGCAGTGGGTTAGTTGTTCGTCGGCAAAGAAAGGCCGAAGAATTGAGAATGGAGAGAGAAGCAATGAACAGAAATAAAACAGAGGGTTTTGGGTATATAAAATATGTAAAAGGCAACTCCTAGGATTAGGGTTTACCACAACGTTAACCAATGCATGCGATAAGATAAATAAGACGGACAATTGCGCTATTTCTCCCGAGGGACAAGCTTTCGCCGTACACCAACTCTTAGGATTACTCTTGCAAATAAACCTAATTGTCTCTACCAATTTTATGTTTATAACTCAAGTTGTTAGCATGAATCCCTTTTATTTCGATTAGGACTAAACATAGAATCGTAGGAGAAGAGATAGACACAACGATATCGACATCAAATACTTACCTCAAGCACGCATGGCTAACGTCGGGCTCACCCCGACCCTAAGAGCTTTGGGGAACTACTCGCTTCTCATCATGGAACTCATTGTTGATTGAAAAGAAGAAACTTGCATTAAAATAAACTTCGAAGCTTTACAACTCAACGTTGACAGGAGGAAACTGTCGTTGTTCCTGTCAAAGTATAACTCAAACCTACAAACTAGTATAGTAAGCAAGTAAGAGGTCGATCCCACAAAGAATCAAGTATACCTAAGCAATGTATATTTACTAATTAATAGAAAAGAGGGGTTTTGGTGATTGAATATAAGAAAAGAAACTATAGACAAGTTAGTAGTGATAACAATGAGAAAATAGTTTCATCTACAAATATCCACTTTAGTTTGGTTGATTGATCATCGATTCTTCTTCGAGTTCTCTTTTCATCCTATTATTGTTCCTGTCCTGATCTTGTGTAAATTACTAGTCCTACGAGTCCTAGTAACCCTTACTAATTAGATAACCCTAACACGGTCAAGATTTAACCTAATAGTAGCATTAAGATTAAGGATTAACCAGGAGACATGCAACACCAAGCTACGAGTCAGCATTTAACATATAATTGATTCTCTACACACCAATTTAGTCCTACGAGTCCTAAAAAGGCATGATTGCTACTATCGATTAAGGTTCGCTACGAGGAATCTACAAAATCCTAGCAATAATCTCAACTAGTTGTACGGACTAGAAGAAATTAACAATATTCGCAAAAGAATCAATACGAATCAATAGGAATAGAACAAGAATAGAAATCTCACAACTTTATCAAACCAAAGCTTCAATCCATAGATGAAACGGAAGAGTTTAGCACTCCATGGCCATGGAGGCTCCCCTCTAGGGTTCTCTCAATTGATAATCTCCAAGTGTATAAACTAAGGAATTAGATTCTTCAAATAAAACCCTAAAACGTCATTATAAAGCCTCCAAAGAGTCGGCCAAATAATAATTCTAAAAACCTAATTAAGTGGATAAAAAGTCCATTCAGTAGATTCGGCGTTTCTGCAGAGGCCGCGGGGCAGCCAACCCTGGCCGCGGGGCGGCCAGGCGATTGCGAAATCCTTCGTCAGAGCTTCGGGTCGCGGGGCGGCTAGCTTGGCCGCGGGGCGGCTTTTACTGTTCACAGCGATTTTTCCATTTCGAATTTGGTCTCGATGTCAACACGAAAGTTGTAGATCTCGGAAAGAGCTTTCCAACGCATGCTTATAATAGTCAATCGGACCACCGAGGCCTCCAAAAAGTGCATTACAAGTTCAGCATGTCTGGCGACAACTTCTACTGACTTGTTCTTCACTTAGGCTCTTGAAATTCGACTCCGCTCCCGTGCTCTTCACTTTTCCTCCTCCTCTTGAATCTTCCTTCATCCATGAGCTTTCTCATTCCTCGTCGGATTCATATGTACCTGAAATAATTCATAAAAGCGTGTAGATTCCGACTCTACCAACAAAACGAGTATAAATGCAAATCTAGTCTAAACTATGCATTATAAACATCTAGATCATGCTAAATGCAACCTAATATGCCTACCTAAATGCGTGCTATCAAATTCCCCCACACTTGAGCTTTTGCTTGTCCTCAAGCAATCAAAATCAAAATCAAATCAACACCCCACAGACAAGCAATCCATGTAATCACTTTGGTAAAACACTTAAGCTCAAAACGAGGGAAACAAAGATTGACAAATAACGTCATAATATGTATAGGTGCAATCTAAGGAATAAAGCAAGTACATCTATCCAACCTCACCAAGAAAATGTGTTTTCACTCTCGCTCATGTGTTTAGGCTAATCATTCACGCTCAAACTCAATTCTTGAAAACTTAGCTACAACAAAATTGCGTCAGTGGTCTAAATCTCCACCGCTAGTGACTTCACATGCAACCAAAATCATGAGGTCTTTTGAATAGGTTGTAATGGGGCCATGGTAGGAACATAGGGTATGGAAAATATTTAGGCTATGTGGTGCTAAAAATCCGGGAAAAAGGGTTAGTAAACAACCAGAAAAACATCAACACCAAACACTTCAAATACCATTCCAATAACATGTACTCCTTCACAATACAAATTCGCACACAATTTTCAAATATCCACACAAACTCATTCATTTTTTTTTCTTTTTATTATGATTTTTTTTTCTTCTTTTTTTTCTTCTTTTTATTTCTTGACTTTTACCCCTAAGTGAATTTTATCCTCCTTAGGTCCCAAGTAATAAGCACATAAAAACCATCTCTATGAAGTACAAATGAATCACCCAACATAATTTCTCCACTCAAAGCAACTCCATCAACATATCAAGATATATATTCACCAACTCTTCTCCTAATTCCCGGATGGGTCAGGCTAATAATTGGCTACACTACTAGAATTCTGTTCATAGACATTGGGTATAAACCGATGTTAATAAAAAAAAAATTCAACGTGTTAGTGGGTGGCGTTAAAGATCCAACTTTACCACATCGGTTTATAACCGATGTCTTTAATAATTTATAACATCATTTTTCTTTTTAATAATGATTTAAATACATGGATATAATTACTTTTTGATTGATTCATCTAATGTTAAACCATTATTATTTTTCATTTCTAGCCATTTGAGGGTATGTAGGGTAATACAAAATTTCAAATTAGCATCGCTATTTTTTATAAACCTGATGTCTTACATTGCTACACACATCGATTATGTATTATTCAATTTGTGAATACTCTTTTTTCATTTGTAATTTGTGATATTATTGTATATAAATATAATATACCATATTAAATATTTTTAAAGTCAATGTTATATATCTATTTTCAAATCAGTTTTTTCTTTGAAAATGATGTTTTGATTATTTACAACATCATTTTATATATTTTTAACGATGTAATTGCTACATATACACATCTGTTTTTTTTTTTAAAATAATTTTCATATATGCTGGGTTTAGAAATCGATCTGCATCGTAATGGTCGACATATTTTCAAATGTAGACATCGCTTTTCGCTCTCAAGTTCGACGTGTTTAATCAAATACACCTAATAATATATATTATGACATTGTTTCGGCAAACAGAAAATTAAACAATGTAAAAGACCATAACCAATATACATTAAATAATGACAATAGAGTCGAATATAAGATGATAACAAGGCTAAATAAAAAAACAAAATACATCAATAGTCTGATTGTAAGCTTTACATAATACACTTAATAGGAGACAGAAAAAGTGACTTGCGAAAAATGTCTTATATTGTAGATCTTGGTTGAAGCACACAAACACCTCATGAGTGGTTGAATTAATTAAGCAGCCCACTTTCAAGAGGCCGGCTAGGAGGATTACCTTGTTTCCATTCTTATTCTAGTGGTTGAAGCACACAAACACCTCTCCATTAGTAGTTTCCCCCAGACACTATTTCGGCTCTTATGGATGACCAACCATGGCATTTAAGGTTTACCCTGACATTGTCACATTTAAAAGAATATATTGAATTCAAAATTAATAACGTGATGGGTTTAAAGCAGTGGTAAGCTAAGTAAATAAAATGAAAACCATTGATTACGAGAAAAATACTTCAAGCAGTTTTAACTAGTATGATTAAGTCAATACTCCACGAAAAATGCACAAATCGTTACATGGCAAGGTAACAAACTCCAACATTTGGACAAGTAACAAGGCTAGGTAAACTTCTTTGATAAGTAGGCCAGGTTAAGCAAGTGTCTCAAGTCCTGCACACGCAACTAGAGGGAAACTGTAGCTTTTGTGTATGCATTATCAGTCATATTAAAAGTGCTATTATCAGCCTTTATGAATTTCATGTTATCAGCATCACTATTAAATCTCCTACAACAAGCCGACAAATCAATAATACCTGAGAGAAGTTGACGATGACAGGTAGAATATGTGCAACACAGTCCACAAGCTCTAGTAATTTTCCAAGGGCAGCACAACCCTCAAAAGCTAATAAGTGCACAGAATCCTGATCTATAATGAAGATAAAATGTGCTTAGAAACCTAAATTGAAAAATAAAGCAACAAAAATATAAATCCTAACAGCATCGAGTGTTTTGAATAAGAAATCAAATACGTGAAAAAATAGAAGCTAATCAAACATTAATGTAGAAGCAAATGCATTTCTAGGACCTGTAAAGTGGCCTCTGTAAAGTGGCCTATGTAAAGTGCCACAATCCTATCTCTCCTATCTATAGAACTACTACTATCAAGCATTGAAAACAAATGCATTTCTAGGAGGCTCATTTATGATAGATAGGACATGGATTCCAAGTGATTGGACATATGCAAAGTCCTAACCAACATTAATGAGTAACAATAAGAAATACGTAAATTCTAGATGTTGGGCATACAAAGACAATATTGGACATTGCGAACCTTGGATGCTTCAGTTGACCTCCCTATAGCCTTGCCCAACTCATTGTAGAAGACTTGTTTCCTTCTTTGCCTCAAAACTGTCAGATTCAAGACAATTCATCACACAAGATCAGAATGATGCACATATGAACCATGAGTATAACAAAAGATTATTGTATATATATAGCTGCATGAGCAGAGAGCCATAAGGTGTGTGTGTATGTGTGTGTATATATATAACATAGGTGGTAACAACAGAAAACCTGGAAGGCTGCAACAATCGATACCCATTTGAATACTCACTCAGATTGTGAGTCAGGCCATACTAGTTTTTACATATCAAACAATCTAAGACCAAGACTTTGAAGCATCTAATACCTGACACTCAACTAAAAATCCTAATTTTTGCAGTTTGTAAGGGAGTGAGGCTACTGAATAAAATAAATAACTTATCACTTTTTCCAGTGTAAGGGAGTGAGGTTATTAAACAATTTCTGATATAGGATGGTATCATGGCCATTAACTTTTCATTTCGAGGATATGGGAGAATGAACCTTATGACTCTTAAAAGGAAGACTGAAAGACAGATGTAGTCTCATTATGTACCTTTAGCTTCCAGAGTTTTTTCCATCCGCGGGAGAGAATGATTGTTCTTGCAGCTTCCTTGATTGAAAGGTGAGATATAATGGAGATTAGCACTTCATCTGGCAATTCACTAATCCGATCTGCAAGTTGAGGTTGGCCGCCATTTACTTCAGATTGACTACCAAGTAACTGCTCAAAAGACGGACAAAAAAAAAGGAAAGGATGTTAGCATTTGTTAAAAATGGGGTAAATGACACCCTTATAATAGCCTAGAAGCCATAATCACCAAATGAGAAATTTTACTTTCAACTTATGCAATGCCAATGCCTGACATATACGAAGGACACTGAATATTTCTATTAGACAAATGTCAATGTCCATTTCGGATATACACCAAAAGAAATCCAATTCTCATCATGTAGGATTGAAGTCCTTGTCATAAAGGGCCCCAAAACCACCTGGTGCCTGAGGCCTCGTGGAGATGTAAATCGTGAGATGTCCCTCAATGGAGCAACCGAGCAAGGGACAAGATTTACCAACCAGTGCCCACAAAGGAGCACCAATCCTCATTATGGTAACATGCCCTTTAGATGCACTAACAGAAATCTCAACGGACACCCACAAGAACATTATATGTTCTAAAAAAAACTTGCTACACATGCGAATGACACCAAAAAAGGAAAAAGAAAATGATATGCAGATGAAGCACGTCCGAGTACATAAAAGGAAACAAAGCAGTGAGTGCAGCTTGAGGAATGGTTGAGTGCATTCAAGAGGACACCATGTTAAGCAAAATATAACACGGGTGAAAAGGCTTTAATGCTTTTTCTTCTTGCTGTTAACTAACATTATTGAAATTCAACAACTACAAGATCAAACTAAACAAAGATCGTATTAGATCGACTTATACATTCCATTGTTTCGGACCAACAACAAGTTCCCATATTTGGTTCAATATAATAAAGCTACCTCAAAGATGCCTAAACTAAGCCAACAATCAGAACGAGGCGAATCCCACAATAATGAATTCAAAACATCATTAGCTTTCCAGGTTATTCTTTCTTCACATTTAGAACACCACTCTTGATTAGATGCAGCTTTGAAATGTACAATCTATATCCATTCAACCAATATCAATAGATGGTTCCAATCCATCAAAAATATAAGTTTCCTCAAATCAGAGAATGCAAAGTAATTGACTCATTATTTCATCTACCAAAGCTATACCAAGAACCACACCTAAACAAGTAAACATGCAATATTAGCATCCCTTGGGCTTTGGATGTCATCCACCTCCATCACCAAAACCAGAAAAGGGAAAAGATTCTCAGAAATCTACCTTCTTAGGAGCCGAAAACATCATGATCGTCGGAACACATCGGCTTTACAAGACTCACAACGATGCTCTCTGGCCATTGACCAATCGGGAGTCAAAATTCAAGCAACCAATTGAATGAGGGCAACCCTAAACCACTAGAGAGAAGGCAAAAAAAAATCCAAGTTAACAATGGCGATCTGTGAGATCTATAGGTTGTTTCGTAGCGAGAGGAGAGAAGAGATTACATGTCAATATGCGGGAAATCTCTTTTTAGCAGGGTTCAATTTCTTGAGACCATCCAGTGTCACTCATCTCCCCCTTCGAACTCCCAAATCTAAATCCCTGCTTCAACAAATCAAACCATAATTAAGCTTGTGAATTGAAAGAAGAAATGGGCAAAGTGACCATCGAATCTTGCACATGAAGGAGGTTGACCTTTTCCCCACCACCGCATGTAGCCGCATGTAGGTTTGAAACTAACGTCGCCGAACCTGTCAACTCGAACGAGGATTTGCACTCGCACAAGAGAACGAGAACCAAAGAGGAGGTCAAAAGAGAGAGACGACAGAGGACTTAGAGAGGCATTAGACGAAGAGGGTATTGCTTTAGATCTGAAGTAGGGAAAGAGGAGCGAAAATCAGTACGTGAACCCTCATATCTGAAAAAAAAGGGTCGAAAGAAGGCAAACGTACAGATCTATAGAGAGGGTGAGAGAAGGCTTACCAGTTAGGTTTCCGGGTTCTGAGAAAGGGGGTCGCCATCTTCATAGTCTCCAACCGAGGGAAAGAGATAGGGGAGGAGACGAGAGTAACACCATCGGCGATTTTGGGGTTCTTCCTAGAAGCTAGAGGAAGGTGAATGATCAGAGAAGACGGGAGAGGTTGGATATCTGATAGGATTTTTTGTGTCTGAGAGAGAGAGAGAGAGATAAAGTGGGTATGGGTTCAATATAACATTAACCTTCCCCGTTTTTAGAAACACCCTAATTTTTTCCAAGTGTTTAAATCCCGCTCATTTCAATTTTGAGAATTCAACCCCGCGTGTTTCAAATTTTTTTAAATTAATCATTTAACATCAGTCGAACAAATTGAACGTTGTCTAAATTTTTATCAACATCGAAAATTTAATAACTGATGTAATAGAATAATTTAACATCATGCGTTTTTCTAACTGATTTAAAAGGTGTGATGTCTATGAACAGAATTCTAGTAGTGCTAGGAAGATTTTGTGGAGCTAACAAAATAGGCTTATAAGGCTCAAATTGGCTTCAAGGAAAGGATAATGTGTACGGGTGGATAGAGTATAATATGGCTAAAAGAAAATCATGCCTCAATCACTTTAAGGTTACATGCAAAAATCATATAAATGCAGCCTCAATAAAGATATCTAAACGCAATTTAAAGAGGAAGTAATCAAGGAGAGTATTCACACACAAAGAAACTAGAGGACATATATGTGTAGTCCCAATAAGGCCAAAAAAAACTCACAAGGTCAAATTGTTAGAACTTCAATACCACTTAAATTCCAAAGACTATACACACTCAATTATCTCATCAATCATATTCCCAAAAAGTATACAAAAAAAATTCAAAGCTTCAAACACTTCAAGCATGTCATGGGGCACATGATAAGATAAATATAGAGGACAAGTAGCCTAGATGGGAAAATAAGACCTAAAGTACATGAAATGCATGATATTTTTGGATTTTTTTTACAAATGCAATATATGAGTAAAAATAAATATGAAAACATAAATAAACATGATATGCAAAACCTATCTATATGCAATGTAATCCCTCCCCCGCACTTAAATCTTTCATTGTCCTCAATGAAAATTAAAGACAACAAAATTATAAAAACACAAAGGAAGAGATAAATGGAATACTCACAATGTGGCGGAAAGGTGGATTTATGAACCTTCATGGATGAACAAAGAGTAACTAGCAACATCCGTAGCTCGTGGCTTCATCTCGTTCTGCAGTGTTAGGTGCCCATACCGAAAACGCCAAACACAAACTAACCTAGAACTAAATAAAAATGCTAAACAATAACTAAACTCAAGATGAAAAAGATTATTACCTATCTTGGGTTGCTTCCCAAGCAGCGCCTTTCTTTTATGTCATTGGCATGACTTATTCTCAATCTCAATTCCTTACCTATCAGACATTGTCAAGGCCCTCAATAGCCTATCATATTCATGTGCACACATCTTACAAAAGACATCATAGCACAATAAATTGAAAGCATAAAATATAGAATTCAAAAACCCTTTCAATCTATCAAAGAGTCTAGCATGACTCTCTCCTGAAGAAATATGATACCACCAACACAGTTCCGCTGGTGGCTTCTCAAAATAGCAGTCAAAATGATCAACATAGTCACTATTACTTTCCAAATTGCCAAAGTTTACCTTTATTACCTCTTGAGCCTCAGCAGGTGGCTCTAGACATGGTTCATCAACGGGGGAGCTGAGAAGGAATGCATCGGATAGAGTAGGAGACACATTACATGAAACCTCATGTGTCGACTCATGAGATTCCATGTCAGGAAGCACCAGACCCTCTTCTCCATCTTCAAAGAAACTGTCTTCATCTGTGAACAATTCCTCCTCATTCTGAACAACATCATCACGTTGAAACCAACTAGGATAGAATGAATTGAGCACAATGACTTCGACAGGATCTTCCATTCTTTCATCCTTCAATGTCTCATGGGATGGCGGAATGGGTTTGCTTTCTTTATCAACTTGAGGGGCGGCCATCCGATCTGCTATTATCTCGCTCGATGTTTGAATAAGGTGGCTCAATTGTTCCCCCAAGTTTTTGATCCTCTCAGCATTCTCCTGTATTGCTTGAGTAAGGGCTTGGATTTCATCATCTAAGTGTGTGACAGAGTCCTCCATTGGTGGATAAGATGTGGTGAGCAACTCTTCCTGTTCAACATGATAACCCATGTAACAGAAAAAATCCCACAACCCCGACAAACCCAATCGTGCTAGGCCTCCGTTACTCATGTACTCAGCAAGCGCTCGTGTCTCAGCAGTCATCCCGTCAATTATGCAAATAATCATATCTCGGATGCTGTCTTGATAACCCCGTGATTCACGGATGTCCACATACCTCTGCAATCTGGTAAGATATTGGTGAAAGTTCTCACCTTCAAACTACAATAACCTCAACATCCTAAAAGTTAGTAGCAAGGGTGTTATGAACCGTAAGATAGGTTCACAACAAATTAGATATATACAAAAATTGATAAACACACAAAACAAAGAAATAAACTTTGATTCCCCGGCAACGGCGCCAAAATTTGACAGGAGGAAACTGTCGTTGTTCCTGTCAAAGTATAACTCAAACCTACAAACTAGTATAATAAGCAAGTAAGAGGTCGATCCCACAAAGAATCAAGTATACCTAAGCAATGTATATTTACCAATTAATAGAAAAGAGGGGTTTTGGTGATTGAATATAAGAAAAGAAACTATAGACAAGTTAGTAGAGATAACAATGAGAAAATAGTTTCATCTACAAATATCCACTTTAGTTTGGTTGATTGATCATCGATTCTTCTTCGAGTTCTCTTTTCATCCTATTATTGTTCCTGTCCTGATCTTGTGTAAATTACTAGTCCTACGAGTCCTAGTAACCCTTACTAATTAGATAACCCTAACACGGTCAAGATTTAACCTAATAGTAGCATTAAGATTAAGGATTAACCAGGATACATGCAACACCAAGCTACGAGTCAGCATTTAACATATAATTGATTCTCTACACACCAATTTAGTCCTACGAGTCCTAAAAAGGCATGATTGCTACTATGGATTAAGGTTCGCTACGAGGAATCTACAAAATCCTAGCAATAATCTCAACTAGTTGTACGGACTAGAAGAAATTAACAATATTCGCAAAAGAATCAATACGAATCAATAGGAATAGAACAAGAATAGAAATCTCACAACTTTATCAAACCAAAGCTTCAATCCATAGATGAAACGGAAGAGTTTAGCACTCCATGGCCATGGAGGCTCCCCTCTAGGGTTCTCTCAATTGATAATCTCCAAGTGTATAAACTAAGGAATTAGATTCTTCAAATAAAACCCTAAAACGTCATTATAAAGCCTCCAAAGAGTCGGCCAAATAATAATTCTAAAAACCTAATTAAGTGGATAAAAAGTCCATTCAGCAGATTCGGCGTTTCTGCAGAGGCCGCGGGGCAGCCAACCCTGGCCGCGGGGCGGCCAGGCGATTGCGAAATCCTTCGTCAGAGCTTCGGGTACCGGGGCGGCTAGCTTGGCCGCGGGGCGGCTTTTACTGTTCACAGCGATTTTTCCATTTCGAATTTGGGCTCGATGTCAACACGAAAGTTGTAGATCTTGGAAAGAGCTTTCCAACGCATGCTTATAATAGTCAATCGGACCACCGAGGCCTCCAAAAAGTGCATTACAAGTTCAGCATGTCTGGCGACAACTTCTACTGACTTGTTCTTCACTTAGGCTCTTGAAATTCGACTCCGCTCCTGTGCTCTTCACTTTTCCTCCTCCTCTTGGATCTTCCTTCATCCATGAGCTTTCTCATTCCTCGTCGGATTCATATGTACCTGAAATAATTCATAAAAGCGTGTAGATTCCGACTCTACCAACAAAACAAGTATAAATGCAAATCTAGTCTAAACTATGCATTATAAACATCTAGATCATGCTAAATGCAACCTAATATTCCTACCTAAATGCGTGCTATCAAACGTCAACTTTTGCAAACGCCAAACCCTAAAACTTCTCTCTAATTCTATTGTATGTAATTGAACTCTTCAAAATTGGATGATTGAATGCCAGCCCCCTAGGGCTTTATTTATAGGCTACTAATCCTTGCTATCCGAGGATTGTAACTTCTATCTAAACTATGAACTCTATCCGAACAATTAGGATAGGTCTTTTATTTTGATAAAACTTAAATAATTTAGAGGTAAAAAATAAATAAATCTTCAGCTGTCATCTATCTTGAAAGTGTAAGATAATTTCGTGCCTCCTTGAAGATATAGTTCCATTCCGCATCTCGAAACCGAGTCTATCTTCTGTCGAGATAAGGGGTCGATATCGACACCAGAGGGTCGATATCGAGGTCTCTGTTCCTGCTCGACTTGTTCAGCTCTGGTCGATGTCTATGTTGAGGTCGATATGGGGGTCGATATCGACACCAGAGGTCGATATCTGGGGTCTAAGGTCGATATCTACCTCTGCTCAGCTTCACTTGGCTTCTCCGTTTTGACTCCGATTTCGCTCGAATTCCTGCATGGTTAGCTCAAAACTTGTGCAGACCCTATTTCTTGCATTTTAGCCCATTCTTACACAAGTTTATATTCTTTTGAACCTTTTCTTTGGAGATCAAATGAAATATAAAGTCAAACGATGCAATAAAAGGAGATATAAATATGTACATCAACTATTTGTGCTGATTTATATGTTGTTGATTTTAACTTGATTGGTCACTTTTATGAAATCTCATCGCGCTAGGGTTTTAATTGATTTGCAAGAGTAATTGAACCTTTTGTAGCGAACATAGTCTAGTTGGATCCGCGAGGGTGAATTTGATTATGTAGGTTGATGACAAACTGGTTCAATATCGGTTCTTAAGGATATTAGGTTTGGTAAGATGACAATTATCGACATGATACTAGTTCCTTAGGGAGGTTGGTACTGCCTTTATGCCAAGTATATTAGGACATTGTGCTGTTCTTATGTTCAATCGACATCGTGCAGGGACATGGTTGTATAGGAATGTAAGGGGTTATTAGATTCGCGAAGGTTAACAATCTATATTAACCAATATCGGAATAATCAATAGGGTTGAAATAACTAGAAGGAGATTCGATGAGCGTAGGAGTGGACATAAATCTCGCAAATCCCGGTCCCGTCTCAATCCCGTTCGAAAAAATAGTGAATCTCGTCCCTGTGAAGCACAAACACATCACCGAAGATGATGTTTTTTTTATTAATTATAAAACTGGCCCAGAATTCCTTTAAAATTGTATATTGGTCTGTACTTTTTAGAAAATTACAAAAAACGATCCAAACTTCCAGGGTTGCATATTTTGCCCTTGTGTAGTACAAACACATCCCCGAAGATGATGTGTAACATAAATTATATCAACCCCCGAACTGGTGATATTATACAAACTATATCAACCCCTAAAGTGGTGATATTATCCATCGAATTGGTGTTGAATTAATCAATTAAATTTGATATATCCCTTGAAGCGGATAAATTAATTCTAATCCCTGAAGCGATTAAATCAATCTCCCGGAAGTGATGAATTGATAATGATTTTATTTATTTATTAAACTAGTTATTTCATTGATATTTTTTTCATCTCATCTCCTGAAGTAGATGAATATGAACTAATCTCATCCCCGAAGCGATGAAACGATAAATCTCATCCCCGTAGAGATGATCGAGCCGATAAATTTCATCCTTGTAGTGATGAAATTATATTTATTATTTATGTTTATTTAACTTATATGTATGTTATTTTATTTTATTTATTTAAAATATATTTGTTTAATCCTCATCTCCCAAAGTAGATGAACGGACCATCTCCTGAAGTAGATGTGAACGATTGAAAATCATCCCCGTAGTGATGAACTTATTTCAGTTTTATTATTCATTTCAATTTGTATTATTTTTTTTGTCTCCAGAAGTAGACAAACATAATCTCCCGAAGTAGATATAAGTTATTTAATTTTTATATCATCCCCAAAAGTGGTAGTTTATCTCATGAACACAATTATCACATCTCTTGAAGAAGATGAAATTCTTATTTATCTCCAGAAGAAGATAAAATGTTTTAGCATATATATCATGATGAAATTTATCTCCTATAGTAGATGATTTCGATCTCTAACAGTCTCCGGAAGTAGACGAACATGTATTTGTGGGGATGTTTAATTTCTTGTCACCAGAAGTTGACAATATGCTAATTTTATTTTATTTATTTATTTATGTTTTTATAGTTTTATTACCTATATCAACTATTTATTTATTTATTTATCTATCTATCATTATCTCTTGAAATAAATAAAATCACCCCCTGAAGAGGATGAACACATTATGCTCATAAATTGTTCATGCAGTAACGATAATAATCTCCTGAAGAGATATATGAAAGGAAAATTCATAAAATGTCTCTCTCTCATTAACACAAATTTGTTTCTGAAGTGACAATATTCATTTTCTGAAGTAAATGAATGATAAGAGATATAGTGTATATCCTCCTAAAGATTATTTAAAATCATACCCAGAAGTGTATGAGTTTTTAAAGTTGCACAAATACCCAGAAGTGTAGAAATTAAAGTGAATGTATGCACGTTGTCTTCTCCCTGAAGTGAGTAATAATCGATCATACCGTTTCTTGAAGAATATGGTCAATGTTTATATGACAACTTACTATATTTTTAATGCAACTTATCATCTTTTGGAGTATATGATCAAATTATACATAATAGAGACTAATTGTCACTCGAAGTTGACAAATGAATCATCTTATGAATAAAATCATTTCTTGAAGAAAATGATAAATTGAAAAGTTTCTCCATGACTCCACCTGAAGTGGACAAATACAAATTTATTTTATTTATTTATTTATTTTATTCATTGCTTCATATTGAATAAAATTATTATGATTTTACTTATTGTAATTCAAAGGTCAAAGTGTTTCCCGGAGAAACAACTTATCGTGAGTGTCTAATACGAAGTTTTGTTTGGGAAATGGACAATTTGGGAGGAAGGATTATCATACTCCAGTAGATTATGATGATTTTTAACACCTATATAAGAGCCCGAAGACTCTAATTATAATTTTTAAATAATCAAACAAATTGTGAGATTAGTCATCTCCATAAGAGCCTGGAGACTCTATTGATTGATTTTTATTAACTCCCGAAGAGTAAAGAATCTGATGAACTCTAAAAGAGTAAAGGATTTTTTAAACTCCAAAAGAGTATATGATCCTAATTTTCATTTGTACTCTTGAAGAAGTACATGGAATGTGGGTTATGAAATATTCAGAACTATTTTTATTTGGTCGGTAAAACCAATATAAATAACCACAAAATATGATCTGGTTTACAAGGCCACTTCCTGACAATCCTCTAAGCATGGCCTGAAGCATGCCCCTCCTGTAGAGGGTGTAAAAGAGGTAATGGTTAAGCGCGCAACCAATGTTATTGTTGTGGCTTATAATTAGGTCATCTTTGTATGGTTAATTTCTAATGTCTTGAAGAACATTATGAATAAAGTTAAGTATATATATAGTTGGTCATTATTTTCATACCTGAAGTATGACACCAACGAAAGTTATGAAAATACCCACTTAATGGCATCTAAATAAAATGAATGGATCACCATATAATTTCAATGGGTTAATTATGAGTCTATGTAGTGTCACACAATTTAGAAACCTGAAGTTTTCGCAACCAATTATGAATGGAAAAATCAAGATGAATACCATATAGCTCCAGAAGAGCATTGATCTTGTTACCTGAAGTAACAATGACACATATGTATGAATTGACATGGTATTGAACACCAATATCTCATATGACTAGCCAGAAGCAAGTCTTACAGAAATGAGAATGTATATATGGTTTATTTAACACTCATCTATCCCATTGAAACTTATCACTAACCAGAAGTTAGTTAATGATAAAATATTTTTTCTTTGTGCCATCCGGTCACTCATGTGAATCGATGATGTGCAGGATCATTGAAATTCACATAGACACCAACTAAAAGGGACCAGAAGATCCTAGGACCTGAAGATCCTCAATAAGGGTGACCGAACATATATGGTCTATCATCTTGGCAAAATAAAAAATAAGACCATCTATATTGAGAGTAAATGCAAAGTCTCTAATATCTCTTGATTGGATACAATGAGACACCTACAGAACACTATCATATAGACCAGTGTAATTCCAATATTATAGATGCCTCGACACTTGGTCATATGAAACAAACAGGTAGAGAATGTTATCACGACGACCCAGAAGAGTCGTTAGTCAAATGGGCCCATGCAAGCTAGTTTGCATTTCGAATTTGACACAATAACATCTCCCTAATTATCTCCAGAAAAGAGCATGTCATTCAAAGGTTTTGAATAAGTAGCATATGTTCCGAGTTGTACCTCCTCCAAATGAACTACAATGAGACCACAAAGAAGTTAGATGATTAATGGGGTTTGAGTCCCTTATTGATATCAAATACCTAGAGATTTATAATGGTGATAAAATGCTTGGTATTTAAGGGGAGAGGAAATGAGACTAAATATTAAGAAAGAGATTGCACGGAAGCAACTTCCTTATCATTTCATATCCGCGGATAAATACAAGTGAACCAAAAGTTCAATATATGACATGATTTTGTAGTTTGACAAATAAGCATTTACTAAAGGCAAAGAAAGTGATAATTAAAGTCACAAATCATACTAGCTCATTTGGAAGTTCCAGAAGTAACTCCAACTCAATGAATATCAAGTGGTTCTCAAGTACACCATAAGTGTTGGAGATCACTAGGCTCTTGGTATACGATTCCCCGGAAGTGGAAAAGCCTATGAGAATATGATGATCATCAAATAAATAATGGATGTCGACATCGAAATGATAATAAGAGCTAGAAAAAGGAAATTCATAGAAGAATGGGTTCTTTAAGCATGATGGTATTGGATAGAGCTGGCAAAATCTGATCCGACCCGAAAAACCCGACCGACTCACCCGAACCCGAACTCGACCGAAATCCGAAAATTTGGAGTCATCTGTAACCCGAACCCGAGATCGAACCCGACCCGAACCTGACTCGACTCGAAACAGACCCGAACACAGTTAAACCCGACCCGACCCAAACCCGACCCGACTCTGAACCCGGCCCGACTTTGAACCCGACCCGACTCTCAACCCTACCTGACTCTCAACCCGAATCGACTCTCAAACAGACCCGACCCGACCCGACTTGAAATGGTTGTTTAACATCAGCATTTTAATGCTTGAATGTTAAATATTTTTTATTTTAACACACATTTATTATTATACTTTTAACATATAAAACACCAATTATTTTCATAACTTTAACTCTTTAAGGGTTTTTTCCACCTAAAAAATTCTATTAGACTATTAGTGTTAATAATTCTATTAATTCTATTAGTTTTCGGTTTTTATAAATGGATTTCTTTTTATAGATATAAGTATAATAATTCTATTAGATTTCATAATTATGGTTATTCTATTTGTCCATATTCCATAATTTGTATGAATTATGATATATGATTATTTTTTGGTGGAAAGAATTATTTATGTCCAAATCAATAATTTTATAGTTGTTATTTTATTTGTATCTATATCTATACTATTATGTTTTGATAGAATTAATTATTTATGTCTAGATTTGTTAAAAACTAATAATAATAATAATGAAATAAAAAATAATGGGCCAAAAGCTAAAAATGAAATGGGCATTGTGAAAATGAAATGGACCAAAGATATAGTCAAACCACAAATAAGCCCATTTGCAACTTGTTAGTTAAAATAAGGTTAAATCTTAAATGTACAATTAATTTGATTTAATTTTATCACCGATCAATTAGTTTGAATGTTTAAAAAAGAACGATGTTGCCCAATACCGAATTTTCGATTATGACTTTTTTGAAAACCGGTCGACAACCGATGAGTCAATGAGTGTATTCAACCGAGTCAAAATTACATATTCAAGTATTCAACCGAGTGAGAATCATTTATTTTAAGTAAATTACATATTTAAGTATTCGACCGATTCAAAATCAACCTAACTATCCAAACGGGTCGAATACGATTCGACCGAAAAACTCAAACAAACTATACCCACTTTGATTCGAAACTCAAATGAGACCGACCCGCCTCTTGACCTGAAACCCGAATGAGCCCGACCCGCTTCGACCCGAACCCGAATGGGCGTGACCCGATTTAACCCGAAACACGACCAATATAAAATTCATTATGACCGAACCCGACCCGACCAGTACCCGACCATAAATTTTACCCGAACTGACCCGACCCGTCAGTGAACCGACCCGAACAAGCCTGACCCAAACCCGACCCGAACGACTGAATTGCCAGCTCTAGTATTGGACCTTTAGTTCCAACACTGGAAAGTGTAACATCATTTGGTTTTAAGTGGGTGTTCGTACAAAAATAAAATATAAAGCCAAGTTGATTGCACAAAACCCTATCAAAGGTTATATGGAGAATGTATTCACCAGAAGTGAATATAATTTTGGATCTAAATGTAAATGACAAATGTGTTACTTGCACAACACGCACCAGAAGTACCTACGACGTGTAGGGGCCACGCACGCCTAAGCACAACACGCACCAACCAAGCCGAGCACACAAACCGAGTGAGATTTCATCCTAAATCAATTGCTATTAGGTAGGATAGCCAACCAACTTATATACAAGACTTAGATTCATTATTTTATCAATGTGGGATACTATCCCTTTCATATATTAACACTTATATTTTCATTATCCATCCACCGATTGGGGATTGATATGAACTCTTCCAATATCAAAGCTTGGAAAACCCATGTTAAAGATTGAAAAAGTAATTTAAAAAGATGACCGAATCATCCTTCTTCCTGCTCGGTGCTAATTGATCACGAAGAAGAATACAAAGTGTATGTGGAATCATGGTGTTTTGGAAGAGGGAGTGTGAAGATCTTTGTTGTCTTTTTGGTTGGAAGGGCAAAGAGGTGGTCGATGATCGATCCTTGTCTTTTGTTAGTAAATTTAAGGGTTGGCAGGCAACCAAGCAATTGCCGGCCTACATATATAATACTCGCCTTGTGTTGTCTCATTCCTCCTCTTTCGTCTTCCTCGTCTATTTCTGCCTCTAGCTCTTTTTTCACCTTAACAAACTTAATTCAAGATGATCGATGTCGATCTCGATTACCCCTTTTAGCTTATTTAACCGGTGCAGTCCCTAGCGGTGAATATAAAAAAGAATGCTTTTGTTTAAATATATTGGAGAAAAATTTTAATTTGTTATTTAATTAGACATTTTTAGTAGAAGAAGATTAAGAGAAACACAAATTATAAAAAAATTTATACTTCTCTTTATCAACTAAGTTAAGGTGTCTTTGTAATTTTTTATTTTTTTTACAATTTTTTATCCTTAAAATTCGTAAAAATTACCAAAAAATCCAAAATAAAAATATTTCTAGGTATTTTTTTCCTTGAACTAAGGGGGAGCTTCAGCCGCCCTAAGCCCCCTAGATCCGCCACTGCTGGTCCCTCACCTTGATTGATTTTCCCAATGGGACCTAATAGTTGTTGTTTAAGAACTTTGGTTGTATATAGAGAGGACTAGATTAAGTAGGTGTATTGGAAGTGCGTGCATTTGACGAGAAATTGATTATGTCGTATAGTAATCCTAAAATGTAGGGCTCTACTTGGGTCGGGTCGGCTACTTACATGCTCAATTACCATTAAAGTAGAAGCTAACTAGTAACTTGTTATATAACGTTGTGACTTGTGATTGACATGATGAAATCGGAACAATAATAGGATGCAATATTATGAAAATGGCAATGTGCAAACTTGATGATCGACTAATTAAATTGTTTTCATAATTGATCCAAAATTACGAATTTTAAAGGTTAGCCATGATCATTGTTTCAAAAAAAGGTCTGGGTCTCCGTCTAGACCCCACCTAGACCCTTGAAGGTCCCCCACCTTTAAATTTAGCAGCTTAGACCCTTGAAGGTCACCCGCAAGGTCTTGGCGGCCTTGCGGGTTGGGCGAGTAAGTGAAAAAAACCATTTTGAGGTTTTAACTCCTAAAACCCCCACATGTCGACCTCTCTTAGTTCTCAACCTCTATACTATCTCTTACTCTTGACCCCTCACTCCCATAGTCCTCTAACTCGCGACCTAACTCTCATTGTTAATGCCTAGACTATTAATTAAAGTTTATTTGTTTATATATGTTATGAATTAAATTTTATTATTTTATATACGTATTGAATAAGGCCTAGGATTAAAAATACATCTCAAAATAGTAAATCCGCCTAGACCCCACACAATCCGCCTAGACCCTTGACCCTATCTAGCCTTCGAGCATCCGCCAAGCGTTTTTTAGAACATTGGCCATGATCGCTTTTATAAAAATCTCAGTCAGTGGTACTCTACATTGCAATAAAAAAACAGAGATGTATAACACTAGCAGGATCATAGTATTGCACCATAAATCCATTGTCATAAGTCTTACTAGATCAATTAGCTCGCTCGCGTATAATAGCTAATAGGTCACAAGTTATATTTCCCCATCACGTATTTTAATGAGTTTAATGAGCCTAATTCCCTATTATGGGAAAAAAGTTTAATTTTGTCTTATTATTATAGAAAATAAAATATTCCTAAAGTTTTCCATATCCCATGATAAGCTAGTCATTAATGAAAACAATTGTCATAAAAAGTTGAGGGAATTGAATGATTAGTACCCATTCACTATTTTATGTATGTTATTGCTAGTATGCCCTTAAATGATTTTAGTTTCAAAAAAAGATAATAAACAATAAATTTGGAAAGGGGCAATGTTCTAAAAAACGCTTGGCGGGTGCTTGGCGGTAGGGTAGGGTGAAGGAAACATTCCGGAATGGTTCAACCGGAAAAGACTTGTGAGTAGTACCCAAAGGTCTCCGGTTCGAACCCCGAATGACCGCTCTTTATTTACCAAATTCAAGGGTAGGGTCAAGGGTCTAGGCAGATTTCATGGCGGGTCTTTGCAGTCTAGGCCGGTTTCACGACTTTGACGATCGACCTTGGCGGCGGGGCAAGTTAAATGGTTTAGGCGGGGGTCATACGTGACGACCTTGACGATCGACCTTGACCGCTCTTTATTTACCAAATTCGATCTTAAATCAAGCGAGCGAAACTGTAAACCAAGCTTAAAAATGTGTTCATACTCAACTTGTTTAGAAAATGAACGAGTTTGAGCGGGACTTTTATCGAGTCAAGCCCGAGCCAAGCTCGAGCTACTCGGCTCATATAACACTCATAATTTGACAAGTCAAAGCTCAACCCTGATCATTACGAAGGATGACGTTACAAAACTCCCTTAGCAAAAGGATGACGTTACAAAATCCGGCCCCGACATCAAATAAAGCACAGATCATCAAAATGTCGATTTATTTCATTCATGTTTGTTATTTTGCCAAGAAAATTTTCAGTTGGTGTTGGCAACAAAAAAATCCTTGCTCGTTTTTGCCATACGTGTATTGTGCAATAATGAACCTATATAGTTGTTGGACATTCAAAGAAAAGGTTAGAAGAATCTTCGTGTGCCTGGTCACACATACATTGAAAGGAATCTATATGCCCATCACCTAAAAAAGTTTCAATCTATACAATTTTTTAAATAACAGACATTATAATTAACTAATAATTATATTGTAAATGTGTTAAAATGATGTTTTTCTTTCCATAAACAATAATAATAAAAAAAACGTAATTAAAATGATACCCAGTATTAAATTTTCTTTGAAGAAAGGGAATATATACTCCGTATTAAATTTGCTTTTCCTGTCTAATCTGATCATCGGTTTCTTGGTTTTTGGGGGTGTATTTGAGTTTCAAAATGCATTTTATTATAATTTTGAGTATTTGATTGTAAAGCTAAAAATCAAGTAAAATTAAGATAAGATAATAATATAATTGAATAAATCTTATGAATCGATGTAAAAATAGTTATATATTAAAATATTGCATAAGTATATTTTTTTCTTGTTTTTTCCATTTGTATATTGAAGTCTACTTTTTCTGCTTTCTAGCACTCACTTTTCATCTTTCAGAACCACAGCGATAATCGCAGATCAACTAATTTCTCATCCATATATTGAAATACTGAACGTAAGAGAAAATTAATGTTGACTGAATCCCCAATTAATTAATAAATACGTACAAACATATCATCAAATTACACTAATTATTACTCCCTTCGTTCGACAAAACTTATCGTTTACTATTCACGCACGCTTTTTTAGAATAATAAAAACTATATAAAATATTTATTTTTTTTAAAATTTTTTAACAAGTTTGTACTTATTAATAATAACTACAAAATTGTTTAAAAAATTCTTAAGAAAACTAGATATTTTATATAGTTTTTAGCTCCTAAAAAAACGTGCGTAAATAGTAAAACGTCAAGTTTTGCCGAACGGAGGAGTATCAATTAATTCTTCAAGGAAGTATTTATATTGTCAAACACCACCGATCCATCTGCAACAATTCAACAAAAAAAGTTTACTCCCAACCATAAAGTCTCGATTTCCATTCTCCCTCCTAATAATTAATTTCTTGATCGATCATACAAAGTGTATGAAATTAAATCAATTAAAGCGTAAACCAAATTAAACAAACAAAATCAAATCAAAACCTCGGAGCGAGCTTTCTTGATCTTAGACGTTAGATTGGCCCGTACAACAGGAGGAAACATGGCTTCCACCTCGTTCGTAAGATCGAGGAGGATCGGAATCCGATCGTCATCATCACCACTCATCCAGACGCTCCCCGGCGACCCCTTCCTCTTTCGCCCCATCGATCTCGGGCGGGCCCGTTGTTTCTTAGGCGCGCGCGGGCACGGCCGAGTCTCCGGGATTCGGTGAGGCGAAGACGTCGGGGTACTGAACCCGTCGTTATTTAATTCATCCCCTTCCAAGGGCGCCGATGTGCTGATCAGGCCGCCTAAAGACGGCGTCGTTTCGGTGTCGCCCTCTTTGTTAGTCGACGGAGTGGAAGTACCAGTTTCCACTTTGTTGTCGATTTGAGCAGTGATCGGGTCGGAAATCGGCATATATATAAATGCGATCGAAATCGATCAATATATTGAAGTGATGCAGAGAATATATTGGAAATTAGGGAAAAGATAGAGAAGGAAGATTGATTAAAGAGAGGGATCGGAGAGAGGGGTATGGTTTATGGAATAAAAAGGGCATAGGATGCTTGAATTGGAAGAAGAGGTGGGTATTGATTCATATTATCAGCCATCGCCATCATGTATGTGTATGTGTATGTGTATAGTTATGTATGTGTGAAATGAATAATAATGTGGTTTTTAGTAAGAAGTTGAAGAGTAGCTCCTCCTTTTATATTTGTTTTGCTTCACCTCCCCTATCTCTAGCAACCTACTTAGAGAGCTAGTGATGGATCTATGCACGTGCATGGTTTTCTACACGGGCCCACCTTGGATTTTTGGCTAAAACACCTCCTCTCTATTATATATCATTAATTAAGTTGGTTTAGTAATTGTGATGCTAATTAGATTTTATGTCTAAATATTTAAATTCATAGATGAAGATAGTGTTAGTTAAAATTTGAATCGGACTGGAATTTACGCTCAGGTCGGATCAGAAATATAACACTTTGGTCCACGGTTAAATTGAAATTTGGGTTTTTGGTTCAATATTAGGATCAAAACGGAATTTCCGGTCCAAGACCGGTTGGACCACAATATGTGTGTATATATATGTACGTGTGTGCATGTATATATATTTTTTAAAAACAAAATTAAAGTGACCAAATAAAAAAGTATTATAAAATATTTTTTTATTCATGTATTAGTAAGAATAATTTAATTAAATCCATTTAATATTTAGTAAATAACTTTAAAATATATTATAAATTATTTTTTAATTAATTGTTTAATTTTCAAACTGGTCCAACCGGTCCATGGATCGGAAAACCCGAGACCGTATATTGCGGTCTCGATCCGATCCACGGTCCAATGTTTCTAAATCTCTGCTCTGTCGGACTTGGACCGGATCGGAATTTTTGGTCTGGTTCGATTCGTTCTAGACCGGTTGGCCAACACTAGATTATGAAGACTATCACGAACAATTTCGTAGTTACTTCGTCATTTTGAGTTATCATCCTGTATACATACATGTCTTCCGTGAACTTAACCAAGTTGCAGACAAGGTGACATAACTACAACATATGGAACACGGGGCAATCATGTTGGACCTAGAGCTTCTTTACCTCGTTAGGAGGGGACACCATTAGATGGTGGATTAGCAGAATCTGACGCATTTCAAATCTTTACCTTGTATATAAAAAGAAAGATTATATATTTCTTGATGGCGAATATAATACCGGTCTGATTGAAATACACGTACAATAAAGAGTATAGTAAGATCAGACACGTAACTAGGGGCGGGCTGAGGTATGCTCCAACCCACCCCATTTTTAAACAAATTAAAAAGAGGTAAAAAAAAGAAAAAATTAATAAAAAATTATGTATTTTTTTATTAGAATAAGAGTTCTGCTAATAAAAATTATAAATATATGAAAATTTTAGTCTATTTAGTCCACCTAAATTTTACAATATTTTGTACTTCCATGCCTGGACCAGATCGATTGAACCCCAATCAATCAATCAATTATATATAATAAAGGAGAAGTCGCCTGAGACACATGGCGGCTTCTCCTTAATCGTAGTCGTATGAACCAATCATAAATTTTTGAATTAATCAATATATGCATAAGATAAAATTTTATTCTTACTCTATTTAATCAATATATCTATACATGCCTAAGATAAAATTTGACCCAATTTGATTAAATATTGATATATATTTTTAGAAGATAATAACTAATTTTAAAATATATGCATAAGATAAATTTTTATTCTAACTCTATTTAATCAATATATCTATATATGCATAAGATAAAATTTGACCCAATTTGATTAAATATGGATATATTTTTAGAAGATATTTCGTATTAACTAATTTTAAAGACTATTATATAAGATAAGATTTTAACTATTTTCACTATATATGAACATATTTTTAGAAGATAATGACTTTATCAATATATTACATGGACATACTAATTAAATAACTTTATCAATAACTTCGTCAATTTGAAAATATTTTTAGAAGATAAAAAGTTTTGACGAAATTGAAATAATACTTAGTATGGTCATGATAATTAAATAAATTTATCAATAACTTTATCAATATGAAGAAGATAAAAGGTTTTGGGTAAATTGAAAAAATAATGCTTAGTCGTGTAAAAGTTATCAACTTATGGAATTCAATAAGAAATAAAATTTTCGTATATATCTTGAAGGTATTGATATATTTATGAGATATATTTTTGGATTTTATACATATATAATTATGGATAGATTTTTAGATTTTGACCTATATATAGTTTAGATTGTTAATGTTATTTCACAATCGTTGACGTTTTTTCCCTTCTCTTTGGTGTTGTTATTGTAGGTTATTTACGACTTTGTTTACGATTTCCTTTGTAAGCTTTTTGAAATAATGTGCTGATTGGTTACAAGGTATGTTATTTTGTTGTTTCCACTAATATTTACTATCTTTTCACATGTTTCATACATTGTCAATAAAGTATAAATTCATTCAGATTTGAGAAATTATAGTTTTTCATATGTTGTTTCCACTATATGCACTAACTAGCAAGGATTAAGGAGTAAGACCGGAGTAAGGAGAATTAGCTTTTATACTAATTAAGTATAAATTCATTTAGATCTGAGAAATCAGTAGTATGGAAGAAATTAATTAATTGAATAAACGAGTTTTATTATTAAATTTATTTAAATTAAAAAACCGCACACAGTGCGGGTACTGAACTAGTTATTATCTATATACATATACTAAAACCGATGCATTGTTGCCTACGTGGCGGCGTGTGATTGCATCTGCTTACGTGGCGGCGCGTGAGTATATCTCGCAAAGCTCTCTCCCGTCAAAAAGGAAATCTAATAAAAATAATTAGATATTTCTAATCTATATAATTATATACATATACTAAAACCGATGCATTGTTGCCTACGTGGCGGCGTGTGATAATGTAACACTAAATGTCATATAAATAATTATTTTATTTTATTTTACCATTAATTCATATAATTATTTTATTTACCACTAAATATTATATAAGGAAAAACCTATATCAATATAACACAATCATCACTATAATAATAATAATAATAATAATAATAATAATAATAATAATAATAATAATAATAATAATAATAATAATAATAATAATAATAATAATACTATATCTCCCACCAAAATAATTTGTCATATAGATTACCGGGTGTATATATATAAATAAAAAATTATACGCTACTGAATTGGTGTGTTTAGATCTCTTTATAATCAATCTATACATGGACATATTTAATATATTAAAATCAACACTACCTCCATCCCATCCCAAATTACATATCATTACCGTGCCATATATCACCTATTTACCATATACAAATTATATTATGTTCACCCAATTCCCGTCCCAAATTACACTGACATATATTTAATATATTAAACAAAAATATGTCCAAAAATTAGTACACGAAAAACAGGTAACTTTGGGCATGTTAATAAATTCCCATCCCAAAGAAATTAGTATCCATATAATTCCAATCTAATCATATACATACATAGATTTTCCTATGTCAACAATATAGATAGATATATTTTCCAAATTAACAATTTTGGAGTTGCTATAAAAATAATATATATGATCATTGGATAAACTACTCGCTCTTTCATTTAATCATTTTGTTCTTCATGTATGCCTAGGCTTTAGAGGAAAGATTTTAGTTTTTGTATTGTTCGGTTCGGTAGGTTATGTAGTTTGTACTATTTATACTAAATTTTATTTTTATAGTGGTTGTTCTCTCTCTCTCTAACGTTTTGTTGTTTGTCCAATGAAAATCAATTCGACTCTTTATTTCGGACCCGGCTTATGGTTGTGTTTCCACCATTCTTGCTCTCGAACAGGTTAGAATTCGCACCCTTGATTAATTTATAAATATTAATATATAGTATTAATCGCTCTTGAATTCATATCAAATTTAAAACTAATTAAGAAAACCAACAACATAGAAGCATATGATGGCAGAAGTATATTAAATTGACGTGTTTGAATTTTAAATAATTAAAGTTGACGTGTTTGAATTAAAATCTAATCTTTCTTCAATTCGTATTAAATTGACGTGTTTGATGTTTAAAATTTTAATTTTATCTTTTGATTTAGGATTATAATGGCAGAAGTATATGATCCTATTCATGATCTTACAACCAACAAAGAAGATCGAAAAATAAGAATTCGCATACTTGATCTGTGGAAGGTTAAAGACTTCATGTCCCATAAAATTATCCACATAGATATGATCTTGATTGATGAACATGTAACTTTATAAAAATGAGTCATGAGACCCTATATATGGGAAGGATGTCAACATTGTAAGTCCAAGATAAATCAATTACACATATATCAATCGATCGATCAATATATACAATAGTTAAATTTCTTTATTTACTATTCTAATACGTCCTGTTATCAATTTTTTTTGAACAGGAAATAATTCGAAATCTCAAACAAGAGACATCTGGGAAAACGAGAGGCCGAAGGGAATCTGCAGACGGGCTAACCGTCATGATACAAACCAGAAAAGCAAAATACAAAAGAAAACTCGAAAACAAATGATCTCAGCAGGAGGACCAGAAGAGAGACAGTCGAAAATTCAATTAAAATAGGTATATGGTCAAAATTCAAGTCGTTGATGACATTGCTACTTTAGTATTCTTTCAATTTTGCAATTAATAAAAAAAATGTACTTATATAAGGTATTCAATATACATTATTTTAATTTGATATAAATTTATTAATTTTAAAGGGTGGTGAAAGTAGTGGATGCCCCAAAGAGATGAAGATGGTAGTTAATAAGAAGTATTTGTTTAGAATGAAAATCGGAAAATTTAACATAGAGAAGAACTATAAAGTCTATAAAGTGCTAAATATGATGGATGATGATTCCTTGATAAATCAGTTCTTAAAGAGTCCAAATATTATACAGGTATATTTTTGATAAGCTTCTAAACTTATTACATTAATCCTAAAATATATAATGTTAGGCTCCTATCTAAAGATACTCACAATATAATTTTTTTTTTTTAGGATTTGAACTCATATAACAATGATGATCAAAAGGGATCAGACGTTACTTCGTATTCTACTGTCCCCCCTACAAAAACGATCATGTGGAACTTTGGTTTTGAGTTCAGATTCAGAAGAGGAAGATGAAAATGTTGGTCAACGGTCTTCATCAAAAAACAAGATTGCCCGACTTTACTGCACCCGTGACAAAATTTCACTGAAGATAGAGAAAGATGATACATCATTCTAATTATTATGCTTTAAAATTACCCTTCTATTGTTTTAAATGTTATTTCTTGAATTTGTAAATAAAGAGCGGCCATATCCGGGGTTCGAACTGGGGACCTTTCACTTAAGACACCATTGCGTTGTTTATGAAAAACATATATACTTAATTTCATTTACATTTTAATAACTATATTAAATTTATTTGATATTTTATATTACCATATAAAAAAATTTGCTTTCATTCAAATATGGTTCATTCAAATATGGATATACCATATCGGGAAATCGGCAAATTTGGATAGACTTTTGTCCGATCAATTCCAATCTAATCATATAGATAGATAGATAGATTTATAAGAAAATTTATTTTGCCATAATTAAATAAAAAGATTTTAAATCATGTCCAATTACAACTCATTACCCCCACCCCCCAAAATTCACCCCCCTCGAAAAAAAAACTCACGGGATGTATTATATTTTACATATATTTAGGTTATATTTTAACTAAATATATTCTCCGTGCATCCCGTGAAAATAATACGGTTCGTGGGATGTATTCGCGTAAAATATAATACGGAGTATTGATGTATTATTCGCGTGCAATATATTTAGGTTATACTTGATGAGATGGGAATTAATTAAAGGCGGGAGTATTATACTATTCGAACCGTTACCCTTCCTTATTATATTTTAACTTCAAATTAATGTCAAATTATTTTAAAAATAATTATATTAATGATAATTCCTACACATTTATTTTTAAAAAAATGAAAAAAATAATAAGAATAATTTTTTAATATTTTTTTTACCTGAAAGCTAGGATACATTTATTTAAAAATAACCCATTTATTTTTAAAAATATATTTTTTAAAATTAATATGATTAATTTTTTCAGATTTTTTTACCTGAAAGCTAGAATAGCAAGGAGGGAGTATTATTACACTGTTCAAACCGTTACCATCCATATATTTCCACTTCAAATTAATGTCAAATTATTATTTTTATTAAACAAATTTAAGAGAGATTTATCTTTAAAAAATTAGATACTTTGAACGAAGTAAAAAATATAAATATATTTTTTTATTATAAAGATTTCCCTTTTTCATGTGATGATAAGTTAGCTTTGGTCAACTGATCAAATGTCCATTAATTATTCCATCATTTTCATATGAATATTTATCAATTTATTCACGAGATTTTAGATGAAACTTAAATTATTAAATTGTAATTATACAAAGGATACATAATTTTATTTTATAAAGCTCTCAATATCAAATTAATTGAAACTTTATAATTATTTTTTTTAAATTACAATATACCTTATATAACATCTTGCATTTAACATTATATAGTCAAAATTTAATACATAGAAACAACCAACCAACTTCAACTCCGAACAAAAAACAACATAATATACCGTAACATATATTTACTACACCGTAATTCCCGTGCTTGGGACGGGTCTTACACTAGTATATTATATAATAAAGGAGAAGTCGGTTGAGACACATGGCGGCTTCTCGTTAAAAGTAGTCATATGAACCAATCACATTTTTTAAAAGAAATAATTAATATATGTACAAGATAAAATTAGATATATCTATTCAATCAATCAATATATCTATATATGCATAAGATAAAATTTTATTCTAACTCTATTTAATCAATATATCTATATATGCATAAGATAAATTTTGACCCAATTTGATTAGATGTGGATATATTTTTAGAAGATATTAACCAAATTTTAAATAATATTATTTAAGATAAGATTTAATAATTAATATATCCATAAGATAAAATTTTATTCTAAATCTAATTAATCAATATATCAATATATTCATAAGATAAAATTTGACTCAATTTGATTAGATATGGATATATGTTTAGAAGATATTAACGAATTTTAAATACTATATACGATAAGAGTTTACCTATTATATAAGATAAGATTTTACCTATGTAACATATGTAACCAATTTTAGAAGATATATATAATAGATATAATAAATGATAAGTCGTATGTAACATATGACATCTTCTCCTTATCTTAATAGTAATAACCAATAAAAAAAATTATCTCCACCTTAATCAATTTTAAGATAATAGTTTCCATAAGTTTTAGACATAGAATATTTTGGAAAGATTTTACCCAATTTCGTAAGATTTTGATAATAATCATATAAAAGTTTGATAATACTTTCAATATATTAATGAAATGGTAATTTTATTTAAATTGTGTAACAATTCAAAAGTGTTGAAATAAATTAATTAGCTCTCTAAATAGGTATTTATATTAAATTTATTTAAATTGTAAAAAAATCGCACACGGTGCAGGTACTGAACTAGTGATATATGTATACATCTAGCTAAATATATAACTTCGTTGATATCACAATACTGGCAAGTTGTTTCAACCTTTCAAGTCCCTACAGATTTAAAATTTCTATCTTAACTATAATATATTAGATAGAAACTAGACTAGGTAAATAATTCAATTGATAATAGAACCAACAACCAAATACCCTCTCTGGCTATCTGACCAAAAATATCTTCTACTATTTAAAAAAAAACAATTGCATATTTATAACTTAAAAATATTAAATTATTAAAAAAGTAATAATATATAAAAAGTGAATATTATATATATTTTTACTATTCTAAAAAATGTACATGAATAATAATAAATTATATATTTGCTAAAGTATAAAATCAAATACTAATATAAAACGACAAGCAATATGTGAAAAAAATATATCTCTGAACCTCAAGTACAACAAGTAAATGATATATATTTAAAATATATAGAATGAGTATTTAAAAGCAACTTCGGTGCTATATGGGTGTTTGAAAAACCTACGACGGAAATATAAATAATTTTTTTGTTGTAACTCAAGTTCACGTATTTGTTAGCTAGGAATTGGATATATAGGGCTAGTATTGTAAATACTAGAAAGTAGGGTTTTATGGTATAAATACCTATAGATTGTAAATGCACATTATGGAAAATGAATTTGCAGATATCTTATCTTCTTCTACATCTCTCTATCTGACCTCTCTTCCTTCTATCTCTCTTGCCTGACCTTGAGTCCTAACAATTGGTATCAGAGCCTTTCGGTTCTTCGACCAGAGACCCACAATTGGAATCACGTATTCATCGGGTAATGGCAACCTCCAGTCAGCTAAAATCTCAGTTTCTCAGGGAGCGGGAAGAACGTTCCATCATCGTCAAGATCAAGTTTAAGCTCTATGAAATTTCAACGGAAGTGTTGTTGGAGGTGTACTTCTCTACCTGTGGCAACGTAGAAACGGTGGAAAACTTCAAGTCTGGAGAAGAGTTCCATTCAAGGGTTTGCTTCTAGGATAAAGATTCGGCGATTAGGGCACTCAATTGGTACAATGGAAGATGCATATACGATTTTTGGTGCGAATTGGAACTGTTTCAAGGATTCCAAGTTTCCGATCGATCAAGAAAAACTGAAGTTCCGGCCCAAGAAACCAAAGAAGTTGAAGTTGCCTCAGAGATCCCCAAAACCCCGGAAATTGATGAAAGGTAGAGAAAAATTGAAGAAATTCCAACTGAGGATGACGACGCCAAAATCATTCGGAATTCGCCAAGATGTTTCGATCAGAAATTCGAGGTGTTTTCGGATAATGTTCTTGATGAAGAGTTGGATTTGTTGTCGGAAGAAAGGGGAGGTTCTCCAATTAAAGGCGAAGACAACCCAATCATTCAAGAGTCACCAAGAAGTGTCCAATGAGAGGTCGAGGCGCCTTTGGGCAGTACTGCTGGTAATTCAAGTGAAGAATTGGTCGACGTTGTTGAGTATGCAACAAAGCTAGGGAATACTGAAGAAATCACAAACCCGGTCGACAATTTGAACGGCGAAGTTGAGGAGATTTCGGTAGATAATCTATCCCAATCCAGGCCTTTAAAGGATGATGAGTTGAAGAAATCATCAAATTAAGAGAACGAAGCCAATATAGAAAAGCATCCTATCCAGGTAACTCCCAATCCTTCTGAAGTTATGGAATGTGATGGCGCACTCAAAGGATTAGGTGAGTTGGTTGTTCTCTTGATTCAGTTGATGGAAATTAGAATTGCTAATTCGAAAATGGATTCGTTTGATTACTTGAGAGCTTTTAGTGCCCACCAGATGTTTGATGAAATGTCAGAAACAAATTATGGGTTATTTGGGCTATCGGTTGTGTTGGGACATAGGCAAATTCAAACATTACTGCCTTATGACAAAGGAAAGCAGATATTATTGCCTTATTACCAAGAGATCATGAAGTTGAAGGAGTCAAAACCTACTAAAGTTGAGATCCCATACACATATCAGTTGCTTGATGAAATCTCTAGGCATAGGGGGATCCAGTTGGGTATGGTTGTGATCAATAGATTTAATAAAGGAAATCTTGTTGTTTCAGCAGTAGATGAGCATAGATTTAATAAAGAAATCTGATTTTTTACCCTGGAGGAGCTGATAATGGAAGTTCTAAGAGTGATGTTGGTCTTGTTCTTGTTGTGCATCTTGTCTGGGATGTTTCCATGATGGGGCAGTCATCCTCGGGTCATGAAATTGATCTCACGCTCTTAAGGGATGGTCTGAAATCATTTCCGTTTGATAGAGGAGAAACAAGCTTAAAAGAGGAGTCAATGTCATGTTGTTGGGACAGCTCAAAGAGTAGTTTCGATAGCATAGATGTTGAAGCAGATGGATCTAGAGGCATCGACATTAAACCCTCATATGATCAGCGGAGTTGCATTTCAATGGATGGGATCGCAAACAATGATCTTAAATTCGTACGAAATGGGCAATCTGCATTGCCGTTTGATAGAGGAAAAACTAGTAGTGATGTTCTGAAGGCACAAAAGAAATTCTGGAAGGCTGTGTTGATCTGAAGGATGTGGCTTTAGTCTTTGATCTGAGTATAATTGAATGCTCGGGCCATTTGGGAAAATCATCAATTGCTATGGGTGAAGCTATACATAATCAACGCCTAGGGAATAAGACCTTAGTTTCAACCCCGGAGGCTATTATCGGTCGTTGGGTTGTTTGGTAATGACTTGGTTTTGTTTTGGTGGACTGAATGGTGTAGCAATTGCATCTTCAGTATTTTGATGGTGTGGCTGCAACGTTGTTAGAAGGATTTAGCTTGTGTAAAGTGAGAAAAGCAACTACAAGTTCAATTTGGGGTTGTTGGCTGCTGTCACAAGAAGGGCAGCTGATTGCCAAGTACCTACAAGCCCTTGTCCTTAGAGTGTTGAGCAACTGCAGACCCATAGACTGCCAGTGGATCAATTCCAATTTACACCACCTATTTTGCATTTTTTTTACTTTCATACTTGTCACTTTAATAGGTTTCAAGTGGGATGCATTGTATTATGTAATAATGATATACTTGTTCTTTTCTTTAGTATTAGTAGTGACCTTTAATAAGCTTTGAGGACAAAGCTTTATAAGAGGGGAAGTATTGTTAGGAATCGGATATATAGGGCTAGTATTGTAAATACTAGAAAGTGGGGTTTTATGGTATAAATACCTATAGATTGTAAATGCACATTATGGAAAATGAATTTGCAGATATCCTATCTTCTTCTATCTCTCTCTCTGAACTCTCTTCCTTCTATCTCCCGTGCCTTTCCCTCTCAATCATCCATGGAAGACCTTGAGTCCTAACAGTATTAAACCCAGTTTAGTCAAGTTGAACCGATTTGATTATTATTTATAAAATAAAGACTCGTTAATAAATCTAAAAGGGATAAAAAGATTTCATTTTTTTTACACAGTAAAAGATTCGTCAAGTTTGTTGACACTATCTTGATAATAATATTATATATATGTTTTTTGCAAGTATTATGGAAGACAATGAAATGTAGTATTTATTTTATACAAATATCAATTAGATTATTTATTTGATTTATTTTAATCTATTTTTTTTATTGATATTTTGGGTTTAAGATTTGTTTGGATAAAGATAGGGTGCAGATTTTTTGGAAGGAGAATTCAAATTCAAACCGGCTGGGAAATTATAGATATGGTGAAGATTTTGCGCAACCGAAAGATCTCATTTTGTGGGATTATTTTCTGAATTTCATGGTTGTAAATCAAGCTAAATTAAGGGGATTCAAACGTTCAAAAACCAGCCTATAAAAAAAAGCCGGTGCAAGCGGAGAAGAAGAACACAACTCGAGCATTCAATCTACAAGCAAAGCGTTCTCCCTTGCAATCATCCTCCAAAGTTTCTCTCTTTCTCCATTGTTGTTCTTGCTTTATCTTTTGAGAGTTCGAGAGTTTCTAGAGCTTCATTGTACAAGTCTAAAGTGTTATACTAAGAGTATACATCTACTCAAACGTATTCACTGAGATATTATTTCACGAGCGTTTTGAGTTGACTAGATAGTAGCTGGTGAGGTTACGAGTTGAGAGGAGAAGGGTTGTTCTTCTAAGTTGTATATGATGAAACATCCCCAAGAAAATTGTACAAGGGACCCACTTTCGATGGGTCCCCGGGGGTTTAGATGCGAGTATATATTTTTATATTACACGAGCTTACCTGACACGCGAATCGATTTGTTCGCTATTCAACCTGGGCCGCGCTTTATTCGCGTTCATGAAATTTACCATAACCCCACATATTCTTATGGTAGTTCATCCATTTATTTTTATGATTTAAGGGTTCATACCTGTCCGCGGAGATTCACCTGAAGTGTTTTGTTCGTCGCGGATGTTTAGGATGTTACGCCCTTTCCTCTCTCTTTACTTCTGAATTCTCTGCGGTTACTGCGTAGACTCCGCGGTTAACTTCTGGTTCGTTCAAACTCTTCTCTCTTCTCTTTGTTCCTTTTTCGAGATTCCAAAAAACCGTCCCCTTGTTCTTCTGTTCACTTCCCTATTTATAGGGATTGGCCATAGGCCCCTATTTTGACACTTGTCATTATTGAATTGACACGTGTGGTTATCGTGGGTGGTGGGCATGATGGACATGTGTCATTATCTTATGTCCGCGTCCTCCTTATACCCCAGTTCTCCTTGGATGTCGTTTTCGCCATATCCGCGTCCGAATCTTTACCGAATTATTTCCGCATGGTTTCATAACAGCTCCTCGGGTCGGGTTGAGTTCCATGAGAGCTTGAGACGATTCGATCTTTACCCGCGGAAATATGTTCCTTCCTTCCTTTCTAAGGGAGTAATTTTCCACGGCCCATATTGTTTTTGTGGGGAAATGAAGAGTCGGTAATTTTCTTATAAATTACCCCGTTCCGTTTTTACTTTTTCACTTCTCATCTTTTGTCTGCTTGTGGTGTTTGCTTAGTTCCTCGTTTTTTCAGAGTTTCCCGTTGGTCTCTTCGCTTCCCGGTTGAGTTTTCCGGCTGTTCTTCGTCTTTCGGTTGAGCTTTCCGGTTGTTCTCCATTTCCCGGTTGAGCTTTCCGGTTGTTCTTCATTTCCCGGTTGAGTTTTCCGGTTGTTCTTCGTCTTTCCAAGGTAATCTCAATCTTTATTCTAGGGTTCTTAATTTAGTCTTGAAATATTCTTGAATGCTGTCGTTAATATTATTATTTTTGTTAAAGAACTTTAGTTTTTTCCCTTCTTAAATCCGTTTGGATCCTTCCCTTTTTTCCGGTTCTGTTTCTTTGGGGTTTTTTGATCTTTTGGTCCGCGTACGGGTTCCTTTTCAGATCAGCTTTTTAATTCCTTCAAGGATGGCTAACTTTGAGGGGAACCCGGACGCGCTGGATGAGTTTGAGAGGGAGGAAGGATGGAGAGAGGGTTTTCCCTCGATTCCAGGAGGGGGTCCTCCCGCGGTTGTTTTGGATTCCTCTTCTTCGTCTTCTAGCAGGAGTTCATCCTCCGATTTAGAAAGTTCCTCCAATTCATCTTCCTCCAGTATTTCTACCCCAGACCGCGTGGGTCCCTTTGGCGACCCAATTAAGGTGAGGTGACGACGGAACCGCTCTGATCCTGATTATTATTCCTCTCCTTTTTTAACTTCTTCTTCTTCGAAGGGGGATGACGTTCATCCAATGGATGTGGAGACACAAGCTCAAACTGGCGCGGGTGCTTCCCTTAGTCCACGTCCGTCAACCAGTGGTCGGGAATCTGAGTTGTCTTGGGTTCCTTATGCCGAGTCTCCCGTTGGTTTTGCCGAGAAGTGTGCAAGGGTTCGTTCGAAGGATGTCCTTAGCGACCTCGACTTCCCGTCCTATTCTCTTGACGACTTGGATTCTTGTTCCTTTCGGGGAGAGTTCTCCCTTCGTGACCCTCAACCTTGTCCTCCTGTTATTTCCGAGAGGGTTCGTCCGCGTCGTTCTCTTAACCAAGAGGTGCGAGGATGTACAACTTTGCTTGATCTTTCAAGCGTTGAAGCTTTAGCCCGAATATTTCCATGGCCAGCAGGCGTGGAGTTGTGTCTTCCCTCAGAGGGTGGAGGGTGCTTAGATGCTTATGAGGACTGCTTGGTAGTGTACGCGGCGAGTTTATCCCAAGGATTCCGCCTGCCTCTTCATCCCCTGTTCATAGCTTTCTTGTCCGAGTACAATTTGAGCCCCGCGCAAGTTGTACCGAATTGTTGGATGTTTTTTGCCAGCTTTGTGATGCGCTGCATGGATATTGGTGTGCCTCCGACGAAAGAGCTAATGCTCAACATCTTTTCCTTGAAGAGAGGGCATCAAGATCCTCGGTTCTATCAGTGCAACTCCAGCTGCAGTTATATTGAGAGACTTTCCAGCAAACCGAACTGGAAACATAAGTGGTTTCTTGTTCGCGATAAGGCTGGTGTTTGTCTTGAGTTTAAGACCGTACCTGGGTGGTTTAGCGCCGTTAAAAAGCCATGGGTTGCACGTCTAGATAAATTTAAGGACTCTTTCGTTCATGAGCCAAAGTTACCGTGGCGATCGATGGTTTCGGCTCTTCGTCTCGAGATGGCGGGGTTGAGTCTGCCTCATCCGCGATTAGGTGTCTGCTTTAGTCTTTACCATTTTTATTTTTGTGATTATCTTAGCGTTTCACGTATACCATTTATATACTTTTATACTTCTCAGAAGATTTGTGAGTTCGCGAGCAGTTTTTTACACCTTTTCTTTTTGCTTCCTTTTTTGGCAGACCTGATGGATTTGAGTTCTTTGGCTGATCGCCATTCCGTTCAAGAAAGCGGAAAAACGAGGAAGAAGAAATCCGCCAAGCGTGCTCCCCGCCCGCCCGTTGCCCCCCAAGGTGCAACAGTTGAGGATGTGGATAGAGCCAACGACCCCGTGGTGGAAACTGAGGTCGTGGTGTCAGATGCCCGCGAGAAACGTCCCTGTCCTTCGGATGTGGGCGCTTCTCGTCCTCAGAAAAAGAAGAAGACCGCGGGTTCATCTCGTGCCTCTGGAAGCGGGGAAGAGGAGGCGCTTTTCCTTCAGGGGGATGACGCCATGCCTACGTTCCGCATCCCCGGCTTCGGGGTTGATGAGCTAGTTCGTCTTCGTGGCTCTGATAAATTTGCGCGGAACGAACGATCATGGGTGCGCCGCTTGGAGTGGGATGAGTTTTCCCTTCAGTTTGAGCGTGTGGCCGAGTGGGTAAGTTTGTTGTTGGGATCTTTTCATTTTCGGTCAAGTCATCGCTCAATCCTTGTCTCCTTATTTTCACTTTTATCTTGGTTTCTTTTAGGTTAGGAGTTTCCAAATCGACTCGGAGAGGCGACTGAATTTTTATGAAGCGGAGCTTTCTAAGAAGGCCACGGAGATGAAAGCGTTGAACCACAAGCTGAGGACATTAGGCAACACTGTTGGTGACCCTTCTTCAGTGGAAAAATTCAAAAAGCGATCCGTGGAACTTCATGAGAAGTTGCAGGCTGCCGGCGAGCAAATCTCTGCTTTGAAGGAGCAAAATTCCTCTTTGTCCTCCAGACTTGACGCGGAGCTTTCGAATTCGGATGCTTTACGCCGCCAAGGAGAAGAGTTTCAACAGTCCGCGGCGCAAATGAAGAAGAAACTGGAGACAGCCAAAGCACGTCTCAGAGACCTTCAAGTGGAGCATTCCATCGTTGAAGAAGATCGTGCCTTAATGAAGCAGGAATTGGAGAAGCTTCAGTCCCAGGCTCCTCAGGAGGTTGCGCTTCGGTGGTTGGAATCCCCTGCAGGTCTTAAATTTTTAACTTCCGAATGGTTCAAAACCGACGCGGGCATTTCTTTCCTCTCCTCAATAGCAAAACCATGTCTACGATCTCCAGAGGGGGTAGAGCTCTTAAAGGACAAGTGCTTCAGTTACTTCCGGAAAGGGATGTCCGCTGGTATCAACCAAAGCGTTGTCCGTTCGCAGGCTAATCCAGGCGTCCCTTTGGAGAAATTTGAGGCGAGCTTGTCGGTCGCGGATTGGGGATTGACTCCGGAAGAGATGGCAGGGGAGGAAATCTCGGACGAGGAGGATTCCGATGATGAAGAAGTTGATGTTGCCGCTAATCCTTGAGGCTTGGGGGTTTAATTTTCTTTTCTTATCATACTTTACTGGCGCGGGCCAGTTTTGTAATTAACTTTTGTGGTAACCGAACAATCCTGTGTTCCTTTATGTTCAGACAACGGCTCTTACTAACCCATTTACGGGGTTATAATTCTGTATATTATTACTCTTTCGTAGCGATCATCTCCTTCTCTTCTTTCTCTTGTTTATCATTTTATTGGCTCGGCCACTTGTGTTGTGGTTGATGAAAAGTTTCTGCCACTTGTTTGCCATGCTCGAATACGTCTTTTTTCTCTCCTTCCACTTCCCCCTCTTTTTTTTTCAAAAGAAAACTCTTGACCTGGGTCTTTAGTTCATTATGCCTGTGGTTGTTCACTTGATAAGGACTCATGGCGCCTGGGACTTCTAACCCTTGGGCGTTTTTCAGAACTTTGGAATGCGTCGATCATCTTTCTTCACTTGTAGGATTTTCTCGATAGTATCGGTTTCGAATGTTTCTTTCTCCTCCTCTTTCTTCAACTTCAATCCTCTGACTTGTGTTTCTTTTTGGCAGCCTCTCCCTCCTCAGTTTGAGGAGGAGTTTAAATCTTCTCTTCCGCGGAGGATTTTCTTGGCTTCTTATGCCATTAAAAATCTTCGAGTTGAAGTGGAAAGAGGATCTGATGGTCGCTTATACCTTCGTCGTGGCTGGGATAGATTTGTTGCTCATCACGGATTTGTTGTTGGGTCATCGATGACTTTTTTCTATATGGATCGTGCTCGTTTTAAAGTTTGTCCGCGGCGTGATCTGGAATGTGCTGAAATTGAGGGTCATGCCCCAACCGTTTCTTCTAGCGACTCATGCTGAGCCGTCTATAAATTGAGAGAATCTATTCGCTGTATGAGTTTAGCTCGTGAATAAAGGAAATGTTTTGCTTCCGAAGTTCTGAAATGTAGGGACCTACTCTTTTTATTTTAAAACAGATAGCGTTATATGATCTCTAGACCTTATTTAGCTAGAACGTCACTCCGTTCTTTTACACACATACATTTTTTAAGAGTAGTGGGATTACAAGGCTGGTCGTCCTTGTAGTTGTTCTTCATCCGCGTTCTTCTATTCCGTTGTAATCACAGTCTGGATTTGCGACATAGACCTCGAAGATTGAATCTCCCTAGTATACAAAAATCAGAGCAACTCCAATGCTTATCCTGTTGGCTTCTACGAATCCGGGCCATCCGTCTGTGAACCAATAAATTCCATCCGCGTCTACTTCGACTTTGACTTCATGCTCGCGGTTGGATCGAGACCACAGATGCACCAGGCAATGTGCATCCTCTTCTAGGAGGACGTACATCAGTGGGAGGCGTAGAGATTGAAGTTGTTCTTCTGTAACGATAACTCTGTAAAAGGCTTTTGGTGGATTTTCGAATTCCATTTCTTTATTTTGTGTATGGTAATTCCTACAGGATTTTACGGGGTTCTTATATTTGTTCAAACATGCCGCGTGTTTTAGTTTGTTATCCTGGGGTTTCTCCACGTGGTGTTTCTTAGGCCGCGTGTTTGATTCAGGCCTGAATTTCGCCTGATTTTAAAAATTTTTGTCTGTTGTTCCTGAATGTCAAGTCATTTCACTGAGCTTGCTTCTGTAGTTCTCGTGACTATTCTGCCATCTTGGTTGACGAGCTTATATATTTTTTATCTTCAGAGGAATCTTATGCCAGATGGTTGTCATGCATGTTGCTCTTCAGGCTTTTATAGGGGGTATCTTTACTTTTCCCTTTTTTATTACTTCATGATTGCTTTCTTTGTACTTTAATCGTGCTTATGGCTGCTTCTAGAGCGGGTAGATGGGCTTTCTTTCAATCGATTGACCGCGTCGATCAAACATTCCGCTTGGTAAGTCCTTTTTGGGAATGCAAGTCTTGATAGCATCTATTCTTTGCATCTGACCCTTTGTTCTATTTTTGTTTCCAGCTCTTGCCCATGCGTTTTGAGGGTGAGTTCGCGGGTGTTATCCCCGAGCAAGTTTTTCTTTCATCTCACCTCTTATGCGATTTTCCAGTTCGCGTTCATAAGGGTGATTATGGGATGTATTGGCTTCGTCAAGGATGGAGAGATTTTATCGAATCTCATGGGCTCGCGGTCGGATCCTCTATGGTTTTTATCCACAAAGGGAATGCTCATTTTGAAATCCAAATCATGGGTTTGGAGGACGGGGATGAGATCGTTGGCCATTCTCCTTTCGAGAACGCTAGTATTTTGACTAACGACTCTTATCCGTGACTGGTTATTCTCGTATTTGTTTTGTAAGCAGAGGAGGCTGTTTCTGTTTATATGTATTTCTCTTTTTTCGCATGTAATGAATAAAAGTGGTTTTCATCATTCCCCCTATTTTGATGTTTTAAAACGGTGTCCAAGATTCTTCTCGGTTTTCGTGTGATTCAGACTTGTCTTTTCGAATTGTATCTTCAGTAAGTCTTCGTCCGTGATGGTTGTGCTCTTCTTTTGAGGATCCTGAAAGAATCTTTCAAGAATATATTCCGTCTCCTTCCCTTTGTGGGGCTTTATATAAGCGAGGCACAATTGTGTTTTCTTCTCCAGCATTTCCTTATTTCCAAATGGACGCATCAGGTGTGAATCCCTGGGCTTTTTACTTAGCCTTGGATTTTGAAGATCAGCTGCAAGAACGAGTGAGTTACCTTCTTTTTCTTTTTGAGAAGGATTACTCTTTTCTTCATATCTTATTTGTTTTGTTCTCTCCCAGTCGCTCCCTGCTCTTTTTGAGGATGAGACAGGTGTTACAGATCCAACTCAAGTCTTTTTATCCCTGGGCTCAGCTGTGGATTCCCCAATTCAAATAGTCAAAAGAGACTATGGGATATTTTGGCTTGTTGGTGGTTGGAGTGATTTTGTTGCATCTCAAGGGCTAGGAATGGGGACAGTCATGGTTTTTCGCCATCGTGGTGGTGTTTACTTCGACGTACGTGTGCTTGACGAGGGATCCATTTGTGTGGAGAACGGTTGGGTTATGTCGCCTCCGAGGCCAGTCATCCTCCCAGATGTGTGAAATCTTTTATGTAGTTGTTGCAACGCTTATCTGTGTCCTCCTTATTTATTTATGTGTGTTATGAGACCGACGGATCGAATGTTTCTCTTGTGACGCTTGTTCATAGTTGTACTCCTCGGAGTTTTTAGATTTATGATCATAACATTAAACTCTGTTACCAATTATTTTTATTTTTGAGGAGTCGCGCATCCTGGTCAGAGGAGCGACATGGAGAAATCTCCGATGTTTGTTGTCTTCACGCTCACTGGCTCGACCTTGAGAGATCAAGAGCCTCAATCAAGGGAGCGACGCGGAGTGAGCTCCAGCGTCAGCTATCTTCACGTTCGTTAGCTCGACCTTGAGGGATCGAGAGTCTCAATCAAGGGAGCGACGTGGAGTGAGCTCCAGCGTCAGCGATCTCCACGCTCGTTGGCTCGACCTTGAGAGATCAAGAGTCTCAATCAAGGGAGTGACGCGGAGTGAGCTCCAGCGTCAGCTATCTTCACGCTCGTTGACTCGACCTTGAGAGATCAAGAGTCTCAATCAAGGGAGTGACGCGGAGTGAGCTCCAGCGTCAGCTATCTTCACGCTCGTTGACTCGACCTTGAGAGATCAAGAGTCTCAATCAAGGGAGCGACGCGGAGTGAGCTCCAGCGTCAGCTATCTTCACGCTCGTTGGCTCGACCTTGAGAGATCAAGAGCCTCAATCAAGGGAGCGACGCGGAGTGAGCTCCAGCGTCAGCTATCTTCACGCTCGTTGGCTCGACCTTGAGAGATCAAGAGTCTCAATCAAGGGAGTGACGAGGAGTGAGCTCCAGCGTCAGCTATCTTCACGCTCGTTGACTCGACCTTGAGAGATCAAGAGTCTCAATCAAGGGAGCGACGCGGAGTGAGCTCCAGCTTCAGCTATCTTCACGCTCGTTGGCTCGACCTTGAGAGATCAAGAGCCTCAATCAAGGGAGCGACGCGGAGTGAGCTCCAGCGTCAGCTATCTTCACGCTCGTTGGCTCGACCTTGAGAGATCAGGAGCCTCAATCAAGGGAGCGACGCGGAGTGAGCTCCAACGTCTTTTAAAGTTTTTGGTCACCCTAGTAATTCATAGAAAACGCCCACTAATCGCTCATTCAACTTCCTGCGGGGGCGATTATTAAATCAAAGGACAGTGTTTCAAGATTTACACAAAGTACTTTTTTAGACAGTTGGCGTTCCAGGTCTTGTTCAGGATTTCTCCTTTTTCATTCTTTAACTTGTAAGCGCCAGTTTGAACGATGTCGGCTACTACGTATGGACCTTCCCAGTTAGCATCCAGTTTTCCTCCAGTCTGTACTAGTCGTAGGACTAGATCTCCCTTCTAGAATTGTCGCGGTCGAACTCTCTGGTTGTGGTACCTTGCAGCCCGTCTTTTGTACTCTTCTGCTTTCAAGGCTGCCATCATTCTTCGTTCTTCCCTCAGATGCATCTCTACTTCAAGCGCTTCTTCGTTGGTCTGCGGTTTGAATCCGGAAACATGAGCCGACGGGATCATCCGCTCAATTGGTATGACCGCATCTACACCGTAAACCAGAGAAAAGGGTGTCTCCCCTGTCGGCGTCTTCGCGGATGTTCTGTGAGACCATAGCACTAAAGGAAGGAGTTCCGCCCATCTCCCTTTGGCCGTGGTTCCCAATTTCTTCCGTATGCCTTCCAAAATTTGCCGATTGGTGACTTCTGCTTGCCCGTTCGTCTGAGGATGTGCTACAGATGAGAATTTGAGATTAATATGGAGGTCTTTACAAAAACTGCGGATGGTTTCGCAGTCGAACTGAGGTCCGTGATCGGTGATGATCGACTCCGGGACTCCGAAGCGGCATATTAAGTTCTTCCACAAGAATTTCTTCACCTTTTCAGCGGTAATGAGTCCCATTGCTTCTGCCTCTACCCACTTAGTGAAGTAGTCCACAATCACAATCACGTATTTCAATTGGCCAGGCGCAGTTGGAAATGGCCCTAAAATATCCATCCCCCAAAGGGAGAAAGGGCATGCACCATAGATTTCCTTCATAATTTCCGCGGGCTGATGGATAGCATTTCCATATTTTTGACACGCGTCACACTTCTTGATGAATTCCTGAACGTCTTGCTTCATCGTTGGCCAATAGTATCCCGCCCTCATGATCTTGACTGTCAATGCTCTCCAACCTTGGTGGTGTGCACATATCCCTGAGTGTAGTTCTTGCACAATCATCATTCCTTCTTCTATAGCAACACATGTTAAATCAGGCTGTGTAAAACCTTTCTTGTAAAGCCGTCCATCGCGGACAGTGAATCTTGCCGCTCTTATCTTGACTTGTTTGGCCTCATGCCTCTCTGTGGGGAGAATTCCTTTTTCCAGATATTCCGCTATGGGCGTCCTCCAGTCGTTTTCTCCGTTTGTTTCAATGAAGAAAACTTCTTTCACAAGTCCACGGCCTTCTCGCTTTTCGAACATGAATTCTGCGCCGACCTCGGATGGCATTGTCGCGCCTACTCTAGCCAGAGCGTCTGCCTGCCGATTTTCTTCCCTCGGGACTGCCGTTATTTCGAAGTTCAAAAAGGCTCTCCGCAAGGCTAGGACCTTTCTCAAGTAATCTGGCATCAAACCTGTTTTGGCCTCATATTCCCCGTCTATTTGCCTTGCCAAGACCTCAGAATCTGTATAGGCAATTACGCTCCTAGCTCCTCGCGACAGTGTTATTTCCAAACCTGCTATGAGAGCTTCATACTCAGCCTCGTTGTTCGTTGCTTGGAAGGTGAGCTTATAAGCGTAGTTCGCTACCTGCCCCTCAGGGGACACTAAAGCTATACCAGCTCTACAACCTACTTGATTGACTGCTCCCTCAACTTTCAAAACCCAACTCCCGTCTTCAAATGATGCCTGCTCTTCAAAACTTGTTTCACAGATAAAATCTGCCAGGGTTTGTGCCAGCGCTGCCTTCCGTGGTTTGTAGTCGATGTCAAACTCCGACAATTCCACTGCCCATTTTGTCATCCGTCCTGAGAGGCAAGGGGAGTGTAGGATTTGCCTTAGAGGTAGGTTGGTCAAAACCCGGACTGGGTGGTCTTGGAAGTAAGGCCGTAGTCTCCTTGCCGCGAATACTAAGCACAGAATCATTTTCTCGATCGGTTCATATCTTGTTTCAGCATCTTGTAAGACCCTGCTTACGTAGTAAATTGGATACTTCTCTTCGCGGGTGAGTACTGCACTGATGGTTGCACTTCTGACGGCCAAGTAGAGGTGTAGGTCTTCAAGCCTTTCTGGTCGGTGTAGGGTTGGCAGCTTCGTCAGGTAATCTTTCATCCCTTCGAAGGCTTGTTGCAGGTCCGGCGTCTACTGGATGGGCCCTTTCTTCTTTAGTAGAGCGAAGAAAGGCAGAGATTTATCTGCGAGGCAAGAGCAGAATCGGCTGAGATAATTGACAGCGCCGTTGAGAGCCTGTACTTCCTTGATCGTTCTGGGTGGACGCATGCCTTGAATCGCTGCAATCTTCTCAGGATTTACATCTATTCCTCGCTGGCTAACCAAGAATCCCAAAAATTTCCCAGAGTCAACGCCGAAAACACACTTTTCCGCGTTCAGATTCAATCCTCCGCGCCTCAGAGAGTCGAAGGTCTCCTGTAGATCAGCAGCGTGATCTTCTGCCCTCAAGCTTTTTACCAAAATATCGTCCACATAGATTGATACGTTTCTCCCAGTTTGGGCTCGAAAGATCTTGTCAACAGTCCTCTGGAATGTGGCCCCTGCATTTCTCAGTCCGAACGGCATAACCTGATAGCAGAAAATCCCCTGATTTGTAATGAAGGTTGTGGCCTTCTTATCAAGCGGATCCATACGGATTTGGTTATACCCTGAATACGCGTCCAGAAAACTGAGGACGGCATTCCCAGAAGTTTCATCAACCAACTCATCAATTGAGGGAAGTGGGTAACTATCCTTGGGACACGATTTGTTGAGATCAGAAAAATCGACACACATACGCCACTTCCCATTTGACTTTCTGACCAGAACCACATTGGACAGCCATTCAGAGTCTTCTACTTCCTCAATGAAACCGGCATCCAGTAACTTTTCTGTTTCTTCTTTCGCGGCAAGGGCTTTTTCAGGTGCCATCTTTCTCTTTTTCTGAGCAATCGGCCTAGCATCATGTTTTATCCTGAGTGTGTGCAAGGCGATTGACGGAGGAACTCCCAGTAGATCTTTTGGTGACCAGGCGAAGATGTCTCTCGACCTTGCTATTATGTCAATGACGCGCTCCTTCTCTTTGGGCTCTAATGCTTGCCCCATATATACTTTTTCTTCAGGGTTGGAGAATGGGAAGTGAACCTGTTTCTCATCAGCGGTTGGAATTTCTCTAGCCGCGGGTCTTACCTCCAACTCTGCTTCAGTACAGGTACCCTCTTGATCGGTCTCTTCTACAAGCTCTTTCTGCAAGTTTTCTTTCTTCTTTTCGGTCGTGCTCGCGGCATATTCTTCAATCTGCATCACTTCTCTTTTCTTTCTCAGGGATGTTAGGTAACAGCTCCTACTCTCTGGTTGTTGTCCGCGGACCTCGCCTACTTCTCCTCCTGTTACTGGGAACTTGGCCAGGAAATGGTAGATAGAGACCACCATCTGGAACTTGTAGAGTGATACTCTTCCTAGCAAGGCATTGTATACTGTTGGGACTCGCACAACGGTGAAAACTATGTTTTCCATCCTTCGTCTTGGCGCCGATCCGAGCACCACCGTCAGTTCAATGGTTCCTGCGACTGGTATTTCGTCTCCAGAGAAAGCAACTAGTGTCTCCGAGTATGGCTTGAGTGCCGTTGCCGAGACTCCGAGTTGCAAAAAGGTTTCCCATGCAAGTATATCAACTGATGACCCTGTGTCAATGAACACCCTTTTGACAGTCTTGGTTGCTATCTGAGCATGTATGACCAGTGGGTCGGAATGAGGCATTCTTACATCTTCCGCGTCTCCTGCTGAGAACACCATTTCCGCGTGCGGTGTGTGGGCAATTCGCCTGCTCGTCGCAGAGGGTGGTTGTTTTCCCTCTCGTTCATAATTCTTCCTCTCCTGGTTGCTGGCTCCTGAAAGAGAGGGTCCTCCTGCTAGAGTGTCGATGTATCCTTCGGGTTCTGGGATACGCTCGACCGCGGACCTTAACCTTCCTTCCTGCTCCCGGGGGGCCTGATTTACTGACCCCTGAGGGGGCGGGGGACCGTTATGGCGTCCTCGACGCCCTCGGCTCCTCCCTCGATATGGCTGTGGTGCCTCCTCGGGCTCCCTGTACTGGTCGGGATTCCTGTTTTAATGACGAGGATATTCCTTGTCTTGCATGTGACGCTCGACCGGGTGTCGATCGTCCCTTCTATTCTGGTGGTGTTCGCGAGGATGGTGTTCTCGGTCATGATAATCATCCCTCCACGGTTGATGGGTTCTATTGCGGTCATCTCCTTCTCTTCGATCATTCCTCTGATGACGATGCTCCTCCCTCCTGTCCGAATTGAGGTGGACCTCGTCATTTTGTCGGTGGTGTCCCGCCGACGGTTGTTTGGGCGGTTTCGCTGCCCCTTTATCCTTCCTGAACTTTCCTGCCAGCTTGCTGAAAAAGCCTTGATGCCCGCCATTTGCTCTTGAACTTGATGCGGCTGCTTCTTCTGCATCTATCTGTCGAGACACCAGATCTCTTAATTGGTCATAGTTTCTGGGTTTCTTCCTGAACAAGTAAGTCTTGAAATCGCCCTCTGCTAGTGATGTACATAATTGTACCTTTGTTTATTGCATCTTTTGACTTCATATTTCATTTGATTTCCGAACCAAAGTTTGAAAAGCATATGATCTCGTGTAAGAATGAGCTAAAGTGTAAGAAATAGAGTCTACACGAGTTTTGAGCTAACTATGCAGGAATTCGATGAAATCGGAGTCAAAACGGGCAAGCCGAGTGAAGCTGAGAAGAGGTCGATATCGACTGGAGACATCGATATCGACCCTGGAATTCGACACGACTTCTGAGTGTAGAGATAACCACACAAACCAGACTAGAAGCCTCGATATCGACACACATGCATCGATATCGACCATCGTCATAGATCTCGACTGAAGTTGGACAAGTCGAGCAGAAACACAAGCATCGATATCGACCTCTGGTGTCGATATCGACCCTACCTCGACAGAAGATAAATCCGATTTTGAGGCTCGGATTGTGAAGTCTATCATCGAAGCCATGAGTTATCTCGTTCTTTTAGATATTAGTAGTTGTTTGTTATCTTTTCCTTTAAGTTTTATCAAAATAAAAGACCTATCCTAAATTGCTCGGATAGAGTTAATAGTTTAGATAGAAGTTACAATCCTCGGATAGCGAGGATTAGTAACCTATAAATAAAGCCTTAAGGGCTGATTTGTTAGGCATCCAATCATAGAATCATCGAAGACAAGGACAATAGACAATAGATAGTTAGAGTTTTTTGAGCTTTAAAGTTTCAAGCGCTTACGATAGTTGGCGTTGAGATTGTAAAGATTCGAAATTTTCCATTTATGCAAGTTATTTCAATTCAAGACATGTCTACGTTCAACATGAGTGAGTAGTTCCCCTTTCTTCTAGGGTCGGGATGAGCCCGACGATAGCCATGATGGTAAGGTAAGTACGTCGTTAAAGAATGTATCTTTTATCTCCTTCTACCTTGTTCTTCATCTTTAAATGCGAATTTAAGGAACTCATGTTGTAAAACTTGGGTAGTAATTAGGGTTTCTATTCGAAAGATTATGAACTCAATTATGACTAAGGTAGACACCAATTAGGTTAAGTAATTGAAAAATCTCTTTTCCTATTGGTCGGTTTAGGTGAAAGCCTTTTCCTTTATGATAAAAGCATGCATCTTTAGTTGATCCTTATTTCTACTATCATGGTTGTCGTCGCGGTAATCCTTGACTTTGGAAGGTTTTTTTCTTTATTGAGTTTACATTAAAATTTGCCCGCCGTTCGTTGAGTCATCGAAAAACCCAACACCTTTGCTTATTTCTGATCATTGCTTCCTCCCCATCCTTGATTCTTCGGCCTTTTCTTTGCCGACAAAACCACTAACTCACTGCAGGAAAGACATCGATATCGACAGCAGAGGTCGATATCGACCAAAACAGATAGATCGACGGTTTTCTGAGTCGATCTCGAGACTCCTGGGAAACTTCTGCAAGCATCGATATCGACCACCTTGTGTCGAAATCGACCCCCTGTATCGACTGGCAGACTTCTGAGCCAGTCGATTTCGTGAACTAACCTCGATATCGACCCCCACCAGTCGATATCGACTACAGATTTTGTTTCTGCAGGTTTTCTGTTGCAGAGGACATCGACAGCCAAGGTCGACATCGAGGTCTAACATCGAGATCGAGGCTTCTGGTCGAACATAAAGGACGTGTCTTCAACGCTACTAGGATCCCGCTGACTCGCTTCCTTGTGGATCGAACCTGATTCCCTACTACTATAGCGGGGAGTCTTGAATTTATTTGAAGAGGCTAAGAGTTGTATTGGTTTATATTTTTTATATATTTCGATTCAATTCTCCCCACGTCAAATTTTGGCGCCGTTGCCGGGGAAGCTATCAATCGCGCCCTAGTAGTTTATTTTCACGGATCTTTTTAGTGTTATTTTATAGGTGTATGCGATGGTGACCAACCTGAATTTGAAGGACTAGACGAACCAGAACGCTTTCTCCACCTAAGATCTCGAGTCAAAAGAATTATGGCGGACAACGAGACCCAGGCACAACAAATTGAACGCTTAAGGAAGCAAGTAGAGGATTACGCTACCAGAGAAGCGGCACTAAGAGAGCGTGCTGACAGGGAGGAGGAAGCCAGGAGACGATATGAGATTCAAATCAACGCCCTCCCCCGGAATGCTAAGCAATACATGCACCCATCGCTCACAGTGCCTGAATCGGCTATTCTAATCCCTACTTCTAATTTTGAAATTAAGCCAAACTTTTTAACTGAAATAAGAAGGCATCAATATGAAGGGAAACCTAATGAATGCCCTATGGCACATATATCAACCTTCTTAGACCTCTGTGATACAATTGCTGATGGACAAAGTCTTGAGTATGTTCAACTAAAAGCATTTCGCTGATCTCTTACAGGAAAAGCATTGCAGTGGTTGGAAAGCTTAGCCCCAAGATCGCTCCGCACCTGGAATGAAGTCAAGGACGCGTTTCTAAACAAGTTCTTTCCTCCTTCTAAGACGGCGCTGATCCGACAGAAAATCACGGCTTTCAAACAAAAGCCTGGTGAGGCTCTGGGAACTGTTTGGGAGAGGTTTAAGGACCTCCTACGATCATGCCCGACGCATGGCCAACCACCGTACGTCATTCAGGAGATCATATACAATGCTCTTGACGCTGCCACCAAGGAGAGGATCAACACATACACCGCCTATGGCTACCTTGAACTCGCTCCTCAAGAGGCTTGGGAAACCATTGAAAGGTTGGTGGAATTTGACAATACATATGGGACTCCTGAGGCTTCCGACGCACCATCATTGTCGAGGCCTGCCCCATCTATGCCATTGTACGAACCCTCTAAGGTGATCGATCCGGATGTAAAAGAACAATTTCATAGGGATCAACTTAGAAAGCTCCAGAAACAAGTGAGATTCCTATCGGCAAACCAGGACTGCATCGAATGTGGATCACAACGACATACTACCATTGAGTGCCCCCATGCTGAGCAAGTGCAACTAGCGGAGACTCATGAGGAAGCCAACTTCATGAGGGGTCCCAATCGCCAATATTGGGGAGACCAAAGGTTCCAACAACCACAAAGGAACCAGGTTAACCCTAGGGACCCCCCACTCTATAGAGCTCCTGGGCACCCTGAGAGAGACCAAAAGAAGGATGATCTTCAACTTGTATTGGACGAGATAAGGCTGAACCAAGCTAAGAATGATCAATCCAACCATGCAATCCACTCTCAACTCAATCACCTTACCACAAGGATTGGAGAGATGGACATTTGGAAGAAGAACGTAGAGACCTAACTGGGTCAATTGGCGGCACAAATCCCTAGACCGTCCGGAACATTCCCTGGGCAACCAACTACCAATCCTAAGGGGCAATCCGGGTCAGGACACAATGCAGCCATGCAACTAAGGAGTGGCACCAAAGTTCATAAGCCACAAAAGGCGACGGAGGAAGAAGTAACAGAGCCTGTTGACATCGACAACCCAGTCGATGTCGACCCTGAGGTCGATATCGACAATCCTGTAGACCCCTTGGTCGACGTCGATGACACTGCAGAACCTGAGAGAGAACAACATAGGTCGAAATCGACCCTACCGGTCGATATCGACCACCCTCCTGTCGACATCGAGGTTCAGCAGGCTCCTCCGACCACCGTTTTGGCTTCTCCGCCAAAGAAGACGCTACCCTTCCCTTCCAAAGCATTGAAGGACCCCACTCAAAGTAAGTTTAGGCGCTTTGTAAAGATTCTCCAAGGACTGAACATTACTATCCCTCTTACAGAAGCCCTAAGCGAGATGCCCGCCTATGTTCGATTCTTAAAAGACATCCTTAGCAAGAAGCGATCCATGGCAGAGATCGCAGAGGAATGCTCAAAGATGGATTTCCCTGAGAAGAGGAGCGATCCAGGGAAATTTGCAATCACCGTGGGACTTGGCCAACATCGCTACAAAGCCCTATGTGACCTAGGGGCAAGTGTAAGTCTCATGCCTCTCTCTATTTGGCAAAAGGTGAGCATCGGAGCACTTGAACCTGTGGATATGAAACTTTATATGGCTGATAATTCATTCGTCAGACCCACAGGTATAGTTGATGACGTCCCTGTAAAGGTAGGTAAATTCTTTGTGCCTACTGATTTCATTGTATTGGACATGCCCGAAGATCCTATTGTACCTATCATCCTTGGTAGGCCTTTCTTAGCTACTGCAGATGCCAATATTAATGTACGTAGAGGATTAGTAACCTTTACTATAGGGAACGAAGTCATTGAATTCTCCTTCAACCCCACAATGAAGGAAGTTAATGGTATGGAAATCAAGTCGGTCTACACTAGCATCATGGATTGCAAAGAACCGACGGAAAGGGCCCTAACTCCTGAAGAGGCCCTAGCCCTAGCTGCAGAGGAGCTTACCGACGAGGATATTGAGGAGTTCCTGGCTACATGCACGAGTGATGAGGAAATATTCGATGATGCTCTATCCATGGAGCTCGAAGACGAAGTCGATATCGACGAGGAAAGGTCGACATCGACCAATCCACTCGATATCGAGTGCCCTCAGTCGACATCGACACACTCAGTAAGTCAAGTTCTCCCTTCTTCTCTTACAGGCGAAATCGACCAGCCCATGTCGACAGAAGAGGCCGAAATCGACCAGCCGATATCGACAGAAGAGGCTGAAATCGACCAGCCGATATCGACATCAGAGATCGAAATCGACCTTTACCACTTGACGCCAAACAGCTCCGAAGCCGAGGTATGTGCTGAACTCTCAGTCGATATTGACTATTCCTACTCGCCCTCGACCTTTTTTCTGCAGGAATATTTTGAAGAGTCCAAATCAAAGTTGGCATCACTCTATGTTTGGTCCACACCGACTCCTATAACTGATTTGGGAACTTCTATCAAGAGAATTGAGATGGATTATCTTGGTGAGATTATGAAGACGGAGGAGGTAGAGCCAATCCTTATCCCACAAGGCCCTTCTCCGGTGCTTAAGCCTCTACCAAATACACTTAGGTATGAGTTTCTTGGTCCAAATTCTACTTTCCCTGTAATTATCAATGCTTCACTAACCACACAGGAAGTAGATAAGCTTATGGAAGTACTTCGTGCTCATCGTAAGGCTATTGGATACTCTCTTGAGGACATAAAAGGTATTTCACCTGCTACTTGTATGCATAGAATCCTCCTTGAGGATGATCATAAGACATCTATAGAACACCAACGGAAGCTCAACCCCAACATGAGAGAGGTAGTGAAGAAGGAGATCATGCGCATGCTGGATGCCGGAATCATCTATGCCATCTCCGACAGCGAATGGGTGAGCCCAGTCCATGTGGTGCCTAAAAAGGGCGGAATGACCGTTGAGGAGAATGAGAAAGGCGAGCTTGTGCCAAAGCGAATCACAACTAGTTGGCGAATGTGTATTGACTACAGGAAACTCAACAATGCCACTAGAAAGGATCACTTTCCCCTTCCATTCATTGATCAAGTATTAGAGAGACTCGCCGAACATGATTATTTTTGTTACCTGGACGGATATTCTGGTTTTTGGCAGGTCCCTATTCATCCTGACGATCAAGAAAAGACCGCCTTCACTTGTCCCTATGGGACTTTTGCATATAGGAGAATACCATTTGGGCTCTGCAATGCCCCTGCTACCTTTCAAAGATGTATGATGGCTATCTTCTCCGACATGATTGAGGACATCGTGGAGGTATTTATGGATGACTTCTCTGTTTATGGCACTACTTTCAATATTTGTCTTGCTAACCTTCGCAGGGTACTTGCACGATGTGAAGAGACAAACTTGGTTCTCAATTGGGAAAAGTGCCACTTTATGGTAAGGGAAAGGATTGTGCTAGGCCACAAAGTCTCTAAACGGGGAATTGAGGTGGACAGGGCAAAAATAGAACTCATTGAAAAATTACCACCACCTTCATCAATTAAAGACATAAGAAGCTTCCTTGGTCACGCAGGTTTTTATAGGAGGTTTATTCAAGATTTTTCTAAAATTGCCAAACCATTAACTAACCTACTAATGAAGGATGTTAAGTTTGCATTTTCTAGTGATTGTCTTGAAGCTTTCAACAGGTTGAAGGAGGCCCTCATATCCGCCCCAATCATTCAATCACCTGATTGGTCGCAACCTTTTGAGATCATGTGCGACGCAAGCGATTATGCCGTAGGTGCTGTCCTAGGACAAAGGAGAGACAAAAAGCTTCATGCCATCTACTATGCAAGCAAGACTCTTGATGCCGTTCAAACAAAGTACACCACGACGGAAAAGGAGTTCTTGGCGGTGGTCTTCGCTTTTGAGAAGTTCCGCTCATACCTAGTGGGCTCTAAGGTTATTGTTCATACTGACCATGCAGCTCTTAGGTACTTAATGGCGAAGAAGGATGCTAAACCTAGGCTCCTACGATGGGTGCTCTTACTACAAGAGTTCGACGTTGAGCTTAAAGATAAGAAAGGAACGGAGAACTCCGTAGCCGATCATCTTTCACGGCTACCCATAGGGCTTCTGGAAGAGTCACATGACAACATACCAATCAATGACTCCCGCCCTGACGAGCACTTAATGAGGCAAGAGGTAAGACGGGCAGAAGAACCACTCGATATCGACCCCCAAAGGTCGATATCGACTGCCCTAAAGGTAAATCTTGCATCGATGTCGACCAATTTTGATCACAGGTTGTCCATTGCAGAGGTCGAAATCGACCTCCAGACATCGACATCGAGGACCCATATCGAGAAGCCCATGTCGACTGAGCCTGTCGATGCCGACCAGTCGATATCGACCCCAGCAGGTCGATATCGACCACCTTCAAAACCCTCCGAAGGTGACGAAAAGGTAAGCTTCGGTGAGGATTTCTTCTTTACACCTCCTTCTAGTCCTATCCATGATCTATTTGCTGTAAGAAGGGCGAAGGTACCTTGGTATGCGGATTTTGCTAACTATATTGTAGGAGGCGAGATTCCTTCAAGCTTAACTTCGCAACAAAGGAAGAAGTTTTTGCACGACGTCAAACAATATTATTGGGATGAACCCTATTTATTCAAACAGGGGAAAGACCATATCTTTCGACGTTGTATCCCGGAGGACGAGGTAGCGAGCGTGATTCACCATTGTCATTCTCTCCCTACAGGAGGTCACGCTAAAGGATTCAAGACCGCGGCGAAAATTCTTCAATGTGGTTTTTATTGGCCTAACCTTTTCAAGGATGTGCAAAACTATGTAACCTCTTGTGATGAGTGTCAACGTGCAGGTAATATCACATGGAGGAATGAGACACCACTCACAGGCATTCTAGAGGTCGAACTCTTTGATGTATGGGGCATTGACTTCATGGGACCATTCCCTGCTTCAGGCCCCTACAAATACATTCTAGTAGCGGTGGACTATGTCTCTAAATGGGTGGAGGCTGTAGCAACTAGGACCAACGACGCGAAGGTAGTCTCTAAGTTTATGAAAACTAACATCTTTCCTCGTTTTGGTGTTCCTAGAGTCCTTATTTCAGATGGTGGCTCGCATTTCATTGAGAGAGGCTTTGAAGCTCTTTTAGCTAAGTATGGGGTAAACCATAGGGTGGCAACACCCTATCACCCTCAAACTAGCGGTCAAGTAGAAGTCTCCAATTGCCAAATCAAAGCCATCTTGGAGAAGACGGTTTCCCGCTCAAGGAAAGATTGGTCGTCCAAACTGGATGATGCGCTCTGGGCCTACCGAACGGCCTATAAAACACCGCTTCGCACAACTCCCTATAACTTGGTATATGGTAAGTCATGTCACTTGCCCGTTGAACTTGAGCATAAAGCAATGTGGACTCTTAAGGAGCTTAACATGGATTTCGACGAAGCGGGAAAGAGGAGGTTCATTGACTTACAAGCCTTGGAAGAGTTGCGCCTAAAGGCATATGAGAATGCCGAAATCTACAAAGAGCGCACTAAGAAATGGCATGATAGGAAGTTGGTGCCAAAAACATATGAGGTAGGTGACAAAGTCCTTGTTTTCAATTCTAGGCTTCGCTTATTTCCAGGCAAACTAAGGACAAGATGGAGCGGACCTTTCAAAGTTCATAAAGTATTCCCTCATGGAGCGGTGGAGTTATTTTGCGACGATGGATCAACCTTTAAGGTAAATGGCCACCGAGTAAAGAAATATTATGACAAGGAAGACCCGGAAGAAGAGATTCACGCCACCTTGGCGTTGAACTAGCGCAAAAAGGGAAATATGTCGAGCTAGCGACTTAAACTCAAGCGCTTCCGGGAGGCAACCCGTTCTTTTCCTTTTCTTTCTCTTTTAGTTTTTTGTTTATTTTATATTTTTTTAGATCATTCGTGGCTATTCTATCTAAAGTCGACAAGGAAATCCAGCCCAGAAGAGAGGTCGATATCGACCTATATGGTCGATATCGATAAGCCGACAGAAGGGAGCAATAGGAAGTCTTAAACGGATGCAGAAAGGGGGTCGATATCGACCTCTAAGGTCGATATCGACTACAGATGGAGGTAGGTGCCAGGTCAGAATTTACTTTATTTCAGTTTTATTTTTTTGGGGGTTTCGTCCCCTTTAAACACCCCCCGACTTCGACACCCCCCCTCCCCTTTTCGACACCCTAGCCGCCTCTCTTCCTCTTCATCCCTCACCCTCCGGTCACCCTCCCCACAGCCACCCATCACCGCAACCACCATACCCACCCACTGTCACCAAGTCCCCCTCCTCCCTTCCTCGCCCTGTGCAGCGACGCCCCACGCCACTGCCATCTCTTCCTCTTCTCGACCTAGCCCTCTCTCTCTCCCTCGTTTTCAAGTCTCCTCGACCAGATCTACACGTTTCCGGCCAAGAATCGCCAGATCCGGCCGCCCCACGCCACCGGAGATCCCACCGTGCCACCAGCAGCCCCGACAGCACACAGGATCCGGTCGATTTCGACCCCTGGGCATCGATATCGACACCCTCCTGTCGACAGTCGGTTTTCTCTCTCGATTTTGCGGTTGCTTGCCTCTTTCTCCCCTAATTCTAACACTCTTCTGGTATGATTTCTCACCCTTCCTCTATTTTTTCTGATTTTTCATATTTAATTAGTTGATGGGGAAGAAATTTCATATTGGGTGTTTAGGTTTTGAACGTAGATTGCGCGGGAAAGAGTATTTGTATGGCATGAAATTTTTTTATATATATGTGGGGCTATGAATCTGAATTTTATATATATATATGGGCATGAAATCTGATTTATATATATATTAGGGAGAAATCGGAATATTTCATAAGTTTGGGCTATGAATCTGAATTATATATATATTGGCTGATTTTGTAAATCTGATTTTTTAGGGGGGTTTATATTCTGATTTTTTTTTATATAGACTTGAAATCTGATTTTTTTTAAGGCCAAATTTATTTAGATCATAAGGTGCCTTAGTATTAAAACTTTAAGAAATTATGTTTAGATAAAATACCATCCTTAGGTATTTTCTTTCACTTAGACATTTACCTTTACAAACTTTCTAGCATAATTGGAACCTAAGTATGGGGTTCTCCCCATTTTAATACAAAGGAGTATTATCTTTGGTATTGGTTTCTTTTGCAGACGATGGTTAGAGCCAAGAACATCCCTCAGGACGCGCTCCGCATTGAGGATGACCAGCAGCGCTCCCTTGCTGAGGAGTTGATTCCCCGAGCCACCAGGGCACGATGGTACCATCTCCCTGACATGATCCAGCTAGGATTTCACCCAGGCGTTCAGGAGGCGTTTGAGAACGTCTCTCTACACAGGCTGATCGAGCCACTGGAGGCGCACTACCCCGTTCTCACTGGGGAGTTTATGGCCACATTAGAGGTTCCCGAGCGCACTTCGACTGGCCGCCGAGTCATCTTCCAGCTCGGCAACAGGCGACACAGACTATCGCTCGAGGAGATGAGCGAGATTTTTGGGTTCATCCACACTCCGGCCGCCTTCAGGGTCCACGACCCCAATGTCATCTGGAGTTACATATCAGGTATACCCTACCCTGCTCCTACTGACTCCTTCACCTCTAGGGTTGTGAGTCCACTTTTTAGGGTTATCTTGAGGGTCCTGGTGAGTACCCTTTGGGCCAGGCCTGAGCTCCGTCGCCCGACACACCGTGAGACGGAGACTCTACGGAGGATGCTTTTCGAGGATGACCCTCTACCATACCTCCACTCCTGGCTCGAGCATATAGTAGACCGCAGACGAACGGTCTCTACAGACATCTTGGACGGCGGCATGGTGGCCATCCTCGCTGAGGCTCTAGGCGTCCACACTGAAAGGTACACGGCCTACCAGCTCACGTACCTAGACGCGGCGGTGTTGCGCCAGGGCGGAGTCATCGCGACAGGAGCACAGGGATGGAGACACCCCCAAACGGGGATGCGCCTGCGACACGATTTCATGGATCTGCTGTATATCCCTAATTGGTACCAGTCTTGGACTGGGCAGCCATATCATACGGATATAGATCCGACCGCTGACCCCACCCTACGGAGGAGACCCCCACTCTACAACCATGAGCCAGAGGTGGATGCTATGTCCTGGGACGCTGACCCCCATTCCGACGGAGCTGAGCAGTCCCCAGCCTACCAGGGAGGCATGGATGGCAACGACGATGATGACGCCGGGGATGATGCGGTTGGGGGAGGAGAGGGCCCGCAGGGGTCCCACCACAGCCACCACAGTCACCATAGCCACCATAGCTATGTACCTCCACCTCCTCGTCCCTTCCAGCCTGCCTACACCACTGATTGGCAGGAAGACATGTCTGCCCGCTTCACTAGGCTGGAGCTCTCCGTCACTGAGATGCGCGAGGAGCAGCGACGCTATGGGAGGTTCCTCGAGGGTTTGGGCTCATATATGGGCTTTTCCTTCGATCAGCAGGCTGGACCTTCCACTTTCCCGCAGGCCGCCCCGACAGACTACTCAGGGACAGCTCCTACACAGGGCTGGCCCTTGCTGTTGCCACCTCCCCCGCCCCCTGAGCAGTGATATACATATAGCGTAAATGAGTGTGAGTGATCCTTCCCTCTACTTTATTTTTCTAACAGTGAGGACACTGTAATCTTTAAGTATGGGGTGGGGATTGAACTTGGACATTATAAACTGCTTTATCTGGTTGTGGTAGGGTTTAAAACTTGGCAAACTTGGCGTGTATTTTATTTACATTCTACTTGTATGCATTGCATCATATTTAACATTTATGCATTTTAAAGTTTAAGTTCTTAACCTTTTAGTTTGTTTTTGTTGAGTCTATCAAATGTTAAAAAGAAAAAAAATAGAAAAATGTCAAAATACAAAAAAATGCATGTTTATTTTTAAGTTTATTTTTCTTTACCCTACTTAGATGTCCTATGATGAAAACTCAATAGCTGACTTGATCATGTAAACCCTATGGCATATTAGGATGGTTTAGCCTAAGTCTTTAAAATTTTTATGTAGATTGTGAACTTGTGATGAAATTGAGCACATATGATCCTAGGCTAAAAAGCAAATCCAACAAAAATTGTCCTTGTGAGAATTTTGACCTATAGGGAGAACATAAAAAATCCCTCCGCTTTCTTGAGTGAATTTACTCTTCCTATGCATCTCTAAATGTTGTGATAGTTATTCAAAACCAATGCATATATATGTTTATGTTTACGAGAATTAAATGATGGAGGCATCTTTTAAGCCATTTCTATCCTCTCTTTACCTACCCTGCATTATCCCTGCTTGAAGCCAGAACATTAGCCTGAGCCTGAATTGCAAACTCCACAAAATTATCCCTAGCCGAATTGAGCCTGACCCCCATTTGGGAATTGAGACTTAGATTGGTTGGAACTAATGCCTTGTGGAAAGAAAAGAGCATAATGTCCAGTTTTGAGCAAGGAAATTATAGGATGGTACATACTTACACTTTGTCATATTTTGTAAAAGGATTTTTTGGCTCACCATATAAATGCACATAGCTTTAGTATTATTTCCGAAAAAAAAAATCCGAAAAAAAATATATATATATAGTGCATGAGCCAAAATCCTTAAGTCCTTTATTCATACAAGTGTTATATTTTTGAGAGCATATAATGGAAAGATGAGTTGGGAAAGAGCATTATAGAGATTGAGCTTATATTGAAGAGTTATGGTTTGGGTATTGCAAGTGTTGAGATTTAGGAGTCTTGATTCCCGAATTATAAAAGCACCACATAGCCAAATAATTCCATACCCTTTATTTCATACCAAGCCCCATTACAACCCCGCCGAATGGAGTCTTCTATGAAGTCTTCCATTGAGCGAAAGTCCTCCTGATGATTCTTATTGCATTTTCATAATTGGTTGCGAAGTGGATTTTTATAAATTGCAATGTTTATGAGATTGTATATGGAATTGAGTTGAGAGTGATCTTCATAGCCTAAACACATGAGAGTTGAGTGCAAACACATTATCCTTGTGAGGTTGGATTAAAATTGCATATGCCTATGGATCGCCAAAATATGTGCTATGACGTTAAATTCACTTGCTTTGCTTTGCTACCGCTTATGATGTTGCTTTTGACAAAGGCGAAGACTTGAAGGGTGTGTTGTAGGTGTTGGTTATTGCTTGGTTATTGCTTGAGGACAAACAAGTCTAAGTATGGGGTGTTTTGATGTACATAATTGTACCTTTGTTTATTGCATCTTTTGACTTCATATTTCATTTGATTTCCGAACCAAAGTTTCAAAAGCATATGATCTCGTGTAAGAATGAGCTAAAGTGTAAGAAATAGAGTCTACACGAGTTTTGAGCTAACTATGCAGGAATTCGATGAAATCGGAGTCAAAACGGGCAAGCCGAGTGAAGCTGAGAAGAGGTCGATATCGACTGGAGACATCGATATCGACCCTGGAATTCGACACGACTTCTGAGTGTCGAGATAACCACACAAACCAGACTAGAAGCCTCGATATCGACACACATGCATCGATATCGACCATCGTCATAGACATCGACTGGAGTTGGACAAGTCGAGCAGAAACACAAGCATCGATATCGACCTCTGGTGTCGATATCGACCCTACCTCGACAGAAGATAAATCCGATTTTGAGGCTCGGATTGTGAAGTCTATCATCGAAGCCATGAGTTATCTCGTTCTTTTAGATATTAGCAGTTGTTTGTTATCTTTTCCTTTAAGTTTTATCAAAATAAAAGACCTATCCTAAATTGCTCGGATAGAGTTAATAGTTTAGATAGAAGTTACAATCCTCGGATAGCGAGGATTAGTAACCTATAAATAAAGCCTTAAGGGCTGATTTGTTAGGCATCCAATCATAGAATCATCGAAGACAAGGACAATAGACAATAGATAGTTAGAGTTTTTTGAGCTTTAAAGTTTCAAGCGCTTACGATAGTTGGCGTTGAGATTGTAAAGATTCGAAATTTTCCATTTATGCAAGTTATTTCAATTCAAGACATGTCTACGTTCAACATGAGTGAGTAGTTCCCCTTTCTTCTAGGGTCGGGGTGAGCCCGACGATAGCCATGATGGTAAGGTAAGTACGTCGTTAAAGAATGTATCTTTTATCTCCTTCTACCTTGTTCTTCATCTTTAAATGCGAATTTAAGGAACTCATGTTGTAAAACTTGGGTAGTAATTAGGGTTTCTATTCGAAAGATTATGAACTCAATTATGACTAAGGTAGACACCAATTAGGTTAAGTAATTGAAAAATCTCTTTTCCTATTGGTCGGTTTAGGTGAAAGCCTTTTCCTTTATGATAAAAGCATGCATCTTTAGTTGATCCTTATTTCTACTATCATGGTTGTCGTCGCGGTAATCCTTGACTTTGGAAGGTTTTTTTCTTTATTGAGTTTACATTAAAATTTGCCCGCCGTTCGTTGAGTCATCGAAAAACCCAACACCTTTGCTTATTTCTGATCATTGCTTCCTCCCCATCCTTGATTCTTCGGCCTTTTCTTTGCCGACAAAACCACTAACTCACTGCAGGAAAGACATCGATATCGACAGCAGAGGTCGATATCGACCAAAACAGATAGATCGACGGTTTTCTGAGTCGATCTCGAGACTCCTGGGAAACTTCTGCAAGCATCGATATCGACCACCTTGTGTCGAAATCGACCCCCTGTATCGACTGCCAGACTTCTGAGCCAGTCGATTTCGTGAACTAACCTCGATATCGACCCCCACCAGTCGATATCGACTACAGATTTTGTTTCTGCAGGTTTTCTGTTGCAGAGGACATCCACAGCCAAGGTCGACATCGAGGTCTAACATCGAGATCGAGGCTTCTGGTCGAACATAAAGGACGTGTCTTCAACGCTACTAGGATCCCGCTGACTCGCTTCCTCGTGGATCGAACCTGATTCCCTACTACTATAGCGGGGAGTCTTGAATTTATTTGAAGAGGCTAAGAGTTGTATTGGTTTATAATTTTTATATATTTCGATTCAATTCTCCCCACGTCAGCTAGATTCCCCATGAGGATGATAGTCGCGGACTCATGATTGAAGTTCGGGATTTGAACAACTACACTAGTGAATCGGGCGAAGAAGTGACCCAGGGTTTCATCTCCTCCTTGCTTGATTGAGTTCAAGTCTAACATGGTCTTCTTTCTCGACCATGCACTCCCAAAGTGGGATTGAAAGATCCGGTTCAAATCAGAGAAGCTGCTAACTGAACCCTTTGGCAGGTTGGTGAACCATGTTAAGGCGATCTTGGTGAGGGTCGATGGGAAAGTCCTACATAGCATGGCATCATTGTATTCATTGATCCCCAATGCAGTCATGAAGTGACACATATGATCTTCTGGGTCCATGGTCCCATCGTATTTCATAAGATTCACATCCCTCCATCGCTTGGGCACCGGTGCTTGGCAAATGTCCTGAGTGAAAACAGAGGGCAGAGCATCAGGGACGTCGATCTTCATTTGCGTTGAGCCAGACTTGGTAGAAGTCGATACGTCAGTTGAATGCTCTCCTCGTCGATGTTTGTTGGGTCGCATGTCAACCCCTTGCGCACCCTGATGCATGGGATCAAATCCATGTCCTGACGCTCCGGGTGCTGGGTTCCCATACTGATTCAGATTGATTGTCTCTGCCGCGCTTGGCTGTCCATACGCGTCATATTGCTGGTCGTGGAAGTGACTTCTGGGTTGGCCTTGGTACAGGTTCTCATAACCATGGTAATGTCGCGGCTCGTTTATTGGTTGATGCTGGTGTTGAAGCTCTGGTGCTGGTTGATAATAGTATTGTGGCGCGGGGGTCGGTTGATAATAAGGCTGAGGCTCAGGCACTTGCTGGAAGTAATAATGCGGCTCTTGCTGCACTCCATGTGGCATGTATACAGGCGATATGTATTCCGGCACGTACGTCGGGAAATAAGGGGGCACATATGGCGATGCCCACATGCTTTGTTGTTCCCCTGACTGGAGTACGGATGGATTGTACATGCTAGTGGCCTCTTGCTCTGGCATCGTGCTTTGGCTCATTTCGTCCGAGTCTTCGTTGTTGTACATGTTTCCTGTTTGTCACGAGTTACTGAAGTGTTTTGTTAGTAAAAATGCCTGGCAGGAAGTTTGTTATCTTATATTTTTAGATAAACTTTCTCATACCCCCCTTCTTCGCGGGGGGTTTTTCTAGAGGCCTGTGCGTTTCCTGTAGATTTGAAGGCTGTCTAATCGGGACCGCGGATATGCGGTGTTCTAGACCTAAAACATATGTGGTTTATTTAATAAAAATTTAAAGTTGAACCCCTCAGGGTGAGTGGGCTCCCACAGACGGCGCCAGTGATGAAACATCCCCAAGAAAATTGTACAAGGGACCCACTTTCGATGGGTCCCCGGGGGTTTAGACGCGAGTATATATTTTTATATTACACGGGCTTACCTGACACGCGAATCGATTTGTTCGCTATTCAACTTGGGCCGCGCTTTATTCGCGTTCATGAAATTTACCATAACCCCACATATTCTTATGGGAGTTCATCCATTTATTTTTATGATTTAAGGGTTCATACCTGTCCGCGGAGATTCACCTGAAGTGTTTTGTTCGTCGCGGATGTTTAGGATGTTACGCCCTTTCCTCTCTCTTTACTTCTGAATTCTCTGCGGCTACTGCGTAGACTCCGCGGTTAACTTCTGGTTCGTTCAAACTCTTCTCTCTTCTCTTTGTTCCTTTTTCGAGATTCCAAAAAACCGTCCCCTTGTTCTTCTGTTCACTTCCCTATTTATAGGGATTGGCCATAGGCCCCTATTTTGACACTTGTCATTATTGAATTGACACGTGTGGTTATCGTGGGTGGTGGGCATGATGGACATGTGTCATTATCTTATGTCCGCGTCCTCCTTATACCCCAGTTCTCCTTGGATGTCGTTTTCGCCATATCCGCGTCTGAATCTTTACCGAATTATTTCCGCATGGTTTCATCAGTATCTAGAACTCTGAGGGATATGAGTTGACTAGATAGAAGTGGGTGAGGCTTCGATTGTTTAGAAGAAAGAAAGTTCTTTTCGGTTGTCTCTAGAATCCATAAGAAGTGAAATAATAGTGCTTTTGAATCCTACGGGTTGGATAACCCTAGGTGGGGACATAGGCCAAGTTGGTGCCGATCCTCGTTAACATATCGTATGTCCTTCGTTTTACCTTTATAATTAATTTCCGCATTATACTTTGATAAGTTTTATTTTTGTATAGGTTTCTGAAACTATTTCAAGACCTTGACATCCAGTTCAATACTTTGAAATCCATTTCAAGGCCTTAAAGTTTCTTCTGTAGAAAGTTTGCGAAAATTGTCTATACTCTATTCATTCCCCTCTTCTAGAGTATTTATATCACCTATTAGACTCCTCAATTAGTATCAGAGCTTGGCTCACTTTTTTTTTATTTAACCATCTTGTGAGATTTCTAATTTCTACTATAGGTGATGGAGGATTTGCACAAGGAACATCGACCTTACGGCCACCACTCTTTTGTGGTAACAATTTTGTGCATTGGAGATTACTAATGAAAATGTTTATTATTGATAAGGACTTGGAGCTTTGGAATATTGTTAGGAAATGACCAAGGGTGCCAACTAAGACGAATGCGATCGGAGCCGTAGTTCCCAAAGAAGAGAATAAATTCAATCAAGCCGAATTGGAGAGCATGGATAAGAACTACAAAGCCATGAATTTACTTTATTGTGGACTAGATGTGATGTGCGCGCAAATTGCCATATTTTCTGTGCACATAAAAGTCCATTTTATCGTCTTTTGCATGCATATTAATGGCAAAACATGGGATTAATGTAGTTTACGCTTAATTGTCAAATATATGGGTCTGCACGAGTTTCTATGTGATTTCGCAGAAAACAGGATAAAAATGGACGAATTTGGAAGAGCGGAAAAAGAACTTGAAGTCTTCTGAAGAGGTCGAAATCGACTGGGGACCTCGACATCGAGTGCATCAGAGACATAGGAATCGAGCAGGAAATGAAACAGAGCATGTCGACACAGAGAGGTCGATATCGATGTTTCCAGATCGAGCTAAATGATAGAAGTCGAGTGCCAGTTCGAGTAGGAGAAGAAAAGCTCGAGATAAAGTTTTGAAGGGGTCGATATCGATGTCTAGGGTCGATATCGACCATGCCAGCAGAGGAATCCGACTCAGATTTTTGATAGAAATCTATCCAAAGCTTGCACGTCTATCCAAAAGTCGAGATTTCTTATCTTCAACACCAGTTCTATCATGAGAAGGCTGATTCACAATAGAGTTTTATTTTTTACTTTTATTTAAGTTTTATCTTAGAGAATAAAGATCAAGTTTCGAGTCTTTATTGACATCTATAAATAGAGGCCAATAGGGCTGAGTTTAGGCATTAGATTTTAGATCCAATAACATTTAAATTTACATCAAAAAACACATATACACGCAGAGAATTAGTAGAGAGAGAGGAGGCCGAGTGAAGTTGTAAAGCAAGAGCGGAGTGGCTTGTTCGGTTGTACTTTCTTTCGAAGTTTTAATTCAAAGTAGCTTTCTTTCAACAATGATGATGATGATGTGCATGATGAGGAGCGAGTAGTCAACCCACTTCTAGGGTCCGGGTGAGCCCGACGATAGCAATGTGAGGTAAGTGCATCAAAGGTATGACTTTTATGCGATTCCGTCTTCTCCCCCATGCATGATCCTTTGCGAAAGTTAGGGAGATTCATTATTTGCATTATTGAAGCGAAAGCCACTCATATTGTGAACTTGAATTGCTCATGAATTGGATAGTAACTCTTAGGAACTATGCGAGAGCCTCTAATCACCTAAGTGTTGATGACGAAAGTTATTTGACGGAAAGGCGTTAAATTTCATAACTTTAGCATAAAACTTGCATTATTATCGTTGTGGCATGAAACCCCGACTTTGGAAGATTTTTAATTAATTGAAATCAACATAAAAGTATTAAGTTTTGTTTTTGATCATCCTCCTTTCCCATTCTATTTTCTTCGGACTCTTTTCCGACAAATTGGTTACAAAAATAGTTTATGTGACAAGCGTCGAAATCAACTGTAAGGGTCGATATCGAAGTCTAACGTCGATATCGAGGTCTCTGCTCGACGTCGACTTTGCTGCTTTTGTCTTCTGCAGGAACTGCGCTAGGAAAACGACCAGAACTGAGGTCGATATCGACCAGATTACTCGATATCGAGTGTCTTCTAAGGTCGAAAGCTTTGATCGTGAGTACAAAAAGGGAAGCACTTACATACCTCCTCGTGGATTCGATCCTGAATTACCCTACTACTACAAGGGAGGGGATTCTTGTATTATTTGTTTGGAACAGGGAGTTAGCCTAGTTGTACATTGTTATTTGAATTATTTAGATATTTGAATCTCCTACACTCCACCCCCCGCCTGCGAACAAGATGCTAATGAATTTAATCGTGTTTCTTCTTGTAGAAGTGCCAAGGACATATGGGACAAAATGGTGGTCACTTATGAACGAACTAGTCAAGCCAAGCAGATCAAAATTAGCATCTTTCTTAGGAAATATGAGCTATTCAAGAAGACCTCAAACGAGATGGTGAAAGAGATGTTCACAAGGTTCACTCAAATTGTGAACAATCTAGACTCCCTCGACAAAGTCTTCACAAACGAGGAGGAAGTTCGGAAGTTCTTGAGAAGCCTGCCTAAGTCTAAATGGGGACCAAAGGTGACGACCATCGAGGAAGCTCAAGACCTTAGAAATCTACCTCTAGATGATCTACTCGGAAAGCTCATCACTCATGAGATGATCCTCGATGAAGAGGATGGAGAGTTATCCTCCAGTATGAAGAATCTAGCCCTCAAAACCAAAAAGGAGGATAGTTCATCAGACAATGAAGAAAGTGAGGATGATGAAGAAGACCCATTTGATTTGATTGCAAGAGGACTTGCTCAAATCCTTAAGATGAAGAAGTACACTACTAGAATACTGCAATTAGACATCAAGTAATTTAAATCTGTCAAACAATTAACGGATGTTAAATTATTCAATTACATCAATTTTTTTTATTGTGATATGTAAAACAATTTACATAATTGTCAAACATAAGGACAGATGTAAAATTACATCAATTTTTGTTCCAGCAAGATTCTAAAGAGATCTTCAAAATTGAAAATTAGTTTTTGAAATGATTGAAGAATTTGTGTTCTTTAGAATTGCCATGGACGGATTGGGACCAAGATCAGCGAAAGTATTATCGGTGAGCAACTTAAATGTATGAAAATAAATTAAGAAAGCTATTAAAGTATCATTTAATCAAAAAGGACTTTCAAAAGGTCACTATCAATGCCCAACAAGTCATTAATTGAAACAACATATAAAATAATGAAAAATTAAATTCATGGATTTATAGAAGAATTTCACTGAAATAAAACCACTATGTAAAACCTACAAATAATACTAATAAGAATTATTTTTTTTGCTATCTGTACCCCAAAAATATCAATGCTTTATAATAGTTAGTTAATCTCACTGGTGCCACTCTTAGTGCTTTTCACCTTAGTTTTGATCATAGTACTTGCGCGGATGAGGTATTTCAGATCTCCTCTTTGGCTCCTGTTGCTTCTCAGTCTGTAAGAAAGGTATCAAATCTCTTTTCTTCATCCTGCTATGAAGTTGAGCACCTTGAAGAGATTCTGTTATATGTGTCTTGTGTATTGGGCTTCATTCAAATGGTCCAGTTACCTTGTGTTTTACAAGCACATAAACCCTTCTTTTTGTTTTGGTAAATGAAGTAGACATATCCATATGTTTATATACTTTCTGCAACTTCTGAGTCCCAAAAGAAAAAAAACGTCTTATTGTCTACATTGGTCAACGCCTTTGGTTCCATTTAAAAAGTGCTCAACTTAGTGTCACTACTTGCCATGTGCCTCCTTGCACACGTGATCCCTCCTAGCATATCCATAAGATAGCATGTTTATGACTTGCTGGATTGCTTTTCTTGGACTAACAAGGATAGCGCTCTGCGGGTCTGAGGAATAGATGCAGAAATATCCACCGTCTATGCAATAACTTAAGGTTATTGGTTGCTGGGTATGGCAACTTTCTGTTTTCTACATTCTGCAAAAGATCTCCATGAAATGCTATTACTCATTAAATAATTACCTTAATTTATCCATGGCTTAGGCCTTGACGAAGCCTGATTATGGAAGTGATGCAAGTGCGTTGAAAACAACTGCCATAACGGTTTCCCTTTTTTTCTTTTAATGTAATCAGCAAGAAAACTTTCACGATTTAGTTTATAGTTCTAGTCTTCAAGGGGTTGTCAGATTGATACAATCCAAGTGATCATCAGGTTTCGAGGGTGAGTTAAGCCTTTTCCGAAATCAATAATTGAAAAATAAAAGGGTATGAAGGTTAGTGGAGTGTGCATATTAGATGCATGCTTGCAGGTACATTTTATTTTTTTTCTCTCTTAAATTGATGTTTGGTGGCATGAGGTCAAAACCATTACTTGTGAGGATATGTGTTGCCTACTGATCTGTAGGATTTTTGATCTTATGTTGGTTTGTGATTCGAGGGAATTCTGGCTCTAACAGTAACAGTGATGCATTACCTAGATTTACCCCTGCCTGAGTTTTTTTTAATTCTTTTGTTGTTATTACTTTCTTTCTTTGAGATATGCATTTGTCATTAGATGTTAAGACAGATCAAGAGTAGCTCTAGTAACTGGAATTATCTACCATATTTTCAGCTTATTAATGACATAATTTCATGAGATTACCTGCCCGTCATTGTTTCAAGCATTTGCCATTTTGCTTTTGGAATATGCTTTAATTACTACTTGTATCTAATCTTTACACTTGCATGTTTGGGCAGCCTATCAAGGTTAATTGGGCATATGCTAGTAGTCAGAGAGAGGATACTTCAAGTAAGTAGTGATTTCTGAATATGCTTGGCTCTTGGTGTTGGAATAACCTTTACATGTTTTATCTCTAGAACTTTATTTCTTCACATGCAATTTTCAGGTTTTACGACGGAAACCTGAAGCACTTGTTAGTGTGTGAAAATATCAAGGACGAGATAAGCTTCCACTGATCGTGTGGATGATAGTTCAGGTTGGTGCTTGACAATATCACATTAGGACTAATATCAAGATTTAGATAGAGACATAAATATGCTTATCGTTTTGGTCCAGAATTTATTTATTTATTTATATTTTTATGTTCAGAATTTATATGGCATTAGGCAATATCACTCCTTTTAGTCCAAAATTTATTTATTTATTTATATTTTTATGTTGTTACTTTTATGGCTCTATAATGTGTCCCTTGACCTTGTAAAGAGTTTATATGCTAGATTTATTAATGGAGATTATGAAATCGTGAACCAAGAGAGAAACATCCTTGCCCATGCAACAAAGTAGGACACAAATCGTGAACCAAGAGTGGTTTCTGAATATGCTTGGCTCTTGGAGTGATTTCTGAATATGCTTGGCTCTTGGAGTAGGGTGCTTAGACTACATAGTTTTAGTTTTTGGAAGTGTGCCCAAACTATCCTTTGTACCCATCATTTGAAAGTATTCATCATTTGTAACGTGTATTTTTCAAGTAGCTATCTTTTGTAAAGCATTTGTAAATGTCGATTTTGCTTTTATTTTAATGTATATGTTCTGTACGTACCAATCATTTGTGGAATCTTATTATATGAACAAAGGGTGTTGTGTATCGAAGAAAAAACATCGGATTATAGATGGAAAATGTTGTGCTTGAATAGCTATGAAATCGAACCAGAACATAAAACGGATGTTAGTATCATTATAGACGTCGTCTAAATAATCTAAATAAATGTATAACATATATGTTCACATCACATTGTTAATATAAATTCATATATATTACTAACAATAACATCATTATATAAATCTAAAACGATGTCCATATCATATTAATACATCAGTTATGTACATATTTCATATGATAGATTATTTTAAAACAATAAAAAATCACTAATTATATATATATAATTAATATATGCAAAATCAATATAATAAAAAATGATGTCTATTTTGTTTTAATACATTGATTATTTTAAAAATAGTGATGTGAATGTAAAATTTAGGCATGGTGTGGACATCTTCAAAAGATTGTAAATGAAAAATAATGAGGCTTTAACAATAAGTGAACATGTCAAAAATAAATTTGAGGGGCTGATTTATATTTATATTCAAAATAAAATAGATGTTTTAACCAAGAAAATACATCGGCCTAAAACCGATGTAGAAAAGTTGTTCTTTTACTACATGCACAATAAGATCGGAATTTTTTTTGAAAGACATCTGTTGTGAACCGATGTCTAATTACATTTTTCTAGTAGTGGTAGTTCTCAAATCGGGAATATCCCGGATCTTCAAAGCACCGTGGTAAGTATTCTAACCCTAGTAAAAAATCAAAGATACTAACTTGCTTTGAATGTGGTGAAACAGATCACTTGGTGAATGAGTGTCCTCATAAGAGGAAGACCAAACATCAAAAGAATGACCAAAAGAGGAGTGATTCGGATTCTTCTAGTGAATCGGATTCAGAAAATGATCCAGCAAATCTTTGCTTGATGGCGAACCAAGAAGAAAACCCTAGAAGACACCTTGAGGTTATTGTAAGAAACCTTATCTCTAGTCCTACTACTATTCTCTCCGAGTTTTTGCAAAATATGATTACCAATGAAGAGAATTATATTCTGGAAACTAACACCTTGAAAAAGAAGCTAAAGGATCAGGAGAAAAGCATAGGTGAAATGTTGTTGAAAATGAGAAATCTTAAGACTTCTCAGTCGGCCCTTGACATTAAAGTCAAGGCCTTGACATCAGAAAACTCTAATCTCAAGCAAAACCTTTCTTCTCTGAAACGTTGCAATGACAATTTAGAGAAAGAAAAGGTTAAGCTGACTGAAAAGTGTAAAGAGCAGCAGACAACACTTATTCAATTCACTAGATCCAAGGCTAATCTTAACAAGATGTTAGGTGGCAACAGTTATCTCTTAACAGAAGTGTTATAGGTTATAACAAGAATTTTCCAAAGAAATCTATGACCACTTTTGTCAAAGCTAAAGGAAATTGGCGTTCAACTACATGTTTCTTTTGCTGTAAGAAGGGTCATGTGAAAGAGACTTGTCTATATAGAAGAAATGACCCTTATCTCATTCGAAATACTATTCCTTTACATTTGAAAAAACAGGTGAAGCAGATTTGGGTTTCTAAAGGGACTAGACTACCAAACATAGTCTATCCTAACGTTGGATCTAAATTTATAACTTGGTCTAGTCGAAAAGGTTGAAGTTTGGTTGTTTTGCAGGATATCACCAAGACCAAAGAGCATAAATGGATTGGAACAATCGCTCTTGGTGATAAAGGATTTTTTTTTGCAATATAGATATTTTTGTTATGTGCTACTAATGATTCTCTTTGCTTAGTATTTCTCTTTGGAACTTGGTATGTTGAACAGGGAAGCATTATCGTAGGGGGAGTAATGGCTGCTGAATTTCAGTTTTTATAATGCTGTCTGCTAACATCTCAAGGCCTTGAGATCAGTTTTAAGGTCTTGTCTGTCTGTTGAATTGTTAAACTTGATTTCTTCCCTTACTTGTTGGAAGACAAAAAAGGGGGGGGGGAGAAATGCTATATGGTGTTGTGCTTGTGCTTATGCTTGTTATATGATGCTTATTCATATATGTTGCAATGCTATATTTATTTGGACATAATTGATATTTCTTTTATCTTTCATCAAGGGGGAGATTGTTGACTCTATCTTGATAATAATATTATATGTTTTTGCAAGTATGATGGAAGACAAAGAAATGTAGTATTTATTTTATACAAATATCAATTAGTTTATTTATTTGATTTATTTTTATCTATTTTTGATTGATATATTTTGGGTTTAAGATTTGTTTGGATAAAGATAGTGTGCAGATTTTTTTGGAAGGAGAATTCAAATTCAAACCAACTGGAAAATTGTAGATATGGTGAAGATTCTGCGCAACCGAAAGATCTCATTTTGTGGGATTATTTTCTGAATTTCATGGCTGTAAATCAAGCTAAATTAAGGGGATTCAAACGTTCAAAAATCAGCCTATAAAAAAAGATGGTGCAAGCGGAGAAGAAGAACACAACTCCAACATTCAATCTACAAGCAAAGCGTTCTCCCTTGCAATCATCCTCCATAGTTTCTCTCTTTCTCCATTGTTGTTCTTGCTTTATCTTTTGAGAGTCCGAGAGTTTCTAGAGCTTCATTGTACAAGTCTAAAGTGTTATACGAAGATTATACATCTACTCAAACGTATTCACTAGGCTATTATTTCACGAGCGTTTTGGGTTGACTAGATAGTAGTGGGTGAGGCTACGAGTTGAGAGGAGAAGGGTTGTTCTTCTAAGTTGTATCTAGGACTCTAAGGGATCTGAGTTGACTATATAAAAGCGGGTGAGGCTTCGACTGTTTAGAAGAAAGAAAGTTCTTCTCGGTTGTATCTAGGATCCATAAGAAGTGAAATAATAGTGATTTTGAATCCTACGGGTTGGATAACCCTAGGCGGGGACGTAGGCCAAGTTCGCGCCGAACCTCGTTAACATATCGTGTGTCCTTCGTTTTACCTTCATATTTAATTTTCGCATTATACTTTGATAAGTTTTATTTTCGTACAGGTTTCTGAAACTATTTCAAGACCTTGACATCCAATTCAACACTTTGAAATCCATTTCAAGGCCTTGAAGTTTCTTCTGTAGAAAGTTTGCGAAAATTGTCTGTACTCTATTCATTCCCCTCTTCTAGAGTATTTATATCAGCTATTAGACTCTTCAAAGTTGAACCTGTTTGTTAGAAATTTGTTTATCACATATTAATAATTAAAAAATTACATATTTTGTCACACATAACTCTCAAAATTCAACCATATACTGTAAATAAATATTTTATCCAATTTTATTTATAATTGATAGAGCATTATTAGTATTGCATAATTGATTGCATTTAGTATAGTTTGGGTGTAAATATTGCATATTTTAGTTGCATTTACATGATTACTTGTTGAGTTGGAAGATGCGGAATCTACACAATGTTATGGTTTATTTCAGGAATCGTAATTCAAGGTGGAATGAATTTGAGGGGTGTTAAAGAATAAAGGAAATGGCATTATCAGCTACAGCTAATCACGTGGAGAGAAGTGGAAGAAATTGCTGGCCGCCCCGTGGCCGTGTTAGCCGCCCCGCGGCCTGTCCAGAAACGCCGAATTAGTTATTCACTTTAATTAGGGTTTTTAGTATTACTTTTGGCCGATCCTTTGCAGGCCTTTAAAAGACATTTCTAGGTTATTCTACTATCCACCTTATGCACTTTAGAGAATTATTGAGAGAACGCTTAAGCATGAGCAACTAAACTCTCGAAGGTTTCGCCTACAGTTTGGATCTTGATTGTTGAATTGTGAGTTTCTTAATCTAGTTCTTATTCCTATTTGAATGTTTTGGCTTCCTTGCGCTTAATTCTTCGAATGTGTTTTATTCTCTCTGGCCTGATCAACTAGTTAGAGTAGATTCATTCAATTGCTAGGGTTTTGTAGATTCCTCGTAGTGAACCTTAACCCAAGTGGCAATCATATCCCTTTAGGACTCGTAGGACAAATTGGATGTGTAGGAAGTTGAATATATGTTAAATATCGACTCGTAGCTTGATATTGCATGTACCTTGGTTAATTCATAGTCTTAATGCTATCTCTAGGTTAAATCTTAACCGTGTTAGGGTTATTTAGGGATAAGGATTGCTAGGACTCGTAGGACTAGTAATTTACCTAAGATCTGGACAAGGACATTGATAGGAAAAGAAGAGAACTAGAGGTTGAAACAAGGATCAAATTCATCAATTAAAGTGACAAATTGTAGGTGAACCTAATTCTCTCTATTGCATTCTACAACCTACTTTACCTTGTTTGCTTCTTTCCGCTTTGACAAAAGGCGGATCCTTTTCTCACAAAAACTCTCTTTTTGGTTACTTGCGATTAATAATATACGGTTGTTCACTTACATATTTTTAAATGGGGAAAAGCTGAACCACCAAGTGAAGAAGGAGGAGTCAGGATGAAGCTTTAGAACAAGAACAATGATGAAAGTTAAGAATAGTACATGCATATGCACTGTAGTTGACCTTGCCGTCTTCCAGATCTCCTTCTCTCTTAAAAGATTACACAAAGAGTGATTGTAATCTTTGTTGATTAATTCAACAAGCTAGAGAACGATATATTTATACTTGACTTTACACAATAAAATATACACAAGAGATAATTATTACAAATCATATGAAGATAATAACAAATCTCACAACCTTTATTTTTTTCTAAGGCAACCTTTATCCTTTCCTAATACCCCTCCCCCCCCCCCCCCCTCCGCAAGCTCACGAAGGGGGAGTGACATGAAACTTGGATCGTAATAACTCAAACCGATGATTGTCGAGAGCTTTGGTGAAGATGTTTGTTGTTTGATTATGAGAGTCAATGTGGCAAACCATGAGTTCACCAACCTCTACCTTCTCGCAGACAAAATGAAAATCAATAGAGATATGCTTGGACTGACTTGTGAGGACCGATTCCTCGTCATGAAGGTGGCACTCAGGTTATCGCAATAGGGAGACATGTGAGTCACATCCAAAGATTGCTGAGGAGTTATTGAATCCAGCTAAGCTCAACAACGATGGCGTAGTACTTGACCTCGGTGATGGCAGACACCCATATATCTAGCATCGGTGAAGGCAGTGTTCCGAAACTGTGTGCAAGGACGAATCTGAAAAGAATAGGTAAGAGTTCCCTTAAAGTAGCGCAGAATACGCTTGACAGCTGCCCAATGATCCTCAGTCGGTATAGGCTATCTTAGGGCAAGTGATAACTACATGCTGGAGTACTGGACAGTACCAACAATGTTGCGATAGAGTGACGGGTCGGGCATGGGATCTCCATCCAAGTGAGGTCAAGAATGAGGTTCAGTAGGACTACAAATGGGCTTAGCTTCATCCATCTTGGAACGAGAAAGTAGATCCTGAATACATTGTTGTTGAGAAAGAAGTATCCGATTCGGCAAATGAGAGATCTCTATGCCTAAGAAAAAATGGAGTGGCCCGAGATCCTTGAGTGAGAACTCTTCATGGAGTCTTGTGATGAAGCAGGTGATGGCAGAAGGTACGTTCCCTGTTATAATGATGTCATCAACATATATAAGAACATAAATAAGGCATGATGGTGAATTGGTGATGTAAAGACAAACAAGGAGCAATCAGACTAGAAAGCATGGAAGCCTGAACGCCAGAGACTCGGATTGGTTCATTCGCCAACAAGCGTACGAGGAGGAACTGGTAACTGAAGGTGAGATAGACTATAGAGCCCATTGTCAAAGATTCCTTTAAGAAGCACCCTTCCCTGCAAATTTTTCAACAAACAATATAAGGGATGTAACTCAAGATAAGCATTATTGTTTCTCGTTAAACTAGTGATACTAATGATGTTCTTTTTCATGTTTGGAACTACTAAAACATTAGAGATTTTGACAGGGGTGTGGGGAAGCTCGTAAAGTAGTATGACCAATATGAGAGATAGGAAGGGTAATACCATTATCGAGAGATAGCTGGTCACCTCCACCATACGCTGAGTCAATGGACACCTACCTAAGATCACCAGTGATTTTGTCTGTGGTACCTCAATCAAATTACCAGTTAGGATCAACTATGGCCAATGGAGAGGCCATTTATGCAGCGGGATTAGACTGGGTTTGTCGCTGTAAATGCTTTGGAGGGTGGCGAGATGGGAATGCCCAAATGTCGAGTGTGTTAAAGCAGTCCTTAGCAGCGTGGCCCGTTCTGTCACAAATATGACAGGGGATTTTCTAGCGAGGATAAGTGCCCTGGGAGAAGTTGTCCTACTGAATATTGGCAGGCGAGATAGATGATTGTCGACCTTGCCCAGGTGACCAGAGGACCTGTCAGACAAGCGATGTTATGTCGTGGAAGAGGAGTGAGACTGCCCATAATGAGAGGATGGTTGATCGAAAATAGAACTAGTACGTGACTCGTCTTGGAGACGTTCTTCCTCACGCAGCAAGTCGACAAGATGGGTTGCTGAAGTGAGAGAATTTGAGCGCATTTGAATAGCGGACCATGGGATATATGACGCATCTAAACCTTGGAGGATGTAGGCAAGAAACTCATAATTGGAGGTGGGTTGGAGACAATCACCAAGTGCATCAGCCATGTCATGCTTCTTCTCAAAATACTCAAGCATATGGAGGATCCCACCTTGGGGATTGTATAGAGTTGATGCTTGAGATACATCGCTCTAGCCGGGACTGATACTGAAACATGTCGTTGAGGGCAACCCAAGTCTCACGTCAGTGGTGGGCTTGACAAGATAACAAGCAAGAGTGGCGGAGATCGTTGTGCGTATCCAGATAAGGATAAATTTATCCTTTTTCAGCCATGCGACCTAGTCGAGGTTTAGCATGGAGGATGCAGAAGCAATGTCGGTAGCAAAGATGGAGATAGTCTTCGTCGGAATTGTGTCACTCAATAAAAAAAGTCCTTCAAATCGAAGGCATCAAGAGCGCCAAAAACGTTGGTGTGCAAAATAGAATTAGTTAGAATGATTAAGCTTGACAGAGAACTGAGGAAACACAAGCTGATAGAGTGTTGGGATCCAGCGGCGACCGAAAGAAGGTAGGTCGAGTTGTTGGTGGAGATATGGGTACGCCGGGAGTAGTGGTGGAGGCGGCAAGACTGGATGGGGTGGAGTCCCATCCAGTCTATCATTCGATCCGGGTGCACCGAAGATGGAACAACAACCAAAAAAAGGTCCTATATTATTCAAGGTAGGTTGGAAAACCCTAAATTACGCAAAAACCCTAGATCAGCTTGTTCTGATCTACTTTCTCCGTGATTGATGTCGACTTCGCTTGTTCGGATCTGAGACCTCCCTTTGTCATCGCCCTCACCGCCACCACAGTCGTTGTCGTAATGTCTACCACTGATTCTGAGGAGAACCCATAAATAAAGGCCCCCCATTAGGTGGACCCTAGATCAGTCCGGATATTTCCCTCTTTCTTATTGGGATTCATCAAGGCCAATGGTGGCCGTAGGATCCTCTAAAAGATGGGGCGAAATTTCTAGTGTGTACTGATATATTGACCTTGAATACACTCTTTTACCTAAACTATGACTTTCATCTTAGCAATGGATAGTAGAAAAGTAGACTTACATTTGATTGGTTGCTATGGTAGTGGTTTCTCGCCATTCATTGAAAATACAAGTATTTGTCATATTTAGGAGTATAAACTTATCAAAATCCAATCATGTTATATTCAAGGCTTTTGCATATTATCTAGGATTGTAAAATCATCAACTTTTTAATGTCTTTTGGTTCCCAAAGACATGATAGAACTTGCGATTTGAATATGTAGGGTAGAAAAACACAAATACTATATAAAGCTTCACAAATTCAATTCACAAACCCTAAATTCAATTCATAAATTTATAAATTTCATTCTCAAAATCACATCTACTTAATAATTAAAACACAACATTTATTCCCAAAATCCCAAACTCTAATGAAAATTTCAAAAAATTGATTATCATAATCAAACTCTAATTCACCAATTTTATGAGGTTAAATTAGTTTATATCTAGATAATTTGTATATAATAGGAAGTTCGGGAAGTGAGAATATAATTAACTACAGGGTAGAAACATAGAGAGTGGGGTGTAAGTTGAACAAAGAATGAAGACTCCACCTTGATCTTATATCTAACCTGCAGGGATGATGAAAGACAAAACATAAGTGCTGGTTTCAAGACCTTGAAACCAGACCTATATATATTGATGTCATCTTAGTTTACACATGTGCTTAAATTATATATTTTGATCTAACATATGCAGGAACCGTTTTAGAATGTTTGGGCCACTCCTCCATTTGGATTTGGGCCAAGATATTGGGCCATTTGTTCTGGGCCAGTCCGCATCTCTTGTCTAACATATTTTCTCAAAATATTTGTTGAAGATTCTTTGAGGATTTCATTAACAGATTTTTAGAAGATCCATACTTTCCAAGGATGCGTATCAGCTTGAGAAGATTATGGCCTTAGTGATAAGGAAGGAAGAGATTCGATATTTCAAATCTCAAACGGCTTCTTTTGAAGAATGAAGAACGGCTATATATGCTTGAAGAACTTGAAGAATAAGGACTACACACAGTACTGTCAAGCATCATCATCCTTTGTTTTCGCTCACCAGTGGTCACATAAAAACACTCTTGTTTTACTTTCTAACGGTTGAGGGAAACACTAGAGCATATTATACAAGTCATCTGTCTTACACTAAAAGAGTATCTTATACTCAAAACAAAGCACACATTGGTGTGTGGTGAGGGCATTTATTTCACTTGTAAAGCTTGAGTTTCTAGGATAGAAGCGGGGAGGCTTTGTATAGAAGAAGGGTAGTTCTTCTAGGATATTCTAGAGCTCTAAGGGAAATGAAATAAAGTGCATTTAAATCCTACGGGTTGTGGAACCCTAGGCGGGGACGTATGCCAAGTTCGTGCTGAACCTCGTTAACAATTCGTGTGTTATCTTTTACATTCCGCTGATTATTCTTGTTCAATGTTTTCTAAACCTTGGTCTTGATACTTATTTCAAGACCTTGACATTCTAGCTTAAAACGTTTGATTTAAGCTTGTTTTACGAAAATTGTGCATACTCTATTCATCCCCCCCTTCTAGAGTATTATTCAGTACCTATTAGACTCTTCAATTGGTATCAGAGCTTGGCTCACTGTTTGATCTAACAATCTTGTGAGTTTATCATGTCTAATTTAGGTGATGGAGGTTTTGTTCAAGGAAGATCCACCAACAGACCTCTTCTATTATGTGGCAATAACTTTGTTCACTGGAGATCTCTTATGCAGATGTTCATAATCGATCAAGATCTTGAACTATGGGATCTCATCAAAAAGGGGCCTCACATTCCAAGGAAGGATGACTCAACAGAAAAGCCAGAAGCTGAATACAATCAAACTGATCTTGAGAATATTGCTAAGAACTATAAAGCTATGAATTTGCTTTACTGTGGACTTGATGCTAATAAATTTAATCGTGTTTCTTCTTGCAAGAGTGCCAAGGAAATCTGGGATAAGCTGGTCGTCACTTATGTAGGAACAAGTCAAGTCAAGGAAAGCAAAATCAACATCTTCTCAGACAATATGAGTTATTCAAGATGAATTCTGATGAATCAGTAAAGGAAATGTACGTATTGTGTACATTTGCTTAATTAAGTCTTTTAAAGTGCCTATAGAGCAAATTTTTTTAAGAAGATCAACGGATAAGATTAAAAGTAACTTTTGATTATTCGATAGTAGTGGGTGATTATTTATTAGAATGAAATTATTCGGTATTACTGGGCAATTATTCGTTAGAATGAAACTTATATTTTTTTGTTACACTTTTTGCATAGATGAATAATTAATTAAATTATTATGAACAAATAATTATATGAAAACAGACGAATAATCATAATAAAATAAATGAATAATTTATACGCATACAATAATTAAGGATTGTATATATATATATATGGATATCCATTTCCATTAGCGTGCATGCATGTGCACCTAATCCAATTAATCTAAAATTGCATGCTGCTAGTTATATATAATGGATATCCATTTCCATTAGCGTGGCCGTGCATATATGCATGTGCACCTAATCCAATTAATCTAAAATTATAGCGACCTAAATAGTGGAGTACTATTTACATGGCCGCAAATAAATGCGATATTAATTAAGCGATGTTGAAACTCACTATTCAGCAAAAATAGTGGTTAATTATGCAAGCAAGATAAAGGTTCAACCACTAAGTTCTATCAACCTAGCTACCTACATACAGTACTGTATAGCTTATTCTTATCATTAAAGCTGGCTAGCTTATTCTTAATTTCATGGAAAATTTACATTAAACCGTCCGTTAAATAAAGATTTTTACGCCATTAAATATGAAATTAGAGAAAATATCTAACCCATTAAATAGGTTTCATCAACAAATTAAGACATCACCAACCACATATTCCCATTAAAATTTTATTAAATATATTATATTTTAATATTCTATACTTAAAATTTAAAGTTTAATTTTGATTAAAAAGTAGCTATATAAGATTGTTTGTTTCTATACAATCGATTTTGTTTGACATAATTATTGAGGAATAAAAAGAGTAATATATATATAAGGAGAAAGTAATTAATTAAATTAAATAAACATGGATGACTTGATTTAAGCTGGCTAGCTCATTAATTACTATTTACTAGTCATTGCCTTGGATGCTAGCTCATATATCATGAATCACATGATCTTGGTTGTTCGAAGAGTATCATAGTTGTTAAAGACTTTAATTAGCTCCTCATAAGTCATATAGTATCATTATTCATTTTTAATTTACCAATAGCTAGCTTGCTATCTTATTCTTAATTAATATCTACGTAACACAGTCATTGTTATGCAACATTAGCGCATTTAATGTAATGAAAATATATACATACTAATGAATTTCGATGGACCGGTATTACTGGCGGATCCAGGAATTTTTCGAAAAGGGGCTAAAAAAATTTGAGAAATATGTATATATATATATATATGAAAAAAAAATTTTTATAAATATATTAGAAAAAATCTTAAATTTGTGAGTTAAATAGTCATTTTTAGTAGGAAAAAAATATTAAAAATGAGATTTTCTTTAATATTTATATATAGAAAAGAACGTTTTTGTTTAAATATATTAGAAAAAAACTTAAATTTGTTATTTAAAAAGATATTTTTAATAGAAGAAAATTAAGAGAAACAAAAATTATAAAAAAAAGTGAGACTAAAGGGATTTGAACTCATGAACACAAGGTAATAAATATCCCTCCTTAACAACTAAGCTAACCTATCTTTGTGACTTCATGATCCTTTTACACTTTTTATCCCTAAAATCAGTAAAAATTATCAAAAAAGATCCAAAATATAAAAAAATTTTATATTTTTCTTTCGAGATAAAGGGGTGCTTCATCTACCCAATCTCCCCACCTATCCGCCACTAGCTAGTATAAATATGGAGGGTTCTCACGTACGTAGGAGCCCATCAAGTTTTAGCTCAAGTACATTAACTAATCTGTTCCAATAAGAAAATATAGCCAATTGAATTAAATATACTTGGCTCGATAATTAGTAATTCGGGTTGTATACAATATCCTAATGATACGGGATAAAAATACTTTATTGTGAAAGAAAACCCTTAAAAAATTAGGTGATCTCCATAATTTAATTTAAAAATAACTAAATTGGGTGTATCTAAGGGAACTATTTCTCAATTTAATATATTATCCTATCTCCTAAGGTATAAGATAAAAAAACCATTAACAATTTATCATCTTTTTGACATGGAGCCATGGAGGACATAAACGTCCTTCTAACTAAAATATAAGTTAATATATATTGTTGAAACCTTTTCATTATTAAATCAATTTGAACAGTGATGTGCTTATATATACACACATTTTTTAATTCTAGTATCTTTATTGGTTTAACTTTAATTTCACGAAACCGAGTTTTGCCAATAGTTTAATACATTCTGGCTCATTTCTGATTTTTTTTTTTCACTTTTCATTTCCTTTAAAAGCACATTAAACATTAACTCCACTAAATGTTAATTATAAGAACGAGGATTAGAACAATGAATTAAACAAGTACGTTGATGTGTTCAACGATTCAGTTGAATTCATATCACTGAATTGAAAGCAATTTAATTTTATGTGGATTTTTGTTGTTGTTGAAATTTAAAAATGAAACATACTCCTATAAAGTTAGAATTGACAACGTCCCGGATGTTCAGATCTGGGATGTTGGTTTCCATAAAACTATATGTATCAAATCAAATGGTTATAGTGTTGGCATTTAATTTGGGTGTTAACAAAGCAAAACAAATCTTTGGATAATGCATCGGTAATAGAACAAAACGATAGATATATTATGTTTAAGACTACTATATATGTGCCAACTAGGGAGAAAGAAAAATCTTAATTTTTGGAACAAATCTTGACACTAGTCCAAACACATATGCTACCGGTGATCATTATGAGCGATATGAACCGCATTGAAAATGATACAAAAAAGGTTGGGGGCAATTCTCCAACTCTTGCTAGATTTCGCCGATTAAAATACATCAAAGATGAGCTTAATTTGCACACCATGTCTTTCACAGGATCCCCATTTACATGGAGGAAAAACAACAACCCCAATGCCAACATTTATGAGAGGCTAGATGGGGTTCTAGTCCACCAAGACTTTGCAATTAAATTTAAAAATATGAAAGTTCAACACCATCCTTTTTCAAGTTCAGAACATATATTATTCGATAACGATGCAAATAGGAGATCCAAATGTGAGAAAAGGTTCACCTTTTCGATTTGAAATGGCGTGGACTACCAATCCATACTATGAACAGTAAAGAAAATTTGGCAAAATAAGCTATCTGGTTTATTTGGGTACAAGTTATCCTCTCCCTTGGTATAATACCTGAGCATTCATTTTTATATATGTGTGTAGCATGATTAAGACTTTTTTTAAATATTGAAAGTAAATTATAAATTTTGTAAACAATTTGTCATTTGTAAATGGAAAAAAAATTGGTAGAATTGAAAAGTGTTACTAAAAAACTCATAAATTGTGGTTTAAATATGGCATTGATAGTAAAAAAAAATTCATAGGAATAAAAATTAAAAGAATTTTTTTTAAATATATGTGTAACATAATGAATAATCTTATGAAAAATATTAAAAGAAAAATATATAATTTGATTTAAATAGAGAAAATTTGGTAAGAATAAAAAGTAGTACAAAAAGGTAAATAATGAGGTTTCATTTTCTCTAATTTTTACCAGCTAAGTTAGACAACTTTTGTGTTCTGTTTCAATTTTTACGAATTTTCATCACCCCCCTCCCCCCACCCCACCCTCCATGTGGTTGCCACTGCACCAGGGTGATTTCTATGTCGATCAAGAGCATTTTAATGGATGAGATTAAGACCAAGACCATTTTGAATTTGTACTTCATTAGCTCAGTGAGTAAGCTATGCAACCTTATATGTCTTTATATTTTCTTTATGGTCGATAAAAATCGTTTAAAAACTCTGTGAACTCTACTTGGTCAATGAAATAATGATAGTACTCCCTCCATCTGTACTGTTTGTAGTATTTACCAACCGTAAAATTGGTTAGCTCTCTCAATTTGTTTGCATAACTTCCTCCATGTGTACGTACTGTTTTTAGTTTGTTGAACAACTCCTATTTGGCTACCTGTGATCGATGACAGGTTGAAACGTGATATATTTTCTGCAGCTAGCCCTCATATTCTGGCACTTTATATACTTTAATTCAGTTCATGACCCAAAAGTATACGTTCGGATGGAAAATATTGATGCTTTCAAACCATCTTATTGGCCCGATTGCATCAACCACTTTTCAAATTCACCAATCAACTACCCAAGAAGTATAACTTTACCTCTCTTTTTAATTATATGTTAATAAAAATTAGGGCCCGTTTGAAAAGGGTATATAGATATAGGATATATGTCATAAGTATGAGATATAGATATCAAGCTATCGGTATTGTATATGGGTATGAGATTGATATCTACATCTTATATTTGATGTTTGGATAGGGTATATAGATATCATAACTTAAAAAAATATAATAAAAATGAACCAAATCCTCCATGGCCTCCTCTCCCTCTCATCTCCCGTTCGACCCCCTCAGAACCTTCATCTGCTCCTTCATCTTCATCAATACCTTTTGTTCGTTTTAACTTCCACACAAAGGATGATGTCAGTCTCACATATGATAGATCAAGCTTGCCAGTTTGATTCACTTCATTTTCATCCATCCCTTTGATTCATGTAGACAACGATATTAGCAGAGGCCGTATTCCTACATATAACTCCTCTTCACAGAAGATAGAACTCAACAATCGTCAATGTGCATCGGTGTGATGCCCTTCTGGTGGTGGCTTTAAGTCTTGAGCATCTACCTCTTCCAAAAGAAAAAATTTTGTGTCAGAACTATCCTCAAAATCTGACTTTTGATTTTCAAGATGTTCCTTTTCTTTAGCACTATAGAATACTTCAGTGTCCGTATCAAGAGCTCTGTCATTATTCCCAGATCCTTTTGCGGACTCATCCGGGGGTTGGACTTGTTCACATGATGACGGTTCGACGCCCATCCCTTTGGCTAAGCAAACATATCTAAAGACTAGCTTTTTATAGTTGTTGAGTAAATCTTCAACATCATTCAATGTTAGATCCCCAACATTAGCAAACACGTAAGGGAACTCGTGGAATACATTCCTGATAAGATCCTCCTTCAGAAGCACACTTGCGCCTTTCTCTTCCAATGCAGATGCTTAACGCCTCACCTTCATTTCTGCTTTCAGCCATCTCCACTTCTCTATCTCGATTCCAACTCACAAGTGCTTGTACTTTTTCTGCTCAGACAATACCTACTTTCCCCTCTAGGGTTCACACAACACAAACTTCACACAACACAAGAGATATAAAAAACAAGAAGTTCGAACAGATGCAATAAGAAGATTAGAGAAGAAGAAGAAGGAGATTAGAGAAGTAGGAGAAGGAGGACTTCGATGTTCAGTCGCTCTCAATCGTTCAATCCCATAGCCCCCAATTTTTGGTGATATTGAAAAGTGAAAAATACCCTAGAATTGGTATATGGAGATATAGAATTGATATCCATATACCAATTTGGATAAATATACCAAACAGGGTATATAGATATTGAGCTTTCTATACCCATAGCCTATATCCATATACCCATCCCAAACAAGCCCTTAGTAATTAAAATAAATAAGTAATGATGAAATTGGGAGCATATAAATGATGTCATATTTACTCCCAAGTTGAATGTGTGTAGAAGCTAATGGAGAATTAGAAAGTGATTTAGAAGGAGAAAGTGGACAACTCAGTTGGAGGGAGCCGACATCATTTTGTTGATTATTTGAAAAGGGAAAATGACGGCAATAGTTTCCTCTTAACTTTATACTTGCTTATTTATTTTTTATTTTTTTAAATTATTAAAATACTACTCTATCCGTTCGGCAAAACATGTCACCTTACTATTCACGCACGCTTTTTAGGAGATAAAAACTATATAAAATATCTAGTTTTTTTAATAATTTTTTTTTAACAATTTCGTAGTTATTATTAATAAGTACAAACTTGTTTAAAAAAATTTATAAAAAAATGAAAAGTAGGTCAACTTAACGCATATATAAGGTTAGAATACTCCTCCTAGCATACATATATGCACATTTGCACATGTCTCTTGGTCATGAGTTCCAACAGATTTTACTATGATACTTGCGGAAAAGTGAATAGAAGAAAAAATAATTAATGCAAGAGGTCATGAGTTCAAACCATATTATTTATCCTTTTGCAATATTTTTCATTCCTACCAATTTTTTTCATTAAAAATGATATATTTTAAATCAAATTTTAATATTTTTCACAAAAGTATTCATCATGTTACACATAGATTTAAAAAAATTCTATTAATTTTTTTACTATAAATGTCATATTTAAATAACAATTTATGATGCTTTTTCAATAATTTCCATTCTTATAAAAAAATTTCCATTTTAAAATGACATGCCTAAATTAAATTTTGTAGTTTTGTTTCAATATTTTTTAAAAAAGTATTTATCAAGCTACATTCATACACATATAAATTCTATTAATGGGCAATTTGCTATAATAACCCTAAAATCCGGACCCATTTGCACCCCTTACACAATATCCATACAAATTGCAAAATCTAACCCTCCCCCCTCAAAATATCTCGTTACCTCACCTGCTACAACCAGTGGAGAGAGAGAGAGAGAGAGAGAGAAAAGCAACAGAGCATTTATTGCCCATCACTGTCACTCATCCAAAACCCTTTCTCTCTAGCCTCTCTCCATTTCTCTCCATTGAAGAGCTTATTTATTCTTTGATTTCTATGTCTTCAATCTCTTTGCCTTCGAGGGTGACGGGATCTCCATGGGAGCTCGAATTCGGCCTGCCCCATTGGTGTGAATCGCCGCCAGAGTACCGTTTTGGTGCCTTCGTCCTTCACATTCGTTCTGGTGTCTTTTCCAGGTCAATTCGTGGTGAGTGAAGGCCGGATTTGGAGTAGAGGAAGTGGAATTGAAGTGGAGTCCTCGCAGAGGCTTGGTGAACCGCTTTATTTTTTTTATTGATGAATGAACAATATATCAACTTTTCACTCTATGGTTTCTTACTGGACACCCTTTGGTAGTCTACTGGACACCCAATGATTTCCTACTGGACACCCTATGGTTATTTCCTGTCTTGCGTGTTGTTCAGTGTTTCCCTGGTTCTAGTGTCGCCCTCTTTGTCACCGAATAGATCCTGCCAGCGGCTAGCACACCCCCTCTCGGCGAGTTTTAGACATATGTAAGATTAATTGAGAGAGAGGATTAAAAAAAAATACATTACTAATGAAGGGAAAGGGAAAGGGGGAAAGAGAGAGAAAAAAAAAGGAAAAAGTTAAGGAGAGATTTAATGAGGGGAGCGAGAGAATTAATTAAGAAAGAGAGAGAAAAAAGATGAGAGAGGAAAAAGTAAAAAGCTCCCCTAGTTATCAAGACCCTTATATGCCAGTATATAAATATCTACATGAAATGTGTTACTTTTGACATGACAACTGATAGTTTTGACATGACAATATGTCATTTTTCCAGTCTATCATCTACGCACACTTCATACTCCTTAATTGCAATACCATAGCAAAATATAGCAATCAACATTATTCAAATGTTCAAACGATAAGAAGTTCAAAATAATTAAAACCAATTTCACCAAAAAAAAAATCAAAATAGGCTAAAGTTGGAAGAGAAGGGGCAAATGTCCGCTCTCACTGATCTCTCTCCTCTACGACTTTACTGTTGCTTTTTCACTCATCTCTCTCTCTCTATACTGTCTCCCAATCCTCACAACATACTCTCTCTCCTCATTTAATGCACTGGTTCCCCTTTCTCTTTTTACCGCATGGGCTTAGGGGGGAGAGCGACACTAGAACCAGGGAAACATTGAACAACACGCAAGACAAGAAATAACCATATGGTGTCCAGTAGGAAATCATTGGGTGTCCAGTAGACTACCCAAGGGTATCTAGTAAGAAACCATAGAGTGGAAAGTTGATATATTGTTCATTCATCAATAAAAAAAAAAAGACAAAGCGGTTCGCCAAGCCTCTGCGAGGGCTCCTCCACTTCAATTTCACCTCCTCTACTCCAAATCCGACCTCCACTCACCTCAAATTGACCTGGAAAAAACCACCAGAATGAAGGTGAAGGACGAAGGCACCAAAGCGGTGCTCCGGCAGCGATTCACACCAAAGCGGTGAATATGTTTCTCCGATAACTCTTGTCTAGTCGATTACAATATGTGGCATGTCATTTTGCTTTGGATGTCCAGTTAAAACTAACTATTTACACGACAACCTTCAAATAAACCCCCGCCCACTTGCTTCTTTTTCGATGGTTTTTATCTTAAATTTGTGATTTAATTCAAATTATATTAATACTCTCTCACTATCACTCTTCCCTCTCTCTATCTTATTCTCACTAATCTCTCTCTCTCCTCTGCAACTTTACTTCTCTCTCTCCTGTCCTCTGTCACTGGTTCTCTCTCCTCTGCACACTTTCCCTTTCTTTTTCCCTCCTCTCTCTCTTCTTTTGTTTCTGCCTCCCACATTCTCTCTCTGTTTCTAATTTTGTCCAGGTGTCAAGCAGTGGAACCCCAAACCCCCCCCCCCCCCATCCCACTTACCTGCTACCGGCTGAACATTGCACCCCCATATCCGGTTTTGCCCAATTTAAAACCGAATTGGGCTAACCATTCAAAGAAAGCAGATAATAGGGTTAGTTTGTATAATTCTCTCTAATTTTTATTGTATGATTTTTTTTACTACAACAACAACAGTTTATGGCTTTCTTTCAATATTTATCATGATATATATATATATATATATATATATATATATATATATATATATATATATATATATATATATATAAGTCATATAAATGAAAATGCTAGGGTGAATGAAAGGAGAAGCAACTTAGTTCTTAGTGAGAACACTTATTATAATAAATTACAATAGAAATTTGGGTTGAGATTTTTCAGAATTAAGGGTTTATTTGACACAAGCTTATTGAAGCTTTTCAAAAGCGGTATGATAAAGTTTTTTTGTGATTTAAAAAAAAACAGTTTTACAAAACAGTGTGGAATTTGTCATACCAAACAAGAATTTACTCTTTTAATCTATTTACAAATGCTAACATTTTGATATATCCTTAGAATTTCATCAAAAAAAGTCTTCCAGATTTTAATATTAAGCTAGATTATAATTTAAGTTAGATTGATCTTTGACCTATCAAAGAGGGCCTTAAATTGTTCAAGGAATTAGTTAGGAGGTATGAGATTTTAAATGGTTATAGTCTGAAATTTGGGTTGGTTGAGAGGGGTACGTAGGAGAAAGATTGGAGTGATATGTAAGCAAAGGTTGTATGTTCAAACTTTATGCATCATGGCATGGAAAGGAGGGTTGTATGCTTGTGAAAAGTGTTAGCATTAGGGCTGGCAAATGGTATGAAAATTACCATACCAACCACAAACTAACGATTTTGGTAACCACACTTGTGGTTACCGACATAGCGGTAACCATCGTGGTGGTAACCACGTGAAGGTGGTACGGTAATGGTAGTGAATCTGAAATACAATGGTTACCGAGTATGTATGTGTGTGTGTGTGTGTATATATATATATAAGTATGTATATATATATATATATAATTTATTTAATGTTTTATTGTTTTTACCTTTAAGTTTTAAGTTTTTATTTTATACTATTGTGTTTTGATTTTGACATAAATTGGTCTTTTCTACTGTTTCTAGTCTCTACGTTAGTTCGTTCAAACAAACAAACACACGTTTTGATTTTTTTAAGTTTTTTTATTGGTTGTGAACTTGGTTTATTTGAACTTTTAATAGTTGGTAACCATATTATTTTTGGTAACTATATTTTTTCATTCGATAACCTTGATGGCTACTAGACGGTAGCCAAGGGATTTTAAAAAAATACAAACATCATTTCAGCGTGGTAACTATGGTAATGTACCGATGATAACCACAAGTCGTGATTACCACATATGTGGTAACCAGGACTTGTGGTTGGTATGTGGTATCAAAATTTGTGTACCACCAGTTGGTGGTTGATACGTGGCAATCATCATTTTTTGGTGGTTACCGTACCATGTCAATCCTGGTTACCATTAGCAAGGATCACCAATGTGTGAGGGGTATGTTAAAAATCGACATCGTACATCCAAATGGCCAGCTAAAGAAATATCTAGGTCGGTACGTTCAAGGATATAATCACCATTGGCCAATAGCTGATCAAATGGTTAACAATGTAAGAAGGAGATACAATGTCATCATAGGGAATTGGGTTTCATACAAGCCAAAGGGGCTGCCTAGAAAATGTTACATGCTTCAGGAGCCATAATAATCTCTACTTAATACGATAATAAATTATGTTATTTTAAGATAACCTAAATTCGACTTATGATAAAATTCTATTATTATTTTCCCCACTAAAAATTTAAAGAAATATAAATATATAAATAAAATAGCCGAAGAAAAGAAAACTCATAAAATAATAATAAGAAACGCAATATATACAATAAACATTGAGTCAATGTTTGACTTGTTGTATTTTTAACATGTAATAGTGTATAACTATAACTATATATATATATATATATATATATATATATATATATATATATATATATATATATAAAATTTAACTTGTATAACTTCTTAGCAAATTCTCAAAATAAGTAATATAACATATGATTTCAAAGCTCTCGAAATGAATTATAACATGTGAATGTCAATTTAAGTAACATATAAAAGTATTATAGTTTATTGAAATAAAATTAAAGTGATTAATATACCTACAATTTTCAAATATGAGTAACTTTTTACTCAGATGTCTGGCTATGACTTATTATATATCAAAACGAAGTTATCGACAAGGAGAATACACATATGTAATTTGTCGGATGAGGAAGGGGACACGTGCTCCCCCATGCCTCCCTTGGCTCCGCCCCTGGAAGGTACATTGAATTATTGAAAAGTTCGATGGAAGTGAAATTGAGCTCCTTACTGTCGTCGCAATAGTCGAGTGCTTCACCTACATCTTCTTTTGTACCCCAAGACGTGGCAATTGGGAGGTCTCAATCTAAAAGCTAGATTCATCTTCATTTTGAGTATGTGCGCGCGCGTGCGCGTGTGCGTGTATTGTGATATTGTATTAATTAATGAAAAATACAATTGGTTAAAAATACTACTATTAAAGAAAAGTTGTTGAAACAGACACATGTTACAAAGGACTTCTCTTTTATTATATATAATTGATTCATGTCACTTTGATATTTGACAATATTTTTTAAAAATTTATACTTGTTAGTACTACATCCGTCTCAAAATTTAGGTCGTTTGACTTTTTAGCGCGTTTTTTAATGTGTTAAAAAACTCTATAAAATATAAACTTTTTTCAAAATTTTAAAATAATTGCAAAGGTATTAGTAATAAGTTTTAAATTATTTTTAAAAAGTTGAAAAAAGGTTTATATTTTATACGGAGTAGAGTTTTAAACATATTAAACGTGTCAAAAAGTCAAACAATCTAAATTATGAGACAGAGAGAGTAACAAATATAAAATTATATTAAAAAATAATAAAAATTTTAAAATCTTCTATAGTTTTATCTCTTAAAAAATATACTAAAAAACAAAATAACTTAAATTATTCGACGGATAAATAAAATATCAATAAAAAAATAAATTAGATTTGGCGGACAAACCTGTTGCTTTTAGCCAGAGAAAAATCTGGCTAAAAAAGCAATTAAATGACCGAAACACCCTTATTTATGCTGGAATCATGGTGTTTTCGAAAGAGATGGTATCCTCAACAACTCTCTGTATTACCTTGTCCGTTATATAAAATTATTTATACTATCAATTTATAATAAAAATATTAAAAATTATATTTATATTTTAAACACTTGTTAATATATATTTATAAAAACAATTGATAAAAAATTATGTTTAAAATTGTTATTTTAAATGAAAGATTGGTCATTTTGCAATATGATTTTATAAAAAATTATAATTAAACATGTAGAAGAACTGATCCTCTTAAAGAGTGATCTTAGTCTCTCCTCAAAGTGAATTAAGGGCAGCCAAATAATAAAAGCAATATGTTGCCTACAGATTAGATTACACTTCCATGTTATACCTTGAATTGGTAAATAAATAGCGGTTATCCGGGGTTCGAATAGGGGACCTATGGGTACTACTCACAAGTCCTTTCCGGAGAGCCATTTCGGAATGGTTACTTTCATGTTATACCATCTGCAATAGTTTTTTCAAAATTTCATCAAAATAGAGAAATAAAATAGATATTTTTTAAATTATTTTTGTTTTAACTCCAATAATTTTTTTTATTTTAAAAATTTAGATAATCATTTAATTTTAAAGAATACGATAGATTTGGAGAAGTCTTTCTGTTTTTTATATTATTTCTCGATTTAGGGAATGAGACAAGGAATCCATTACTATTAGGATTTTCTCATTGCTTCCTCCACCTAGTCTTCCTTATTTATTCCCCCTCTTTTTTTTTCTTTTTTTTTTTAGAACTAACGGTTTCAACATTATTTTTTAGAAAAATATATATTTCATTTAAAACCTGAACTGAACGAGTTTGGTTTGCAGTTTGAAACTGCAACCGATGGGCCAGCTGTGTCAACTTTAGAATGACTCATAAGGAGATTGACACATAAACCCGACCCAACCAGAAAACTGGGTTTTTGTCAACTTTTTTTTTTTATTACAAAAAATAGTAAGATTGTTGGGATTAATATACTGTCATCTACCATTGGCCATGGTTGATAAAAGTACCACAAAATATAAAAGTGGAGAAAGTGATTACGCAAACACTTAAACTTAAACTTTTATGGGAGAAAGGTGGACTTTGACCTTATAACTAAAAATAAAAATAATCCTATTCACATCACCTAACCGAGGGTTTTTCGGAATTTCACATCTACTCATATACAAGCTGTGTTTCATTTAAAAAAAATATATACTACGGAGTAAATAATTAAAAGGTTTTGAATTACGGGTTACAAATGATACCTCAGATACAGAAGGTGCTGGCAAATTAAAGGGTCCAAACGTACTTATTCGGGTAAGGACAACCAGTGTTTGAATTTGGACATTAATGGGTGCATTTAAGCAAATCTCATTTAATTTACAGCAACATGACTCCTACTACTTGTGGTTATTTATGGTGCATTTTGACTGTAGGAGTAAATTAAAAGTTAATTACAGATTAGATGTACTGACTACTGCTACTACTAGTACTTGCCACCAGAGCAGTACGTACGTGGTCCGCTGTTTCAGTCCAAACGCCCACAACTTGTGGCTGCATCATTCTTCTCAATTCTCAATTCTGAATTCAAAATTAAAGCTTTTTTTTTTTGCATTACTGAAAACTGAAAAGCCATAATATTTTTTTTTTAAAATCTGGGTCGACGATAGTACGATACTTCATGACCTTGGAATGAAAGAGAGCAGAATTTGGATTCTAGCTCTTGTATAGTTTGGAGATCCAGAAATTTTCCTTGGGGTGGTTAAAAATTTCTTTATATATGGAAAAATATATATTTTTAATAAATATATTAGAAAAATATTAAATTTGTGATCTAAATGGTCATTTTTAGTAGGAAAAACAAAATTATTAAAAAATAATTTTTTTATATTTATATATAGAAAAGAATGTTTTTTTAATATTGGAGAAATTTTTAAATTTATTATTGAATTAGGTATTTTAATAGAAAAAAACTAAAACAAACAAAAATTATAAAAAAAAATTGTGGGTAAAGGGGTTTAAACTCATGACCTCAAGATAATAACTACATCTCATTACCAACTAAGTTAAGTTGTTTTTTTTGTAATTCCTTACTTTTTTTACACTCTTTTATCCCTAAAATTAGTAAAAATTACAAAAGAAATCTAAAATAAAAAAATTCTATGTTTTTCTTCCGAGCTAACAGAGTAACAGGGGCTTCAGCCATTCCAAGCCCCCCACAGATCCGCTACTAGATAGGATCAACAAATCTAGAACTGGTAAAATCTGACTCGACCCGAAAACCTGAACTTAGACTCGACCAAACCCAAAAATCTAGCATCATCTACAACCCGAACACGAGTCCGACTCATTTTGACACAATGCCCGAATGAATACAAACAAAGATAGATCCGACCCGACTTATACTCGACCCGAACAAGACTCGACTCAACCTTATAATTACTTTAATTTTCTTATTTTTAAATATACAAATAGTGTGAATCACCTATAATAAGACGTTATATAACTAAATACTCCTATATGAAGTTTATAATAGCCAACAATTAAGATAAATAAAAAAATATTCATTATTTTATGATAAAACTAACTATAATCTTGAAACCCAAATCCGACCCGACCAACTCGAAATCTATTTAACCCGAACTTATCCGACCCAAACTTATCCGACTCGACATCGACTCAATCCGAACACACAATATACTCAATATATGACATGATCCGACATAGATCAAACCCGGTTCTATCCGTGACCCATAAATACCGGGTCCAAGTCAGATCATTGGCCACTTTTTATTTTTTTTTCAATTTTTGTATCGGAGCTCGTTGAGCCGACCTGCAAATTATGCCAACCTGATTGAAATGTCTCCCGGTTGGGTCAATCTGTTACTTTCTCAATTAATTAGCTTTGAAGTGGAGCCCAGCGGAGTAGCTTTATATTACTCGGATAAAAAAAGTAACTTTATAAATATATAACATTGTGATTTTGTGACTGACATGATGATTCGAATTTCAACAATATATGGCATGATGCAGTATAAAAAGTTGCAATGTGCAAACTTAATTTTGACCGACTGAGAATTGTTGTATCCAAAAATGACAATTTTTTTTAGCGTAATGTAAACTTGGATCATATACTTTTTAACTCGGACTCAATTGAACTCGAAAATATAGCGTCATTTGCAACCCGTTGAGAATATAAAATGGGATAATATCCCACATTGATAAAATAATGAATCCAAGCCTTGCATATAAGCCGGTGGGTTATCACACCTAACCCCAATTGGTTTTAGAATGGAACCCCACTCGGCTTAGTTGACGCTTGTTGTGTTTGGGCGTGCATGGCCCCCCACGTCGTATGACCCACCGTTATTTAACACAACCCGAATCCGACCCATTTTGACCAAATGTCTGAATGGATATGAACAAATTTAAACCGACCCGACTTATATCTGACCAGTCAGACCCGAACAAGATCCGACTCAACCTTGTAATTAATTTAATTTTCTCATTTTTAAACACACAAATAATGTGAATCACCTATAATGAGACATAATATAGCTAAATAAATGAAGTTTAATAGCCAACAATTATTTTATAATAACATAACTATAGCCCGACCCAAACTCAAACTCGATTTGACCAACTCAAAATCCATTTTGACACGAACTTACCTGACTTAAACCCGACCCAACTCAAACTTAACACACAATATTCCCGATATATGACATGACCCGACATTAATCGAATTCGAATAGATATACTCAGCTCAACCGAATCGCTACCTCTAAACCAATCCTTGCTTGGTGCAGCTAACTCCTCAAAGTTTTCAAAGGAAATTAAAGAACATACTTCTTTCTTTGGTTAATAAGATTATGTCATTTTTTATTATGACAAACTGATTAAGAAAATTAAAATATTCTTAAAGTTTCTCCAGTATCATGGTAATTAAATAGCAAGATAATTGTCGTAAAAGGTTTCAATATATACTCCGACCCATCCAAAATCCATATCGTTTGACTTTTCACCGCGTATTTTGAAAAGATAATTTTTTGTATAAACTATCAACTTTTTTATTAAATTTTTTTATAACTTCATTTAGTAATAATAAGTATTAAATAATAAAAAACAATAATAAAAAGTTTGATTTACAACTATGTATAGTTTTTAGCTCCTTAAAATACGTATTGAAAAGTCAAAGAACATGTATTTTGGATTGGAAGGAGTACCATTTTCAATAATAAACATAATAATTCACTAATAATTATTATAAAATGACATTTTTTCATAATTAAACAAAATCTAATCTGATCAAAATTAATCGTCCTTTCTTCTTGTGTTTTTTTTTCATCTGTAATTGAATTATACTTCCTCCGATTGATAAACCATGTTATTTTAGAATACTAATTTTGTTCAAGAAAATATATCAATTTTCGTCTATACTTACAAAAAATCATTGTTGATTTCCTTCAAATTTATGAAATAAGCTAAACTTATAACTTTTGACAAACGGATGAAATACTTTTTAGTTGTACAGAACTCACTTTTTCATCTCTCAGAACCCCACACTGATATATCAGATCAGCTAATCTCTCGATCATCCATTGAAAACTGAACTTACGTATCCAGAAAACTACGAGGCAATACATTGCAGACAAAATTAACGACTAAATCCACTTAATTAATACGTACAACAACAAGTCTCGATTTCTAATTTTCTTCCTTTGATTTTCTTGATCGATCATACAAAGTGTATATATGAAATCGACTAATTAAGGCGCGCGTAAACCAAAATTAAACAATAAAAAAATCAAATCAAATCAAATCAAACCAGAACCTCGGAGCGAGCTTTCTTGATCTTAGACGTTAGGTTGGCCCGTAGAACAGGAGGAAACATGGCTTCCACCTCGTTCGTAAGATCGAGGAGGATCGGAATCCGATTGTCCTCACCACTCATCCAGACGTTCCCCGGCGGCGCGCCCTTCCTCTTTCGCCCCGTCAATTTGGGGCGGGGCCGATGTTTGTTGGGCGCCTGCGGGCACGGCCGGATCTCAGGGATTCGGTGAGGCGAAGACGTCGGGGTTCTGAGGCCATCTAAAGACGGCGTCGTTTCGTAGTGTTTGGCCGGAGTGGAAGGACAGGTTGTTAATTCCGCTTGTGTTTGGTGGTTATTATCGTCGGTTTGATCAGCAGTGATCGTATCGGAAATCGGCATGTTGATTCACTGTGATGCAGACAAATTGGGGATTAGGGAACCAGATTTATACATGTATTAATGTGTGAAATGAAGAATGTATGTGTTTTTTAGAGAGAAGTGTAGAAAGGGTAGAAGAAGCTCCTTTTATATCCACCTCGATCTCCCCATCTGGATTATCGAGCAACCTACTGAAGAGCTAGTGACGCATCTATGCACGTGCTTGGTTGTCAACAAGGGTCCCACCATTGTGGGCCCACCATGGACGTTGGCTAACACATTTCCTATATACACCCCCCGGATTAAATCAATCTCAACTCACAAGTTTTGTGCGATTAAATTAATCTCATTCTAATGTATTTAAATCTATTTTTTTTTTGGAAATTTTTTGCCACATTATTGGACTAAATTAGAAAATTGTCCACCCTTCCCCACATATTAGGAAACTGTCCACCATTAAAAAAAATTTGCTGAAACCGAATTCTTGACAATCAAGCTACCTTCGCTCCCTCTCTCCTATAGATCTCGGATTGATCTTGCTGTAATCGATCGTTTTTGCTGTAATAAACTCCTCATATCCATCGTTTTTTGATGTAATCACAATTATAGCAGATCGTTTTTTTGCTGAAATCAATCATTCAGCTACGTTTTGTTACAATTATGCAACTATCCATCGTTTTTGTTACGATTCTTCAACAACGTTATGATTTGATGTTGATTAACTATAGATCTGCTATAATTGTGCAATAAAATCGATTTTGATATTGATTATCGTTTATTTTTGATCTGCTGAAATAACTTCTAAAATTATGTTGATTATCGTTTATGATTGTTTCTGAAATTATGTTTGCTGCTATAATTGTTGATTATCGTTTATCATTATTGATTTCATCCTATCAATGTCATGCTAATTGTTGATTTTCAGCAATTATGCTCATTTCAGCAACCTTTATCCTTCTTTATAGTGATTGTAAATTATGCTCAAAGCTTGCTGAAATAAATTCCAGTTCTTTGATTTCAGTTCTTTGTTGTATCATTAGCATTAGCATGTTATAGAGTCCAGTACTTTTTTGATTACTGAAATAGATTTCAGTTCTTTTTTGCTGAAATAGATTCCAGATCTTTTTTGCTGAAATAGATTACTGAAATAGATTTCAGTTCTTTACTGTATCATTAGCATTAGCAGGGGTGAAACAGATTACTTTGTTGCTGAAATGATTCAATTGCCATAAAATTCTTTATACCAAGACTTTGTTTCTGAAATAGATTAATGAAATAGATTCCATTTCTTTTTTTTGCTGAAATAGCTTCAATTGCAGGGGAAAGTTCTTTGATTGATGAAACAAATTACTTGTTGCTGCAATTGATTCAATTGCAGCAATAAAAAGTACTTTGTTACAAGTTCAATTAACAAGTTCTTTTGATTGCTAAAATACATTCCAAAATACTTTATTACAAATTAGATATCAAGTACTTTATTGCTGAAATACTCCAAGACTTTGTTGCTGAAATACAATCATTTTGCAGGGGTAAAAATGCCATCAAATATTGTAACAGTGGTATATGGGGGACAATGGAGAATTGTTGAAACAGGATTATTGTTCGCTGGAAACACTACTTCAAAAGCTTTTATACTAGATGATTCAATCACTTTATCAACCTTGAGGAGCAAAGTTTGTAGCAGATTCAGTGTTGATGATTCTGTGGTTCAATTGGAATTCAGCCATTTGCACCCCTTCAAAACATTAAAAGCGCCACTTACAGTAGATTGTGAAGCTGATTTGGAAGAATTCTTGTTGTTGAGTAAATTAGATGGAGTAAATTTTGCTGTTGAGTTATGTGTCAGCCCTTTGCCATTAGATATTGTTGCCCATGAAGTTCCAATTCAAACAGATGATGCTGCCATCAACACCAATACTCGTATGCTTGCTGAAACTCAGGACAGAGAGAGCAGGAACACACTTGCCCGTGATCAGTATTTTGATGAGCAGGACATGCATACAACAGGAGGTTTATCTTGTTCTGATTCAATGATTGCCCCCAACGTCATTGAGGGTGTGCCACAAAATTATATGGATGCTGAAATATTTTCAGATTACTCTAATGCTGAATATTGGACTGAACGCTATGCCATAATGAAAAGAAAGGGAAACACAATTGATGAAAGTGGTTCTGGCAGCTCTATCATGGATAGTGTTGTCACCCATGTCCCCCGACCCCGAGAATCAAGGCTAATGTATGTTGGCAAAACTTTCAAATCTAGACAACAAATAAAGGATGCTCTGTGCATGATGTCAATGACAAATATATTTGGATATGAGATTAAGAAATCAACACCAAAATATTATAGAGCAACATGTATAGATGCCAATTGTGGTTGGAAATTGCATACAAAGAGGGTGTCAGCTACTTGTCATGAGGTGATATTGTATAATGATATACACACATGCACATGGGACACAAGAATAAGCCATTGCAGAGAAGCCCCCTCCCATCTCATTGTAGGCTTAATACCATCAAGGTGCCTACTGTTTCAGCAACTATTTTTCTTTTAATTTCTGCAACCAATTTCAGCATATTATTGAGCACCCAATTTCAGCTTATTATTGTGACCCTATCATTTTTATATAATTAATCAGTTACTTATTGCTGAAATTTTGACAGTGGATACAACCCTAAACAAATAATTGATAAGATGAAAAAGGAACACAAGATCTCAGTTACTTATTGGAAAGCATGGAGGGCAGCCCAAATAGCACAAGTGAGAGAAAAAGGGACACCAGAATCAAATTTTGCTGCATTACCATCATATTGTCACATGCTTATGGAGAAAAATCATAGAACATTAGCTCTCATATCAACAGACAGTGCTGAAAGGTTCAAATACATGTTCTTGTCATTTGGACAATGCATTCGAGCTTTCCCCATCTTGAAAAAGGTATGTATATGTGCATAATCATTTATAATTCAGCAAAGTTTTATATTTTTTTAAATTTCATCATTTATTATTCGGCAAAAAAAGTTCACAGATTTTATCTTTTTCATTGAAGGTTGTTGTTGTAGATGGCACATTCCTAACTGGAAAGTTCAGGGGTACATTGCTTTCAGCAGTTACACAAGATGCAAATATGAACTTATACCCACTGGCTTTTGGGGTTGTTGATACAGAGAATAATGCCTCTTGGAGATGGTTTTTTCAGCAGCTCGCCAAAGTTATACCGCCAACAAATGATTTGGTATTTGTTTCTGATAGACATGCCAGCATTGCTAAAGCTATCACCCAGATATACCCTACTGCTTGCTACACATTGCATATGTATGTGGCATTTGAAGCAAAACATAAAGGCAACTTTCAAGAAAAAACACCTTGCTGAAATGTTCCAAACAACTGCTGAAACCTACACTGTTAGTGATTTTGCTCACCAATTTGCCCGTATAAAAGAAGAATGCCCAAGTTTGTCAACTTATTTAATATCTGCAGTGCTGGAGAGGTGGGCAAGAGCACACGCAAAAGGTGATCGGTATAACATGATGACATCAAACAACGCTGAAAGCTTAAACTCTGTTTTCAAGGGTAAAAAAAATCTCCCCATTGTTGCACTGTTAGAATTTATTAGAGATAAGCTGACATACAATGTAAAGCACTTGAATGGATCTGCGTTTGAAGTTACTGGAGAAGGTACACGTACTGTTGTCGATATTTCAAAAAAGAAATGCACTTGTAGAGTGTTTGACATCCAAAAAACTCCCATGCATACATGCTTTGTCAGCAATAGTGCATAAAAGGCTTGATGTGTCCCAATTTGTTGCAAGTTTCTACACAAATGAAGCTTGGATTTTGGCATATGCTGAAACTATATATCCAGTCCTCCCTGATGATGAAATAAACATTCCAGATTATATAAAAGAGATCAAATGTTACCCCTCTCTTGTAAGGAAAACATGTGGTCGCCCCCCTTAGAAAAGGAAGATCAGCATAGGGGAGTTTGTGAGAAGGTCAAAGAACAGTAAGGAATGGCTTCAAAGGGAACATAGGAGTGATACCCCAACTCAACACCCATCATCAACACCCAAAGAATGCTGAAAAGACAGATGCTGAAATGGAAGTTTCAGCAGTTACCCCCCCTGTTTTCAGCAGTCAAATACTTTTATTGTTATGCTTTGTATTTTCTTTTTTTTTTGTTATCAGTTATACTTTGTGTTACTACTATATCATATTATCTTTACTTTTTATGCATACAAGTTGTCCATTGTGTTTGTCTCAAACGTATATTTAGTAAATCCTGTCTGTTTCAGCATGAATGTTTTGCCTCAAACAACACTTGCTGAATGCCAGTTCAAAAATAAACTATGCCACCTTCACATTGTATATTGTTCTCATCTTTTAAACAAAAGCTGAAACATAATTTGTTGAACACAAATTACTTGCCCACAGAGATAATAAATAGCAGAAAAAATACATATTTACATTACTTCAAAAGGTGCTGCACCAGTAAACAGATTCAATGTCTTGAATGTCAGTTTGAATGTCTTGAAAATACCATTAAAATGCCTAAAATATGCTGACGGTAAAGCATATACAAAAGGGCCTAATGTCTGGAATATTTGCTGAAAATACATCCCTAAAAAAGGGCCAAAATATATAACATATATAGCAGTAAATGTCTTCAAATTCCTTGAAAGATGCAATTATCTAAAATTTGAAGCTCCATCTCTCTTGAATCAAGTCTGAAACCATGAGCTCTCGGTAGTGGAAGATTTTTTCATTAATAAACTTTTTAACATATCCCCTAAACACCAGCGCTTCGATGGCTTTCAGTACAAAGACTCCACAAGATGCACTGCAAAAAATGCAACAAACACACAGTTACATCAAACACACACCCCCCACACATGCTTATAAATGACTTTGAAAACATTATAAAGTAAAATTTCATACCCAGTTGTATCATGCACTAGATTAGGCACCTTGTTAATGTGGAATGTAGAGGATTTAAAGTTTGGTAATACCCCAGCTTTATCCAAATGTTTTGGCAACCATTCAGCCATTGGCCGCAAATAATCAACAAGCTTTTCAGCAGAAACAATATAATGATTGAAATCATAAATGTTTATAACCATCTCAGCAAGCAATATCTCCACTGCAACCCAATGCTCGTTGTTTATGTTAAATGGTGTGTAAACCTTTTTTGCTGACTCCCAACTCTTTGGATATTCACTAGGGTATAATCCAAGGAAATAGCTTGCAGTGAATTGTTCAACAGGCCTTGATTCTTCATATGATGACGAACAATCTGGAAGATACGTTTGATGAAAAATAGGATCCATCACAATAATGCCTTCAAATGTGCTAGGATCCTCACTGATTCTCTTCCTCATGTGAATCAACCCTGCTTCAAGGTGCTAAACACAGTAAAAAGAGTGTAAGCTATTTACTTAAAACAGATCATAATAACAGAACACAAATACATAGTTACTTCAAAGATACTGCACACAGTATATAGTTTCAGCATGGTTACATCGATATCAAGCCATCCATCCTTCTTGGCAATGTTTTTGAAAAATGACTTATCTCTTCTTGCATCCATTGCAACTATTGAAAAATCCCTACAAAAAATTATTAAAAGAATAAAAATTCATGAGTCAGCAAAAAATACATATTACTGAATGCACTCAAAAAAGTATGACAAGTAAGATGCATGTACCTTGAGCCTTTAATACAAGCATACATGAAGTCATGATCCTCCTTACTAAGCAATGACTTTTTTGGAATATACTTCGGTATCCTAACATTCCCAGCAACATATGGACTCATAAGAAAAGTACTTGCTTTTGGAAGACGCTTTGAACGCCTAAACTCTTCAATTTCTTGTATGCATGTAGGATCTTTAGCAATTGTATCCCACTCTGTGCATGCTGCTTTCAACACCTTATCATCGTCCCCGTCATCGTCACTGACATCTACTGTTTTTACAGGAAGTGGGGTCTTTAAAACATTATCATCCCCTTTTGTTTCAGCACCTTTCACCCCATCATCTGTCATTTCAGCACCTTTCCCTCCAGCATCTGTCATACTAGCATTTGTAATTTCAGCACCTTTTGCTCCCATTTCAGCACCTTTTGCTCCCCCCTCCTATTTCAGCATCTGTCATTTCAGCATCTGTCTTTGCAGCAACTTCCATTTCAATATCTGTCGTTTCAGCATCTGTCTTTACAGCAACTTCCATTTCAGCATCTGTCCCCCCCCCCACATCTTTTTGCTGGCCACCTTGAAGCCCCACCCCAGAAATTTCAACCTCAGCACCAATTGTTTCTTCTAAACCCTGCTCCCCACCCTTCAAATCCACATCAGAGTCGCGCCCTAGGTCGACAGAAAATAGTTGCGCTGAACATGTATCCAATGACTTCTGCCCTTCAACTAATGTAATAGGAATACCCTTATCTGCCGATGCTGAAACGTCTGTATAAATTTGTTGCCCCACCTTTTCACTAACATTAACTGCGATCTCTTTCCCAATATCAACCAACACATCATTCACAGCCTTTGTAGACACTGGGTCACTAGGTATAACATTTGATGACTGAGTCCTAGCAAGCATTGACTCGTGCATTGTAAACCTATTTTCTAATGAATGTATCTTTTCTACAAGACCAGCAACAACAGAGCCCAATTTTATGTTTGCTGACATAAATTCCTCAAGCTTGTCCAATCTCACAGCCAAATCTTCAACTCTTTTAGACAACTCTTCAAGCTTATCTAGCCTCTTCAGTATTTCCTTCACCCAGCTAGAAGGCTCCCCTTTTATGCTGCAATCATCTGTTCCCCCACCCAACACATCCTTTTCAGCTCGTTCTTTGCTGTGATCATCTTTGACAGCACCCCCTACAACTTCCTCAGTTCCTCCCATGTTTAACTCCTCGTTTGTTTCAGCATTCATCACATCCTCCCCCGTTCCTACATCCTCAAAGTCCTCAGCTCCTTCAGCAACAACTTCTGATACACTATCAACCTCAACATTAGCATTATCTTTCCCAGAATTCTTTGCAGGTATGCCTTCAATGGGCGGCTTCACACCAACTTCAGCAACTCCATGAGAAGATGGAGGGCGTGCAATTTCAATCGGCATAAACAAATCACTAGAATCTTCATAAACAGACTTACCTCTCTTGCGAAATACAAATCTAGGTTTCGCAATTGCATCCTCAGTTGACAAAGCCACATATTTCTTTACAGCTGAAATTTTCTTACCCTTGCTCTTCTTGTTTTTTAACAGAACCAATTTCCCATGATGGTTTAGAAATAACATCAGATTTTTGCGTTGGAACTAAACCAGCGGACCAACCCCTCCTGACTGTAGTTGGTTTGCTTTCAAGAATTTTCTGTTTCTTCAGTAAATACTGATCCTTACCCTCAGATTTTCGCTTCTTCTTGCTACCTGCAGCATCAGCATCTTCATCCCCTCCATGTTCTTCCCCCCTTTGAGTTTCAGTAGAAGCTACATCCGAGGTAAGTGATAACACATCACCTTCCCTAAGGCAACTGAACTTCACCCCATATGCATATTTCCCCAATCTCCGACAATCAGAAAGGGTATGGCTCTCAAGTTGTGAAAATGAGGGTTCAGCTATATGATCAAGAATAGGGTGAGGAACTTCATCTTCAAAATCCATCCCTGGATGCCTTGCAAACTCACCAAAATTTGGGAACATGAGTGCCTAATAAAAAACCACAAAGCATAAAAAAGCTGAAATTATAAAACTGCACCTAATAATAAAAGAAGATTAAAGTAAAATAGATTTAAAACAAAAATATTACCAAATCACCGTTAAAAAGCTCTTTTGCATCCTCATAATTATGTCGTATTAAACACTCCCAATGAAGAGAATAAGCATCCTTTGCTCGCATTTTGAAATTGCAATCAAATTTATCAGAAAGCACAGGAAATGCTTCCAATATCCAAGCCTACAAATATAAACTCACAAGGATTTATCATCATTCAACCCCCCACAATAATTGTTGAACACAAACATGCTGAAAGTTTGCTTAAACAGAAAATGCTGAAACAAATTGACTGAAAACAATTACCTGAAAAGCAAAAATATATCCAAACAATTCATAGGATGGTCTCGGATCTGATCGATCACAAAGGAGAACCTTCTTTAAAGACTTCACCAGCAAAGAATACGACTCTCTCCCCCTGGATACAATTCACATTTCGCAGGATTGCAAACAATGCCAGCATGTTCTTTTTCACACTTTTTGACCGCCTAAACATTAACATGTTCACAATAATCAACAACTTTGCCATCTCCAGCTTCTTTGAAGATGATGGTCTACAATTAATAAATGCCCCCATCAACTCATCATATGTACACTTTGACTGTTTGGTCGTTAGAAAGTAAGACCAACTGAAATCCCCAGATGATTTCACTTTATTGTTTATAACAGGAAGCCCTGTAATTGCATGGAACTCAACCAGTGAGAAACGAGCAACAAGGCCATCCACCTTAAACCACAATTCATGAGCCTTGTCACTTTCAATCATGTGAAGCATCATTTGATGGATGAGCAGAAAATTAAGTTTCATCTTACTCCCTTGAACAAAAACCCATCCAAAGCAACTCTTCCTCAAAGCCTCAAGATCAGCTTCAGACAAATATTTCTCAATAACTTCACATACATCTGGGAAACAATACACATTCGACTTTGCACAAAATCTATCCTTCACAAGAATGCAATATTTCAGCTTCTGTTACAAAAACACATTCAAAAGCACCCCCATTTGAGCATGCATAAAGCTAAACCAACAGACAGACCAATTAAGTATAAAAAAATATTTACTCACATCAAATTGGCACTTATATTGTTCAAGACCCCTTCCAGATGAAAGAGTATCTAAAAAAACACAACAAAAAATACACAACACCAGTTTCAGCATGAATGAAACGTAATAATGCTGAAATAGGTATTTTGAAGATTATGCATCAAATAAGACAGAACAAGAACCATTCTCGGATGCATGCTTACATTCGTTAGAAAATACAAGAAAAAAAAAAAGAAAAACCGGTAAATACAAACCCTAACACACAGAAAAACACACACCTTCACTTGAAGACCCACTTGACCTAGTAAAATCAATCGAACGGGCCTCCATTTCTTCGTTAACAAAAGATGCTTTGTTCCCTACCAAAATCAGACACATTCCCGATGTCAATCACAAAAATCAAAGAGAAAAACCCCCCGAACCCACAAAAATCGGGAGAACACATAAAACACACCGTCGTTTGAAGGATCACTTGATACTTTGGCCTCCATTAGATGAATATCAACAACCTCGCTCTGTTCTGACGACTTCTTCTCTGCCATTCAACCTAAAAACGAACTCAGATTTTGGAGAAAATGGAGAAACCGCTTGAACGTTAGAGAGATGGTAAAGAGTAGAGAAGAAGAAGAAAATTGTCCGTAGAATTGTAAGTGGACAAACACCCAATTTGTCTAATTTGGTGGACACGCACCAAATAAGGTCCAATAAATGGGCCAGTCCAACAAATTTTTTTTTTTCATAGTTAGACATTGAAGCCATTGTAATACGAAGGAGGTTGATTTGAACTCATAACCTATTAATTATTATATGTAATCCTTACCAACTAAGCTAGTAAGTCAAAATGATCATTTCCGTTTAGAGTGTTTATCCCTCTTACTGTCTCCTTTCACAAACTCTATTTAATTAATTCGTAAATTATTTTAGGTCAAATAATATTTTAAGTCAAAATTATTGATAAAATAAATTTTTAAATATTGTAACAATGTTATAATTGATAATCATACACATCAAGAAAAAAAACATTTATCAAGATTAATTTTTAAAGTATTTTTTAAAAAAATAAAATTTAATATGAATCATCAATTATAACATTATTATAGTTTTTAAATTTTTTTATCAGTAATTTTTATTTAAAATAGTTTTGTGCAACATCGAGTATCGCACGAAGTGTAATAAGTGATCCTAATTGCCTAGTGTTTTCTTTTTCCCATTTTCCATGTTCTCTCTTTTTTTTATCCCTCTTCCTAACTTATTCTTCTATTTTTTTTAAAAAAAAACTCAACCAACTAATATAATTAAGATTAATTAATTTAACTTTTCCATTTTTCACGTTCTTCGAATCACCGTTCTTTTGTATTCCCCTTAGCATCCCCAACAACTTCTCCATTGTAGAATTTTAAAGGTTTTTAGAGAATTATAAATATTTTTTTGTTCAATAGATTACCCAAAATAGAAAAGTATAAAAAACATTAAGTTTTTCTCAAATCAAGGATTCTCCTATATGAAACCAATGACCTCTTACTCTAGTGGTAAGGGAGAGGTAACCCTTGAAAGAGGTCAGGGGTTCAAATCTCATTCTTTACACATTTGTGTAATTAATGGGTACTCAAGTCTTCATTGGCAGCCACCAGGCTTACCGGTTCGCGTCCTTTGCAGGCTAGGACTCGGACCCGTGGGGGATTAGTCGACAACCTCGGAACCCCCCACCTTACAAAAAAAAAGGATTCTCCTACATGAAATGTCTTTTGAAATCGTTAAAATAGGAAAGCGGTTGGAGTAGAAACATAAATAAGTTAGAGAATATGTTTTTTATTTCTCAAAAAAATGAAATTTTTTTTTTCTAAATATTCACTCAAAAATAAATAATTAAATCAATATTAAAAATTTCCCTTTTTTATTTACAGTTTAAATACATTGATCGATATTAAAAAAAATCATATTTTATGTGGGAAACTTTACTTAATTGCCTTTGAGTCAACTCAAAGAGCTCCCACTAATAAAATTGGCATTAATTAATTAAAATTAAAGAAAAACATATATTACTGTGATTTTCAAACAAACATAAGGAGAATGATAAACATGTGATTTTATAAAAATATAAAGAAGGGACGGAATTGGAGATGGACTGAGCTTTGCTGGAGCTCATCCCATTTTAAAAATGAAATAGATACAAACGTTACGTTGGTTGATGGCACAATTCAAAATGAGGTTTGAGGGATAGCAGAGACACGCTGGGTTCGAATCCCATGTCTCTACCAATTCTTATTTTTACTTTGTTTCCCATTATTAGTTTACGTTTCATTTTTTTATTACTACCTCGATTATGTCGTTTTAAACTTTTGAATTTGATCCAAAATAAGTGTTGTTTTATGTTTTCTAAGCAATTTAATAGATTAGTTAATGAAAATTGTTATTAAAAGTTGTATTTGTCGACTACTTTTTATTTCAAACTCTTCACTTACTGGTTGAAAAAGTTGGTAAACATTTAATATATAAATGATAAGATTTACAAAAATGTATAAAACCAATTATAATAAATACTTTACTTAAAAATTGTGTCACGAGCTAAAACGACACTTATTTTGGATCGGAGGGAATATTTGTCTTCATTATTACCATTTTGCATTTTTTCCATTTTTTAAAATATAAAACCCCCTATTTTATCCCTAAAAGATCAAAGGGGGAGTAGATGATTGATTACCTTTAGGGCCTGTTTGGTATGGATTCCCGGGAATGAAAAATTGGTAATCGGAATGGATGATTACGATTTTAGTGTTTGGTAGGATAAAATCCAGAATTAAATTGATTACTAGTAATCATTTTATCCCCAATTTCTACCCATTTTCATTCCTCATCAAAAGGAGGGGGGTGATCCATCCCACTTTCCACCACCCCACACTAATGTTTCCCGTCTTCATCGCTACCACCACCTTCGACGGCCGTTGCTGCTTCTCCACCACTGCTCCTCCACCTTTGATTGGCCGCCGCTACTCCTCCACCTATCCCCGCACCGGGCTCTCCAGATCTCCTCCACCTTCAACGATTGTCGCCATCGTCCTCTCCACCTTCACCTTCGACACCATCATCCTCTCTAAATCTCCTCGCCGCCATCGTCCTCTCCAAATCTTCTTGTTGCCATCGTCCTCTCCAGATCTCCTCCACCTTCGATGAGCGCCACTGCTCCTTTGCCTTCGACAGCCTCCGCTGTCGTAGTTGTCCTCTCCCCGGAAACAGGCTCTCCAGATCTGCTTCCTCGTCGTCGCCTTCCTCCCGCCATCGTCCTCTCCAGATTTGGTTTCGCCTTGCTACCACCATCCCAACACCATCTCCCCACCCCCAACCTCAACCTCCCCCGACCACATAGGGTTCAAAATCCCCAAATCTGCTTCCAGATTTGATGAATTTTTGTTTTGATTTTGTTGAATTCGTGTAATTTCATACTAACTTTGAGAAATTTGAGAAATACAATTTTTGTTCTTTAGGTTGAATTTATAAATTTGACATTCCGACATGTTTAAGAAATGACTTATTCCGAATTTTGATTCCGATTCCAATTTCCATTCTCATTACTATATTCATACCAAACGGGGCCTTAGTTATCGCCCTTATCAAAATCGGGATGAATTTATCTTTTTGTGGCAATGATTATCATGTGTAGTAATTAACTCTTATTTTTAATTTTAATACCAATAAAAAGAATTCCTCCGATTTTCAACACTATATATACATACTGATAAATGGAGAAAAATCAAAATTATATGTAAATTCAGTGCATTCGATTTTTTTTTTATTTTAATCCAGTTCGATCGACTCAGTTGTTCTACATATGGATCGGGTACTGTGTGATTCATTTAAGGGATTGACCCTCCCACTCACAAGCAGCTCCATGTTTCTATGAGGATTCGAACTTCGAAAACCTCTTGGCATGAAATATAGCCTCACAACCATTACACAAACTTGTGATTAGTTTCGTGGTTGAGGTAAAGTGCCATCTCATGACTTATAACTACAAAACAAAACATGCTAGTTATATATAGGCATCTATTAGGAGAATTAGGTGCACATGCTAGCTAGTTATAATCCAATCCAGTTAATCTCTAAAATAGTTGCGACCTAAATATTGCTATTTAGATGTCCAAATATAATAAAGGCAATACCTTAAATGAGATGGTACGGTAAAACCCACTATTCATTAGTCATTGCCTTGTTGGATACTCCGTATATTCTCTTGCGTGCTCAATATTTTAATTAATTAATTTGCTAAGCTTCTAATTCCAGGAGGACGTGCATATATATGTATATCTACTCCAGTTGACAAGACTTTTTCATATACCCGGAGTAGTCAGAAAATTAATATTACACGTACCTAACGTACATACAATCATATATTATTATTATTATTATTATTATTATTGCAACATTTGCATGTAATTCGATCATATAGTCAGAAAATTAATATATTCTGTCTATATTGTTGTTTAATATTATACAATTCCAGTAATTATATAAAAATTTATATGATCAATGATAATAATATATTTGTCATTTTATTATATGTACATAACGGAAAATATTTTAAATTTTACTGATTCAATTGTTAATTAATCGATCGATTAATGTAATATCTATTTTAATCTAAGTACAAGAAACATTAGATGGCTATAAGCTAAGTTAAAAAGTAGACCAAGGCATAAACTAATACTCCCTCCATTTCAAAATTTAAATCGTTTTACGATTTTGCACAAGTTTTAATAAAACAATCACCCCTCAATCAACATCATCATTCCACTAATTTTTTTAATAAATTTTATTATTTTTTAACACCCACTATATTTTTCAACCAATCAAAAATCTTTAAAAAAAAATCAACATCACACAAATCGATACAAATCATTACTATCCCCTACCTAGAAAACCTAAAACGACCTAAATTTTGATACAAGAATTAAAGGCTAAAACAACCTAAATTTCGAGATAGAGGGAGTATATTCACATATATAATATATACTTATATTGTGCTGAGCATATATTAGTAGTTTGAGATTTATAATCCTATACTCATATATGTTAAGAATATAATGTAAGTATTTTGTGCGTGTGTGCGTGCGTGTGAAATGCAGGCTCTCATGTTTAATCTGATTGGGCCTAGCCCATATAGAAAGCCCACGTCGAAGCCCAACTCATACCTCAGCTCTAGCTCGTCTTTTGGAAGCGTCTTAATGAAACGTTGCGTTTCATCTATGAGCTCTCTATATAAGTGAAGCAGGAGCCAGGGTTGTACACTTTTTCGACACTTCACTTTCATGAGTTCAAAAGGGAGAGAAGAGAGAGAAGCTCTACTGTGAGAGTGAGAGAGAGAGCTTGGGTTTCAGAAACCTAGCAGCGACAAAGCTCCAAAGGTTCGATTCGGAGTGTATCTCACATAGAGGCTCTAGATCCAACCTTCAGAAGGAAGAAGAATGCATCTAGTCCTCAGTTCCAGCGAAGATTCTCTTCTCTGGTGGCTTTTCGACGACGATTTGACTCGATTCTACAGATCTAGGGAGTCTCATTCCGTTATTTTGCTTCTGTTATGTTTCTCTTGTATTTGTTTTCATAGCTCTACGTTTTCTTGCCTTGAGTTTGCCTTGACGAAAGTCTTTGGCAACCTTTTATGTAAACTGGTTTTACCTTAGTGGATTTCTGACCTCGAGCCGCTGAGATGAAGCTCTGTGGACGTAGGCTCCGATCGAACCACATTGTGTTTTTTTTTGTTTTCTGGTTGTTCTTCATTTTAACCCTGAATTTGGCTTCCGATCTAAGAAGTCAACAAAGATTACGAGGTTATCTGATGATACCAAGGCTTCTTCTGAGGTGCAACCACAAGCGGAAGGGCATCATCATCAAAAAATGGTAGGCAACCAACGCAAACACCAAGAAGAAAGTGAAGAGATTATTAGGATCACTTCACAATGTAGTTTTATGAGGCAGGAAAGAAGAGAGCTAGGTGCAACTATTGATGAGTTTAGAAGTCTCCAGTATCCACCCGATGAAGGGGGGGGTCATAATCACGTCAACCTGTAAATCTATAATGGTGGATGCAGATGAATCAAGCTGGATAGATGAGTTTATAGAGGAAGGAAATGATTGCATTGATACGAACTTGAGGTCCGACTTCGATTAGTATCTTTGTTGAAACTGAAAGGCCAGAATTTGAAAAGAAAAGTGTCCTTGAGTGATGGATTAATACTAACAAGAATCGATATCTTGTACTTGCATGCATGGCACGAGCTTTATTGGCCATTCCTATAGCTATCATTTCGTCTCAATTGCTTTAAGCACTGATGGGCATACTATTTGAAAAATCTCCAAACTAGGGAGAATCGTGAATTATCAATTCGAGCTTCTATCAAGCAGTGCTAGAGATAATAACTGGAAGACTCAATTTCTGTCAAATCTACGAATTATCAAAGCTCATGTACAAAATCAGAGCTAATTTAAAAAATCTTCAAATTACAATTGAAAAGCAATTGAAATGGAAACAATCTCACCTTGATGAGTTTGGCCTTCTTGAGGGCCGGGAGACGGAGACGTCGCGATCCATCTTGGAGAGGAGATCCTTGAAAAACTTGTCATTGTGAAGATTCTTTCTCTCCCCGTGAGCGTCCTTGAGCCTCTTAAGCAACTCGTCGACCTCTTTGAGACCCCCCTTCACCGTCTCGACGTCCTCGAAGAACTTATCAAGGTTAATGCCTCCGGTCAACGGAGGCACTGCCTCCATCTCGACATCCACCGATTGGGATGACTTGTACCTGGAGAAGGAGCCGAAGAAAAGATCATTCATCTTCGCTTGCTATGAGTTTTTCGATTAACAATTTTTTCGATTAGATTCCGATGAAGGAAGAGGGAGAGAAGTTGGTGTATGCGTTAATGATTGCTCGAAATGGTGGAGCAGACGGAGATGCGGGTGAGAGAAAGGAGGATGAGAAGAGGAGACGGAGATGCATACGACAGATTTGAGATTTGGGAAGATAGACGAACTTTTGACTGATTTAGATTTTGTGGTAGACACTTAGTTAATTTTGGCAAAGGGACAGTGGAGCAAATTTTCTCAGCAATTTATACATACATGTAATTGCATACTTTCAGGTGTATATTATGATAACAGTAGTATTGTATAGGCTAATGGGCCTAAGGGCCTCGTTGTAATTATTCATCCGTGTCACCTATATATATTCTATCTAATGAAAGGAAAACCCCAAGGGGGAATTTATCCAATCTTACATGGTATCTGAGCCTCTAGGGTTTCATCTAAATTAACCCTAAATTTTTTTTTCCGATCCCTTCACCGCCGCATCTCTCACCGTCGGTCACCCTTTGCTTAGCCCCTCGCCTACCCATGGCTATCGATCCCAAGCCTACCAATTTCCACTTCGCTCTTTCCGTTTCCAATATCAAAAACATTATCCCGATCATCCTTGATGCTGAAAAAGGTCCTTATCCTTCCTGGAAAGGAGCTATTTCGTGTTGCCGCTCGTACTCACAATGTTCTGGACCACAGTGACGCATCGGTCAAACGTCCGGATGGCATCACCGATGATCTCTGGAATCAAGTTGATGCTGTCCTCTTGCAATGAATCTATGGCACTGTCTCTCCAGATCTCCTTCTCACCATCTTGGAGCCAAATATGAGTGCCCTAACCGCCTGGTCAAAGATCAAAAATCTATTCAACGACAACAAGCACTCGCGGGGGGTCTATCTTGAGAAACAACTGACGGACGCCCGCCTCGAGTCCTTTTCCTCTGTCTCCTCCTACTGCAAGCACATGAAGGTACTCTCTGACCAACTCTCCAATGTTGGCTCTCCTGTCACCAACACTCGCCTTGTCCTTCGCACTATCTCTGGCTTGCCTGCTGAGTACAACACCGTCGCCACCATGATTCAACAAACGGATCCTCTCCCTGATTTCGGCAAGGCTCGCTCCCAATTGATCCTTGAAGAGACTCGCCTTGCGGGTCAATCGGCGCTTCCTAAGGCGCCTTCGGCAGAAGCCCTAGTCTCGTCCGGCGACCTCGGCGTCGCTTCGTACACCCCTCGCCCGCCGTCCTCTCCCTCTAGCCGCGGCAGCAGCAACCCTCGCGGTCGTGGCCGAGGTCGCAGCGGCCGCTTCCGAGGCCGTGGTCGCGGCTTCAATCAGCAGCATGCGCCGTGGCCTCCGCACCCGGACTACTGGCCCCCTCCGCCTCGCTACCCCGGTCCCAACGGCTACCCTCCCCTCAGCTGGACGCCTCCCCCGAGCCCGTACCCTGGCTCCCAGGGCATTCTCGGCCCGGCTCCGCCCCGTCGTCAGGACCATCACGCCATGATGGCCGCTCCATCCTACCAACTGACACACCTGGCGCAGGCGTTCAGTTCTCTCGGCCTCTCTCTGCCCGACCCCAACTGATACATGGACTCAGGAGCGACATCTCACATGTCTCGCAACTCAGGTATACTCTCTTCGTCTACTTCTAAGAACATGTATTCGTCAATAATTGTCGGAAACGGTGCATGCATTCCAGCCGTGGGTTTAAGGCAAACCACTCTCCCCACCCATAGCAGCCCTATTCACCTAAACAATGTCCTTGTCTCTCCTAAACTTATTAAAAACCTTGTGTCTGTTAGGTGCCTTGACACTGATAATCAGGTTTCCATTGAGTTTGACCCTTTTGGTTTCTCTGTGAAGGATTACCCGACGGGAACTCTGCGCATGAGATGTAATAGCACAGGAGAACTCTACCCGGTCACTCTCCCCGCGTCCGCCCATCTATCCCTGGCTGCTCAATTAGCGTCTGTCTGGCATGCCCGACTTGGCCATCCAGGATCACTTACTTTTGATATTCTTAGGTCTAAGTTTTTGCATTGTAATAAAGAGCCCCGCTCTCCTCTATGTCGAGCCTGTCAACTCGGCAAGCACACTAGATTACCATTTGTTAGTTCTTTGAATCGCGCCCTAGCGCCTTTTGATGTTATTCATAGTGACTTGTGGACCTCTCCGGTCGTTAGCAATGAAGTTTTTCGCTTTGTTCTTGTTTTCTTGGATGCTTTCTCTCATTACTTATGGGTATTCCCTCTCAAATACAAGTCTCAAGTTTACGCTCACTTTGTTGCGTTCCATGCCTATGTTCACACTCAATTTCAATGCTCCATTAAGTCCTTCCAATGTGAAATGGGAGGTGAATTTAACAACACCAACCTCCACACCTTCTTTAACAATAATGGCATCCAATTCCGCTTCTCCTGCCCTCATACATCATCTCAAAATGGAAAAGCTGAGCGCATCATTCGCACCATTTCCAATTCCATGCTCACCCTTCTTCTTCATGGACACGTCCACTCTATATATTGGCCATATGCGGTCGAAACGGCATGCTACCTCCTCAATATAACACCCACCACCACCCTTCAAAACCTATGTCCGTTACAAGTCTTATTTCGCTTTACACCATCCTATTCTCATCTTCGAGTCTTTGGTTGCTTGTGTTATCCTAACCAAGCGTCGGTTGTCCCTAATAAGCTCGCTCCTCTCTCTACCCCGTGTGTCTTTCTTGGGTACCCCTCTCAACATAGGGGGTATCGCTGTTTCGATATCAGTCGGAATCGAGTCATCCTCTCGCGTCATGTAACCTTTGACGAATCCACCTTTCCTTTCTCACGCCCATTGGCTTCTGATGCTCCCTCTCCTGACGACGCATCCCCTTTCCACACTATCCCCTTCCTCTCTCCCTCTCCTAGTGCTATTACACATCATGTACCTCCCGATAGCCCTCCGGGTACCTCGCCTTCCCCGCCACCCCACCTGCCCTCACTGCCTATGCTTCCCCCCCACCGCCGAACCCTCCCCCTCCCCATCAGCTGCCGAATCCGGCTCCTGCACCCCTCCCACCGCCAGCGTCGGCACCTATCCCCAATCCAACGCCCACCCCTGCCTCTAGCACCATTCAAACTCGTAGTAAGAGTGGTATTTTCCGCCCAAACAAGATCTTTGACCTATCTGCCTCTCATCTCTCTCCCATCCCCTTCTCCCACAAAAAGGCCGCTCTTGACCCCAACTGGAGTGCAGCAATGTCTGACGAATATCATGCTCTTATTAGTAATGACACCTGGGTTCTTGTTCCTCGCCCGCCCCAGGCCAATATTGTTCGTTGTATGTGGTTGTTTCGCCATAAGCTGTACTCGGATGGCAGCCTTGAGTGTTACAAGGCTAGGTTAGTAGCTAACGGCAATTCCCAACAGGTTGGGATTGACTGTACGGACACCTTAAGCCCTATTGTTAAGCCTGCCACAATTCGTGCAGTGCTACATCTTGCTATCTCCAGATCTTGGCCCATTCATCAGCTCGACGTGAAGAATACTTTTCTTCACGACAATCTGCATGAGACAGCGGATCATGTGTGCCTGCTAAAGAAGTCTCTGTATGGCCTCAAGCAAGCTCCTCGAGCGTGGTATCTTCGCTTTGCTACGTTCCTTCTTCAGATTGGTTTTGTCAGTAGCAAGAGTGACTCCTCCCTCTTCATCTACCGTCGAGGTAATCACCTGGCTTATTTATTGTTGTATGTTGATGACATCATCCTCACAGCGTCCATAGAGCTTCTCCGGTCTACTATTATTCAGCAGTTGAGCAGGGAGTTTGCTATGACTGATCTTGGCCCTCTCAGTTTCTTCTTAGGAGTTTCTGTTACTCGCTCTGCATCAGGTTTGTTTCTTTCTCAGGAAAAGTATGCTAAGGAGATAGTCTCCAAGGCAAATATGATGAACTGCAAGCCGGTCTCTACTCCGGTTGACACATCGGCTAAGCTAGTCCACGCTTCGGGTCCCTCCATCTCTGACCCTACTCTTTACAGAAGCCTGGCGGGTGCTCTGCAGTACTTGACTTTCACCCGCCCGGACATCAGTTACGCCGTGCAGCAGGTATGTCTCTTTATGCATGATCCCAGAGAGTCGCATTTTGCTGCTCTAAAGCGCATCATACGGTACGTCCATGGCACCTCAGCTCTCGGCATCACCATCTCCCCAACGGCGTCACCGGTCTCCTTGGTCGCCTACACCGATGCTGATTGGGCGGGTTAACCTGACACCCGCCGCTCCACTTCCGAGTACTGTGTCTTCATGAATGACTCTCTGATTTCCTGGTCTTCCAAGTGGCAGCCGGTTGTGTCCCGCTCCAGCGCAGAGGCTGAATACCGCGGAGTGGCCAACATTGTTGCCGAATGTGCCTGGCTGCGGAACCTCCTTCTTGAGCTTCATTGTCCACTGTCTCGTGCCTCCATTGTTTACACGGACAACGTCGGCGCCACGTACCTTGCTCACAATCCGGTCCATCATGAACAGACCAAACATGTGGAGATTGACATTCACTTTGTCCGTGAGAAGGTTGCCTTGGGTCACGTTCGTGTCCTCCATGTGCCTTCGACCTATCAGTATGCCGATATCTTCACAAAGGGTTTGCCACGTCAACTGTTTTTGGATTTCAGATCCAGTCTCACTCTTCGGTCCCCTCCTGTTTCGACTGAGGGGGTATGATAATAGTGGTATTGTATAGGCTAATGGGCCCAAGGGCCTCGTTGTAATTATTCATCCGTGTCACCTATATATATTCTATCTAAGGAAAGGCTAACCCCAAGGAGGAATTTATCCAATCTTACATATTATGCATGCAGTTACATACTTTCAGGGTACCTCCGGATCTAATTGATATTGTATTTGGAAATCTTATGATTTCGGAATAATATTTTGGTTTGTTATTAAAAAAAAAAACTCGATCAGTGGAATAGAGTAGCTTAAAAAGAAGTGACAATTTTTAGTTATTAATATATTTATTTATTTATTAGGGAAAAAGAGTAGAGACATACTCCCTCCGTTAATTAAAATTTGACGTTTTACTATTCACACACGCTTTTTGAGGTGTTAAAAACTATATAAAATATTAACTTTTTTAATAATTTCATACTTATTACTATTAAGTATGAATTTATAAAAATAAATTTTAAAAAAAGTTAATATTTCATATAGTTTTTATCATTCTAAAAAAGCGTACATGAATAATAAACGACAAGTTTTAATCAACAAATGTAATATTTAAAAGTTACTATTTTTGAAGCGCTAAAACAAACATATGCCTCTACTAAAAAATACATGTAACTAATCCAAACAAAAGAATAAGCCCCCACCCAAGATCGTTTTAGGTATTTGAGCTTCGGATTCCTCTCCGTCATAAGGCGCCAAAAGTAGTTAGAAGTTGGATTGTTTTGACTTACGGAGTAATTATTTTTAGCCAATGTTATTTACACCCAAAATTTTACTATATACACCACACATCCCATTTTTTTATTATTTTTTTAAAGTAGACCCTGCCCCTCTTGAGTCACACGTTTGTGACTCAAGAGGGGCAGGGTATTTTATATATAAAGTACCCTGTGCCTCTTGAGTTACACGTCTGTGACTCAAGAGGGGCAGAGTGTAGTGTATATAGTAAATTTTGTGGGTGTAAATATTATCACCCCTATTTTTCGACATTCTCATTTCTCTTGTGGCTTAAATGCTTAATAGACTACAACCTAATAGCATTCCCAACCACATCTTTATTGTAGATAAAATTAAAAATTTAGTAAAATATTAAAGTTTTTTTTTTTCATCAAAGAGCTCCTCTATTTCTTTTTGTAAAATAGAAAATAGATGAAAGATAATGAAAAAATCTCTATATTTGTTGCATTTGAAAAAACCTCTAAAATTAAATAATGCTTACTAGCTCCAAAAATGTCATCACACATACATCACATAAAAAGAAAAGAAAAAGAATAAAAAATGTTCCCCTAATTTAAATTGAACTAATGAATGATCAAAATAATAAATGTAAAATATATAAAATAGAGTAATTGTTGGAGTTGTAAAGTAAAACTCCGAGATTTTATAATTTAAATAATGAATTGTGGTCAATTAGTCATCATAATTACGTCAATATAGTTTAACTGCTACAATAAATTGCGGTAAATATTAATTAGCCGACGGGAGTGGTTAAACACTTAAACATTTACTTCAACCTAAACGATTAAATTATCCATTTTTTAAAATTTACATTTTTAGCTCCCATTTTTTTAATTTTACTATGCATACATTTCTCTACTTGATAAAATATGTCATTTTAGTTTATTTGATAATTTTACAAAACCCAATAAATATATTGTTATACATTTATTATGCTACCGTTTTATTTTCTCAAAAACTAAAACTAACAATTCATTAATCATTACAAGCCATTTCCATAAAGTCTATAACGACCAAAATATATAAAATGATAAGTTTTACTAAATAAAATTAATACTCTAAAGTAACATGTGTCTAACGAAGGGACTAGTAGTTAACATACTTGTGTTACACATGAGAAATATTTTTATAAATATTATTTACATATTAATGTAGTTATAGTTGTAACCTAATTTTATAAGCCATATTTTACAACCTTTCATATGTCCATTTTAGTGTTTATTAGTTAAGTTAAATAATTTAATTTAAGATGTTTAATATACTCGATTGTATTCTTGCTCTTGATTTAATACTCCGTACAATAGATCAATTTACGAAAATCTAAAATATTCTAAAATATTTTAAGAAAATATACATTTTATTTTGGTAATTGATTACCATTTAATGTGCATTTTATGCATTTTTTTTATTTCTAACAATGTTCATTTATTCAGAATGAAAAGTATTTATTTTACAAGTAAAAACACAAATAATACTTTCTCCATTCACTTTTATTTTTATTTACTATTCATGCACGTTTTATTAGGATGATAAAAACTATACTCCCGTTGAAGAATCTATTTTTGAAGCGCTAAGTAATTAAGTACTAAAACAAATATTAGTTTTTTAATTAATTTTTTTAATAATCTCATACTTTTTAGTAATAAGGATAATATTATTAAAAAATTTATTAAGAAAAGAAATATTTTATATAATTTTTATCATCTTAAAAGACGTGCATAAATAATAAAAAAATAATTAAAAGTGAATAGATGGACTATGCAAAAAGAAAAGTATAACATGTGGTTATCCTTTATATTAGAATGTTCCCTCCATCAAAGCTTCAAATAAAATCCTCATCTAAAAAGGAGACACGTATATAATAAAAGAGTCAAATTAAATTTATTTCATATTACACAACCACGAAACTAAGGGTGAGCAGATATATCCTGCAGCTTACCCCATTTTTCTATAAATAAAATAACAAAGCATTTATAACATTTGTAATTTCTTGGTCTAGTGGTGAGGACTATGTTTTCGCTTTCCTTTGGTCTCAGGTTGGAGTCTCTTTATATACCAATATCCTCTTTTTCTATTTTTTTGCATATTCATTCCCTTTTATATTCATTACCCCCCCCAAATGGGGCATTTTCTAGATAGGCCATAATTAGGGCATTTATTATGAAATGTCCACCCATGTTTTGGCAAAATGTCCACCTCCCTTCCCTTGCCTCCTGTGCCCCCTCCTGTTTCAGCTTTTTTTTTCGCGCATTGCTGAAACCTAAGTTTCTGAAATCGAAGTTTCTTAAATCGGGGTTGTTGCAACCAGAGTAGTTTTTTTCTTTTTTTTTTTTCGCGTCACCACTTCGACACCGGAGTTGCTGAAATTGTTGCTATAATTGCTGAAATTAGGTTCTTGTTTTTTTTCGCGTCAACGCTTCGACACCGGAGTTGTTGAAACCGGAGTTGCTGAAACTGTAGTTGCTTTTTTTTGCTTTTTTTTCGCGTCAGTACTTCGACACCGGAATTGCTGAAACCAGAGTTTCTAAAGTGTGAAATGATTTTTTTTCGCATCAGCAAAAAATGCTGAAATGCTAAAATGATTTTTTTTCCGCATCAACACTTCGCTTTCACTTTTTTGGTGTATATGATAAGAGCCTTTGACAACAAGTACAAGCAAATTTCCACAATATGAGGCAAAAAAAATGTATTTTTTAGAGTGAACTTCAATTAAGAAGACTTGAGCAGCAAAATCAACAATGTGCTCATATTAAGTTTTTAGAGTGAACTTCAATTTCAGCATTTCTGGACTTGTAAATCTCTAGAACTAATCACAAAAGGTTGCAGAAATTAAGTTTCACAAACAAAGTCACTAAACAAATTGCTAAACACTAATTGATTGAGTTTAAGAAGCAGCAGAAAACGAATTCGAATTCTAGCCAACTAAAAATCTCATAAGGTAACATTGACTTCAAATTGAACTAATGTGAATTGTCGTTTTCTCCCTAATTAACGATGCTGACAAAGCGATAACATCATCTACCTATTTTGATCTGACCGAAGGCAATTTCGAATCAAATCAAACTAGCAAACAAAATAAACAGAGCACGAGAAAACGAGAACAAAACCTATTTTTTTGTATGTAGTTTTGCTGTCGATCTAATCAAATCTGCAGGGATCAAATCGGAGATCGAATCTGCAGGGATCGAATTGGAGATCGAATCGCAGGTCCTCGGAGATCGAAGACAGCGTCGAGGATAGTATCTCCGTCAGATACGCCTCGAAGATAGAATCGCCGGTCCTCTCCGGCATGGCACCGAGGAATCCACTCTCATACTGCAGCGAATATGCAAAGGCGCGCTTTGGCAGAGGCGCCGGAGCTGCAACAAAAATCAGAGGGAGATGCCTGTTCGGCCGTGGTTTTTCAGTCACGACGACTAGGGCAGCGGCGTCGATGGCGGAAATGGGAGTGAAGGAGCAGGTGAACAACCCCGGATCTCCTCGGATTCGAATAATGCATAGATCAGAAATCTGTAACAAGCAGCAGCAGGAGTTGTAACTGCAATCCGACTCCGAGCAGTGAGGGCAACACTTTGAGAAGCCGGATTCGCCGATGGGTAGGACACATGTCTGAGAGCAGAGGAGGAGGAGCTTGAGACGGCGGTGCTTCACGGTACGATGCAAGTAGGACGCCTCGGATTTGAGCGGAAGAGGCTTCGGATTTGTGGTGGAAACAGTTCTTGGGGAGGGATCGAAGGAGGTGAACCACCCCGGATCTTGGTTATCGCGGAAGAGGAAGATCGGATTGGATTTCCAAGTCCCGTCTATGTGGTTAGGGGGTACTGTTTAGGGGGAGATGGACAAAACCCTAATTTAATAAGGGCGGTGACCAGGGGCGGAGCTGAAGGGGGGCCTAGGGGGGCACGTGCCCCCTCTCTCATTTGACGAACTACCTATGTGTATTCTCCTCGTTGATAGCTTCGTTTTGATATATAATACGCTTTAATCCGACATTTGAGTAAAAAGTTATGACTGTTTTAAAATTAAAGGTATATTAATCACTTTAATTTTATTTCAATAGACTATAATGCTTTTATATTTTACTTAAATTAAAATTCACATACTATAATTCATCTCGAGAGCTTCGAAATGAGAGGTTATACTAATCATTTCGACAATTAGATAAGAAGTTATACAAGTTTAAAATTTTTATATCTGGTTATACATTATTATATGTTATAAGTGCAACAAGTAATTATATATTAACTAGGTTGTTAGTCGAGCCAAACAAGTCTAGTATTGTTTGATTATATTTAGCTCATTTAGAAGCAAGTCAAGCTCGAGTCGAACCTATATTTGAACTTGAGCTCATACTCGACTTGTTTAGTAAGTGAACGAGCTTGAGGTGAGTTTTTTTTCCCAAGTATTATGCAACTTTACTTGCTCATGACATAGTAAGTTAAAAGAAAATTTGTAAATTTCACAAAATTCGTGCTATTTGAGTTTCAATGGATCCGAGCTGAATCATGAATTGAGCATAAAAATGTGCTCGTAATCAACTCATTTTGTAAATGATGCTCAAGCCGAGCTTTTATTGAGCTAAACTCGAGCCAAGCTTTAGCTCATACAACAACCATAACCTTAACTTAATATTTATTAGATTGCGTTTCCTATACTTATTTAGTTAATTTTTTTTCGAATCTTTCATTTATATATTTATATTTCTTTTTTTAGGCGAGAAAAAAATAATAGCATTTTATCATAAACTGATAACATTTTATCTTAAAATAACATAATTTATTATTGTATTACATATATATAATTCTTTATGTCAATTTAATCCACAACTATATCGTACATGTATAATTGTGCCCCCCCTTCGAAATTTTTCTGGCTCCGCCACTGGCGGTGACACTCTCCCAACAAATGCCAGAAAATAGGCCGATTTCACAAATTAATTCAAAAAAAAATTTACCTTAACCAAAATTCTAATCATGGTTCCATTCTTGATACTATGTATATAAGAATCAGAAAATCGCTAATGTTTCCAAATACTCCGTAGGACTATATAATACTCCGTAATGTGCTAATTACATGTAATTAGGATGTGTTTGGATTCCAAATGCATTATGTTTATAATGCAAATGATAAGGCGGTGTTTGGTCAACATAATTTTTAAGGTGTTTAAATTATGGTGTTTTTAGATTCCACGATGTATTAATTATAATGCAATTATTTTATCTCGATTTATGTGATTATTTAGTTAAATTACGGTTTTACCTCGATTTTTATGAGATTTTTATTTTTACAACCAAACGATTAAATAAAATAAAATAAAATAATTACATTATAATTAAAATGGAATGGAATCCAAACACACCCTCTACAATTTTACCAATTCTCCCAACTAATTACTCCGTAGTTGCCTACCGTAAATATTAAGTCTACAGCTAACTAGCTAAGGAGAAAGAAGTACAAAAAAAATCTGAACATGGTGGGGTCCGCAGTGGGTGTTGCATGGTTTTCATCGTTTGAAAAATGTGATAACTGATAGGTCGACCCGGTTCTACTTCTTCTATAGTCATTTTCATTGACGCACGCCATGTTGTTCGAGAACCCACGGGCCACTACCATACTATTCCCGCCAATTTTATTTCATTTTATATAGGGTTGAGCAAAAGTTGGATCGGATCGGGACCAAAGTTGAAATTACAGTATTTGATCGAATCGGAATTATTATGGTCTGGTCCACAGTCCAAGAAGATCTAATCGGAATTATCTATGACAATTGCATTACTTCTTGGGAATAGATTCCTCAAGACAGCTTCTAACTATTGATCACAATGGAAGTTATTGCTTGATATATTGAAAGAGTTTGAATGCTCATATATGTCATTTGTCATTTGTTTATGCTCCTTTGGACACTCCAACAAAGTTGCAACCTCCATCTACCAATTCTCAGTTAGTTGCTTCCTCCTATAGAAAATTAGTTGGAAAACTCAATTTTATAACTCGTACTCGACATGATATTTCATTCATAGTCTAACACCTAATTCAATTTATGAAGAGTCCTTCTAATCATTTTCACGCTGGTAATCATACCTTGAGATACTTGAAAGACAAAGCTGGTTTAGATCTTCTCTGAATTTTTCATTTGATTTCTCTCTTAAAGCCCACCGTGATTCAGACTGGATAACCTATTAACATACAAGGAGGTTTATTTCTGGCTATTTCATTGCATTTGGTGGTAGTCCAATATCATAAAAGTCTAAGAACCAATCGATTGTGAGTCTATCTTCAATAGAGGCTGAGTATAAGAAAATACTGAGAGTTACAACTTAGTTAGAGCGGTTTCTAGGCTACTTCATAAGCTTGGTGTCACTTAGATTTTGCCAATGTCGTTGAAGTATGATCGATAACCTAGTTGTTATACTTATACACATTATAAGGAGCCCATTTTTTCATGAAAGGACCAAACACATAGATTTAGCATGTATGTATAGCACGTCTAGTAGCTACTTGTACTAAAAAACAAGTAAGGTAATTCCGCTAATATAATATGTTGAATAAGGAAGAATTTTTTTACCAGTTATATCACATGTAATCACTTGAATCATGAGAGTTATTCAAACCAATCATAGACTTTATTGAGATAGGTAAATAGAGGGGACTTCCCTATGAGAAACGTATATGAAAATTTACAACTCAAGCAAAAAAACACAAATATTGCTCCCAACACATATGTAATAAAAATATCTTACCCTTTCGATTTCATCTTCCCGTGAGTGAAGACCCTATAAACTAATCAAAAACCTAGATTCATACTTAGAACCATGATGATTCAATAAAAAAAATCCCAAGCCGAAAGATTTCCTGGGTTAGAATTATCGGATCATCACTTAAATAAGTATAATTACTCAAAAATACAAAATAATTTACCTTTTATTCAAATTTATTGAAAATTTTTTAATTAGAATTCGATCATGTACAAGGTCTGAATCTTTAATATGAATCATAGTTCAATTCTGAAACTATTTCATAATGTTTCGTGCTCCAAATACTCAGATGAGTATCCGATGAGATAGAACCGTCTCTAGCAAGATAAAATGAGTGCTTCATTCTCTGTATATCAATAAGATATATTCTAACAAGACACACACTCATATTAAGAAAATACAAAAAAAAGGAAACTCCGTGACCGAATTGCCAACGGGGCGGTTACCGGTCATAATCTTTTTTTTTTTTTTTTGGTCTTACAAGTCATAAACTTTCAATTGTTAATTAACATGTATATAAACTAATGTGTTTTGTACATGAAATATGTTAATTAACAATAGAAAGTTTATGCGGCACACACTTGTATACAAAGGTTTTAAATATCTCTTATTGGAGTCATATCAGTTAAGAGAGAAAATGATATATTAGAGATATATCTTTGAATTTATCGAACAAGCTAATTTTTAGTTAAAATTATTATAATTATACTTCAAAATTTTTAAATAAACTTGAAAATAATGTTGACATTGCAAAATATACTAAATATCACTAATATATCACCGATAAGTATTAACAGATATATTTCTACTGTATGAGATTCCAAATATTCCCTATATATCCTATATGTATATATCATATCTGATTGCCATTGTAAAAATCTGAATCGGTAACTAACGGCAAATCGGAGAGTACCTAACATTCAGCATATTATATGACCAAAAATAAAATAAAAATAACCAAAATATGCAAATAAAGCAGGGTCAACTCCTCCATAGCTTCATGTATGTAAAGTTGATTTCTGGAAAGTGGAAAGCCGGCCAAATACTGATCTGTAAATATATTCACCAGCGCTTTTTGTCGGATGTGTCTTCGCAATTACTCCGTACTACTTACTCCGTCTGTTCGACAAAACATGTCACTTTACTATTTATGTACTTTTTTAGGGAATAAATAGTATATAAAATATCTAGTTTTTCAATAAATTTTTTTAACAATTTCGTAGTTATTATTAATAAGTATAAATTTGTTTAAAAAAATTTATAAAAAAAATATTTTATATAGTTTTTATCATTCTAAAAAAGCATGCGTGAATAGTAAACGACATGTTTTGCCGAACGAATGGAGTATATAATATAGAAAAAATGACTAAAAATAATATCAACTATCAACGATGAACCAAAAATAAATACGAACTATCAAAATTATAAATTCATATACAAACTTTACCTTATTAAACCAATATTGATACAATGTCCATAATCTGCAAACCAAGAATTAATATGGACTCAAAATATAATTAAAAGAAAGTTTGGAAACAAATTGTAAAATTCGTAAATCGTCACCATCATCCCCAGCTCTCTCAGCTCTCATCCATGGCTTTTAATACCAAATCTGAGCCGCCTCTACCACGTCCTCCACCGTCGCCTCCGCTAATGGATCAATTGTGCAACCTTCACCGGATCTACAGTCGATTTGAGTGCCACGTGCTCCCTCGAATCCGCGATCGTCATCATCGGTGGCTTCCTCCAATACCGGACGTCAACCATCTTTCACACCTGCTAAATCTTCTTTTTGCTGGTGTCCATAATGACCGCTTATTCTTTTTACGGGAATTGGAAATCTTAATTGGAGAAGGAGATATGGAGATTGCGCATATAAGTTGACAGTACCCTGGTCGTGGTTCGTGGCCAAGCTTCATCAGATTTGGAAGAAAGGGGTGAAGGAGAGTTGAAAGACAAAAAAAAAATCTGGATTTTTATCTTGAACTTTCTTTTTAATTAAATTTTGAATCTAGATATCTTTTTTGTTTGCAATTTGTAGTCAATGTATCAATATTGGTTTATCATGTTATAGTTTGTATATGAATTTGTTGTTTTCAAAGTTCATATTATTTTTGGTTCATCGTTGATAGTTCGTATTAATTTCAGTCATTTTTCCTATAATATATTAAACAGAAATTTTGTCAGGTACCCTCCATATATTACATTTTTCCATGCGGTGTATAAAAGTTTCACTAATTTCGTATGGTATCCCTGAGTTTTATACAAATTTCCCCTCACACCCTTATTCAGTTAAACAGCTCATCTCATCCATCGTTAGGTTTTTTCAATTAAAAAAAGAAAGGATTATTTCAAAAGAAAGAGAGAAAGAGAACCTGACCCGGAGAGGGGATAAAGAGGCGACAATGGTGACAAGCAAGAGAGGCAACATGAGCAACTATAGGACACACCGAAGGTGCTGGAAGGGGTGGTGTCGGCGCCGAAATCCGCCGATTCTCTGTGGTGATGGGTATCTCTTATTTTGAACCCCTTTAAAAAATTAGGTTTTTTTTATGTGAAGTTTGAATTGAGAATTGCTAAACTGAGGAGTTCAGTTTCGAATTTGGGATTTCAATATCTGTTTGCAAATAGAAACCCCGTTTAGAATTAGGTATAAATGTAACTGCCAATTTTGTGTTTTGTACTCTATCATGTTAGCAATATTATTTTAGGAAGTTTATATTTGTGCATATCGAGTATATATTTACGATTGTACCATCAGGGTTTTCACCCAATGATATATATATATATATATATATATATATATATATATATAGGAGTAGGCCTCTGAGATACAACAAGGACTCAGTTATCCAAACAATTGCATGGTATCACAGTTTTTTTTTTGTGAAACCCTAATTTTTCGTTTCACAACTTATATCGATCCGACAAGGACTCCTGCCGCCGCCGCCGCCCTCTTCAGCCGCCGCCGCTCATTCTCGCCGCTGCCGCTCCCTACCATTCCCGATGGCTGACGTTGTCAACCCCCCGCCCCCATCGCAGCCACAAAACCCTTTTCATTCCGCTCAATCCGTTACCAACATCAAAAACCAAATTCCCCTAACCCTAGACCTCAAGAAGGTTCAATACCACACCTGGGCGGAACTCTTCACCACCGCCTGTCGGGGCCATGACGTCATCGCCCACATCGACGGTTCCGACCGCCCCGATGATGTCCCCGAGCCTCTTTGGAACCGACTCGACTCCATCGTGCTCGGATGGATCTATGCTACCATCTCCGAGGATGTTCTGATAACCGTCCTCCAACTCGGCTCCACCGCTCGTGATGTTTGGCTCCGCATCAAGGGCCTTTTTCATGACAATTAATCCGCTAGGGCTGCGGATCTTGAGGGCAAGTTCATCAACACCCGTCAAGAGAGTTTCTCAACCGTCTCTGACTATTGCCTTGCCATCAAGGCTATCGTCGATCAATTTGGCGATGTCGGACATAAGGTCAGTGAAGAGCGCCTTGTCCTTCAACTTATCAATGGCCTCTCCACCAAATTTGACGTTGTCGGTGGTATGATTAGCAACACCTCGCCACTGCCGACATTCATGGTGGCTCGCAGCATGCTCTCCAGGGAGGAAAGCCGTCAAGGCCGCCCTTAGGCACCATCCCATGTCCTCGTTTCCTCCAAGGAGTTCCTGCCCACGGACCCCTACCCCCGACCCCCTCCTGCCAACCAGCCCAGGCCGACCCAACAGCGCGGAGGCCGAGAGCGAGGACGCGGAAACCGCCGCGGACGCGGCATCAACTGCAACAACATGTCGCGGCCGCCGCATCAGTGGTACCCGCAGCATCATTGGTTCGCCGCCCCGCCACCCTGCCCCTATCCGACGTGGGAGGGCTACCTCCCGCCGTCGATGGTCCGCCCGTACCGCCCTCCACCACAGGCGGCCCCGTCCCCCGCGCTATACTCCTCCCAGCCACAGCCGGCGTCACCCATGCACACCGACCTCTCCACCGCTTTCTCCACCATGAGACTTCAGCAGCCGGACGACAAATGGTATATGGATACAGGGGTCTCTTCTCACATGACGAACGCGCAAGGTAACCTACAAACAGTTTTCAATTCTAGCATTTTACCTTCTGTCTATGTCGGCAACGCCGTACCCCTTTCCATTGTCGGTTCGGGCCAAACAACCCTCCCTACTGAGCCACCCTTTCGCCTCTGAGATCCGACAAGGACTCAGTTATCCAAAGCCATTGGAAACTCCATCCCAACCCTGGCACTCTACCATCGCTACCCTTCCTACAATCACATTCGAGTGTTTGGATGTCTTTGCTTTCCCAACATGAGTGCCACCGCTCCTCACAAGCTCTCCCCACGGTCCACCAAATGTGTCTTCTTAGGCATATCCCCAAACCATACCAATCGGGTTGTAACATCTTGCCATGTGATTTTCGACGAACAAACATTCCCCTTCGCTTCCCAACCTCAGCCCCCCGTCACCACACCCCAAGTCCCTACCGACTCCGACACATACCCACCCCTCCTCTTCCATCTCCTTGGTCGTACCCCACCCATGCCGCGGCCGCCGCACCATGCAGCGCCCGCCGCCCCACCTGCTGCAATTCCCCCTCCAGCGGTTGCCGCACCCCTGCAGCGGCTGCCGCACCCGTGCCGCGGCCGCCGCCCCACCCGCCGCAGCGCCTGCTGCAACTCCCCCTGCAGCGGCCGCCGCACCCATGCCGCGGCCGCTGTCCCTTGCAGCGCTAGCCCCACCCATGACAACCCGGTCCCAATCCGGGGTCTTCAAACCCAACCCCAAGTACAAAAAAAATAAAATAATCGACAAAAACACAATTTGGTCCCAATCTGGTGCCAACTACTATCTTATTGCAAATCATTCTCTCAAAGGCCTAGATTATTTTATTGCATCGATCCAAAGAAATAAAATAATCGACAAAAACACAATTTGGTACAAAAAGTAGCATAATGAAATTAAGCTACAAAGAACTACTGCGTTCTAGTTGGTTTAAGAAGATCAACAATGAACATTATAAAATGAGACAGATCAAACAGATAGAAGATTGAAAAAGGCAAAAGCAGAGCAAACTAACCTTCGAGAGCCTTGTGAAACTGCTCGACATCTTCATCAAACCTCCAAGGAAAGCGAGATAAGACTCATCCGATGGCGATAAAAACGATAACCATTTGTTCAATTTGATTAGAAGCCCAAATTGAACAAATGGTTATCGTTTTCCTTGGAGGTTATCGCTTACTTTCAGTTACAGTTTTCAAAATCCCCCAATTGAACAAATAAACCTTCACTTCCCACCTTGGGTTCTAACCCAAATTGAACAAATCGAAACCCAAAACAAAAAATTTAGCAAAGATGGCGATAAAAAAACAATGGCTTAGAACCCAAACCAAAAAGCCCCAAATTGAACAAATTGCACACAAATCGATCAAACTCATAAATCGAGAAGAGACCGAGATCCAGGCAGCCAGTAACACAGACCACCGCAGCCGCCCACCCACCCCTGCCGCGATCTACAATCAAAGCCCTTTTCTCTTTCTTCTGGATCTCCACCCCCATTCGAATTTCGAGCCATCATCGCCATCACCATCGACGAAAACCCTAGGTGTAATCGACCGGCGACGCTCCTGTACACCACATCCGTCGGCAACTCCAGTAGCTGTCTCCGGTGCTTGCAACTTCCATAGAAAAGCGGTTTCAAATTCCTTCTTCCTTCCCTCAGATCGTGACTCGTGAGTCGTGAGATACAGAGAGAGAGAGAGCAGGTAGAGAAGGTGAGCAATGAGGAAACAAATCGTCAGTTTTTCAGAAAGAAAAGAGGAAGAGAAGGGTAAAATAAGGAAAGGAAAAAAATTCTGAGAAGCCTCCACGTGGATAGCCTGAGAATGCTTGAAAGGATAGAACTTTAAGTTCTAGGGAGATGGCTAATCCCAAAATTAATGCGATGTTTGTTCCAACACAACCTTCTCTTACCGACCTCATTAACCTTTAACATAAAGGGATATATTTTTTAGAGTTATTCTTGAAAAAATATTCATAATTAAAAAATAGATTATCAAATTTTCTATTTTTTCTAAAACATAAATTTTCATTATAAAAGTTTATGAACATGTCATCTATATATCTATATCTATATAAAATACTAAAGAAGAGGCCTGAAACGGGCTATAATGCGATCTCACGTCCATGGAATTTTCTGGATTAAAGCGGGATTATTTTTGCTTACGTGTCATTTTGTGGATTAAAGTGGTATTATATTTCTGGGCCACATCAATTAATAAACGAATATAATTAGGTAAAAAACTTATCTTTTTAAATCAAATAATCTATCCAATATATTTTTTTTAAAATATTATTTAATCATAGTATTTTATAACAATTAAATTTTTTTCAATTAATTAATATTTAATATAACATAGTGATAAGATTGTACCAAATAAAATCTCGCTCAAATTTTAATTGTTCAAGATTTTGGGGATATAACAAAGTACAAAGTAGAACTATATTACGTGTATCTAATATTACATAATATTAGATATAACAATTAAAATAACAATTAGAAAGTTCAGGATTTAAAATAATTTTAAAAAAGATAGAAATTTTTTTTACATACGTAATACAAAATAAAAAAAAAAGATAAAAATATAAAATTATTATGCCTAAATCATTTCCTCCTAAACTACATACATCTATATATACGTACTATAAAATTGTTCCTATTCCAACCAATTTTCTTTAAAAAAATTTCTTAGAATTTGATATCTTGAATTGAACCGATTATTTGATCTAAAAAGATAAGTTTTCTAACTCATTAATTGAGATGGCAAAATTACATAGGATTATTAATAATGAACCAAATATTATGACACGTATGTGAATCCAAAATAATTAAAAAACATTTTAACGCCATTTCTTAGAATCCACATCATAATATATTAATATATTTCAAATTAATATATTTTATTGTTTTAGAACTACTCATAATTATAAAATTTTTTTTTAAAGTAAACATATGTTTTTTTATAAAGGCACGGGAAAAATTGTGTGTGATATTGGATATGTTTATTGTAACGGCCCGGATATAAATATCCGAGATACGTTTTGAAGGTTGGATACCTTCGTTCGGATGTTGCGATTCAGGTACAGGTCGAGGTTTCAAACCTCTAAAGATCAGTATTCACAGCGGGGATTTCGAACCCCAAACAATCAAAGTCGCGGAAACTCAATTCAAATGAAGATAAAGCGGAAACAAGGTTTAGATACAAATGCCACGACAAAGCCGGGTCAAAACCAAAACATATATTCTAAAGTCGTATAGCCAAATTAACGGAGTTAGGCAGATTCTTTGCAATCGTCCGGGGGATTTCCCACACCATAGAGACAGGGATCAATCATACCTAAAAACAAGTTGTGCGAGCGGGATCAGACCGAGACCCCAACGCACTTTGTCCCGCAAGCAAATATACACATACGCTATAATAAAGATGCTTTGATGCAATGCAGAAATTAAATCACACTAGCATGTTCCTAAATTATAATATGCGGAAAAGAACTGTAAAGGCTCCCCAAGAATGCCAAGTGGCATATCCCTCTCCTACCTCTGCACCTGATGAATGGTTTATTTTCAATCAAATAAATTTATAAGATCGAAACCCCGCTATAGTATAGTAGGGTCAAGTTCGTCCGCATGGAGAAAGTCAGTGACTCAATTTTAGTTACCAAAGAGTAAGAATAACGAGGAGAGATGACAAATATAGAGATTTTTTTTTGGGGGGTTTGTGGGCTGCTGGAATTTTTAGGAAAAATCAATAATAATAAAAGTCTAGGGCATAAGGATCCCACAACGATAATCATGCAAGCATTGCAATGAATCATATAAAAATCATGTTTTTATCTATTAAATAGGTCAACTTGCATCAACCCTAGCAAAGTAATCAATTTATTTTCACAAATTAATAAACTTTACTAACAATCTTAATTAGGTTATCAAACTTGCGTTCAAAACCCTAATTACTATCCAATTCACAATTCAATCTTTCAATTCAATTGCAAAAAAGAATTTTCCCAATTTTCATTGAGTACTTAAGCATATAAAATAGATAAGAACCAATCAATTTATCAATTCATAGCAAAATTGCAAGCATAACTATCGTTGGGATCACTCCAACCCTAGAAAAGGCGACTACTCACGCATAAACATGGTAGACATTGCAAAATTCATGAAATAACTAAAAATCAGAAATTCAAATTGCAAAAAAACCTGAGAATAATGTCAACAAAGCATCCCAAAAGCCTCACAAAACGTTCTCCAACTTTCGCCGAAGAAATCGCATCAAAAAGCTCTCAAATCCGCTCACAAACACTCCCTAAACATGTGTTGAGAATTCTAAACGTGTGTTGAAAAAGTGGTCGAAGGAAAAAGAACTCCTCCAAACCCTAAAAATCCTATTTATACTTAATAGCCCATAAACCTAATTAGGAAATAACAAATATATGAATTTTATCTAAAGTCCATCTAAGGAAAAGGGGTAAAAATAATTAAATCCGGATAAAAATCATCCGCCAGGGAGCCTGTACCGACCCGGGCTACCTCGGTACCGAGCCCCCTTAGGGTCGGTATGACTACTGTTGCTCGGATTGGCTTGGTCTGTCAGATTATTCCTCGGTACCGACCTAGGTGGGATCGGTACAGGGTCGGTACAGCTCAGTAAAACACCCATATCTCCTTTGTTTGAACTCCGATTGCTTCCGTTCTTTTTCCTATGCGCTCCTTATTCTTTTCCGCATCTTTTCTTTGTTTAAAGTTTCTTCAAAAACAGCTTCAAAAATCCTGTAAATCACACAAAAACTAGTGAAGACATCTATTTCTTATGAAACATGAAAATCTATGCAAAAGACACTAAACCCAATGCATAACTAATGAAAAAGACTTATATTAACACTAAAGTATATGGAAAAATATGACTAAAAACATGCACATCAGCACCCCTTTCCGTTATTGCAGAGACTGGCCAGTTCGATGCTATAACATATCATATCTCATCATCATATCATATATCATGCTCAAGCCCGATGGTACTGGGCTATCATCATGCTCATATCGACTCGATAGACTCAGGGCACTTGATGGGGCTGGGCTACCCTATGACCCTAGCAAAGACTCTAGGACTATCACAGATAACGATCGTTCTGTATTCAAACACACATAGTAAACACATGCTTAGTTCAATGCAACCCTAGGATGATACTACATGACATGCTTTAATGCTTATGCAACACCTATTATGTCATATATTCACAAGTAGATATTCTCTTTCGAATCTGAGTAAGCCCATAAAGGAACTTACCTGAATATGCCAAACAACAGAGAAACAAGGCAGAAGCAGAATCCAAGTAATGAGTCACCAATAGTAAGCAATGTCCCACATATCACAATCGATCACCTAATAATATACAAATGCATAAGTCTATCTAATTCACACAAGGCGCCCCTAATTATCATACATATCTTCACATATCTCATTTCAGATTATTCCATCTTATCTCATCACAATTCATGTATCATTTCATGTTCATCTCATCTCATCATCTCATTTCCAAAACAATATCTCAAATAACTCAACTTAGAAAATCAAACAATTCTTTTAAAATCGCTTATCCAAATCCCGATATTAAACATTTAAGTCTTAAAACCAATTCCTCAAAATCATATTATAGACATCATTCCGGCATTTTATTCCAAAATCTTATCAAAATCAATAAAACATTTCTAGAACAATTTATAAAATATATATAATATAACACACTCCAAATAATATTTAGATATAGCAAAACTACCAAAATCAATCCATTTTAATAGCCCAATTTTATAAGTCAATAATTAAACCACCTTGTGAAACATTATTTAGTAACCCATCTCAATTAATAGTACTTTTAAAACCATTTATAACATATATAATAATATAAATAATAATCTAACAATAATTTAACAATAATATTTATCTAAAATAAAACACCAAGATAAAACCATTTTTTTTACAATCCTCTTTTTATAAAAAAAATCAATAAATTATTCTACCATTTCTAAATCACATGTTAAAACACCACATAATTATTTCCCAATTAATTCTATTTTTCAAAACAACTTATAACACATATATATATATATCAAATAATACTACTTTTAAACACTTATATAATATATAATAATTTCAGAAATATAATAATAATAACTGATAATAATTTAACAATTATTTACTAACTATGTATTATCACACAACCATATAACATAATTTATAACACTAACAACAATAACCCCAACCCAACAGACCAGCTCAACCCTTAAGCCCAATACCCGAGTCCGGATCTGATTGCCTAGACCCGGCCCAAGACCCAACCCCATATCCAATTCTGATTTTAGGCACTAAACCGGTTCAATTAAAC